>CM069450.1:51819767-53235745 GCA_035610835.1 Ophiura sarsii | reverse complement strand
GTCACTCTAAAAACTATTGTTTAAACTGTTAAACAACTGCTTTGTTGTTTAAACAATTGTTTAACAGTTTGAACAATAGTTGTTTAGAGTGACAGGCTTGTTGTTTAAAATAGTTATTACTGTACAGAGAGCATCTACATATCAACATTTTATCAGGCTAGGCCCTTATGCGGGCCCAAAACCCCACGCTGTCATAAATGAAGGTTCTGAGTTGTGAAACATGAAATGTTATGGAAAGTATTAAGCATATCATATTAACAGTGATTAAGCTTCAGAACAAATCTTGGGTTGGTCTACTACTGAAGCTTGAGAGAGTGACAAAAAGTTGAAATAGTCAATAAACAAAATACTGAATTTCGGCAAATGCCACCCCTTGGCCCTTGCCCTCACCTGGTGCCGCCATTGCAATATATATACATGATATACGCAATACGCGTTTAGGACGGGGAGATGGGTCCTCGTGGTGAATAAAGTCATGTAGTGCAGGCAGTGGCGTAGCCAGCTTCTTCAAACAGTGGGGGGGGGGGGGGGTTTGTGCAAGACATAGTTGTACCGACGAAAGGCATGATGTACCGACAAAAAAATGGTAAAAGGTTGCCCACTTTTTTTGCAGTCAGCTGGCGGGGGGGGGGGGGGGGGGGGGGGGGGGGGGACGATGTGGTTGTCTTCAAAACCACATGGTCAAAATCACGAATGTACCGACGGTACCCGGTGTGTAGGGAGATGCGGAGAGTTGAGCCACCGGGAGAGTTGAGCCACCCCTATAACTCGAAAAGTAGCACTAGTAACTTACTAAAATTTATATTTGCATATATTGTTTATAGCATCAATACGACATTCTTAGTGTTAAACTCTACTGTCATGTGTGCTCAGTATCAAAGATACCTAAACAAAATCTTTTTTTTCTTCACTTTTGAGTGAAAAATAGAAAAATAAATGTTTTGTCTTTTTTCCCATAGCAAGACTTTAAGACTATAATGGCGGTAATTTGTTTATTGAAGGGGTATATATGACCATTATTTAGAGAACTATTGTAAACTACCAAAAGTTCTACACCAGACAGGATTGGGTTATTTACAAAATGGTCACCATGAGGAGAGTTGAGCCATTGGTCATGGGGAGAGTTGAGCACAGGGAAAACATGTAGTAACATTTTGATTTTTGGACTAAAGGTGAAAAATGTATAATAAATGAGAGAAAATGTTATTTTGTGCCATGATAATAACAATTGAGCACCATATTTAAAAAATATGATTTTGTTTTTCACTAGCCATTGACTTATCATGCTGGCTCAACTCTCCTGTAATAGTGGCTCAACTCTCCCATATTGTAGGGAGAGTTGAGCCACTTTACAATTTTTTTATATAAATAAGCCTTAACTGCTATCCCAACTGTTATTGTTACACAACGAAAACAACACTCTAAAGTTTATCTTACACTAATTTTTTACAGGTTTGTACTTTTCTTCCGCATACGGTGATACAAAATATGAAAATTGGCTCAACTCTCCCGCATCTCCCTACCGACGGGGGTCATTTTAGGGGGGGGGGGGGGGAGGGGGGGGGGGGCAGCACTGGCTACGCCACTGAGTGCAGGTTTATATGCGATTATTATGTATCACAATGATCACCTTTTTGGAAAATGGGCATAGGGGTGGGGGTGTGCATTCGCTCTAAGGGATAAACCCTCTGATCTAAACGTCTGGATTAGGCCCCTTGGGGGGGGGGGGGGGACGTCTCTATAGTCCGAAGGTTCTATAATCCGAAGGTTCTATAGTCCGACGCACGTAATTTACCATTCGATAGTCCGAATAAGATAAAAGGTTCTTTAGTCCGATAAAAAGGGTTCTCTATTACGAAGGTTCTCTAGTCCGAATATAAAAAAGGGTTCTACAGTCCAACGGTTCTATAATCCGAAAATAAAAAGGTTCTATAATCCGAATTTTTAAAGTGTTAAAAAAGGTTCTCTAGTCCGAAAATAGGAAGGGAGTTCTTTAGTCCGAATAATAAAAGGGTTCTTTAATGCGAATATTGCAAAGGGTTCTATAGTTCGAAAACTGTTAAAGGGTTCTCTAATCCGATAGTTAAAAAAGGTTCTCTAGTTCGAATTAAAAAAAGGTTCTATAGTTCGAATTTTAAAAAGGGTTCTCTAGTCCGAAAAGGTGTCACTGTTCTTTAATCCGAATCAAAATAAAGGTTCTATAATCCGAAATTTAAATTAGCGTATTTTGCAGTGCGCCCTCTATGGATATACATGAAGAATATGCATAAGGGTATACACCACCATAGTCGCTTCCATTGAAACGTGTGTTAGAAACCCGATGTTCAATCGCTTCTCCTGGGGTCCCTCTCCTTAGCTGGGATATTTATTTTTGTTGTAAAATCTTTGTAATTTTGTTTTCTTTAATATTATCAACATTTCACATATGATCGACAGTCCCAGTTTTTCAGAAATTTTGATTTCGCAAATCACTAGCTTTTATAGTGCGTAAAAATCAGGAAAATCAGAGTTTCGGGCCGCTTCACACGTGTGATCAAGACTCACGCCCAAGAATAATTCGTGACTTTTTACATTTCAGATTACAATCGTGAAGGTTTCAACTTTTTAATAAAACAAAATCTAAGACCTATGGTGATAATCTCGTCAAAATATTCACATTTGAAGCAGCAATCAAAGTTTTTTTAGGGACTTTAGTACCCCTGGCTGCACCCTGGCCCGCGGAAGGTTATGGTGGTGTGTACCCATAACTACGAAGCATTAGTTATTTCAACCTACAGAGGGTGCTGTAATCTACCGCAGAAGTGACAGATGCAGACGATGCTGGACACATGCGTATTCACGAATATTCAAGGTTAAATTATGCGTACGGTACGAGGTTACATAATGTACGTGCTCAGGTGAATGGGACGAACACTTAACAACCGGATTAAATTCAAAAAATGATTCTGACACGCGAATTGGTTTCAATGTTTCTTATTCAAGCTTTATACAACATGTAGGCTATCTTTGGAACGTTATTTCCGAGATAAGCCTTCTCTGAAATACTTATTTCCTACATAACTTATCTTTGTAATATCTATTTCCGAGATAAGTCATATTTGAAATCCATATTTCCGATGTAGGCTATCTTTGGAACGTTATTTCCGAGATAAGCCTTCTTTGAAATACTTATTTCCTACATAACTTATCTTTGTAATATTTATTTCCGAGATAAGTCATATTTGAAATCCATATTTCCGATGTAGGCTATCTTTGGAACGTTATTTCTGAGATAAGCCTTCTTTGAAATACTTATTTCCTAGATAACTTATCTTTGTAATATCTATTTCCGAGATAAGTCATATTTGAAATCCATATTTCCGATGTAGGCTATCTTTGGAACGTTATTTCCGAGATAAGCCTTCTTTGAAATACTTATTTCCTAGATAACTTATATTTGTAATATCTATTTCTGAGATAAGTCATATTTGAAATCCATATTTCCAATGTAGGCTATCTTTGAAACGTTATTTCCGAGATAAGCCTTCTTTGAAATACTTATTTCCTAGATAACTTATCTTTGCAATATCTACTTCCGAGATAAGTTATATTTGAAATCCATATTTCCGATGTAGGCTATCTTTGGAACGTTATTTCCGAGATATGCCTTCTTTGAAATACTTATTTCCTACATGACTGATCTTTGTAATATCTATTTCCGAGATAAGTCATATTTGAAATCCATATTTCCGATGTAGGCTATCTTTGGAACGTTATTTCCAAGATAAGCCTTCTTTGAAATACTTATTTCCAACATAACTTATCTTTGTAATATCTATTTCCAAGATAAGCCTTCTTTGAAATACTTATTTCCTAGATAACTTATTATCACCACATGGAAAAATTAAACAAGGACACATTGATCTGTTTGTGCCTCATGTCGGGCATTAAGAAGGAAACACATTTTATTTCCTACAACATACAACAGGCATTTATGAATGTACCATAATCTAGCTCTACATTTATTTTAAACCACGGATGTTCACAACGTCGTGCCCGATGCGGTCGCACAGGCGACACAACCCCCCAGTAACTACCACGGAGTAAAAGTTCTGTTCATCCAAAATAAGAATTCAGCTAGATTACATTTATTTTAACCACGATATTCACAGAGACTATTTAGAAGTAAAAGCTGTGTTTATCAAAATAAATTGTTTAATTCATACAACATGCCTTTGTGAATGTATCCAAATTCAGCCTGATTACATTTCTTTTAAACCCGGATGTTCACAACATCTTTGTGTTTCATCCCAAATAATTAGTTTACTCTTCTTCACCGCTGGATCACCTGTGTATAAACATTTCAACTCGTTCGCCTGAAGTAACTACTCCAACGGTCACCAACCCCCCAGTGAATACCTAGGAATTACATTGATTTGTTATACTACATTAACCTGCCACGGATTTGAGCAAATGATATATGGTAAAATGAAATGGCTGAACCTTTCTTATCATTATATTCTTTAATGAAACATAAGTTGGCTACTACGCGATTTACTTATTGTATTACATGTGTAATATATTTTTTAAAAGTGACATTTTATAAAATTCACAAAAAAACTGCTGCTCACGTGCCACCCTAACTGACGTGACTATAACCTCATGGGAGTGGTGGGTGGGTAAAAATTTGACTGCTCCTTTCTCAATGCTATCTTGACAGAGAATGAAATTTACGCCAAACCAAACATGGCGGCCTAACCCATAAAGCCTCTGATTGGTCTACAATCTATCTTGACCCCCAATTTCATTGGTCCTTACCGTAATGCCCCCAAACAACACAATAACATTAGCAACGGAACCTACCATTTTTCCAGAGGTGATAATGTTTGGTTTCAATGGACGGGCCATGGAAACTGAATTATCACCACATGGAAAAATTAAACAAGGACACATTGATCTGTTTGTGCCTCATGTCGGGCATTAAGAAGGAAACACATTTTATTTCCTACAACATACAACAGGCATTTATGAATGTACCATAATCTAGCTCTACATTTATTTTAAACCACGGATGTTCACAACGTCGTGCCCGATGCGGTCGCACAGGCGACACAACCCCCCAGTAACTACCACGGAGTAAAAGTTCTGTTCATCCAAAATAAGAATTCAGCTAGATTACATTTATTTTAACCACGATATTCACAGAGACTATTTAGAAGTAAAAGCTGTGTTTATCAAAATAAATTGTTTAATTCATACAACATGCCTTTGTGAATGTATCCAAATTCAGCCTGATTACATTTCTTTTAAACCCGGATGTTCACAACATCTTTGTGTTTCATCCCAAATAATTAGTTTACTCTTCTTCACCGCTGGATCACCTGTGTATAAACATTTCAACTCGTTCGCCTGAAGTAACTACTCCAACGGTCACCAACCCCCCAGTGAATACCTAGGAATTACATTGATTTGTTATACTACATTAACCTGCCACGGATTTGAGCAAATGATATATGGTAAAATGAAATGGCTGAACCTTTCTTATCATTATATTCTTTAATGAAACATAAGTTGGCTACTACGCGATTTACTTATTGTATTACATGTGTAATATATTTTTTAAAAGTGACATTTTATAAAATTCACAAAAAAAACTGCCACATAGGTTCCTTGTATTGACTTGGCATGAGGTGAGCTGCCCTATTGCGAAGTTGCCACTTCATTGCAAGGAATCTACATACTTCCCCCCCCCCCCCCCCCCCCCCCCCCCCCCTCCGTCTCGTGCCAATCCGGTCTTACGAGGGGGAGGGATGGGGGAAGATCCGGTGTTATTTCACTATCGCGATATTTAATATGATTAGAACTCAATGATCGTTCCAACGCCAATATCTAGATGTCTCACATTAAATACACGGAAGGTATGAATTCCTTCAAATAGATCCTGACAAAATTTCGGATACCAAAACAGGCATATAACTATCCCGTGCTAACCCGATATTGAATACTTAACAAGCCCATAATTATCATATTAATCATATTGTAATTTCCCATAGAGGGTTTCTGGTGGACAAACTGTTCTTAATGACCACCACTGATGTCATATAAACCAACATTTAAGATGTCCTTACCCAGCTGAGACACTATATGATTAAGGCTCAATTAAAGTTGTTCGTTCCACACCCAATATTTAGATGTTTCACGAATCTTAGTAAACATTATATACTCGGAAGGCATTGATTTTCTTCTAATAGATTCGACACATTTCCGGATACCAGAACCGGCATGGGCGTATATTGTACGAACGAATATCAATTAGAAACTATTTGCAGATTAGCATAATGTTCTCTTAACAAAGTTTTCAACCTTTTTTCCCGAATGTCGAGACTATCGTATGAACCAAAGTATACGTCAGAATAAGCGTCCGTCTGTTTCTCCGAAACCTCGTGACTAACCGGTTGGTGATGGAAAGTACTTTCAACACACCGACCAAACCATCGAGTTGACTCGGCACCCCGCCACGGGCTATGGATTGTCTGCGTATAGCTACCACCAATGATCCAATACGTTCCTGTATGGATTATTATGAGAACAAAAACAAGATTTGGGCAAGCCCAAGTAAAAAGTTCGACAAATAACAATGTACAAAATATAACGAGTATGCATGAGCCTCCATCGAACTTTGTCCTTCCTTAGACCAACTATATTAATACCCATGACCTTTCTCAGATACCTATCTGAAATACAAATTTACTTTGACCCTTGCATGAGTGGCTAGCTGCATTATGGTACAATACTGCCGAATTCTGCACCTATATTAACCTGGCTGCCCTGACCAACTGTATTTTGATAAGACACCAGAAACTACCGAATCCATTTAAAGGTGAATTACCTGAAATTATAGGACCTGGAAGCTATTAACTAGTCAAAGAAAAAGCCTTAACAAATTATAACAAAAAATTGAAGATCCCCATCTTCCTCACATCTTTATTTCCTCGTCAGACGTAAACATGCCCGCCATGGCGGTTGCTGTGGCCGCTTCCACTTAGCTTTGTAAACTAACGTGCTCTGGGCTTAGACCAATTAGTTTTACCCTAGGATTAGCCTGACTTCTTCAGGACCAAATTATTATATTTAATATAATTTGTAATTAATCAAGAAGTCTTATCTAGATTTATTATTTAATATATTGTAAATAATCAAATGAAGCATGTTCACTTGAGCGCCCATTCCTTTTTAAAGGAATTTTTATTCAAAGTATGCGAGAATTTGACTGTTGACACTGGCCCCCGCCAACCTTGAGCGAGTAAACACTTAACACGTGTGTTGGTCTGACTTTAGGTATCCAGTCTTGGCTGCAACTGGCAGAAGATAAATACATTAATCCCTCCACTACCATTGTAACAGTTGCCCCCACTGGTCGGTTTTCCCCATTCACACCAAACTTATAATCAAAACCATAATTACAATTAAATGGCTCTCATAATGAAACTTGAACCAAATTCCCAACCAATCGCCCTTGCAACATCATCCCAATCCTGTCATCACGAGAATAACCATATTCAAATAGTATCCCATAGTCTTAATCAGAAACCGACTACAACCACAATCACCATCCCCATTACAATAATCATTATCGCGAATGCAATTATATTAATGCTTAATCGCTACAATACTCAACTATAACCCAAATCACAATCAACCTCCAGCCTAGTCACTTATAAAACTCGCCCATTGCTTGTGTGTTGGATTTCGATCACGACAGGAGCATGCGCAGATGCGATTTTTGTGTAAGTGGTCTGTGATTTTGTCAACATTAAATTTTTACTGTGATGTGATTTGTCGATCTGCATTAAATGCAAAAAGAAACAACGCCCCTGGCTGGCCTCGAACCACCAACCTTTCGGTTAACAGCCGAACGCGCTTACCAATTGCGCCACGGAGGCGGTTACTTACTAGACTGTTTTGGTTTGTCATGTTCACCCGTACACTTTCTTGCAAAGTCGGGCATCGTTTTTTCTCAAATGTTGCCTGCATATTGCAGTTGCTGTCGACTTCAATACATGTGCTGTCAGTTGAACTTGGAACCAACGTTTAATTTGAACTGTATATTATCAATAAAAATACTCCAATACGGGAAAAAAATCACAAAAGCTCACAGACAACAAATAAGCACATCATTTTACTCGACCTAGAATTTCAACCCTACAATTTGGCGTTACGAAAATATCGATGATGTGAGTGACGTCATTTAATGAGCTCATTAGCATACTTTATGTCCGTGAAATGTACAAAGCAGTTTGATAAGTGCTAGTATCGATAGATGCATACATGATTGTATGTATCGGAAAAAGCTATTCACCATCAATAACCCAATCCAAATCGAACTCCAATCAGGATAATAATAATTAGGATATAGGACACTTCGAACTGCGCAAACAATTGGTCCTGACCCGAACCCACCAATACTGAATAAAAGAGCCGCCCGAACATTTATGAGCGTAATCAAACACACGGTCGGGCCCAACACGTACAAGCATAGACTCACTGCAACAACATTTCAACCAAAATACTAAGTGTTGAAGATAGAGACCAGAAATACCAATATAAATCAACCCTCGAATATCAGGATAAGGATGGACCAGTGAGTATCTCTATAAGCTATGTGGTATCGATCAAGATCAACCAAACGAAGGCCATGCGTCGTATTCGCCCAGTCATGCATTAACATTGTAACATTCATAATTGAAACGTCACATTCATTGACAGCCGATTAAATTCGCAAGTAATGATACGAACATGCACCTTGTTCACAAACCCCAAAGGTTACATCAATCCACGGATGTTCACAACCCAATACCGATCCTGTAGTGACAAATTAAATCTGATGCATTAAACAATAATGTTTAATATTCCGCTAACCTCCGGTAATTACATTGCTCGCAATTGAAGGCTAACTTGACCAAACATCTAATTAACTTTGCCATATGATTGCCACACTGCCCCTTCATGATAAAAATGCCTCAAAGACAATCAAATTTTATAAGCCATGTTTGTTGTGATCCTGTGATTTAATTTAATATGGTACATTATTGAACCGATATGAGCCAACCTCATGAAACTATCACTTTATCATTTAATGTATCCAAATTCAATATTATTGATACGACACCTGTTCAAAAACTCCCGGCAACAGACATGCTTACTTAATCCATGGCTATACCAATGTGGCATTATGCTATACCAATGTGGCATTATCGCATACGCTCAGCTAAGGATGATCTCTAATAGGATTTAAAGAAAACAATAATGTTAACGATCGGCAATGTGATAGAGCCTTTAATCATGGTTCCTTATTATTGTCAGTATCAACCATTTTCACTCGCCTCGTTGAATGCGTGTATATAAATTATATATATTTAAATTTCACTAGCCGATAAACCCCTCCATCGATAACCCATATCAATTATATGAAAGTATCATGCGAGCGGAGAGTATAGTTGCTGCCATATACTGTCAAAACCTATTATAATAACCCAGGTTCCGGAACATTTTATTCATACAGGTGTGCGCACAAACCGACAACGGATTACCTCTCCGTTAAAGACTATGACATTTAGGATTAGAGGACTAATGTAAACCAATTATTACCATATCAATTGGATCACGCTTTCAAATCCTGAACACTGATTGAAAAGATCGCTACATAAAACCAATGGATGTGCTAGCATTAATAAAGGTGCGTGACCCATTTACCAGGGAGTTACATAATCACTTTGATAGTGAAAAGCAATTATGCAGTATCAGACCTGGATCACTGCGCATGAATGGTATGAATGGGCGCTTATCCCTTCACTTCAAAATCAATATGCTAGCCAACACAAATTGTTTATTAAATCTGTGACCGCAACCCCGGACCGCAACAAGCACCATTGTAACACCTATTGATATTGTGTAACAATATTACCTTAAACCCCCCAAGTATAAATCCAGGCGATTACTAGACATGATTATCAACAAGGAATTGACAGATTACGTAGTAACCGGTCATGAATAGCGCACTCGTCCGAAGTATCAATGTGTAATAATGTACCTATTGGACCAAAACAACAATAACCCATCAGTATCAACACCCTGGAATATAGTGTGTAAAGGAACTACCAACCTCTAAGATAATGGTACGTAAAGTTAGTGCTGTGATCGATTACGATCGGTTATGGAGGAAACAAGTGAAACTGTTATACAAGTGGAAAATTATAACTTGCTCACCAAATGTAAAGTTGTCACCACTTGAGCGCCTCCAGGAAACCGGCCTTTACTGTTGAAGATAATATCGGCGAATTGTACCCGTTCATGCCCTGGAGTAGTCGCCCCGTAAAGTATAGCCCTCCTCAGAGCCTTAGCGGAAGTTTCCGATGTTTACGTTGTCACTGGCAATTTCAAGCTGCTTGATGCCGTTGTACTTGCAAAGACGTATTTTATCATAAGACAAAAGAGAAAAAGAAAATCATCATTACACTGCAACATTCCCTTCAATTATGAAGAATGCAAAATTCCTTTTGAGTGTGATAATGCGATTATCGTCTCCGATGAGGATTTACACTTCGGGCGAATGATGTTTCTTCCCGAACCATATAATTATTATCAATATACAGAATTGAACATTCATACCAACCAACTGATGATCCCATACAACCTGGCGGAACCGGTAAGTAAACCCCACAAAACTCATAAAATGTGAGCGACCCAACCAGCACGTTTGGGTAACCTAGCTACAAAAACAAGCCTGTACCGTTATTCTTTTAATGAGCGGTAATTATAGGCCAAGTCCCCATACCAGACAGTATGTCTTCTTGGGAATTGAAATATGATGAAATATTTAACCAAGCTACAGATTCGTACCATAAATAATATGATATCTGAAGCAAACGTTGACAATTTTGCTCAGACAAATTGCAAATATCCACAACATTTTCCGACGCAGACTCGGATGTTTCATTTCAGACAGAGAGCTATGATTCATAGCTACTACTAGCTGTAATGACACTGATATTTGAGGTTGTACTAGTCTTTTCATGGCCGTCGTTATCGACGGTCATTTGAAACCCTATATAGTGCATCGGAACCGCTACGCCAATGTAAATCAATCTAGGGCCTTTACTAAATGTCCAAATTTAGACTAAATACTGATATTTGACTTACATTTACTGTGTCATCTTGTTCTGTAATAACTCAGCTATCGTGATGGTGAATTTAATCCACTCACTGGCGTGAAAAAGAGAAAAAAAATGTATTTTAAAACGAAACCCTAAAATAATTTACGAACAAATTGCGATTTTCCATTTTGTCCCAGCATGCAGTACGATTATGTGACGTACTGGTGACGTTGTGTGACATCGATAATTGCTCGATGCGCAGCATGCGCTCGTTAAAATTGTCTGATACAAAATGTATCAAAAGTCACAAACTCGATCGTCAGCAACCGCACGGTAAAATTAATATTTCAATAAAATCGATAATATTGATGATATATTCAAGGTCATAAAGTCATCCACAACATCAGATTTTGGAGTCTAGACTGCAATTTCGCGGCGACATTTTCGCCGATAATTTTATCATTCACCACTATCACGAATACGAATCACAAGCCTAGTCACTACGGAACAACCACAGGAACAAGTAAGGACAATTTTGGGAACTAAAAATGTCAAGTGTAACACAAAAGAAGGATTTTAAGGTAAGGCCTAAATCAATAAATGTAGGCCTGCTTCCGTAACACAGATTTGCCCGAATAAGTACAGTCATCATAGATGACTGTACCAAAGGACTAAGGTTGTACATTAAATACCCTTCTAGGCTTCTTACCTCCAGTATTGCCAGGAGTAATTAGTAGAATGCTGCTTCAAACCCGCAATCACAGTCGATGCTAACTCACACGGTAAAGAACTTGCTGATAACACTCCACCAGTCGCCATTTGCCAAATTCTGCTACAATTCGGGACAAATTTACAACCTTTCCGACGCGACGCCGAGTTAACAGTTCGTTGTAAACAATGTGACAAATGTGTACTATTTTCTATGCATTAGAATGAGTTGTACTATTTCATGTATTTTCCATGCATTATCGTTTGGTAATCTTGTATCTATTACCTGGCGAACCGTTCGCTCGCCCAGCTGAATTATATCGAAGCTTCGATTGAATACGGCAAAGAATATCCGCATAAAAATTTGACTGCTCCTTTCTCAATGCTATCTTGACAGAGAATGAAATTTACGCCAAACCAAACATGGCGGCCTAACCCATAAAGCCTCTGATTGGTCTACAATCTATCTTGACCCCCAATTTCATTGGTCCTTACCGTAATGCCCCCAAACAACACAATAACATTAGCAACGGAACCTACCATTTTTCCAGAGGTGATAATGTTTGGTTTCAATGGACGGGCCATGGAAACTGAATCTTTGTAATATCTATTTCCTAGATAAGTCATATTTGAAATCCATTGTTCCGATATAGGCCATCTTTGGAATGTTATTTCCGCGATAAGCCTTCTTTGAAATACTTATTTCCTAGATAACTTATATTTGTAATGTCTATTTCTGAGATAAGTTATATTTGAAATCCATATTTCCGATCTAGTCTATCTTTGGAACGTTATTTCCGAGATATGCCTTCTTTGAAATACATATTTCCTACATAACTTATCTTTGTAATTTTTATATCTGAGATAAGTCATATTTGAAGTCCCTAAGTCACCTTTGAAATCCATATTTCCGATGTAGGCTATCTTTGGAACGTTATTTCCGAGATAAGCCTTCTTTGAAATACTTATTTCCTACATAACTTATCTTTGTAATATCCATGTCTGAGATAAGTCATATTTGAAGTCACTATTTCCGAGATAAGTCATATTTGAAATCCATATTTCCGATATAGGCTATCTTTGGAACGTTATTTCCGAGATAAGCCTTCTTTGAAATACTTATTTCCTACATAACTTATCTTTGTAATATCCATGTCTGAGATAAGTCATATTTGAAGTCACTATTTATGAGATAAGTCATATTTGAAATCCATATTTCCGATATAGGGTATCTTTGGAAAGTTATTTCCGAGATAAGCCTTCTTTGAAATACTTATTTCCTACATAACTTATCTTTGTAATATCCATGTCTGAGATAAGTCATATTTGAAGTCACTATTTCCGAGATAAGTCATATTTGAAATCCATATTTCCGATATAGGCTATCTTTGGAACGTTATTTCCGAGATAAGCCTTCTTTGAAATACTTATTTCCTACATAACTTATCTTTGTAATATCCATGTCTGAGATAAGTCATATTTGAAGTCACTATTTATGAGATAAGTCATATTTGAAATCCATATTTCCGATATAGGGTATCTTTGGAAAGTTATTTCCGAGATAAGCCTTCTTTGAAATACTTATTTCCTACATAACTTATCTTTGTAATATCCATGTCTGAGATAAGTCATATTTGAAGTCACTATTTCCGAGATAAGTCATATTTGAAATCCATATTTCCGATATAGGCTATCTTTGGAACGTTATTTCCGAGATAAGCCTTCTTTGAAATACTTATTTCCTACATAACTTATCTTTGTAATATCCATGTCTGAGATAAGTCATATTTGAAGTCACTATTTATGAGATAAGTCATATTTGAAATCCATATTTCCGATATAGGGTATCTTTGGAAAGTTATTTCCGAGATAAGCCTTCTTTGAAATACTTATTTCTTACATAACTTATCTTTGTAATATCCATGTCTGAGATAAGTCATATTTGAAGTCACTATTTCCGAGATAAGTCATATTTGAAATCCATATTTCCGATATAGGCTATCTTTGGAACGTTATTTCCGAGATAAGCCTTCTTTGAAATACTTATTTCCTACATAACTTATCTTTGTAATATCCATGTCTGAGATAAGTCATATTTGAAGTCACTATTTATGAGATAAGTCATATTTGAAATCCATATTTCCGATATAGGGTATCTTTGGAAAGTTATTTCCGAGATAAGCCTTCTTTGAAATACTTATTTCCTAGATTACTTATATTGGTAATTTCTATTTCTGATATAAGTCTTCTTTGAAATCCATATTTCCAATTTAACTTACCTTTGAAAGATTACTTTCGTGATAAGCCATTTCAAAAATTCGAATTTCCCCAATAAATATTGCTAAAATATGTCTTTCTATGAAATTATTACATGTTTATGAGATATTTATCTCTGTATCATTGTAATCGTATGGTCACTCCAAGCTTCCGTATCATGATGATATAGACTATCTTGTCAAGTTGACTTTACAAAAAGTAGATGTCGTCATGGTGAGATAGATTATCTCGTCAAGTCGACTTCACAAAAAGTAGATGTTGTCATGGTGAGATAGATTATCTTGCCAAGTTGACTTCATAAAAAGTGAATGTCGTCATGGCAATATAGACTTTATCGTCAAGTCGACTTCACAAAAAGTAGATGTTGTCATGGTGAGATAGATTATCTTGCCGCAAGTTGACTTAATAAAAAGTGAATGTCGTCATGGCAATATAGACTTTCTCGTCAAGTCGACTTCACAAAAAGTAGATGTCGTCATGGTGAGATAGATTATCTCGTCAAGTCGACTTATAAAAAGACGATATCGTCATGGTGAGATAGATTATCTTGCCAAGTTGACTTCATTATCTCGTCGAGTCGACTTCACAAAAGTAGATGTTGTCATGGTGAGATAGATTTTCTTGCCAAGTTGACTTCATAAAAAGTGAATGTCGTCATGGTGAGATAGATTATCTCGTCGACTTCACAAAAAAGTAGATGTCGTCATGGTGAGATAGATTATCTTGCCAAGTTGACTTCATAAAAAGTGAATGTCGACTTGGCGAGATAATTTATCTTGTCATGTCAACATTCAATTTTTGATAAGTCGACATGGCGAGATAATTTATCTTGCCATTTCAATATTCAATTTTTGATAAGTCCACTTGGCGGGATAATTTATCTTGCCATGTCAACATCCAACTTTTGCTAATTCGACTTGGCCAGATATATTATCTTATTATGTCGACATAACCGTGATTAAGTTGACATGACGAGATCAATTATCTTGATATCAAGTCGGATGGCACTTAGACGCTTCCGTAATAATCTCGTCAAATGATAATTGGCGTCAACAGTTTTTATGCACGTGCACCATCACCACCATCTTGCTTTTCACGAACCAACTAAACCACGATGGGCGACTCCGATTGCACCATGAGCCTGTCCGAGGGTGAAAAACCTGCTGAAGTACGACATCCACGTTTTGGGAAGTTGACCTGACGAGATAATTTATCTCACCATGACGACATCCACTTTTTATGAAATCAACATGTCCAGATACTTTATCTCACCATGACGACATCATCTTTCGCAGCAGTCAACTTGGCAAGATAATCTATCTCACCATGACGACATCTACTTTTTGTGAAGTCGACTTGACGAGATAATCTATCTCACCATGACGACATATACTTTTTGTGAAGTCGACTTGACGAGAAAGTCTATATTGCCATGACGACATTCACTTTTTATTAAGTCAACTTGGCAAGATAATCTATCTCACCATGACAACATCTACTTTTTGTGAAGTCGACTTGACGAGATAATCTATCTCACCATGACGACATTTACTTTTTGTGAAGTCGACTCGACGAGATATTGTATCTCACCATGACGACATCTACTTTTTGTGAAGTTGACTCTTCAAGTTAACCTATCTCGCCATGACGACATCTATGTTTTGTAAAGTCAACTTGACAAGATAGTCTATATCATCATGACGACTAATAAAACTGTTTAAGTCAAGAATGTGAGAAAAAATATGTGACTATCTCAACATAACGTTGATAATATGTCGACTTGTCAAGATAATTATGTAGCCATCTAATGGCACTTTAAACGCTCCGTACATTTGATATGTGTTTGTTTATTTGTTGGCTGGTTGGTTAGTTGGTGATTTGGTTGATTGTATGTTTATTGGGGTATTAGTTGGTTGGTTTGGTTAGTTGGTCGTTTTGTTGGTTGGTTGGTTGGTTGGTTGTTTGGTTTTGTTTTCTACAAGTTACAAACTATGCCGATATACAATTTATTCCAGAATGGAGATAACAGTGGATGAGGGTCTTACATAGCAACAATGAAGAAGACAGATGTAACAATATGCCGAGGAGGACAATAAGAATTACAACCCTTTTAAAATCTGCATGTAAATACTAATGCTTATTGTTAGGTTAATATTAGTAAAACCTTATACGTAAATAAGATTCACAGTCAATCCAGTAGCTGTAATCACAGGGGAAATAAATTCAAATTCTGGAATTTATTTTTCCAAGAAGTGTCACGTACGATGCATCCAACACTGTTGGACTTCAACAGGTCACTGATGTTGTGCAATCCTCGATAAAGAGGACTGCACGGGAGTATCCAAGATCAGAAACGACCTAGGGAATAAGTCATCAGTGGGGTCTGGCGATATACATATAGTGGTGTCGAACCAGCACGTAATCTACCCGACGTGTCAGTTGACTGATGAAGTCCAAAGGTGTCTATATAACACAACCTAGCCCTTGCAAAATTATATTCCAGTATTTAATTTTACAGTATACTCAGTGTTTTTGAAAAGCGATTTTCTTGTCTGGATTTTTGTAAGAACTTTCTTCATAGATTACATTAAAAAGATTTTCATTTCTGTTATTTTCAATTCAAAGTCCTAAATATTGGGAGTAGCCTAATTTGACAAAATTCCAACAAGTACACTAAAATGTCACCATCAATTTTGTTAATACAGTTTTTTATTTGCAAATCGACTCAATGTTGGGCTCTTACCGTATGCTACACTACATAACAAAGCATAAAATATATAAAAACCTCTGATTTTAGAATATAGAGGGCTATTCTCTTTACCAAATGACTCAGTGTGTCATTTAATTAATTTTCTTCTTAATATATTTTTCTCATATTGAGAATTCAATAATATGTAATGGTCGTGTATCAGTGTAACATTATTTGAAGGTACGTCATTTTGTTGTAGTTTACAAATAAAATACTGATATGAGAGGCTCTGATTTATTATAGTAGATTCAATCCTCATGAAATTCCATTTAGCGTTTTAGGCAATGTCAATTGAATTAGATAGGGAAGCCCATATTTCGGATGAAATCAATGCGGTTTAAGTGCATACTCGACTCTACTACTTAATTGTTCATTCGTTTTTGATAGGCTACAACTTATTTGATCAATACGAGATATGGCATTGATGTTACATGTCTGTGTAGTTGGAACTCGTGACCTAATGATCTATTGATTTTAAACCGATTTTCATGAATCGTAAAATGATACAATTGGTTTGAATGGTTTGGGATATCATTATGAAATGAATCGACTATAAAATTGTGGTTCTAAAGTGACGTCAATAATCTTATACCATTGTCAAAGTGCATCACCGATGATAAACAGTACTATTGATGTTACCGAAGGACCGTTGTTTTAATCCAGAACCCCTACATGTAGACGATTTTCCCCCTTTTTTTCTTGTTCTCCAATGTTATGTCAATTGTGGTTCTAGAGTGACGTCAATAATTGTATAACATTGTCAAAGTGCAGCACCGATGTTACCGAAGGACCGTTGTTTTAATCCAGAACCCTTGAAACAAAATTTGTGTCTCATGTGGTCCAATGTTATGTCATTGATCTGGAGTTGGAACCCGTGACCTTATGATCTATGTTTCCTGATTTTCTGGGGTGTTAATTATTTGTTTAGTCCCTCACAAATCTTAACTCTTACCTTCGTTTGAATTCATTGGGATATCAATATGAGATGAATCGACTATAAATAAGCATAGCACAAGTTATGCAGTACAAACCTGCCACACGTGCACAATTGACAATGTCCATTTTAACTTATCTAATCAAACTTATAAACGATCAAATACATATCAAATGTTATCTTTTCACGTTAAATAATTTAGTTATGTTCTTGACATTGTAGTGAAGTGTTAATTTTAAACCCTGGTTAGTGGGGATATATTTGTGTTTGTGGTAATGCATGCTCAAGTCATTTTATATGCCTAACGCCCTTTCTGACACGCACTGTGCTGTGTATACATCTGTGCTATATAGACAAGTGTCTAAATGCGGGCAGTAGTATGCGGTGTGTTGGATCAAGGATCTATGGTTGGATGAGAACCCGGCCCCAACTAAACACAAAAGTTTTAACCCCCTTTTTTCAATGACTAGAATTATAAACGCCCTTTTTCACCACTGACACTTTGATACATACATAGATAAAAACAGGTTGCTTCCAACATTACCAGGTGCGTATGGTCCTGTGCTATGTCAACCCCAAATGGTGGAGTTGGGTTGTGTTCTGATCAAATAATTATAACCATACCGGGGTGGAGCAGAAGGATTCCAAAATATGAACATTGTCAGATTTCGTAAATACCCCCTTTACCGAATTTCGCGGAGACAGATTCATAAAATACCCTCTATTTTCATGATTTCGCGGTCCTTGCAGTCACTAGAAAATAAACCCCTTTTCCTCGATATCTAGAACACGCATGGTTACCAATTTTTTAGTGTTGAGTTGGGGGCCGGGGTTGAGAAAGGAGGGATGTTGAGAAACTCCATTTTACAATAGACTAAATAAGCCTTTATAGGTCACATTTTTAATGTTAAGGCATTGCTAACTTATTTTCTGAATAGTACATTTTGCATATGTACCAGATACGTACGGTAGTAATTTTTGTAAGAATCCACATTCCGATGGCTGCTTTTGATTTCCTAAAACTTGCAGCAAGTTTAATGGGATTTTATTTCATCGAATTCTCAAATCAAAGTTGCCCGTTTTTAGTGGTTTTGGGCCTGTAGTGTTTAGTATGCATGTTTATTGGTATGGTAATGTATGTTTGTATCGTGTCTGCTCCAGTAAAGATAGGACTGAACTCTGGATGTCACATGACTGTAGTTTGAACCCGTGACCTAGTGATGATATATTGATCCTAAACTGATTTTTTTTTCGGGCTCTCATTTTGTTCAGTCACTCACAAATCTCAACTCTTACCTCCGTTTGAATGGTTTTGGATATCAATATGAGATGCATCGATCTGTGTGGTTATAAAGTGACGTCAATAATTGTATACCATTGTCAAAGTGCAGCACCGATGTTAAACAGTAGGCCTACTATTGATGTTACCGAAGGGCCGTTGTTTTAAGGTTATGAGCTACCATATAATGAGTAGAACATATAATGAGTAGAACATTTAAAATATATATATTGAAGTGAAAGATCAGATGAAAATCCAAGATGACCGCCATTATTATGCAAATTAGGTGACCTTTGACTTGAAACTCAAGATTTTCAAACGCTATCCCAATATGTTTTATATGTCAATATTTAAATATCATAGGTGTCTTTTTGCAAAAAAATGAAAATTAAGGTAGCCCCTCACCTTAATCCAGAACCCTAAAACGATATTTTTGTTTTCATATGTGGTCCAATGTTGTGCGCAATAGTATTTTAATAGTTTCAGTCTAGTGAAACGTGTAAATGTTTTGTGTGTCGTTTTGGTGTTCATCGGTATTGCAAGCGGAGGAGGTTGACCCCCCCCCCCCCCCAAAAAAAATGTGATGGTTCCGAAAAAAATGACAGGTGACGTCATCTTGGCCATCTTTAGTCTTAAAATTTGCCATACATTTGCGCGCTTCTCTTCAATGTTTCATCAAGTTATGCTTCAATAAGTTCAATTTGTCACGCAAGATGGCTACTGACATACAGACCATGATGGATTTCTATAATGATTTTGCATTTATATTGCTAAATGTTTGGCATTTCAGAGAAAGTATGCCAATTAAAACCTAATGGTGACATTCTTGTACATATGTATCATGAGCATTTTTCTAGACTAGCATTTTAGTTCAAAAACTGAAAATATCTGCGCACGACAGTTTCAACATTATTAAACAACATTGGGGTCAAACCCCTCCTAAATGTGTTTGCTTCCGCCGCCACTGATCGTTTTGATGCATTCTAAATGTTGGGTGTGCTTATAATATTCTAAAAAATGGTTGCATTCATTTTTCATACTTTGAGTTCAAGTTGAATTTCAAGTAGGTGTTCCGATTGCTAGCCCGATTGTCAACTTGATGTTTTCTATTCTATGAAAGGTCATCCTTAAAATAGTTGTATTCCAAAATGTCAGTTGCATTGCTCCAATGGTTTCTATTTTGGAAGCATTGGTGACATGAAATTTACCCATTGAGTGAGTACACAAACTAGCCGGGTGGTTAACCACCTTTTGCAGTCATTCACTGCATTTTTGCCTTTAACTAAAGTGATCGAAATATCTACCTTTTAAAGGAACCGTGTTTATTATAAAGGAAATGTTATTACAATTATTTCAATTTATACATATCATTTAAGTGCAAAAACAACCGTAGTTGCTCATTTGTATTCAAACCTGTGAACGAGGTTTGCCAATAAGCTCCAATAACTCCTATATAGAATTCTCATTTAAAATGTGTTAACTCTTTCAATCTGTAAAGATTTTGCTGAATAAAACAATGATGCAACCAAATCTGTGTCTGTGTCTTGCTTTAAATGGAAGAATCGAAGAATTACTTTTTTAACCCCTTGCCCTAACCCTAATATATATAATACCCTAAGCCCTATAATAGCCTTATCCTTATATTCTAATCCCTATATCCTTACCCCTGTATCCTATACCCTACACCTGAGACAAATATACCTAAGTGATAAGAAGCGCCCATTCATGTGTAGCTGCATTTCCATTACATGGTCAAAATGTATTTTTGGATAGAGTGCAGGTATATATTTCCCCCATCTAATTGGTGACACAGGATGTTATTACAAAAGACCGTCCATCAGTTTTAGCAAAATAAGCTAATAGACGTTATTCGTAATTGGTGATTTTTATGTCAAAGAGGGAGACATACTCGATGTCACGCTGATAAACAGACGATGCCGGACACGGGCGTATTCACGAATATTCAGGTTAAGATATGCGAACGATGTTACGTGATCAAGTGAATGGGACGAACGCTTAACAACGGATTAAATTCAAAAAATTATACTGACACTGGAGTTGGTTATCCAACTCCAGCGGTTTTAGGATGAAATAATTTAGTTCCAACGTGTGATGAATTTTATGGGGTCATATAATCAAAATCCATTATTACATTGAAACCAACGGAAATTCAAAATTTACAGCCGTTCGTGTCCACCATCGTCTGCTGATAAACATACAATGATCTATAATATTCTATTTGGCCATCACGAGACAGTGACGTAACCGCGTATTCTCCTAACTGCAGCACATAACGCGCGCGACTACTTGCGGCGCTGGCGTTTACACACGAGCGTTGAAAGGCGGAAGATATATACGCGTGCGTAAAAGCTGCGCCTGTTAAATTACGTCAATGTCCAGAGGAAGCCAAATAGATTAAAGTACTTTTACTGCATAATTATAATGAACTGTGAACTGTGAACTGTGAACTGTGAACTGTGAACTGTGAACTACATTTTCCTATATAGATAGTGTCGGTTACCAGCAAACATTTTATTTCTAGTCACACAAAGATAGTTTATACGTTCAAGTTTATTTCACGAATGTAATAAGGTCAAATATTGAACAGCTCAGAAGTATGAAGCATTTTTTATGATTAGTGCAAAGTTCACCACATTGAAAAACTACATCACTCTCGTCCTTATTTAATCCGTAGACGGCAATATACACAGCAAGTTTCAAATGTTGTTTTCTCAAAATTTTGCACACACAAAATGTAAAATTTTATTTTATCAATGGTATCATTCTTTTCTCTCTTCAGAATGTGCTCTTAGTACAATAATATTCAATTTAATCACCATGATCACTGGCACTTGCAGGTGTCTTTTGCACACACAACATGTAAAATTTGATTTATCAATGGTATCATTTTTTCCCTCTTCAGAATGTGTCATTAGTACAATAATATTAAATTTTATCACTGGCACTTGCAGGAGTCTTATTCCTTTGCGTTGATAATGACAATAATTATAAATAATCAATATTTTGTAACAGAAAGTATCGATTTAAACACTCTTTCCTGTGCAATTGTACGCCAAGAAAAACGTTAATGATACTAAGTGATATTCTAGTGGATTGGAGATAATTTACAAAAAATGATACATGTTGCATAACAAACTATTCTAATTAATTCCAAACCGCTATTTTCTAAATTCTAATAAATTTAGTCCATCCAAAAAGAATGAAATTTATCAAGCGCTATAACTGTTGAAATATTAATGTGATGTATATAAAAGTATACATTTTTGGAAAGGATATGAGTCGGAGAATCCATTTATAGTATCAAAGTTCACTCATTTCTTAGTTTTGACATAAAAATGTATAGTTTTTAATTTTTGACCAAAAAGTACCAAAAAGTGATTTTTTTTTTTTGAGGTAAAAATAACTTTTTGGTCAGGAGAGGGGGGAGGGGGAAGGGCCATAACCGACTAATGTTGGTTAATATATTACATGATTTGCCATTTCATATGGGGGTATCAGACTGATAAATTATCTATCCTATGCCGTTTACTGCATTCCAATACTACAAAAGCTATACGTTTAGAGCAACTTACAAGATCTATCTGCTAATTCTAGTTTCAAAATATGTAAAAATATTTGAGAAATCTGCCTATGAAATCTGAAAGTGTACCTTTTTTACCACTATATTCCAAATGTATGAAATGATAGTAGGCTCGTATGTCTTTATTATTTATAATAGTTTTAAAAATCTCCAATTGCTGTCAGTGGTTTTAAGAGGTTTAACTTATTGTAAGCAATAACTTGGTATACAATGGAACTTAATCATTGTCAATCACGAATATGAACTGGTGAAAGAATCAACAAGATTTTTATAACCAATATCGTAACGCCAAAAGAACAAACAACAACAAAAACACAACAAAAACAGTGAAATGTTCAGTCTTCGAGTAATATGTTTGGAAAACCAAGATGGCTGGTTCAAGACCCAAGCTTATTCACAAGCTTGTGAATTTTCTTTGCAAAAAAGTAATGGTGCATCGGTGCCATTTTCTCAAAGTGGCTCAATTTGAATCTTGGAGAATTTTTTTTATTCCTACATTCAACCTGCAGCAACTAAAATTCCTAAGAAAGCTGGCACCTTTCCTAAACATTTTTGTGTCAGGATACATTTTGTCCTTTTCCAGAAATGTTAATTCCATTACATAAACCACTCAAAAAAAGTTCGGAAATATTTTTCAATTGCCTATATTTCGTTGTATGTCATAGTGTTGGACATCAATTGAAAGCTGATGTGTTCATCTTTCCAGTGCGCAGCAGCAACTTGTCTGCGAATATATATAGGAAGGTCTCTGACTGCTGAATGTGCCAAAATCATCACTCTTTTGTACTCAAAAGTTGATAGAGCATCACTCTAGACACTGTATTTGTCAATGTCACATTTATTGAACAGTGGTGAATTTGTTACATTTTGATTGAGACTTCCCCACATTGTCAAGCAAGTGAAACAGGTGATTGCTACAAATGTGATATCGTTGGACAGAAGAACACATCTGCCAACGTTTGCGTTTGTCTTCCAACAAATGTTGGCACTTTTTGGTCTATAATTCAAAAAATAAATAAGATAATAATGATAAAAAAAACCCGCCTCCCAGGGATTTTTATTAGGATTATAATAAATCTAGTATGACAAAATTTGACAAAATATATTTTGAGTTATCGTGCAAATAGAGCAACGTTTTAATAATATTTGACATGTAGCTTACCACGAAACACCGCGCGCACGGCATAATTATAATCCAAACCCTAAATCCAAACTTAATGGGGCATTGAGAGATACGTATGGGAGTGCGCCCTTAATCTTCCTGGAAATTGGGGTTTTTGCACCAAAGTAATCACTTAGGCATACTAACTACCATCTGAAACCGTTTACCTTCATTCACAGTAAGTACATCATGTTATATTTCACAATTTGGTAATTTCGATGTAGATCACATCGAAATTATCTGCAGAATTCGGCACATATGGCTTCACCAGAATGTCTATCTAGCGCCATCACTTCAACCCTTTTCCCATGAAATATTACGTTTCAGGGTTCTATTATACCTTGTCGTTTGAAACTATTTATACTTTGGCAAATTTACGAAAAAAGTGCCAAAAATGAGATTTTTGAGATAAAAAACATTTTATTGAAACTTTATGGTCAATATTTTCAAAACAAACAAATTTTAAGCCCCAAAAAAAATCGGTCCTAGACGATTGACTTCAGATGATTTTGGTGAAATTTTGGAATTTTTAATCAAAAACTGATTTTGTTAGGTTGTCTGAAAAATCACTATTTTTAGTAAAATTTGATACCAAAAATGGATTCTCTGACTCATTTCATTACAAAATGTATACTTTTATGTACATCACATTAATAATTAAAAAGTTACAGTGCTTGATAAATTTGGCGCCAAACAGGGTTGACATTTCTCTTAACAAGATGGCATTTTAGTTTAAAAACTGACAATTTTTGCGTGCTTCGCGCGCATTTTCTCTACAGGTTTCAACATTATAATGGGTCTCGAACCACAACAAATATTCTAAATAATATGTGGAGGACGTTAAACACGTCATACTGACCCTTTTTAGTGTTAAAAATCACAATTTTTGCGCGTATTAGTCTCAATTTTTCAATATTTAAGCTTAACAAGATGGCTTCAGGACATTTTTTCTTGTCCATTTTAGATCATAATGTGGCGCACATTTTTTTTTACAGGTTTCAACATTATAATGGGCCTCTAACTACCATAACTCTTCTTGCTTCAGAATGCTGAATCTTTGCCTTGCCAAGGAGCTTCCAGGGCCCTGAGGCGGACCCATGGACCACACCACTTGACGTGGATGTTGTTTAAGTTTGAATTTGAATGTGTGCATTTTGTGATTGGATTTTACTCCTGTTACCTAATAGTAATACCTATATGACTGAAAACTTTTTAGCGTTCATCAATTTGGATTGTGAATGTGAAACACACATTATATAAGGCATAATTTGCAATAGAATTTATATACAAACTGACCTCTAAACACTGCAGAACTAACTATATATACATGTATAGTGGTGTATGGAGCAGTGACAAATATAATTGTACAATAAAAAACCACCCCGATCCATCAAAATGTACCAATAATAATATACTGGTTCGTTCTACATGTACATTACACAATTAAGGGAAAATACTAGTATATTCCATGCAGGGGGAAATGAGGAAATGAAATTACATCACTTTTTAACCGGAGATATGTTAGAATTGTCTTTCCCACATTTTTAGGCTTGGGAAATGCTTTTTTTACTGTCTGTGACATTTCAAATATTTGTGGGAACCCTGCTGTCACATGGTCGAACAAGAGCTGTAGTCGATGGGCCCATAATCGAAATCATGTACCTATTCAGAGATTTTTCGAGACAAGTTATTTTGAAAACCTTACCCATAGGGCTAATGAAATCAGGTTGTCTGCACAAATCTCGTCACTAGGTGAAACGGTGAAGGCGCTTTTTTTTCTTTAAAATGGCCACCAAAATCTAACTAAACTACCTATGAAGGGTTTAAACAGGCTATCTATGAAATCAAATTGATTCTTTTTGAGAGTATTATGTCTGGTCCTTGTTAATAAGGCTTCAAAATATATTGTGTCTTTTTGAATTTTCCAAGATGGTTGCCACATCATTAAAATGGCTGCCAAAATACTCAAAATCAACGTTTAAGAGATTTTGCAAATATCTTCTACCTGTATAAGTAGGAGATAGGGCAATTCTCTTGTTGTAAGTGGGTCTGGGAACTAAATTTATGATAACTAATATTTTGGAGGATGGTTGTCATAAATGGGGACCATTGCTTTTAAATCAAAATGGCGGCTTAAAATATGATCAATAGCATATGAACTCTTAAACAGATCATATGTTATTGAAGCAATTATATTTCTTTTCGGTGTATCATGTCTGGGTCTCTAGAAGGCTTAAGTATACACACATGGTCTTTTACATTATCCAAAATGGCTTCCAAATTGTTAAAATGGCCGCCAAACATCAAACATCGCTATTAAGGCATTTCTATTTATATAACGCTAATAAAGGAGACGAGGCAGTTATTTTGTGTTAGATGCTAAGTGTAGGAAATTAACTAAGAACAAAATTGACAATTTTGTAGATGGATACCACTAATGGATACACTATGGCCAAACTTGAAATATATATATAGCATAGTAGTCTTAAATCATGTTAATGGCAAAAATATAGCCTGATATAGGAATATAAAATATTTCAACAAATAAATGATGAAAATGTGCATGACGATTTATAAAAGCATGATCTCCTATTTGTAATTGCTGACCACATCCAGTGTCAAACAAGTGTTTTCCTAAATAAACAGCTATAGATATCAGGTTGCCTGCAAAAAATAAAAGAGATGGATTAAATCACGAGGGAGCTTCTTATAAACTATCTGTCTATACATGGAATGATTTCAGCATTTAAGTTGAAAATGTGAAAATAAAAACTTGTTATGCGCAATGTTATTGGTTATCTTGAACTTAGTCAATAACTGACAATGTACATACATACTAACCATCGTTTTGTGTTCAATTATGATAAAACGATTTAACGTATCGTGCAAATTGGCACCTAGTAAACTTTTACTCATATCAAGTTTAAAATGAAAGTAGAAAATAACCTTGGCGACTTGTATGTGAAATGTTATGTTAAACTTTATTGATAGCTGGCATATTATTCAGTTTAAAAGAAAAAAGTAGAACAAGAAAAACTAGTTAATGAATGTTATCTTTGACAGAAGTATTGATTGATTTCTTGTCTGTGCTGTCTGAATCACTTAATATGAGCAAACTTGGATGGGAGTGTTCTTTGAATACTTTTACGTAATCGCTGAATTGTTCTGTTCCGACACTTACTTAGAGTGTCACGATCACTTAAAGGTGCGCTGTAATTTTTTGAGAGACACCCTCTATGTACAAAACGGAGATGATATTGCGTGCCTTTGTTTTCAATTAAGTCACTCGCGCAACTACTCACGGATTGGTAGCTGAATATTTACAAACGTTTCCGTGGCACTGGCGACACACAATTTATAATAAGGCTATGGTCTTGTTTTGTTACCATGAACACAGGAACAGTTTTTCTAATGCAAGTCAAAATCATTGAGTGATTATTAACACATCTCATAAACCTTGCTGCCCGCTTGAGATGTCGCTCAGTACGGCTTAGGATTACTTTGATCGGATACTCATCAGATAGATAAAGTTGTGACTGAAAAGCCAACACAAAATGTTCAAGCAGACCGTATTATTGTTTTAGTTTACTATTCTCGGAATAAATATGCTGTTCTATGAGACAAAGCGATTAGGGGTGTCACAGTTGATGTTGCTTCTATTTGTGTTTTGGGGTAAGTATCTTTAATAAAATCGACGAAATTTAGTTTAATTTGTATAAAGCTGTTATATCTACAAAGTGGTTACAAACAAAGAAACTTTTTCAGAGGCAGATTTCTCAAATTTGTTGATTTTGGAAATTTTTGGGAATTAAAATGTATATTGTTAACACTTTCCACGCGGCTTTTAGTTTTACCACATACAAAACAGATTTTTCAGAAACCTATCCAAACTTTCAAAGTCGATCACAAGAAGTTCTGAACCAATACTAGGCATATTTGTACTTATTTTAATGCATTCCTCACGATAATTCCAAACAGGCCTATGGTGATTAAATTCAATGATTTTTACATTTTTGAAACATTTTGTGACATTTTGAAACGGTCTGTAGACGACTGCCGCGTGAAAATGTAAATATAAGATGTATACGAAAATTGCTATTTGAAAAATTTAGTTTATCATCAAGCAAGTCATGCATTATATTTCTTCTTTGAGCATATTATAGTACCCTTGTATTGAAATCTCTATGGACTCGAGTTGATAAGAAACACCGAAATTGACAAGACTTCTTTATACTTTCATAAATTTGAATTACTATCATCTTTTATTTGTTGATTCTCAATGCCATTCAATACACACCACTGAGATCTGAGAAATAGAACATATTTAATCTGTAATAGTGCGAACATGTAATAAGACTAAGATATTTTATATGCATACAATCATACAATGTAGCAATCTAACGATACTGTACTTTTGAATGGCATACCACAGATGCAGCAAAAAATATATAGTTCTCTTGAACATGTTGAAAATCAAATAAGCCTTGATTGGTAAATATTTAATAATTAATGAGCAAACTCACTCTTTCAACAATCATCTTCTCACTGGTTCATCAAGTATATCGTTGGATTGGTAAAAGCAAGTAAAGTCAAACAAACGGCATTTGAAAATATCTCAATTATTAAGTTATCTAAATTATGTTCAATCTTAAAATGATTTCGCATCACGTGAAACATGCACTCATTCTTTTAAAGTAACACCGAGTTCGGAAAGTCTTTGTCTTAACGGAGTGTAAGGTTTTTTTGTTGAAACTATACAGCAACATTCCTGTTGTTTTTTATGTTTTGTCGATTGGACAATTGCCCGCTCCTCCTAAAACAGGGCTCTAAGAGTCCATTTCCCTGAAAAAAAAGACAACCGAAAATTGGACATCTTAAAGACAGTCGCATATCAAAAAACTTTCAATGATATAAACTCTCCTGTACATGAGAAAACACGGCAACTCAGACTGGGTTATTCCCTTTCTTTTGAGAAAGAGTGACAAAAGATGATTTTGCATGTTACACATTTGAATTCAAACACATTTGGGACGGAAATGTTGAAAAAACTATCCGGTGTGGAAATGGGAGACATTAAATGGGGAAAACCGGACTTGCATGCGACGGGATTCGAATTCGGGTCCTCCAGCATAGAATCACAGATGGTTCTAACATCTGTGATGGAATACACTGTGTTAGTCCACTTGGCCAGTGGGTCACGCGTCCGTAATTAACAATCTCATGCGCAAGTCAATCACGTGCCGTGAGCGCCTGAGGCGACATAATGGTTTTCAACTGGAAATTCATGGGGTTCGGGGCTCTTACTGTTAGAGTTATGGGACAATATGTGACCTGGCACGACAAAATGAGCGTAAAGTTGCAACAACAACAAAAAATTGTTGATTTTTTTTAATTTTTAATTTGTTGATTTGTTGATTTTATTTTTTTCCCCCCACTTTTTCAGAAAGTAGATGTCCTCAGGTTTAACATGACACCAAAGTTGTTATAATAGGCCATTCCAAAGTCCACCATACCCGGGCCCGAGTCCGAGGCCGAGGCCGAGTCCTTACTGTCGGAAACCGAGTCCGAGCCATTCATGTCCGAGTCCGAGTCCCGAGTTCTTATAATATTATATGTATTTAAAGTTCTGATCACATGTCATTAATTTTATGATAGGCCAACATATCAATGATGTCAACATGATGATGCATTTTTAACCTTCGCATCCCCGGATACATGGAAAATTGTTGATACCATTTTGAATTATACGCATACAAAATTGATTCAGATATTCAAAAAGTGTCCAGAAGTTCATAGATTGAGAAATTACAAACGTGTTTAAAAGGTGTGATATACTGTAGAGCAACCCTTCCACTGTCGTTTCACCTATTTCTTTTCCCTGAAAATGTCATTCCTAATTCCATCATTTTTTTGAAGGAGCTGCTCTAGGAAGCTGAAAATTGCCAATGAAATATCCTCTTTGTAAGAAATGTTATCATTTTTTAAACAGTATAAACACTGACACATAATCACCTAAAGACCATTTACATCGTACAAACAGCCTTTAATTGCACATGATTATTATCACTTTAATTATTTATAGGTTTCCTCGAATTGTGTTTTAATGCTTGTAATGATTTTTTTTTTCCAACAGCATATTTTTAACTGTTCATTTATGATGATTTATGACAGTATTTCTAAACGGTTGAAAATTAGATGACTAAATAAGTATTTAATTATACTGCAAACAAATCAGGACTCCGGCACAATTCCCGAGTGCTCGAGTCCGAGTCCTTCACCTCCGAGTCCGAGTCCTTAAAATAGGGACTCGAGGCCGGTCTCGAGTCCGAGTCTCGACTCGAGTAAATGCCACAGGGATTATAGGATTTTGCTTAACACTTTCCACGCGACAGGCGTCTGCAGACGACATTCCAAAATTTCACAAAATGTTTCAAAATGTTCAAATAATTATATTTCATTACCAAATTTGGAATCACCGTGAGAAGTGCATTACAATAAATGAATGGAAAGTGTCACAAACTTGAATATTGTTTCCACATTGTGAAAACCGTGGACCTAACAATGCGAAATTTCTACTTATGTGGTTCCAAGGGAATCTTATGCAGTGGGGATATTCCATCTTAAACCAAAGAGGTGTTAAATCTCGTTTATAGATCTGTTAAGATATGAGTAAACTAATTATCATGTATCAAAAATGTGTTTATTTAATTTACCGGTAGCCTTAGTCCCTAAAATGTTGTCATTTTGTTGAAATAATTGTAATATTCAATCAGTCAATACTAGTCAGGAATTATTTTTTTCATTGTTAAAAATAATATAAATTATGATTTGACAACTTGTCATCACTGTGTCACATAGTGTTGTTTGGATAGAAAATATTATATTTAATTAGAAATATGTTTAGTTGCCAAATTTCATTTCTAAATTATTTCAAAAACGAATCATATACCTCCCTTCGTTTTTCACTTACAAGTAAATACAAAATAAAGTTATTATACATCAATTGATTGAAAATATTGACGGAAAATATGTAAACCATTCACGTTAAAGATATTATTTTAGTATAGAAACACTCCCCTGGAACCGTCCGCCCTGTACGTATGGGGTCAATCAAGGTCATTTAGGTGACAAATATGTAGTCCGAAAAATTGGCGGGTACCCAGTTACAAAACTACCAGTGCATTCGATTCCAAGCCCTACATAACGCCGTCACTGTCACTGGAAATCGTGTGTTTCATTGACTTCGTATGATTTTGCTTGACTTTCCATTGAAATCTAAAATTAAAAAAATCCGTCCGCACCTTATCTCTCAGCTGTGTGGAGGACAACCATACAATTTGTTTTGCCTAATGCGTAAATGGGTATCATTACACAGGAAAGGAGAAACATTTCACCGATCAAGATTTGCTAAATATTTCAAGCAGCCACGTCAAATTGATGACAAATACTTATTTTCAGTATAGTAATTGGCTTATGTGACCTTGTGTTTAATCAGTAGACCGCACAATCCCTATTTTTTCCCCTTTCATGAAATGAAGTACCATTAACTAATTAGCAACCAAGAGTATTAGGACACTTGGCAAGCTGCAAGTTAAGTTGAGAGAAAACTCCATTGAACTACTGTCTTAGCTTTATGGTATTAGGCTATAAAATTAATGGAAAGTTCTTAAAAGTTTATTTAACTGTATTTGGGATATCCTTGAGACATTGTTATTCAAAGAAAAGCAGTTATAACAATATTTCAGTGATTTAAGGTTTTTGCTTTGATATTATTTAGTTAATTTAGAGTAAAATTAGCTTGACAAAATTTATGATAAAATGAATATAACTGTGTGTTTTTTGTTTTTGTTTTTTCTGTTTTTTTAATTTAAATGTTATTAATTCTTTATTCAATGATACATATAATTATACAATAACATCAATATTTACAAAATATAGGTAATAATAATATTAATAATGACACGTATGTACAATGTGACAATCGATTAAAAACACTGAGTTTTAACATTTAAGATTAATTATAGGGAAAATGTCATACATACTATCACGACATAATCATGATAATTGATATAATGTACATGACATAGATATTAAAGTGAAATCAGTCTACGATACGGAGTTCTTTTTCAAATAGGAATAACAGATTTGGGTGGTTGCCATATCTAAGTTTGCTTATGCACAGTTTCCCAACGGCGATGATGTGGTTAATGAAATTTAAGTCATTATGGTCATAAATGTTATTGTGATAGTTAAATATAACAATTTCAGTGGTTAATACAAAGCATGTAGACAGTTTACGCGAAATGACTTGACTAGCGTAAGATCATATCTGCTTAACTCTATTTGAAAAAGAAATGGTCGATATAATTAATACGTTGCATGTGTGACAAATCTTATTATCTACTTTACCATCTTACATAAAAGTACTTTGGTGGGATAAATGTTGTGAAGGATTTTCCAATTTAATGAGATCAACCTCGCTTCATTGGTGCACTGTGGACTGGCGAGCCAAATATTGGCCCAATTGAAATTTGTACACATAGGAGGAACATACAAATTATTAATCATGGCTTTTCTAAAACCTTTGTTTGTAGAAGTATCGATAGAGACTGAATTAAAATAAATATCTTCTCCGTTGTTGTCAGGAGTCGTGGCATTGTCATCAGGAGTCTGTACTAATTTCCAGTCAACGGGGAGCGCATTGCGGAGAGCGTAATACTGAAAGATTACGGCACCCTTATCATTTAGACGATTACGAAAGTGGTTAATGGAGTAGAATGAACCATCATAGTCGAATAGGTCCCCCACAAAAATAATTCCCGACTTAATAAACGAATTATTTTGCTTGTCTAAATAATTCTGATTTGCTCATGCACTGGGGTTGCCGGCGCGTTTTTGTTCCCGGTTTTGCAGACGGCCTGTGGTTTAAGTTTTAAACCAATCCCGCGGTGGGATTCCCCAGCCCGCGAAATTTGCTTTGTTATTCAGTCAGGCATATCTCTTCCGGTTTGGCCTATTTTCCCCTTGTCTCCTAGGCTTGTCATATTGTTTTTCGCTTGCAAACCAGAAGGATCATAAATTTCTTCATCGCCATCGGAGTTTAGAGATTGGGTGATTAACCTTCCTCTATTTCTATTCATTCATCAATACAATAGGTTGTTAAACCTTTGTTGTTTTTTCATCTCCGATCGCTTATTTCCTTCTTGTAAGTACTTTATATTTAACTGTTAATAACTTTAATTTGAGATAAAAATCAAACCGAATCCACGCCGAAAATGCCACCCAGAAAAGCGGCGGCCAAAAGAAAGGCGGTGGATCAAGGTACAAATCAGTTGCAAGATCGTCAAACTAGATCCCAAGCAAGGGCGATTGACGATCGTCTTCACTCTCGCCCGTCAACAAGCGGGACTCATCATGCAGTTGCCGTAAATGTCAACAGTCAAACACAGGCAAATCTATCCGCAAATCCAACACGGGGTAGAGGACGTACGCGTGCCCCAATTCGCGCCCGTGGACGCGGCAGAGCTAGAGGCCGCGGAAGAAATACCTCCGTTTCTATACCTCGTCCAGGTCGCCCTAACAACCGTGAACTTGTGCCTGAACCAGAGGACGTGTTAGATGTAAACATTGATGAAAGCGACGCTCTTCGCATCGAGATAGATGCCGATCATCAGGAAGCCGGTTTTTCTCAGCAGCAGCCGGTTCAATCGCCGAGTATACCACAACAACAACAACAAGCGGTCTCCATGCGACCAGCGAGCACATCCGGGTCATCTGGGTCATCGAATTTGCCAAGCCTAAACAACCGCCGCCATGTTGGAAATCGACTGGACGAAAATTCAGCAGGCAGTAGCAGAAATGTGTCTTTTCAACCAAGGACGGACCAACTCATTCAGGGAACAGCTGGTGAGAATGCTTTAAATAATTTTGGGCGGGTGGTGTCTGGGGGGATTGATTCGCGTTTCAATAATAATGCAAATAATGCGCAAAATCTCAACGTTAACTACGACAATCTGAGTTCTAGTATTGGTGCTGGTATTGACTCAATTAGACGTAGTTCTAGTACTACTACTAGCAATAATAATACCAATAGTCTAAATAGTGTACAGTTCAACGAAATGGGGGGTTCATCTGTAGGTTTTCCAGGCATGTCATATCACCAACCACAGGCACTTACATCAATTTGCAGCCCCCTGGGCGAATGCCTTTCTCCGACCCTGCGCGAAAAGATCGTTAAGGGTGACTATGTGGATTTCAGCCTTTTGCTTGATAAAGGCGAAGTTCAAGCCGTTTCAAGCCAAAACGAGCCCTCAGTTCTTGAGGTGAATGCAATGGGTCAAGTAGTGATGAGGGAGGTAAAGTCACAACAAAAAATAGGTTCTATTCATTCTTGGACAAACGCTTTCTTTGTATTTACTGCTATTTACTTGTCCGCTCACCCTGGTCGTACTCAAGAATTACTGAAGTATGGCCAAATAATAAGAACAGCCTCAGCTCGTTTTCAAGGCTATGGCTGGCGTCAGTATGACATTCAGTTTCGTTTACGCCAACAAATTCATCCCCATTATTCATGGGCCTCAATGGATGGTGAACTATGGAATTTATACATCGCAGTCCCACCACCATCCATTTCCTCAAATACTAGGGTAAACCGGGGAGGTCATTCCTTTCGTGGGTCTGGTAAAGGACAGTCTGGGGCGAGTCAACACGCCTCCAGCTCTCCGGGGCTATGCTTCGCATTCAACAAAAAAGGTTGTAACCGTAACCCATGCAAGTTCAACCACATTTGCCAAGTATGTAATACCGGGGGCCATGGGGCTTCATCATGTAGAAAGGGCGGCAAAAAATAGTGGCAACTCGCCATATGTATGCAAAATGCAAGGGCTCAAACTGTTTCAAGGTCATGATACTTTTAACTGCCTTTGTTGTCCTTATCCATCTCCTATTAATCTTGACAATTTACGCCCATTGTTAGCCATTTATCCAAACAAAAAGGCTGCCAATATAATTAATGAGGGTTTTTCGAAGGGTTTTAAATTGGGATTTGAGGGTGTTAGGAGGTCAAGGGAGGGACCGAATCTCAAGTCAGTCGATTTAAAACCTTCTGCAGCTCGGGACAAGTTATTGAAGGAGGTAAACCTCAAACGAATGGCGGGACCTTTTATCTCACGTCCGTTACCAAACCTTATTATTTCACCAATAGGTTTAGTTCCGAAATCGGATGCTGGGAAATTTCGCCTAATACAGCATTTATCTTACCCAGAGGGCAGTTCAATCAATGATGGTATCAACAAAGAGTTGTGCACTGTCCATTATGCAAAATTTGATGATGCGGTAAAATTGGTATCAAGAAATGGGAAGGGCGCTTTAATGGCAAAAGCTGATGTAGAATCAGCTTTCCGGCTTTTACCAATTTCACCTTGTGATTTTGAGCTCCTGGGGATTAAATTTGGCAGTGAATTTTTTGTTGACAAAGCTCTTCCAATGGGAGCATCATGCTCTCCATTTTTTTTTGAAACTTTTTCCACATTCCTAGAATGGGCTGGTAAAAGGGAAGCCGGTACTGAAAATATATCTCACTATGTAGACGATTTCATCTTCGTTTCCACTTCAGAGGGAGGGTTGTCATGCCAACATATCGTCGATTGTTTCAATAAGGTGTGTCATGAGTTAGGGGTTCCTTTAGCCAAAGACAAATCAGTCAATCCTACAACAAAACTTGTATATTTGGGCCTTGAGTTGGATTCCGTTCGTCAGGTTATTTCCATACCTGCGGAAAAATTGAAAAAAATCACGGACAAGGTTCAGATTGCGCATGACTCATCAAAAGTCACTTTACGAGAATTGCAATCAATTATAGGTTCCCTTTCCTTTGTATGCAAGGCGGTAAATCCAGGACGCGCCTTTTTGCGCCGCCTTATTGATTTATCTTGTGGTGTTAAACAGCCTTGGCATAAGATTCGTATAACGAAAGGTGCTTTATGCGATTTAAAAATGTGGCTTGTTTTTTTGCGCAGTTTCAACGGTAGTGCGATTATTCCGGAACAATTTTGGTGCGAAGATCGCGACTTACAATTTTTCACAGATGCAAGTGGCGAAATAGGTTTTGGAGGTTTTTTTCAACGAAATTGGTTTCAAGGTCACTGGCCAGAAAAGGTCAAATCAGCAAAACGCTCAATCGCCTGGTTAGAATTTTTTCCAGTAGTTGTTTCAATAGTGTTGTTATGGGGGGATTTGTTGAAGGGAAAGCGCGTGATTATACGTTCTGATAATGCAGCCGTGGTAGCTATTGTTAATAAACAATCATCAAAATGCCCGGAGATCATGAGATTAGTACGTTTTTTTGTTCTGCAATGCCTTAAGTTTAATGTTGCCTTTTCTGCACGTCACATTCCAGGTGTTAAAAATAATATCGCTGATGCATTATCACGCTTTCAGATGGGCCGCTTCTGGAAAATTGCGCCGGAATCATCAATTGCGAGCGCCCAAGTACCGGAATTTCTTTGGAACCTCTAGAGGCGGAAGCACATAGACTAATTAATGCATCCATGGCTAAGAGCTCACATGCGACTTATCTTCGCGGAGTGGAAAGTTTTAATTTATTCCGCACACGTCTAGGCGTTACTTGCGTGTGGCCCGCTCCTATTTCCCACATCATAGCTTTTATTTCACACTTATCAATTGAGGGAAAAGCTCCTTCCACAATTGGTACTTATTTAGCCTCAGTTGCATTCGTCCACAAGGTTAATGGGTGGGTGGATCCTACAGACAATTTTGTGATCACAAAATTAAGGGAAGGTTCCCGACGTTTAAAGGGGAAGGGGCAACTTGACACTAGGTCACCTATCACTATTCCAATTCTGAGACGTTTATGTCAATCTTTACAAGGCATTTGTACCTCAATGTTTGAGGTTTTATTATTCCGGGCCTCTTTTGTCTTAGCTTTTTTCGGGTTTTTAAGAGTGGGTGAATTTACCGCAGTGTCTAAACGCACAGACTTAACTCGTATTTTGAATGTTAGGGATGTCACTATCAAAGAAGGTTATATGGATGTTGTCATTAGGTTTTCTAAGACAGACCAAAGAGGCGAGTCAGTAACTCTCCGTTTCGAGCGAAGTCACATCGATTTTTTATGTCCTGTGAATTCAATGGCAGAATACTTAAATGCCAGACCGACGGTGGAGGGCCCTCTTTTTATTCATTTTCATGCATCTCCTCTTACACGTTACCAGTTTGATAGCGTATTAAGGAAAGGCATTAGAACAATTGGTTTGGAGCCTAGGAATTTTTCTCCTCATAGCTTTAGGATTGGAGCGGCCACAGCTGCAGCAGTAGGGGGGATACCAGTTGAATCCATTAAATCAATGGGTCGGTGGCAGTCATCAGCGGTGATGTTATATATTAGGCCTCATCGAATCATTCATTCAAGTGCCTGGTCCGAGGTTTTGTAATTTAACAGGCATATATATTATAATAAGAAAGGAGAAGAAAAAAAAGAAAAAAAGGGGTCACATGTTTTGCATTATTTTTGTTCTATACATTGTATATTAACCTTTTGCTTTTTCTTCTTTTTTTTGCTCCTTTTTTCTTCCTATCTTTGTGTTGCTTTTTCTTTTTGCTTTGTTTTTCAATAAACAAACTTTTTTGCACAGGCCGAACCTGGATTACTGGTGACAGTATCATCAAGTGGGCCGGGTTTCACAGACCACATCTCAAAGGTAGTGGTTCAACGCATTGGCTTGGTGAGAGCGGTGCCCGGCTAAGCCGTACCACAGAGTTGGTTCAGTCTTATTTGTATAAACACCCTTTCCTAATACACTAATCATACATGCAGGCACAAACGACATGTACTCAGGCCCAATCTTTGATATTAGAAAAAGTGTGTTGGATACATTAACTATGCTCAGAAATTTATTACCTCAAACTAGGATAATGTGGTCTGACATTTTATTGAGACGCTACTATCATGACGAGAAAATGGATGGGGGTGGGAAAACTTGTCTAATTACTTTGAACAAATTTGCGGCTAAGGTGTGCAAAACGTTAGGTAGGGCATGTGTGGTTCGCCATTATAAGGTGATCTTTCCAGCCAAGAAAAGTCTGTATAGGTACGACGGGCTGCATTTGTCCAATGAAGGTAGTGCAGTCTTGAGAGACTCCATTCAGAAGGCTTTGTTGTATTACAATCAATTCCCTGAAGCCATAACCTTCACCACTCCACCAGTCTAGTTTAAAACTCCCTATATAAGGTTATTTTCCACGGGGGGGGGGGGGGGGGGTGTTGTCAAGTCCCCTAATTAGGTCCTTGTTTGGCAGTTTGGTATACACTTTTTTATCACCCGAGTCACTTCATAATTGTTTTAGGTCAATTTCATATTTACTTTTCAGATATATATTGGATAAACAGTTTATCTTGATTTCCATTGCGGTGGGAAAAGTATGTTCGGTTTATATCTTCCTCAGGTACCACCTGGCTAAATTAAATCGCCCAAAAACTTTTCTTGGTCATCATTATTTGATTTGATTTTGGTGTCATGCAATGATTTTTTGTTTATCTTGGTTAACATTGTGGTGGGGAAAGTTTGTTTGATAGTCCTCAGGGTATCACCTGGTTAAATTCTATCACCCAAAACTTTCCTTGGACATACATTATTTGATTTGATTTTGGTGTCATGCAATGATTTTTGTTTTTCTTGGATAACATTGTGGTGGGAAAAGTTCGTTTGATTGTTACCTCTCAGGGTATCACCTGGTTAAATTCAAATCTCTCTAAACTCTTCTTGGACATACATTAAATGGTTTTAATTTGGTGTCATGCAATGATTTTTCATAATTGTTTATCGATGGATAACAATTGAGCGTAAAACGACCAAGTGTCGTTCACAATATTATTTTATGTGTCATATCATGAACTTTAAATTACAGACACAATAGAATGCACAAAGTACATTTTAAAATGTGCAATTACCGACTAACCATTTGTGGTCTAGTCTCCAATTGACAATTATATGTGTCACCATCAACTTGACAATTTTATGTGTCACCATGAACTTTCAATATGGACACATTATCAAGTAATTATGCATTTCAAAATCATAAAGGTACATTTTAAAAATGTTTGACTTTTAACTCCTTTTGTCGGAAGTGAGTTTGATTGATTTATGGTATTTTTAATAAATGCATTTCTGATTTGCAGCGAAATAACGCTTCACATATAAATTTCGCGTTTGTGTTCTTATTGCAACCCTAGTGTCTGGCAGCAATAAACGAATTATTTTGCTTGTCTAAATAATTCTGATTTGCTCATGCACTGGGGTTGCCGGCGCGTTTTTGTTCCCGGTTTTGCAGACGGCCTGTGGTTTAAGTTTTAAACCAATCCCGCGGTGGGATTCCCCAGCCCGCGAAATTTGCTTTGTTATTCAGTCAGGCATATCTCTTCCGGTTTGGCCTATTTTCCCCTTGTCTCCTAGGCTTGTCATATTGTTTTTCGCTTGCAAACCAGAAGGATCATAAATTTCCCACCCACCCACCCTCGTTTCAAGAGGTCGTAGTTTTATACTCTAAGGCGTTTGGGCAGTTTGGTATACACTTTTTTATCACCCGAGTCACTTCATAATTGTTTTAGGTCAATTTCATATTTACTTTTCAGATATATATTGGATAAACAGTTTATCTTGATTTCCATTGCGGTGGGAAAAGTATGTTCGGTTTATATCTTCCTCAGGTACCACCTGGCTAAATTAAATCGCCCAAAAACTTTTCTTGGTCATCATTATTTGATTTGATTTTGGTGTCATGCAATGATTTTTTGTTTATCTTGGTTAACATTGTGGTGGGGAAAGTTTGTTTGATAGTCCTCAGGGTATCACCTGGTTAAATTCTATCACCCAAAACTTTCCTTGGACATACATTATTTGATTTGATTTTGGTGTCATGCAATGATTTTTGTTTTTCTTGGATAACATTGTGGTGGGAAAAGTTCGTTTGATTGTTACCTCTCAGGGTATCACCTGGTTAAATTCAATCTCTCTAAACTCTTCTTGGACATACATTAAATGGTTTTAATTTGGTGTCATGCAATGATTTTTCATAATTGTTTATCGATGGATAACAATTGAGCGTAAAACGACCAAGTGTCGTTCACAATATTATTCTATGTGTCATATCATGAACTTTAAATTACAGACACAATAGAATGCACAAAGTACATTTTAAAATGTGCAATTACCGACTAACCATTTGTGGTCTAGTCTCCAATTGACAATTATATGTGTCACCATCAACTTGACAATTTTATGTGTCACCATCAACTTTCAATATGGACACATTATCAAGTAATTATGCATTTCAAAATCATAAAGGTACATTTTAAAAATGTTTGACTTTTAACTCCTTTTGTCGGAAGTGAGTTTGATTGATTTATGGTATTTTTAATAAATGCATTTCTGATTTGCAGCGAATAACGCTTCACATATAAATTTCGCGTTTGTGTTCTTATTGCAACCCTAGTGTCTGGCAGCAATCCAGTCTATGAAGAATGGTGTATTGTTTTTCAATTGGATAACATCATTATTCCATATAACTTGATTAAGACATGATGCAATATCCTCTTTGATTATAACTTTGTAGTATGCCCAGGTCATGTGGGTGCTTTGACAAAGTACAGATAATTTGGATGGTTTTCATTTAAAATATGAAAGTAAAGGTGTCACAAATTAAGATTAGCCTAGGACATGTAACCGAATAAAAGGGTGTACCTAGACAAAATTGCAACATAAACCATTTTTGATGTAATTGTTTCAAAATGCTCTTCCGAACATTATATTAAAAATCGATAAAATTTGAAGTTGGGGAAAAATGCTAATTTGCATTACAATATATGGGTATATTTAGCCATATTAGTCGGATATATACAGGGGTTACCGTGCAACCCCACCACCCAAAATGGCCGCCAAAACTGGTCAAATTTCATGAAATGACATATAGCAATCAAAATGCGTGGTGAAAGAATAGTTTTGATAGTGGGATGTATGTATTAAACCCCTAAGACACTTATATCCTGTATTGTTGCTTTTTTAACATACCTAAATCCAAGATGGCCACTAAAATGGCCGCCAAAATTGTAAAATTCCATAAAATTCCATATATCAACCAAAATGTATGATCAGAGTATAGTTTTGTTAACATACTTTAAATCCAAAATGTCCGCCAAAATGATGGTCAGAACTCCATAAAATTGCACAATATCAACCAAAATGTAATGAAAACATAGTTTTAACAAAGGGATGTAAGTATTAGACCACTAGTAACTCATGTCAAGTATGTTTGCTTCGTTAACATATTTAGAATCCAAAATGGCTGCTAAAACGGGCCTCATAATGGGTCCCAAAATGGCTGCAAAAATGTCAAATTCCATAAAATTGGATAATATCAACCAAAACGTACGATGAAAGTATATTTTTAACAATGGGATGTACGCATTAGACCACTAGTAACTAATATCCAGTATTTTCGCTTTGTAATGACATACCTTTAAACCAAGATGGCTGCCAAAATGGCCGTTGTGAAAATAGTCTATAAGAGTAGTATTAAAATAATAATAATTATTTATATAGTGCCTTTTCCAAAGGGCTCAAAGCGCTCGAATTTTGCAGCACATTCACCAAATAGTATGTTATAAACTGCTAAGCTTTTGCTTTTAGATATGAGACCCACCTCTGTGACAATTTTGATTATGTATGACTTTTCAAAATGGCTGCCAGATGGTTAAGTTGATGTTAAATGACCTTTTTTAATATTGTAAATGCCTATACTAATATGACTATGCAATACTAATACCCCTTAATCTATGGGACAGCATTCGCTATATTTCTATGATAAAGCCTAGGGGCTCTATATCTAGTTTAAGTATTTAAACATATCCAATTGGTTGCAAAAGGTTAAAACAACTGAAAGGCAGTATCAGTTAATCATTTAATTATTAGTGTTACATTAGAAATGACAAAATTATTATGATATATCTTTTAATCCGCCAAGTAAACGTATTTGTACATGACACGATATGATTGAATGAATTTTGACAATGCAATGTTATTAAAATGCCCATCATAATGACCATATAAATAAAATTACCTCAAATGGACAATAAAACTACCTCCAGGCCAAATGGTCAAAACAATTACCAAGGTGGCCACTATTGATCTTAATATGGTCCGAAATAGTTGATTCGACATCATCCAGTACTATAAACTAAATACCTGTATCTAACTTTCAGAGCAGATCGGTCAGTGATGTTATGGTGTTAATTATTGACTTGAAAAACCTACCTTAGTAACTGAAATATCCATCCAATAGGATCACCAAGCAGTTAAAGTTGGCCAAACCAGTATTTATGGCCAACCATACATCGTGAGTTGTATGAATTTATCAATGAACATAATAATCAGAGATAGTATCCAATATCCTTTACTTACTGTTATAATATAATATCTAAAATTAACCGGCTATTTCTGACCATATTTTGATCAATTGGTGGCCACCTTGGTAAATAATTTGACCATTTGAAGGTAAGTTTATTGACCAATTGGAGGTAATTTTAATGGTCATTATGATGGCCATCTTAATAACATTACATTGTAAAAATGGAGTCTATACCATTCAATCATACCTTGTCATATACTTAAAGAGTATGCAAATACGTTTACTGAATAGATTAAAAGCTATAGATATAATAATTTATTAATAATGTAACACTTAAACAATGAACTAATACTGCTTTTAGGTTATTTTAACCTTTTGCAGCAATCCGGATATTTTATAAATACTCAAACTAGATACAGCCCCATGGCTTTATCATACACTCGTCAAAAGAAGTTCCTTGCCACTCATTGAAGTTCAAATATTTCACATAAATATTTAATATAAATTAAACAATTGCATGTCAAAATAAGCAGACAATAATTCTCTATCATGTCTGTATGAAATTAAGATGTACGCATTCATGCATGGCTGAGCACATTCATTAAGCAATGGTAAGTTGCGTAAAAGGAAATGGCAAGAAATGAGCATTTACAGTCATTTGAATGGAGGGATTATCCAATTTTGTGCAATCTTCTTGCCATTGTCAAGTGAATGGGATCTGCCATGCATGAGTGATCATGTCTAAATTCCATGTTAAGCTGTTAGAGGATTACTTTCTGCTTATTTTGATATACAATTATATATAATTATTATTGACAACCATTTCTGGTTAGACTACGACATTTGAATAGAGTGCTCAATATATAATTATATATATAATTATATATATTCTATTAAATATTAATTTAATTTAAGTGGCAAGGAACTTCTTTTGACGAGTGTATATAGTGAATGATGTCCAATTAGATTTGGGGTATTGGTATTATACAGTATAGTCATTTACAATACAAGACAATCGATTTAGGTCATTTAGCATCAACTTCAACCATATGGCAGCCATTTTGGAAAGTGATACCGGATCAAAATTGTCACAGAGGGGGTCATATACAACTAAAAGCAATAGCTTAGCAGTTTAGAACATAATACTAAATTGTATTTGGTGAATGCGGTGCAATAGTATACACTCTTTAGACTATTTTTACATTGACAACGGCCATTATGGCAGCCATTTTGGACTTTAAGTATGTGATTACAAAGCAACAAATCTGGATATGCATTACTAGTCTAATACATACATTTTGGTTGATATCATCCCATTTTATGGATTTTCACAATATTTACAGCCATTTTGGCAGCCATTTTGGATTTCAAGTATGTTAACAAAGCCAAAATACTGGATATTAGGTTCTAGTGATCTAACATACATTCCATTGTTAAAACTATACATGTTGGTTGATATATGCCATTTTATGGAATTTAACCATTTTTGGCGGCCATCTTGGATTTAGGTACGTTAACAAAGCAAAACTACTGGATATGAGTCTTTATTTGTCTAATACATACATCCCACTATTAAAACTATACTTTCACCACGCATTTTGATTGCTATATGTCATTTTATGGAATTTGACCAGTTTTGGCGGCCATTTTGGACGCCATCTTGAATAACACGAAATTGTTTTTCGGTTACATCCTGATTATGGTTTTAGAACCAAGAAAGTTGGTTTGGGGGAGTCCTGGGTGGTGGGGTGCACGGTAATCCCTGTATACCGTATACCCGACTAATATGGCTAAATGTACCCATATAATTATTGTTATGCAAATTAGCATTTTTCCCCAACTTCAGATTTTATCGATTTTTAATATAATGTTCGGAAGGGCATTTTGTAACAATTACAACAAAAAAACATTTATGTCGCAATTTTGTCTAGGTCAAACCGTACATGTCCTAGGCTAGATAAACTTCCATACCAAAACCAAATATTGTTAAGAAGGACATTCTGGTAGACTCATGCAGGGGGAGGAACACGAAGGTTGGCATATTTGGTTCATATTTTGTATATTGAGTGAGTGCCCCAAGTTATGACCAGTGGTGAAATAAAAAAAATTCTCCGACCCCCATAGGCTAAGATTCATGACCCCCCTAAATGTGGCCCCCCCTGGAACGGCAATGATATAAGAAAAAGTAATAAAAGTAGTATATTGGATGAGTCCAAACGAACAGAAAGGTACTGCCAATGAGAATCAAACTTCTCATGAGGTAAATTAGTACCCTCCGCTTTGTAAATATGATAAGATGTGTGAAAAAAGTTATTGGGTTAGTCTATTTTTTCAAAGGGGTGTTTTCCTATTTTCGTGTTTTCAGGAAACTTTAAAAAATGCAATTTTTGGACAAAATTTGATTAAAAAAACAAAAACTTTCATATTTTTTAATTTTTTTAATTTTAACATATAATCTATTTATATCATTGCTTAATCAAATTTAAAAGTCAAAATAATGGTATCCCCTCTGATTCAGTATAAACCAACCTCAAAAAGACAAGCAGTTTTGTAAAAGTATAAAAATGCACATTTGTAATTATGCTGAGTTTTCTTCAAATGGTTTGTGTAATAATCTTTTTTATTCAAATGCAGCTACTCCTTGGACACAAAGTAGGGCCAACATAGTCCTTTTATGTCATTAACCATTGTTTATAGGTCATACCATTTTATTGGAGGGGTGTTTTTGTCAATACATTATCTGAATTGCACTAAAATAGATGCCTTGTTGATCGTTAAGTTAAATAACGGGTTGTTTTCTCGGGCCACCCACTCAAATATACCACTACCCTTACACCACTCACCCCCACAACACCCCAACCAACCCCAACCCAACACAACCCACTCCACCATCCCTTAAAACGGAGTGTCAAGCAACAGGGTTTAATATGTTATAGGGAGTAAACCCTAGCGCTTTACATCACGCATCAGGGTGAGCTATTGCTGAAAAGCTTTATCACTGAGTAGCATCATCAGCCAATGTTTTCAACACCCACCCCACCCCACCCCACCCCACCCACCCCATCAAGAGATCTACTCAAAATTCACCATCCATCTATATTCCCTCCTGTAAACATGGTAAAGATTATTTGGTGAACATTCTGCAACTATGGTAACAGAGAATATACCAGGTAGTTGAAACACATGTGAGACTGAAATCCGACTCCAAGGCCTTGACCGTCTCAAACCATGGCACGAAAGTTCTCAAACTTGATGATGGATCAACCATTACGATACCAAATGTGATACGAACAATAATTCCAAGTCGAATTGTGCGTCAATATCAGTCTTACTGCAACTCGATAAATTTTGAGCCATTATCTAACAACACCTTGTTTCGCATACTAAAGGTATGTTTTGCAAGTCAACAAAAGTCGTTGCAAGGATTAGATTACTTTTTGACGGAAGGTGGAAGGGCCTTTGACACTTTGGATGACATCACAAGTAGCCTGTATAATGCAGGTCTTGAAAGAAAAAAGTGTTATGAAATAAAAAGGGACTTAAAAGAAGGAAAATTTTATTTGAAAACTGATTACAAAACGCACATTAAAAATGAAGATAATTGTCCTGATCACTGCTCAAAGTATGCCCTTACCGATCCAACAAGTCCCGACTATGATGAGAGCTGTGATCATGACCATGATGTACAATGTAACAGATGTTATAAACTAGAGAGGGTACTCGCCGATGTCAAAAATGCTATTTAAAGCTCCACGCTGAGAAGATGAAGTACAACGTACGTCTTCTTTATGAGTTTGACATTGCAAAGTCAGATGTTGGTGCATGGAAAGCTCATATTCTTAGAACATACAACCAAGAATCCGCAAAACACGATGTTCTAAACTCAATGGATGACAAAAGCATTATGCTTTTCATGGACTGGGCGATGAAGTGTTTACCTACTAGAATTAGAGAGCAAATGTCTGATTTTTTTGGAAAACGTGGCCGTAGTTGGCATGTAGCGTGTGTGATCGCAAGATCAAAGATTGATGGCAAATTGGAAGTAGAGTGTTATGTACACCTCTTTAATTCTTGTACACAGAATTGGTATGCTGTTTCATCAATCATTGAAGATGTTCTGAAACATGTGAAGAATCAAAATGAAGATGTTTCTAAAGCGTTCTTAAAGAGTGACAATGCTGGCTGCTACCATAGCAGCCAACTTCTGTTAGCCTTACCACAAATTGGTAAAAGAGTTGGAATTACCATTGCACGATATGATTTCTCCGACCCACAATAGACTCACAATCAGGGAAGGATATTTGCGATAGGAAAATTGCTCCAATGAAAGCGCATATCCGTAGGTTTGTCAATGAGAAGAACGATGTAGTTACAGCTCAAGATATGAAAACAGCTCTAGAGTCCAATGGTGGAGTAAAAGGCTAAAATTTTATTCTTGCTGAAGTAGATACTTCAAAATCACCAGGGACAGGTGAAAGTATTGAAGGAGTAAGTTTGTTAAACAATTTCGCATATGAGAAGGAAGGCATGCTGGAAAGCATACAACCAGGGAGAAGGAAAGGTTATCAAGCCCACTCTAGAGAAAATCCCTGTTATGACTGGGCTAAGAGTAGTAGTTGAAGCACAACATCAAGAAACTTCAGAAAAAAGGGACATGTAGCTGAACAGGGTTCCAGTTCTAAGCCTACACTATTTTTTTTATAACGAACCAGGATGTATCCTTTCATTTTCCTCTGTTGATGATGCAGAACGTCATATGGACACAGGTACCCACACAAGGAGGAAGAAAATGACTCAAAAAGGTAAGCAATGAAAGTATCCGAGTTGCAGATGACACGTGAACAACAAGCACCTCTTCAACCATCACAAGCATCAATATCAGATGAAGAACAAGAGTATCAAAGACAACACGGATGGGCTTTAAAAGTTATAAAGCGGGCACCGAGAATTCAAGAAAAGGTGAAAAACTATCTAACAGCCACATTCAATGAAGAGGCTCGAACCGGAAATAAAGCAGATCCAGCTCAAGTCGCCATTGAAATGCGTCACAAACAGGATTCATCACACAACATGGAATTCTTGCCACATGAATGGCGCTCTGAAAGACAAATTGCAAGTTTCTTCGGACGTTTGTCTTCACGTCAAAGACGGGCTGAATTAGCCACCCTGTCAAGTGCTGCGGAGGTAGAAGAAGATATGTGGGATGAGGAACACAACCGGAGAGAAATAAGATATGCCGTTTTCGGTACACTTGATTTTGGACACCCTTTAGTTTACCAGAAGCATGATTTATGCAAACAAGCTAAAAAACATAAACTCAACCAATTCAAGCTGAAATACTTGGAAGAAATTTGTGTCAAATTTGAAATTGACCCAGTTGGAACAACATCAAGGAAAGCTAGCTTCATTAAGCCTCTGCAGCTATTCATTCAACAATGTCCATGCTTTCAAGATAATTAGTTATATTGTGTTACACATTTAGCATTTGGCTTATTCTTCAGAAAGTGAAATGTTACTTTGTGCTAGCTACAGTTCCTAATCTGTAAAAGAATTCTTCTTTGATATAGGAAGAAAAACATTTGTGACTTTGCGCAATATTCTTGAGACACCACTATTTCTGGCTCATGTATGTTATGAGTGATATAGTAATGAGTACACAAATGGCATTGCAGTTAAAATCTGAATCTATTGTACTTGTATACCAATTATGTTGTGGCCTTGCTTTTGGTAACAAATGTAGCATTTGATATATGACTTTTGTAAAATGTTAGTATAAATCATTTGCTCATTCATGCATGGATAATAAAACATCAACATTTGTATTATGAATTACCAACAACTCCGTTTATGGTCTAATTTATTTTTTTAAATTAATTTAGCTTGAAACAAAAATAGTTTCACCTTCTAGAGAATGAGCTATTTGATCATTATTTGTGCATTATCAAACAATATACATTTTACTATCACCAGTTAAATGTTGAACTCAATTATTATGGTTATTACATTTTGTTTAATTAATTTAAGGGTTGGATGCATATGTAAAACATTGATTGCTGAGTACTGACAAAGCAAGATATAAAGTACGGTACAATTCATGAAAATGCACAAAGAGGGTATAATATGAACACAGAAAAGGTAATAAAGGCAAATAAACACACCTCTTATATAATGGAATGCTCTTAATGTGACTATAAGTTTTAGTCTGCTCATTAACAATGCTCAGATTAAAGAATGAATACTGAATATGACTAATTAATATATGTTCTACTTTGTACAATTACCAAGCTTTATTAAATGCGTCAAACGTATAACCATTATAGGACATACACCCCTACGTAATAATGGTATCAACCTTGTATGGTCATGTGTTTGAGCCAGCATACAATAAGCATACCCATGCGTATTCATGTGGTTCAAATAAAAACAACTTTAGTCGGTGCCACATTAAAGTTTAAAATGCTATGTAAATTGTGAATTCCCTATAAAAATAATGGAATAACCCTCTTTTAAGAGGGTTAAACCATTTAAAATGGTTACACGAGTGAGCCGGTCAAATTATGAGTTTATTGGACTGAGTGGGAAACTAAATGGGGAACAATTTGTTTGACAATGGTTCAAAACAAGTCAATATGGAAGGGAAATGGGCATTAAATACATTATAATATTTGCTAAAAATACAAAAGTGTACCTTCATTAATGTCATGTGATCAAAATACTCATCATGGCACCAATATTTGAAATGCATTTTTATAAACATTAACAATAGGGTAATACATGGCGCAAATATTAAAAAAATTAAAAGATATGAAAATTTGTGTTTTTTTAAATGAAAACGGTGAAAAATCACACTTTTGAGATATTTCTAAAACCATGAAAAGTAGCACCACCCCTATTCTTCATAATGGAACATTCCACAATAATTTTTAGTTGTTGTGTGTATTTTTGAATAGTAGAAAGATGTCACATCAGATGTACGAAAAGAGAAAGTGATTAAAGGTACCTTCATTGTTATAAACATAGCAACAAATGTCTCCTAAATTCATTATTATCAAGTTTTGAGGGGCTAGTATATCTCCCTAAGGGGGGTACTTGAGAATTTTTCATACTGATATTCATGAATGCTTTGAGGAACACAACAAAACTTCATAGTATGAGTAAAAAATGCTGACCCCTCTTTTCCTGGATTTTGCAATACTGCATGGTTTTCTCAGAATGTCTGTGTTAAGATGAATAAAGAGATCAAGCGTCAATATCTGTGAGAGATTAACGACTAGTGACAATACTGGGATTAGTTTTACTTGAGTGATTCCATTGACAAACAATTGAGATTTTGTTATTGAAAGGAAGTCAAAATTGGTAGACTACTCGCCATAGGAGTAAATTGGCTAGAATGCGGTGGAATTCTATGGAATTGAATGAGCAGCTGTTGTAGGAAACATGAATTTATTAATGAGAAGAGGTCCAGCAACACATTCAACTCATATTGAAGTATTGCACTCCAAATTTAATATATGTGATGATTTAGACACCATAACCAAGTGTCCTAATACTTTTGGTTGCTAGTGTACATGTACAGGGTGTCTCAAAAAAGTGCCCCATGAGTTAGAAAATTAGTTAGAAATACATCCCATGTCTTTTTGTTTTTAAAATGGACTGTTGGTAAGCCCTATTAGTCCTCTATCAAATACACTTTATCCAATTGAATTTCACCACCTAACTACCGAGATGTGATCAATTCAGTAACAAGAGTGCGAATCCCACTTTGGCCACTTTTGAACAAGAAAATGGTTTTTAACTGAAAACACCGCCTTATGATTCCGATGATGATTTTAGGATATGTCAATGTATTGTTTAAAATACCGTCTAAAATTCAAATTTTGTATGGTATATCACTCTCTTAAATCAAAAGATTGAAAATGTCCGTCTTTTACAGATTGACTTTTTTTTCCAATCTATTAGATTAATTTGAGTCAATCTGGAAAAAGATTAATACATATTACTGCACTCTACACGTGTGTTTGTACCGTCAATCTCGACTAAAGTGTCAATCTAGAAAAAGATTGAATTCAACACATGCGCAGTTAGGTTGGTCATATTGGTTTCGTAACACTTTGGATTGTATATTTATACCTTTCAACAAATAATTCGATCTGCAACATAAACTATTTCATAATTAAATGGCAAGTAAGAACATTAATTCATAAAAAAACTGTACACATGAACAATATTTTTGGAGAATGTTAATAAAAAGCCCAACGATATTGTTTTTCCAATTGCCAGTCATTTATTCGTGTGTACGAAAATATCAATCTGTAGGTTTGAAAATATCAATCTTTTACTACAGATTGAAAACTTTTCAATCGAAAAATAGATTGAATAGTTCAATCTAAATTCTGGATTGGAAAATTTTCAATCTAAATTGTAATAGTATATTTTCCTTTCCAGCCCTGCTTTGAAAGATTATCATGGGTGTGTATTTCCACGTCCTTTTGTGATCACTCTATGACGTACATTTTACTCTTACAGCCTTCCCTTTGAAGATAACCCATTAACGTACATATCCCTGTTCAAGCCCTCTCTTGAAAGATCACTAATTTGCGTGCATGTCCATGCCATTACGCTTCCTTATGTATGAGAGTCTGTGCCCTACACCACTTCGCCAGGGTGGCGACATCCCAAAGTAAACCTTCCCGCACACATGTATCACCCGACGTGATCACCAAGCTATTATATTTTTGTTAGATAAACACGAGGAAACCCGTGCCGGTTCGTGGTTATAACGTTAAAGATCCGGCACTTATTACAGGATTCACCCTTTGGCTTCTTCGGACATAACAAGATTATTTTCCACACCATACCTCCGATACAATAATATATTAAAATCAAAGTGTATAGCATTGTGTGTTCACTTTAATCAAAAGTAAACAATACTTTTATTATACATGTACAGCATGGGTCTCATGTTCGAATGGACACGTGTGCTTGCTTAAGAAAAGACTTGACCCTTCTACTGGTCGATATAGATGGTCGCTGCCCTCGATAGAGCGTTGCTTGTGTCATCGGGTGGTTGCACCTAAATTTATAAATACACCAAGCTGCTCTACATTTGCAGTCGAACCGAAGGATTTTTGGTTTACTGACAATGCAACTCCTCTGACCATTAACTCGAACTGGATACCATCCACTCTTGATAAATTACTGGACAGAGCTGGCTTATGCTGTAAGTAGTTTTTGATTGATAACTTGGTACCATACTTTTTGTAGATACCATTCTTTTTGTATGTTGAAAGTACATAACTGACAAGATAGAGCCAAACGGGGAGCTCTCTATAGTCCGAAGGGTCACCAGTCCAAAGAATCACCAAGTCCTAAGGGTAGCTAGTCCGAAAGGTAAATTATTTTCATGTTTCTGAAGGTTCTCTGGTCTGTCCGAATATTAAAAAGGTTCATTAGTCCGAATATCAAAAGAGATCCGCTGTCCGAATATCATAAAAGGATCCAAATATGTTTTAGTAACCCGTATTTTGTAATTCGGACTAGCGAACCTTATTTCATATTCGGAGCAGCGAACCTTATTTAAATTTCGAACTAGAGACCCTTATTTCATATTCGGACTAGCGAACATTTACTGGCGAACCTGATTATTTTTTCGGAATGAACCTTCGGACTGGTGAACCCGATTTTCGGACTAGCGAGCCCTTTCAAATATTCGGACTAGCGTATTCGTTACGTGTTCGGATTAGCAAACCTTCGGACTAGAGCACCTTCGGACTAGGGAGTTGTTACCGAGGCAAACGTGGAGGGATTCTGTTCAAGATATTTTATTCGTTATTCAGGATTGGAACACAAGATTGCGCATAAGGGTCATTATAGAAAATTAGGGTATCGGTTAGGGCAAGGGTAACGATTAGTGTTGATGTTATCCAGAGTATGGTTAGGCTAAGAGTTATGTTAAGATCTATATTTAAAGTTAGAATTGAGGTGTGAAGTTTCCCCTGTTGTACATGTATTCAGTTGAAACGTAAACCATGTCATTTATTGGTCTGTAAGTGTAGATCCAAACTGTACAGACTAATAAATGACATGGTTTACGCGGATTATGCTATAGTGTTCTTAATTTTCATTGGATTTATCTCAATTCATCAGGATATCATCATCATTAATTGGGCTTTACATTGAGACTTAACTATTCATGGTCCAGTGTTTTAAGCCGCTTTAAACCGTCATAAATCAGATTCTTATTTTTGATATACCTTGCAGTTATGCTCTGTTACGACATTACACACTTTTGGCATGGCCATTGAAAGTTTTGCTTTGTTAAGCCTATAGTACCACCATTGACCTCTAGTAACATCGACTTCTTTCAAAACGCACCAAAATATACAGCTATAATTGTTTATGGCTGATCATTGACAGACATAGTTCTATGCTTCCATGTGTCTCGAATCACATCGTATAGGTATAGTTCACATCCAGAATATTGACAAAGTTGTCTCGTGGTCTAATCTAATCCTTATCTATACAAAGAGGATTATCACTATAAGAAGAAAATATGATCAGCATGTGTCACTTAAAGATGGCACGACTGGGTATGTGTTGCTTCAACGCTTTGAAGTCTATAGTATCGCAGCGAAACCAATAGCAATAAACGAAGCCGATATCGTCGCAGTGATTGATCCATTGCGGTTCCTCTAATGATCCAAATGATAACCGATCTGCCAAAGCTTATGATTCTATACGCATGTGTATGTTCGGCATATATTGGTTTATTTACCATATCATAAAATGTTATTACATATTCTCATGTGATTTATTACTATACGTTTCCATACGATGTCAGTGAAATGAGTCATACTTGGTAGTTGCTCTATAAAGGTCTTTTAAGATATTTAACTTTTTATACTATATCACATTAATATTCAATTGCAACTTTCGCTTTTTCTACTGCCTGGAATACAGTTTTAACGACAGTAAATTAGTTTGATATCAAAACATTCCACACAGTTTGCGTGCAGGGTAGTAAAACCTATTCAAAAAAAGTGTTAATAATTATATTACTATAGTTTGATCAGTTCCAAATTGGCAAAGCCTCATTACAGCAGCGAATGAATACAGAGGGACGCGGACGTGCGTGAAGATACCAATCGCATTGTCCATCATATGCGTGACATATGCATGCAATAATCGCCATAATCGCGCGGTAAGCTTGGATTATTTTTGCGCGCGGAGAGATAAAAACCGAATATTTCTCGCCAATTTGGAACTGATTGAAATATACATAATTTTTAAATAAGCATTTTCTATATAGAAATCTAAGGCTGTGGTTGTGCATTTGAACAAGTGTAACTTTAAGAATTTATTTAATAATAATATTTCTTATATCCGTGAATCTCACAGACCAACCTAAGATAAACTCTTGTCCAACCAATCTAACCAAGGAAGCAGACCTTGGACAACCGAGATCCATGGTGGAATGGGAAGGACCCATGGCTACTGATTACAGCGGAGAAGTGGTCAATGTTAACTGCGTTCCACCATCAACGTCTTTCTTTACCATTGGACAAACGGAGATCGTATGCGAGGCTGTAGACAGCAATCAGAACAAAGCAAAGTGCAGTTTCTACGTTAACATCACTGGTATGTATTCATTAGTGAAGATGTACACATTAGGGTCTCATAATTGCGAAATCTATGCACGAGGTTATGAATTTATTTTTTCTTTGGAGATTCAGGGATGTTCTCACGTTGTTCAGGCCAACCAAAAAAAGGTTTGTTTGCCCAAACACGACCGACCCATAAGATCTCAAAAGAACCTGCTTTTTGTCTTTTTTTCAAGATATTGTTTCATGGTGAAAATGTATGTTTTAAATGATATTTTTTATCTGGAATTGCCAAGTAGATAAACAAACTTTATTTATACCAATATCCTCCCTTGTAAACACCGAGGAGGTGCAGATTGATGATTCTAGCAAAAACAGGACATCAAACATGGTCTGAGGGTTGTACTACGGGCTGCAAGTCTGTCACTCTTGCATACAACACACACGCTTTCGCTGAGATTTTAGACTTTCACATAATCTTGTTCATTAGTTTAATCAAGTATACGATATGATCCTGTAAAGTATCTATTAATCCTCCAGACATAGAACAACCCGAGATAAACCCCTGCCCAACCAATCAAATTGAAGAAACAGCCCTAGGAAAACCAGTAGCTATGGTGGAATGGGAAAGACCCACGGCCACTGATAACAGCGGGGAAGCAGTAAGCGTGGTGTGCTTTCCAATATCAGGATCTGACTTTAACATTGGACAAACGGAAGTTGAATGCGAGGCCATAGACAGCAGTGAGAATAGAGCAACATGCCGTTTCCAAGTCAGCATCATTGGTATGTATTCATTACTGAAGATATGAATACATAGCCCAATGTGACGGTCATACATAAGGGTTTTATATAGTATGCATTTTAATACTATACCTTTATAAAATAGGGAATCGAATGTCCCCTATAGTATCAAATCAGGTGCAAACCCTATAGACGCCCATTTGAATATTCTGATATGGGAATATTGGAATAGAAATACCTGAGGGGTATTATCTACAGAATTAATAGTATATAGGTCTGTGCGCATTAGTTTTAACAAGTGTACGTCATTACTTGTTATGAACCCGTTAATCATGCAGACGTTGAACAACCCAAAATAACATCATGCCCTACCAACCAAACTGAAGAAACAGACCTGGGACAACCAATAGCTATGGTGGGATGGGAGGGACCCACAGCCACTGATAACAGCGGGGAAGCAGTAAGTGTGGTCTGCTTGCCAACATCAGGATCTGACTTTACCATTGGACAAACGGAAGTTGAATGCGAAGCCATAGACAGCAGTGAGAATAGAGCAACATGCCGTTTCCAAGTCAGCGTCATTGGTATGTATTAATTATAGTGAATAATATGATATAAGATCCCCAATGCGAAGGTCATACATAAGGTTTTACTAGTATGCATTTATTATACCTTTAAATAGTTGGGATTCGAATGTCCCCTATAATATCAAACCAGGTACAAACCCTATAGACGCCCATTTGAATTTTCTGATGTGGGAATATTGGGATAAAAATGTTTTACAGAATTTATATTATTTTGAACAAGTGCACGTCATTTTCCTGTAATGTAACCGTTACTCTTACAGACATTGAACAACCAAAGATAAGATCCTGTCCTACCAATCAAACTAAAGAAACAGACCTTGGACAACCAATAGCAATGGTGGAATGGGAAGGACCAGCGGCCACTGATAACAGCGGGGAAGCAGTAAGCGTGGTGTGCTTTCCAACATCAGGGACTGACTTTGTCATTGGACAAACGGAAGTTGAATGCGAGGCCATAGACAGCAGTGGGACTAGAGCAACATGCCGTTTCCACGTCAACATCATCGGTATGTATAATTCATTAGTGAAGATATAAATATAAGAACCCCAAGGCGAAGGTAATACATAAGGTTTTACTAGTATGCATTTATTATACCTTTATAAAGTAGGGACTATTTGAATGTCCCCTATAGTATCAAACCAGATGCAAACCCTATAGATGCCCATTTGAATGTTCTGATGTGGGAATATTGGAATAAAAATACATGAGGGGGTATTGTCTACATAATTAACACTATCTAGGTGTCTGCGCATTAGTTTGAACAAGTGTACGTCATTTTCCCGTGATGTAACATTGAAAACACAAGATATTAAAGATCCTGTCCTACCAATCAAACTATAGAAACAGACCTTGGACAACCATTTTACTTGATAAGATCACTTACAAAATGTACCCCACTGACGGTAGTCGATCGTTTTTTTGCCAACCCGAATATTATCGTTATACCATAAGACACTTTCCATGAGTTCAATGTTGCTTGTACACATTTCTTCCCTTCCTGATCCATTTCTTCCTTTCTCTGTTCCCATTCCCTCTTCATTTTCATTTTCATTTTCATTTTCATTTTCATTTTCATTTTCAATTTCATTTTCATTTTCATTTTCATTTTCATTTTCTTTTTCTTTTTCTTTTTCTTTTTCTTTTTCTTTTTCTTTTTCTTTTTCTTTTTCTTTTTCTTTTTCTTTTTCTTTCCTTTTCATTTTCCTTTTATTCTTTTCCTTTTTCTTTTTCTTTTTCTTTCCTTTACCTTTTCCTTTTATTCTTTTCCTTTTTTTTTTCCTTTTTTTTCCTTCTTCTTTTCTTTTCCCCCCTTATCCCTTTATCCGCTTTTCCCTTTTCCCCTTTTCCCCTTTTTCCCTTTTTCCCTTTTTCTTTTTTTCCCCCCTTTTTTCCCATCTCCCCTTCTCCACTTCTTTCCTAAAACAATGAATGATTCAATCTTTGATTCAGTGAATGATTCAATGTTTGATTTAGTGATCGAGTGATCACAAGTATTAAAATTAAGTCTTTCGTAATTGCTATGGTTGGTTTGATTTGATCAAAGAAAAATGCAACTGAAAATGAGCGTAGATTGAATAAATGCACATTTATAAATGCATTAGATAAAGTGCGCACTTTAAATACAATGTATATCCATAGTCTATAGTTATGATAATATTGCTAATTTCATACAACTTTCGATAACAATAATTGTATATATGTTTATTCCTTCTAAGACCAAGAACCACCAAAGATACCATCTTGTCCGACCAATCTAAACCAAGAGTGTACTACAGCGACATTCGTATGGGTAGCACCGGTAGCCACAGATAACAGTGGAGAGGATATCAATGTAGTGTGTAATCCATTACCAGGGTCCAACTTCACCATGGGCCAAACAGAAGTTGTATGTAAGGCCGTTGACAGCAGTAACAACACAGCAATATGTAGTTTTCAAGTTAGCATCACTAGTAAGTCCATAGCTACATCTTACAATATAGAATTCCATATCTCCAATCAACTAAATCTTGTGTTTAAACATTTTCAACAACAAAATCAAAAAATTGTATATTTTAGAATTTCATAATAAATTATCAAAATGATGCACTGCCCGTATCAAGAGTGCTCAATTCCTAAGAAGAGCGTGTTGAAAACAAGCAGTAAATTAAGAATTATTTATACACAGTAACTGGCAGTTTCATGCACATGCACACCAACTACACAGGGCGGTGGCAATCTTCAGACTGGAGTACATCTAATTATAAAATAGTCAACAATAATAATAATATAATAATACAGCATATCCAAGTTATTGACTATTGACACACATAAAAGGAATGTTGATTCAGCAAAAATGACCAGTATAACAAAAATAATTCTTCAACACTTCTACGTATCCCTTTAATACCGGTTCAAACTTAATTTCAGTGGCTACTCAACCACTTGGTATGGAAGATGGACGAATACAAGATGGGCAGATTACAGCATCAAGTTATTGGTCGTCACCAACATATTATGGTCCGACTAACGCTCGATTGAATCGTCCTGCTGGTGGAGGTACCTCCGGGTGTTGGACTGCTGGCACCTATAACCTCAACGAATGGATACAGGTGGATCTGGGAGTCTCAAGGCTGGTATCAGGGATAATGCTACAAGGAAGAGAGGATGACGCAGTCGTAGCTGGCGATCAATATGTTACCAAGTATAAAGTCCAGTATAGCGACGGTGGTAATTCATTGATGACCCTCAAAGATGCAATCCAACAAACAGACAAGGTACATGTACGGTCATATTTGTTATAGCTAATGAAAGAGAAAATATGAAAGACTTGAGCTTCAAGTAGCGGCCGACGCGATCAAAACCCCCGTAGTATACAAATACAAGTTCCAAGTAATTTACCAAAAACCATGTTTTGAAGTTCTTAATTATTTAGATAATATTAAAGGGTACTAAGAGATGCGCCCTCGATTAGGATAAAAACCGGGATTTCTACATTTTACAATTGTTGCATACACAAACTTACAGCTGTAAGGATTAAGAAAAAACAGCCGTCTTTGTGCAATAAAACGTCGTTTCAAAATATTCTATCCCCGGCTCGGACAGCATTTTATGTTAAACAGCGTTACGCTATTTGTCTTTTCGATTCAAATTACGTATCACATTTAAAAAAAGTTTCAATAAATAGCGATGATATTTCAACATATTTCAACATTGTTCTAATCAAGTTTTGCTGCTTTAACATTGAAGTAAATTGTGTAAACAAAATAAATCTTAAACATCTCTTAGTACCCCTAGTACCTTACGTTTTTATTTCTATTTCATAGGACTACGAACTACCTCCTGGGGGGGTCCCTAATAAAATCCAAACAGAGGTGTAGAGTATGATTGTTTTGGTACTATAGCTAGAGGTCTCCTCTTTCCATACATACCAAAACAAGTACAAATATTCCATGCATGACGTCACAATGACGTCACTAAACATGGCCGACATCAAAATGCCGTTATATTCATCTGTACAGTTGGCCAAAATTGACATTTTCGCCAAAAAAAGTTCCAAATATCGGAATTTCATTGAATCATATACTGCACTCACTGAGCCAAATAAGTAATTAATTTTTCGTCTTTATAGACGGCATTATCATGATTTGGGTGGCAAATTGGCTGTAGTAGCGTGGCTGCAATCTTTCTTTCTATTTTATCATTCCCTCTTATTCCTATCCTTTTTCTAACCTGCATGCTTCTTCTATGCATCTTCATGCTTTGCTGTATACTATTATTAAGGTTGTAGATCCAAGAGGCATTTCATCAGCCCTCTTGTCTTTATACGCTTCCCTGCAGTCACCCATCTCCAGGTCCTAGAAGACTGAGCTGCATTACAAATGTAGTGCATGTAAGTCAGCCGCGTACCACCTGGATAGCCGAGCTTCGCGGCTAGTGCTAACAGACGGAGCTCGGGGGGGGGGGGGCAATCTGGTCAGTAGGCCTTTGGCTATTGGAGTAGCTCTGGGTATCATTGTCTTACTTCCACCTATGGTAAATAGTCCCAATCATATACGTCATTCGCATATTCTTGTTCATTGATTGGTTAAAAGTGGGTCACATGATCAAAAATAAACACGCTATTTTGCCAAAAGAACTATTTACGGCTACCAAAAGTACAATTTACGGCTCCCAAGAAGACTATAGTTTCACGCGGCGTTGTACTCCGCGTGATGCGAGAGGGCGCACGATTTGCATCCCCGGGCGCAGCGTGACGATCGTTCGATGCAGTGCCTTTGAATTGAACTTTTAAGGCTGGCTCACTCTATGACGAATAGGGTACGGCAAGCTACGTTAAGCTGCGAATTGCAATTTTGAATTTCCCGCCAATCATCGTGTGTACAGTTGCCTTCAATTGTCGCTGACGAATCCACTATCGACCGCAGACGGCCAAAATATCAGTCGCGTCCGTCGGCAAATTTTCAGCATGTTGAAAATGTTGTGGCGGCAACAAAAATCGTTGTGATTCAGATCGGATTTCGTTGGAGACCGCAACCCTCATTTCCTTGACGTTTCCATGCCGTGCGAGGCCGTCTCTAGTCCTTTTGAGGTCGTCACAATTTCGTTGGTAGTCGTTGTCATCGACCATTGACGGCAAAACAACGGCAAGTGACGTCACATCTCGAACCCTGACGATACATTACGGCAAGTAACGAAATTGTAACGACCTTGGTGCGACAATGGCTTGCGAAATTTGTCCGGAGGTTGACGGGTGATGACTGTTGATGGCGGGTCGTTTGCGAGTACCTGCGGCATTGCAACGGTGGTCTGCGATGGGTTACGATTTTGAAACGATCGGTCCACGATTTTAAACTTTTTGTGCGATTTTTGACGTTTTTTGATGTCAGTTCGATTTCAATAGACTGTCCGGCACGATGCAATTTTGAAGTTCATATGAAAAAAAATATCCCCCTGTTCTTCATCAAAGCTGTTTCATCATCATGGAGGACGGGGCTAGGGTCAGGCTGCAATATGCCTTGGCCATGGTCACGTGATCATCGCCGCAACCCACCGTCAGCCGCCGTTCCTTGCCGCCAGCCAATCCGCTGCCAGCCGTCTGGCCTCGTTCCTTGTTACCGGGCTCCGTCGAGACATCGTCACTCGCCGCCCAGACAACGTCCGATTTTGGTCGCTAGACTCCATTCCCTGCCGCAGCCATTCGTCCCTTTCCGTCGTGTTGCCTTGCTTTTCCCCTTTTGTCGTCGTTTTTCCGCCAACATTTTGTGATTTTCACGTCCATCGCCTTTCGCGGGTTATCTGCCGCTACTATGGGAGCTAGCCTTTAAAAAAAAAATTAACTGATGAAGATTGGAACTTACCGGATGATTTTGAATTTGAACTTTATGGAACTAGAAATATATGAATGACGTATATAAAACAAATATATACTGCCTTTATTCGAGACTCTGGATTAAAACTATGGTCCCTCGGTGACTGCAATAGTGCTATTTTGCTTCGGGGCTTTTTAACCAGAGTCTCTCATGGCAGTATATATTTGTATACTATTGGTTTAATAGTATCCCAACTACGGGTTAGATAGTTTCCCAACTATGGGTTAAATAGCTTCCCAACTATGGGTTAAATAGTTTCCCAACTATGGGTTAAATGGTGCCCCCGGAACAAAGCTAATCAAGGCTAATCACCCGTATAGCTTGCCAGACCGGGCCAAAATAATTTTGCCACCAATTCGATTACGAAAACCACAATGAGAAAACCAAGTACTATACACTCAAAGGTAGCTTGATTACTTCCAACAACACCGATGAGTTATGGTCTGATGACAGAAAATGGGTCCTAATATATAGCTCGGCTGCAAATCAGCGTCAGTCAGGGATGTGTTGGCATTTTAGTGTCAAAATATAGACACAGATGCCTACAGAGTGTTAATTCCATCAGCAACAGAGTGTTAATTCCATCAGCAACAGAATTATCACTGCCACATTCCATGGTAATTCCAAATTCACCATTAATTCCATTTATGCTCCAACTGAAAGTGCTACTCCTGATGACAAAAATGAGTTCTACAACAACTTGGAACCATCTTGAGCAGGTGAAAACTCACAACATCCTCTTGATTGTGGGAGACTTTAATGCCCGAGTTGGATTAGACAGCCACTCATCACACCCTGAGGTTGTTGGACGTCACTGTTTCTATGACATAATAAACAACAATGGAGAGAGGCTTGGGAGTATGTGCGAAGAATATAAACTCCGCCCAGCGCAGTCAAGATTCCCTCAACCCAGACGCCGTCTGTGGTCATGGATGCCCCCATCAGGGTCTAAACATCAGCTGGACCACATCCTAATTAACTGCAAGTGAACAAACTCCCTAAGGAACTGCAGAGCATACAACTCGGTGTAACTAGACTCAGATCACCGGATTGTCAGCATCAAGCTCGTGTGTAGCCTAAGATCTACCAAAGGGAAACCATGCACAAGACCGAGGTTTGACTGGAAAAAAGCTGCAGAACGCTGACACAAAAGAGCTATTCCAGATTGAGCTGTCAAACAGATTCGAAATCCTCAAGTGCAACGACACATCCACACCAATAACTGAGAGATACGAACAGTTTGAGAAAGCAGTTTGAGAAGCAGCCGAGAAAGTTGTTGGAAAACACAAACCTCATGGCATGCCAACCTGGGTTACCGATAAGACCATTCACCTTAAGTCTGAGAGGGACGTGGCCAAAAGACGTTACCTAGTCTCAAAGTCACGGCAATCCAGAGACAGATGGAAGAAGCTAAACACCCGTTTGAATGACTCTTACAACATGTACAAGGCAGATGAATCGTCCATGCTCAACAAACAGATGGAAGATCTTCATCAGGCTGACCAGAAAGGTGACTCTTCCACCTCATGGGAAATAATCCATGATCTCTCTGGGAAAGATAGGAAGTCCAGGGTCAAGGTCAAGAAAAGAGATGGTACCACCCCAAAGAATGAAAAGGACCTGCTTGCAGCTCACTGCTAAACGATGACAGTGGTCAAATCCCATCTGATCTACCATCACCTGCTGCTCAGGACCTACCCATCCAAATTAATCCTCCCACACTTGAGGAAACACAGAAAGCCATTCATCAAATGAAACCCAAGAAGGCTGCAGGTCTTGACTGTGCAATCACATCAGACATGTCAGAAGCACTCCAAGATAGCGGTGACACATATTGGTACAAGTTGTCTATGGGTTCTGCATGGACGTTTACACCAACCTGAAACCACCCAACCAGTGGACCACCAGTGTTATTGTTCCTCTACCAAAGAAAGGGGACCTCTCTCTTATGACTAACTATAGAGGAATATCTCTTCTCTTCTGTCAATTGCAGCTAAAGTATACAACAAGATCCTGCTAAACAGAATTAGAGATCATGTCGACCCCATCTTGAGGAATAACCAGGCTGGCTTTCGCCCTGGCAGAAGCTGTGCTCAGCAAATCCACATCCTAAGGAGGATCATGGAAGGTTTTAAAGACCAGCAGCTACTTCTCACAGTCACATTCATAGACTTAAAGAAAGCCTTCGACTCCATAAACAGGAAAGTTACGTTTGCAGTACTGCGCCAAATATACGGATTCCCAAAAGCTTTAGTCGACGCTATTATAGGTGTACTGTACAACAACTCGAGAAGTGCTGTGATGGTCGATGGCAGTAGGCCTATCTCTGATCCTTTTGCTGTCTCCACTTGAGTGCTACAGGGTGACGTTCTGGCTCCATTCCTATTTGTGATATTGGTAGACTACCATTGAAGAAGGCCACAACTGATCTTGACTTTTGACTCAGGAGTTGTGACACATCCACGTCGTTCGAGGCGTCATCCTGCCGTTGTTCTTGATGACATTGCCTTACTCGAGACAACAATTCCACGAGCCCAGACGCAGCTGACTGAAACTGCTGCAGCAGCAAAAGAACTTGGTCTCTTCATTAGCGTATCTAAAACGGAGTACATGACTGCCAACTGCAATCCTTACCCAACACTTCAAGTCTATGAATCCTATAGGTATCTTGGCTCTATGATGGCATCAGGTGCAAGTGATCTTAAAAGACGCAAGGCATTAGCATGGTGCGCATTCTGGAAGTTAGAATGCCTCTGGAGAAGTCCTCAAATAAATATCACAACAAAGATGACATTATTCAATACCACCTCTTACTGTATGGATGTGAATCCTGGGTGATATCTCAAGATATGGAATGCAAAACAAATGCCTTCGCTACCTCTTGCTACAGGATAATGCTAAACATCAAACGCATGGATCGTGTCCCAAACACCACAATTTATGACATGACCAGGACAGAGCCTCTTATCTACCGTGTAAAGCGCCACCAGCTGAGATTCCTTGGCAATATACTCCGTCTCCCTGATGAAGAGCCTGATAAAAAGCATGCCACCTACGCTCCAACACATGGCCGAAGGAGACTTGGTCGTCCTTGCACAACATATCTGACATATATACAACGCTTACTAGGCGACAATGAAGGCATGATTCAAGATCGATAGATTGTCACTCTTGCTCAAGACCGTCGTGCATGGAAGCAAGTTGTGGTCGCCTGCTCTGCAGCCGAAGTATGATGAATGATCATGATTATACATTACCAGCGCTTAGCGCGTGATCCTATTCGCTTCGCGATGATGTCCTTAGCATGTTTGCTTACATTCGAAACAGCTCGCTTCTAGTTCCCATGACTACCAAAATCACTGCAGTGGGCTTTATTCAAACTTTTACTTAAAGGAATCTGTGAAGTAACGAAGTAGCTGTCAGCGATTTGGGGTATTCTATTTTCGCCACCCTCAGCGATTGATTTACCTTAGCTTCCGACTGGCGTTGGAAGACAGTGAAATCGAGGAAATCAAATATTGACCTTTTATCATGTTATTATTGTGTTTCAGATCTTTACTGGGAATTCCGACAGAAACACACCAGTCACCAGTTTGTTTGATTCTTACGTGAGGGCGTCAGTAATTCGAATACTCCCTACAAAGTGGAATAGACACATATCCTTGAGATTTGAGATACTTGGTTGTTAACTGGCTACTCAGGTAATTTGCGTTATACACTTATCGTTATGCTAGACTTGAACGCATATTCGACTTGCTGTAGAACATTGCAATGTATCTACTTTAACGAAAAAAGAATTGTACCAAAATTGTGCTCGTGATATTTTATTCGTATAATAATTGTGAGCAAATGATGAGAGCGCGAGCTAATGATAGATTTACGAATATAGGGTAAAGTTGTGCTATTAAATCATAGAACATTTTGTAGTAGCCCGGGCACTCAAGAATGCTATGGATGGGGATGGGGATACGGGTACAAAACTGATAGCATTTTCATTTCGGACATTAATGGGCCATTTAGTGACGCAGATCTTACATAAAGATAAGTAATCTGTGAGTGATCAAGAAGACCCCCGGAGCGTGAACAAAAACCCGGAATAATGTTGTTCCAAAGACTAAGAGTGTATTCTCAACCTGAATCCGCGCTATTAGGTTAGCTTGTGCCGATAGTCACGTTTTCACGTGTCATCATTGTAAAAACAGCCCAAAATCCCTTAGGCATTAAATATATCCAAATTTACAAACAATTGAATCACACAATTATTACTTCATAGATTCATATCAGTTTAAACTCCGTATTTTTGACCTACATGTATATCCTACGAGTATGATTCGTCGAGCTAAATCCTTGTGGGTAGTTTTTCATAGTGCATTCACACAGATGATTATAATATGCCCCTCAGGAGGGGAGCAAGAGGCCGGGTTTGGGGTTGACAATGACGCAATAACACTTTTTCAGTAAAGTTAGGGTATTAGATCCTTTTAGTTGTTCGTACGAAAAGGGTCAATAGTGGTTCAATTTCTAAAAGTGTATGAGGTCTTTTGGAGGTATTTTGGGAGAGATGTGAGAGCGAGGTTAATTAGAAAAGGGGATCTTCAAGCCTTGCATGCATGTATGACGTATCCTAAAATGTAAAAGAGTGCCCATCTGGCTGAACGGTGATGTTTTCGAGATATGGAATTCCAAGCATGGAACCACTCCTAATTTTCCTGCTGTATGGTGGAACTTAATTGTAGTTGTTCCGTTGTTATGGTTGTCAAATTATGCTGGGTGAGCTATTGCTTTATCGATCGCTGCAGCAGCAAGCGGCTTGATATTTCTTGGCGGCTCGGATGTGTGGGAAAGGTTGGACATAAAACTAATGCATCCTCTTTTTTAAATCAATGGCCTTCACTATGATTGTGTTAATGATATTGATATTTGTGTTAATTATATTATAAAACAGACTGGTATAATGGGACGAGCATTGACGAGTACTAAGGTCTACATGGATTAATTTGAGCTAACTTTCAACTTTGATCGGTTAATCTTACCGAACTATCGAAAGATTATCTTCTAATTTTCTAGTAAAGTCACACCGCCAAAAAACACACCTATTTAGTTATGTATAGCTATCTACAGCAATGGAAATACCCACATGACTGTCTACCCGGGGTTGACTAGGTAGGAACTACACACTTTGTGGACTTCTTAACCCTAACTTTTACAAAAGGAAATAAATCAGATGAAAAGGTGGTCCTCGTGGGAAGCGAACCATGGACCTCTGCATTGCAAGGCCTGTGTCTGAACCACTAGACTTGTGAGGGGTGAACTGGCCAAGACATGATTTTAATCCCTCTTATTATTATGGAATAAAGCAATAAGCCTACTAATGTTATGATCAGTATTGAAACAAAATATTATTAACAGAGCTGCGACACACATGATCGTCAACCTTGAGTCGACAGTCATTGTGGGTATTTCCATTACTGCGTATGTATCTATTTCATTTTGTAACCAAAATCAGTATAATAACTGCAATTCAATATAAGGCATTGTAATCAAATCAGGAGAAACCCGCACTGGAAAGCAAGGCTTTTGTAATCAAATCAATAGCACAACTGCACTAGACAGTAAGGCAATTAAAACAAAATCAATCAAACAATATAAATTAGGGTATTTGTAACCAAATCAGTAGGCCTATAGAATAAATGCACCGTAAATTAAGATAAATTCACCAAATCAGTAAAACAAGTGCACTGTAAAATAATAAAGGCATTATAACTAAATCTGACAAATATCTTCACTGGACAGTTTAGGCATTCGTCACACAATCGGTAAGATAATTGCACTTAAAAGTGAAGCATTTGTAACGAAAATTAGTCAAATCACTGCACTGTCACATAATTAGACTGTAAAGTAAGACTTTTGTCTGCACTATTGTCGACCCACACGAGATTGGGAAGCTGTCAGGGGCTATTACAATCTAAGTGCTGATACATCAACACAGTTTTTTCTCAATGTATTGATTAAATTCCAATAAATACGTAAACAACAAATTCGGTGACAATTTTGGCCAAAAATGGACCATAGTTCACACAATCACCTTGCTAATTAGGGCCTTCCTTTGTGATCACGGTTCGATTAGGCCGCGCATTGATCGTTATAGGGATGAGCACCCTTGAAGAGACATTTTAGTGACCCCATTTGACATATCACTTTTAATCGCTTTATACCCTATACGTGCATGGTCCCAAAGAATATGTTGATAGATTATGACGGTCATCAGTCATTTCCTCTGAAACAAGAAGCATTTTAAGTGAATCGATTAAAAATTTACATTTGAACCCTTATGACCTTCTTGACCTTTGACCTGGTTATGATAATTAACGTTTTTTCTTGCCTTCATCAAACCACATACTATGAAACAAGTTGTCATTGCACTTTAAAGTGAAAGGCATTTGTAACGAAATTAGTCAAATCACTACACTAAAATCAGTCAAATGCTTTTGTATCAAAAACAATCAAACGGCTGCACTGTATAAGCGTGATGTCTTTGTAACGAAATAATTACACTGTAAAGAAAGACATTGTGTCAAAATTAGTCAGATAACTGTATTGTGAAGTAAGTCAAACAACTGCAATGTAACGTAAGGCATTCATGAAATGTTTACATATTCGATCAAATTACTACACTGTTAAGGGAGCGTTCATAAATACTTTGGTAGGGGGGGCTGGATAATTATAGTGGGGGGCCAAAAAGTTTTGATACTCTGCAAAGAGGGGGTCAAAAAAGTTTTTGAAAACCCCAACAGAGGGGGGGTTAAAAAAGTTTAAAACACTTATTAGTTTCCAAATTTTTTTGGGGCCTTCACCCCAAACCCCTGCTTTACCTGTATGCACATTATTTACGGAAAGTTCATAAATCAATGTAAAAATAGCAATTTTTTGGCGCGCTATGCGCGCAGATATCTACAGGCCTATTTTCATGTACAAGCCCAGCTAAAAAAGAATAAAGGGCAAATTCATGTCAATAGCAAAAACATATTTAAAGCCAGGATATATAATTGGAGGGAGCATCCTAATTGGTTTCAAAAACAGAGATCCGTGCATAAATATGTGACGTTATTCAGGGGAGTAAAGATTCCAAAGATATTTACAATTGAAGTGGGAGTTCTGATTCACTCTAGATTCTACAACTTGCCCTTCTAGATGTGATGCGTCCATCAAAAATAGAATATGATACATGGTCAAAAGAAAATCCCATAAAAGATATCATATATCTATGTTCTCTGAACTTGATAACAATGAACGGGGACGAGAAAGTTTCATGTGCAGGCAGTAATGCAGGGGGGGTAAAAAAAGTGTGTGGCATGGCGAGAGGGAGGAGGGGGAGGTCAAAAAAGTTAGTGGCATGGCGAGAGGGGGGGTCAAAAAAGTTTTGATATACCAAAAATAAAATTATCCAGCCCCCCCCCCCCCACCAAAGTATTTATGAACGGTCCCTAAGTAACGAATTCGTAACCAGATATATATTTGTATCGAAAATAGGGCATTTGTAATCAAATCACTCCAATAACGTCACTGTAAAATCAAATCCGTAATGTCACTGTAATGTAAAGGTATGTGTAATTAGAATAACTGCACTGTAAAGTAGGCTATTGTATCATAATTGGACAGATTTCGTCCCTGTTAACACTTTCCACGCGGCAGGCGTCTGCAGACGACATTCCAAAATTTCACAAAATGTTTAAAAAATGTCAAAAGTATTGAATTTCATTACCATATTTGGAATCACCATAAAAAGATGCATTGAAAGAAGTACAAAAATGCCTAGTCTTGGTTCAGTAGTCCATACATAGAGTCTAATTGATTAGTATATTGTTTGTGTAAACTATTGTGCAGGCTTGTACTTTTTTCTTTGTATAGCGCTTTGAGAACTTGTTGTAAGGCGCTCTATAAGTATTTTGTATTATTATTATTATTATTATTATTATTATTCCTTGAGATAGACTTTGAAAATTGGGAAAGGTTTCTCAAAAATCTGTTAAGTAAAACTAATAGCCGCGTGGAAGGTGTTTTTAAGGTGGCATTGTTACAAAATCAGTGAGATGGCTGAAATGTAAAGTAACACAATCAGTCAAACCATTTCACGGTGAAGCTGGGCATTCATTACATAATCGGTAAAATAGTAACACATTGAAGAATTTGTACCGAAATTAATCAGATCACTACACTGTTAAGTAACAAAATCAAGATTATAAAAAAATCAGTCATATAAACCCAATTGTAAAGTAGGACATTTGAAACCAAATTACTGCACTATCATGTGAGGCCCTTCTATAACGAAACGAAATGTTAAGTAAGAAAATCAGTCAAACCACTTCACTGTAAAGTTAGGCATTCGTTACATAATCGTTACAATAATTGCACTTTGTACTGAAATTAATCAGATCCCTACTACTGTAAAGTATTTATAACAAATTTGGTTTGATACCTGCATTGTAAAAGGAAGGAATGTGTAACAAATAAGTCAAATGACTGCACTATAATGTGTGGGCCTTGTAACGAAATCAGTCAAGTGAGCTGTAGTGTTGTAAGACATTTATAAAACGCCAGGCAAACAACTTCATTGTCGATGTCAAGTGAGGCATTTGTATTATAGAATTGACAAGAAAATATAGTAGGGTGTTTGTAACAATAATTCAATAAGGCATGCATTTGTAATCAAATTGTAGTTCAATAACTGCATTATAAAGTTAGGCATTTGTAGCGACACCAGTCAAACAGTTTTGATATGTACGGTATTGAATTTGTAACAAATGTAAGTACTTCACTGTGTAAAGTAAGAAAATCAGTAAAATGACTGCACTGTAAAGAAAGGCGTTATTAACAAAGCCAGTCAAACAACTGCACTGAAAAGTCAAACCTTTGTAATAAAAACAAATTGTAACAGGACAACATTATTAAGTATTTAGGCATTTGTATCAAAATTAGTGATGTAGTCATGTATCAAAACCAACTTTGTCTTCACAATTGATTATTTGCTAACTCAATTCAAATCCACAATTCACTGTCAAGTAAGACATTTATCACAACACCATACATCGTCACAGTAGAGTTAGGTATCTGTAGCCTTCTTCTACTGCAGTAACCACGTAAGGCAATACATCGACAACATTCAATTTGTTACGCATATTAAACTTATTAGAAAGTAAGATTACTTGACTGGTCTGTCACATAAGGCATTGGTGCAGTGATACGAGTGTTGGTATTGTTATATGTTTGTAACTTTACAGTGAAGCTATTAACTGATCTTGTGGCAAATACCAAACTAATTGTTGTTACAAATGCCTCACTTTGTAATCTGACAGTTGTTCCTAACTTCATACTGACGGGTATTTTTAACGGGTGTTGTTACAAATGCAGATGCATTTCTACAAGTTACTATTTATTGATAAGATTTCTTTTTACGTTTCAATTGCCTAATATTACATCGAAAGTATTTGACTGTCGTCCACACCAACAGTGAAGTAATTTGATTGTTGTTACAAATGCATGACTTAACGCAGTACAGGGTGTCCCAGCAGTTTCGATACCTTTGAAAGCTGTATGGTTGGTTGGTTCGTTACTGACAGCTTGTAAACTCGCAGTTACTGCACCACAGATGACGATTTCAGCAAGTTCAGTAATTTATCTTAATTTGACCAATCCATCGGTACTGAGGTCTCAGGTCTGCCTTTTGCTCTTCACTTCAATCATGCCTTGCATAATAACCTTCTCTAAAGTTGTTACCCATGCGTCGTATGACCAAAGCTGTATATCCCCGTAAATATAGGCTTATTCGCAGTGTAAAACTAAAAACATGTTTAGATAGAGGAAACTTGTTGAATTATATTGATACCCAACTTGCCCTTAATATTAAACACTCGCTGAAAGGTTTGGTCATGTAAATCATAATATAATTACAATTGACCAACTTGCAGTATTTACATCGCTGTAAACACATGCTGCATGTTTCTCACATTCCATTCATATGGATGTTTTCAAAACGGCTTTCACTTATCATGCTTATTACATTTTGTGCACAACAAAATATAAATAATATTCGTATTAAGGATATCAGTCTGAAATGAAATAGAATCATCGTGTACAACCTGTTATCTCTGCACTTTCTCTCTCAGAACCCTTCTCTTAATTAAGCTCACTAAGCTCATTATAATATGCGTTTATATGAAAGTGCCGTTTTTCAGTTCGGAAGACTTTCATCTGTATTGTGGCAACGCAGATAGCTGTTATTGTAAGTTTGATTCCAAAATAATTCTGCAACTCTTCTCTATCCAAATATGTTCTTAGTTTTATACTGCGAATTATTTAATCGAAAATATAGCCTAAAGCTTTAAAAAGGTATCAAAACTGTTGGGACACCCTGTATTAATCTGTCGAGTCAACTTTGGGTAAAAGATTCATACAAATTGGCGTCTTTGGGTGACATTTAAAAACATATGTGATATTTGTACAATGTAGTTATTGGGGAATTCAATTTGATGCCACGTTAGGCTTTAATCAACATCAGTCAAAACATCCGATTTGTGTTGAATGCCTATAACTCGTCAATGAAGTTGTTTGGTGTAGTTAAGTCAATTTTGAACCTTGAAGGTGAATGAATGAATTCGTAGCCCTCCCTTATTGCGAGGACGGTAAGTGACAGCTGTCCCATACCGTCATCACAGCCCCTCCATCCCACCTATCCCAACCATCCCTAACGTCCCAATCATACCATCTGTCCCATACTGTCCTCACAACCCCTTCATCACACATATCCCAACCATCCTAACTTCCCAATCGTACCAGCTGTTCCATATCATTCTCATAACCCCTACATTCCAACTATCCCTAACGTGCCAATCATCCCAGCTGTCCCATACCAACCCCTACATCCCACCTATCCCAACCATCCCTAACGTCCTAATCATACCAGCTGTCCCATACCATCCTCATTACCCCTACATCCAACCTATCCCAACCATACCTAACGTCCCAATCATACCAGCTGTCCCATACCATCCTCATAACCCCTACATCCCACCTATCCCAATCATCCCTAACGTCCCAATCATACCAGCTGTCCCATACCGTCCATCCTCATAACCCCTACATCCAACCTATCCCAATCATCCCTAACGTCCCAATCATACCAGCTGTCCCATACCATCCTCATAACCCCTACATCCCACCTATCCCAATCATCCCTAACGTCCCAATCATACCAGCTGTCCCATATCATCCTCATAACCCCTACATCCAACCTATCCCAATCATCCCTAACGTCCCAATCATACCAGCTGTCCCATACCGTCCTCATAACCCCTACATCCAACCTATCCCAACCATACCTAACGTCCCAATCATACCAGCTGTCCCATACCATCCTCATAACCCCTACATTCAACCTATCCCAATCATCCCTAACGTCCCAATCATACCAGCTGTCCCATACCATCCTCATAACCCCTACATCCCACCTATCCCAATCATCCCTAACGTCCCAATCATACCAGCTGTCCCATATCATCCTCATAACCCCTACATCCAACCTATCCCAATCATCCCTAACGTCCCAATCATACCAGCTGTCCCATACCGTCCTCATAACCCCTACATCCAACCTATCCCAACCATACCTAACGTCCCAATCATACCAGCTGTCCCATACCATCCTCATAACCCCTACATCCAACCTATCCCAATCATCCCTAACGTCCCAATCATACCAGCTGTCCCATACCGTCCTCATAACCCCTACATCCAACCTATCCCAACCATACCTAACGTCCCAATCATACCAGCTGTCCCATACCATCCTCATAACCCCTACATCCAACCTATCCCAATCATCCCTAACGTCCCAATCATACCAGCTGTCCCATACCATCCTCATAACCCCTACATCCAACCTATCCCAACCATACCTAACGTCCCAATCATACCAGCTGTCACATACCATCCTCATAACCCCACCATCCAACCTATCCCAATCATCCCTAACGTCCCAATCATACCAGCTGTCCCATACCATCCTCATAACCCCTACATCCAACCTATCCCAACCATACCTAACGTCCCAATCATACCAGCTGTCCCATACCATCCTCATAACCCCACCATCCAACCTATCCCAATCATCCCTAACGTCCCAATCATACCAGCTGTCCCATACCATCCTCATAACCCCTACATCCAACCTATCCCAATCATCCCTAACGTCCCAATCATACCAGCTGTCCCATACCATCCTCATAACCCCTACATCCAACCTATCCCAACCATACCTAACGTCCCAATCATACCAGCTGTCCCATACCATCCTCATAACCCCTACATCCAACCTATCCCAATCATCCCTAACGTCCCAATCATACCAGCTGTCCCGTACCATCCTCATAACCCCTACATCCAACCTATCCCAATCATCCCTAACGTCCCAATCATACCAGCTGTCCCATACCATCCTCATAACCCCTACATCCAACCTATCCCAACCATACCTAATGTCCCAATCATACCAGCTGTCCCATACCATCCTCATAACCCCTACATCCAACCTATCCCAATCATCCCTAACGTCCCAATCATACCAGCTGTCCCATACCATCCTCATAACCCCTACATCCAACCTATCCCAACCATACCTAACGTCCCAATCATACCAGCTGTCCCATATCATCCTCATAACCCCTACATCAAACCTATCCCAACCATACCTAACGTCCCAATCATACCAGCTGTCCCATATCATCCTCATAAACCCTACATCCAACCTATCCCAATCATCCCTAACGTCCCAATCATACCAGCTGTCCCATACCATCCTCATAACCCCTACATCCAACCTATCCCAATCATCCCTAACGTCCCAATCATACCAGCTGTCCCATATCATCCTCATAACCCCTACATCCAACCTATCCCAACCATATCTAACGTCCCAATCATACCAGCTGTCCCATACCATCCTCATAACCCCTACATCCAACCTATCCCAATCATCCCTAACGTCCCAATCATACCAGCTGTCCCATACCATCCTCATAACCCCTACATCCAACCTATCCCAACCATACCTAACGTCCGAATCATACCAGCTGTCCCATACCGTCCATCCTCATAACTCCTACATCCAACCTATCCCAATCATCCCTAACGTCCCAATCATACCAGCTGTCCCATACCATCCTCATAACCCCTACATCTAACCTATCTCAATCATCCCTAACGTCCCAATCATACCAGCTGTCCCATATCATCCTCATAACCCCTACATCCCACCTATCCCAACCATACCTAACGTCCCAATCATACCAGCTGTCCCATACCATCCTCATAACCCCTACATTCAACCTATCCCAACCATACCTAACGTCCCAATCATACCAGCTGTCCCATACCATCCTCATAACCCCTACATCCAACCTATCCCAATCATCCCTAACGTCCCAATCATACCAGCTGTCCCATACCATCCTCATAACCCCACCATCCAACCTATCCCAATCATCCCTAACGTCCCAATCATACCAGCTGTCCCATATCATCCTCATAACCCCTACATCCAACCTATCCCAACCATACCTAACGTCCCAATCATACCAGCTGTCCGATACCATCCTCATAACCCCTACATCCCACCTATCCCAACCATACCTAATGTCCCAATCATACCAGCTGTCCCATATCATCCTCATAACCCCTATTGCATAACAAAGCATAAAAGAAACAAAAACCTCCGATTTTAGAATATAGAGGGCTCTTGTCTTTACCAAATGACTCAGTGTGTCATTGAATTAATTTTCTTCTTAATATTTTTTCATGTAATGGTCGCGACGTGTAACATTATTTGAAGGTATATCATTTTGTTGTAGTTTACAAATAGAATACTGTTATGAGAGACTCTGATTTATTATAGTAGATTCATTCCTCATGAAATTCCATTTAGCGTTTTAGGCAATGTCAATTGAATTAAATAGGGAAGCCCATATTTCGGATGAAATCAAGGCGATCTAAGTGCATACTTGACTCTACTACTCATGCTACTTAATTGTTCATTCTTTTCTGATGGGCAACAACTTATTTGATCAACACGGGGAATGGTATTGATGTCACATGTCTGCATGCTGTGTAGTTGGAACTCGTAACCTAATGATCTATTGATCCTAAACCGATTTTCATGAATCGTAAGAATGGTGCAACTGATTTGAATGGTTTGGGATATCATTATGAGATGAATCGACTATAAAATTGTGGTTCTAAAGTCACGTCAATAATCTTATACCATTGTCAAAGTGCAGCACTGATGTTAAACAGTACGATTGATGTTACCATGGTTACCGAAGGTCCGTTGTTTTAATCCAGAACCCCTAAAACTGTTTTCATGTGGTCCAATGTTGTGTCATTGATCTGGAGTTGGAAACCGTGACCTTATGATCTATTGATCCTAAACTGATTTTCTGGGATGTTAAATATTTGATCAGCCCCTCACAAATCTTAACTCTTACCTCCGTTTTGAATTCATTGGGATATCAATATGAGATGAATCGACTATAAATAGGCATAGCACAAGTTATGCTGTAAAAACCTGGAACACGTGCACAATTGACAATATCCATTTTTTAGGTGAACTCAAATCTAACTTAGAAACGATCAAATACATATCAAATGTTATCTTTTCACGTTATATAATTTAGTTATGTTCTTGACATTATAGTGAAGTGTTAATTTAAAACCCTGGTTAGTTATGGGGATATATTTGTGTTTGTGGTAATGCATGCTTCTATTAAAGTCATTTTATATGCCTGATGCCCTTTCTGACACGCACTGTGTATATGTTATAATAGGCGGGTGTCTAAATGCGGGCAGTAGTATCCCGAGTAGTATGCGGTGTGTTGGATCAAGGATCTATGGTTGGATGAGAACCCGGCCCCAACTAAACACAAAAGTTGATAACCATGCGTGTTCTTCATTTTTTTTCAAAATACCCCTTTGCAAGCATTTTTCATCAATTTTAACCCCCTTTTTTCATTGACTACAATTATAACCATACCGATCCCGGGATGGAGCAGAAGGATTCCAAAATATGAACATTGTCAGATTTCGTAAATACCCCCTTTTCCGAATTTCGCGGAGACAGATTCATAAAAATACCCCCTATTTTCATGATTTCGCAGTCCTTGCAGACACTAGAAAATAAACCCCTTTTCCTCGATATTTAAAACACGCATGGTTACCAATTTTTGAATGTTGAGTTGGGGGCCGGGGTTGAGAAAGGAGGGATGTTGGAGAACCTCATTTTACAATAGACTAAATAAGCCTTTATAGGTCACATTTTCAATGTTAAGGCATTGCTAGCTAATTTTCTGAATGGTACATTTTGCATATGTACCAGATTTTTGTAAGAATCCACATCCCGATGGCTGCTTTTGATTTCCTAAAACTTGCAGCAAGTTTGATGGGATTTTATTTCATCGAATTCTCAAATCAAAGTTGCCCGATTTTAGTGGTTTTGGGCCTGTAGTGTTTAGTATTGCATGTTCATTGGTATCGTTATGTATGTTTGTATCGTGTCTGCTCCAGTAAAGATAGAAATGATCATGAAATCAATCTTGTTTAACATGTTTAATGGGCCTGAACGTATTTGCTCAACTCTGGATATATTGATGTCACATGACTGTAGTTTGAACCCGTGACCTAATGATGATATATTGATCCTAAACTGATTTTTTGGGCTCTTATTTTGTTCAGTCACTCACAAATCTCAACTCTAAACTGCGTTTGAATGGTTTTGGATATTAATCATGAGATGCATCGATTTGTGTGGTTATAAAGTGACGTCAATAATTATATACCATTGTCAAAGTGAAGCACCGATGTTAAACAGTACTACTAGTATTGATGTAATACCGAAGGGCCGTTGTTTTAAGGTTATGGGCTACCATATAATGAGTAGAACATATAATGAGTAGAACATTTAAAATAATATATATATTGCATTGAAGTGAAAGATCAGATTTTCCTCTTCATTTTGCTTTTTGTCCAAAAAAACCGCAGATGACCGCCATTATTATGCAAATTAGGTGAACTTTGACTTGAAACTCAAGATTTTCAAACGCAATCCCAATATGTTTTTTATGTCAATATATAAATATCATAGGTGTTTTTTTTTGCAAAAAATGAAAATCAAGGTAGCCCCTCACCTTAACCCTAAGAGCCCCGTATCCCATGAAATCCCATTTCCCAGCCTGTCGGTTCCACCTGGCGTGAGGTTTTTGGGTGAAATAATGGCCCCGGGCTACATAGCTGGGCGAGTACACTCGCCCAGCTTCCCCCGTGGCTCAGTTGGTAGAGCGTTCGACTGTCAACCGAGAGGTCGTGGGTTCAAACCCCGGGGCGTGGCACCTCTTGTTGTGTGTGCTTTTTTTGCTTGAAAAAAAATTCGTTGGAAAATCCACCGGGAGTGTTAGGGTTAATCTAGAACCCTAAAACGATATTTTTGTTTTCATATATGGTCCAATGTTGTGCGCAATAGTATTTTAATAGTTTCAGTCTAGTAAAATGTGTAAATGTTTTGTGTGTCGTTTTGGTGTTCACCGGTATTGCAAGCGGAGGAGGTTGACCCCCCCCCCCCCCACAAAAAAAAGAAATGTTGTGGTGGTTCCGAAAAAAATGACAGGTGACGTGTTTTTAACGTCATCTTGGCCATCTTTAGTCTTAAAATTTGCCATACATTTGCGCGCTTCACTTCAATGTTTCATCAAGTTATGCTTCAAAAAGTTCAATTTGTCACGCAAGATGGCTACCGACATACATGATGATGGATTTCTAAAATGATTATGCACTTATATTGCTAGATGTTTGGCATTTCAGAGGAAGTATGCCAATTAAAACCTAATGGTGACATTCTTTGACATATACAATGTATCATGAACATTTTTCTAGACTATTTTAGCATTTTAGTTCAAAATCTGAAAATATCTGCGCACGACAGTTTCAACATTATTAAACAACATTTGGGCTCAAACCCCTCCTAAATGTTTTTGCTTCCGCCGCCACTGATCGTTTTGATGCATTCTAAATGTTGGGTGTGCTTGTAATATTCTAAAAAATGGTTGCATTCATTTTTCATACTTTGAGTTCAAGTTTAATTTCCATGAAGTAGGTGTTCCGATTGCTAGCCCGATTTTCAACTTGATGTTTTCTATTCTTTGAAAGGTCATCCTTAAAATAGTTGTGATCCAAAATTTCAGTTGCATAACTCTGAGCATAACTCCAATAGTTCCTATTTTGGAAGCATTGGTGACATGACATTTACCCATTGAGTGAGTACACAAACTAGCCGGGTGGTTAACCACCTTTTGCAGTTATTCACTACATTTTGGCCTTTAACTTCTAAATGGAACATATCTTGCGTCAAAGATTTAACAGAAAAATAGAAAAATATGAAGTTCTTCTGATATCAAGTGTGTTGATGGGGAAAAAGCTAGTGATCGGAACATCTACCAGGAACCGTGTTTATTATAAGGAAATGCTATTACAATTATTTCAATTTATACATATCATTAAAGTGCAAAAAACAACCGTAGCTGCTCATTTTTATTTAAACCTGTGAACGAGGTTTACCAATAAGCTCCAATAACTCCTAAAATTCTCATTAAAAATGTGTTTACACTCTCACTCTGTAAAGATTTTGCTGAATAAAACAATGATGCAACCAAATCTGTGTCTGTGTCTTGCTTTAAATGGAAGAATCGAATTATTACTTTTTTTAACCCCTTACCCTAACCCTAATATAATACCCTAAGCCCTATAGCCTTACCCTTATACTCTAATCCTTATATATCCTAACCCCTGTATCCTATACCCTACCCCTGAGACAAATATACTTAAGGGATAAGAAGCGCCCATTCATGTGCAGCTGCATTTCCATAATACATGGTCAAAATGTATTTTTGGATAGAGTGCAGGTATATATTGCCCCCATCTAATTGGTGACACAGGTTGTTATTACAAAAGACCGTCCATCAATTTGAGCAAAATAAGCTAATAGACGGTATTCGTAATTGGTGATTTGTATGTCAAAGGGGGAGACATACTCAATGTCACGCTGATAAACAGACGATGCCGGACACGGGCGTATTCACGAATATTCAGGTTAAAATATGCGAACGACGTGATCAAGTGAATGGGACGAACGCTTAACAACGGATTAAATTCACTGACACTGGAGTTGGTTATCCAACTCCAGCGGTTTTAGGATGAAATAATTTAGTTCCAACGTGTGATGAATTTTATGGGGTCATATAATCAAAATCCATTATTACATTGAAACCAACGGAAATTCAAAATTTACAGCCGTTCGTGTCCACCATCGTCTGCTGATAAACATACAATCTATAATAGTCTATTTGGCCATCACGAGACAGTGACGTAACCGCGTATTCTCCTAACTGCAGCACATAACGCGCGCGACTACTTGCGGCGCTGGCATTTACACACGAGCGTTGAAAGGCGGAAGATACAGGGTGACCCAGAAAATGTTGAACCCAAAAATCACAAAATTCAATTATTTTTTTTACCATTAAAATAACAGAATATTGCATAACTCGTTCAGTGTACCATACATTTAACTTTCTGAAACATTTTAGATCATAAAAATAGGCCACACGAAACTTAAAATACGTGTAATTTTGTAAGAAGTGTTGTTTTGTAGTGTAAGTGAAGTGCAAAAAAATGGTTTCATGCTACATGAGCAGAAAACAGTCGTGCAATGAACTTTATAAATCATTCTGCACAGTATCTCATCAATATTCATTTATTATGTAAATCAATATTATTATTATATAACAGACTTTGAAAACAAAAACTGAAGTCCCCTTGACTTCATTTGAAAATGTTAATTTGATAAATACAGATCAAAAGAAAATATTACTTAACTCACCGTACTTAAAACAGAATTAAGTTTCATATCTGAACCAAGTTACAATTTTTTCACTTTTACAAAAGGGCGAAAACACCCCCTGTCACACAATCAAGTGTATCTTTAGTTTGGCAAGGCCAATTTACATGATCTAAAGTTCTCCAGAAAGCTGAATAGATTGTTTACATAACTGTTGAAAAGTTACGTCACTGTCCAGAGGAAGCCAAATAGAGTAAAGTACTTTTACTGCATAATTATAATGAACTGTGAACTTCTACATTTTCCTATATAGATAGTGTCGGTTACCAGCAAACATTTTATTTCTAGTCAAACAAAGATAGTTTATACGTTCAAGTTTATTTCACGAATGTAATAAGGTCAAATATTGAACAGCTCAGAAATATGAAGCATTTTTTATGATTAGTGCAAAGTTCACCACATTGAAAAACTACATCACTCTCGTCTCAGCTACATCGTTAGCCTCGTTTTCGAAGCACTAATTGCTCTGAGCATGCTCAGTTGGATAGCACGACCCTCTTTTGACGTAAATGCGCCAATTATGAATAACGTCTATTAGTCCTTACTTAGTCCGTAGACGGCAATATACACAGCAAGTTTCACAGAATGTAAAATTTGATTTATCAATGGTATCATTGTTTCTCTCTTCAGAATGTGTTCTTAGTACAATTATATTCAATTTAATCACTGGCACTTGCAGGAGTCTTAATCCTTTGCGATGATATTGACAATAATTATAATTAATCAATATTTTGTAACAGAAAGTATCGATTTAAACACTCTTTCCTGTGCAATTGTACGAACATATGGCCAAGAAAAACGTAAATGATACTAAGTGATATTCTAGTTGATTGAAGATAATTTATAAAAAATGATATTACAATACATGTTGCATAACAAACTATTGCAATTAGCTCCAAACCGCTATTTTCTAAATTCTAATAAATTTAGTATATCGGAAAAGAATGAAATTTATCAATCGCTATAACTGTTGAAATTTTAATGTGATGTATATAAAAATCTGAAATTCCATAAACCCCTCAATAAAAGTTCGGAAATGTTTTTCAATTGCCTATATTTCGTTGTAGGCCTATGTCATAGTGTTGGACATCAATTGAAAGCTTATGTGTTCATCTTTCCAGTGCGCAGCAGCAACTTGCCTGAGAATATGGGAAGGTCTCTGACTGCTGAATGTGCCAAAATCATCACTACTTTGTACTCAAAAGTTGAATAGACGACAACAGTTGTTATAATTTGAGCGCAAAATAGTGGTGAATTTGTTACATTTTGATTGAGACCTCCCCACATTGTCAAGCAAGAGAAACAAGTGATTGCTACAAATGTTATATTGTTGGAAAGAAGAACACATCTGCCAACGTTTGCGTTTGTCTTCCAAAAAACGTGATTTTTTACCTCCAAATCGTGAAAATCACATTTTTTGGCACTTTTTGGTCTATAATTCAAAAAATAAATAAGATAATAATGATAAAAAAACCCGCCTCCCAGTGAATTTTATTAGGATTATAATAAATCTAGTATGACAAAATTTGACAAAACATATTTTGAGTTTTCGTGCAAATAGTGCACCGTTTTAATAATTGACATGTAGCTTACCACGAAACACCGCGCGCACGGCATAATTCTAATCCAAACCCTAAATCCAAACTTAATGGGGCATTGAGAAATACGTTTGGGAGTGCGCCCTTAATCTTCCTGGAAATTGGGGTTTTTGCACCAAAGTAATAACTTAGGCATACTAACTACCATCTGAAACCGTTTACCTTCATTCACAGTAAGTACATCATGTTATATTTCACAATTTGGTAATTTCGATGTAGATCACATCGAAATTATCTGCAGAATTCGGCACATATGGCTTCACCAGAATGTCTTTCTAGCGCCATCACTTCAACCCTTTCTGCCATGAAATATTACGTTTCAGGGTTCTATTATACCTTGTCTTTTGAAACTATTTATATTTTGGCAAATTTATTTTTTATCGCCGATCTCTTCGTGCCCCTTTATCATACTTTGACGTTGACAACTTACCTACCTTATGGCGAAGCGGAGTCGAGTGGCGTATCCAGGGGCAACAGGCCATGCCCCCCCCCCCCCCCCCCACCCCCCCTTGGCAAAAGAGTAAAAAATATAAAAAAGGAAGAGGAGAAGAAGGAGGAAGGGGGGAAGAAGGGGAAACGGAGAAGAAGGTGGAAGAGAAGGACGTAGGGGAGGAGGAAGGGCAGGGGTGCGCTGCCCAAATGTGGAGTGGGGGTGTTACGGGGTCACGTCCACATAATTGTAATGTGGGGGACGTTAAAATCGTTATACTGGACCTTTTTGGTGTTAAAAATGTTCATTATTCAAGCTTAACAAGATGGCTACAAAAACGTTTATTCTGGACAATTTAAGTTCAAAAATTGAATTTGTTTGTTCGATTCGCGTTCATTTTTCCTACAGGTTTCAACATTATAATGGGTCTTGATCCACACCAAATATTAGGAATAATGTGGGGGACGTAAAAAAACGTCATACTGGACCATTTAAGTGTTAGAAATGCTAATTTTTGCGCGCTTCGCGCGCATTAGTTTCAATGTTACAATTTTTAAGCTTAAGGGAAGTGTCAACCCTGTTTGGCGCCAAATTTATCAAGCACTGTAACTTTTTTTGATGTACATAAAAGTATACATTTTTTGTAATGAAATGAGTCAGAGAATCCAGTTTTGGTTTCAAATTTTACTTAAAATAGTAATGTTTACATTTTTGCCCAAAAATCACTTTTTTGGCGCCAAAATTTTTCAAACAACCTAACAAAATCAGTTTTTGATTACAAATTCCAACATTTCACCAAAATCATCTAAAGTCAATTATCTAGGAGCTAATTTTTTTTTTGCTTAACATTTGTTTGTTTTGAAAATATTGACCAAAAAGTGCCAAAAATGAGATTTTTTCAAAACAAACAAATTTTAAGCCAAAAAAAATTCGCTCCTAGATGATTGACTTGAGATGATTTTGGGGAAATTTTGGAATTTTTAATCAAAAACTGATTTTGTTAGGTTGTCTGAAAAATGTTGGCTCCATCAACAAAATATTTATATAAGAACATTAAAGTAATTAAAAACAAAATTGTATAGTCGTGACGAGACAATTCTTAGGTGTGGATATCCCAAAGTGTTAGAGATAAGTGGAAAGTTTACACAGAATAATATGTCCCCTGATAGTACTATAATTCAACCGAAAATTATCAGCCATCAATTTTAATAAATGGGATAAATGCTGCAAAAAACCTGGGATCAGACGTACGTTACACGGAGCACATTTGTTACACAATATTTCCAAAACGCAAAACTTTGTGAAGTGTTGGGGATCTTCGACATTTCCTATATATGGATGTTTGTATGAGGCCTCCCTCCCCACAATGCAGAAGAAAATAATTTCAACAGCAATCTCTGTAAGAAAAATATACACATTTTTAGGGGACGGACGTACTTGTGCAAATGTTTTCAATGGTGTACATCCGACCCCCTTGCATCAGGAATTTAGGAGAATGTATAGCATAATCCCATTGAATTTGATTGCACATCTCAACATAGGGGTTGACATTATGTGTGAAAGTTTATGTATTCATTCAATCAACGTTTTCAATTTTAAACACATTTAAAATGAGCAGTTTGACAGAGTGTACGTCCGACCCCAAATTGGCTAATTTTGATACATTTTGTAACTTTTAGTTGATATTGCTGCACAAGCAATGGCTGATAATTTACCAAAACAATGCTGTTTGGATACAGTTACTAGTATTGTTCAAGCAAAAATATTCACTTAAGGGGGCTATGGACCCCAGCATAGCCTCCGTAAAACTGCTGTAACTCCTTCATTATTCATTAAATCTATATAAAAGTATGCATTTTCTTGAAGAAAAGGGTTCAATGAATCCATTCATGAACCTGACCATTTTAAAAAAATATAGAAAAATACGTTTTTTGACCCATTTTAGGTTTCGTCAAGATAACTAAAAATATATTTTGTCAAATTTTGTCGTTCTAGATTTATTATAATCTTAATAAAATTCTTTACGAGGTTTTTTGTTTGTTTTGAATATCTTATTTATTTTTTGAATTATTGACCAAAAAGTGCCAAAAATGTTTGATTGATTTTGGAAGTAAAAGAATCACATTTTTGGCACTTTTTGGTCAATAATTTAAAAAATAAATCAGATATTAAAAAAAAAAATGCATTTTTCCTTGATCAAATCAAACAAACCATAGCAATTATGAAAGTTTGAAATATTTGCGATCACTCAATCAATAATAGAAAAGAAAAGAAATCAAAATATGGCTAATTTCATACCACTTTCGATAACAATTGTATATGTTTATTCCTTCTAAGACCAAGAACCACCTAAGATACCATCTTGTCAGACCAATCTAAACCAAGAACCAGACACTGGAGAGTGTTTTACAGCGACAGTCGTATGGGTAGCACTGGTAGCCACAGATAACAGTGGAGAGGATGTCATTGTAGTGTGTAATCCCGTATCAGAGTCTAACTTCACCATGGGTCAAACAGAAGTTGTATGTAAGGCCGTTGACAGCAGTAACAACACAGCAATATGTAGTTTTCAAGTTGTCATCACTAGTAAGTCCATAGCTGCATCTTACAATATAGAATTCCATATCTCCAATCAACTAAATTCTTGTGTTTAAACATTTTCAAAAAAATTCAAAAAATTATATATTTTAGAATTTCGATATTTGGAAAAAGGAAAATAAAACAAACATAAACCAAAATAAATAATAAAAGTATTAACCAAACGATAGGATATTATATATTAATGATTAGAAATCATAACCGATACTTTCGCTAGTTTCGTTTATTTTTCAAAATTCAAGATGGATACCTATGGCCACCGTAATATAACTCATGATGTATTGCATGACATTCACTTCTGTATTGTAACTTGACTAGAATATTCAATATTTTCTTGTATGCTCAGTGAGTGCTATGTTTTGAGTAAAGGGTGCTTAAAGATCTCATACACTGGCGTTTGATAGACACCATCTTACAGAAATATCCCATAGCAATTTAAAGGTTTATCCAGTGGTGTCTTGATACAAACTTGGATGTGTACATTTTTACAATTGTATTACATGTATGAACTTACACTTGTAAGGATTCAGAAAAAACATCAATTCAAATATTCTGATCTACGGCTAGACCTGAATTTAACACTAGGTAGTTGGAGTTTTCGGGTCCCAGTCCGAGGCTGAAACAGGGAGTTATATACGAAAAAATGTTCTTTGATGTTGGGGAAATTAAAACCTAAGTGGACATCCATGGTTTAGGGTAGAAGGTCACATGTGTTCAATGTGTTTCAAAACCATGTATGCTCCCCGGCTATAAAGCTCTATAAACAGTAACAATATAAATATGCTGGGCATAAAGGCTGCTTCGTGATTTCATGAACGGCAACAGCAAAAATGACCATTATTAATGTTTATCTTGAATTCTGAAGTAAATTATATAACAAAAATAATTATGCAACCCTACTGCGTATCCCTTTAACACCGGTTCATAATTAATTTCAGTGGCTACTCAACCACTTGGTATGGAAGATGGACGAATACAAGATGGGCAGATTACAGCTTCAAGTTATTTTCAACAACCAACGCCAGATCATTATTTTCCGACTAACGCTCGATTGAATCGTCCTGCTGATGGAGATACATACGGGGCTTGGTCTACTAGCACCTTGAACCTCAACGAATGGATACAGGTGGATCTGGGATTCTCAAGGCTGGTATCAGGGATAATGCTACAAGGAAGAGAAGATGACGGATGGGGCGATCAATATGTTACCAAATATAAAGTCCAGTATAGCGACCTTGGTAATTCATTGATGACCCTCAAAGATGCAATCCAACAAACGGACAAGGTACATGTACGGTCATATTTGTTAGCGGCCTAGCCTTGACGATCAAAACCCCCGTAGTATACAAATACAAGTTCAAAGTAATTTACCAAAAACCATGTTTTGAAGTTCTTAATTATTAAGTAATATTAACGTTTATATTCCATTTCATAGGACTACGAACTACTCCGGGGGGGGGGGGGGGGGGGGGGGGGGGGGGGGGGGGGGGGGGGGGGGGGGGTGGGTCCCCCTAATAAAATCCAAACAGGGATGCAGAGTATGCTTATTTTGGTACCATAGTATAGGTAGAGGTCTCCTCTTTCCATACATACCAAAACAAGTATAAAATGTCATACATTACGTCACAATGACCAGTGGCGGCACCAGCCTCATAATTTTTTTTTGGGGGGGGGGGCAAAAGGGGGAAAAGAAATTTTTCTAGGGGCATGAATTCGCGCCCCCATTTTTTGTGCCATTTTACGCTTAAATTGTCTAATTTGATATGAAAATGCGCGAAAATTTAGCTGTTTTATGCTAAAATTGTCAACATTTGGTCTAATTTAACCTAACTTAGTAAGAAAATGTGCGCACAGCGCGGACAAAATTGCCTTTTTATGCTAAAATTGTCTATTTTTTAAAAAACTAAATTGATTTTTTTTGGGGGGGGAATATTTGGGGGGGGAAGCAAATGCCCCCCCCCCCCCCCCCCCGCCCCCCGCCCCCCCCCCCTTGCCCCCGTCACTGAAATGACGTCACATAACATCGCCGACGACAAAATATCGTTATATTCATCTGTACAATTGGCCAAAATTGACATTTTCGTCAAAAAAGTTCCAAAGTTGAATCATAAAGTGTATAATTTATACTACACTGATTGAGCCAAATAGAATCAACTTTTAATTTTTCGTCTCTTTATACGGCATTATCATGATTATACATTACCAGCGCTTAGTGCGTGATCCTATTCGCTTCGCGATGATGTCCTTAGCATGTTCGCTTAAATTCAAAACAACTCGATTCTAGCTTCCATGACTAATCACTGCAGTGGGCTTTAATCAAACTCGTACTTGAAGGGAATCTGTGAAGTAACGAAGTAGCTGTCAGTGATTTCTATTGTCGCCACCCTCGGCGACTGATTTACCTTAGCTTCCGACTGGCGATGGAAGATAGTGAAATCAATGAATTCGATGCAATCAAATATTGATCCTATCATGTTATTATTGTGTTACAGATCTTTACTGGGAATTCCGACAGAAACACACCAGTCACCAGTTTGTTTGATTCTTACGTGAGGGCGTCAGTAATTCGAATACTCCCTACAGAGTGGAATGTACGGATATCATTGAGATTTGAGATACTTGGTTGTTAACTGGCTACTCGGTAATTCGCGTTAAATACACTTATCGTTAGAACGAATATCCAACTTGCTGTAGGACATTTTAATTTAAGAAGAAGAAAAAATTGTACCAAATGTCGTGATATTTTATTCGTACGATTGTCGTGAGCAAATGAGAGATGATTCGTCGAGCTAAATCCTTGCGGGTAGTTGTTCCCCTTTCATGGTGCATTACACGGATGATTGTAACATACCCCAGGAGGGGGCAAACCTTAGGGTATTTCCTTTAGTTGTACGTACGAAAAGGGTTCAACAGTGGTTCAATTTCTATAAGTGTATGAAGTCTTTTGGAGATATTTTCGGAGATGTGAGAGCGAGGTTAAAATTAGAAAAGGGGATCTTTAAGCCTTGCATACACGTACCCTAAAATGTTAAGTGCCCCTGATAGTGGTAGCACTCTTTCCGTGATTTTGGGAGGATTGTTTTCAAGACACAAGGTTTTCTTGAATTGAATTGGTTCTGTGTCTGATATGACTCATCCATCTGGCTGAACGGTGATGTTTTCGAGATATGAAAGTCCAAGCATGGAACCACTCCTAACTTTCCTGTTGCGATGGAACTTAATTGTAGTGGTTCCGTTGTCCAATTATGCTGGAGCTAATTGCTGTATCGATCGCTGCAGCAGCAATCGGCTTGATATGTCCCCCTTGGGTTGGACATAACACTAATGCTATTCTTTTTTTTAAATCAATGGCCTTCACTATGATTGTGTTAAATTAATAATATTTGTGTTAATTATATTATATTTTTGATTGTAGACAAATGAGGTGACTTTGAAAACAGACTGGTTATGGGACGAGCATTGACGAGTAGGTCTACATGGATTAAATTGAGCTAATTTACAACATGATCGTTTGATCTTAACGTTAGATATTATCTACCGAATAATCGCTAGATTATCTTCTAATTTTCTAGTGAAGTCACACCGCCAACACACCTATTTAGTTATGTATGAATCTGCAGCAATGGAAATACCCATGACTGTCTTCCCGGGGTTGACTAGGTAGAAACTACAAACTTTGTGGACTTGAGTTTTCTAACCCTAACTTTTACAAAATGAAATCAATCAGGTGAAAAGGTGGTCCTTTTTTCAATTTCATGCCCGTGAGGGTCTTTATTTACAAGCTCTCAACATAAAAAGACAATATAATAAACAATGTACATGTACATACACACACAAAAACAAAAAAAACACACACCATCAATCGGTATTTTGTAATGACAACATTCACTATAAATAATCAATAATAAATACAGAATTATTTTACAATAAAGGCTCCCATTTTTTAATATGGCCTCCCAGCTTTCCTTTACTCATGGCAATTTGTTTTTCAACTTTTTGCACAGAAAAGACCCATTCTTTAAATTGTATAAAAACCAACCTTGATTCTTGAACTCGACACCTATAAATGTACTTCTTAGCCAATATGATAATCATATTAATGAAATTGGTATTGTTTACCTCATAATACCCAAGACAAACAGTGATATATGAAATAATAATTTGGAATTTCAAATCATTTAACCATTTGATTACTTCCTTCCAAAAGGAAGAAGCCGAAACACACAACCACATTAAATGTTTGACAGTTTCCTTCTCATCCTTACAGAAAGTACATTTATCACTCTCAACTATACCAATTTTAAAAAGAAACACATTAGTTGGTAGAATCCTATGAATAAATCTGTACTGGAAATAATGAGAATGTGCATCAATTGTGCACTTATAAGGTAAAGAGTAAACTTCATTCCAATTGATTTTATTATCAGTAACACTAACAAACTCCTCTACCCACTTGTGCTGAGCGGTAGGTGTGATATTACTCTGGTTCAACAATTTATATGCAAATTGGCTTCCTTTCACTGCATTGTCCAGGTCAATCAATACCTTGGGTGTCTGGCTTTGTTTACATTTTGTCAGATAGCCTTTATAGTGTTTGGAGATCACATTAATCAGACCCAAGTATTTCAAAAAATTACAATCAATGTCATACTTTTTCTTAAAGTCAATATATGGCATCCAATGTTTATCATGAATTAAATCAGAGATAAAATTAACACCTTTGATGCTCCATGATTTAAAATACACAGTTTTTTTGTTAATCTTTATATATGAGTTATACCATAAAACATCATCAATATTACCTTGACAAGCATTTCTTAACTTAAACCAGGACTTCAAAACATCTTTTAGAAATGTGATACAAATGTTATCATAATTAAAATCAGAATGAGCTGCAGGTTTACATGACCATATCCAATCACCACCAACTTTTGACAATTCATTCTTAAACAAAATTTTCCACTTCCCTTTATTCTCACTATTCAAAAATCTTTTAACCCAGGCAATATTTAGAGAATCAATAAAATGGTAAATATTTGTCATTTTCAGACCACCATTCTCTTTATTACAGTACAGTACGTCCCGTTTGATTTTATCTGGTTTCCCGTTCCAAATAAATTTGAACAAGATTTTCTCAACCTTCTTAACAAAATTCATTGATGGATTTGGCAAAATAGAAAACAAATAAGTCAACTGGGACAAAGCTAAAGATTTAATAATTGTTATTTTACCAATTGGCGTGAGATCACGTTGGGACCAGATATTAAGAATGGAGCTCAATTTCTTACACCGGGCTCGAAATTAAGCTCAGAAAGCTCATTTCTGTTAAGTGAGATCATAACACCAAGAAATCTAATCGGACCTTTAGTAAACTTATACTTCTCATCAAGAAAAGTATTCTCATTATCATTCTTCAATGAACCAATGTTTAAGAACACAGATTTATCAATATTTAAATGTAAACCAGATATGGACCCAAAATTGTTCACAACTTTAATTGCTTTCAAAATTGATTTTTTTGAACCATCTAAAATAATTGTGGTGTCATCTGCAAATTGGGTTATTTTTACGTGAGTCTCATTATCAATTTGTAGACCTTTAATATCATTGTTATTTCTGATAGAAATAGCCATCAATTCTGCACATAAAATGAAAATATAGCAACTCAGCGGGCATCCTTGCCGCACACCACGAGATAAATCAAAATATCTGGAGACATGACCATTATTAATTACACAACTATTAATTTGCGCATAAAAAATTCCTATCCATTTTCTCAACTCATTACCAAAACCAAAGTACTCCAGGCATTTTTGAACATACTTCCACTCTAATTTATCATAGGCTTTTTCAAAATCAATGAAGAAAAGGGTACCAGGCATATTGTTTACATCTGCATATTCAATTATGTCAAGAACTAGCCGCACATTTTCACCAATATACCTGTTGGATAAGAAACCTGTTTGATCATTAGAAATTACAGAGCTTAATACCTTCTTTAATCTATTTGCAATCACTTTGGTAGCTATTTTGTAATCAACATTGAGTAGTGTAATAGGTCTCCAATTCTTTAACAGCTCCTCGTCCTTACCATCTTTGGGAATTAAAGTTATGACCCCTCTTCTTTGACTTACAGATAGCTGACCAGATTGAAAAGCGCTATTAAACGACTTAACTAAAATTGGACTAATCTGGTTCCAAAATATTTTGTAAAACTCAATTGGGTATCCATCTGACCCTGGACTTTTACCATTTGGCATAGATTTAATAACATTTACACATTCCCCAATCGAAATAACACCTTCACACATGTTCGCCTCGTCACTTGATATTTTAGGAATGTCATCTACAGTGATATCAATTTTATGAAGAATGTTTTCATCTATACTATAGTCAATATTGCTTGTATACAACTTCGAATAAAAATCAACTTCTTCATTAAGAATTAAATCACTATCAGTTATTACATCACCGCTATCATTCCTTAACCGGCTAACATTTTTTTTTGAAAAATTCCGCTTCTCAAGATTTAAAAAATAACTAGAGTTCTTCTCACCATCTTCGACCCATTTAGCTTTACTTCTAATCATTGCACCTTTAGCTTTATGGTCATAGATGGATTCCAACTCCATTTTCTTGGTATTCAAAACAACAAGGTCTTGAGGATTCATGAAATGACCATACAATTTTTCAAGTCTATTAATCTCCTTTTCAAGATCATTCTCATTTTTGTTGCGCTCCCTGGCTTTTTTCTTGGAATACCTTATAGTGTCTCCTCTAATGACACATTTGACAGTCTCCCATAAAAGCTGTGGATCTGCCTCCTTATTATCATTGGTAACGATATCAATATTGTCCTTTATCATATTAACATATTCGATGTCATTCAATAAAGAAACATTTAACTTCCATAGACCTTTGCCAGGCTTCTCGTAATTATCATTCAACAACAATGAAACCATACTGTGATCAGTCCTATACCCATTTAAAATTAAACTATTTTCAACACACCCTTTAAGAGTCTTGCTAATTAAAAAATAATCTAAACGGCATAAAATTGGTGGGCTTGTATTTGACCTCCATGTGTAACATTTACTGTTAGGATTATTATCCCGCCAAATATCAATCAGACACCTTCTCTTCATCATATCCAAAATTTCTTTCTGTGCCTTAAAATTAGTCTGCATTCTACCACCTTTTTTATCCAATATTAAATTAAGCACACAATTATAATCGCCACCAAAAATGAGTGAATCACACTTAAATTGGTTAAGAATAATATCAATCTGTTAAAAAAATTGTGGGCAATCATCGTTTGGTGCATAAATATTACATACCGTAAATATTTTACCAGACACATTAATATCAGCTATAACAAAACGGCCATTTGGATCACAGTTATACTTTAGAATGGAAAAGGCTAAACAACTATTAAATAAAATTGCAGTACCTTTGCTATTACTACTACCATGGCTCCAGAGAGTTTTACCTCCCCACTCATTTGTCCAACATTTAACATCATTTAAAACACTATGAGTCTCTTGTAGAAAAATTATTGCCGGCTTCTTTTCACGTAGCCAAAGGAAACATTCATGTCTCTTATTCTTATCGCGAAGCCCTTTAGCATTCAAAGTCACAAACTTTAAATCAGTCATAAATGAGTTTTGTAGAGTCACACAATATAAGCACCATTGATGGTATCACATGAAGAGACGAAGACAGCGAGAACTTGTAGTTTTTTACACAATAATAACAAAACAACATTAACTTCCTTGCATAGACCATAACCATGGTTTTATGAAAGTTCTGCTCTGCAAGGGAATATATCTGGATTTTATGGACACATATCCAATGTTCCGTACGCTCTCGTGGAAATAAATATGAACACTTGAAGTCACTTTAGTCACTTACTTTACTGTCAGTTATTTGTATTTACAAAGAAGATTTGCGTGGAGACACACGAAGAAAAGAAGAAACAAAAGTTGATTTAGAAATCACTCGCTTTTTTGTTGTAGAAAGTACCATCCGGATTCACCACCCGGAGGGTAGCGGGGAAGTTTACGAAGACTTTCCTGCTTGGATCCTCTTGCAACAGTTCCCATCTCTTTCTCCACAGTTTTTTTCTGGCTTCTTGCAAGGTCTTGCTGAGATCCTCTGCTACAATTATCTTTGCACCAGAGAGGGGGTATTCTTTTAGATTCTTAGCTGCTCGCAGAACTTGCTGTCGTTGTGAGAATCTTAAAAAGGCAATTATGATTGGTCTGGGTTTAGCTCTAGGCTTATCAATATATGTTGGCGTGCGGTGAGCCCTCTCAATATCTATAGCTTCTGTAACTTTAAGGTTCTCACGGAACAGCTTGCGTACGAAGTCAGTACATTTCAATTCCCCTTCTGCACCCTCAGGTACATTGAATAAAACCAAATTGTTACGTTTTGATCTGTTTATAAGGTCATCGACTTGCGCAGCTAGCTTATTGTAGTCTGTCTTATCCACCTTTTCTTTAAGTTCAGCATTTATTATCTCTTGGCTCTGCTCAAGGTCTTCCACTTTCTTGTTCATAGTTATCATTTCGTTCTCCAGTTTGTCCAGTTTATTGTCAATACTATCCAAAAGACTTAACTTGTCTAACTTACTCATAATGGCGTTAAGCTTATCTTTCATGTCGTTCATATCATCATGGTCTCCGCTGCGCTCAACGCCAACAGCGTCCATGTTAAGTCTGTTGAATTCGGCACCCTCTTCGTCTGCCGTATCAGTAGAATAAACTCGCCGATATTTTTCACCTGATTTCCGGCTTTCGGCTTGCTCAGTTCTCCTTCCCCTTGATCTTGGCATTATAAGGGCTTATTTAACTGGAATTATAACGACTTCATATCTAGTCTATATGGTAAAAAACAGCAAATTCCACGGCAGCAAACGGAAACAATTTGTTTACGACTCCATGGACAGTGTTGCCAGATCTACAGAAAAGGTGGTCCTAGTGGGAAGCGAACCATGGACCTCTGTATTGCAACGACATGTGTCTGAACCACTAGACTTGCGAGGGGTGAACTGGCCATGGACATCATTTGATTAATCCCTCTTATTATTACGGAATAAAGCAATAGGCCTACTGATATTATGATCAGTAAACACAATATAAACACAATATTATTAATAGAGCTTCGACACACATGATCGTCAACCCTGAGTAGACAGTCATGTGGGTATTTCCATTACTGCGTATGTATCTACTCCCTAGGCATTTGAAACAAATCAGTATAATAACTGCACTGTAATATAAGGCATTATAATCAGATCAGGAGAAACCCGCACTGGGAAAACAAGGCTTTTGTATCAAATCAGTAGAAAAACTGCACTAGACAGTAAGGCATTTAAAGCAACATCAATCAAACAACTTCATCGTGAAGTTGCAACCGGATTAGTAGAATAACTGCGCTGTAATCATGTAAATTATTCCAGAACAAAATTGCACCCTCACCCCCTATAGAGGAATAAAACATTTTTTCAAAAATAAATCTGGAATTCCAGGGGTTAAGGGTATGGGAATTGGGTATAGAGGAATAGAAATATTGAAAATGTGTTTGGAATTCCGGGGACGTTAATGAAAATGTGTTCGGAATTTTGGGAATTTTGATGAATTTCATTTCAGGCTGTGCTTTGAAAAAAGTCTGGAATTCCGAATTCCTCTATAGGGTGGCTGACTTAATTGCGAGACAACATTTTTTTGAAATTCCAGGGCTCGATTATTGAAAACAAGTTTGGAATTCCAAATTCCTCTATAGGGGTGTGCAATTGTTTTCTGGAATAGCCCAATAGGGTATTTGTAACCAAATCAGTAGAATAAATGCACCGTAAATGAAGGCATTATAACCAAATCTGTTCAATATCTTCACTGTAAAGGTTAGGCATTCATTACACAATCGGTAAGATACTTGCACTTTAAAGTGAAGCATTTGTAACGAAATTAGTCAAATCAGTGCACTAAATAAATAGCAGTTGGTGCCGCAATTAGTCATATCACTAAATAGTCAAGTAACCAAATCAGTTAACTATAACTGCACTCTAAACGCATTTGTGACCAAATCAGCCACATAACTGCACTGTTAAGTAAGGAATTTGTAACAAAATCAATCACATAATAAGACTGTACAGTAAGACTTTTGTCTGCACTATAATGTAAGGAATTTGTAAGCAAAAATAACTATAATTGCACTATAAAGTAAAACAGTTGTATCAAAATCAGTCAAATAACTTCACTGCGAAGTAAGGCATTTGTAACGAAATCAATCAAAAACAACTGCAATATAAAGACATGCTTTATATCAAAGTCAATACACCCACTGCATTATAACGTAACGCGAGGCCTTTATAACGAAACCAGTCGAATAACTGCATTGTAAAGTAACGCGTTTGTGAAAAACGTCATTGTAAATTTAGGAATCCCAAAAACATCCCTGTAAAGTAAAGGACTTGTAACCCCCCCCCCCCCCCCCAAAGAAAAACCCCACACTCAACAACAACAAAACACCACCACAACAACAAACAAACAAACAACAACAAAACAAACAAACAAACAAATTAAAAAAACGTCACTGCAAAAAAAGCATTAGTAACAAAATTAGTTGAATGACCGCACTGTAAATTAAGGGATCCCAGTGACGTCAATGTAATGTAAGGCATGTAACCAAAATAATAGCACATACACTGCCAGTCCAGAGTTCCACAAATTTCACTTCAATTTGACATCGTAAATAACCTGATTACTACTTATAGCATAGAAAACAAAACACAAATGTATGGTATATGGCTCGGAAGCTCATTCATTACAAGAGGTTTATTCAATCTTGTAACATTTCATTAATTACCAAACGTTGATACACATATGATATTGGCAACTTAATTACAATTTTAATACAAGTCAAGATGCTTAATCAAATTTTAAATTTTTAGAACCTCTCGTGAAGAGAGCCAACGAGATAATGAATGAGATAAAAGCGAGAGGATGCTGGGCCACTGCCTCAGCATACAAACAAAGGCCAAATTCGCGGGCCTAGCAGCGCGACATCTGATTGGCTCATGCTCTGGTAACCATAGTCAAGGGACGCCAACCACACATACACACCAGGTTTCCCCTGCTTCAGGAAGTAATAGGGTTTAATGATAGACAGGCTATCAGAAACCAAATTAATTACAGCACTGTAATTATTACCCAACTTGGTGTGTGTATGTTTAGTAGATGATGTTTATCTTTATCAGTGTTGCGGATCTTACACAAAAGATCATCAAACACAGCCAGACATTTACATATCACACTTATTACATTAAAATTGGCAGTGGTAGCAATATAATATAATATAATAATACCGTTAAACTTCATCTATAAGCCCCCATTGACTAATAGTTAATAAGCTGAAAATAGATAAAAAGGTATGAGCGCCCTCTTTTGATCTACAGAAATTAGCACGAATGTGTTTAGTGTATTCGATATTCAATACTATAATGTTGTATTACTATCTAAATAATTTCATGGACAGACGAATTGCTCAATTGGTAAAGCGTCAACTTCAGTATCACGGGGTTGGTGGTTCGATTCTCAAATACACCCATTGCAATTTCTTTTGAAATCCTAGTGATATAGAAATAATGCAAACTTGAATGTACAATTATTACTCAATTATACAAGCTTTATTTTTATTTTTTCAAAAACAAGCGCATAATTAATTTGATTGTAAAAAGTAATGATCTTAATAGTCTAACCTTTTTATAAGCTAAAACACATTTATACTACAAATTAACTGCAGCAAAATGTATTCATTGGCTTATTTTAAATGTTTCACACAGTAATCTTAAACGTTTCCTTCATCATGATTTAAGGGAGAATTATGATGATGCATATTAGGTTGGTAGATCAAGTTAAGCAACAAAATGAGTAACTATGCAAACCACTATAATCCTGGTCTCACAGGATTATAATTGAATGGCTATTATTAAATCAATTTATTTCCAATAAGATAGAGGGCCGTCCATTTATACCGACACATCAATCATACATGTAGTTATAAAACAGTATCTGACATAGCAGTCCCGTTTAGATCAATTGGTAAAGCCGACGTTTGGGCTAGGGCAATTGTGATCACAGGTTCCAGATGACAATACCTGGTTCGAATCTCACTTCAAGACTTCTTCTTTTGGAAAGTTTATAAATATTTACGGTGTATATCAAATTCTTAACTTTGTTTTTACCATGAATAAATAGTGAATCTATCTTTGTCTTTAATGTGGGTTTTCCCTCTTTTTTTCTCTCTTTCTACTATTTTTTATTTTTATTTTAATGTTATCACAATCGTTTTTAAATAGTACAAACATTTAAATCAATCTCAACGACTTAGTATTTTTGTAAAGACATGCATGGATGGAGTACAATGAGACAATACGTTGATTACAATTCACTGCTTTTCAGTTCTGCTACTTATGGTCTTTTGTTAAGTTGTGGTTGTTGTGAGTACTTATGGTCTTTTGTTAAGTTGTGGTTTTTGTGAGTAGTTGGCCATAAGCATGTAGCATATGTCTGTAGAATTTGGGGCAGAGGACTTCTTTAGTGATATAGACACAGTTTCGTAATCCTAAAACTAATCCGTTATAAATCAATAACACGTGGCCACTATACTACCATTTACATGAATGTAATGCATGACCTTCAATACCACGTGAGCTGCTCAAACTACGACATGTTCATTAGGCGTGCAATTTAAAGGCAATCCGTCAAACGTGTGTATTATAGTTCCGAAAAACTTAAACAGACTTAAAAAGATGGATGGTGCCGTAAATAAGTCCTTCGCGTGATTTCTTTTATTATTTCCACTCAGTTTTGTTTTATTGTTTTGTGCTTTGTGTTTCTCCAAGAATAGGTATGGCACAAACGTGTAATATCGCGTTTCGAATCAATGAGGACAACAGGCAAACAAAACGTTATTGACTGGCCATGGCTTGCGTGTCCAGTTTGATTAAATTTGGTTTCATTTAAAAAATAAAATAAAAAAACCAACGAAAAAGATAGATTCCTTGTTCATTCATGATAAAAATAAAACACTGTCAAGAATTTGAAAATTATGACCTTTCCAAAAGAAGAAGTCTTGAAGTGAGATTCGAACCAGGAATTGTCATCTGGAACCTGCAATCACAATTGCCCTAGCCCAAACTGTCGGCTTTACCAATTGATCTAAACGGGACTGCTATGTCAGATACTGTTTTATAACTATACATGTATGATTGATGGGTCGGTATAAATGGACGGCCCTCTATCTTATTGGAAATAAATTGATTTAATAGCCATTCAATTATAATCCTGTGAGACCAGGATTATAGTGGTTTGCATAGTTACTTTCATTTTGTTGCTTAACTTGATCTACCAACCTAATATGCATCATCATAATTCTCCCTTAAATCATGATGAAGGAAACGTTTAAGATTACTGTGTGAAACATTTAAAATAAGCCAATGAATACATTTTGCTGTAGTTAATTTGTAGTATAAATGTGTTTTAGCTTATAAAAAGGTTGGACTGTTAAGATCATTACTTTTTACAATCAAATTAATTATGCGCTTGTTTTTTAACAAATAAAAATAAAGCTTGTATAATTGAGTAATAATTTTACATTCAAGTTTGCATTAATTTCTATATCACTAGGATTTCAAAAGAAATTGCAAAGGGTGTACTTGAGAATCGAACCACCAACCCCGTGATACTGAAGTTGACGCTTTACCAATTGAGCAATTCGTCTGTCCATGAAATTATTTAGATAGTAATACAACTTTATAGTATTGAATATCGAATACACTAAACACATTCGTGCTAATTTCTCTAGATCAAAAGAGGGCGCTCATACCTTTTTACTATTTTCAGCTTATTAACTATTAGTCAATGGGGGCTTATAGATGAAGTTTAACGGTATGTGAAGTGTAAGAGATTGTATATGTCTGAGGCAGATCCCTGATATGTAGTAACTCACTTTTTTAGTACTGTCGATGGGTGCTATTAATTCCTTATAGCACTCGGCAGCGCAGCCTCGTGCTAAGTCATACTAAACAACTTCACCGTGAAGTAAGGCCATATTGTACCCAGACGAGTAGTATAACCGCGCTGTAAAGTAGGGCATTTGCAACCAAGTCAGTAGAATAAGTGCACCGTAAAGTAATACATCTTAACCAAATCAGTCAAATATCGTTGTAAAGTAAAGTATTCGTCACAAAATTGTCATTGCACTTTAAAGTAAGGCATTGTAACCAAATTAGTCAAATCACTAAAAAATTAGTCAAATGCTTTTGTATCACAAACAATCAAACGGCTGCACTGTATGAGCGTGATGTATAACGCCTTTGGTAAATGTCTTTGTAACTAAATAATTACACTGTAAAGAAAGATATTGTGTCAAAATTAGTCAGATAAATGTACTGTGAAGTAAAATCTAAATCAGTCAAACAACTGCAATGTAACGTAAGGCATTTAGGAAAGTGTAAACAAATTCGATCAAATTACTATACTGTTATTAGTAAGGAATTTGTAACCAGATATATATTTGTAACGAAAGAAGGGCATTTGTAATCAAATCACTCTAATAACGTCACTGTAAAATCAAATCCATAATGTCACTGTAACTTTAAAGGTATTTGTAACCACGTCAGTAGAATAACTGCACTGTTAAGTAGGCTATTGTATCATAATTGGTCAGATTTCGTCCCTGTTAACACTTTTCACGCGGCAGGCGTCTGCAGACGACATTCCAAAATTTCACAAAATGTTTAAAAAATGTCAAAAGTATTGAATTTCATTACCATTATTTGGAATCATCATAAAAAATGCATTGAAAAAAGTACAAAAAAGCCTAGTCTTGGTTCAGTAGTCTATACATAGTGTCTAATTGATTAGTATATTGTTTGTGTAAACTATTGTGCAGGCCCTCTGTATTTTTGATATGCAGTTTTTGTATGTCGTCTCATATATTTTTGTATTTTATGTATTAGTACTTTTCTCTTTGTATAGCGCTTTGAGAACTTGTTGTAAGGCGCTCTATAAGTATTTTGTATTACTATTATTATTATTATTCCTTGAGATAGACTTTGAAAATTGAGAAAGGTTTCTCAAAAATCTAAGTAAAACGAATAGCCGCGTGGAAGGTGTTTCTAAGGCGTTGTTACAAAATCAGTGAGATGACTAAAATGAAAGTAACAAAATCAGTCAAACCATTTCACTGTAAAGCTAGGCATTCGTTACATATATCGGTAAAATGATTACACATTGAAGAATTTGTACCGAAATTAATCAGATCACTACACTGTAAAGTAACAAAATCCAGATTATAACAAAATCAATCAAATAACCCCAATTGTAAAGTATGGCATTTGAAACCAAATGTTTGATATATACCTACACTGTAAAAGAAGGAAGGTGTAACAAATAAGTCAAATGACTGCATTATAATGTGTTGCCCTTGTAACGAAATCAGTCAAGTAGCTGCATTGTTGTAAGACATTTGTAAAACGCCAGGCAAACAACTTCATTGTCAAGTGAGGCATTTGTATTAGAATTGACAAGAAAAATAGTAAGGTGTTTGTAACAATAATTGCACTGTAAAGTAAAGCATTTGTAACACAGTCAGTCAATCCTCTTCACTGTAAAGTAAGATATTTGTAACAAACTGTGTTAAATAACTGTACTGCAATGGAAGGCATTTGTTCAAATCATTCAACTGCATTATAAAGTAAGGCGTTTAGAACAAAATCGCGCGAATTTCTGCACTGTAAAGTAAAGGAATTGTAACAAAATCAATCGAATAACGAAATATGTCAAATAAAACTGCGCTTTAAAGAAATGCTTCTGTATCGAAGTCAGTCAAACGTCTGCACTGGAACGTGAGACCCTTGTAACCAGTAGCGTAGCCAGACGGGGGCAATGGGTGGGGGGGGGGGGGGGGCAGAGTGCCCCCACCCCCCTGAAAGAAAATTTGACCGGGAAAATCGGGAGGCAGAGGAAAATCGGGAAGGCAAAGGAAGGGAGAAGAGGAGACATAAAGGGAAGGAAAGGGCAAAGGGAAATAAAAGGGACAGAAAGGAGAAAGGAAGACCGGCAAATTAGTTTGAAAATTGCAGTTTTTCACGCAGGTATGGGGACGCAACGCCTCTGCCGCCCCCCCCCCCCCCCCCCCCACCCCCGCTTGTCATTTTCTCACTCGACAGCAAATTAAAAAGTTATATAAAAACCAGCATGGCTACGCCACCGGGTCGAACTTGTGTTCACCGGGAAAAAATACCCTTTGCCCCCCCCCCCCGCCCCCCCCCCCCCCGACAAGTTACCCTGGCTACGCTACTGCTTGTAACCATGGTAACGAAATTGCATTGTTGTAAGGGTATTTGACAAACGCCAGTTAAAGAACTTCACTGTAAAGTGAGGCATTTGTAACATAATTGAACAACTTCACTGTTAAGTAGTAGGCATTTGTAACGATCAGTCAAACTACTTCACTGTAAGGTAAAGCATTTGTAACACTGCAAGAAAGGCATTGTAACCAAATCAGTCAAGTAAACTGCGCAGTAAGGTAAGATATGTGTAACGGAATAAACAACTGTAAAGGAAGGCATTTGTAATCAAATCATTCAAATAACTGAATTGTAAAGTTAGGCATTTGTAGCGACACCAGTCGAACAGTTTTGATCAGTGTCGGGTTATTTATTTCAGTTGAGGGTTATTTCATAGCGCAGAGGCTACGTGGCCTTTTATGATGCTTCCTTATGATCGATTTTAGTCCGAGACACGTAGCTTCAACAGAAAATACCGACTTAGCAGGCCCTTTTATTTGAAAGTCACTGACCGGTTAGACCATTAGCTTGATTATCGATGAAATTGACATGGACCATTAGACTTTGAGCTATCAGATGAAACCGTTGACTTTCAATAGGTAATTAAAGTACATTCAGTCGTTTGGTATCGAAAAGGAGCGTCATCTCTCTAAATAATTAGGAATTTGTTTTGTTTTGGGGGTTATGGTCATGCTTTTATGTAGTTCCTCAAATTTGAGTCTTGTTCAAGGCAATTTTAAAACAATTTAAAGGGGCTTTGTACCGCTATATTAAGCCTATTTGGTATGTAATGTCATGGCACGTAATTGCCATGGTAATGTATAATAATGGTGTTATTTATTGTCAGCATTTGTACGCGTAATTTTCTATTTTACAGACACATGTCTTCTGGATTGATTATGATTTCCATAATTATCACAATAGGCCTTCATATCACAATACATGAACAATAATAATAATTTGTAGTTATATTAACACTTTCCACGCGGCTATTAATAGATTTACTATATACAAAACAGATTAGTTCAGCATTACTGAACCAATACTAGTAATTCCAAATAACGTATTAATTATATTCAATAATGTTGACATTTTTGAAACATTGTGTGAAATTTTGGAACCCAGACGACTGCCGCGTGGAAAGTGTTAAAAAGCCCTCCTATAGCCAAAAACAACACATTTGTTTTATGAACTCGATACAAAGATTAAAACTCGTGGCCTTTGCCATAGTTATGTATTCTATTCATGGTGAACTTTAGGAGTTTGGTCCAATATCCCTATAATTATTGTTTAGCATGGGGCATTACCAGTGGCGTGCGCAAAGGGGGGGGGGCGTGCGAATTTTTTTGAACCTACCTCCCCCCCCCCACACTTACGTGAAATTCAAGAGGTGACTGCAAAACAAATTGGGGCTACCTTTTACTATTTTTTTCTGAGTCGGGGGAATTTCATTTTCATGCCCCCCCCCCCCCCCCCCCCCCCCCCCCCCCCCCCCCCACTCACAATATCCTGCGCACGCCACTGGGCATTACCTTTCAAGATTGCTGTTAGGGGTATTTCTGTGGTTCCGGACTTAATGATGGCTATTTAACGTAACCACAAATTACAAAACATAGTTGTTCGTGTATTTTGTTATAGAAATCCCCGTAGAAATCACAATCAACCCAGATGTGAAATAGTAAACTACGAATGATAACAACAAAAAATACCATAGATTTCAAATACATACATAGCACCTTTAAGTGAGTTTATCTATTATATCGTTTCTGTATAACATGCTGATACTTTTGAGTACGAAATAATACAGTTTCAGTTTCAGTTTCAGTTTCAGTTTATTCACCATTAATGAGGTACATACAAAGACAATACAATTAATATACTATTGACCAAATCAGAGCAAAGCTTGAAAACAGTTGGGCACCCAAATAAAAATCATTAGCTATATAACGCAAAGAACTTTGGTGTATGTTGGCATCGGCATGAATAAAATTACAATAACATATCAAGATTATAATGTACATTTTATAAATAAGTCGTTTGTCTCAAAACCCTTCAGTTATTAAAAAACGCGGAATGTTTCATTTCATTTCATATTTATTTAGCCAAATCAATATTGCACATTGTCTCCAGACCGTAGAATTAAATACAAAAACAAGTAAATGTGCATAGCATGCATATCGCTGGCATAGCGAATTTATTATATTAAATGAACTGCTGGATGGTAAGGGATTCCAAATCCCTAATTACACAACATATTAAATACATTCATCATCATGAATTACTGCATTGTTATGTTGTAGAGTTCATTGACCTTTGACCTTTATTGGTCAAACCTTCAAAGCAATAATGAAAATTGGAAATTCATCCGTAGATGAAATATTTGGGAAACACCACCATTACATTATTTCCAATAATTCCCATACATACTAATTTTTAAATGTATGAACGCTTAAATACAAATATTGGAATTTAGAAGACGGGACAAAGAGGAATAGCAATGTCCCAGCTCCCCAGAAGTTGGGAAGCCGTACATTATTTCCAATAATTCCAATACATACTAATTTATAATTAAATTTAATTGGGCCTCATGCAAATTTTTAACTCCCTGATTTTCTATACAGCGCCAAACAAGCGAATTTATTATAACCAATCAAATGAACTACTGGATGGCCTAAGGGATCAAAATCCCTTAAATACAACATATTAAATATAAACATCATCAATAATTACTGCATTGTTATATTGTAGTGTTTATTGACCTTCAATGATCAGCCATTAAATGTTCATGGCATAATTTAAAATGCTGAATTATACAGTTCAGAGACCTTAAATGGTCAACCATTAATTATTCTTTGCATACATTTAAATGGCCTATTGTATTGCATAATACACTTCATCATTGACCTTTATCGGACAAACCTTCAAGGCAAGAAGGCTAAATTGGAAATTCATCCATAGATGAAATCTTTGGAAAACATCAGTAATTTATTGTGTTTCAAATGTATGTACGCTTATACAAACATTGGAATGGAATTTACAAGACAGGAACAAGAGAAACAGCAATGTCCCAGCTCCCCAGAAATTGGGAAGCCGTATACTGTAATTCCACTAATTCAAATACATACTAATATGTATTAATTTAATTAGTGGGCCTTATTCAAATTTTTATAATTTTCAACTCCTTGATTATCTATACAGCGCCCAACTTATAGCCCACCGCGAGACACATTCCGAATATAAAACTGAGCAAAGAGGAATAGCAGCGCTCCACTTCCCAGATTTTGAGAAGATTTTAAATATTATATTGGAAATCATATGACCAGGCAAGAGGAACAGCAATGCCCCAACTACCCAGAACTTTGGGAAGTACGTAATATTAATAAGCGCTAATCTTGTAACACTAATTCAATACCATAACTCACCGACACGGGGCTATCTAGCTGAAATCAGAGGAAAATTCTAAAACAAAACAAAATACGGGTAGGTCCGAATATAAACGGGGCAAAGAGGAAAAACAATGCCCAGACTTCTGGATCTGGATTTGTTACTCCAGCAAAACGGAATATCCGCATCACGCTAGAGTTGAACTTCCCAGAATTTAAGAAATCGTAAAATATATAGGACACCACTTGATATTTAACTTACTAATTTCACCTGACATTAACTAATTACCACCTGGAAGCCGAACTGTAAAACAGAGAGAACTCTAAAACAAAAAGGGAGTGGATGGGTGGGTTTTAAAGATGTTCACGCTATGCCAGCAAAAAGCATAATGAAGGAGAGAGAAGACACCACTGTCCAAGAAAAAAAGCCAAGATGAGCATCAGTGCACAAGTTTAAAGCAAACAATCACATGCAAGCTAGAAGTGGACTTGAGTGGACCAAACCAAAGAACCATGAAACAATTATGCTTGTGCATGAGCCAGAAAGAAAATCAATCCTACTACTGAATACAAACTGGATTAATGTAGATTGTATCTACATAAATCCTTATTAAAACACATAGATGGTACATACAATACCGTAATCAAATATAATAAATACGATAAGAGAACAATAGTAAAAACACAGACAGAAAGCACGTTGATAAGACCAAGGATAGCCCAAAAAGCCACAAGAGTTTATTTCTATTGGGAATGCATCTATATTGAACTGTTACTAATGATGGCATTTATGGTTTTATCATCATTATGCATCGGTTTTTAGATCGTTTGTCTCAACAATCGTCAGTTATTAAAAAACGTGGAATGCATCTAATTGCACTATTACTAATGATGGCATTTATGGTTTTAATAATGATGGATTTATAAATTGTTTTGTCTCAGAACTCTTCAGTTATTAAAAATGCTGAATGCAATTTTTCTTTCTTCGTACGTTTTTTTAGGGTTTTCTGTTTGATTGTTTATTTGTTTGTCCTTAGAGACCGTTCATTATTTCTACCGAAAGCAACAAACCAAAAAAACACATGACACCGCCCCCCCCCCCCCCCCCCCCCCTTCCCTAGATACTAAAAAGTTATGACCCCCCTCTGGAATGTAGAAAAAAGTTATGACCCCCTTTTTGTTACACACACATAGGCCTACAACTTAGCACTTTAACTTTTTTCAGGCAGTGTAGGTGTGGGCATGCATAATTTCAGACAGTGTATGTGGCATGTTCTCAGCATGGGCATGCAGCGGCGTAGCTAGGTTTTTTTATATAATTGAGGTATATTTTGGCTTTAAACGTGCTTTAAAACACCGAAAATCATAGCGCGAGAAAAATAGCCATATTTCCCATGATTGAGGTCTATTTTGGCTTTAAAGTTATGACCCCCCCTGTTGGTGCCCCCCCCCCCCCCCCCCCCCCCCAACCCCCTCCGGTAAATTATGAACGGTCCCTTATAGAACGATTTGATTGTTTTACAATTCACGATGTGTGTGATCGTTGACGTGCAAACATTACATGTTAATCCTTGAAAATTCTAAGAAATATAAGTCGCATCAAAGTCGCGTCAAAACCCATTACGCGGGGTGATGGTTCAGCAGAGGTTGATGATTGCGATTAGTAAAGAGTAAAAACTATTGATTTTGGGGAAGTTATTCACCTAAAGAAGCCTCTTCTGTAAAGAAAGAGTACAATTAAACACAAACTCTACATCCCGTGCCTCCTCAACCACACACTCTTCGCGAAGTAGTCAGCAGATCCCAGATGGCCAGATTTTACGGTCACCCTGTTTGTTTACATTTTAACAGCAGATTTTATTTACGATCAGCGTTAAAATCAACAGAATTCTGCCGGATAATATGTTCAGGGAGGTGTATGTTGTTCCTCGATAATTAAACAACAATTATGGGCATACATAGCCTAGTTCGACTGTTCTGTGCTGTGAGTTGAGCGACCGCTGCTCTCGTTCATTGATGATATTACATTTACAAGCGGTAGCCTTTTTTTAAGCTGTATTTAATTTTTAATCGATTGTTGTACCGACCGGCCGGCCAGATGATTCTCGTACTTTGACAATTGACTACATGAGTGTTGTTGTGTCTAGCCTAGGCTTTACGACTACGTCTTACGAGGTCAGTACTTTTGTGTAAATTTACTAGGCCTAGTATACATTTATGTGATGATAGCTTAGGCTAAATAGGCTGGCCTTTTTAAGGCCTAGGGTAGGGACTAGGGAGACCCTTTTTTAAGCCTAGAGCTAGAGAGGGAGACACTTTTTAAGCCTACTTTACCACAGATACCATGATAGTATTAGTTAGTTATTAAAATATGCCCTAATGTCAGTCAATTTATGCCATAATAACCTCCATGTCAGATTTGTGTAGCGGCTTCATGCTCTTCATGCAGGCTTGCCATTTTACGCTTTCTTGCACTCCTTTGTTCGCCTTCCTGCAGGCTGCATTCCTTCGTACGCCTTCGGCGCTACCTTCGAACGGGCTTCGAATGCCTTCCAGCGCTAACTTTGTACGCTTTCCTGCGATACCTTTGCGCTTTCCTGCGATACCTTTGCGCTTTCCTGCGATACCTTTGGGCTTTCCTGCGATACCTTTACGCTTTCCTGCGATACTTTTACGCTTTCCTGCGCTACCTTTGTATTGCACGCTTTCCTGCGCCAGCTCTGTACGGGCCTCCTGCGCCAGCTTTGTAGGCCTAGTAAGTGCATCAGCTCTGTACGAAGCCTCCTGCACCAGCTTAGTACGCCTTCCTGTGCCAGTTTCGTACACCTTCATGCACATTTTACGCTTTCCTGCGCTAACGCCTTCCTGTTCCTGCGCTATCTTTGTACACATTCCTGCGCCACATGTCCATACATCTTACTGCACCTGTACGACACTCTACGCCAGACCTGTACTGTAGGCCTTCATACATCCTGCGCCAGCCTCCTACACCTTCCTATGCCGGCTTCGTACCCTCCTATTAAGTCTTAGTCCTATATCCTGCCTTCTTGCTCCATTGAACACTATCCTGCTCAGCCTATGATGCACTCAAACTCAATATAAAACAAATTGAAATTCATATTTAGGCCTATCTTTTATGCAAAACATACATTCCATCAATTAATAATTTTTAAACAAACCAGCATTTTTTGTTGTTGTTGAAATTAGTGTGTTGATAAAAAAAGTTATTGGGACATTTTTTTTATTTATTATAATTTTTTTTAGGACATTTATTTATTTATTTGCTTTAAATATTTCCGATATTTCGTTATTAATTTATGTAGGCCTATGTATGTGAGTAGTATTGGAGGGGTGGTCTGGTACAGATACTAATACTAGTTATACTATGATCATGTTGTAATGACAGAGCCAATCGTGACCAAAAGTGCTTGATGATCCAACAGTACAGCAGCAGCTAGCCCATGCCAGCTGGTATTTAAAACTTTTAAGCTTATCACTTATCAGACTTTTGCATGCCCGCTGCGGGCCCGCTGCAGCTGCTGCGCACGGCCTACTGCCACATCGGTACGAATTATATCATTCATATCTTAATTCACCGGCCGATATTGGAAATCATTAACACTTCATTGATTTAATTCTCTACGAAAAAAGAATGAAAAACATGGGACAGCGCAGCAGCAGGCCTTTTAAAACTTAGGTTTGGGAGTTTCTTCCATCTATTTTAGGTATGTGAAAATATGTACGTCGTAAAATATTGACCAACAACCCGGTATGTAAACAGCTGCAAAGTGCAGGCTTGCTGTGTCGAAAGAAAACGACGGTTTTGCTAGTAAACAAAAATGAATTTAAATGCATGATTAATCAACTTGATCATGATTCAGCCGTGTTTTAAATGGATGTCATGAATGTGCGCGCCCGCGTGTGCGTAAGTGCCCTACCAATGCGCGTGTTTGTGCAAGGCGCAGCTCGCGCGGTAAGCAAATTGCTGTCATAAAGTGCTCCGTCATTTGGGCTGGAACATTTCCAGTCGTCACAACAGCAAACGCAGTGGAGCGTATTGTACGACTGGAGGATAAAGTCTAGGTTGAAAGGGGCAATGTCTACGAAATAAACGGGCTCGGAATTAGCTACATGTATGGGGTACACACCAGGTATTGTATCACATCCTAGAACCATCAGTAGTATGAGCCCCAGACCTCCAAATTCGGCTTTAAAATGATTTGATCCATGACCTCAGAACATAGGCCTACTCCTGGAATTACGGTTTTCAGATAGGTTAAACCCTTGGGAACAAACCTGTAAACTTTTTTCTCTTTCAAACTCTAGTTATACTAAGAACACTATGGCCACCTATTTCACTATAAATTGAATCTGTGATTTATTTTCAAAAGGTAGAGATATCAAATGCACCTTATACCAAGTCTAAATTAACACTGCAGACGACATTCCAAAACTTCATAAATGTTTCAAAAATGTCAGCATTATTGAATTTCATTACCATATTTAAATCATCATGATAATTGCGTTATAATAAGTACAAACATGCCAAGTATTGCTTCTGTAATCCTTGAGATAGACCTTGAAAGTTGGGAAAGGTTTCTGAAAATCTGTTTTGTATAATATGGTAAAACTAACAGCCGTGTGGAAAGTGTTAAGAATGGATGCATATATAAATTGAATTTAATGAAATTGAAACTATTAGCACTCACTACAGTTGTATGTCAAATTCTATATTCTGAAGGTTAAAGGTCACCTATTGTACGACATTTAAATGTTGTGACATGTTTATACCAAAACCGCGCGTAAAAAAAAGCTGAGGAGATAGACTTACCGCAGTGGAAAGTATGTGTGGCCATCTCTATCAATAAAGATAATCTTCCTCTGTATCTTTGTACTCCATGGAAAAGGCAACATGCAACGTTACCTAACAATTGTGGTATCATACTTCGAGGTCTATCGTCAGGTCCAGCACTTCTCCTTTCCTCTGAGTATTTGGAAAGTCTTCTAAATATGTCATTACGCCCCGATTGTGGAGTTTAGAACAGCCTTACATAGTGCAAGCGATCTTCGATACAGACCGCCTTTTTCGTCATTATACAACAACAACGGCAACAGAAACAATCATGAATCATTGAATACATGGGATTAAGTGCTTTGCAACAAAAGAACTGTGATATAATTCGTATACTTCCTTCAACTGAGGATGCTCTTAAGCTACATGTTCTTCGTAGTCTCCATCAAAATGCTATGGGAATTGGGAACGAGCTGCAAACGAGAATTTACAACTATCGTTTAGCACGGGAGTAAAGAATTGTTGTTTAGTAGCAAACCAATGATGAAAGTATCCATACCAGATTAGAGTCAGTAAAACACAAAATCAAATGCAATTGCCCGAATGGCTAAGGTCTCAGAGGGTGCATGTGCAAAAGCTAATGCAAACTCACTGGTGTAGGGCAGATCTAGAGGAATGTCATAGAGAATTCCTGTAGTTATAATTACATATTGAATGTTTCTTAATCTTAGACTACTTTAATTAGCGTCGCTGAATTGTTCTATTCCGACACTTAGGCCTACTTAGGAAGTTACGATCACTTAAAGGTATACGCTGTAATCTTTTGAAAGACACCCTGTATATACAAAACGGAGATGATATTGCGTGCATTTGTTTTCAATTTAGTCACTCACGCAACTACTCACGGATTGGTAGCTGAATATTTACAATCGTTTCCATGACAATGACGACACACACAATTTATAATAAGGCTATTATCTTGTTTTTGTTACCGTGAACACAAGAACATTTTTTCTAATGCAAGTCATTTATCTCATAAACCTTGCTTGTGTTGCCCATAAACGATCTCGCTTGAGATGTCGCTCAGTCAGGTAAAAGGATTACTTTGATCGGATCACAGTCAGAAGTTGGGACTGAAAAGCCAATACAAAATGTTCAAGCAGACCGTATAGTTGTTTTAGTTTACTATTCTCGGAATAAATATGCTGTTCTATGAGACAAAGCGATTAGGGGTGTCACAGTTGATGTTGCTTCTATATGTGTTTTGGGGTGAGTATCTTTAATGAAATCGACGAAATTTAGTTTACTTTGTAAGCTGTTATATCTACAAAGTGGTAACAATCAAAGACACTTTTTCAGAAGCAGATTTCTCAAATTTGTTGATTTTAGAAATTTGTGGGAATTAAAAATGTACATTGTTAACACTTTAGTTTTACCATATACAAAACAGATTTGTTAGAAACCTTTCCCAACTTTCAAAATCGATCACAAGAATTTCTGATCCAATTAGGATCATACATATTTGTACTTATTTTAATGCATTTCTCATGGCGATTCCAAATATGGTGATTAAATTCAATAATTTTGACATTTTTGAAACATTTTGTGAAATTTTGAAAGTGTTAATGTAAGTTGTATACAAAATTACTGATTTGTGCATAAAGTACTCTTGTATAGCATTTCTATGTACTCGAGTTGATAAAAACACTGGATTTGACAAATTTGAATTACTATCATCATTATTATTTGTTCATTCTCAATGCCATTCAATACACACCACTTTGGCGCTTAAACCATTCTCTGTGTACACGGGAAGAAAATACCACATGTTGCCTGTTCATAATCAAATAGCCCGCTCGCTCAGGCTCGACCTAAAGCAAGTAGGCCTAAGTCAAACAAACGGCATTTGAAAATATCTAAATTATTAAATTATTTTCAATCTTAAAATGATTTCGCATCACGTGAAACATGCACCCATTCTTATAAAGTTAAACCGAGTCCGGAAATATCTTTGTCTTAAAAGAGTGTAAGGGTTTCTTTGCTGAAATCTATACAGCAACATTCCATAGAAGAAGCATGATGAAGGTAAGGAAAATGAGGGTAGACGGATTCTTTTCATGTTTTGTCGATTGCACAAGTACCCGAGTTATATGAATGATGATGACATATAAAAAAAAAGGGTTCATAACTCCCTAGTGGGAGATATTATAAGACCGCTCCTCCTAAAACAGGGCTCCAAGAGTCCCTTTCCCTGAGAAGAAAAAACGACAACCGAAAATTGGACATCTTAAAGACAGTCGTATACCAAAAAACTGTCAATGATATAAACTCTCCTGTACATGAGAAAACACGGCAACTCAGACTGGGTTATTCCCTTTCTTTTGAGAAAGTGTGACAAAAGATGATTTTGTTATCCATTTTAACCCTAACACTTTTGGGACGTAAATGTTGAAAAAACTATCCAGGGGTGGGAATGGGAAAATGTTAGCGGGGAAATCCGGACTTGCCGGCGACGGGATTCGAATTCGGGTCCTCCAGCATGGAATACACTGTCTTAGTCCACTATGCCAGGGGGTCACGTGCCTGTAATGAACAATTTCTTGCGCAAGTTATCACTGGAATTTCATCTGGTTCGAGACTGTAGGTTATGGGAAAAGATAACTTGTATACCCTTTAATTAATTTTATTTTCACCTGTCTAAACCTTGTCTAACATACAAAATAATACAAAAATCAGCATATTTAGTGAAATTTGATATCAAAAATGGATTCTCTGACTCATTTTGTTCCCAAAAATGTATACTTTTATATACATCACAATAATAGTTCAAAAGTTACAGCGCTTGATAAGTTTCATATATTTTGTGTTAGCGTTCGTAAATTGGTTTACTCCGTGAAAGTTCCTGAAATCACCAATGTTTTATGAATGAGTACAAAATGAAATAAAAGTTAAGGGACAAGAAACTATAAAGTTCTTCAATTATGGGAGGTGTAGGTGCATTGACACTAAAAGAACACTACCGACCGCTCACTCACTATAGACCATTTCAAATCCGAAAATATACGATCGGTTCCGAATGTTTCCGAGTGTTTTGACGCTCGATTACATGACTTGTGAGCTCACAAGTCTGTCCATGTGCCGGAAAAAGGGGGTTTCACCCGTCGGCCGTCTGCCCGTGTGGTAGATTGCGCTAGTGTTGGTGATAGATTGTATCCCTCACAAAGTTGTATGTTGCGGTGTTTCAGTAACAAAAACGGTGAGATAAAAGAGATTCGGGGTAATATTTTCACATTTTACCGTTCTGCTCGATACATTTGGAAAGTTGCCGGTCGACGCCATTGTTGATAAAAACAAAATAGTCTCGTTCCACGTTTTACTTCTCATGGGTGTACACGTGTATGTTTTAACATACACGATATGTTACTTTACTATGTTAAAACACGCTATGTTATTTTACTATGTTAAAACATAGTAAATCGCTAGGCGGACAACCAATGCTATGAATGCGATCAACTGTTGCAAAGAACGCACTACGCACCTACTCCACGTGACCTGTTTTTTCGAAGATTTCCAATCTCAATTTGAAATGGTCTATAGTATACTCACTCTACATACACTCCATATCTTCGCGATCCACCCTACAAAGATGTGAGAATCTCCAATGACATTGATACTTTTGGTCTGAAATACTCTTGACAGACTTTTTGATGTTCGGGCATCCCTTTAATTTAGTGCTTGTCACTATTGGATTTTGTCCTGGCTCTTCAGCCTATTGTTATAAATAAAATGTAAACAATTTAAAAAAACGAAGACCGAAACATTTAATTTCTTTTTTTGAATAATTTTATGATCAAAACGTTGTTGTGTAATGTTTTCAGTGAATTTTGTTGTTGTCCCATTGCCCGATACTGGAACATATAAAAATGTTCCGGTATTGATCCCTACATGTAGGCCTACTGGAACGTTTTGTTCCAGTGTTGCTTGATATTGGAAACAGTATCTTACTATAAATCTGGAAAGTGTCGCCTACTTTGCATGAAATATAGAGGAAATAACTGGAAGTGTGATAAAGTATATTCCAGTGAAATTGGTAAGCAATTGGCTCCAAAAAAAGCAAAAACAGCTCTCGAATTTGGCTCAAAAATGCCACTAGAATTGCACGATATTGTGCGTTGCGTGAATGTACTACCGCGTAATCATACCGTGGCAGTGGCGTACCGACCGGGGGTGAAGGGGGGCAAGTTGCCCCCCCCCCCCCCCCCCCCCCCCCTGGCTCCAAATACCGGGACGCTATTAAATCCGCACTACCGGGACGCTAAATTTGCGCGCAAAAAAAATAATAGGGCCTAGGCCAAAAAACACTGAGGATTGGGCATTATTTGTTGAATGTTGTGCTATTTGGACTGCGAAATTTTGTGACCGTGCGAAATTTTGTGACCCTGCACCCTTTTGTGACCGTGCGAAATTTTTGGAGCGTGCGAATTTTTTTGATCCTACCCCCCCCCAGGTCACCCTGGGTTGACGATGTTCAAATTACTTGTTGACAACATGTCGGAAGAATAAGATCACCCTGGGTTGACTATGTTCATATAATTTAAGATCTGATATAAGCAGACTGTGATTACTCAGAGTTGACAAATGAATTTGATTGACGACTTAACGTTAACAATATGTCAGCAAATATCACCCTGGGTTTACTATGTTCAAATAACTTTAAGATCTAACAGTGACATCAACACCAATTAAAAATTAATACAAGTCCAAAAGTTATAGTCCACTCGGGGTTGGTCCACCCCGGGTCGGTCTACCCCGGGTAGAAAGTCATGTGGGTAATTCCATCGCTGCGCTACGAATATACCACAGGATAAATGCATTAAAATTGTCATTGGTAGATTGGAAAAATCAAACATTAAATACCAAATACCGAAACCACGGTCATCATACCTAGTGCGTAAAATTCTCGAACTCATTCTGAAAAGAAATTGTTTTGAATTTGATGGTCAATTCTACACACAAACATACGGAGCGAGTCAGGGTAACATCAGCTCGCCAGAAATTTCGGATTTGGTCATTCAATCATGGACTTATCAGTCCATGGTTCAATCTAATGACAAAAACATCACATTCTATCGCCGATACCGTGACGATATTTTGATGTTCTACAACGGCCCTAGATCTGAACTTGAAGGCCTTATGTCTAAAATGAATACTGCACATCCAACACTAATATTGAAACCTCTGACAAACTAGTCACCTTTCTTGATCTACAAATTTACAAAGGCGAACTATTTAATTCCACGGGCAAATTAGACCACAGGGTTAATACCCAAAAGACAGACACACATCAGGGGCTGCTATACCTGACAGTGCTCATTGCCCCTCTGATTTTAAAGCCATGATCAATGGTGGATCAAGGCTTCCGCTATCTGAACACACATTATCCGTCAACACCCAAATCCGGCCCGGCTCGAGCCGGCGTATCCAAATGCCCATTTCAATGCCTTAATGCTTAAAGGGGCACTAAGAGATGTGTTGGAGGCTGCGCCCTCAATTATGATAAAAACTGAGATTAGTATATTTTTATAATTGTATTACATGTATGAACTTAAGGATTAAGAAAAATCAGCTCTCTTTGTACAAGAAAACGTCGATTCAAAAATGCTCGTACAGCCGGGACGAGCATTTTACGTCCGACAGTATCCCCCTGCAGTACGCGTGATACATAACGCGAACCATATTTGCATAGAGGGCGTTTTTCAATAAATAGCGATGCTATTGTTTTAATCAAGTTTTGCTGTGTTTTTGTTAGTAGAAACAACAATAATGGCAATTTTTAATGTTCATCTTGAATTCTGAAGTAAATTTTTAAACATTTTAAAATTTTCAACACCACTTAATGTCCCTTTAATTGACTTAGCGTGGGAATGAATTTGTTTATCCCGGCCCAGGAACCCAACTTAATATACATATTAATTACTAATTAAGATAGCAATTGTTTATTTTATTTTATTATTTTTGAACCTAACATCTTTGTCATGTACAAATGTGAATATAATGATTACACTTATCCCAATACAACAGCCTCACTAAGGTCCAAAATCATACCGTATAAACTTGTACGGAATAAAGATATGTTTTGATAACATAAACAATACTGCATATAGCATGAATTTTCTTAAATGTATTGCTCCACCCCTATATTGCCATAAAACGGCGTGGTTGAAGAGAATCTCTCATATCATAACTGAGTTTCGAAACCAGTCCTACCCTAACCCTTCTGTTGAAATACCGCATATCATCAATATGTGCATAGGCCTATGAGTTACATATTTATCTCACTGTGTATCCCCGGCAATTGTATCCATGCTTATTAATTATAATGCATTGTATCTATTAGCCTCGGTAGTTCATGTTGTCTTGGGCGGACCCCCACTAGATACTAGCGAGTTTTAAACTCTACTCTATAGTACTAGTGATTCTATACAAATCCCAGCTTGTATCAAAATTGAGGGCGCAGCCTCGAAGACATCCCTCAATAATCTGTTTAAATCCCATTGGAATGGTGACAAAAGGGGCCAACTTACAAGAACCTGTTACATTGGTCTTATTTTTCAGTGGCTTTCTTTCATTTTTTCAGAAGATGAACTAGATTAAATAATAATAAAAATAAAAATAATGGTAATTTATAAAGCGACGCTCATGTCGTCGCTCTCTACATAGCAACCAAAATAACATAAAACAGATATACTAAAAATGCATAAGAAATACGGTATATACACAGATTATGAGACACATCAAGCAAATGCTTCCGAGTACAAATATGTCTTCAGGGTTTTCTTAAAACACGTATAGAGTTCTTTTGACAGTTTCTCAGTCAGGCAAGCTATTCCATATTGTTGGTGCTGCGACCTGAAAACTTCTGAAGAGAGTAGCCCACGATGCCCTGAAACATATGGTTGCACGAGTTCTGTTAAATAAGAGGGAGCCTTCAATACAAATACGCTTAAATATAGAAACAACAACGATTTCATGGTTCAGTGCACATGTCAAGGTCAATGGTCCGTTTCAATCCATGCACAGTTTTAGTTTTATACACCCTGCACTGAAAAATAAATTGGTGTCACAGCGACGCCTTCTTGGAGTCAACTGTAAATGACACTTACAAAGGCGTTATTTTGACTCAAAAATTGGTGTAATCGTCAATGATATGGGTTTGCACATAATTTACGGTAACACCGTTAAGTGTCCGACGGACACCTTTCAGTGATCATTTAGTGATTAACACCAAAACTGGTGTCAGATTAATTGAAATAACTCCAAGGGCGTCAATAGTTGGCGGGAAAGCTCACGGTTTTTAGAGGCGTCGAAGCAGCATGACACCAATTGGTGTAATTCTGACACCAACTGGTGTAATTCTGACACCAATTGGTGTAATTCTGACACCAAATTGGTGTAATTCTGACACCAAATTGGTGTAATTCTGACACCAATTGGCGTAATTCTGACACCAATTGGCGTAATTCTGACACCAATTGGTGTAATTCTGACACCAAATTGGGCGTCTATCAACATGACACTTAAGAGAGTCAATATTACACCCCATTTAGGGTGTAATGGCATTTTCGAAAATGGGTCCTCAGGTAACCACCCAAAGGTGTCAAAATGAATATGACACTTAAGAGAGTCAATATTACACCCCATTTAGGGTGTAATGGCATTTTCGAAAATGGGTCCTCAGGTAACCACCCAAAGGTGTCAAAATGAATATGACACCCAAAGGTGTCATATTTTACACCCATAATGGTGTCAATATGACACCTTTAGGTGGCCAACTGAGGACCCATTTTTTTACGCTTGTTTTAGTGTCAAAATGACACCAAATTATTTTTCAGTGTGTACAGTCAGTCAAGCATGCATGCGTTGAGATGCTAGCCTCTGAACAGTAACATCACGTCAAATATGGGGAAATATTGACCTCTGACGTCACTATCCACTGCAGATTTCACACCACTAAATGGTTTCCCTATACATTAAACGGGTGTTACAAAAACCCATTTTCTCGCTTATATAGCGACTGGATTTTTCAATTTGACATTTTCCAAAAATTTCATGATATCTTTGATCATTTAATCAAAACAATTATATATGGTAACCCCGAAAGTTCCGAAAAATTGGCCCCCAGAGTTAAGACAATTGGTGTGGCGCCCTCATTTATCAGAAAAGGTTGAGAAATGTTGCCAGAACATTTACAATCAAAATGCATCCAAAAAACCTACAAAATGCATTAAAAATATTTCTTTTTGCACTGTGGTATTAGATAATAGTCCTAAAATCAGGATTAAATTACAACTTTTATCCTTTGGGAACAGTAAGTACCATTTCAGATTAATTCTAATATCATTAGAAATTATTTACTGGTGTAGAATCTAAAGATCTTTTTTAACTTTTTAATATGATAAATTCTATTAGACTGAATCTGTATCAATCCAATTTGATGATCAAAAGTGATCTCCAAATGTTTAAATTAATTGCAACCCTACAAATACACTTTGTCCACTCCTATTCTACTATCTACTGAAGATAGCATTGACTTAATTGAATGAAGAATGCTCAACAGTCAAACTGTGTGTTTCAGCATTTTGTACTATGTTTATTTATATACCATTAATGATTACAGCTTTAGAATCATACATATTGTATGATGGAAGTTTTATCTCGTTAAATTGATTGAAAATATTGATATTTGATTTCTTTTGTCTCTCTTTGCTACTGCATGGGCGCCGGGTTAAGACTATTCATTTGTTAGGGTTTTTTAACACAAGCTGATAAAACGACTGAAATCAAATCCTTCTATAAACTGAAGATTCCTTTTAAAGCTTTTAAAGAGGCAAACTTGCTACAAAGTGAGTGTGTGACTGTATGCTATACCTAATCAGGGTTAACACAAAGTCCTTCGTGGCAAAGATGGGATAGACCTATGTCCATTTGGAGATCCTGTGGCATAATTGTATGGACTGCAACAAACATGGCACGATGCGCACTGATGTTATGATGCTCATTGTCCTTCAGAAAATGAACCTTTCCATATTATTGTTCTCTCTCCTTCTTGAGATCACCTCCCCATTTCCAGCATGACTTACTTGAAAACGCTGTGAAGTCAATGACCTTTCCTTCAATCCTTTTTTCAGCATTCATAGAAATCAGGTTGCACTACTTCCTTGATCATCATAGCTCCCTCCTAAGATTTGTAAATAAAAAGAGAGCAACAAAAAAGTTAGTCTCATTATTAATTGTAGTCCTGGATTGTATGCCTACCCTATCACAAGGACAAGGTAAATGTAATTGGTTTGAAACTGCCGATGAGTAAAAAAAAGGTAAATACAGGCATCTGCTAGTATAGTAACTAATAGGCTCAGGGATAGCTGCCTCGGGTATATAAAGTACACATTACTATCATGAAATAGCTGCTTTGAGGTAAAATTGATCTCAGGTCTCTGACATAGGGATCTTGATTAGATTAAAAATGACACCCACCTTTAATTTAAAGGTTTTCTTTTATTTCACTTTCCACCAACACTCAGATTGACCTTGTTTGTTTGAGCTTCTAATATGACCGTAACATAGTAGGTTAATGGCATGATGTAGTAACCTTATCAATAATTTCCCTTTTTTACGCCGTTGTTGATGATGAAGAGACTGCTGACTTCGGTGGGCTATTTTTCATCGAGTAATTTGCCGGTATCAATTGCTTATGAAAACACGGTGAAATCGAATATTTTGCCCTATTTTACCATTGTTTAGTAGTGGAAATATCAAATTGGACCCGATCGCAGTGAATTTCAAGCACTATGGTAGAAGTCTTATCAAAATATCATAAGAACATAGCCGATTTTAAACTGACAATATCTTAACACGCCAGCAAAGAGCAATATGTAGATTTCACACCACTAAATGGTTTCCCTATACGTTTACATGTTAAACGGGTGTTACAAAAAGCCCATTTTATCGCTTATAAAGCGACTGGATTTTTCAATTTGACATTTTCCTTAAATTTCATGATATCTTTGATCATTTAATCAAACAATTATATATGGTAACCCCGAAAGTTCCGAGAAATTGACCCCCAGAGTTGGACAACTGGTGTAGCGCCCTCATTTATCTGAAAAGGTTGAGAAATGTTGCCAGAACATTTACAATCAAAATGCATAAAAAAAACCTACAAAATGCATTGAAAATATTTCTTTTTACACTGTGGTATAAGGTAATAGTCCTAAAATCAGGATTCAATTAAAACTTTTATCATTTGGGAGCAATAAGTACCATTTCTGATTAATTATAATATATAATAATACCAGCTGACAAACATAAGACCCGCGTTTTCAAACACCTATTTTTAAAGTCAAATTCAAATTTAGATACCAGATCATTAATGTCAAATACAAGCCAGTCATCTCTTGATCTCTCCCTCTATAAGCTGCACTCGATCAAATATCAATATCATAAGTAAAAGCACAAGGAAACAGGAATCAATTTGTCAAATTTCATTTTCAAATTCAAACGTAATGAATAAGTTTGTTTGAACTATATTCATTTATATAGTGTAGTAAAATACTTAAGGTTTGAGGTGCAATCCTATAAAATGTAAGAGTTGTTAAAATGTCGAACCCTCTTGGAATTATTACTTTCGCCCAATAGTTAAAACATGGAACTTTTGACTGTTGAAAGTGTGAAACATAGGCTCACCCGTATTCCTTAGTGTGTAACGGACATACCAGTAAAGATTATACTATTGATAGGAACAAAAATAATGCAATGCAAATACGAGGGGGTATCAAAAAGTTTTTGAAATCACCAAGAAGTGAAGGAGCCAGATTTTTTTTTATATGTGACCCTTCAGATATCTTTAAAAGTAACTGTGCAAAGTCACACATCTCTCCCACTATTTATTACCTGTCCACAGACCGCCATTGTAGAGCTCCTCAGATTGACCGCCATTGATTGATCCTCCGATTGCCTCAGATTGCGTTATTCCCAAACAGCAATAAATAGTTTAAAGTGTTGAGAGAAAGGGGTCAACGGTCATTGCTGTTTTGGGAATAACGCAATCTGAGGCAATCTGAGGATCAATCAATGGCGGTCAATCTGAGGATCTCTACAATAGCGGTCTGTGGACAGGTAATAAATTGTGGGAGAAATGTGTGACTTTGCACAGGGACTTTTTAAAGTTAAAAATTCTGGCTCCTACACTTCTTGGTGATTTCAAAAACTTTTTGATACCCCCTCGTATGTTTGTTTTAAACCTTGCACCTGAAGTAGAGTAATTACAAATATCCCTATGAAATAATGGAACGCCCCTGGAACATAAGCAATTACTTATGCTTCTGGTGTATGTAATTAGCTCTATGAATATATTTATTAACATATCAAGTGATAGAGAAGCAAATTTGCGTATGAAAGGACTTATGAAAAAAAACTATTTCAAGAAATTGCACTTTGTTTGTAGATACATAAACAAAAATGGCAGATGCTTTGGATACTTTAACAATAAGCAATAATAGGGAAGTAATAGTAATTACAGAGAAAATAAAAAATGGAAGATATAATATTTTTTATTTTCCTTTCAAATATTGGACAAAATCCAAAATTCTCAACTCCCTTTGAGATAGTTTTTATTGGTTAACTATCCATGCATAAATGGGCATCATTACACGGGAGAAAAATTTCACTGATCAATATTTGATCAATACTTCAAGCAGCCACCCATATTGAAATAATTATTTTCAGTATAGTGATTGGCTTATGTGACCTTGTTTGTGATCGGTAGACCGCACACTCCCTAATTGTCTCCCTTTCATGAAATAAAGTACCATTAACTAATATACACTCGCAACCAAAAGTATTAGGACACTTGGCAAGCTGCAAGTTCAGAGAAAACTCCATTGAATTACTGTGTTAGCTTTATGGTATTTTAGGGCTATAAGATTAAGGGAAAGTTCTTAAAAGTTTGTTTAACTGTATGTGGGATATCCTTGAGACATTATTATTCAAAGGAAAACATTTATAAGAATATTTCAGTGATTTAAGTTTTTTGCTTTGATATATTTAGTTAATTTAGAGTAAAATTAGCTTGACAAAAAAATCGTAAGTTATGATAAAATCAATATAAAATCGTAAGTTATGATAAAATCAATATAAAATCGTAAGTTATGATAAAATCAATATAAAATCGTAAGTTATGATAAAATGAATATAACTGTGTAGTATGTCCAGGTCGTGTGGTGCTTTGACAAAGTACAGATAAATTGGATGGTTTTCATTTAAAATATAAAGTAAAGGTGTCAAAATGACACTAAACTTCCATCCAAAATATCTTATTTATAAGATGAATAAAGAGATCAAGTGTCAATATCTGTGAAAGATTAAAGACAATCACAATACTGGGCTTAGTTTTACTTAAGTGATTCTATTGAAAAACAACTGAAATCTGTATTTTTTGCAAATAAGTTAAAATTGCTAGACTACTCGCCATTGGAGTACATTGGCTGTAATGAGGTTGATTAATTATTAATGAGCTATTTTCAATGGGAAATTTGTATGGGGATGTGAAGAAAGCATATGTTTTCTTCAATTCCGTCGAATTGAATGAGCAGTTGTTCTAGAAAACATGAATGTATTAATGAGAAGAGGTTCAGCAACACATTTATTCAACTCATAGTGAAATATTGCACTCCAAATGTAATGTATGGGAGGATTTAGACACCATAACCAAGTGTTCTAATACTTTTGGTTGTAGTGTACATGTAGTCTGCTTTTGCTGCTTTAATTCTATTGAATTATTAAATTCAACTGTTAATATCAATTTATATATATATAACGGAATTTGCAGGTAGTGTCATGGCAACCAAGCATCGAATTTCAATTTGAAAGACGTCATTTTTCAGCTTCCAATATAATACTTTCAATCATAATCACGAATCCGTCGAACGCTCAGTTTTACCGATGATCCGAGACGCCAACAGTTTTCTTCAAGTGATTAGATTAAATCGATTCAGACTTTTTTGTGTTTGCATCTCTTTATCAGTGAAAGGAGCCATGGTCCTCCTGAATCCATAGCCCGGCTTCCATACTCTCTAAATGTAAAAGAGTGAAATTCCACTCTAATGGAGTGAATATTCACTCTTCAAAGGATTTCCTACAGTGATCACTCTAATAGAGTGAAAGTCACTCCTTGAAAGAGTGGAACCATTTTCACTCCAAAAAAGAGTGAATTTTGTTCACTCCAGGAACGAGTGAATTTTCACTCTTCGAAGAGTGCCTACAGTGATCACTCCATTGGAGTGAAAAAAGAGTGAATATATAAGGAGTGAATTTCACTCATTTAGAGTGAACTTCACCCTCATATAGAGTGAACAATAATGGAACATTTTAATTTCTTAATCACATTCACATGAATAACTTGCAATTCAATAGAAAATTTGAATAACAAACAAAGAGTCATTATCCAAACTATACTTACCTTTTCTCGACCAAACAACTGCTGTCATTTGCCTATGTTACATTATCACTTCCTTTCGGTAGTGAAACGATATCATATATCAACATGGTATTTCTCTATGTAAAGTATCTAAATCTACTTTCTATGGTGTTTTTTATCGATGATGTTTTTACGCGTTTCATTAATGTAATTTATATTTAATTATTATTTGGACTTTAAAATTATTGCAGAAACAATTAACATTGATATCATCATTAATTATCACTTCAATAATGTTTAAATTTAATAAAAAAAAGAATATTTTTAGTTTTTGAATATTTTTTTATTTGATTGTGTTCCGGCTTTCATATTTAAATCTGGTACAACTGATCACTCGCACTCACACAGAGTGAAAATCACTCTTTTAGAGTGACAATAATTTCACTCTGAACTCATCAACCGCACAGAGTGAAAAGTCACTCGACACAGAGTGAACATCACTCTTTTCGAGTGACAATAATTTCACTCTGAACTCATCAACCAACTGCGCAGAGTAAAAAGTCACTCGACATCGAGTGAAAAATCACTCTTTACGAGTGACAATGACTTCACTCTGAACAACGAGTGACATTTTCACTCTTTTACATTAAGAGAGTAGACTACACGGAATGAAGCGTGAAACTAGTGTTGCGTGTAAAGTTGAGTGCCCTATACCGACCTATACTTTAGTGTACAAGGCGGACTATGGTTCCAGTGGACTGTGTCTCCTACCATGCCTACTACGCCGGGTTTTTTAACACGACTTCAGATCGACTATGTTAAACAGTGCTTTAAATTTTTGTTGTAATGATGTTAGTGATATCATTAACAGTGTCCACTCAATATGGTTTACATTCTTTGGAAGGTCATACAATCTTGCCTATTAATGACACCAGCAGCTTGATTCAATGAATGACCATGTCAAAATAAAGAGCACTGACCGACAGTAAAGACAAACGGATGACATGTACAAAGTTTTTGAATAAATTCACTTCAAAATAAAGAATTTAATTATGTTTGAAACTGATCTCAAAGTTATTTAACCACCTCTTCATTTATCCTTTATTCATTCATCAATGCAATCATCCATAATAATATATATACCGAAAAGCAACAAGAATAATTATGCGAATACAGAAATAAGTGTTTGAAAAACAAAATAAAAGTGATTTGAAGACAATTGAAGAAAAAAATGAACATCCAGTGGTTCCTATTTCTATAGTTCTATTTCGTATTGAAACATGTTGATCGTTGAGTTTCTAAATCGAAATGATCTATCTATATTACAAGCAGGGACTTCAGTATGATGAAATATGTAACATATTCCCTTAAATTACAATGACAGATAGCAACATTATTTCTCAAGCTCTTTATTATTTTATCTGAATAGAGTCCACCAATAAAGCGATTATATTATGCGAAACTTTCTTTTGAAATAATGAAATATCGTTAAATGGTTTGTTTGATTATAATTTACGACGCAATTAGTAAATTGCATTTCGTGCATTGTTATATATCATGTTTGTATAAAGATGTCAGTTTACGCGGTAGCGATATTGTTCGAACAGACATTGATTAATTGGTATTTTACCAATATATCAATGTCTGGTCGAGGTATTGCTTGTGTTTGCAAACTATTTTTATTTCACGGTTATCAAAGGTTGAATAAAACATCTTGTCAGCTTGTTATACATTTCAATCTTCAATAACGTCTTTCAAACATTCAGAATTTCGCGAGGGGACGAACAAATCAATAAGGGAAATCGTAGAATAATTTGTTCTGCGGTCTTACAAAATAATATGCTTATTGATTATTCAGTAGAAGCCTTGTGGTAATCGTTATGGCAACCTATCCCTTAATTTCAGCATTTTTGAAAGTAAAATCTTCAGCATTTGTAATACGTTTCATGTTATCGACAATTGTTATCTGTTTAGAAGGTTTATATTTATGAAAACTTTCAGTAGAAATATGGTGAAAATAGTTATGGTTACCCATGCACCATTTTCAGGGTATCGGTAGAAGAAACAAAATGGTCATGTTTGATTCTTTAGTGTTTCTGGAAAGAAATAACATTGTTAAATTAATTATAATAACAACATGACCAGCAGTAAATTCAGAATGGTTGTCCTACTCAATTGAAAGTATGGTGTGGTTTGGTCAACATTTTTGATGGATCCGTCCATAACCACGATTGAGGTTTTTATAATCGGGGCTTTTACAGAGCTAAGTTTACGCGCAGCGCGATTTACTAAATACTAATAATTACACTGTGTACACTTCCCATTCCAGCGCTTCATTTAAAGATCATTCAATAACGTACATTTTCCTTTCCAGCTCTGCCTTCAAAGATTATCATTGGTGTGTTTTTTCACGTTCTTTTGTGATCACTCTATGACGTACATTTTCCTTTTCCAGCCTTCCCTTTGTAGTGTAGGATGTTATGTAATTTTGCTTTTTTTTTTGCTAAGGATGTTTTTTTTGGTTTTATTGGCTAAAGTAGACCCTCAGGTATCGGAAATCCATTGGTAGCATTTTTTTCCATCTGCCGATTGGCCGCCATCTTGGATTTCAAAATGGCCGCCATTTCCAATATAATTTACCCTATAACTTTTGTTCTGAGCAAAATATGAAGTCAAACTTGGTGGCAAACCACATGTTTTTAATACGAGGGAGTTCACAAGTGCTCTAGCTATGTTCCTATGTCTAACATATATGCATGGCCGCCATCTTGGAATTCAAAATGGCCGCCATTTACCAAAAAAAAATTTGCCATATAACTTTTGTTCTAAGCAACATATAAAGTTGATTTTGGTGGCAAAATCCATGTTTTCAAGAGTTGTTTACAAGACAAGAGGGTGTATAATAGCTGATCTGTTGTTATATATTAATTGGCTGATAGTAGTAATTATTAGGGTAATTATTAGGGTGGTTTAAAACTGTCTGTAAGTAGCGCAACTCCAACCTTCTGCTCTACCACAAATTCTTCCTTTCCTCTATCTCCCATCTTGCTCCTTATGCATGCCTCTCCTATGCACCTTTTCCCATGCTTTTCTTTACTATAGGTTGTAGATACAGGAGGCAATTCCATCAGCCCTCCTGTCCCTAATCGCTTCTCTTGCAGTTACCCATCTCCACGTCCTCGAAGACTAAGATGCATTGCAATGTAGTGCATGTTAGTCGCGTGCCACCTGGATGGCCAAACCTTGTGGTTAGTGCTAACTGACGGAGCTCGGGGGGGGGGGGGGGGCAATGGTTGGTAGTTCTAGGACTATTGGAGTAGTCTGGAGGACTATTGATCATTGCTTTTTTAGGTTTCACTTTAAATCACTGAGACCCGGGTAGAATATACTCATTAGCCTTGGCTGGCAAGTATTCTAGAAGAAGGACAACTTTGATCACAAATCATGCTGCAGGAGTTGCGACCGCAGTGATTACAGCAATTGAAAAACCATGATGGCAAACCAAATCAACACTAGGGTTAAAGTCCCTAAAATAACGTCTCCTGGAGCAAACTCTGATTTTTCTAAATCAACTGATGACGGCATGCCCCCAAACCCGAAAGGGAGGAGTAAGCTTGACGGCAGAGCGCGCAATAGGAGACCACTTGCAACATGCAAGACCAATTTTACTATATCTACCATGCGTGTGAGCACTATCAGAGAGAGTCGATGCAGGGAGGAGCTTGTAACCAATCTAATTAAATGTAAAATTGACATGATCGGGATACAGGAACACCGCATTGTCCATGATGACCCAGTGAAGTATGAGAGCATTTATGGATGGAACTCTGATCACTACCTCAGCAACAAGAAATAAAGCAGGTGCAGATGTAGGTGGAGTCGGGATACTACTCAATAACAGAGCACTCGGATCATTAGCAAGTATCAAGCCACATTCTGATCGTACACTCATAGTCAACTTCCATGGTAACCCAGCAACAACTGTAGTGGTGACATACTACCCTACAAATGTGGCGGATGAAGACATCGTAGGAGATCATTACAACAGTCTAAAGGGGGCAATAGACTCCATTCCAGCACACAACATCTTGCTTGCTTGTTGTTGGCGACTTCAATGCTAGGCTTGGAAAAGATGACGCCAAATTCACTTACCATGATGACACAAATATAAATGGAGAGTACCTAGCAGACTTGGCTAAAGAGAAAGATCTTATAATCGCAAATACTTACTTCCGCAAGAAAAAGGCAAGTTGTGGACATATGTCAGCTCAAGCGGCAACAAACTACAGCTGGACTACATCCTTGTCAGGCGGAAATGGCAAAACAGTGTTCTCAATTCTGAAGCATATAACACCTTAGCTAGTGTGGGATCTGACCATAGAATCGTCTCTGCTCGTATCCGATTAAGCCTCAGAAAGAGTAAAATCATCAAACGGAAAAAGCAATACGACTGGAAGCTACTTACAACTGATAATGATCTACAAGCCAAATATAGCATAGAGGTGCATAATAGGTTTCAACCCCTCCAGGATGAAGTAGAAACTGCATCTGAGAAATATTCCCGATTCATTAAAGCCACTCAAGATGCCGCAGAGGAAGTGATTCCTGTGAGGAAAAAAGAGAAAATAACCTACTTCTCAAATGACGCCCAGGTATCAAGGGCGAGATCACAAATTGAAGAAGCGTATGCAACACTAATGACGAGGAAAATTGGAGAAATTATAAGGAGGCTAAGAAGAGCCTAGGGGAGGCTTATGATCATGTGAAAGAGGAAGACCTTACCAATAAGCTTAGAGAGGTAGAAAATGCCCACATAAACTGCAAGCATGGTAAGAGTTGGAAACTGATCAACAAAATATCAGGAAGATTGACTACAAGAAAAGGACAAATCAAAGGATCCACGCAAAAGGAGAGACTAGATATTTGGTATACTCATTTCAAAAATCTACTTGGGAGCCCACCGCACATAGGTAATGAAGATGAGGAAATTTCCCCAGTACTATCAAATCTCAGCATAAAAGAAGGACCCTTTGACTTGGAGGAATATTATGTGAGGGCTAAGAAGGCACTTGTAGAGGGGAAAAGCAGTGGGGAAGATGGTATCACACCTGAAATGCTCAAAAGATGTGATTTGGATAATATAATACTGGACTTCTGCAACGATGCCTTGATGAACGGGGAAAATCCAGACCAATGGTCTATTCTCAACATAATACCAATACCAAAATCAGGTGATCTCAGTTTGGGAGGCAACTACCGTGGAATAAGTCTGAGCTCAATTGTTGCCAAGCTATACAACAAGATGATACTCAACAGAATCAGACCGGAGCTTGACATCCACTTGAGAGCTACACAAAATTGCTTTCGAGTTACGTACTTACTTTAATTGCTTACGTACCACGGTTGGCCACATTCTTGCCCACCGAAGAATTATTGAGGGAATTAGATCAAACAACCTGCCAACCATCATAACCTTTATAGACTTCAAGAAGGCGTTTGACACAATACATAGGGGACGAATGCTGCAAATTCTGAAGGCTTATGGTATACCTGGGCAGCTTACAAATGCGATTGCAGAAATATACAAGGACACCAAGGCAAAGGTTATATCACCTGATGGGGAAACTGAGGAATTTGAAATACTGGCTGGAGTACTACAAGGTGACACCTTGGCTCCATATCTCTTTGTCATTGTTCTCGACTACGCCCTAAGAGAGGCCAAAGATGGCAAAGAAGAGGAGCTAGGATTCCGCTTAACAAAAAGAAGCAGCAGACGAATAGGACCAACCACAGTTACTGACCTTGACTTCGCTGACGACATTGCACTATTGTCTGAAGAAGTGTCTCAAGCGCAATCACTACTTAACAGAGTGGAGACTTCGGTGGGTAAAGTTGGGCTCAAAATGAACGCTGCAAAGACAAAGTACATGTCCTTCAACCAGAAGCAAGTATCTGTAATCACCACAAGCGAAGGTATGCCCCTTGATAAAGTGGAGGACTTCAAGTACCTTGGAGCCTGGATGAACAATACTGAAAAGGACATCAAAACACGCAAAGCAGCTGCATGGAGAGCTTGTTGCAAACTCAGTCAGTTATGGAAGGCCTAATCACTATCCAGAAAGCTCAAAGAAAGACTGTTCATAGCTACTGTAGAATCAGTCCTCCTCTATGGATGTGAGTCATGGACAGTCACCCCAAAGCTTAGTAAATAGATGGACGGATGTTACACTAGAATGCTTAGAACTGTGTTCAACATCAACTGGAGACAGCATGTGACAAATAAGGACCTGTACGCGGATATGCCCAAAGTCTCGGACAAGATCAGGGAGCGTAGATCAAAATTTGCAGGACATTGCTTCAGAGGGTCCAATGATCTGGTCTCCAAAATCATACATTGGGTACCAAAGCATGGAGTTAGAAAGCGTGGTAGACCAGCCCTAACCTACATTGTGACTTACTAAAGCGTGACACAGGATTGCAGGTAGAAGAAATCAAGACAAGGTAGAAGAAATCAAGACAGCTATGTTGGATAGGAAGATTTGGAGAGCATCTTGATTCGGGAATATCACCCGCCATAAGTCAAAGTAAGTAAGTCAGGTAATTAAGCACATTAGGCTAATTTATAGGCCAAATAGGCCTCTAATATTTTTAACCATTTTTCTTTCCTTTCCTAGTTTTGTTTCGTTTTGTTTGTTTGTTTGTTTGGTTTTGCCTTTGATACATGCAATTGAACAAAACAGCAATTACCCCCTATTATAATACAATAATACCCCTCTTCAATATAGAGGGGGTAGCTGCTGTGGATAAAAAAGCATACATTTGATTGCTCCTGATGTCTTCTTGTAATAAGTCCAATGCAATGTGATCAACCTAATGTATCACCAGTGGGGTACTATCGGACAATAAATACTAAGTATATATTACTGCTAACAATTGAAATTTGTATTGAATTTACAGCTTAATTTATATATAGCAACCATTCATGTCAAATTAATGGATAACAGATAGAACTGTACACTTAATTGTCAGTAAATAACTCTTGAAAACATGAGCTTTGCCACAAAAATCAACTTCATATGTTGCTCAGAACAAAAGTTATAGGGTAAAATCTTTTTTTTTGTAAATGACGGCCATTTTGAAACCCAAGATGGCGGCCATGCATGTATGTGAGACATCAGAACATAGATACAGTATTTTTGAACTCTCAGGTATTGAAAACATGATTTGCCACCAATTTTGACTTCATAGGTTGCTCAGAACAAAAGTTATATGACAAATTCCATTGGAAATGGCGGCCATTTTGAAAATCCAAGATGGCGGCCATTCTGTGAATGGAAAAAAATGCTACCAATGGATTTCTGATAGCTGAGGGTATACTCTATCCAATGACACCAAAAAAAGCATCCTTAGCAAAAAAAAATGCACTAGTTTGAAATCCTACATAACAGCCTACACTATTGAAGATAACTCATGAACGTACATATCTCTGTTCCAGCCCTCCCTTCGAAGATCACTAATTTGCGTATATATATGTCCATGCCGTTGCGCTTTCTTATGTATGAGAGGCTGTGCCTAGTCCACTTCACCAGGGTGTCGACATCCCAAAATAAACCTTTCCGCAGACATGTATCACCCAACGTGATCGACCAGCTATTATATTTTTGTTAGATAAACAAGAGGAAACCCGTGCTGGTTCGTGGTTATAAGGTTAAAGATAATTTATAACAGGACAGGATTCACCCTTTGGCTTCTCCAGTTATAACAAGATTATTTTCCACATCACACCCTTGATACTCTAATATATTAAAATCAAAGTGCATAGCATTGTGTGTCCACCTTAATAAAAAGAAAACAATACTTTTATTAATACATGTACAGCATGGGTCTCATGTTCGAATGGACACGTGTGCTTGCTTAAGAAAAGACTTGACACTTCTACTGGTCGATATAGATGGTCGCTGCCCTCGAGAGAGCGTTGCTTGTGTCATTGGGTTGTTGCACCCAGATTTATAAATACACAAAGCTGCTCTACATCTGTAGTCGAACCGAAGGATTTTTGGTTTACCGACAATCCAACTCCTCTGACCATCAACTCGAACTGGATACCATCCACTCTTGATAAATTACTGGACAGAGCTGGCTTATGCTGTAAGTAATGTTTTATTGATAACTTGATATCATACTTTTTGTAGATACCATTCTTTTTGTATGTTGAAAGTACATGAACTGACAAGATAAAGCCAAACGGGGAGCTCTCTATACTCCAAAGGTTCACCAGTCCAAAGGATCACCAAGTCCTACGGGTCGCTAGTCCGAAAGGTAAATTATTTTCATTTTTCTGAAGGTTCTCTGATCTGTCCGAAAGAAGGAAAGGTTCACCAGTCCTAATATCAGATTAAGCTCGCTAGTCCGAAACATTTAAAAAGTTCGCTTTTCTGAAAATTATAAATGTTCGCTAGTCCAAATCTAAAAAAGGTTTACTATCCCGAATATCAAAAAGGCTCACTAGTCCGAATATCAAAAAGCTTGCTAGTCCGAATATATGTAAAGGTTCACTGTCCGAATATCAAAAGGGCTCACTAGTCCGAATATCAAAAGAGGTCCGCTAGTCCGAATATCATAAAACGATCCAAATATGTATTAGCAACCCGTATTTTGTAATTCGGACTAGCGAACCTTATTTCATATTTGGAGCAGCGACCCTTATTTAAATTTCGAACTAGCGACCCTTATTTCATATTCGGAAAAGCGAACATTTACTGGGGAACCTGATTATTTTTTTCGGAATGAACCTTCGGACTGGTGAACCCGATTTTTGGACTAGCGAGCCCTTTCAAATATTCGGACTAGCGTGTTCGTTACATGTTCGGATTAGCGAACCTTCGGACTAGAGCACCTTTGGACTAGGGAGTTGTCACCGAGGCAAACGTTGAGGGATTCTGTTCAAGATATTGTATGATATTAATTAATATGATATTAAACACTTTTGACATGGCCATTCAAAGTTTTGCTTCGTTAAGCCCTTAGTACCATCACTGACCACTATACATGTAGTAACAATGCCTTCTTTCTAAATGCACCAAAAATATCCAGAAATAATTGTTTTATGACTGAACCTTTGATTCACGACTTTTTTGTACTCGAAAATGAGGAACTTGTTGTTTATTTCATTTCAGCAACATGGTTATCGTTTTATTTATTTACCTGATGCGAGAAATTCTTCACTCATTTGCACACCTCTTCCAGACTCGCCGATACAGTTTATTGCACTTCCTTAAATAATTTGTTGTATATTTTCATCAAATACACACCATTAATTGCATATGTAATACGAGAACTTCATTACTATAGTAGATTCAAAGATTGAATTCAGTATAGGTAATATCTTCCTATTAAGGGAGACGCAGTGATTTGAAATCTTAATCTGTTCATTGACAGCTATTGTTTTATGCTTACCATCGTATAGGTATGATAAAGGGTTAAAAAAGTAAACCCCCTTAAAATTAGATCATCTTTGTTTGCATAACACACACACAATTGTACGTTTTGAGAAATTCAAACTTGTATGAAAAAGAAAAACGCTTGGCTACCCAAAGATTGTTTGTCTTCTTTTCAATATCATGTCCACATTTCCAAAACATTCACATTTCCCCAAAATGATGTTTTCAGAAAAAGTTGCACTTTTTATCTTTCTTTAGATGGTCCTCATTTGAAATAAAAAACAAAATATTTTGTTCATGCATGACTAGCCAATAGTGTCCGCCATTCACGTCAATAACCCTGTATCGTTGAAAAGTGCCATTTTTTCGAAAAACAACATTTTTGGTAAATGTGACATTTTTGGTAAATGTGACATTTTTGGTAAATGTGACAGTTTTGGGAAAAATACAAATGGTATCGAAAAGGGGAAACTGTGTATGGGTAACCAAACATTTTTCCTTTTCGTAAGTGCTTCAATTTCTCAAAACCTCTAATTGTGTGTAGAGTTATGCAAACAAACGTGATCTAATTTTAGGGGGACTTACTTTTTGAAACCCTTTAGTTCACATCAAGCATAGTGACAAAGTTTTCTTGTGTCGTTGTCCAAATTGATGTTCTTTCTAATTTAATCCTCATCTATACAAAAAGGATTAACACTCTAAGAAGAAACGATGATCAACATGTACATGTATCACCTGTTAAAGGAGGTGTCTCGCAAGCATAAAAGTGTGCATTATATGTTAGAAAAATAACTATCGAGTCCAACTTTTGTAATTATATAGAACAAAACGCCACACTTATGACAAAAACAAATAAAAACCGCAATCTCTCAACATGCACTTTTTAAAATTCGCGGCGAACGAAAGTCCCAGTGTCGATGATGTCATAGTTATACAATGCACATGCGCAAATTTGAGCACCGATACCCATGACGTCATCGACACCAGGAGTTTCGATCGCCGCGAATTTTAAAAATTGCATGTTGAGCGATGGCAGTTTTTATTCAGTGTTGTGACTAGTATGGTGTTTTGTTCTATATAATAACGTAATTTCAGCTCGATAATTATTTTTCTAACAAATAATGCTCAATGTTGTGCTTGCGGGACCCTTCCTTTAAGATGGCACGTTTGAATAGCGCGCTATTTGCTTGGGTAGTTTACATTAAATGCATGGACGCATTATATCTGGGTATGTGTTGCTTCAACGCTTTGATATCTATTATATCGCAGCGAAACCAATAGCAATAAACGACACCGATATAGTCGTGATTGGTCCATCCATTGTGGTTCCTCTAATGATCCAAATGATAACCGATCGACCAATTTATGAATCTACTACATGTATTATATGTACATGTGTAATGCTGAAAACATACTAAGGTCGCTTTGCGATTAAATCGCTCCTATGACGAGTTTTACGTCATATAAAACCCCCGATACATCGATCAAGAGATCGCTTGACTGGAAACGACCAGTCGCGGCCAGTTGACTTCATTTCAACTCGAACGATCGGTCGCTCATGACGTAATGAACAACATACTTTTTCAACCAATGGGGGGAGGTTATTTTGCTTCGAAATTAGCATAACCAATCAGCAGCAATTATCCCGGTTTGTTGTCGTCTGCGTGACTCGGGAATACCTGCGACTACCGGCGATTTAGTAGGTCGATGCGACCTTTGGTCGCACCGAGATACTTTTGAGCTAGCGAGTACTACGCGACCTGTTGCGACCAGCGACCGGCTAGTATGATTCGAGCATTAGGGGTTTATAGGCATCTATTGGTTTATTTGCCATATCATGAAATGTTACAGAGTGTATCAGAATGAACTATACCGTGTTTCTAAAATACATAAAAAATACAAAATTATTATTGTTTTAAATTTAAACACCTGCAATATAAAGGTGAACATGTTTCCTACATTATATGTTAATTTCATTGAGATATCTCTTTTTGTTCTCGTGTGGCAAGACTTAAAGAAGAAAAAACGTGTTTTCAATTTGTTAGCTCAACAAATTCACAGACCTTGAAAAGCCATCGGCAAATCTGATTTTACGCATGTCAACTACTCTTATTATTTAAATCGATCATTTCGACCACAATTGAAATATACCATCTTTACCAGAAAGTCTCTATTTTCCATCAGAAATGTCTGATTTTCCAAATCTAAAATTCTTCTGAAAGCTGGGCGTTTGCGCAAGATATATAAAAAAACGGTTTGAACAATATCGATCGAATTCATACCGTAATAAATCATATTGCCTCGGTATAGTTCATTCTGATACACCCTGTATAACATAATTATTTTCATGTGATTTATTACTATACATATCCATAAGATGTCAGTGAAATGAGTCATACGAAGCAGTTGCTCTATAAAGATCTTTTAAGATATTAAAACTTACATGTAACTTTTTATACTATATCATATTAATATTCAATCTTAGGTATCGCTTTTTCTACTGCCTGGAATAAAGTTTTAACGGCAGTAAATTGGTTTGATATCAAAACATTCCGCACAGTTTGCGTGCAGGGAACTATGCGGGGTAGTAAAGGTTATTCAAAAAAGTGTTAATTAATAATATTGGGCCTACTACAAAATCTGTAAATAAACATTTTCTATATAGAAATCTAAGTCTGTGATTGAACAACAGTACAGTAACTTTAAGAATTAATTTAATAATAATATTTCTTATCCGTGAATCTCACAGATCAACCTAAGATAAACTCTTGTCCAACCAATCTAACCAAGGAAGCAGACCTTGGACAACCGATATCCATGGTGGAATGGAAAGGACCCATGGCTACTGATTACAGCGGAGAAATGGTCAATATTAGCTGCGTTCCACCATCAAGGTCTTTCTTTACCATTGGACAAACAGAGATCGTATGCGAGGCTGTAGACAGCAATCAGAACAAAGCAAAGTGCAGTTTCTACGTTAACATCACTGGTATGTATTCATTAGTGAAGATGTACACATTAGGGTCTCATAATTGCGAAATCTATGCACGAGGTTATGAATTTAATTTTTCTTTGGAGATTCAGGGATGTTCTCACGTTGTTCAGGCCAACCAAAAAAAGGTTTGTTTGCCCAAACACGACCGACCCATAAGATCTCAAAAGAACCTGCTTTTTGTCTTTTTTTCAAGATATTGTTTCATGGTGAAAATGTATGTTTTAAATGATATTTTTTATCTGGAATTGCCAAGTAGATAAACAAACTTTATTTATACCAATATCCTCCCTTGTAAACACCGAGGAGGTGCAGATTGATGATTCTAGCAAAAACAGGACATCAAACATGGTCTGAGGGTTGTACTACGGGCTGCAAGTCTGTCACTCTTGCATACAACACACACGCTTTCGCTGAGATTTTAGACTTTCACATAATCTTGTTCATTAGTTTAATCAAGTATACGATATGATCCTGTAAAGTATCTATTAATCCTCCAGACATAGAACAACCCGAGATAAACCCCTGCCCAACCAATCAAATTGAAGAAACAGCCCTAGGAAAACCAGTAGCTATGGTGGAATGGGAAAGACCCACGGCCACTGATAACAGCGGGGAAGCAGTAAGCGTGGTGTGCTTTCCAATATCAGGATCTGACTTTAACATTGGACAAACGGAAGTTGAATGCGAGGCCATAGACAGCAGTGAGAATAGAGCAACATGCCGTTTCCAAGTCAGCATCATTGGTATGTATTCATTACTGAAGATATGAATATATAGCCCAATGTGACGGTCATACATAAGGGTTTTATATAGTATGCATTTTAATACTATACCTTTATAAAATAGGGAATCGAATGTCCCCTATAGTATCAAATCAGGTGCAAACCCTATAGACGCCCATTTGAATATTCTGATATGGGAATATTGGAATAGAAATACCTGAGGGGTATTATCTACAGAATTAATAGTATATAGGTCTGTGCGCATTAGTTTTAACAAGTGTACGTCATTACTTGTTATGAACCCGTTAATCTTGCAGACGTTGAACAACCCAAAATAACATCATGTCCTACTAACCACACTAAAGAAACAGACCTTGGACAACCAATAGCTATGGTGGGATGGGAGGGACCCACGGCCACTGATAACAGTGGTGAAGCAGTAAGTGTGGTCTGCTTGCCAATATCAGGATCTGACTTTACCATTGGACAAACGGAAGTTGAATGCGAAGCCATAGACAGCAGTGGGAATAGAGCAACATGCCGTTTCCACGTCAACATCATTGGTATGTATTAATTATAGTGAATAATATGAATATAAGATCCCCAATGCGAAGGTCATACATAAGGTTTTACTAGTATGCATTTATTATACCTTTAAATAGTTGGGATTCGAATGTCCCCTATAATATCAAACCAGGTATAGTGAACAATATGAATATAATTAGAGACCCAATGCGAAGGTGATACATAAGGTTTAATAGTATCATTTATTATACCTTTATAAAGTAGGGATTCGAATGTCGCCTATAATATCAAACCAGATGCAAACCCTATAGACCCCCATTTGAATGTTCTGATGTTGGAAAATTGGAATAAAAATACCTGAGGGGTATTATCTAGATTATACAGAATTAATATTATGTAGGTCTGTGCTCGTTTAGTTTGAACAAGTATACGTCATTTTCCTGTTATGTTCCCGTTAATCTTGCAGACGTTGAACAACCCAAGATAAGATCATGCCCTACTAACCAAACTAAAGAAACAGACCTGGGACAACCAATAGCTATGGTAGAATGGGAGGGACCCACGGCCACTGATAACAGTGGTGAAGCAGTAAGTGTGGTCTGCTTGCCAACATCAGGGTCTGACTTTATCATTGGACAAACGGAAGTTGAATGCGAGGCCGAAGACAGCAGTGCGAATAGAGCAACTAGCCGTTTCCACGTCAGCATCATTGGTATGTTTTCAGTAGTTAGGATATGAATATAAGAGCCCCAGTGCGAAGGTCATACGATGTTATAAGTATGAATTTCTTTATATACCTTCATAAAGTAGGGATTCGAATGTCCCCTATAATATCAAACCAGATGCAATCCCTATAGACGCCCATTCCAATGTTCTGATATGGGAATATTGGAATTAAAATACCTGAGGGGTATTATCTCAAGAATTAATATCAAATAGGTCTGTGCGCGTTAGTTTGAACAAGTATAATGTGTTTTGAACTCGCCACCCTTCCCGTTGCATGTCCAGATTTTTACATTTTACACCATCTGAGATTCGAATTAGCATATCGCAATAACTAATTGTTCTACCCCATAAAAAGTTTATATTTTCTTAGGCATGGTTAAACACAACTGCAACATCAAAACAAAAACAAATTATTGTAAAAGGATTAGTTTTGATGTCCCACTTGTGTTTTATTATGCCTTTGCTTCAATTGAACATTGCTTTAACAAAACAGACTTGTCCTTGGAGCAAAGGCATGATTTGAACACAAGTGAGACATCAAAACTAATCCTTTTACAATGATTTATTATTTTTGATGTTGCAGTTGTGTTTAACCATGCCTAAGAAAAATGATGCTCCGTGGACAAGTCTGTTTTGCTGAAGTAATGTTCAATGGACCATATCTTGAAATCCACTCAACCAAAATAAATATTTTTTTCAGGGTTGATGCTCCATTACCCATTCTTTATTAAATTAAAAAAAACACAGGTATCAAATTACATGAAGTGGAAGAATATCACTTTCATTATGGGTAAACTTGTTATTGGGTCACCCTGTATACCTATCCCAATCATAATGTTACTGTGCATATTTGTTCCTCATGCAATTACCCATCAGAACATAATGGTTGTCAAGGGTAACTTGTTGAAATATACTATATCGGGAAGTGAATGAGCACAAACGTTTAAATTTCATATTAATTATTAGAGTTGACAAATATTTATTTTTTTGGTATGCACCCTAGCCTGATTTAAACGCCATTTTTGAATTCCCCTATTTGAGAGCTTTCCAAAAATGTATGATTTTGCTGTCATCGGTTGAAATGTTATTGTTTGTTATAGTCATGAATGTAAAACCGATGAATGAGGGCAAATTCACTGTGTATCGAATAAGGAGAAAGGACAATGCAATCGATTCATGATTACAATTGTTACATAATAGTTGACACGTTTGTTGAAACAGAAACTTATATATAGAATATAAAACAATCTATAAAATGAGAGCAAAATCATGTTTGTACATGTAAAGGGATGAGGAGTTATTGTAAATTGAACGTAGAATTGGGAACATTTTCTATATTCCCCATTGAGATCGTACAGAGCGCCGCCGCCACCGCCGCCACGGCAACCTCCCCTGACTTTCGAGATATAATATCTCAGCCAAAAAAATATAGAAATACCTGATTTATTCACACAATGTAGCTAGATGAATAGGCTTTAGAATGACACCTAAACCATAGCTCTACTACATTTTGGGTGGTGAGTTCAAAACACATGGGCCTACGTCATTTTCCTGTAATGTACCCGTTAATCTTGCAGACGTTGAAGAACCCAAGATAAGATCATGCCCTACCAACCAAACTGAAGAAACAGACCTGGGACAACCAATAGCTATGGTGGGATGGGAGGGACCCACGGCCACTGATAACAGCGGGGAAGCAGTAAGTGTGGTCTGCTTGCCAACATCAGGATCTGACTTTACCATTGGACAAACGGAAGTTGAATGCGAAGCCATAGACAGCAGTGAGAATAGAGCAACATGCCGTTTCCAAGTCAGCGTCATTGGTATGTATTCATTAGTAAATAATATGAATATAAGAGACCAAATGCGAAGGTCATACATAAGGTTTTACTAGTATGCATTTGTTATACCTTTATAAAGTAGGGATTCGAATGTCTCCTATAATATCAAACCAGGTGCAAACCCTATAGACGCGTATTTGAATGTTCTGATATGGGAATATTGGAATAGAAATACCCGAGGGCTATGTTCTACAGAATTAATGTTATAAATGTCTGTGCGCATTAGTTTGAACAAGTGTACGTCATTTTCACGTAATGTACCCGTTAATCTTGCAGACGTTGAACAACCCAAGATAAGATCATGCCCTACTAACCAAACTAAAGAAACAGACCTTGGACAACCAATATCTATGGTAGAATGGGAGGGACCCACGGCCACTGATAACAGTGGTGAAGCAGTAAGTGTGGTCTGCTTGCCAACATCAGGGTCTGACTTTACCATTGGACAAACAGAAGTTGAATGCGAAGCCATAGACAGCAGTGGGAATAGAGCAACATGCCGTTTCCACGTCAACATCATTGGTATGTATTAATTATAGTGAATAATATGATATAAGATCCCCAATGCGAAGGTCATACATAAGGTTTTACTAGTATGCATTTATTATACCTTTAAATAGTTGGGATTCGAATGTCCCCTATAATATCAAACCAGGTACAAACCCTATAGACGCCCATTTGAATTTTCTGATGTGGGAATATTGGGATAAAAATGTTTTACAGAATTGATATTATTTTGAACAAGTGCACGTCATTTTCCTGTAATGTAACCGTTACTCTTACAGACATTGAACAACCAAAGATAAGATCCTGTCCTACCAATCAAACTAAAGAAACAGACCTTGGACAACCAATAGCAATGGTGGAATGGGAAGGACCAGCGGCCACTGATAACAGCGGGGAAGCAGTAAGCGTGGTGTGCTTTCCAACATCAGGGACTGACTTTGTCATTGGACAAACGGAAGTTGAATGCGAGGCCATAGACAGCAGTGGGACTAGAGCAACATGCCGTTTCCACGTCAACATCATCGGTATGTATAATTCATTAGTGAAGATATAAATATAAGAACCCCAAGGCGAAGGTAATACATAAGGTTTTACTAGTATGCATTTATTATACCTTTATAAAGTAGGGACTATTTGAATGTCCCCTATAGTATCAAACCAGATGCAAACCCTATAGATGCCCATTTGAATGTTCTGATGTGGGAATATTGGAATAAAAATACATGAGGGGGTATTGTCTACATAATTAACACTATCTAGGTGTCTGCGCATTAGTTTGAACAAGTGTACGTCATTTTCCCGTGATGTAACATTGAAAACACAAGATATTAAAGATCCTGTCCTACCAATCAAACTATAGAAACAGACCTTGGACAACCATTTTACTTGATAAGATCACTTACAAAATGTACCCCACTGACGGTAGTCGATCGGTTTTTTGCCAACCCGAATATTATCGTTATACCACAAGACACTTTCCATGAGTTCAATGTTGCTTGTACACATTTCTTCCCTTCCTGGTCCATTTCTTCCTTTCTCTGTTCCCATTCCCTCTTCATTTTCATTTTCATTTTCATTTTCATTTTCATTTTCATTTTCATTTTCATTTTCATTTTCATTTTCATTTTCATTTTCATTTTCATTTTCATTTTCATTTTCATTTTCATTTTCATTTTCTTTTTCTTTTTCTTTTTCTTTTTCTTTTTCTTTTTCTTTTTCTTTTTCTTTCCTTTTCCTTTTCCTTTTATTCTTTTCCTTTTTCTTTTTCTTTTTCTTTCCTTTTCCTTTTCCTTTTATTCTTTTCCTTTTTTTTCCCTTTTTTTTCCTTCTTCTTTTCTTTTTCCCCCTTATCCCTTTATCCGCTTTTCCATTTTCCCCTTTTCCCCTTTTTCCCTTTTTCCCTTTTTCTTTTTTTTCCCCCTTTTTTTCCCATCTCCCCTTCTCCACTTCTTTCCTAAAACAATGAATGATTCAATCTTTGATTCAGTGAATGATTCAATGTTTGATTTAGTGATCGAGTGATCACAAGTATTAAAATTAAGTCTTTCGTAATTGCTATGGTTGGTTTGATTTGATCAAAGAAAAATGCAACTGAAAATGAGCGTAGATTGAATAAATGCACATTTATAAATGCATTAGATAAAGTGCGCACTTTAAATACAATGTATATCCATAGTCTATAGTTATGATAATATTGCTAATTTCATACAACTTTCGATAACAATAATTGTATATATGTTTATTCCTTCTAAGACCAAGAACCACCAAAGATACCATCTTGTCCGACCAATCTAAACCAAGAGTGTACTACAGCGACATTCGTATGGGTAGCACCGGTAGCCACAGATAACAGTGGAGAGGATACCAATGTAGTGTGTAATCCATTACCAGGGTCCAACTTCACCATGGGCCAAACAGAAGTTGTATGTAAGGCCGTTGACAGCAGTAACAACACAGCAATATGTAGTTTTCAAGTTAGCATCACTAGTAAGTCCATAGCTACATCTTACAATATAGAATTCCATATCTCCAATCAACTAAATCTTGTGTTTAAACATTTTCAACAACAAAATCAAAAAATTATATATTTTAGAATTTCATAATAAATTATCAAAATGATGCACTGCCCGTATCAAGAGTGCTCAATTCCTAAGAAGAGCGTGTTGAAAACAAGCAGTAAATTAAGAATTATTTATACACAGTAACTGGCAGTTTCATGCCCACCAACTACACAGGGCGGTGGCAATCTTCAGACTGGAGTACATATAATTATAAAATAGTCAACAATAATAATAATATAATAATACAGCATATCCAAGTTATTGACTATTGACACACATAAAAGGAATGTTGATTCAGCAAAAATGACCATTATAACAAAAATAATTCTTCAACACTTCTACGTATCCCTTTAATACCGGTTCAAACTTAATTTCAGTGGCTACTCAACCACTTGGTATGGAAGATGGACGAATACAAGATGGGCAGATTACAGCATCAAGTTATTGGTCGTCACCAACATATTATGGTCCGACTAACGCTCGATTGAATCGTCCTGCTGGTGGAGGTACCTCCGGGTGTTGGACTGCTGGCACCTATAACCTCAACGAATGGATACAGGTGGAACTGGGAGTCTCAAGGCTGGTATCAGGGATAATGCTACAAGGAAGAGAGGATGACGCAGTCGTAGCTGGCGATCAATATGTTACCAAGTATAAAGTCCAGTATAGCGACGGTGGTAATTCATTGATGACCCTCAAAGATGCAATCCAACAAACGGACAAGGTACATGTACGGTCATATTTGTTATAGCTAATGAAGAGAAAATATGAAAGACTTGAGCTTCAAGTAGCGGCCTTGGCGATCAAAACCCCCGTAGTATACAAATACAAGTTTCAAGTAATTTACCAAAAACCATGTTTTGAAGTTCTTAATTATTTAGATAATATTAAAGGGTACTAAGAGATGCGCCCTCGATTAGGATAAAAACCGGGATTTCTACATTTTACAATTGTATTGCATACACAAACTTACAGCTGTAAGGATTAAGAAAAAACAGCCGTCTTTGTGCAATAAAACGTCGTTTCAAAATATTCTATCCCCGGCTCGGACAGCATTTTATGTTAAACAGCGTTACGCTATTTGTCTTTTCGATTCAAATTACGTATCACATAGAGAGCGTTTTTAAAAAAAGTTTCAATAAATAGCGATGATATTTCAACATATTTCAACATTGTTCTAATCAAGTTTTGCTGCTTTAATATTGAAGTAAATTGTGTAAACAAAATAAATCTTAAACATCTCTTGGTACCCCTAATACCTAACGTTTTTATTTCCATTTCATAGGACTACGAACTACCTCCTGGGAAGGGGGGTCCCAATAAAATCCAAACAGAGGTGTAGAGTATGCTTGTTTTGGTACTATATTATAGGTAGAGGTCTCCTCTTTCCATACATACCAAAACAAGTACAAACATTCCATGCATGACGTCACAAAACATGGCCGACATCAAAACGCTGTTATATTCATCTGTACAGTTGGCCAAAATTGACATTTTCGCCAACAAAGTTCCAAATATCGGAATTTCACCAAGTTGAATCATATACTGCACTGACTGAGCCAAATAGAATTAACTTTTAATTTTTCGTCTTTATAGACGGCATTATCATGATTTGGGTGGCAAATTGGCTGTAGTAGCGTGGCTGCAATCTTTTTTTTCTATTTTATCATTCCCTCTTATTCCTATCCTTTTTTAACCTGCATGCTTCTTCTATGCATCTTCATGCTTTGCTTTTACTAAAGGTTGTAGATCCAAGAGGCATTTCATCAGCCCTCTTGTCTTTATACGCTTCCCTCCAGTTATCCATCTCCACGTCCTAGAAGACTGAGCTGCATTACAAATGTAGTGCGTGTAAGTCAGCCGCGTACCACCTGGATAGCTGAGCTTCGCGGCTAGTGCTAACAGACGGAGCTCTGGGGGGGGGGGGGGGGGGGATCTGGGGTGGGGGGAAATCTGGTCAGTAGGCATTTGGCTATTGGAGTAGCTCTGGGTATCATTGTCTTACTTCCAGCTATGGTAAATAGTCCCAATTATATACGTCATTCGCATATTCTTGTTCATTGATTGGTTAAACGTGGGTCACATGATCAAAAATAACTTCCACGCTATTTTGCCAAAAGAACTATTTACGGCTCCCAAAAGTACAATTTACGGCTCCCAAGAAGACTATTTACGGACTGCGCCGGTAGTTTCACGCGGCGTTGTACTCCGCGTGATGCGAGAGGGCGCACGATTTGCATCCCCGGGCGCAGCGTGACGATCGTTCGATGCAGTGCCTTTGAATTGAACTTTTAAGGCTGGCTCACACTATGACGAATAGGGTAGGGCAAGCTACGTTAAGCTGCGAATTGCAATTTTGAATTTCCCGCCAATCATCGCATCAATTGTCGATGACGAATCCGCTAGCGACCGCAGACGGCCAAAATATCAGTCGCGTCCGTCGGCAAATTTTCTGCATGTTGAAAATTTTGTGGCGGAAACCAAAAATCGTTGTGATTCAGTTCGGATTTCGTTGGAGACCGCAACCCTCATTTCCTTGACGTTTCCATGCCGTGCGAGGCCGTCTCTAGTCGTTTTGAGGTCGTCACAATTTCGTTGGTAGTCGTTGTCAACGACCATTGACGGCAAAACAACGGCAAGTGACGTCACATCTCGAATCGAACCCTGACGATACATTGCGGCAAGTAACGAAATTGTAACGACCTTGGTGCGACAATGCTTGCGAAATTTGTCCGGAGGTTGACGGGTGATGACTGTTGATGGCGGGTCGTTTGCGAGTACCTGCTGCATTGCAACGGTGGTCTGCGATGGGTTACGATTTTGAAACGATGGTCCACGATTTTAAACTTTTTGTGCGATTTTTGACGTTTTTTGACGTCAGTTCGATTTCAATAGACTGTCCGGCACGATGCAATTTTGAAGTTCATATGAAAAAAATGTCCCCCTGTTCTTTATCAAATCTGTTTCATCATCCGGAGGACGGGGCTAGGATTAGGCTGCAATATGCCTTGGCCATGGTCACGTCATCGTCGCAACCCACCGTCAGCCGCCGTTCCTTGCCGCCAGCCAATCCGCTGCCAGCCGTCTGGCCTCGTTCCTTGTTACCGAGCTCCGTCGAGACATCGTCACTCGCCGCCCAGACAACGTCCGATTTTGGTCGCTAGACTCCATTCCCTGCCGCAGCCATTCGTCCCTTGCCGTCGTGTTGTCGCTGAAGGTCGTTCCCACCCGTTCAGCGAATCTTGCTTTCCCCTTTTGTCGTCGTTTTTCCGCCAACATTTTGTGATTTTCACGTCCATCGCCTTTCGCGGGTTATCTACCGCTACTATGTGAGCCAGCCTTTAAAAACTTTTTAACTGATGAAGATTGGAACTTACCGGATGATTTTGAATTTGAACTTTATGGAACTAGAAATATATGAATGACGTATATAAAACAAATATATACTGCCTTTATTCGAGTCTCTGGATTAAAACTATGGTCCCTCGGTGACTGCAATAGTGCTATTTTGCTTCGGTGCTTTTTAACCAGAGTCTCTCATGGCAGTATATATTTGTATACTATTGGTTTAATAGTTTCCCAACTACGGGTTAGATAGTTTCCCAACTATGGGTTAAATAGCTTCCCAACTATGGGTTAAATAGTTTCCCAACTATGGGTTAAATGGTGCCCCCGGAACAAAGCTAATCAAGGCTAATCACCCGTATAGCTTGCCAGACCGGGCCAAAATAATTTTGCCACCAATTCGATTACGAAAACCACAATGATAAAACCAAGTACTATAAACTCGAAGGTAGCTGGGCGTGCAGATGCAGGTATAGACATTGGCATACAGGAACATCGCTTGATTACTTCCAACAACACCGATGAGTTATGGTCTGATGACAGAAAATGGGTCCTAATATATAGCTCGGCTGCAAATCAGCGTCAGGGATGTGTTGGCATTTTAGTGTCAAAATATAGACACAGATGCCTACCTACAGAGTGTTAATTCAATCAGCAACAGAGTGTTAATTCCATCAGCAACAGAATTATCACTGCCACATTCCATGGTAATCCCAAATTCACCATTAATTCCATTTATGCTCCAACTGAAAGTGCTACTCCTGATGACAAAAATGAGTTCTACAACAACTTGGAGAACCATCTTGAGCAGGTGAAAACTCCCACAACATCCACTTGATTTTGGGAGACTTTAATGCCCGAGTTGGATTAGACAGCCACTCATCACACCCTGAGGTTGTTGGACGTCACTGTTTCTATAACATAACATACAACAATGGAGAGAGGCTTGGGAGTATGTGCGAAGAATATAAACTCCGCCTAGCGCAGTCAAGATTCCCTTAACCCAGACGCCGTTTGTGGTCATGGATGCCCCCATCAGGGTCTAAACATCAGCTGGACCACATCCTAATTAACTGCAAGTGAACAAACTGCCTAAGGAACTGCAGAGCATACAACTCGGTGTAACTAGACTCAGATCACCGGATTGTCAGCATCAAGCTCGTGTGTAGCCTAAGATCTACCAAAGGGAAACCATGCACAAGACCGAGGTTTGACTGGAAAAAGCTGCAGAACGCTGACACAAAAGAGCTATTCCAGATTGAGCTGTCAAACAGATTCGAAATCCTCAAGTGCAACGACACATCCACACCAATAACTGAGAGATACGAACACTTTGAGAAAGCAGTTTGAGAAGCAGCCTAGAAAGTTGTTGGAAAACACAAACCTCATGGCATGCCAACCTGGGTTACCGATAAGACCATTCACCTTAAGTCTGAGAGGGACGTGGCCAAAAGACGTTACCTAGTCTCAAAGTCACGGCAATCCAGAGACAAATGGAAGAAGCTAAACACCCGTTTGAATGAGTCTTACAAGGCAGATGAATCGTCCATGCTCAACAAACAGATGGAAGATCTTCATCAGGCTGACCAGAAAGGTGACTCTTCCACCTCATGGGAAATAATCCATGATATCTCTGGGAAAGATAGGAAGTCCAGCGTCAAGGTCAAGAAAAGAGATGGTACCACCCCAAAGAATGAAAAAGACCTGCTTGCAGCTCACTGCTAAACAATGACAGTGGTCAAATCCCATCTGATCTACCATCACCTACTGCTCAGGACCTACCCATCCAAATGAATCCTCACACACTTGAGGAAACACAGAAAGCCATTCATCAAATGAAACCCAAGAAGGCTGCAGGTCTTGACTGTGCAATCACATCAGAAGCACTCCAAGATAGCGGTGACACATATTGGTACAAGTTGTCTATGGGTTCTGCATGGACGTTTACACCACCCTGAAACCACCCAACCAGTGGACCACCAGTGTTATTGTTCCTCCACCAAAGACAAGGGACCTCTCTCTTATGACTAACTATAGAGGAATATCTCTTCTCTTCTGTCAATTGCAGCTAAAGTATACAACAAGATCCTGCTAAACAGAATTAGAGATCATGTCGACCCCATCTTGAGGAACAACCAGGCTGGCTTTCGCCCTGTCAGAAGCTGTGCTCAGCAAATCCACATCCTAAGGAGGATCATGGAAGGTTTTAAAGACCAGCAGCTACCTCTCACAGTCACATTCATAGACTTAAAGAAAGCCTTCGACTCCATAAACAGGAAAGTTACATTTGCAGTACTGCGCCAAATATACGGATTCCCAAAAGCTTTAGTCGACGCTATTATAAGTGTACTGTACAACAACTCGAGAAGTGCTGTGATGGTCGATGGCAGTATCTCTGATCCTTTTGCTGTCTCCACTTGAGTGCTACAGGGTGACGTTCTGGCTCCATTCCTATTTGTGATATTGGTAGACTACCCATTGAAGAAGGCCACAACTGATCTTGACTTTTGACTCAGGAGTTGTGACACATCCACGTCGTTCGAGGCGTCATCCTGCCGTTGTTCTTAACGACCTAGGCTTTGCTGATGACATTGCCTTACTCGAGACAACAATTCCACGAGCCCAGACGCAGCTGACTGAAACTGCTGCAGCAGCAAAAGAACTTGGTCTCTTCATTAGCGTATCTAAAACGGAGTACATGACTGCCAACTGCAATCCTTACCCAACACTTCAAGTCTATGGATCCTATAGGTATCTTGGCTCTATGATGGCATCAGGTGCAAGTGATCTTAATAGACGCAAGGCATTAGCATGGTGCGCATTCTGGAAGTTAGAATGCCTCTGGAGAAGCCCTCAAATAAATATCACAACAAAGATGACATTATTCAATACCACCTCTTACTGTATGGATGTGAATCCTGGGTGATATCTCAAGATATGGAATGCAAAACAAATGCCTTCGCTACCTCTTGCTACAGGATAATGCTAAACATCAAACGCATGGATCGTGTCCCAAACACCACAATTTATGACATGACCAGGACAGAGCCTCTTATCTACCGTGTAAAGCGCCACCAGCTGAGATTCCTTGGCAATATACTCCGTCTCCCTGATGAAGAGCCTGATAAAAAGCATGCCACCTACGCTCCAACACATGGCCGAAGGAGACTTGGTCGTCCTTGCACAACATATCTGACATATATACAACGCTTACTAGGCGACAATGAAGGCATGATTCAAGATCGATAGATTGTCACTCTTGCTCAAGACCGTCGTGCATGGAAGCAAGTTGTGGTCACCTGCTCTGCAGCCGAAGGATGATGAATGATCATGATTATACATTACCAGCGCTTAGCGCGTGATCCTATTCGCTTCGCGATGATGTCCTTAGCATGTTTGCTTACATTCGAAACAGCTCGCTTCTAATTCCCATGACTACCAAAATCACTGCTGTGGGCTTTATTCAAACTTTTACTTAAAGGAATCTGTGAAGTAACGAAGTAGCTGTCAGCGATTTGGGGTATTCTATTTTCGCCACCCTCAGCGATTGATTTACCTTAGCTTCCGACTGGCGTTGGAAGACAGTGAAATCGAGGAAATCAAATATTGACCTTTTATCATGTTATTATTGTGTTTCAGATCTTTACTGGGAATTCCGACAGAAACACACCAGTCACCAGTTTGTTTGATTCTTACGTGAGGGCGTCAGTAATTCGAATACTCCCTACAGAGTGGAATGGACACATATCCTTGAGATTTGAGATACTTGGTTGTTAACTGGCTACTCAGGTAATTTGCGTTATACACTTATCGTTATGCTAGACTTGAACGCATATTCGACTTGCTGTAGAACATTGCAATGTATCTACTTTAACGAAAAAAGAATTGTACCAAAATTGTGCTCGTGATATTTTATTCGTATAATAATTGTGAGCAAATGATGAGAGCGCGAGCTAATGATAGATTTACGAATATAGGGTAAAGTTGTGCTATTATTAAATCATAGAACATTTTGTAGTAGCCCGGGCACTCAAGAATGCTATGGATGGGGATGGGGATACGGGTACAAAACTGATAGCATTTTCATTTCGGACATTAAGGGGGGTGTGGACTCTCAGTACAGTCTCCGTAAAACTGCCGTAACTTCTTCAATATTCATTTAATCTTTATAAATGTATACAGTTTTTCGCAGAAAAGGGTTCAATGAATCCAACCATGATAATGAAATTGACCATTTTGGAAAAAATTATAAAAAAACACGTTTTTTGACCCATTTTAGGTTTGGAAAAGATAACTCAAAATATATGTTGTTACATTTTGTCATACTAGTTTTATGATAATCCTGATAACATTCCCCAGGAGCGTTTTTTTGTTTTTATTGAATAATCTTTTCCAAACCTAAAATGGGTCAAAAAACGTGTTTTTTATAATTTTTTCCAAAATGGTCAATTTCATTATCATGGTTGGATTCATTGAACCCTTTTCTTCAAAAAACTGTATACATTTATAAAGATTAAATGAATATTGAAGAAGTTACGGCAGTTTTACGGAGGCTGTACCTGAGAGTCCACAGCCCCCTTAATGGGCCATTTAGGGACGCAGATCTTACATAAAGATAAGTAATCTGTGAGTGATCAAGAAGACCCCCGGAGCGTGAACAAAAACCCGGAATAATGTTGTTCCAAAGACTAAGAGTGTATTCTCAACCTGAATCCGCGTTATTAGGTTAGCTTGTGCCGATAGTCACGTTTTCACGCGTCATCATTGTAAAAACAGCCCAAAATCCCTTAGGCATTAAATATATCCAAATTTACAAACAATTGAATCACACAATTATTACTTCATAGATTCATATCAGTTTAAACTCCGTATTTTTGACCTACACGTATATCCTACGAGTATGATTCGTCGAGCTAAATCCTTGTGGGTAGTTTTTCATAGTGCATTCACACGGATGATTATAATATGCCCCTCTCAGGAGGGGAGCAAGAGGCCGGGTTTGGGGTTGACAATGGCGCAATAACACTTTTTCAGTAAAGTTAGGGTATTCCTTTTAGTTGTTCGTACGAAAAGGGTCAATAGTGGTTCAATTTCTAAAAGTGTATGAGGTCTTTTGGTGATATTTTGGGAGAGATGTGAGAGCGAGGTTAATTAGAAAAGGGGATCTTTAAGCCTTGCATGCACGTACCTTTAAATGTAAAAGAGTGCCCATCTGGCTGAACGGTGATGTTTTCGAGATATGGAATTCCAAGCATGGAACCACTCCTAATTTTCCTGCTGTATGGTGGAACTTAATTGTAGTTGTTCCGTTGTCATGGTTGTCAAATTATGCTGGGTGAGCTATTGCTTTATCGATCGCTGCAGCAGCAAGCTTGATATTTCTTTGAGGCTCGGGTGTGTGGGAAGGGTTGGACATCAAACTAATGCATCCTCTTTTTTTAAATCAATGGCCTTCACTATGATTGTGTTAATTTAATGACATTTGTGTTAATTATATTATAAAACAGACTGGTATAATGGGACGAGCATTGACGAGTACTAATGTCTACATGGATTAATTTGAGCTAACTTTTAACTTTGATAGGTTAATCTTACCGAACTATCGAAAGATTATCTTCTAATTTTCTAGTAAAGTCACACCGCCAAAAACACACCTATTTAGTTATGTATAGCTATCTACAGCAATGGAAATACCCACATTGGGTTGACTTGGTAGGAACTACACACTTTGTGGACTTCTTAACCCTAATTTTTCCAAAAGGAAATAAATCAGATGAAAAGGTGGTCCTCGTGGGAAGCGGACCGTGGACCTCTGCATTGCAAGGCATGTGTCTGAACCACTAGACTTGCGAGGAGTGAACTGGCCAAGACATGATTTTAATCCCTCTTATTATTACGGAATAAAGCAATAGGCCTACTAATGTTATGATCAGTATTGAAACAAAATATTATTAACAGAGCTGCGACACACATGATCGTCAGTCATGTGGGTATTTCCATTACTGCGTATGTATCTATTTCATTTTGTAACCAAATCAGTATAATAACTGCAATTCAATATAAGCCATTGTAATCAAATCAGGAGAAACCCGCACTAGAAAGCAAGGCTTTTGTAATCAAATCAATAGAACAACTGCACTAGACAGTAAGGCAATTAAAACAAAATCAATCAAACAATATAAATTAGGGTATTTGTAACCAAATCAGTAGGCCTATAGAATAAATGCACCGTAAATTAAGATAAATTAACCAAATCAGTAAAACAAGTGCACTGTAAAGTAATAAAGGCATTATAACTAAATCTGACAAATATCTTCACTGGAAAGTTTAGGCATTCGTCACACAATCGGTAAGATAATTGCACTTAAAAGTGAAGCATTTGTAACGAAAATTAGTCAAATCACTGCACTAAAATATTAGTAATTAGTCAGATCACTAAATAGTCAAGTAACCAAATCAGTTAAATATAACTTCACTGTAAACACATTTGTAACCAAATCAGCCACATAACTGCACTGTTAAGTAAGGAATTTGTAACAAAATCAGTCACATAATTAGACTGTAAAGTAAGACTTTTGTCTGCACTATTGTCGACCCAAACGAGATTGGGAAGCTGTCAGGGGCTATTACAATCTAAGTGCTGATACATCAACACAGTTTTTACTCAATGTATTGATTCCAATAAATACGTAAACAACAAATTCGGTGACAATTTTGGCCAAAAATGGACCATAGTTCACACAATCACCTTGCTAATTAGGGCCTTCCTTTGTGATCACGGTTCGATTAGGCCGCGCATTGATCGTTATAGGGATGAGCACCCTTGAAGAGACATTTTAGTGACCCCATTTGACATATCACTTTTAATCGCTTCATACCCTATACGTGCATGGTCCCAAAGAATATGTTGATAGATTATGACGGTCATCAGTCATTTCCTCTGAAACAAGAAGCATTTTAAGGGAATCGATTAAAAATTTACATTTTAACCCTTATGACCTCTTCTTGACCTTTGACCTGGTTATGATAATTAACGTTTTTTCTTGCCTTCATCAAACCACATACTATGAAACAAGTTGTCATTGCACTTTAAAGTGAAAGGCATTTGTAACGAAATTAGTCAAATCACTACACTAAAATCAGTCAAATGCTTTTGCATCAAAAACAATCAAACGGCTGCACTGTATAAGCGTGATGTCTTTGTAACGAAATAATTACACTGTAAAGAAAGACATTGTGTCAAAATGAGTCAGATAACTGTATTGTGAAGTAAGTCAAACAACTGCAATGTAACGTAAGGCATTCATGAAATGTTTACATATTCGATCAAATTACTACACTGTTAAGTAACGAATTCGTAACCAGATATATATTTGTATCGAAAATAGGGCATTTGTAATCAAATCACTCCAATAACGTCACTGTAAAATCAAATCCGTAATGTCACTGTAATGTAAAGGTATGTGTAATTAGAATAACTGCACTGTAAAGTAGGCTATTGTATCATAATTGGTCAGATTTCGTCCCTGTTAACACTTTCCACGCGGCAGGCGTCTGCAGACGACATTCCAAAATTTCACAAAATGTTTAAAAAATGTCAAAAGTATTGAATTTCATTACCATATTTGGAATCACCATAAAAAGATGCATTGAAAGAAGTACAAAAATGCCTAGTCTTGGTGCAGTAGTCCATACATAGAGTCTAATTGATTAGTATATTGTTTGTGTAAACTATTGTGCAGGCCGTATGTATTTTTGATATGCAGTTTCTGTATGTCTCTCATATATTTTTGTATTTTATGTATTTGTACTTTTCTCTTTGTATAGCGCTTTGAGAACTTGTTGTAAGGCGCTTGAGATATACTTTGAAAATTGGGAAAGGTTTCTCGATCTGTTAAGTAAAACTAATAGCCGCGTGGAAGGTGTTTCTGCTTGACGCGTTGTTACAAAATCAGTATGATGACTGAAATGTAAAGTAACAAAATCAGTAAAACCATTTCACAGAAAAGTGGGCATTCGTTCATAATCGGTAAAATAATTCCACATTGAGGAATTTGTACCGAAATCAATCAGAACACCACACTGTAAATTAACAAAATCAAGATTATAACAAAACCAGTCATATAACCCAATTGTAAAGTAAGACATTTAGAACCAAATTGGATTGATACCTACACTGTAAAAGGAAGGAATGTGTAACAAATAAGTCAAATGACTGCACTATCATGTGTGGCCCTTGTAACGAAATCAGTCAAGTAGCTGCATTGTTGTACGACATTTGTAAAACGCCAGGCAAACAACTTCATGTCAAGTGAGGCATTTGTATTATATAGAATTGACAAGAAAAATAGGAATGGTTTGTAACAATAATTGCACTGTAAAGTAAAGCATTTGTAAAAAAAGTTAGTCAACCCTCTTCACTGTATGTAAAGTAAGATATTTGTAACGAAATTTGTTAAATAATTGCACTGCAATGGGAGGCATTTGTAACCAAATCATTCAAATTACTGCATTATAAAGTAAGGCGTTAATAACAAAATCGCGCGAATTTAGCGGAATTCCTACACTGTAAAGTAAGGAATTGTTACAAAATAAATCGAATAACGAACTTTGTCAAATAAAACTGCGCTTTAAAGAAATGCTTCTGTATCGAAGTCAAAAAGGCGTTAGTAACATGAGACCCTTGTAACCAGGGTAACGAAATTGCATTGTTGAAAGGTATTTGACAAACGCCAGTTAAATAACTTCACTGTAAAGTGAGGCATTTGTAACATAATTGAACAACTTTACTGTTAGATATTATGCATTTGTAACGATATCAGTCAAACTATACTTCACTGTAAGGTGAGGCATTTGTAACAATATTAAGTAACATAACGTAACTGCAAAAAAGGCATTGTAACCAAACGGTGCCAGTCAAGTAAACTGCGCAGTAAGGTAAGACATATTATGTAACGGAATAAACAACTGCACTGTAAAGGAAGGCATTTGTAATCAAATCATTCAAATAACTGATTTGTAAAGTTAGGCATTAGTAGCGACACCAGTCAAACAGTTTTGCTGTGTACGGTATTGCATTTGTAACAATTGTAAGTATTTCACTGTATAAAGTAAGAAAATCAGTCAAATAACTGCACTGTAAAGCGTTAGTAGCAAAGACAGTCACAACTGCACTGAAAAGTCAAACCTTTGTATTAAAAAAACAAATTGTATCAGGACAACATTATTAAGTATTAGGCATTTGTATCAAAATTAGTGATGTAGGCATTAGTATCAAAACCAACTTACTTCACAGTTAATCATTTGCTAACTCAATTTAGATCACAATTCACTGTCAAGTAAGACATTTATCATGTTTATCACAACACCAAACATCATAGTAGAGTTAGGCATCTGTAGCCTTCTTCTACTGCAGTAACCACGTAAGGCAATTACATCGACAACATTCAATTTGTTACACATATTAAACTTATTAGACAGTAAGATTACTTGACTGGTCTCTCAGTCTCACATAAGGTGCAGCGATACGAGTGTTGGTATTGTTATATGTTTATAACTTTACAGTGAAGCGGTTCACCGATTTTGTGGCAAATACCCAACTTGACAATGTTACAAATCGCCCCCGGGCCTCACTTTACACATATGTGGTATTTGTACAGCGGAGTTATTGGGGAATTCAATTTGATGCCACGTTAGGCTTTAATCAACATCAGTTAAAACATCCAATTTGTATTGAATGCCTATAACTCGACGATGAAGTTGTTTGGTGTAGTTAAGTCAATTTTGAACCTTGAAGGTGAATGAATGAATTCGTAGCCCTCCCTTACTGTGAGGACGGTATGGGACAGCTGTCCCATACCGTCATCACAACCCCTCCATCCCACCTATCCCAACCATCCCTAACGTCCCAATCATACCAGCTGTCCCATACCATCCTCATAACCCCTACATCCTAACTATCCCTAACGTCCTAATCATCCCAGCTGTCCCATAACGTCATCACAACCCCTCCATCCCACCAATCCCAACCATCCCTAACGTCCCAACCAAACAAGCTGTCCCATACTGTCCTCACAACCCCTTCATCACACCTATCCCAACCATCCCTAACTTCCCAATCATACCAGCTGTTCCATATCATCCTCTTAACCCCTACATCCCACCTATCCCAACCATCCCTAACGTCCTAATCATACCAGCTGTCCCATACCATCCTCATAACTCTACATCCCAACTATCCCTAACTTCCTAATCATCCCATCTGTCCCATACTGTCCTCACAACCCCTTCATCACACCTATCCCAACCATCCCTAACATCCCAATCATACCAGCTGTTCCATATCATCCTCATAACCCCTACGTACATCCCAACTATCCCTAACGTCCCAATCATCCCAGCTGTCCCATACCAACCCCTCCATCCCACCTATCCCAACCATCCCTAACGTCCTAATCATCCCAGCAGTTCCATACCGTCATTACAACCCCTCCATTATACATTTATCCCAACCAAACCTAACTTCCCAATCATACAGGCTGTCCCATACCGTCCATCCTCATAACCCCTCCATCCCACCTATCCCAATCATCCCTAATGTCCCAATCATACCAGCTGTCCCATATCATCCTCACAACCCTTTCATCCCACCTATCCCAACCATACCTAACGTCCCAATCATACCAGCTGTCCCATACCATCCTCATAACCCCTCCATCCCACCTATCCCAATCATCCCTAATGTCCCAATCATACCAGCTGTCCCATATCATCCTCATAATCCCTATTACATAACAAAGCATAAAAGAAACAAAAACCTCCGTATTTAGAATATAGAGGGCTCTTGTCTTTACCAAATGACTCAGTGTATCATTGAATTAATTTTCTTCTTAATATTTTTTCTTTCTCATATCGAGAATTCAATAATATGTAATGGTCGTGTAGCATTATTTGAAGGTCATTTTGTTGTAGTTTACAAATAAAATATAGTTATGTTAGTAGATTCATTCCTCATGAAATTCCATTTAGCGTTTAGGCAATGTCAATTGAATTAGATAGTGAAGTCCATATTTCGGATGAAATCAAGGCGATATAAGTGCATATTCGACTCTGCTACTAAATTGTTCATTCTTTTTTGATGGGCAACAACTTTTTCAATCAATACGAGAAATAGTGTTGAAGTCACATGCATGTGTAGTTGGAACTCGTATAACCTAATGATCTATTGATCCTAAACCGATTTTCATAAATTGTAAGATGGCGCAATTGGTTTGAATGGTTTGGGATATCATTATGAAATGAATCGACTATAAAATTGTGGTTCTAAAGTCACGTCAATAATCTTACACCATTGTCAAAGTGCAGCACCGATGTTAAACAGTACATGTTACCGAAGGACCGTTGTTTTAATCCAGAACCTAAAACTGTTTTCATGTGGTCCAATGTTGTGTCATTGATCTGGAGTTAGAACCCGTGACCTTATGATCTATTGATCCTAAGCTGATTTTCTGGGGTGTTAAATATTTGATCAGCCCCTCACAAATCTTAACTCTTACCTCCGTTTTGAATTCATTGGGATATCAATATGAGATGAATCGACTATAAATAAGCATAGCACAAGTTATGCTGTACAAACCATGAAGCTACACCTGGAACACGTGCACAATTGACAAATGTTCATTTTTTAGGTGAACTCAAATCTAACTTATCAAATGTTATCTTTTCACGTTATATAATTTAGTTATGTTCTTGACATTGTAGTGAAGTGTTAATTTAAAACCCTGGTTAGTTATGGGGATATAGTTTGTGTTTGTGGTAATGCATACTTCTATAAGTCATTTTATATGCCTAATGCCCTTTCTGACACGCACTTTGTATACATCTGTGTTATCTAATAGGCGGGTGTCTAAATGCGGGCAGTAGTATCCGAGTAGTATGCGGTGTGTCGGTGATCAGGGATCATGTCATATATTAAAATATCAAGGATCTATGGTTGGATGAGAACCCGGCCCCAACTCAACACATAAGTTGATAACCATGCGTGTTTTTCATTTTTTTCAAAATACCCCTTTGCAAGGATTTTTCATCAATTTTAGCCCCTTTTTTGCAATGACTACATTTGTAAACGCCCTTTTTCACCACTGACACTTAGATACCTACATAGATAAAACAGGTTGCTTCCAACATTACCAGGTGCGTATGATCCTGTGCTTTGTACCCCAAATGGTGGCGTTGGGTTGTGTTCTGATCAAATAATTATAACCATACCGATACCGGGATGGAGCAGAAGGATTCCAAAATATGAACCTTTTCAGATTTCGTAAATACCCCCTTTTCCGAATTTCGCGGAGACAGATTCATAAAATACCCCCTATTTTCATGATTTCGCGGTCCTTGCAGACACTAGAAAATAAACCCCTTTCCTCGATATATAAACACGCATGGTGTCCAATTTGTGACTGTTGGGGCCGGGGTTGAGAAAGGAGGGACGTTCGAGAACCCCATTTTACAATAGACTAATAAGCCTTTATAGGTCACATATTCAATGTTAAGGCATTGCTAACTAATTTTGTGAATATTACATTTTGCATATGTACCAGATACGTACTAATTTTTGTAAGAATCCACATTCCGATGGCTGCTTTTGATTTCCTAAAACTTGCAGCAAGTTTAATGGGATTTTATTTCATCGAATTCTCAAATCAAAAATGCCCGTTTTTAGTGGTTTTGGGCCTGTAGTGTTTAGTATGCATGTTAATTGGTATCGTTATGTATGTTTGTATCGTGTCTGCTCCAGTAAAGATAGGACTGATCATGAAATCAATCTTGTTTAAAGGGCTTGAACGTATTTGATCAACTCTGGATATAGTATTGATGTCACATGACTGTAGTTTGAACCCATGACCTAGTGATGCTATATTGATCCTCAACTGATTTTCTGTGCTCTTATTTTGTTCAGTCACTCACAAATCTCACTCTAAACTCCGTTTGAATGGTTTTGGATATTAATATGAGATACATCGATATGTGTCATGTGGTTCTAAAGTGACGTCAATAATTATATACCATTGTCAAAGTGCAGCACCGATGTTAAACAGTAGGCCTACTATTGATGTTACTGAAGGGCCGTTGTTTTAAGGTTATGGGCTACCATATAATGAGTAGAACATATAATGAGTAGAACATTTAAAAATATATATTGAAATGAAAGATCAGATTTTCCTCTTTATTTTGCTTCTTGTCCAAAAATCCTAGATGACCGCAATTATTATGCAAATTAGATGACCTTTGACTTGAAACTCAAGATTTTTAAACGCTATCCCAATATGTTTTATATGTCAATATTATAAATATCATAGGTGTCTTTTTGCAAAAAATGAAAATTAAGGTAGCCCCTCACCTTAATCCAGAACCCTAAAACGACATTTTTGTTTTCATTATGTGGTCCAATATTTTGCGCAATAGTTTCAGTCTAGTGAAATGTGTAAATGTTTTGTGTGTCGTTTTGGTGTTCACCGGTATTGCAAGCGGAGGAGGTTGACACCCCCCCCCCCCCCAAAAAAAGTTTTGTGGTGGTTCCGAAAAAATGACAGGTGACGTGTTTTTAACGTCATCTTGGCCATCTTTAGTCTTAAAATTTGCCATACATTTGCGCGCTTCACTTCAATGTTTCATCAAGTTATGCTTCAATAAGTTCAATTTGTCACGCAAGATGGCTACCGACATACATGATGATGGATTTCTAAAATGATTATGCACTTATATTGCTAGATGTTTGGCATTTCAGAGGAAGTATGCCAATTAAAACCTAATGGTGACATTCTTTGACATATACAATGTATCATGAACATTTTTCTAGACTATTTTAGCATTTTAGTTCAAAATCTGAAAATATCTGCGCACGACAGTTTCAACATTATTAAACAACATTTGGGCTCAAACCCCTCCTAAATGTTTTTGCTTCCGCCGTCACTGATCGTTTTGATGCATTCTAAATGTTGGGTGTGCTTATAATATTCTAAAAAAATGGTTGCATTCATTTTTCATACTTTGAGTTCAAGTTTAATTTCCATGAAGTAGGTGTTCCGATTGCTAGCCCGATTTTCAACTTGATGTTTTCTATTCTTTGAAAGGTCATCCTTAAAATAGTTGTGATCCAAAATTTCAGTTGCATAACTCTGTGCATAACTCCAATAGTTCCTATTTTAGAAGCATTGGTGACATGAAATTTACCCATTGAGTGAGTACACAAACTAGCCGGGTGGTTAACCACCTTTTGCAGTTATTCACTACATTTTGGCCTTTAACTTCTAAATGGAACATATCTTGCGTCAAAGATTTAACAGACAAATAGAAAAATATGAAGTTCTTCTGATATCAAGTGTGTTGATGGGGAAAAAGCTAGTGATCGGAACATCTACCAGGAACCGTGTTTATTATAAGGAAATGCTATTACAATTATTTCAATTTATACATATCATTAAAGTGCAAAAAACAACCGTAGCTGCTCATTTTTATTTAAACCTGTGAACGTGGTTTACCAATAAGCTCCAATAACTCTTAAAATTCTCATTAAAAATGTGTTTACACTCTCACTCTGTAAAGATTTTGCTGAATAAAACAATGATGCAACCAAATCTGTGTCTGTGTCTTGCTTTAAATGGAAGAATCGAATTGTTACTTTTTTTTAACCCCTTACCCTAACCCTAATATAATACCCTAAGCCCTATAGCCTTACCCTTATACTCTAATCCTTATATCCTAACCCCTGTATCCTATACCCTACCCCTGAGACAAATATACTTAAGGGATAAGAAGCGCCCATTCATGTGCAGCTGCATTTCCATTACATGGTCAAAATGTATTTTTGGATAGAGTGCAGGTATATATTGCCCCCATCTAATTGGTGACACAGGTTGTTATTACAAAAGACCGTCCATCAATTTCAGCAAAATAAGCTAATAGACGGTATTCGTAATTGGTGATTTTTATGTCAAAGGAGGGGGAGACATACTCGATGTCACGCTGATAAACAGACGATGCCGGACACGGGCGTATTCACGAATATTCAGGTTGAAATATGCGAACGAAGTTACGTGATCAAGTGAATGGGACGAACGCTTAACAACGGATTAAATTCACTGACACTGGAGTTGGTTATCCAACTCCAGCGGTTTTAGGATGAAATAATTTAGTTCCAACGTGTGATGAATTTTATGGGGTCATATAATCAAAATCCATTATTACATTGAAACCAACGGAAATTCAAAATTTACAGCCGTTCGTGTCCACCATCGTCTGCTGATAAACATACAATCTATAATAGTCTATTTGGCCAGTGGCGTAGCTGGGATTTTTTTCAGGGGGGGCAAGATTTCTAAAATTTTCGTAAAAGGTGGCCCCCAAAAAAATTATAGTCACTTACCTCGTGAATTTCACGTAAGTGGGGGGGGGGGGGGGGGGGGGGGGGGGGGGCGGGGGGGGGCACAGTCCAAAAAAAAAATCGCACAGTCCAAAAAAAATCGCACAATAAATGTACTACATGTACAATTTTTCCTTCTATTTGGCTAATAACCTCGATCTTTTTCTCACATTTTTCCTATTTCCTTTTTTTCTCACCCCCTTTATTTTTTTTTAGGGGGTGGGGGGCGGGGGCTCAAATTGGTTTTTTTCGTCAGGGGGGGCATTTGCCCCCCCCCCTGCCCCCCCCCCCCCCCTGAGCTACGCCACTGTATTTGGCCATCACGAGACAGTGACGTAACCGCGTATTCTCCTAACTGCAGCACATAACGCGCGCGACTACTTGCGGCGCTGGCATTTACACACGAGCGTTGAAAGGCGTAAGATACAGGGTGACCCAGAAAATGTTGAACCCAAAAATCACAAAATTCAATTATTTGTTTTACCATTAAAATAACAGAATATTGCATAACTCGTTCAGTGTACCATACATTTAACTTTCTGAAACATTTTAGATCATAAAAATAGGCCACACGAAACTTAAAATACGTGTAATTTTGTAAGAAGTGTTGTTTTGTAGTGTAAGTGAAGTGCAAAAAAATGGTTTCATGCTACATGAGCAGAAAACAGTCGTGCAATGAACTTTATAAATCATTCTGCACAGTATCTCATCAATATTCATTTATTATGTAAATCAATATTATTATTATATAACAGACTTTGAAAACAAAAACTGAAGTCCCCTTGACTTCATTTGAAAATGTTAATTTGATAAATACAGATCAAAAGAAAATATTACTTAACTCACCGTACTTAGAACAGAATTAAGTTTCATATCTGAACCAAGTTACAATTTTTTCACTTTTACAAAAGGGCGAAAACACCCCCTGTCACACAATCAAGTGTATCTTTAGTTTGGCAAGGCCAATTTACATGATCTAAAGTTCTCCAGAAAGCTGAATAAATTGTTTACATAACTGTTGAAAAGTTACGTCACTGTCCAGAGGAAGCCAAATAGAGTAAAGTACTTTTACTGCATAATTATAATGAACTGTGAACTTCTACATTTTCCTATATAGATAGTGTCGGTTACCAGCAAACATTTTATTTCTAGTCAAACAAAGATAGTGTATACGTTCAAGTTTATTTCACGAATGTAATAAGGTCAAATATTGAACAGCTCAGAAATATGAAGCATTTTTTATGATTAGTGCAAAGTTCACCACATTGAAAAACTACATCACTCTCGTCTCAGCTACATCGTTAGCCTCGTTTTCGAAGCACTAATTGCTCTGAGCATGCTCAGTTGGATAGCACGACCCTCTTTTGACGTAAATGCGCCAATTATGAATAACGTCTATTAGTCCTTACTTAGTCCGTAGACGGCAATATACACAGCAAGTTTCAAATGTTGTTATCTCAAAATGTCTCTTTTGCACACACAGAATGTAAAATTTGATTTATCAATGGTATCATTTGTTTCTCTCTTCAGAATGTGTTCTTAGTACAATTATATTCAATTTAATCACTGGCACTTGAAGGTCTCTATTGCACACACAAAATGTAAAATTTGATTTATCAATGGTATCATTTTTTCCCTCTTCAGAATGTGTCCTTAGTAGAATAATATTCAATTTAATCATTGGCACTTGCAGGAGTCTTTTAAGAAAAGGATTAAAATCCTTTGCGATGATATTGACAATAATTATAATTAATCAATATTTTGTAACAGAAAGTATCGATTTAAACACTCTTTCCTGTGCAATTGTACGAACATGGCCAAGAAAAACGTAAATGATACTAAGTGATATTCTAGTTGATTGAAGATAATTTATAAAAAATGATATTACAATACATGTTGCATAACAAACTATTGCAATTAGCTCCAAACCGCTATTTTCTAAATTCTAATAAATTTAGTATATCCGAAAAGAATGAAATTTATCAAGCGCTATAACTGTTGAAATTTTAATGTGATGTATATAAAAATCTGAAATTCCATAAACCCCTCAATAAAAGTTCGGAAATGTTTTTCAATTGCCTATATTTCGTTGTAGGCCTCTGTCATAGTGTTGGACATCAATTGAAAGCTTATGTATTCATCTTTCCAGTGCGCAGCAGCAACTTGTCTGAGAATATAGGAAGGTCTCTGACTGCTGAATGTGCCAAAATCATCACTACTTTGTACTCAAAGTCGATAGAGCATCACTCTATAGTATTCTCTATACTGTACTGGTCAATATAATACTTCATTGAACAGACGACAACAGTTGTTATTTTGTGAGCGCAAAAATAGTGGTGAATTTGTTACATTTCGATTGAGATCTCTCCACATTGTCAAGCAAAGAAATGAAACAGGTGATTGCTACAAATATGATATTGTTGGACAGAAGAACACATTTGCCAACGTTTGTGTTTGTCTTTAAAAAAAAACGTGATTTTTTACCTCCAAAATCGTGAAAATCACATTTTTGGTTTTAAAAAAAATCACATTTTTTGGCACTTTTTGGTCTATAATTCAAAAAATAAATAAGATAATAATGATAAAAAAACCCGCCTCCCAGGGAATTTTATTAGGATTATAATGAATCTAGTATGACAAAATTTGACAAAATATATTTTGAGTTATCGTGCAAATAGAGCAACGTTTTAATAATATTTGACATGTAGCTTACCACGAAACACCGCGCGCACGGCATAATTCTAATCCAAACCCTAAATCCAAACTTAAGGGGGCTGTGCACCTTCAGGTACAGTCTCCGTAAAACTGCCGTAACTTCTTCATTATTCATTTAATCTATATGAAAGTATACATTTTTTGGCAGGGAAGGGTTCAATGAATCCAACCATGATCATGAAATTGACCATTTTGGAGAAAATTATAAAAAAACACGTTTTTTGCCCCATTTTAGGTTTGGAAAAGATAACTCAAAATATATTTTGTCAAATTTTGTCATACTAGTTTTATTATATTCCTCATACAATTCCCTAGGAATCGTTTTTTGTTTTTTTAAATATTTATTATTTTTTGAATTAGAGACCAAAAAGTGCCAAAAAAATAAAAAACTATTCCCAGGGAATTGTATGAGGAATATAATAAAACTAGTATGACAAAATTTGACAAAATATATTTTGAGTTATCTTTTCCAAACCTAAAATGGGGCAAAAAACGTGTTTTTATAATTTTCTCCAAAATGGTCAATTTCATGATCATAGTTGGATTCATTGACCCTTTCCTGCAAACAAATGTATACTTTTATCTAGATTAAATGAATAATGAAGAAGTTACGGCAGTTTTACGGAGGCTATACGAAGGTGCACAGCCCCCTTAATGGGGCATTGAGAGATACGTATGGGAGTGCGCCCTTAATCTTCCTGAAAATTGGGTTTTTTGCACCAAAGTAATCCCTTAGGCATACTAACTACCATCTGAAACCGTTTACCTTCATTCACAGTAAGTACATCATGTTATATTTCACAATTTGGTAATTTCGATGTAGATCACATCGAAATTATCTGCAGAATTCGGCACATATGGCTTCACCAGAATGTCTATCTAGCGCCATCACTTCAACCCTTTTCCCATAAAATATTACGTTTCAGGGTTCTATTATACCTTGTCTTTTGAAACTATTTATATTTTGGCAAATTTACGACAAAAAGTGCCAAAAATAAGTTTTTTGAGATAAAAAACATTTTTTTGAAACTTTATGGTCAATATTTTCAAAACAAACAAATTTTAAGCCAAAAAAAAAATAGGTCCTAGATGATTGACTTTAGATGATTTTGGTGAAATTTTGGAATTTTTAATCAAAAACTGATTTTGTTAGGTTGTCTGAAAATGTTGGCGCCAAAAAAGTGATTTTTGGGCAAAAATGTAAAAATCATTATTTTTAGTAAAATTTGATACCAAAAATGGATTCTCTCTGACTCATTTCATTACAAAAATGTATACTTTTATGTACATCACATTTATAATTAAAAAGTTACAGTGCTTGATAAATTTGGCGCCAAACAGGGTTGACATTTCTCTTAACAAAATGGCTTCAGGAAAGTTTTCCATGACCATTTTAGTTTAAAAATTGACAGTTTTTGCGTGCTTCGCGCGCATTTTCTCTACAGGTTTCAACATTATAATGGGTCTTGAACCACAACAAATATTCTAAATAATATGTGGAGGACGTTAAACACGTCATACTGACCCTTTTTAGTGTTAAAAATCACAATTTTTGCGCGTATTAGTTAGCTCAATTTTTCAATATTTAAGCTTAACAAGATGGCTTCAGGACATTTTTTCTTGTCCATTTTAGTTCATAAATGTGGCATTTTTATTTACAGGTTTCAACATTATAATGGGCCTCTAACTACCCTAATTCTTCTTGCTTCAGAATCGTGGATGTTGTTTAAGTTTGAATTTGAATGTGTGCATTTTGTGGTTAGATTTTACTCCTGTTACCTAATAGTAATACCTATATGACTGAAAACTTTTTAGCGTTCATCAATTTGGATTGTGAATGTGAAACACACATTATATAAGGCATCATTTGCAATAGAATTTATATACAAACTGACCTCTAAACACTGCAGAACTAACTATATATACATGTATGGTGTATGGAGCAGTGACAAATATAATTGTACAATAAAAAACCACCCCGATCCATCAAAATGTACCAATAATAATATACTGGTTGTCGAACAAGAGCTGTAGTCGATGGGCCCATAATCGAAATCATGTACCTATTCAGAGATTTTTCGAGACAAGTTATTTTGAAAACCTTACCCATAGGGCTAATGAAATCAGGTTGTCTGCACAAATCTCGTCACTAGGTGAAACGATGAAGGCGCTTTTTTCCCTTCAAAATGGCCATCAAAATCTAACTAAACTACCTATGAAGGGTTTAAACAGGCTATCTATGAGATCAAATTGATTCTTTTTGAGAGTATTATGTCTGGTCCTTGTTAATAAGGCTTCAAAATATATTGTGTCTTTTTGAATTTTCCAAGATGGTTGCCACATCATTAAAATGGCTGCCAAAATACTCAAAATCAACGTTTAAGAGATTTTGCAAATATCTTCTACCTGTATAAGTAGGAGATAGGGCAATCTCTTGTTGTAAGTGGGTCTGGGAACTAAATTTATGATAACTAACATTTTGGAGGATGGTTGTCATAAATGGGGACAATTGCTTTTAAATCAAAATGGCGGCTTAAAATCTGATCAATAGCATATGAACTCTTAAACAGATCATATGTTATTGAAGCAATTATATTTCTTTTCGGTGTATCATGTCTGGGTCTCTAGAAGGCTTAAGTATACATACATGGTCTTTTACATTATCCAAAATGGCTGCCAAATTGTTAAAATGGCCGCCAAACATCAAACATCGCTATTAAGGCATTTCTATTTATATAACGCTAATAAAGGAGACGAGCCAGTTATTTTGTGTTAGATACTAAGTGTAGGAAATTAACCAAGAACAAAATTGACAATTTTGTAGATGGATACCACTAATGGATACACTATGGCCAAACTTGAAATATATATATAGCATAGTAGTCTTAATCATGTTAATGGCAAAAATATAGCCTGATATAGGAATATAAAATATTTCAACAAATAAATGATGAAAATGTGCATGACGACATATACGAGGGGGTATCATAAAGTTTTAGAAATCACCCAGAAGTGAAAGAGCCAGAAACTTTATTTTGATATGTAATACTTCAGACATCTTTACTAACTCCCTGTGCAAAGTCACACATTTCTCCCACCATTTATTACCTGTCCACAGACCGCACTTGTAGAGATCCTCCGATTGACAGCCATTCTTATATAGTGGGTGTGGTTTGAGATGTCAGCAGGTAATTTGATTGGTTTTTGGCTGATTTTCAGCCGACACGCCCATACATTATGAGACAATGGTGCATAGTTTGGGGCGGGGTTTAATTCATTCGAAAAATAATACCTTCAGCGCGTATGATCAACGCGTCATCGCGTTAGCGTGCCCTACACAAAGTCGCCGCCGTATGCGTTGTGGGTATAACGCAGCGATGACAGATGCGTGTGTGCTAAAGAACACGATTAATTTGAAGCAGGATGTTGGAAAACAGCACGCTGGATTCGCCGATTTTATAAAGGGGGAAATTTGTTGTTGTTTGTTTAAAATAAATCTAACAAACTGCGTTATTTTATGATAAAAGATCAAAATAACCAATAAACTAAATAAGAATGAGAATAAAACATAGTTCTTAGCTGTTTTGCTATAGACGATGGTCTTATAATGTATAGGCTGTACCATATTTGTGTCGTCGTGTATGGCCGCCTGCGGCGACCATACACGACTCCAAATATGGTACAGCCTATACATTATAAGACCATCGTCTATAGCAAAACAGCTAAGAACTATGTTTTATTCTCTAATTGATTGATTCTCAGATTGCCTCAGATTGTGTTATTCCCAAAACAGCAATAAATAGTTTAAAGTTTTGACAGAAAGGGGTCAAAGGTCATTACAAACAAGCTTGGTGACAATAAACTTATGGGTAACATGGGGGTGTGCACAGATTGACCTCTAATGACCCCTACATCACCTTTGACCCTTTGTGTCAACACTTTAAACTATTTATTGCTGTTTTGGGAATAACACAATCTGAGGCAATCTGAGAATCAATCAATGGCTGTCAATCGGAGGATCTCTACAATGGCGGTCTGTGGACAGGTAATAAATGGTGGGAGAAATGTGTAACTTTGCACAGGGACTTAGTAAAGATGTCTGAAGGATTACACATCAAAATAAAGTTTCTGGCTCCTTCACTTCTGGGTGATTTCTAAAACTTTATGATACCCCCTCGTAAAAGCATGATCTCCTATTTGTAATTGCTGACCACATCCAGTGTCAAACAAGTGTTTTCCTAAATAAACAGCTATAGATATCAGGTTGCCTGCAAAAAATAAAAGAGATGGATTAAATCACGAGGGAGCTTCTTATAAACTATCTGTCTATACATGGAATGATTTCAGCATTTAAGTTGAAAATGTGAAAATAAAAACTTTTATGCGCAATGTTATTGGTTATCTTGAACTTAGTCAATAACTGACAATGTACATACATACTAACCATTGTTTTGTGTTCAATTGTGATAAAACGATTTAACGTATCGTGCAAATTGGCACCTAGTAAACTTTTACTCATATCAAGTTTATAATGGAAGTAGAAAATAACCTTGGCGACTTGTATGTGAAATGTTATGTTGAACTTTATTGATAGCTGGCATATTATTCAGTTTAAAAGAAAAAAGTAGAACAAGAAAACAAGTTAATGAATGTTATCTTTGACAGAAGTATTGATTGATTTCTTGTCTGTGCTGTCTGAATCACTCAATATGAGAAAACTTGGATGGGAGTGTTCTTTGAATACTTTTACGTAATCGCTGAATTGTTCTGTTCCGACACTTACTTAGAGTGTCACGATCACTTAAAGGTGCACTGTAATTTTTTGAGAGACACCCTCTATGTACAAAACGGAGATGATATTGCGTGCCTTTGTTTTTCAATTAAGTCACTCACGCAACTACTCACGGATTGGTAGCTGAATATTTACAAACGTTTCCATGACAATGGCGACACACACATTGTTTCAATGAACACAGGAACAGTTTTTTCTAATGCAAGTCAGTATCATTGCGTGATTATTAACACATCTCATAAACCTTGCTTGTGATGACAATCCCGCTTGAGTTGTCGCTCAGTCAGGTTTAGGATTACTTTGATCGGATCACATTGGATCGGATACTAATCAGATAGATAAAGTTGTGACTGAAAAGCCAACACAAAATGTTCAAGCAGACCGTTAGTTTACTATCCTCGGAATAAATATGCTGTTCTATGAGACGAAGCGATTAGGGGTGTCACAGTTGATGTTACTTCTATTTGTGTTTTGGGGTAAGTATCTTTAATAAAATCGACGAAATTCAGTTTAATCTGTAAGCTGTTATATCAAAGTAGTAACAAACAAAGAAACTTTTACAGAGACAGATTTTTTTAATTTGTTGAGTTTCGAATTTGTTGGGAATTAAAATGTACATTGTTAACACTTTCCACGCGGCTATTAGTTTTACCATATGCAAAACAGATTTGTCAGAAACCTTTCCTAACTTTCAAAGTCGATCACAAGAATTTCTGAACCAATACTAGGCATATTTGTATTTATTTTAATGCATTTCTCATGGTGATTCCTAATATGGTGATTAAATTCAATAATTTTGACATTTTTTAAACATTTTGTGAACTTTTGGAACTGTCGTCTGCAGACGACTGCCGCGTGGAAAGTATTAAGTAAGCTGTATACGAAAATTGCCATTTCAAAAATGCGTTAATAAAAGGGTGTTGGACTAAGGAAAGTGTTTGGTATACAAATTAAAAGGTAGGGGTACATAACAATTTATGGCAATTTGGTATAACCTATTCAGTGCACATATCAAGGTCGAAGGACCGTTTTAATCTGTGTTTTATTTTTATTCTCCCTGTACAGTCAGTCAACCATGCACATATGAGTTTTTGGAGAAATATTAGACGACTGCTGCATGTTAAAAACCATTTTGACATGAAAATGTGGGGGAGGGGGAAACGCTTTTATGGAATCGAAACTAATTAATATAGTACATCACTGGACTATTATCATATGATACCATCCATGTACATCACAATCAGTGCATGCGTTGAGATGCTAGCCTTTGAACAGTAACACCTATTTTCAAGTCAAAATCAAATTTATATTTGGCAGATATCTGGTCATTAATGTCAAATATAAGCCAGTCATCTCTTGATCTCTATATCTATAAGCTGCACGCTATCGAATATCAATTATAAGTAAAGGCACAAGGAAACAGATATCAATTGGTCAAATTTCATTTTTAAATTCAAACGTTATCAATAAGTTTGTTTGAACTGTATTATTCATTTATAGTGTTGTAAAATACAGACGGTTTGAGGTGCAATCCTATAAAATGTAAGAGTTGTTTAACAAATGATCTAAAACTCTCTTTTTTTTCAAAAGACTACCCCTTTCGATATATATTCTGCTACTATTAAAATGTCGGACCCTCTTGCAATTATTACTTTCGCCAAATAGTATGAAACATAGGCTCACCCATATTCCTTAGAGTGGTACATTCCAGTAATGATTACACTATTGACATGATTGATGGGAATAGGTTTATAGCTTTAAAACATACTGCAATTTATATTAGAGCAAATATAATGCAATGCAAATATTTTTTTGTATTAAATCTGAAACCTGAAGTTGAAGTTATTACAAACATTCCTATGAAATAATGAAATAACAATTACGTATGCTTCTAGTGTATGGCATTAGTTCTATGAATGTATTTATTAACTGTTAATATTAACATATCACGTGATATTGTAGCAAACTTGCGTATGAAAAAAGGACTTATGAAAAAAATGAACATTTCAAAAATATGAAGAAATGCACTATGCTTGAGGATACATAAACTAAAATGGCAGCTGTTTTGAATTCATTTTCTCGATAAACAATAGTAGGGTAGTAATAGTAATTGCAGAGAAAATAACGAATTGAAGGGTATGATAGTTTTTTATCCTTCCCCCCCCCCCCCAAAAAAATAATAATAATAATAATAAATAAATAAATAAATAAATAAATAAATAAATAAATAAATAAATAAATAAATAAATAAATAAATAAATAAATAAATAAATAAATAAATAAATAAATAAATAAATAAATAAATAAATAAATAAATAAATAAATAAATAAATAAATAAATAAATAAATAAATAAATAAATAAATAAATAAATAAATAAATAAATAAATAAATAAATAAATAAATAAATAAATAAATAAATAAATAAATAAATAAATAAATAAATAAATAAATAAATAAATAAATAAATAAATAAATAAATAAATAAATAAATAAAATAAAATAAAATATTGGGCAATATTAAAAAATTCCAACATTTTTATAAATTGAAAAATACCCTCAACCCTTTTGAGATAATGGATCATTCCAATAGCTTTTATTGGTTTACTATCCATGCTGCGTAAATGAGCATCATTACAGGGGAGAAACACTTCACTGATCAAGATTTGCTAAATAATTCAAGCAGCCACCTGAAATTGATGAAAATTAATAATTTTCAGTATAGTGATTGGGTTATGTGACCTTGTGTTTGATCAGTAGACCGCAGAATCCCTAATGATCTCCCTTTCATGAAATGAAGTACCATTAACCAATATAGAAGTACCATTAACTAAAACATAGTCTGCTCACTGCTATAATTCTATTGAATTATTAAATACACCTGTTAATATTAATTTATATAACGGAATTTTCCGGTAGTTTCATGGCAACCAAACATCGAATTTCAATTTGAAAGACCTAATTTGTCAACTCCAAATATAAATTATAATACTTTCAATTATAATCACTAATCCGCCGAACTCTCAGTTTTAACGATGATCAGAGACGCCAACAGTTTTCTTCACGTGATTGAATTAAATCGACTTCATGCAGACTTTTTGTGTGTGTTTGCATCTCGTTATCAGCCTCGATGTGAAAGGAGCCATGCCCCCCCCCCCCCCCCCCCCCTGGGGCCATAACGGACGACATGTACACAGTTTCTGAATCAATTCACTGCAAAATAAAGAATTTAAAAAGTGTTTGAAACTGATCGCAAAGTTATTTAACGTCCTCTTCATTCATTCTTTATTCATTCATCAATGCAATCATCCATAATATATACCGAAAAGCAACAAAGCTTTAGCTAACAAATGGATATACACAACAAGAATAATTATGTGAATACAGAAATAAGTGTTTGAAAAACAAAATAAAAATGATTTGAAGACAAATGAAGACAAATAAACACCCAGTTGTTCCTATTTATGTATTTCTATTTCGTATTGAAAATGTTGATCGTTGAGTTGTTAAATGGAAATTATCTATCTTCGAGGGTCATTCAATAAGTTCTACCTCCTACCTCATAACTTTGCTATTATACAAGCCAGTCGTATGAAATATTCCACAATTGAAGCTGTGAATCTCAAGTACAAAATAATTGTAGATTGGTTTTAATACTCATTGTACCTTTCTGGATATGCAGTAAAAACCAAACTTCCATTTAGTGCGACGGAAACGTGTAAAAACAGCTAAATGTCTCTTAAGTGCTATTCATTTGGCCAATTCTAAGAGACAAAATGTACTTATCGATCAATTGCAATCGTTCTAAGTTACAAATATCTCTTGAACAGACTTTAAACAATACAAGTGACTGATTTCTTGGCGGAAAATGCCCTCTAATTAGCCAGAACCAGACCAGGACAGCCATCAATTTTAACTCTACGCTAGAGAACCGCTGCAAAAGTCATATTTGCTTTTCATAGGAACTAAGAGATCTTCATTATACATGACTAAATGGATATATTTCAAGTCTTTTGAAGATATATTTCTATCACTGACTACCTGATTAACTATTATAAATGTTTCATATAAGGAAAACTGATAAAGTTACTATCATGTTAAGATTTAACATTCGAGGCATCACTGGGGCTTGACTTGTAACAACGAACATTTTACTGAATATCAGTATTCCAGTATGCTAAAGGCGTGTCAATACATTCGAGTTGATATTATACTATTTGCGAGCTACAAAAGTTAATATTGTCTGCAATCTGATTTATACATGATAGTATAGCATTATATTTTCAGTATTTAAATCGGGCGGTTATACCTACGATACGGAGAGAAAACGAAAAAACATGTATTTATCTTTGGGGTAATTTTTCGTGTCCGTTGTCTAAAATCTCACTCCGGCTTTGATTGCATCATGACAAAAGTGAAATAGGTATCAATTAGCATTTACTATAAATGTGTAGCTATGATTCAGAGCTGTAATCTTGACAAATGTCATGAGGCTGACCTTCATACTAGCGATGTTATGAGTGAGGAGGCAGAACTTATTGAATAACCCTCGTATATTACAAGCAGGCAAGTATGATGGAAAATTTAACATATTCCCTTAAATAACAATGACAGATAGCAACATTATTTCTCAAGCTCTGTATTATTGTATCTGAATAAAGTCCACCGATAAAGCGATTAAATTATGCAAAGCTTTCTTTTGAAATAATATCGTTCCATTGTGTGTTTGATTATGATTTACGACGCAATTAGTAAATGTCATTATTCTTGTATTGCTATCTATCATGTTTATTATAAAAATGTCAGTTTACGCGGTAGCGATATTGTTCGAACAGACATTGATAGATTGGTATTATACTAGGTATTATACCAATGTCCAATCAACAGTAAATGTTATCAAAACATGGAGTATTCAATAAGTCCATCATGGTAATGCCGTTTTATGAATTGAACGCAGTGGAGTGCGCAAAGGGGTGGGGGGGCAGGGGGGCCTTGAAAATAGTCGGGGGAAACTTACTGTCAGTCGGGGGCTGGGCCGTCGTTAGATGTTTTGTGTGTGGGGAGTGTGGCGATTTATTTTTTACGTGCGATTTTTCTTTTTGAACCTACCCCCCCCCCCCCCCCCCCCCCCCCCCCCCCCCCCCCCCTCCCCCGTGAAATTCACAAGGTGACTGCAAAAAAAATTGGGGCTACCTTTTACTTTTTTTGGTACATCGGTGGAATTGAGAAGAATCTGAGTCGGGGGAATTTCATTTATGGCCATGAGGCCCCTCCCCCACTCACAATATCCTGTGCACGCCACTGATTGAACGATTTGATATGGAATCGTTGTTGGCTTGTAATTTATTCTAATACAGAATATCATTACATGTTACATACGATGTTGACGATTTGGTTCAAAGTTACGCGAATGAAATATAAGAAAAATTAATAATACAATTATTAAAAGCAAAAACGCTTAATAACCATAATAACAGCACTGGTTTTCGTACCAGCCTCATGTACTCAGCAATCAGCAAAGTGAATGGGTGTAGGTCTAGTGTGTGTAATCAATCTTTATTTAAGCTATAGTTCAAAATATGGAGCTAAGCTGAAGTGAATCCATGGTCCAAGTTATACTGTATGAGCAAGCGACTCGACATCTCATCCACTGAAATATGCATCGCTTTTGGCTAGGCGGGTGGTGTGGGCGTTGTCACGAAACTCGTGATGACCAAAGGTAGCATTTCTTTTTTCTTTCTTTTTTCTTCTAGAAATGTTGAACCTTTATGACATAGAAAAATGAATGTAAAAATATAGCGGTACTAGTTTTTCGTTTTTTAACTTAAAAAATAAAGTTTAAAAAAAAATAAAGAAACACTTTTACACAAACAATGAAAAATTCGCATACTCTCCATGTTATTATGTAATTGGTTGCATAACCGAAAGGGGACGAGTGCTTTTGATAAAATTATTTTATTTCACGGTTATCACAGGTTGATTAAAACATGCTTTCAACATTATTATGAATTTCAATCTTCAATAAGGTCTTTAAGACATTCAGAATTCAGGAGAAAGGATGCGCGAGGACGAACGCGTGTAGCACCACAAAACGTATCAATAAGGTAAATCGTAGAATTACAAATTTGTTCTGCGGTCTTACAAAATAATATATTTGCGGTAGAAACATGATGTTAATCGCTATAGCAACCTATCCCTTAAGATTTTAGCATTTTTTAAAGTAAAATCTTCAGCATTTTTAATACGTTTTATGTTATCGACAATTGTTGTCTGTTTACAAGGTTTTTTGTTTATGAAAACTTTCAATAGAAATATGGTAAAATAGCTATGGTTACCCATTCACCACTATCAGGGTATCAGTAGAAGAAACAACATGGTAATGTTTGATTTTTAAGTGTTTCTGGAAAGAAATAACATTGTTGAATTAATTTAAAACAACATTTATATAATACGACCAGCAGTAAATTCAGAATGGTTGTCCAACTCAATGGAAAGTATGGTGTTGTTTGGTCAACATTTTTGATGGATCCGTCCATAACCACGATTGAGAATTTTATAATCGGGGTTTTTACAGAGCTTAGTTTACGCGCAACGCGATTTACTAAATACTTATAATTACACTGTGTACATTTCCTATTCCAGCGCTTCCTTTAAAGATCATTCAATAACGTACATTTTCCTTTCCAGCCCTGCATTAACAGATTACCATTGGTGTGTATTTCCACGTCCTTTTGTGATCACTCTATGATGTACATTTTCCTTTTCCAGCCTTCCCTTTGAAGATAATTCATACACTTTTAGTAGTGTCGAACCAATCAGAAAGCAAGAAACTAAAATACGCGGAGTGCATTGAAAGTGTATAATGCACTCCGCGTGTGCACCGTACAGTGCGTGCGTTTTGTTTTTAATTCGTTGTTCAGGAATCGCGGGTTCACCGATTTTCAAAGCGGGTGTTAGCAAACTTGTTAACATGAGTTTTTATTCGTTTTTACATCGATCAAAATTATCCTTAAATTGTAAATTCTGATTTGAATAGTGCCGTGTATGAATTAGGTCAATACATGCATATGTTTTGTTTCTCGAAAAATTAGACAAATCAATTACCTGCGCAAATGTTGGTATGCTCACAATAGCACTCCCCTGCGGGGTCGTGTCATTATTCACACATCAACATCTGCGCGCGTGCATTGATTTGTCTAATTTCTCTCGAAACAACACATACGCATGTATTGACCTATAAATCATTAACGTACATATCCCTGTTCCAGCCCTCCCTTGAAAGATCACTAATTTGCGTGCGTGTCCATGCCGTTGCGCTTTCTTATGTATGAGAGGCTGTGCCCTACACCACTTCGCCAGGGTGTCGACATCCCAAAGTAAACCTTTCCGTACACATGTATCACCCAACGTGATCACCAAGCTATTATATTTTTGTTAGATAAACAAGAGGAAACCCGTGCCGGTTCGTGGTTATAACGTTAAAGATCACTTATTACAGGATTCACCCTTTGGCTTCTTCGGACATAACAAGATTATTTTCCACACCATACCTCCGATACAATGATATATTAAAATCAAAGTGTATAGCATTGTGTGTTCACTTTAATCAAAAGAAAACAATACTTTTATTATACATGTACAGCATGGGTCTCATGTTCGAATGGACACGTGTGCTTGCTTAAGAAAAGACTTGACCCTTCTACTGGTCGATATAGATGGTCGTTGCCCTCGATAGAGCGTTGCTTGTGTCATTGGGTGGTTGCACCCAGATTTATAAATACACAAAGCTGCTCTACATCTGTAGTCGAACTGAAGGATTTTTGGTTTACCGACAATCCAACTCCTGTATAATCACGCATTCAACAATCTTCCCGATACTTTTACCGATTATTTCATTAAAAATAGATCAATCCATAGCTACCCAACACGCATTTCTTCATTATATCGTCCCTTTAATTTCAACTATGATTTAGCCAGACATACGATAAGAAGACAAGGCCCTCTGCTATGGAATTCAGTGAATAGCAAGTTTAAAAATGCCAAATCACCATATGTTTTTAAAAGGAAGTTTAAGTTACATCTTCTTTCATATTACCAATAATCAATTAGTCATTTGTAAAGTTTACCACATGAGAAATTTTACCACATGAGATAATTATTATCATGTTATAGCTGATGCCATCATTACTGCCTACACTTTAGTGTTTAGTTGCACATGTCCTGTCCGGTCTTGTTTACACATTTCCTGTCCTGTCTTTTGTTTGTAGTCGTCTTCTTTGTAGTACTTCTAAACTATCATATTTATTATGAAATTATCAGGGTGACCAATATATTTCGAGCTGTGCTCCTTTTGGTTTTCCCCACCTATGTTTTCTTAAAATTTGCTTGTCTGATGTATCATGTAATATGGTGAAAATAAAACTGAACTGAACTGAACTGAACTCCTCTGACCAACAACTCGAACTGGATACCATCCACTCTTGATAAATTACTGGATAGAGCTGGCTTATGCTGTAAGTAATTTTTGATTGATAACTTGATACCATACTTTTTTGGAGATATTATTCTTTTTATATGTTGAAAGTACATGAACTGACAAGACGGGGAGCTCTCTCCCCCGAAGGGTCACCAGTCTAAAGGATCGCCAAGTCCTAAGGGTCGCTAGTCCGAAAGTTAAATTATTTTCATTTTTCTAAAGGTTCTCTGGTCCGTCCGAAAGAATGAAAGGTTCACCAGTCCTAATATCAGATTAGGCTCGCTAGTTCAAAACATTTAAAAAGTTCGCTTTTCTGAAAAATATAAAGTCCGAATCTAAAAAGGTTCACTAGCCCGAATATCAAAAATGTCACTAGTCCGAATATCAAAAAGGCTTGTTAGTCCGAATATCAAAAGAGGTCCGCTAGTCCGAATATCATAAAAGGATCCAAACATGTTTTAGTAACCTGTATTTTGTAATTCGGACTAGCGAACCTAATTTTTTTCAGACTAGCGAACCTTATTCCATATTCGGAGCAGCGACTCTTATTTGAATTTCGAACTAGCGACCCTTATTTTATATTCCGACTAGCGAACATTTACTGGCGAACCTGATTATATTTTCGGAGTGAACCTTCGAACTGGTGAACCCGATTTTCGGACTAGCGAGCCCTTTCAAATATTCGGACTAGCGTGTCCGTTACGTGTTCGGATTAGCAAACCTTCGGATTTGTAGAGCACCTTCGGACTAGGGAGTTGTCACCGAGGCAAACGTTGAGGGATTCTGTTCAAGATATTGTATTCGTATTTAGGATTGAAACACAGGATTGCGCATAAGGGTCATTATAAAAAATCAGGGTCTACGGTTAGGGCAAGGGTAAATATTAGGTAAATATTAGTGTTGATGTTAGCCAGACTATGGTTAGGCTAAGAGTTATGGTTAGATCTAGATTTAAAGTAAGAATTAAGGTGTGAAGTTACAATGTATTCAGTAAACAATGTATTCAGTAAACAATGTCATTTATTGGTCTGTAAGTGTACAGACCAATAAATGACATGGTTGACGCGGATTATGCTAGTGTTCTAAATGTTCATTGGATTTATTAATTGTGCTTTACATTGAAGCTTAACTATTCATGGTCCAGTGTTTTAAGCCGCTTTAAACCGTTATGAATCGGATCTTTTATTTTGATATACCTTGTATATAGATATACTCTGTTACGACATTGCACACTTTTGGCATGGCCATTCAAAGTGTTGCTTTGTTAAGCCTATAGTACCACCACTGACCACTAGTAACATCGGCTTTCTTCGAAACGCACCAAAATATACAGAAATAAAATAATTGTTTATGGCCGAACCTTTGATTCGCAACTTATTTGTACGTTTATTTACCATATCATAAAATGTTGTTCCATATTCTCATGTGATTTATTACTATACATATCCATAAGATGTCAGCGACATGGGTCATACTTGGTAGTTGCTCTATTAAGGTCTTTAAGATATTAAAACTTACAAGTAACTTCTTTATCGTATTAATATTCGGAAAAAGTGTACTTTAGGTCCCAGATACTGGGGTATCGGTCAATACTGGAACATAAAACTTGCAAGTATTGACCGATACTGGAACATCAAATTTTGTTCCAGTATCGAGCGATACTGGAACGTTTTTATGTGGGGAGCGTGTTGGCGCAGCGGTACTTCCCTCGCCTTGCATCAATGAAGTCCGGGTTCAATTCTGTGCACGACTGGGCTTTATGCGCATTTGGTTTATCACGCTCCATGCACGCTCTTGCAGGTTTTCTCCGGGTTCTCCGGTTTCCTCCTGCTTTCAAAATCGGTGATCAGATGTTTCGGTTATCAAAAATGTCCTTGACCCAATGGTATTTGGGGAGCTGGATTGAAAAATGGTGGATGTAACAATCTAAGTGCGGATATGTTTGCGCTCGAAATTGGCAGCACCCTAGTAGATATATGCGACCTGATTCTGATGATTTACCAGCAGCGATATTGCAGCGCTTTGAACCCTTTGGAAAAGGCGCTATATAAATACTGATTATTATTATTACTATTATTATATGTTTCAGTATCGTTTGATACTGGTACACATGCTACCAGTAGTAATTTGTCCCAGTATCGAACGATACCAGTACATAATTGTGTTCCAGTATCGCCCAATACTGGTACATTTTATATGTGCCAGTATCGGACGATACTGGAACACTGCCTTTGTACAAGTATCGACCGATACTGGGTGTTCCAGTATCGGACGACACTAGTACAGTACATAATCTAGGACCTACAGTACACTTTTTCCTTATAAATATTCAATGCAACTTTCGCTTTTTTTACTGCCTGGAATAAAGTTTTAACGGCAGTAAATTGGTTTGATATCAAAACATTCCGTACAGTTTGCGTGCAGGGTACTTAAACCTATTCAAAAAAGTGTTAGTAATAATATTACTATAGATTGATCAGTTCCAAATTGGCGAAGCCTCATTACAGCAGCGAATATATACAGAAGGACGCGGACGTGCGTCAAGGCAATAAGCGCATTGTGTATCATATGCGTGACACGTGCATGTAATAATCGCCATATTCGCGCGAGATAAAACCGAATATTCTCGCCAATTTGGAACTGATTAAACTAAACTTAATTTTTAAACTAAAATTTTCTATATAGAAATCTAAGGCTGTGGTTGTGCATTTGAACAACTGTAACTTTAAGAATTGATTTAATATTTCTTATATCCGTGAATCTCACAGACCAACCTAAGATAAACTCTTGTCCAACCAATCTAACCAAGGAAGCAGACCTTGGACAACCGAGATCCATGGTGGAATGGGAAGGACCCATGGCTACTGATTACAGCGGAGAAGTGGTCAATGTTAACTGTGTTCCACCATCAAGGTCTTTCTTTACCATTGGGCAAACGGAGATCGTATGCGAGGCTGTGGACAGCAATCAGAACAAAGCAAAGTGCAGTTTCTACGTTAACATCACTGGTATGTATTCATTAGTGAAGATGTACACATTAGGTCAGGTCTCATAATTGCGAAATATATGCACGAGGTTTTATGAATTTATTTTTCCTTTGGAGATTCAGGGATGTTGTCACGTTGTTCATGCTAACCAAAAAAGGTTTGTTTACTCGAATACGACCTACCTATAAGATCTAAAAAAACTTGGCTTTTGTTGTTGTTTTTTTCCTTTCAAGATATTGTTTTATGGTGAAAATGTATGTTTTATGATAGGCTATTTTTATCTGGAGTTGCCAAGTAGATAAACAAACTGTCATAGACTTTATGTATACCAATATTCTCCCTTGTAAACACCGAGGAGGTGCAAATTCAAGATTCTAACAAAAACAGGACATCAAGGGACCACTACACCAAATCAATGCGCCATTTGTGTAACCCTGTAGTAGTTCCGGGGATAGTATTTTTGTATTTAAATGAACGAATGGGACCTATCGGTTGCACCTACAATGATAAAATATAATATTATTAATTTATCGTGAAAAAGTGAGGGCGCTGTTGGCGGGTCCGTAGCGGAAAATTTAGGTTGATAACCCCTAATGAAACAAGGCTTAAATTAAGGCTAAGACTTTACTGAAAATGGTCATAGGTGACAAGTATGCCATAAATGTAACCGGAGGGAAAAAAGGTGTCTTGAAATATGGCCTTTTTACACGTATTTCAATGAGAAAATTATTTGATGTGGTGCTCCCTCAAACACGGTCTGAGGGTTTGTACTACGGGCTGCAAGCCTGTCACCCTTGCATTCAACACACACGCTTTCGCTGAGATTTTAGACATTCACATTTTGTTTGGTATGGCGCCGCGCCATCAACAAAATATGTATATAAGAACATTAAAGTCATTGAAAACAAAATTGTATAGTCGTGACGAGACGTACATTTCGCACAATTCTAAGGTGTGGATCTCCGAAAGTGTTAGAGATAAGTGGAAAGTTTACACATAATAATATGTCCCCTGATAGTACTATAATTCACTTAACCGAAAATTATCAGCCATCAATTTTAATAAATGGGATAAATGCTGCAAAAACCTGGGATCGGATGTACGTTACACGGAGCACATTTGTTACACAATATTTCCAAAACGCAAAACTCTGTGAAGTGATCTTCGACATTTCCTATAATGGATGTTTGTATGAGGCCTCCCTCCCCACAATGCAGAAGAAAATAATTTCAACAGCAATCTCTGTAAGAAAAATATACACATTTTTAGGGGACGGACGTATACTTGTGCAAATGTTTTCAATGGTGTACATCCGACCCCCTTGCATCAGGCATTTACGAGAATGTATAGCATAATCCCATTGAATTTGATTGCACATCTCATCATAGGGGTTGACTTTATGTGTGAAAGTTTATGTACTCATTCAATCAACATTTTCAGTTTTAAACACATTTAAAAAAAGTTTGACAGAGTGTACGTCCGACCCCAAATTGGCTAATTTTGATATATTTTGTAACTTTTAGTTGATATTGCTTCACAAGCAATGGCTGATTATTTACAAAAACAATGCTGTTTGGTTACAATTACTAGTATAGTTCACGCAAAAATATTCACTTAAGGGGGCTATGGACCCAGCATAGCCTCCGTAAAACTGCTGTAACTCCTTGATTATTCATTTAATCTATATAAAAGTATACATTTTCTTGAAGAAAAGGGTTCAATGAATCCATTCATGAACATGACCATTTTGGAAAAAATATAAAAAACACGTTTTTTGACCCATTTTAGGTTTCGTCAAGATAACTAAAAATATATTTGGTCAAATTTTGTCGTTTTATGATTTTGGAAGTAAAAGAATCACATTTTTGGCACTTTTTGGTCAATAATTCAAAAAATAAATCAGATATTTAAAAAAAAATGCATTTTTTCTTTGATCAAATCAAACAAACCATAGCAATTATGAAAGTTTGAAATATTTGCGATCACTCAATCAATAATAGAAATGAAAAGAAATTAAAATGTTGCTAATTTCATACGACTTTCGATAACAATTGTATATGTGTATTCCTTCTAAGACCAAGAACCACCAAAGATACCATCTTGTCCGACCAATCTAAACCAAGAGTGTACTACAGCGACATTCGTATGGGTAGCACCGGTAGCCACAGATAACAGTGAAGAGGATATCAATGTAGTGTGTAATCCATTACCAGGGTCCAACTTCAACATGCGTCAAACAGAAGTTGTATGTAAGGCCGTTGACAGCAGTAACAACACCGCAATATGTAGTTTTCAAGTTAGCATCACTAGTAAGTCTGATAGCTACATCTTACAATATAGAATTCGATATCTCCAATCAACTAAGTTCTTATGTTTAAACATTTTCAAACGTTTTCAATCAATTATTTATTTTAAAATTTCGATATTTGAAAAAAGGAAAATAAAACAAACATGAACCAAAATAAATAATGAAAGTATATTAATCTAACGATAGGATATTGTATTAATGATTAGAAACTCATAACCGATATTTTCGCTAGTTTCGTTTATTTTTCTAAATCCAAGATGGATAACTATGGCCACCGTAATTATAACTCACGATGTATTGCTTGTCATTCACTTCTGTACCGGGTGGTTAAAAAAAAGTTGACCCAAGTTCAAGATAACTTTTCAACCACATTTATAGTTTCAGAGAATTTGTGTTTACTTAGTCTTGATCTGCAGTAGGTTTTGAAATTATCTTGAAAAATGGTACATTTAGCTTGATTAGTTCTTCAGATATGGTTTATTACAGAAAGCATGCCCAAAACTGCCTTGTTCACGGGAGCGTCCTTTAGTAGAGATGGAACGCACATCATGGACTTACACACGATTGGTCACAAATTGTGAAAAAGGAGAAAACGAAATCAAGGTGACATCTGAAACATCTGTGTGGTGCATAACACTACCTGCCTAAGTACCTACGTTTCTTTTTTGAATGTGAGTGGCACATAGGCATAGAGATTATAGGATACTTTGTCAGGGCGGGCTTTTCATTTCTGAATCTAGAGCATGCTGTTTTGTTAAAGACAGAAACTATAAATGACGCTCCCGTGGACAGGTCAGTTTTGTGCATGCATTCTGTAATGAACCATATCTGAAGAATCAAACAAGCTAAACATGCCATTTTTTCATGATAATTTCAAAACTTACTGCTGATCAAGACTAAGTAAACACAAATTTTCAGAAGCTATAAATGTGGTTGAAAAAATAATTTGAACTTGGGTCATTTTTTTTTTAACCGCCCGGTATTGTAATGTAACTTGACTAGAATATTCAATATTTTCTTGTATGCTCAGTAAGTGCTATATTTTGAGTAAAGGGTGCTTAAAGATCTCATACACTGGCGGCTGATAGACACCATCTTACAGAAATATCCCAAAGCTCTTTCTTTAAAGGTTTATTCAGTGGTGTCTTGATACAAACTGGGATTTGTACATTTTTACAATTATACTACATGTGTAAGAGGGTTTATTTTGGTAATACCTCCTACACAGTAACGTTGAGCCGAGTTAAACTAAAAGACTAATAAAACTCAGGATGCAGATGTAGATGTCGAACTAATATTTTATTCAGTTGTAAATCATATCGTTGTTGGTCATGGCATAAAATAATACAGGAGAACATAAGTGTAGAATGTGTGGTGCAGTCAAGAGGCTCCAATTTTGGCATCCATCAAAAATCAAAAGAGTATGGTATGAGCAACATATGGGCCAAATTTGGTGCTTTTAGACGAATGTGAACTAAACCTCTCCTGTGATGCCCTAACAGCCCCAACTATGATTGCTTAATCGCGTGTCGCAACTGTTATAGAGTGCGGTATGTTATGGTCCAAATCTTAGTCGATACGCCACTTCGATTTGACCCCAAATTATTAGGTACGAGGGCGTCCTAACGTAAACACGAAAAATTCAAATATATTCGATTACCTATTTATAAATAACTAACACTTATTTAGGACGAAATATATACAAAAGGAGACCGCTGATCCCCGGGCGCTGATCGTTTACCCACTAACCTACAATGAAGCATACATCAAATGTGAGATTTCATGCTACTGCATCGGCGTAAAAACTGACGTGAACTGGAAGAAATGGTAGCCAATTTGAGATGAAAACGTCCGTAAATCCCTTATTTTACAACGTCGTAAAAAATCCATCTATACAGTGGCGCATTATAATGAGATGTTTGATATCCTTCGTGTTTGAAATAGTAATAGTGTTTAAGACGATTTTTGCCGCATCATTTTGAAGCCCGATTTGAAGCTCAAATGTGGTAATCAAAATTTGGCACTTGACGATAAAGTGTTTGAATCTCCCGGTTATAACTAGTTTCCCTTGATAGCGCAGATGGTAAAGCGTTCGCTTGAAGAACGAGAGATCTGGGGATCGATCCTCTCCCTCTGCACAATGTCACGGATTATTTTTTTTTCTCTCGTCAAAATCAATTTTGTTGGGTTTTTAATTTATTTATGATTGTTTTATGATACTTTATGATGACCATGTCTCATACTTGATATTCCGTCTGGGTGCGATTGTGCTCAGGTTATCCCTTCACCCACTCAAATATTAGTTTCAAAAGACACATCTATATACTAATTTTCGGTCCCTCGCCTGATTAGATAGTTCAATAATAATTTTGCACTCGCGTCCCTCTTCAACTGAAAAAGCGTGGTAATTGCGCCTCTAATACACGAGCTAATTAGATAGTTCAATACCCGTTTTTTCCCGTTTTCAGACATGCGCAGAAAGGATCACATGTGAAAATCCAAAATGTTGAATTTATTTTACTCGGGTAGCTACTGTTCGGACACAAATTGTGGTTTTCGGAGTGAGTGATGACATATGGTCTTCACCCAGAATATTTTCTTCAGGGATATAGCTACATTTCTGTATAATTTATGCGGCTGTTTGTTATTCTTAAAGATCGCATAGTAACAAGCATACGTCCGACAAATAAAAATATTTCACGGCATTTTCTAAATGTAAACAAAAACTCTTACACAGATCTTAAAGTGACACTTTCACATTAGTAACATAGATGAATGCGACGTTTGCTAACGATAAAGAAACTGGCAGTACCATGTCAACCGTTTCTATGTTGTGCTGCGCGGCCGCGTTTAACATGGCGAACGCGGTTCGGCGCACACGTAATGACGCAGCACAAAAAGTGTACGCGTTTGTGGCGCAAACCGTGCACATTGTAATTTTAAGGTTCAAAATAGGCAAAATATGGGCAAACATTACAGAACCTTTTGGGGGCCTTCAAAATCAAAGAACCTTTAAACCATATACGGGACAGCCAAGAACCCCTCTGCACCGTTTTTCTAATAGTGTACTCTAAACAGCTGAAGCCACCTCCTCCTCTCCGCACTTGGATATAAGGGCACATGGGGCATCTGGATAAACGGAACGTGTTTTTTGTGTGGTACATTATCATGATTATAGAGTGTCTGGATTTATTAAGGAAATCCGTGGTATCTGGATTACGGGGTTCACTATAATAAACGAGTCTCAAATTACCTGGATATACTATGCGCAGGTGGGCCACGTTTGATAACTGGATTTTAAGGGTGTACACTCAGATAGTATCTCGGGAGGCTTTATAGAACACAGCAAACCTGACAAAGGGACTACATACTATACGTAAGGCCCCACATGCCTATTGAAGGAATAATGTATTTAATGTAAATAGGCCAAACAAAACCCGGATGGCATACATTGTGCTCAAGTACAAGCGTGGAATGGTACAAGTGATCTTGATGATAGACTCCGCCGACCATAAAACTAAACGACCGACTATAAAACTATAACGCTCAGAACGTAGGCCTATACTGAATTACCTGGATACAGTATGTGCATAATGGGCAGTGGCGACACCAGCACCAAAATGTTAAAGGAGGAAAACGGGGTGGAGGGGTAATAAAAGAATCGGGGAGACATTTAAAATCTAAATTTTAAGTAACTTTCAATTTTCACATAAAAATTCAACTTTTTATTATTTGGGGTACAAAATAGGTAGAAACATGCGCTGACAGGAGGTAATAACTGGGGGTATTAAAAACACGTTGACGGAGTAGGCCTACTTGGATTAGAAACATGGGTATCTGTATTATTTAAGAGCACATTGGGCCTAGGCTCATGGTGTATTAAGGGCACCATGTCACTTACATTATATCAAGGGCACTTTAGTACCTGAATTATTTAAGGACATACTCTTGATATTTATATAAACATTTATAACGCTTTGACCTCTGCCTATTGTGATAGGACTTTTACTGCCCGCTATCTTTGGCACCCGCGTTTAATTTACTTGAATATGATAAAGTAAGGGCACCTGGGTATCTCGAGATAACGGCACACTGCAGTGGGCCTACCTTGATTATGTGGTATCCGGTGCATTATTAAGAGCACCTGGGGCAACTGGATTAGGGGGTAGGGCTTAGGCCTATGGGGTCCCTGGATATAATGGGACAACGGGTACCCGCATTTCAGGTCTCATGGGAGGCCTACATAGGTATCGGGAAACACAAACGTAGGCCTACCTAGATTAAGGCACATGTAGGCCTATACCTGGATTATCAAAAGCACCTGCGCTATTCGGATTGTTTTAATAGGGCCCTGTCTGGATTATGTATACATGTAGGACATGTTCTTGATATTATTGTATCACATTTTCTTACGCTTTGTTTACTTATTCCCCGTGAAATCTTCTAGCGGGTCCAGCGCGAAGCGCTGGTGCCCGCTAGTACGCAATAATGAGGAAAATCAGGTGTAAATGCAGCAAAACATTGTCATGAAAACCATCTTCAAAGCGTCACATCATGGGCCGTCCGTGTGTGTATTAAGTCGCGTCTTTAATACCAGGAAATACAATACAACTTTAAAGTCTCTGATCCCGAGAGCACTATGCCGAGGTTTGTTTGTTGCTTTGGCTTTGGAATTGTCTATACTAGAATGGTGGGGATCTGTTAACTTATGGAAAAAATGAACTAAACATTCATAAATAAATCACACACAAAATGATTTTGCCGAGAAAAAAATATCATGTAACATTGTGCAGAGCAGAAGGATCGATTTCGAACCCCAGACCTCCAGTTCTCCAAGCAAACGCTTTACTATCTGAGCTATCGAGGGAAACTAGTTATATAAACACTTCATCAATTCTGTTTCTAGAGCCACATGATGCAAAAACATCATTTATTCTGTTAGATAAAAAGGATATCACAGTCATTTAGCTCATAAGTTGAAAAAGAGTTCCCTCGAAAGATGTTTCTCCTATGCACATGGCCAAGGGCGTCCCCAGACCCTTTTCATTGGGGGGGGGGGGGGTGTAAAGGTCATCAATTGCCGACAGAGCCATTTTTGCCGACCAAAAAAAAATTCGGCTCGCTTCGCTAGCCGGAATTCATACACGCATATTTTAGTATGGACTGTATGGTCAGGGGCGTCAATCAATTTTCAGACAACCCCCATTCATCAAATCTGTCGGCAAAATGTTGGTGCTGTGGGCAAATCAAAGGAAGGAGGAAGAAAAGGGAGAAAAAAAGGAGGAGATACGAGACCCCCCCCCCACCCCCCCCCATCCCCCCCCCCCCCCCCTGGGGACGCCCTTGCACATGGCATGCAATCCGCACAAACACCAAAATATAATGCGATCGCATATGAATGGACAATGGACAAAATGCCAATGGTTCCAAATTTTACTCTCTCTTACAATCTCTTTTTATATACTTAAATGGTCACGTCGTAAAATCGATTTAGGAAATAATATTGACTGAAACCCTCATTTATCTGAATATGTGACAATTTTGTAATTTCGCTGTTTAAGACAGCTGTTTGTCAGATCAATCTAACGCTACTTTTGCAATATTTCACTTTCGATATCGACAAAATTGCAAACTTCCCATGTGAAATACTCTGCTTGTAAATGTCCGAGACTGGTTTTAATAAGTTAGTAAGACAGATTCTATTATTAGGAATATTTCAAGACATTAATCTCCAAAAAAACACTTAAATTTGACCTCAAGATCACTCTTGAAAATGATAGTTCACGGATTCCGCGGGAGTTTAACTCGGGTTTAGTACCGAAAGTGCGCGGTTCACAAGTGCGAAGTTCGTTTCGGTAATAATTGACCCGGTAGATGACCCGATCACATTTTCGTAACACAGAATTATTGCAAACATACGGAGATTTTCATATCATATGAAAGCTCGTATTTTTCTCATCATCATACTGAAATTTGACGGCCAATATCGGTATAATTACGGAGAAATCGATGAAATAACGTCGAATTACCGCGAATGGTGGTAACCACCGATATAGTTTGTGTACTACTCAATGGGCACAGTTCACAGCATCTTGTGCGTCTAAAATAAGAACCATTAGAGCTATGCAACTCAAACTTTGGAACACGACTTTTTTAAGGATGACCTTTCATGTAGAATAGAAAACTTCAAGTTGAAATTCGGAACATCTACCTTTAACGGTTATTCGGCTAAGAGGCGTTTCGACTGATCTAAACAATGCATAGGTTGTGAGTTTCAATCGCCTGTCAAATCCCGCATGGGCCTTTTAACTATCGTAGCTCGGGAGGGGGTGTTTGCATTGCTCAATTGGGGAACCCCACGTGATTGGGCAATTAATAATTGCATTCAAATCATATGCACGAAACATACTCAGGTGCAAAACACCTGTGTGAGATCTGTTTAAGATTTGGATTCTACCACGTACACATGTTACGTAATAGAGTTTATAAAAATTGTATTAAAGGGGCACTTCTTGCTTCTCACACATGTATGAACTCATACTTTTAAAACATCAATTCAAATATTCTGATCTACGGCTAGACCTGAATTTCACAGTAGTGTGGGAGCATAGGAGTTTTCCGGTCCCAGTCTGACCGGGCTGAAACATTATTAATGTTCATCTGGAATTCTGAAGTAAATTATATAACAAAAATAATTCTTCAACTGCGTATCCCTTTAACACATAATTAATTTCAGTGGCTACTCAACAACTTGGTATGGAAGATGGACGAATACAAGATGGGCAGATTACAGCATCAAGTTATTGGCCGCCATCGCCAGAAGAATATTTTCCGACTAACGCTCGATTGAATCGTCCTGCTGGTGGAGGTACCGCCGGGTGTTGGACTGCTGGCACCGATAACCTCAACGAATGGATACAGGTGGATCTGGGAGTCTCAAGGCTGGTATCAGGGATAATGTTACAAGGAAGAGAAGATGACCTACATGGCGATCAATATGTTACCAAGTATAAAGTCCAGTATAGCGACGGTGGTAATTCATTGATGACCCTCAAAGATGCAATCCAACAAACGGACAAGGTACATGTACGGTCATATTTGATATAGCTAATGAAGAGAAAATATGAAAGACTTGGGCTTCAAGTAGCGGCCTTGACGATCAAAACCCCCGTAGTATACAAATACAAGTTCCAAGTAATTTACAAAAAAACATGTTTTAAAGTTCTTTAACTATTTAAGTAATATTAACGTTTATATTCCATTTCATATTTCATATGACTACGAACTACTCCGAGGGGGGTGCGGTGGGTCCCCCTAATAAAATCCAGACAGAGATGCAGAGTAGGCCTATGCTTATTTTAGTACCATATTATAGCTAGAGGTCTCCTCGTTCCATACATACCAAAATAAGTACAAATATCCCATGCATTACGTCACAATGACGTCACTAAACATGGCCGACACCAAAATATCGTTTTATTTGTCTGTCCAGTTAGCTGAAATTAACATTTTCCCCTACAAATTTCCAAACATCGGAATTTCACCAAGTTGTACTATACTGATTGAGCCAAATACAAATAGGCCCTAACTTTGAAATTTTCGTCTCTATAGACGGCATTTATCATGATTATACATTACCAGCAGCGCTTTAATAACGTGTGATACTATTCGCTTCGCGATGATGTCCTTAATGAATATTCGTCCTTAATAGCATGTTCGGTTAAATTCGAAACACCTCGATTCATCCCATGACTACCAAAATCACTGCAGTGGGCTTTAATCAAACTCGTACTTGAAGGTATTTGTGCAGTAACGTAGTCATGGTAGTAGGTGTCAGCGATTTGGGGTATTCTATTTTCGCCACCCTCAGCGATTGATTTACCTTAGCTTTCGACTGGCGATGGGAGACAGTGAAATCAATGAATTCGATGCAATCAAATATTGATCCTATTATGTTATTTTTTATTGTGTTTCAGATCTTTACTGGGAATTCCGACAGAAACACACCAGTCATCAGTTTGTTTGATTTTTACGTGAGGGCGTCAGTAATTCGAATACTCCCTACAGAGTGGATTATATTCATTTCCTTGAGATTTGAGATAATCGGTTGTTAACTGGCTACTCTGTAATTTGCGTTAAAGGCATAGTATGTGACAGACGACGGTGGCTACGAACGGCCGTTAATTTTGAATTTCCGTTGGTTTCAATGTAACAATGGATTTTGATTATATGACCCCATAAAATTCATCATAGGTTAGAAGAAAAAATTTCCAATCCAAAACCGTTCGGGATGGCTAATCATCCCAATTGTAAATGCTATTTTTTGAATTTAAACCGTTGTTAAGCGGTCGTCCCATTCACTTGATCAGGTAACCTCGTTCGCATATTTTAACCTGAATACTCGTGAATACGCCTATGTCCAGCGTCGTCTGGTATGTGATCTTTTCCAGAGAGCGCCCTCTATTCATGATTTATTTTTAGAAAGTAGATTTTCTTGCAGATTTACATTATCTGATCATAAATCGTACATATACTCCAAGTTACAGAGCGATACGATTCCTAATTACCTCATAATCATGGTTTTAGAGTGAATTTAGAGTGAAAATATAAACTGTCGGTGTTATCCGACAGTTTATTTTCACTCTAAAACCATGATTTTGAAGTAATTAAGAATCGTATCGCCCTGTAACTTGGAATGTATGTACAGAAATGTATGTACAGAAATGTAAATCTGCAAGAAAATCTGCTTTCAATTTTTTTTTTCGATGTTGAGGGCGTTCCCTGGAAAGATCACATAATATACCTTTAAATAAACTTTTCGTTATTCTAGACTTGCTGTAGGACATTGTATCTACTTTAATGGAGAAAAAAAATTGTACCAAATGTCGTGATATCTAATTAGTATGATAGTCGTGAGCAAATGATGAGAGCGCGAGCTAATGGTAGATTTACGAATATAGGGGGTGTAAAGTTGTGCTAATCATAGTAGCCCGGGGCACTCATAAGAATACTATGGATGGGGATACGGGTACAAAACTGCTAGCATTTTCATTTTCTGACATTAATGAGCCATTTGGTGACGGAGATCATGCACAAAGATAAGTGATCTGTGAATGATCAAAAAACCACCGGAGCATGAACAAAAACCCAGAATAGTGTTGTTGGGTGGGTTTTTTTTCAAACACGACGCGGGACCGCGCGAGCCCGTGCTCAGTATCGAAATCGCCAATTTCAAAGAGTAAGGGTGTATTTTCAACCTGAATCCGCGCTATTAGTATAGGTTAGCTTGTGCCGATAGTCACGTCTTCACGCGTCACGAGTCATCATTGTAAAAACAGCGCAACAAATGCCCTAGGCATTAAATACAAATTTACAGACAATTGAATCACTCAATTACTTCATAGATTCATTTCAGTTTTAAACTCCGTATTAGGACCCATCATGCTATCCTAAGACTATGATTCGTCGGGCTAAATCATAACGGGTGGTTTTTATGGTGCATTCACACGAATGATCGTAACATGCCCCTCAGGAGGGGGCAAACCTTAGGGTATTTCTTATTGTACGTACGAAAAGGGTTCAACAGTGGTTCAATTTCTATATGTGTATGAAATCTTTTGGAGATATTTTGGGAGATGTGAGAGCGAGGTTAATTAGAAAATGGGATCTTTAAGCCTTGAATACACGTACCCTAAAATGTTAAGTGCCCCGATAGTGGTAGCATTCTTTCCGTGATTTTGGTAAGACTGGTTTTTTTTAGGAAATAAAAACAAGAAGACTTTGCCTGATTCTTTTATCATCAATGACTCAGTCGTTACTGATCATCAACAAATTGCTGACGGTCTAAATGATTTCTTTGTTAATATCGGTCCTAATTTAGCTAACAATATTCCTTCAACTCCAACAACTTTCAATGACTTCCTCACTTCAGCTCCTTCACCAATGAATTCACTCTTCCTATCTCCAACCGATAATGCGGAAGTCATCGATATTTGTTCTTCTTTTAGATCTGGAACTAGTAGTGGGTTTGATGACATCAAACCCGATATTGTTAAGGATGTTATTAACTCAATTAAAACCCCATTATGTCATGTTTTTAATTTGTCGATTACTTCTGGTGTTGTTCCAGATGAACTTAAGATTGCCCGTGTTGTTCCCATTTATAAATCTGGCGATTCTACTTTCTGTACTAATTATCGTCCCATATCAGTCTTACCTGTTTTCTCCAAAATCTTTGAAAGAATTATTCACAAAAGATTATATGGTTTTCTTGAACGTTATAAGTTACTAAATGATTGTCAATTTGGTTTTAGGAAAAAGCATTCCTCCTACATGGCACTCGTGTGTGCATATGATAAGATTGTTACCGAACTTGATAAGCGTCTTCATACTATGGGTATTTTCTTGGACCTCTCAAAGGCCTTCGACACCATTGACCATCACATTCTCCTAACCAAACTTCATCATTACGGTGTCAGTGGAAGTGCCTTCGAGTGGTTCAAGAGTTACCTGAGTAATAGAACCCAATATGTTGTATTCAATGATCATAAATCATCTGTTCGTTCTATTAAATGTGGTGTGCCACAGGGCTCGGTGTTAGGCCCTTTACTCTTCATAATCTTTCTGAATGATATTGCATTCTCCTCAAATAATTTTACTTTTGTAACTTTTGCTGATGACACCAATGTAATTGTTTCACATGCCAATCTCCCTGATTTGATCACTATTGTAAACCATGAATTAGACAATCTCTCTGTATGGTTCAAAGCAAACAAGCTGTCATTAAACATTAATAAAACTAATTATATTATGTTTAAAAATAGACACCGTAATCGAATGTACAACAATGATGACCTTAACATATGTAATGATGGAGTAAAGCTTTCTAGAGTTTCCCATACCAAATTTCTGGGTGTTCTTTTAGATGAATCTTTAACATGGTCAAACCACACCTCCAATGTTACTAACATCCTTTCAAAATATTGTGGTATTCTGTATCGTCTCCCTCCCCTTGGGTTGGACATAACACTAATGCTATTCTTTGTTTTAAAAATCAATGGCCTTCACTATGATTGTGTTAATTTAATAATATTTGTGTTAATTATATTGTATTTTTGATTGTAGACAAATGAGGTGACTTTGAAAACAGACTGGTTATGGGACGAGCATTGACGAGTAGGTCTAAATGGATTAAATTGAGCTAATTTACAACATGATCGTTTGATCTTAACGTTAGATATTATCTACCGAATAATCGCTAGATTATCTTCTAATTTTCTAGTGAAGTCACACCGCCAACACACCTATTTAGTTATGTATGAATATGCAGCAATGGAAATACCCATGACTGTCTTCCCGGGGTTGACTAGGTAGAAACTACTAACTTTGTGGACTTGAGTTTTCTAACCCTAACTTTTACAAAATGAAATCAATCAGGTGAAAAGGTGGTCCTAGTGGGAAGCGAACCATGGACCTCTGCATTGCAACGACATGTGTCTGAACCACAAGACTTGCGAGGGGTGAACTGGCCATGGACATGATTTGATTAATCCCTCTTATTATTACGGAATAAAGCAATAGACCTACTAATAGCACATACACAGCCAATCCAGAATTCCACAAATTTCACTTATCGTACAGCTTCAGAATGCTGTAAATTTGACATCGTAAATAACCTGATTAATTACAGCACTGTAATTATTACCCAACTTGGTGTGTGTGTGTTTAATAGTAGATGATTGTCGAAGTCTGGGTGAGTGAGAGGTGTCCTACTGTGAAAGTGGTGTGTATCTGGTGTGTAGGGTAGAGCTCTACCACATAAATCATCACTAAAATAGTCACTGTCGATGAGTGCTATTAATTCCTTATAGCGTCATACTAATATTATGATCAGTAAACACAACATAAACACAATATTATTAATAGAGCTTCGACACACATGATCGTCAACCCTGAGTCGACAGTCATGTGGGTATTTCCATTACTGCGTATGTACAGGGTGTCCCAAAAGTCTATGCACGTTTTTGAAGAGTCATATCTCATAAAATATAAATCAAATGGTATAAATTTAACCATATTTTGATAGACGAGACTTGGGAAATTATTTTGATACCAAACACAACCCTATTGGTGAACCTAAAACATTATAACACTGGTTGGAAGTTTTTGGCCAAGTGCCAGACCCACCCATACCAAATACCACACATTGTTGCTAAAATCAGGTGCGCATAAATTAACAGTATGAAAGCAACATTGCGCATTAGTCAAAGTTCACATGCTTACCTTGCAACATTAATGTTATTACCAAACTCGGTCACTCATAACATAAATAGGCGTAGTAGACAACATTGCACAGTAAAAGTCTTCATTCAAGATGGTTAACAGCATAGGATAAGCGAATACAAATTGTATGGTTCTACGCTGAAACAAATTCAGTTCAACTTACTCAACAAAAGTTCAGAAAACATTTCAAAGTGAAACGCGCACCAGGAAGAATATCCATTTTGAAGTTAGTGGATACATCTTTTAACACAGGAACTGTGCATGGTTTGTATCGATGTGGTAGAAAGACTGGTAGATCAACAAGTCACATTGATGTCATAAGACATGCAGTAGCCAAAACTAAGGTCCAAAGAGATCTATTCGCCGACTTTCCGCAGAAAACAAGATTAAAAGATCAATTGTTCACAGAATTTTGCGTAAGGACTTGAAGAAGTTTCCATACAAGATTCAGATCAAACAAAACATTAAAGCAGCGGACATATATAGTTTGTTATTATGATGGGATCACTGTAATGTAAAATTATAAATATTAATTGACGGATCACTTTCCGTGTAACTAACTCTACCCGTCTTTTGTTAATCTCAATAGGTATGGATTTATGAACTTTATTCCTCCAAAGTATAAAATTACATTTTTGCAGTAATATATATTTTACTTCTAGGGTGGCATTGCAACCAGATGTTACTCCAATGTTTGGTATCAAAATTATTTCCCACATCTCCTCTTTCTAAATATGTATTCATATTTTCAATACGACTTATATTTTGTGAAATACAAAGCTTCAAAGTCGTGCATAGACTTTTGGGACACCCTGTATCTACTCCCTAGGCATTTGAAACAAATCAGTATAATAACTGCACTGTAATATAAGGCATTATAATCAGATCAGGAGAAACCCGCACTGGGAAAACAAGGCTTTTGTATCAAATCAGTAGAAAAACTGCACTAGACAGTAATGCATTTAAAACAAAATTAATCAAACAACTTCATTGTGAAGTTGCAACCGGATTAGTAGAATAACTACGCTGTAATCATGTAAATTAGGGTATTCCGGAACAAAATTGCACCCTAGATAGAGGAATAAAATATGTTTTCAAAATAATTCTGGAATTCCAGGGGTTAAGGGTATGGGAATTGGGTATAGAGGAATAGCAATATTGAAAATGTGTTTGTAATTCTGGGGTCGTTAATGAAAATGTGTTTGGAATTCCGGGAATTTTGATGAACTTTCGGGAAATTTGATGAATTAAGGCTTTGCTTTTTAAAAAAAAGTCTGGAATTCCGAGTTCCTCTATAGGGTGGCTGACTAAATTGCGGGGTTTTTTTTAATTCCAGGCGTCGATTATTGAAAAAAAGTTTGTAATTCCAAATTCCTCTACAGGGGGTGTGCAGTTGTTTTCTGGAATAGTCCAATACTAGGGTATTTTGTAACCAAATTAGTAGAATAAATGCACCGTGAAGTAAGGTATTATAACCAAATCTGTTCAATATCTTCACTGTAAATTTAGGCATTCGTTACACAATTGGTAAGATACTTGCGCTTTAAAGTGAAGCATTTGTAACGAGATAGTCAACTCAGTGCACTAAAAATTAGGAATTGGTGTCGCAATTAGTCAGATCACTAAATAGTCAAGTAACATTGGTGCCGCAATTAGTCATATCACTAAATAGTCAAGTAACATTGGTGCCGCCATTAGTCAGATCACTAAATAGTCAAGTAACCAAATCAGTTAACTAAATTAGGAATTGGTGTCGCAATTAGTCAGATCACTAAATAGTCAAGTAACCAAATCAGTTATCTATAATAACTGCACTCTAAACGCATTTGTGACCAAATCCGCCACATAACAGCACTGTTAGGGGCTATGAACCCTCAGCTGCCTCAGCATTGACTCCGTAAAACCGCTGTAACTCCTTCATTATTCATTTAATCTATATAAAAGTATACAATTTCTTGCAGAAAAGGGTTCTTGAAAAAAGTGATTTTTTTTTTAACATCCAAAAACATGAAAAATCAAATTTTTGGCACTCTTTGGTCAATAATTCAAAAAATAATAAAGATTTTAAAAATAATAAAAAAACAGTTCCTAGGGATATAATAAATGAGGGTCATTCAATAAGTTCTACCTCCTCCCTCATAACATCGCTAATATTAATATCAACCTCATGACATTTGTCACGATTATAGCTTCGAATCATAGCTACAAATATGTAGTAAATGAAAATTGACATCTGTTTTACTTTTGTTATGACGCGGTCAAAGCCAGAGAGAGATTTTGGACATCGGACACAGAAAATTACCTTTTTCTTTTTACCTTTTTCGTATTGTATGGTTAGATATAAGAGCATGATTTAAATACTGAAAATGGAAATGAATGAATGATATCTGAATATATTACAGTATTATCATTGTATAGATAAGAAACAATATTAACTCTTGTAGGCTTGCAAATAGTGTACCATCAACTCAAATGTATTGCTATGCCTTTGGCATACCAGAATACTGCCATCAGTCAAATTTTCGTTGTTACAACTTCAAATATGACTTTTACAGGGTTCTCTATGGGAGGGGTAAACTAAATGGTTGTCCTGACCTGGATCTGGCTAATCAGAGGGCATATCTTTTCCAAACCAATCAGTCAACTTTATTGTTTACAGTCTGTTAAAGAGATATCTGACATTTAGAACGGTTATGATTGACCGATAGGTATGTTTTGCCTCTTACAATAAGCCAATTGAAAATCACTTCGGCGATATTTTGCTGTTTTTCATCCGTTTCCGTCACACTAAATCGAGGTTTGGTTCTCACTGCATGTCCGAAAAGTACAACCAGTACTCAGATCAATTTACATTCGATTTGTAGCTGAGGCTCTAAGCTACAATCGTGTGATATTTGATAAGACTGGCTCATATAATAATAAAATTAGGAGGTAGGAGGTAGAACTTATTGAATGACCCTCGTAGATAAAAAAAAAACAGGTTGCTTCTAACATTACCAGGTGTGTATATGGTCCTGTGTGCTATGTACCCAAAATGGTGGAGTTGGGTTGCGTTTTGATCAAATAATTATATCCATCGGGGTGGAGCAGAAGGATTCCAAAATATGAACATTATCGGATTTCGTAAATACTCCCTTTTCCGAATTTCGCGGAGACAGATTCATAAAATACCCTCTATTTCATGATTTCGCGTTCCTTGCTGACACTAGAAAATAAACCCCTTTTCCTCGATATTTAAAACACGCATGGTTACCAATTTTTGACTGTTGAGTTGGGGGCCGGGGTTAAGAAAGGAGTGATGTTGGAGAACCCCATTTTACAATAGACTAAATAAGCCATTATCACATTTTCAATGTTAACATGGTTAAGGCATTGCTTACTAATTTTCTGAATAGTACATTTTGCATATGTACCAGATACGTACGGTAGTAATTTTGGTAAGAATTCACATTCCGATGGCTGCTTTTGATTTCCTAAAATTTGCAGTAAGTATGGGATTATATTTCATCGAATTCTCAAATCAAAGTTGCCCGTTTTTAGTGGTTTTGGGCCTGTTGTGTTTAGTATTGCATGTTCATTGGTATCGTTATGTATGTTTGTATCGTGTCTGCTCCAGTAAAGATGGACTGATCATGAAATCAATCTTGTTTAATGGGCCTGAACGTATTTGATCAACTCTGGATATAGTATTGATGTCACATGACTGTAGTTGGAACCCATGACCTCATGATGATATATTGATCCTAAACTGATTTTTTGGGCTCTTATTTTGATCAGTCACTCACAAATCTCAACTCTTACCTCCGTTTGAATGACAATGGTAAGATGGAGTCCCAACAGAGTCACACACACAAAACCGCAACAGGATCCCAAAGGGATACAAGAGGAAAGTGATAAAATATAAAAGTAGCACGTTTGAATGGTTTTGGATATCAATATGAGATGCATCGATCTGTGTGGTTTTAAAGTGACGTCAATAATTATATCCATTGTCAAAGTGCAGCACCGCTACTATTGATGTTACCGAAGGGCCGTTGTTTTAAGGTTATGGGCTACCATAGGCTATAATGAGAGAACATATAATGAGTAGAACATTTAAAAATTATATATATTGAAGTGAAAGATCAGATTTTCCTCTTTATTATGCTTTTTGTCCAAAAATCCAAGATGACCGCCATTATTATGCAAATTAGGTGACCTTTGACTTGAAACTCAAGATTTTCAAACGCTATCCCAATATGTTTTATATGTCAATATATAAATATCAGGTGTCTTTTTGCTCTAACTCTAACTCTAAAACGATATTTTGTTTTCATTATGCATATGTGGTCCAATGTTGTGCGCAATAGTATTTTAATAGTTTCAGTCTAGTGAAATGTGTAAATGTTTTGTGTGTCGTTTTGATGTTCATCGGTATTGCAAGCGGAGGAGGTTGACCCCCCCCCCCCCCCCAAAAAAAAAAGGTGATGGTTCCGAAAAAAATGACAGGTGACGTGTTTTAACGTCATCTTGGCCATCTTTAGTCTTAAAATTTGCCATACATTTGCGCGCTTCTCTTCAATGTTTCATCAAGTTTATGCTTCAATAAGTTCAATTTGCCACGCAAGATGGCTACCGACATACAGACCATGATGGATTTCTAAAATGATTTTGCATTTATATTGCTGGATGTTTGGCATTTCAGAGGAAGTATGCCAATTAAAACCTAATGGTGACCATTCTTGGACATTCAATGTGAACATTTATCTAGACTTCAGACGCTTCACCCTGAACACGTTAAATAGTCACAGACCTTATCGTTAAGAGTAGGAGATCATCCCGGACCTGTTACTTGTGCATTTAAGGTAGTCACAGTCGTTGTACTGATAGGACCCTGCGCCATTATAGGCTGCAACCGTGGTTCTGACTATCCTAGGAATAAAATTGTATTATTATTATTAATAGCATTTTAGTTCAAAATCTGAAAATATCTGCGCACGACAGTTTCAACATTATTAAACAACATTTGGGCTCAAACCCCTCCTAAATGTTTTTGCTTCCGCCGCCACTGATCGTTTTGATGCATTCTAAATGTTGGGTGTGCTTATAATATTCTAAAAAATGGTTGCATTCATTTTTCATACTTGAGTTCAAGTTTAATTTCCATGAAGTACTAAAGTAGGTGTTCCGATTGCTAGCCCGATTTTCAACTTGATGTTTTCTATTCTATGAAAGGTCATCCTTAAAATAGTTGTGATCCAAAATTTCAGTTGCATAACTCTGTGCATAACTCCAATAGTTCCTATTTTGGAAGCATTGGTGACATGAAATTTACCCATTGAGTGAGTACACAAACTAGCCGGGTGGTTAACCACCTTTTGCAGTTATTCACTACATTTTGGCCTTTAACTTCTAAATGGAACATATCTTGCGTCAAAGATTTAACAGAAAAATAGAAAAATATTAAGTTCTTCTGATATCAATGTGTTGATGGGGGAAAAGCTAGTGATCGGAACATCTACCAGGAGCCGTGTTTATTATAAGGAAATGTTATTACAATATTATTTCAATTTATACATATCATTAAAGTGCAAAAAACAACCGTAGCTGCTCATTTTTATTTAAACCTGTGAACGAGGTTTACCAATAAGCTCCAATAACTCCTAGAATTCTCATTTAAAAAGTGTTTACTCTCTCACTCTGTAAAGATTTTGCTGAATAAAACAATGATGCAACCAAATCTGTGTCTGTGTCTTGCTTTAAATGGAATAATCGAATTATTATTTTTTAACCCCTTACCCTCATCCTAATATAATACCCTAAGCCCTATAGCATTACCCTTTAATGTTCTAATCCCTATATCCTAAACCCTGTATCCTATACCCTACCCCAAACCCCTGAGACAATATATAATTATAAGTGATAAGAAGCGCATTCATGTGTAGCTAACTGCATTTCCATTACAAGGTCAAAATGTATTTTTGGATAGAGTGCAGGTATATGTTGCCTCATCTAATTGGTGACACAAATTTTTATCACAAAAGACTGTTCATCAGTTTTAGCAAAATAAGCTGTTGTTAAGCGTTCGTCCTATTCACTTGATCACGTAACCTCGTTCGCATATTTTAACCTGAATATTCGTGAATACGCCCGTGTCTAGCGTCGTCTGAACATGCTCAGTTGGATAGCACGGCCCTCTTTTGACGTAAATGCACCAACTATATGAATAATGTCTAATAGTCGATTCGCAGACATTCGGCCGATTTACCATTTCAGTCAGAGGGAACAGAAGCAAAAGAGGGGAGGCACTCGATATTAATCGTAATATGCAAGGTTAATACCGTGTCATCATGTGCATGTACTACTGTGATGCAGTCACCACGATGTACCTATAGTGACAGGGAACTTGCGGCTGGCTTATCTTCATAACTTTGCCTGCAAACAGTTGTTGTCAATTGCCCGCGTATTTTCGATAAAGAAATGTATTGTTATTCAGATAAATTGATTCAGGTGGTCTAATATAGCCAGAAATACTAAAAGTGACGTTTATAATCCGTATCTTGGTTGATATAATTGCATGTGTTTCCATTTAATTATATAGGACAAATGGTTTAATACCTAGAAATACACAAAAACTGTTATAGTTTCCTTTATTCCATGTGCATAATAAAAATGGGAAATAATCAAAAGTATCCACTAAATTATGAATAGGTAAATGACATACAAAATATTTTTCAATTGAAACCTGTATACGGTTGATGATGGTCGATTTGTTTTTATTGTGGTGACCGCTTCCAAAGGGATAACACATTTCAAGCTGTTGGATTAAGTATTTGGTTGTCGTGATTGTAAAGCTACATGATCAGCCCTATTCATAAAGCCACACTATCATGAATAGCATTGGATTATGGAGCGCAAATAATGTAATAACATCTATAAAAGTACCGCTGTTTCATCATTGGTCAAAATCGGTTCCTTTAACGACGAAGTCCAAAATCGAATCCGATACGCCAGAGTTTATGAATCTACTATAGTCCTTATTTAGTCCGTAGACGGCAATATACAGGGTGAGTCAAAAAGAAGTTTACCCGGATTGGTGATGTTTTAAAAAACAAACAAATGACACTCGAGAGTTCAGTAAAGCATATATTTAACAAGCATTCTCTCCTGCTTATTAGGAAAAAGGAATGACACAAATTGAGCATTGCTAAGAGGAGTTATGTCTATTTTAATAAAGGTGCTCATTTTGCAAGCTGTCCACGGAATACTTGACAAAACAAATGTAAAGTACGGTATGCATTTTAGCTGCGTACTTCCCTATTGACCGAGATTGGTGATGTTTTTCAAAACAAATAAATAACACTTAAAAGTTCAGTAAAGCATTTATTTACCAAACATACTCTGCTGCTTATTAGAGAAAATCAATGAAGCAAATTGATCATTCCTAAGAGAAGTTATGCTTGTTTTACTGAAAGCGCTCATGTTTGTAGCTGTCCATGGAATGCTTACTTTACATTTGCTATAATAGTTACTTTATGAGTTTTACTTATGTGCAACATTCAAAGTAGTCAATCAGGTAGTCAATGATAGAAAATTATCGCTTTGACAGACTTTAAATCCCTCCATTTAGTTCGATATATTGAAGATCGCTTAGTTATCATGAAAGTCAAACATGACTTTTACAGGGTTCTCTAGTGGAGGGGTAAACTGAATGGTTGTCCTGACATTGATCTGGCATATTTTTTCCAAACCAATCAGTCAACTTTATTGTTTACAGTCTGTTGAAGAGATATCTGACATTTAGAACGGTTATAATATTGACCGATAGGTATGTTGTTTTGCCTCTTACAATAGGCCAATTGAAAAGTACTTTGGCGATATTTTGCTGTTTTTCACCCGTTTCCGTCACACTAAATCGTCCGGAAAAGTACAACCAGTACTCCGATCAATTTACATTGAATTTATAGCTGAGGTTCCAAGCTACAATCGTGTGATATTTGATAAGACTGGCTCATATAATGATAAAGTTATGAGGTAGAGGTAGAACTTATTGAATGACCCTCGTACATATTCATCCTATGCTCACAATATAAATTCATTAAAACTGTCCGTAAAAAAGTTTAAAAAATTGAAATACTCACACTTCAGGACCCCTTAATTTCTTGGGGGACCCCTTAAATTTGATTTTTGAAGTCCTAAGGGGTCCTGAAAAATTTCATGGGACCTCTCACATTTTTGATCCAGTGCTATCCCTGCATTCCATTCATGTGCATGATGTTTTCAAACTGTGACGGCTTTCACTTATTACATTTTGTGCACAACATAATATTTATATTAAGGATTTCATTATAAAATGAAAAAGAATTATCGTGGACAACCTGTTTTCTCTTCACTTCCTCTCTACTCCTCTCGCACCCTTCTCTTATAAATGAAGACCATTAACACTTGCCACGCGGCAGGCGGCATTCTAAAGTTTCACAAAATGTTTCAAAAATGTCAAAATAATTAAATATCATTACCATATTTGGAATCAAAATGAGAAATGCATTGCAATAAGTACAAACATACCTAGTATTTATTCAGTAATCCTGGAGATAAATCTTAAAGTTGGGAAATATTTCTGAACAATCTGTTTTGTATATGGTAAAACTAATATGAGCTGGCGTGGATTATACGACCCCTCATCTGTATTTTGGCAACGCAGATAGCTGTTATTGTAAGTTTGATTCCAAATTAAATCTACAAGTCTCCTCTATCCAAATATGTTCTTAGTTTTATACTGCGAATTATTTTAAGGGAAATATATAAAGCTTTAAAAAGGTATCGAAACTGTTGGGACACCTTGTATTAATCTGTCGAGTCAACTTTGGGTAAAATGGGTCAGGGTTGCACAAAGTGCGGGAGCAGGGAGCACCGCTCCCGGGAAATAATGAGCAGAATTGGGGAAATAATGCCAAGTGGAAAAAGAAAAAGTATTGGGGGAAAAGGGTGAAAAAAGATGAAGAGAAAAAAATGCCAACTTTGGGTTATGAGCTGTGGTTGCAGGTATACTAACGTGTTTATTGTTTTATTGCTTTAGTGGCGTCGCTACAGGGGGCAAGGGGAGGGCATTTCCCCAAAAGATATTGTTGTGCCCCCACTCCCTCAAAAAAATTATATTTAGTCAAAATTAGAAGAAAAAATCGACAATGTTAGCAAATAAAGGCAATTTTTTTCGCGCTTCGCGCAGATTTTCCTACTAAATTAGACAAAATGTCACCATTTTAGCGTAAAATGCCACAAAAATCATTTTTGTTCATGCTCCCCTAATAAAAATTCTAATCCAATATTGTAATGGCTGATTTTTATCAAACCTGTAAATATAGGTGGGGAAATGTTAAGCTCAAAACCTTGCTCCGGGGAAGAAACAACTTTGTGCAACCCTGAAATGGGTTAAAGATTCATACAAATTGGCATCTTTGGGTGATATTTAAAAACATATGTGATATTTGTACAATGTAGTTATTGGGGAATTCAATTCGTTAGGCTTTAACAGTGGCGGATACAGGGGGGGGGGGGCTTTGGGGGCGGGCACTTAGCTGAATTTCACGAGCTGACGGCAAAAAAAATCGGGGCCCTTTTACGATTTTTTTTTTGTCAGCCCCCCGTAAATTTTAATCCTGGATCCGCCACTGTTTAATCAACATCAGTCAAATCATCCAATTTGCGTTGAATGCCTATAACTCGACGACACAAACATGATTATTTGGTGTTGTTCAGGTTTTTTACAGAGCCTTCAACATATTTCTGGAGCTAGAGGGCGTTTGATGGGAGACAAGCTGCTGATACCGGGAATTGCGTCAGAAAAATGCAAACAAAAAGTTAATCATTTGCCATGTCATCATCCGATCCAAAACAAAAATAAGAAATGCCGGCCGGTAAACAAATGTGGAGATAAAAGGTAACTTGGCAATGTCTTGCTAGACGTCCCGTAACTCAAGTGCGCATGCTCAAACCAATTAAAATACGTTGTTGGTATACACGGTTTATTCCGTACGGGACGTGAGGCAAGATATAGCCGGTAACTTTGCATACATTATTGCATATTATTATTGTAAAGCCCTAGTTATAGAAATTATAAAAATAAACGTAAAAATAGGCCTACCTAGCTCAGACAGTCAAGTCAAGCGTGTCAAAAATATCATCATGGCTAGCTTTTGGGCAATCCTGTATTTTTAGGGGGTTAAATTCATTGGTACTGTGACTGTATGAAATTACAGCAGTACGTTTCTCCTGTATTTTAGGGGGTTAAATCCTAACCCTAACTCTAACCCTACCCTAACTCTACCCTTACCCTACCCCTACCCTACCCCAATAGAATATATCCCCCTAAAATATTTCTGAAATAATTTATCCCCCAAAAATACCGGAGCAATTCATTTATTTAACCCCCTAAAATACACGATTGCTAGCTTTTGTACTATTATTAGCCTAGTATTAGGCCAAGTAAAACAAAACAACAGTTGATCGTCCCCGCCCGCATCCTTTTTTCGTGCCGCATTGATTTTTTTTACTATTTACTATTTTTTATTATTTTATTTTTATAGTAAAACTTTTCAAAAAATTGCATATAAAACTATTAAATGTTTAAGTTGCTCCAGTAAAACTTTATTAAAACTGTATCTGTACATTAAATAAATGCATTATACAATGGTCAATGTATTAAGAGGTTCAGACTGTAAAATCTTTACTTCAAAAAGCCGGCGGCCATCTTGGGAAAAAAAATAGTAAATAGTAAATAACAAGCCCCTCCCGCATTTTTTCTTCTTCAAAAGTCCGGACGATCAACTGTTGTTTTGTGTTACTTGGCCTTAGTTTACATTAATATTTATAGCTAAACCAGGGAGGTGTAACATCTCTCTGGCTATACACTATATAGCTAGCCATTTAAAAGTGTACAGTCAATAACAATAGGAAAGAGGTATGCGATGTTTCCCAATGCAACCGTCGGGTCTGGAGTGAGGACGTTTTAATGAAATAAACTGTATACTTCATATATTTGACTATTCACTGTTTCATGAAGTTCATGAAACGGTGAATAGTTAAATTCATCATCATGAAGCACATGAAGTATACAGTTTATTCCGTAGAACGTTCTCCTGACGGTTGATAAACAGCGCAATTACCTATGAAAGAGGGGCTATATCTTGCCTCACGTCCCGTACGGAACCTGGAATAAAAAACGTGTATATCTCTAGTCTCTACCCAACATATTTTAATTGGTTTGAGCATGCGCACTTGAGTTACGGAACGTCTGCGTGACACAAGATGGAACCTTATATGCACTTATCAATTGCAACCCCCGGGGGACCCAGGATACGGCTGGGACCATGCGGACGTATAAAAAACGTTGCCCGGCTATGCGGGGGAGTGTATGGGGACATACAAAGTTCCCCCCTCCCCCTAGCTGGGCCTTGTACTTGTAGCCGGGACGTAACAGGAACATACACCACTATTATTAAAGACTTTAATCAGTCTTGAGTCTATTAATAAGTCCATGCTTGTTAAAAAAACTAATCTAGGGACAAATAAATAAACAAAAATGAGGATTTAGGAGATGAGAAGATGAACAAATAAATCGCCGCTCCCCAATTGATCCAGGGACCCTCTCCGCACATCAATCAACCATTGACCGGCAAATAGGCAAGCCACGGTCATCAGCTCACGTTCACGCAATATATTGCGCTCACTATATAATAGCTTGTTCGATTACGTCATGGAAAACCGACCATGCAGGCGCTGGCCCTGGGTCATGGTATTTCGTGGTAATTGGTAGGGATAGCTCAACCTGTTTCAATTTCCAAGAAATATTGTCTTGAATTTGGATCAATCTATTCTCGCTACAGTAAAAAAATGATGCCGAATGTCTATGCTAGATTTCGTAGTTTACCTTTTGACAGGCCTAGGCTAGTCAATCATTTATATTTTATACAAAATTACAAGACGTTCAAACATGGTTAAACATCCCATTGATTGATTACAATGGATACAATAGGCATCAATCATCCTTTTGTCAAACAAACACCCGTTCTGATCGTTAGACTTCCATTCAAACTTTTCGCACTGGTACCATCTGGTTTTCGATTACAATAGTACACATGAACTAATACACCTATCAAAATATGTAAGTTCCCCCCTAGCATATACTAGAATATTTCCAAAAATATTTGATGAATTTAAATAATTGTCAGCCAGAAAGATGCACCCAATTGTTAGGCACATTTTGATACCCAATTTGTTGGCCTTGAGACAATGCAACGATAAGAAATTGTGCCATTTACCACTAAATCGCACCGGCTATGGCTAGATTGTCCATACATCAATAAGCAGATCATAATCAATAAGCAGATCATAATCTTGTTTGTTAATTTTATGGACAAAACCAGCCATAGCCAGTGAGATTTAGTGCCACTTTTTTCTGTATAAAAATTGGTAAATGGCACAATTTCTTATCGTTGCATTGTCTCAAGGCCAACAAATTTGGTATCAAAATGTGCCTAACAATTGGGTGCATCTGTCTAGCTGACAATTATTTAAATCCATCAAATATTTTTGTAACTGTCACAAACTTGATGGAACATTGGATAAAGTTAGAAAAATCAGCATTTTAGTCTAGACCAATTTCTGATTCTCTGTTGTTCAATTTTTATAAAATACCTTTAACATTTTTTTTTTTTGAATAAGTTCATCAGGATTGTAGATATAAATTAAATGAATATTTTGTTGAACAAATCCAATAATTGTACTCACAATTTAGACGGTTTCGTCAACCAGTTCGGTTGACTTCTTCAGAAAATATCCCCCGTCTATACTGCACAACGAAAATCCACAAGAAAGATAACCCAGTACGACCTATCGTGGATTACACTGGTTCGATCGCATATCAGACATCAAAAGCACTGGCGGAAATTCTTGGACCGATAGTAGGTAAAACTCCACACCATGTCAAGAACTCTAGACAACTTGCAGAGGACCTCTCAGCAGTCATGATCGAGGATGACGACATTTTCAACTCGCATGATGTGGTGGCATTGTTCACCAACACACCTATTGAGAAAGCTCTGGAAATCATCAGGACTGCCCTAGAAAAAGACGACGACTTGAAAAACAGAACCAAACTGAACATCAACGACATACTAGAACTTCTACAATTTGTGTTAACCACTACATATTTCTCATTCAGAGATGTGATCTACAAACAGAAGTTTGGCGCAGCCATGGGCAGCCCTGTCAGCCCCATCATAGCAAACATCTTCATGGAATGGCTTGAACAGGAAGCGATCGCCAGTGCACCAATTACATGTAAGCCCAAGCTATGGAAAAGATATGTAGACGACATCTTAGAAATCATATCCAAGGACGCAACACAACAGCTAACAGACCACCTCAACACAGTCGACAAGACGGGCAATATCAAATTCACCTACGAAGAGGAAACTAATGGACAGATACCTTTCCTCGACACGTTGATTGTCCGCAAACCAGATGGCTCTGTCAAGTTGTTGATTTACCGGAAAAAGACGCACACGGATCAATACCTGAACTTCACATCGCAACACCCGCTACACCAGAAACTTGGCGTGATCCGGACCCTGTTCGATAGAATGCAAAACATAGTCACTGAAGAACCTGACCGATTAGCAGAAGAACAGAGGATAAAGAAAGCGCTAGGACTGTGTGGTTATCCTAAGTGGGCTTTTCAAAGAGTGAAAACACAGATGGAGCAAAAACAAAAGAAAAAGCCCAAGAAAAAGGACAGCAGCGAGGTGAGCAACGGAATGGTGGTAATACCATATATCCAGGGAGTGTCGGAAAGACTTCAAAGATCTTTCAAGAAATACAACATCCAAACTGCCATGAAGCCGTACAACACTCTCAAAAACTTACTTGTCCATCCCAAAGACAAACGTGATGCGGCGAAAACAACGGATTGTGTTTATCAAATACCATGTCAATCCTGCGACAAGGTCTATGTTGGAGAAACGGGACGTCTTTTTGGCACCAGATTAAATGAACACAAAAAGGACGCCAACAAAGTCAGTGACCGAAAATTCACACGATCCAACAGAAAAGAGTCAACAACTGAACAACACAAATCAGCAGTGACAGACCACATCGCACAAGAAAATCACACAATCAACTGGACAGGGGCAAAAATCCTCGACAAAGACACAGACAAGCAGAAAAGATGGATTCGAGAAGCAATTTGGATACGACGACAGGGGCCTAACATTCTCAACCGCGACGAGGGCATTTATTCTCTAAGTCACGTGTTCGATCCACTCATCACACCTTTGCATCCTGGGAACGAGAATACCAATTCTCGCGGGAAACAGAAGTGGATTAAACCATTACTGAAGAAGTCAACCGAACTGGTTGACGAAACCGTCTAAATTGTGAGTACAATTATTGGATTTGTTCAACAAAATATTCATTTAACCTTTAACATTGTCATTATGAAATAAATTACTATCACAACTTGTAAAGCAGTTTTGGCCCATGCCCATTAATATCATATGATGGTAATATATATTTTAACATTTTTTCCAAATGTTATAGCCATAATACTTTGTTGTTTTATTTGATTTCATATAGGGAAATGCAGTCATTGCCCTTAACATAATTTCGCAAGAGAATCTTAAGAGCAGGACTCTTTATTCTTTCTTGTAGAGACAAATGCAGCAATCATAAAATACAAATTCAGGAGTATGTTCGGAGGTCATGGGTCAAACCATTTTAAAGCCAAATGTAGAGCTCTGGGGCTCCTACTAGAATGATTGACCAGTGGCAGCCAGAGCATCAACATTTTAGGGGGAAACGGGGGGGGGGCAAGCAAACATTTGGTGGGGAAAACATTTTGGGGGAAATGCGCACAAGGTGCACAATAATTTTGGCTTTTATTGTAAAAATTGCCTAAAATTAGCTTAATTTGTTCTTCAGATGAATGGGCCTAGCTACCATTAGTGCATGTTTTGTGGAGAGAAATAATTGAGCAACTATGCGCAGCATCAGATGGGCGTTCAATTTTGGGAACTGGAAACCCACCCAAAGAGACTGGCTATTTGCAGCAAGATGTATACAACGGGAGGAGAAAGAAAGGATCGGACGATTTCTATTTACCAAAGATTCAAAGTCTTCAATGGTAAGACATTTGTATTTTGTATAGGCTGTTTGGCCATGGGATAAAAACCACTGCTCTTCAAGTATTTAGAAGCTCAGACAGCTGGTTCTGTCCGGCATTTATTGTTTATGTCCCACACAAATTAATAAAAAAAGAAGTTAAAGGTAGATGACCCGATCACATTTTCGTAACACAGAATTATTTCAAACATACGGAGATTTTCATATCATATGAAAGCTCGTATTTTTCTCATCATCATACTGAAATTTGACGGCCTAAATCGGTATAATTACGGAGAAATCGTTGAAATAACGTCGAATTACCGCGAATGGTGGTAACCACCGATATAGTTTGTGTACTACTCAATGGGTACAGTTCACAGCATCTTGTGCGTCTAAAATAAGAACCATTAGAGCTATGCAACTCAAACTTTGGAACACGACTTTTTTAAGGATGACCTTTCATGTAGAATAGAAAACTTCAAGTTGAAAATCGGAATATGATCGGGTCATCTACCTTTAAATGAAGAAATAGTTTCATGGTATCATCAAATTATTACAAATGTTTTGAGTGATAGAAACATTTTACATGGTAAAAAAGTTGCAAAAAATGTGAGGAAAGGTATGATAAAGCAGACGGCTAAATCAAGTCTCACCTAGCACTGGTTTTCGTGCCCAACCGAAAACCAGAAACTTGTGTCAGAAAGTCCAGAGAAACCAGTGGCGTAGCTAGTTTTTTCATATTGGGGGGGGGGGGGGGGCGGGGGCAAGAACTGACAACATTATTCCAACTGAATTTTTTTAAATTTATTTTATACTTATTTTTGCTATGATTAAGGTACATTTCAGCTTTAAAGAAGTTTCTACTAAAATATATTACATTTCAGGGAACCGATCGTGCCAATCTCAACTGACACGACAGTCAATATTGGGGTGGGGGTGCCCCCCCCCCTCTGGCTACTCCACTGCAGAGCACTATAGCAAGGGATGTGACAAATATACCAAAAGGGATGAAAGCACTATTCATAGGTCTGTTATGTGCAGCGATCCAGGTCTGTCACAGCGTTGTTATAGCTGATGGCCAACCGATTATCATTCAGTTTAATTTGTAGCACAACATTCATCATTTATATTTGAGTTACCGCGCTATTTCAAATCTAGCATTATCCATACGTGTATTACGATTTTCTAAATAACCTGAACACACTGTAGTATGGGATGGGTAGCGACATACAGACTTTGATAGAATTCTAAAATGATTACTCATTGATATTGCTAAAATTATGGCATTTCAGAAGAAGTATGCAAATTAGTTCAAACCTACCAGTAAGTAGTGACCTGCCTCACCAAATAAACAATGTATTATGATTTTCAAAGTTCATGGTTTGTGTTTAGATTTAATATGAATTGAACACAAATGTTTAGATGGGGTTGAGCTGATGAACTTATCTTTTTATGAATAAAAATATCAAATTTGTGTTTCAATACCCATTAAATCTAAACACAAACTTTGAATATCATAATACATTGTATGTTCAAGCAGGTCACTAGTAGATTTTAATTGGCATAGGGTACTTCTTCTGAACAGCCATAATTTTGGCAATTTAAATATAACGCTGGATTGAAAATAGCGTGTCAACTCAAATAATGAGGTCGTGCTACAAATTAAACTGAATGGAGAGTATCAATTGGCCATCAACTATAACAATGCTGTAGCAGACCTGAATCACTACACATAGCAGGTATGGATGGGTTGCTTCTTACCCCTTTAGGTAGAGTAGTCCCAGAGCGAGGGAACACTCAGAATATAACCATACATGATCACCCCCACAGTGATTTTTCCCCCAAAATGGTGATTTTCATGATTTTGGCGGTAAAAAATCACATTTTTTAGCACCTTTTGGTCTGTAACTCAAAAAATAAAAAATAAGATATTAAAAAAAAAAACGCTCCTGGGGAATGTTATCAGGATTATCATGAAACTAGTATAACAAAATTTAACAAAATATATTTTGAGTTATCTTTTCCAAGCCTAAAATGGGTCAAAAAAGGTGTTTTTTATAAATTTTTTCCAAAATGGTCAATTTCATTATCATGGTTGGATTCATTGAAGCCTTTTCTGCAAAAAACTGTATATGTTTATAAAGATTAAATGAATATTGAAGAAGCTACGGCAGTTTTACAGAGGCTGTACCTGAGAGTCCACACCCCCCTTAAATCAACATCCAGTTTACACACACATTGGGCCTGTACTCAACATTATTTCAATTCTCGATGACCACTTGACAGGCACCCAAAGTTGATCTGGATGGAGATTGGTCATTTTTAAGAAACAGCTGTCACTTCACTGTCAGTTCGTAATTATTACAATAGTTTGATAGACTGACAACAAAAGGAAATAGCCCCTTAATTGCTCAAGTTCAAAACTCAATGCGAGGGATAGGGTAATAGAGCTGTAAAATTGGAAGCTTGGACTGGTGGTAACTCATACAGTATAACATGCACCATTGTGTACTCGAACTCATTCATACCAGTTTTCACCTCAGTGAATGATGCAGGCAGGGGACCAAACCAGTGCTATATAAATAACAAGAATCTCAGATGGGAATCTCTCTCTCTATTCAACTTCAATATTATCTTCCTCATCTGAAAACCACAATGAGCATAGTGTAGCTTGGACTGGTAACTCATACAGTATAACATGCACCATTGGAAGTACATGTACTTGTACTAAGTCAGTACTCATTCATACCAGTTTTCAGCTCAGTGAATGATGCAGGCAGGGGACCAAACCAGTGCTATATAAATAACAAGAATCTCAGATTGGAATCTCTCTCTCTATTCAACTTCAATGTTATCGTCCTCATCTGAAAACCACAATGAGCATAGTGTAGCTTGGACTTGTAACTCATACAGTATAACTTGCACCATTGCAAGTACTCAGTACTCATTCATACCAGTTTTCAGCTCAACGGATGATGCAGGCAGGGGACCAAACCAGTGCTAGTCTCACCAACATGCTTACATACTAAACTATTGTTACATACAATGAATCAATTCCTAAATTTTAGCATAATCTTTTTTTGCTTTCTTTTTTTTTCCACTTCAGGCTGGTCGACTCATGATACGCAAAGTGATCACCGATAATCTGAGGATTCCATGGAGTGAGATATGTCTGTACAGGACAGACAAGGGCAAACCATGCCTAGCCAACATACACTCTTCCCATGGTGCAACACTTCATTTACCACATTTTAATTTTAACGCATCTCACCATAGCAGTTTTTCAGTACTAGCTGCCGAAGGAGAAAGGGCTTGTGGGATCGATGTGATGGGGGTTGAAAGACCAGGTATGTTGTAGATATTAGACTTTATTTGGCCGGATTATTGTGTAGTAATGGATGGGGCGATTGATATTTATTATGAAAATATGGACATAAGCAATAAGCATCCATTACCACACCATAATCCAGCAACCAAACTATAATTTCAAGTTATTACATTACGGGCACGAGTGGTCCAGCAGATAAGTTCTCACTCCATAATACAAAGGTTGTGGGTTCAAGTCCCGTTACAGCCAGTGTGTTATGTCCGTAGGCAAGGCATGGTACCCTGCTTGCCTCTCTTCACCCAGGGTACCAGCATTTTAAGGTTGGGAAGGTAAAACAGACATGTTGTGCGGGAGGAGTGGCGAACCCCAACAGCAACAATTGCAAGGATGAGTCAGGCTAAGGACAGGGATTTTGCGCTTTTTAAAAGCACTAAAAGTGCTGCTTGATTTGGGAAAAAGTGCTTTTTGGAGCAAAAGGTGCTTTTTTAGTTAAAAGGTGCTTTTTTAGTTAAAAGGTGCTTTTTTCACCAAAATTATGCCATATGCGTTAAAAATAAATCCAAAAGCGCGATTATATTGCATGTTTCCATGTTGACATATTTCTTTTTTCAATGTCAACGCCATCATTTTTCATTCAAAACTGCATTGAAACTATACTAAGTGCAGCCACAGTTATGTAACTTGTTGATTTTTAGGTAAATGGGCATTATTTGTTAAACATTTAGACAATTTTTGAAAAAAATTGCTGTGTAATGAAAAAGTGCTTTTGCACCAAAAAAGCACCTTTTTGGGGCAAAAGGTGCTTTTTTGGTGCTTTTGCGCTATTGAGCATTTTCCCTGTCCCTAAGTCAGGCCCAAACGCCAAGGAAAGAGAGATGGGCGAAACGAGACCCATGTTTAGGGATTTTCAACATTTGCCATCAATTCCTCTTTCTTATTTTCTTGCAGGTAGCCAAGATGTGTCAGAATTCTTCCGTCTTATGCAAAGGCAATTTACACCCTATGAGTGGAACACTATACGAGCAGCTGGGAGCGAGTGGCAACAACTAGAAATGTTCTATAGACATTGGGTAAGGAATACACAATGGGGGTGGCGGTGTAGAACTTAAGAAATGTACAATTTGTCTTCATCTTGTATTAGGTTAATATAGAGTGTCAAACATTCAAGATGATTAAAATTCATAATTTGAAAAATTTAGATAGCTATCATTTTGTACAGAAACATAATTTGTGTTGTTCTTTCAAAATGAATGTAATTATATTAAGACTGATAGTGTTGGGCTGAATTTGTAAATATTACACACACGCATTGATTACAGCATTCTCATGATATGTTATAAAACCCTGTTGTAATTTGGTTGTGGTTGGTTCGGTCCTGTCATGACTGACAGCTCGTGACCTTACAGATACTACGCCACAAATAACGATTTTCAGCAAAGGAGTAACAATCACGGAGAGGGTGTCCAGTAATCAATTTTATTTGGTCAATCCACCGGGAACGAGGTCTGCCTCTCTTACGCTTCCCTTCAATCATGCCTTGCATGATCATCTTCTCTAGGTTGTTACCCTTGCGACGTGAGATATGGCCGAAGTAGCTCAGCATTTGGGTGTTGATAGCATGAAGAAGTCGTTTAGACACCCCTATTTCTTCAATAATACTGGCATTGGTCCTTCTCATTGTCCATACGATACGAAGCATACGCCTCCAACACCACATCTCGAAAGCAGCTATTCTGTTTTTGTCAGCTTTGGTTAGGGTCCACGTCTCACATGCATACATGGCAATTGGAAATACAAGGGCTTGGACTAGCCTGGTTTTTGTTGCTCTGGTTATTCCTCTGTCAGCCCAGATCTTGCTTAGGTTGATCATTGCTGATCTGGCCATTGCTAAACGGTGTCTAATCTCTTGGCTGCAACCACCCTCTTTGGTGATCAGGGATCCAAGGAAGTTGAATTTCGAGACCGATTCCACCTCATTACCATCAATTATGAGAGGCTCTCCAACACCATCTGTGCCTATGGACATGATCTTGGTCTTGCTGACATTTAGACGTAGGCCAAGCTGCTCACTCTCCACCTTGACTTTCTTCAGGAGTTCCGCCATCTCTTCCATATTTGTTGCAAACAGGGTGGTGTCATCGGCATAACGTAGATTGTGTATTTGGTATCCACCTACTGACAGCCCCCCTGGCCAATCATCCAATGCACGTCTCATTATAGACTCTGCATAAAGGTTGAAGAGTGCTGGTGAAAGTATGCACCCTTGACGGACTCCCTGACCTAGAGCAAACCAATCACTATTTCCTTTCTCAGTGCGCACACAGGCAGCTTGACCATCATACAGATTGCGAATTAGGTGGACGAGGTGGTAAGGGATTCCCATTTCTTGCAGTGCTGTCCACAATGCGGAATATCTCACACAATCAAAGGCCTTAGCGTAGTCTATGAAGCACATGAAGAGCTCCCTCTGGAATTCAAAACATTTTTCCATTATGTGACGTACATTGGCTATCTGATCTCTTGTGCCGCGGCCTTTCCGGAAACCGGCTTGCTCAGCAGGAAGTTCACGTTCAAGATGAGGTCTGAGACATTCGTTGATGATGTGCAGCAGGATTTTGCTTGCATGTGGTATCAGAGCGATAGTACGATGGTTTTTACACTCGCTAGCATCCCCTTTCTTTGGAAGTGTAAGGAAAACTGATCTCTTCCAATCCTCTGGCCATACTCTTGACTTCCACACAGTATTGCACAGCTTTTGCATAATAACTGCTACAGAATCATCAGCTTGCTTCAGGAGCTCACTTGGAATATCATCTAGACCAGGTGCCTTTTGACTTTTTAACTTCTTGATGGCTTCCTGGACCTCAGACAGAAGAATATCAGGCTCATCTTCACCTAGTGGAGGCGGGGGAGACTCCTGTGAGCCATTTGTCTCTTCTTGGGACGCATACAGATTTTCACAGTAGTTTTTCCAACGATCCTTGATTTCGTCACTCTCAGTCAAGACTTTTGTTGTAATTTAGCTATTCTTTATCTTTAAAAAAAATAAAATCAGTTGTTTTTGGATTCATTTTTCATTCATATTCTGTGTAAAGTTAGGCATTTATAAGACACTGTCCAGATCGTCAGTGTTTGCATGACACTAGTTATCTACATTTGCATGAACCGCTTAAAAGTTAGGCACTTGCATGACACCACTCTAAACTATCTGCATAAAGTTAGGCAACTGCGTAGATTCATTTGCATTACATCACTCACGCCATTCTTTGTAAAGTTAGGGATTAGGCATCAGTATTAATCACACTCAGAAGTCTTGTAAAGTTGAGTATTTACGGATGGCTTGATTAAAAAAAATGGAGTGGCACTTCAAAGTGGTCTCATGACCATCACCCCGGTATCGTGGTTTTTGGGAATAAAACTATCACGGGAGGAGCAAAAGTTCTTCTTCTTTTTTTTTGGGGGGGGGGGGGGGTGAACTGGCACCAGGGATCAACAAGGGTCGCCTGCATGGCAGTTCCCTCCCCTATCTTATTTTGAGCCAAGGAATCGGCTTGGGAAAGCATAAGATTTCCCTCCGCATATTATAGCCCACTTGGAGGGACTGGGGAAGCGCGCTACCAGAACCTATTTAGTCATCACGAGACAGTGATTTAACTGCGTCATTCACTAATTGCAGTTTATAAATGCGAAGGAAGGGTAGGGAAAGGAAGGGAATAGTAGATTAGTATTTTTAGCATTCAGGTCTGTTTGGTTCAAACATTATTTGAGTAGAGTTATTACCTCACCATCTCAAGGATGAAAAGTTGACACCTCATAAGTTTCATGATATCTGTTGAATTTAAACTTTGTGTCAACCAGCTAAACATGTTGGGCCAGCTGGTTTAAGCTTAAACCTGTGACTAACTAAACTCATGTCTAAATTATACGCAAGTTTATCTTTTAAACTACATGTTAAACAAACCTGATTTTAAACTCTGCGAATCTCGCCCCCAGAGTGGATGTGCGATCACTGCTCGTATACAGATATTACATTAATTGTGGCCCAAATGGGACTGAATTCTTTAACTACACATGTATTTTTAAGACTAAGTGATCTGCACGTCAGCTTGCACCGGGCACGGTTAAGTAATCATTCAAGGCATACAGTTGGTGTATGAGTTTAGTTAAATGCACGTTAAACTATCCCCATACCCATGTTTAAAGTTAGACACTTTTCAGTGAGTTAGACGCGTGTTTAAGTTAACTTAATTTTCGAGAACTGCGTTTAGTTAAATGATGTGTTTAAAGTAAAAGTTGACCATGTGTATAGCTTAAAACCGTGTTTAAATATGAATGAGAATACAGGACGTTAAGTTTTTTTAAATTATTATTCCATCTCTTCCCCAGTGTCTAAAAGAAAGCTATGTGAAAGCGATAGGCACAGGCCTTGGCATCAGTCTACAAAGAATAGAATTCCGCCCAAAGACTCTGACGCTACAACAAGACACTGTTGTCACAGATACGCAGATTTACTTTGATGGTAAACTGCTGTCGTCGTGGCATTTCGAGGAGACGATGTTGGACGAGACTCATTATGTAGCCGTTGCACTTAATAGTGAACAAAAGGTAATTGCGTTATACGAAGGGTTGACATTTTGGTAGAATTAGAGAATCCATTCTGGCAAAGATTCTCGGCAGGGCTGGTCTGGCCGTTGTGCCCTGACGATTGGCCTCACAGTAACCTTACTACTTTTTAAAAAATCCAGGACAACATCACCAAATTGTCTTTTCTATCATCTTTCTCAATTTTTCATGCAGAATCATGCCTTCATTATCCTCTAGTATACGTTGCATATACACCTAGCACATAAAGTCCCTGCTCAGGTGCTTTGAGGTTGACTAATTCAAAATATATAATCGGTACCATAAATCTGAGATATACATTAAATTAGCCAATTTCTTCTCCGCAGTTTGATACCTCATTCAACAAAATCGAATGGATACTTTTAAAGTTATGGCGATTTCAATGACCGCGCATGCAACAGAAATGTTGCACTAGGTATAGGAATCATTGATTTGTGTGTGATTACTGTCATAACTGTGTGCTATCTGAACGAGACAGATGAATGGGTCTTTAGTGATAACCGCAATGTGCGGGACAAAGGGTGTATCTGGCTGTGAAGAATACAAGTCTTAGCTGATAAGCTGTGAGTTTTTCAGTGCGTAAATCCATAGACGGGTAAAACATTGATTTTTACCGTCTATGGTAAATCACACACAAATCAATGATTTCCTATACCTAGTGCAACATTTCTGTTGCATGCGCAGTCATTGAAATCGACATAACTTTAAAAGTATCCATTCGATTTTGTTGAATGAGGTATCAAACTGCGGAGAAGAAATTTGCTAATTTAATGTATATCTCAGATTTTTGGTACCGATTATATATTTTGAATTAGTCAACCTCAAAGCACCTGAGCAGGGACTTTATGTGCTAGGTGTAGGTCAATCTGTTGTTCGTGAATCATGCCTTCATTATCCTGTAGTATACGTTGCATATAGGTCGATCTGTTGTTTGTGAATCATGCCTTCATTATCCTGTAGTATACATTGCATATAGGTCGATCTGTTGTTCGTGAATCATGCCTTCATTATCCTGTAGTATACGTTGCATATAGGTCGATCTGTTGTTTGTGAATCATGCCTTCATTATCCTGTAGTATACGTTACATATAGGTCGATCTGTTGTTTGTGAATCATGCCTTCATTATCCTGTAGTATACGTTGCATATAGGTCAATCTGTTGCTCGTGAATCATGCCTTCATTATCCTGTAGTATACGTTGCATATAGGTTGATCTGTTGTTTGTGAATCATGCCTTCATTATCCTGTAGTATACGTTGCATATAGGTCAATCTGTTGCTCGTGAATCATGCCTTCATTATCCTGTAGTATACGTTGCATATAGGTTGATCTGTTGCTCGTGAATCACGCCTTCATTATCCTGTAGTATACGTTGCATATAGGTTGATCTGTTGTTTGTGAATCATGCCTTCATTATCCTGTAGTATACGTTACATATAGGTCGATCTGTTGTTTGTGAATCATGCCTTCATTATCCTGTATTCAACAACTCCCCCATACCTTAAGTACAGTAGCAAAGCGTTGTTGATTTGAGATAAACCCACTGTTCATATGCAAATTACTAGGATAGCGAACCTTATTTGGAAACCGCAAAATTGTAAACAAACAAAAATGTTCACACAAATTTGTTCATTTTTTCGGCGTATAAATGCATTTCGCCATGAAATCCTTAAAGTTAGCAAATAGCTTTATATACCGAAATGTAGCTATACCCCTGAGGAAAATATTCTTGGCGAGGGCCATATGTAAAGGTTCACTTCTAAAGCCACAATTTTAGCCGAACCGTCGCTACCTGAGCGCAAGAGAATCGCAATTTTTGTATCATCGCGGCGAAACGTGTTCGCTTTGATCTCCAGGACCGTACCACTATTGAAACGGAGGGGTGTGTTTTGATTTTATACAAATATTCTATAAACATGTATCAAAATGTGTTGTGTAAATTAAACGCATTCTTGATTTAATTTTTCTCCGAATGTTAAAGGTGGTGTGTGAATAAAATGCTATTTACAAAATATTTTTAATTTCACAATTACTTGCGAAATAATTTGTCTTCTCTCATGTTTACCTTTTGTAACCCAGCCCATTCTGAAGTTCGATCGCCCATTTACGGGGAACGGACGATGTCCAAATAAGGGCCTAATTATAATAAACGTAAACTTTTTTTTCTCGATTTTTAAAGAGCAGCTATTTTTTTAATGTCAAATTAAGCCTATTAAAACAAGTTTTGTACTTGTTTTCATTAAATATCCAAAACGATATTCACATTTGAATGATGTAAATATGTTTGGTCGTTGTTGAACGGGGTTCAACAAGGTCTTCGTCGTTGTTTATCTTGAATCGACAACGGTAAGACGGGTTTATTTTGCTCGGGCAGCTAAAGCTGCCCTCGCAAAATAAACCCGTCTTACCGTTGTCGATTCAAGATAAACAACTCCGAAACCTTATTGAACCCCTAAGTATACGGTGCATATAGGTCAATCTGTTGCTCGTGAATCATGCCTTCATTATCCTCTAGTATACGTTGCATATAGGTCGATCTGTTGTTCGTGAATCATGCCTTCATTATCCTGTAGTATACGTTGCATATAGGTCGATCTGTTGTTTGTGAATCATGCCTTCATTATCCTGTAGTATACGTTGCATATAGGTCGATCTGTTGTTTGTGAATCATGCCTTCATTATCCTGTAGTATACGTTGCCTATAGGTCAATCTGTTGTTTGTGAATCATGCCTTCATTATCCTGTAGTATACGTTGCATATAGGTCGATCTGTTTGTGAATCATGCCTTCATTATCCTGTAGTATACGTTGCATATAGGTCAATCTGTTGTTTGTGAATCACGCCTTCATTATCCTGTAGTATACGGTGCATATAGGTCGATCTGTTGTTTGTGAATCATGCCTTCATTATCCTGTAGTATACGTTGCCTATAGGTCGATCTGTTGTTCGTGAATCATGCCTTCATTATCCTGTAGTATACGTTGTATATAGGTCAATCTGTTGTTTGTGAATCATGCCTTCATTATCCTGTAGTATACGTTGCCTATAGGTCGATCTGTTGTTTGTGAATCATGCCTTCATTATCCTGTAGTATACGTTACATATAGGTCGATCTGTTGTTTGTGAATTATGCCTTCATTATCCTGTAGTATACGTTGTATATAGGTCGATCTGTTGTTTGTGAATCATGCCTTCATTATCCTGTAGTATACGTTGCATATAGGTTGATCTGTTGTTTGTGAATCATGCCTTCATTATCCTGTAGTATACGTTGCATATAGGTTGATCTGTTGTTCGTGAATCATGCCTTCATTATCCTGTAGTATACGTTACATATAGGTTGATCTGTTGTTCGTGAATCATGCCTTCATTATCCTGTAGTATACGTTGTATATAGGTCAATCTGTTGTTTGTGAATCATGCCTTCATTATCCTGTAGTATACGTTGCATATAGGTAGATCTGTTCGTGAATCATGCCTTCATTATCCTGTAGTATACGTTGTATATAGGTCAATCTGTTGTTTGTAAATCATGCCTTCATTATCCTGTAGTATACGTTGCATATAGGTCGATCTGTTGTTTGTGAAGCATGCCTTCATTATCCTGTAGTGTATGTTGCATATAGGTCACGTATGATGTGCATGGATGACCAGGTCTCCATTGGCTATGTGTTGGTATGTAGATGAAATACTTTTGAGCAGGTTCTTCATCCGGGAGAAAAGAATATATGTCCAAGGAATCTCAGCTGGCGGCTCTTTACACAGTGAATAAACGGCTCGGTCATGGTTATGTCGTAAATGGTGGTGTTTAGGACAGGATCCTTGCATTTGATAGTAAGCATTTATCACATAGCAAGAGGTGACATCAAATATCGACAAAAAAAATACTAAACACTCTATTTTTATCTTTCAGGATGAAGTCGCATCATCCTTCAAGATGTTGACCTTCTCAGACCTGATATCTTCAGCCACGCCAGTTTTGGACAGGATCCTTGCACTTGATAGTAAGCATTTATCCTGTAGCAAGTGGTGACAGATATAAAATATCGGTAAAGAAAATCTCAAATGCTCTCCTTCTATTTTTATCTTTCAGGATGAAGTTGCCCCATCCTTCAAGATGCTGACCTTCTCAGACCTGATATATTCAGCCACGCCTGTATTACCAGAGGATGAGCGATATTGGACTAGCTTTGCTTCCAAACAGGAAAGACCACTTAGACAAAGCGACCAACTTGCCAATAATCAAATGATGGATTTATGACCCCAACATGAGGAGGTCTTTCATATTGACATGATACATAAGCGGGTATGAAGTATTCAGCTGCAAAAACATGTTAAATTCCTATCTCGTTTTGCCGGAAGCTGAAAAAAGGGGTATAGAACGGTACGCATGATATTTGATCATGAACAGAAGAAGATATCAGGATTTATCAACTGTTGATGTTTACAATATTCCTTGTATGAGAATTGTCATTGATTGTATGCACCAACCTTTGTGAATTCCTGGAATTATTTTCTGTTTATTTGCAAATCTTATATTGATAGGTAGTCAAAGGTATATCGATCGTGTCATCGGGATTTCATAATCCTAAAAAGAGGTCTTCCTTTTAGGTTGATCATAAGAGAGCTGATACCTTATCAGAGTTATTGCTGAAACACATTCATATCATCAGCATACTATGATATGGTATTTTGTGTTTATCCAAATCAGAGTTGAATCGTAGCTCTTAGTCTTAGGTCAGGTCATACAAGCCCGTTAGGCCATTCCATTTAAAATCCATACACCCCCATGTGAATTTCAAATGGGGTTACCTGTATTGTTGACTCCATTTGAAATATACACTGCCTGTGGGGAAGATTAGGGACATGTTTCCATAGGGGTGTATGGATTCCAACTGGAAAAACCAATTTATCCGCCTTTTATTTCTCATAAAAAGAGGTCGTCCATAATGGTCTGAAAAGAAAAGGAAATTGTTGTGGTTTCTTGGAATATGAGCTTGAGAAATTGTTCTTCCTTTTTTTTAAAAATCATTTTCTGTATATTTTATCAACTTTATGTTGACCTCATTCATATTAATATATTTGCAGTGATAATGAGGTGCACTGTTGAATATTTAGTAAAAAATCGACAGTGTTTGTAATTGTATACTGTGTGAATGCATGGCATACACAGCTACTTTCTTCTGCCCGGCATCATGGTTACAATACTGCTAGCCAGTACCTGTACACATAATGTAGGCCCAGTACCTGTGTGAGTACTGTTAAGTACCTGTGTGGGTACTGTTACAGTACCAGTGAAATACCACCAAAGTAGCTACACAGTACCAGTCACTCTGCTACTCTGTGGCTACTTAGGTTGTACCACACAGGTACTGTACAACTCCCATACATGTACAAGCAAACAATACCAATACAGGTACTGGCAGCCGATTCACCATGATGCGAGCCATAAGAAAATAGCTGTGTAGCATCAATGGCTAATTAGAAGCTAAACAGCAGAATAAACCAAAAACATATTTTATATAGACAAAAATTATAATGCCAATATAGAGTTTATTATTTGAGAAAAACAGTAGTCAACAACTCAGAAAAATCGGAAAATCACTATATTTGAAATATTTTATTTATTTTTAAAAATCAAGATTTATCTTTAAAATCAAGATGTGTCTAAAAATCTAATAATTTACATTTGGTCAATATTTACAGTCGATTTGTCTCACCCTAGTTTGTTAGGGCTAGGGTTAGAGATGGATTTAAGACCTAATGGCTTGTAGAGTGTAAGACATGTGGCTATATTAGGCTCAATGATCTTGGACCACAGGGTAAAAAACTGTTCAAATCTTTGCCCCATATTTTAGGCTCAATGATCTTGGATCACAGGGTAAAAAACAGTGTTCAAATCTTTCCCCCATGTTTCATGTATACACAATTGCACGCTCAGGGACTATGTTTGTTCGCGAACTGTTCAAAATAGTCCTGGTGTTGAAAAAGGGATTTTGATTTTGACCACTGTGGTAGGACCACATGGGAATAAACCAAAAATCTTGGCTAAAATATGAGTAAACTATTCCTTTCTGGGATTGAGCACAAACTGTGCTTTGTATTCGGGTTTTTATACTCCTGATTTTTAAAGACTTTTCGGCATTAAATTAAGGTCCTGCAAAGTAAGTGGACTTGGACAGTGCACTATTATTATAGTTCAATCAGTTCCAAATTGGCGACAAATATGTTTTATCTCTCCGCGCGCAAAGTAATCCCAGTGTTTGTGTATTCTTATATTTGGGACTTGCCAACATTGGCAGATATTTTGAAATGATTGTGTGTAAGTGATATCATGAAAATAAATGATTCAAACTGATTATTATGAATGAAGATTCATATATGCAGAAGTTTTGTGTTATTTGTGTATTCTTCTACAAGGTCAGTCAGAAATACTTTATTAGGTAAAAGCCTTTACAAAGATTTCAGGCGTGTAGGGGAGTCAAAAAAAGTGTACTCAACTTTGGGATTTATATCTTAAAATCTGTGCAAAGACTTCACAGATTTTTTATTGCAGCAGAAGGGCAATCTAATTAGCTTTCTGTAGAATTTTAGTTGGTTGAAATTGGTTGTGGTAAACATATTTAATGCTAATTTGCGTAAAAGTCAACATTTTATAAACCGAACAAGATTTGCGATAATTGCTCTGATAACATCTATAGAATCTCACTATTGAAAATGGTCCACACTCCAGTCCAGCTGAGTCCGCCTATCACAAAGACAAATTTGTTGTTTCTAAATTCATGTAATGACATTGTTTTGACATTATTTCTCATTTAATGTTTGAAAAATATAAATGAAAATGTTTGATTTGTCTTTAGTAGTTAGTTTTTGTGTACCATACATAAATCCACTTGTTCATTAATATCAGGCATTATTGGGTAAAATATTCAATATTGTATTCAAAATGCAGTAACTTTATCAAAATGGTCATATCTGGTAAACGGTGCCATGAAATGTCATGATTCTTTTTGCTGATGATAGTGAATGAATAAATGCATCTATTTCCGTATACATCGGTTGCCTTCATATTCTGATAATAAAGATTTGTAATAATTATTTTACTTAAGAGTGCACTCTTTTATTTTACTCTCCCTGTATATTTAAAATCAAATTAATATGAGTCCCTGAAAGACAATTTAATTTAGTGTTAAAGGAGGTGTCCCGCAAGCATAAAAGTGTGCATTATATGTTAGAAATATAACTATCGAGCCCAACTTTTGTAATGATATAGAAGAAAACACCACACTTATGACAAAAACAAATAAAAACCGCAATCTCTCAACATGCCCTTTTTAAAATTCGCGGCGATCAAAAGTCCCAGTGTCGATGATGTCATAGTTGTACAATACACATGCGCAAATTTGAGCACCGATACCCATGACGTCATCGACACCAGGACTTTCAATCGCCGCGAATTTTAAAAAGTGCATGTTGAGTGATGGCAGTTTTTATTCATTTTTGTGACTAGTACAGTGTTTTGTTCTATATAATTACGTAACTTCGGCTCGATAATTATGTTTCTAACAAATAATGCTCAATGTTGTGCTTGCGGGACCATTCCTTTAATAAAAGAAATGTCATATAGGTGACCATTGCATCAATGTTAGTATATACCTTTATTTTAGAACCGATTCACAGAATCACAATATCTTCTAGTAAATGACATGGCTGGCTGACTTTAAAAAGCAGTCGATGTTTGAATTGAATATACAAGGGCGTGGTTATTATTAATCTGAATTAGCTTAAAAAAGGGGGCTCTACTATAAAATAATGTTAAATTGGTTGATATTTTAAAAATAAATTGTAAAGCTAAATAAATGGACCTCTTTAGCAGTGATGTTAGTGTCTTGGGAAAGAAATGACTACAAGTACTACAATGCAATTTGGTCGTCCAATGTCCATATCACTTATATGCATTTAATGAGACGCCATTTGAAGTTGAATAGAAGTAGATGGGTTTTTGCTTTTTGCATTATTGTACTAGAATAAAAGCAAGGTGCATTAAGTCTACAAAACAAGTCATATACAGTGCTAAAAAAAAGTAACTTAACCAGGTACTAAATTTGCTCATAACTCAAAATCTATTCCCAGTTTAAAAATATCAAATTAGACAATTATGGATTAATATCTCCACTTCAATTTGAGATATTGTTTCTGAAGATCAGTAGTTAATAAAAAGAATGCTACACTGAAAACAATGAGACAAAGTGCAATTTTGATTTTTGAACTTGGGTTTTGAACATGCAGTATAGTGTGAGAGGTATGTGTATGGGCTCCATTGATCAATTTACGCATCCCCAGACTCATTTTACTATTGACCATTGAGTTGTCGCTTTAAGTTAATCAATAATCTGCCTATTCATACACAGAAGAACCAAATGCTAAAATGAAAAACAGACCTTGTTTTGGTTTTGCCATATACATGTTTGTCAATCAATACACAGTCAATCTTCACGTGCAATATCCCAAATTAAAGAGAAGATTTGTTTTCTTCAATTTCATAATTTGATATTTTTACATATATAGGAGCTATAGTTTCTGATTCATGATCATATTTACATGAAGTTACCTACTTTAGTATTAGTAAAAAGACACAAAACACAAGTCTAACACCAATTTGCATATTTGTGTTGAACAATAACACCACATTTTTGCAGTAAAACATTTATTAATATCATTTCCCCTCAACATAAAACTACGTAACTCAAAAATGATCACAGTTTCTCTATTTTTTTTCTCTCTATTGAATCATTTTTTACACCTATAAGTCTTTTGATTTATCTATACAAATACTGAATTTTATATGCGCTAGGCTGAATCTAACCATATCATATCGTCCCTGCTGTTCTGTCAAAACCTGTACGTGTTTCCGGCCCTTCAGCATGTATACAGTAAAACTGCCCAATGGTTATGCCCCGTGGGGCCAATCAGGTATGTGCTAAGGGTATCAAAATTGCCAAATTCAAAGAATAAGGGTGTATTTTTCAAATAGTCAGTTTCATCTTCGTAAAAATAGCCAAAAACGGTCAAGCCTATAAGACAAATTTACTAACAAAACTGAATTACACAATTATTTCATACATTCATTTAAGTCTAAACTTGTCTTAAGGTCCTATCCTATGTCCTTTGCCAGGAGTATGATGCGTTGAGCTATAATCCTTGATAAGGGTCACTTTTTCCTTCTTTGAGAATCTGTGTTTCAGGGTAGTTTTTGGGAGTGTATTCACATGGATGATTACAACTTTTATACATGAGTGCCGCCGCCCCCCCCCCCCCCCACCCCTGATTATGCATAAGGAAGTGTTGCTTTATACATGTTCAGGGGCAAGAGCACTTAAAAAGGTTTTGATAGATGTGGTTTCGGCCCTTAAACATGTTTAGAGCAAACTGCCCCAATGTTATACATATGAAGTATTTACTTTATACTGAAGGGCCTGATGGAGATACAAGGTTTTGACAGAATAGCAATAGTTTGTTCACTACCAAATAGGCAAGTCTTGATACACACACGTACATGGCAAATTAATGATTTGAACAAACATTAAAAGCAGCAGGCATAATATTGAACTCAGGTGAACAAAATCTGAAAGAAAGAACAAATCCAAATATAAGGGGGGAAATTTACATTTTGGTAGCAAAAATATCTACTTTCAGATATATTTCTACAATATAATTATATTATCATGCCTGTTGCAGTCAAACTACATGTACAAAAACCCTTTTTACACTGGCCACCGGATCGATCTTTGGGAATTTGATCGATCATCAGTCATTGAATTCACACAGATCGATCAAGATTGCGACTGACTGCGCCAACAAACAATAGTCTAAAGGGCTGAGCAGACTCCACAACGCTCGAACTCTTTGCGCTCTCACACATGCGTGGTAGCTCCACCACAACACAATGACGCAGCCTGATTGGTCAACGGTGGTCAACGCTTGCGCTCAGCGTTGGAGCGTTGTGGAGTCTGCTGAGCCCTTTAAGATTGATCGATGGGCCAGTGTGAAAAGGCTTAATATGTGCAACTGCACAATGGGCACATGTGTATAATATGCACGACACTATATTCTCACCAATATCAATATTCATCTGATTAGTTTGGACAAACTATAGAGGGATAGGGATTCAGTCTAGCATAAAGTGGAATGGCAGTTTGAAATCCATCAGCTAAATAGCAGAGAAACATCACTTGGAAACGAAATACATTATATTGTACATTATTAATATTATTGCATTTTATATCAATACAAAATCAGATTTCCGTACATAAATTAATATCTTTATATACCTAGATATATATACTTTATGTCGCCATTTAAAGGGGCATTGAGAGATACGTATGGGAGTGCGCCCTCAATTATCCTGAAAATCAGTTTTTTTGCATCAAAGTAATACTTAGGCATTAAACTAACTACCATCTGAAACAGTTTACCAACATTTGCCGTTTATCAGATAAAATTTCATGATTTTCTTAGTTTCGATATGATCATATCGAAACTAAGGTGCTGAATTCGGAAGTTATGCTAAGTTTTACTCACGGACTTTCGAAGCAAATCTCAACCCGGAAGTGCCGTTATTTGCTTAGTTTGGCATGAAGGGGATGTCGGAATTGTATGATATTTTGGATTTGGGCTAAGTTGATGATTATCTTTACGTTATTTGCTCATTTAGTATATCGATACATCTCTCAATGCCCCTTTAAATAAGCTTATAATTTGTTGCATATTCAACAGAGACAAATGCTTTTAAAGAGATCAAAGCAAACTTAAATTGTAAACAGCTCAACCATCACAGGCAAGGTTAGAATTTGTTAAATTAAGGAAGATGAAGATCCTTTTTATTTTACATTTATCTTTTACAAACTAAACTGTTTACTTCATACCTGTATGTTATATTTGAGTGTGCAAATGGGTCGGAATTTTAAAGAACACCTAGGTAGAGCTGTGAAAGGTGGCTTAGGTTTTACAAAATTTGAAATTCCTATAATTTGTTGTTCAATGTCACTTTGGCTTATGATAAAGTTTGATTTGCCAAAAAATCAGGTAATATGGATTTATATTTCACTAGATCATGCCCTTTGAACAAGGATATTGTTGTTGTTGCCTTATATGGGGGAATTAATTACTAGGAAAAAGTGTGTAAACCCAAACTAACTCTTTTCATCCAAATTGTCATGGAAAATGGTATATACACTTCTTTGTGGATACAATACAGTACACATCCCACCGTACACGATGTGTACTGGATAAGCGAATTATGTGCAATTCTGCATTGACTGTCTGAAGTGCTAAAAGTGGGCCAATACAAGGATACTGAATGAGGGGATAACAGTGACATATTTGAGCACTACCAACATCAAAAGATGGCCTTTAAATGCTTCAAAGTATGAAAATAAAGTAATTAGGCTGAAAACATATTTCTTTTGGGATCATTCATCCAGATAATAGAGTTATCTGGATGAAAGAGGGTCAGACTGTACTATCTAGACACGAGTAAATAAACATTGTTATTTATGTCACATAATATGTATCACATACATGTTTGGTTTTTATGTACACTGTAATTACATATGTGTCACATAATTTACAATTCTGTATCACATAATATATGTACAGATTTGATGAAGAATAACTACAACAATAATAATGAGCTAAAACAAGTAGGTATGTATATAAGTATAATAATTGAACAAACACCATGGAAAAGAGTGCTGCATGAAAGCCAGTGTTGTGTTGACTCAAGTCAATGACTCATCTTGACTTGACTTGACTTGACTCACCAAGATCAATTGAATTGACATGTGATTTGGTTTCAAAAAGTGTGAGTAACATGACTCGACTCGAGTCACTTTCCAACAGAACTTGTTTTGACTTGAATCGAGTCACTTTCCCAAAGACTTATTTTGACTTGACTCAAGTCTTTAGTACACTGGCTTGATGAAGTTGAATCTACACAAAATTTAATGAATTAATATATTATGCCATAGCTACTTATTATAAGCAGTGACCTGAACAAAATTTGGTTAAACAATTTCATGACGACTTGGTATGACTTTAACAAAATTAACTTGACTTGAGCCAACCAGTAACTTGACTTGACCTATTGGATTGACTTGGCTTGCCAAATTTTGAAAGACTTGACTTGACTCGAGTCACCTCGGTCAGTGACTTTGACTTGACTTGTGACTTGTCATTTAGTGATTAGGTCACAACACTAGTGAAAGTAAAAACCCAGAGCCTGATGCACATATCTTTGATTAACACATAGAGTGCTTGTTCAATTATCAGTATAGTTTGATCAGTTCAAAATTGGCGAAGCCTCCTTAAGTCCTTACAGCAGCGTATGAATATAGAAACCGTGTGCGTGTTGCCATAATCGAGCGTGTAAGCTTGGATTGCTTTTGCCCGCGGTGAGATAACGAATATTTCTCGCCAATTTGGAACTGATCAAACTATAGTATGATTATTGTACAAAATAGTGATTGTTTTTTTATAAGTAGCTAACATGAATTTTAAAAATTCATTGTCCAAATGAGTAATTGATTATTGCCATAAAAATATTACTAAGAAATTCAATAAACTTAAACAATACATCACAAAACACAAACAGATAGAACATTTATTTATCATAATAAATCAAAGCTTTCAAATAAATTCAATAAAAACATCATTTTAACTTCTGACCAATTTAGAGCATGTGGAAATGAGCAATGTAAAGGTTTGCAGGGATTTCAAGAGGGCTGAACATGGTGTTATGTTCAACTCTTATCTGGTATAAAAAGGGTGCTTCAGCATCATGGACTTGAAAATGTGCAATGCGGGGTACCAACTCCATGAAGCAATGGAATGAATTAATAGCTAAAAATGCTCTGCTTTTGCGATGAGCACTATTGAAGCTATTTATGATAACCTTATAGCGATATTATATCAAATATTATCTTTCATATTGCATAATCACTAACAAAATGCATACATTATGGGTTTAGTATACAGTCATTGATAATAGACCATTTCAAATAGAGATTGGAACACTTCGAAAATGCAGGTCACATGGAGCAGGTTTTCTGACAAGACAAAATGTGCAGACAATAACCCCAAATTTGATTTTCTTTATAGCTACTCGGGGTAAAATTGTGGCTAGAAGTGAGTGATGACATATGGTCTTCACCTAAAATATTTTCTTCATGGATATAGCTACATTTCTGGATATAATGAGGGTATTTGTTATTCTTAAAGATCGCATAGTAAAATCATTGATATATCAGACAAATAAAAATATTTCACAAAATTTCTTTGATGACTCGGAACTTTTCTGTATGTAAACAACAAACTCTTACACAGTTCTTAAAATAACACATTTTACATTCGTTACATAACCTAATAATGAGGTGGTCGACATGACTTCGAGTCATGCAGTCGTGTCGTCATTCATTTTTTTGGAAAACTCCGATTTCAAATGGTCTATACAACATTAAGTAAAGGTTCATTAACTGAATCCTTTCATTTCAGCTGCCAGCTTGCAATATTCACTTTTATACCCTGTGACTTTATTGCACCAACAAAACTGTATAGACATTTTGGAATTTGGTGACATCATCATCATGGTTTACAAATGTAAATATTGCCAATCAGCTTTGCTTTATGCGGAATACAATACCTGGTGAAGACTACATTGCTATAGAAACATAGATTTTGTTACAGGGGTTTATAGATAATATCACAGTTTTACATAGAATGGTAGTCAACTATGAGGGACTATAGCATTCACCCATCCAATCATAGACCCCCCCCCCCCCCCCCCCCCCCCCCCTACGCAAGGTGCCTGTGATGGAGCAAAGTACTGTAAACATCTGAACCATTACAACCAAACATTTTGAAAGTATTATTTACATATAAGGGAGTATGAATGGTCCTTAACTGTGGTAACAGAACAAGTGGGATTGACAGAATAGGAAATATGCCACACATCTTACCTAAAGAACACATCACATTCATCAATGCTATAGCCATAAATTGTGAATAATTGGGTGAAATACTCACCAATCAAGTATTGTTTCATCATGAACTGATAAAACCGATTTCAGTTCATCCACTAGGTAACATGCATGGAACCCAGGCCCCTCCCCCCAAAAAAGGTCCGTCTCTCATACATTTGGGAAAATAGCTATGCGATAATGCTTGTCTTTTTATAGAAAAAAATAGCTGTGCTAAATGCAGAAATTATTTTTTTTATTGCGTTTTTTGGTCCATCCCCCCCCCCCCCCCCCCTTTCGGAACCAAAAGAAAATCGCATAGGATTATTATATATGCAGCAAAAGTGACTACACATACTTATGCGCGCGGGTATGTGAGACAGATCTTTTTTCTTCTTGGCCTTAATACCCTTAGGTTTAGGGTTCAGCTATCAATTAATAAAATCCATGCATACTTCATAGAGGAAGAACACAGATGTCATCACAGTTGACAATATAATATATTCTAGTTTTCATTTCTTCATCAAATTTGATGATGAACTTATATTATAAATAAGAATACAATATGTTTACATCACAATAAACTAATGAGTAATTTTGCACATTCATCATTTCTAGGCAGGCCACTTTCAGTGGGCTAGAGAAAACCTCTTAATTTATTACTAGTTTTAGGAGCTCACAAGTCTTCCAATATGTAGACTTGCATAAAAAGATACACGGCCAAACAAAGAAGATAGTCCGTCTCAGAAGCCCGCGAGCATTGGTATGTGAAATGAGCTACAGCGCGTAGGACTATGCGCTGAGGCCTAAAAAAACTTCTCCTTTTTTTGATTTTTTGTTTTGATTTTTTTGTTTTTTGTTGTTTTTATTTTTAAAACAAAAGTTTACAAAAAAGTTTTCTGAAGCTTGGATTAGCAACAACAAAAATTTAGCTTATTTGCAAAATGTTTCTGAGACAGACTTTCTTTGTTGTTTGGCCTAATACTGTAAAAGTACCGGTATTTACTTTTTGACCCTCAATTACTTTTTCTGCACTCTGCCAAATTTAAACAATGTCACATGTTGCTGAATTTGTAGTTTCGTGTTCCCATACCTAAATAAGAATCATCTTAAGAAACACATTTTTTGTATAATTTTTTGCAACTGCTATGCTACAGTTACATGAGTCAAGTCAAAAAAATGCTTTTTCAATGAAAGGTGGACCCCAGTATCAAATTTTAATGAACTTTAACAAAACACAACTTATTTTTGTGTCAGATTATAAGGAAATGCCATTCAATATAACAGTCTATATCTTGTTTGGCATCCTGTAAAAGAATACACATTGCCAAATTCTGCAACTACTATACATTTGACTAAATCCAAGCATGGGTATATCCCTTGCAGAACAACAATCAGGACATTGACATGTTTCTATTATCAACATAACCCCAAAACACAACATTTAAATTTGTTTAGAGAATATAATTATGCAAAATAATCATTAGCCATTTTTGCTACACAGGTTTGTATGTCCAGTGACAGAATCTTACAAACAAAACTGTATGTGAATTTTCATTTGAGAGACTGCAAGATGATAAAAATCCAGTACACCATCTTTATTTGAACATACACATAGAGACTGGCATTCACATCATCTATGGTTTACCTTTTCACCAATGAGGAGATATTCGGGAGAATATTGGCATTTTAAATGCATTTGGGTATTGGCCATTGGGTACTTCGGTAAGCTTTGTATCTTTGAATTAAATCCTTAGGTCCACTCTTACCAGCAAGATCTGTTGGGAATATCTCAAGGTTGAGATTTCTCCATCTAAACTATATTTTATCTGTAACCAAATGAACAAGAGTATCTGTAAGCTATTCACCCAGGGTGAACTAGTCAAAGTGGACCTATGTCTATAAGTCAGAGAAATGTTTTAGTTACAGACATTGCACCAGTACACACACACACAATTGCAATAGCATTTGTTCTTATAACCATTACCTGCCATGTTATAACATAAACGTATGCTTGCAAAAAAAACCACTGAAAATATTTCTCTGTAGGTGATAAACAAAATTGCATCTGTTTCATGTAGAGATAATATTTTCAATAAAGATTCGTATCTAATTTCTATGTACTTTACATTATAGTCCATAAACCAACATGTAGCATCTATTTCTTATGAACCCAAATATTTTCATTTCATATTCTCCTCCTTTATTCTATATATTGATAATAATAATAACAATCAATTTATATAGCGCCATCTATCTAGGCAGCCTATTCCGAGGCGCTGTAGCCTATTATTATTATGCTGCCGTTAGGAAATCGTCACAATCATTTCGCTTCACTTATGTGGCAACTTGGCTAAGTGCTCAACCATATCAGCACTTGGATTGTAATATCACCCTTAACAGCTACCCAATTTCGCTTGGGTGAACGAGGCAATTGAGACTTAAGTATCTTGCCCAAGGATACAAACATGTTAGCTCTGGCGGGGCTAGAACTTACAACCTTATGATCATGAGTCCTGCGCTGTTCCGCTGGACCACACATGCATATATATGTTGATCATATTATACACTCAGTTTTAAGTCCGTGAGCATGTTTCAAATTCTCTGTATAGATCATATTATAGATAAGGGCAAACAATGGATTTTAATTTGGTTCTGAAACCAAAATAGACCACTTTAGATACATATTGTACACTCTTCTGATACATATACCGAGGGTTTAGTGCAAAAGTCCTATCTGCAATGGCTGCCAGTTGTGAGATTGTGATAACACAAGGGTATATCTTAAGGGCATCCTTAATTATATAACATGTAGCAGCAATTGTAGATATTGCCTTTTCACATAACTGAGATGTAAGTGCAAAAATGTCCTATCTGCTATATGCGTTACTTGTAGTTTATATCAATAGGTCTGCTATGGATTACGACACATGATAACATCTGGCAGCTATTGCAGATAGAGCCTTGTTGCGCTAAACCATCGATATATTATTTTATCACTTAGTAGCTATAAATAGATACAAATGCTGTAATCTGATTGGTACATAGCCATTTAGCAACCACGCGATATATAAGCGTATTGCGTTGTAATCAGCTGTTCCAACAACGCAATATATTTGGTATTGCGTTGTTGGTTGAATAACAGCTCTGATTGGTTAAAGAGATTTGGGTTGATCCATTATCATTTTTAGGGTTGGTGGTTGTGGTGATGGATAGGGTGGCCGTAGGGGTTGGGTTATCATGGGTGCGAGGGGGTGAGTTGACAAAATGGCCCTTTTTTGGTGGTTCCCAGTGTCATGTTGGAGGTTCCCGGTGTTTTGGGTTCCGGGATGTTTAAATGCTCAATAAATATATGTTAGGAGTTGTGCTAGGGTGTATAGTGAATAAGGAAGGGATGGGTTGACAACATGTTTTTAGGTGGTTCCCATGTTATTTTGGTGGTTCCCAGTGCTTCGGGTTTCAAGTTGTGTAAGTGCTCAATAAATATATTTGTTGGATTGGGCTGGGATGTGGTGAATGAGGAGGGGATAGATTGTCAAAATGGCCCATTTTGGTGGTTCCCATTGTTTTGGGTTGTTTAAGTGCTTAATCAATATATATGGGGGGGGGGGGGTTGTGGTGAATAAAAAGGGGGTTGTTGACAAAATAGCATTTTGTGATGGTTCCCAGTGACATCTTGGTGGTTCCTAGTGTTTGAGACACTGGGATCAACCAAAATGACACTGGGAACCACCAAAATATAATATTTGTCAATCCTCCATCTCCTACCGCCCTTCCATAACCCAACACCAATAACCACATGTGTACCCATCCACAAATGCCAACCCCTAACAAATCTTATGGTTTTAACCCCTCAAATGATAATGGATCAATCAAAAACTTGATTAATCCAATCAGAAGCTACTACGCAATACCAAATATGATTTATTCAACCCAACCTCCTAATACCCCACATCCTAGCACAACCCAAAACTATGTTATTGGGTACTTAAACAACTTGGAACCCCAAACACTGGGAACCACCAAAATAACACTGGGAACCACCAAAAAAGACAATTTATCTACCCCTTCCTAATTCATCATAAACCTCCACCCAACATATATTTCTTGAACACTTAAACAACTTGGAACCCCAAACACTGGGAACCACCAAAATAACAATAGGAACCACCAAAAAAGAGAATTTTTAACCCCCTCCTTATTCACCATATACCCCCTCCCAACATATATTGCTTGAACACTTAAACAACTTGGAGCCCAAAACACTGGGAACCACCAACATTACACTGGAACCACCAAAAAGGCATGTTAACCCCATTCCAACCCATAATCCAAAACCTACCGCTACCCTATCCACCCATCACCACTACCACCAACCCCTGTAAATGATAATGGATCAACCCAAATCTCTATTTAACCAATCAGAGCTGTTATTCTGCCAACAACGCAATACAGGATATATCGTCCTGGTAGCAATCTGCCAACAACGCAATACAGGATATATCGTCCTGGTAGCACATACATGTACAGGATATATTGGGGATTTCCTAAGTGATAAATTCGTTATCCCCTGTTTGATAACGCAATACGGTCGATACCTATGGTTGGGTGCCATATCACATTCGGCCTCCGGCCTCATGTGATATGGCACCCAACCATAGGTATCTTCCCGTATTGCGTTATCAAACAGTGGATAACTAATAGTACAATAATGTGACCTGTTTGCTGTATATCGGAACAAAATCAGTAAACATTTAAAAAAATTGTACATAACGAGAGACAAAATTATCGAAAAATCAATATTTGTCCGATTTGTATCATATCCTTTTAACTTCATTTTGCATTTTGAAATTTATGTTTGATTTGAAAACAAAAATACAAACAATAGCATCCCACGAAAGGGAAGTAATTCACATATTCCATGGTATGGATATGCTGCTGGTGAAATGAAAAGTCATCCAATCATTTGCAGATTTTCCGAGAAAATGGATGTGAATAGATACCCAAAGCAAAATGTTTGTTTAAAAAAAAGCCATTTTGACAAAATTCCTTGATATTTGGATGGTGCCACCAAATGTCCACATTTTACGATGCAAAATTTGGGACCTTTTAATAAAATAAATGTATTTGCCTAAAATGGTATTGAATATGGTGTCATTCATGTTATACCAACAGGGTGACAAAAATACCCAAATTTTTGCGGCACAACCTTTTAACCCCAGTACCACTACCCATACAGATAGAGTACTGGATAAAAAAAAAATCATCCACCTCTAGAACAAATAATATTACCATATAATCATTTATATTATTATTTACTTATTTTTTTTGCTACACTACATATAATAATACACACTTTATGTGGTGAGAGTTAGCAGCTCTCACTGTTCTAAGAACGACGGTGACATCTCTCCGGCCATCTTGGGTCGGATATTGAATTGTTTGAGTGTTGCGTCCAGCGCCGATTGGTTGCCAGTGAAGTAGGCCGAGATGGCGTTGTGGAACAGTAGCAGCTGCTTGTGCATGACCTTGACCTACAGGTGAGAGAAAAGAATAATGAAGGATTCTCACAAAAGTTGAGGTAAGATAATAATAACGGTGAAGGGTCTCAGGTACTTGAGGTCATTATGTTCCACTGTTTCAACACTTTTGCATTACAGACCGTGACGCCATAAAGCAAGCGTGTCCAACATGCGGCCCGCCGGCCAATAATCTGCGGCCCGCGAAGCAATCTCGAAATTCTCATTGATGCGGCCCGTTTTAACCCGAACTCCCTAGGTTACACAAATGGCGGTTTGATTTAGTGGTGTGCTTCCTTATAATTAGTAGGTAACGTGTTGCATTTAGTAAATATAACACGAGGCGTGATTGCGTGTTAAAATCCCTGGTTAAAATGGCGCTTGGAGCAGCAACAGCGAGTAAAAAGACAGAAAAAGCTTCCCATCCACCTATTACCCCACCTCCGGATGTGTTTTGGAATGTTTGACTATCACTGCGGCCCGTGAATGGATCTCAAACTCACAATGAGGCCCGGGTGGTAGAAAAGGTTGCACATGCTTGCCATAAAGTGTCTGTTTTTCAGGCTGTTAGTTTGCTGCCATTGGTGACTACCAAGGTCAAGTGTTGGATTTATATCAAAACAGTGCTTTAGGGCAAGGACCACTGCCCTCCCTAATCTGGGGATTGGAGAATATATAACCGGCATATAGCTAAATTGCCGGTATAAAAGTGATAAGGCAATAAGACATAATGTATAAGGGATTATCCTTTTCAACATTTTCATGTCTGAGAAGGTCAGAGATCAAGTCACTGGTAAATATGATTTTAAAACCTTAAACCCACACATCAAGTCACAAATTATACCCAAGTCACATCAAGTTATATAACATATTTATTTATTTATTTATTTATTTATTTGGACATACACTTTTAAAACAGTGGCATGAGTCTTCTCGACTGATGCGTCCTTAAAACATATTACACAATATTATCACATGTATAAATAAAAACATCAAAACGGCCTTTGTCGACAGGATGCATTTAAGATATAGAGGAAGTAAAGCATGAAAAAACAAAAGAAATAAAAAAGAATTTCCACCTCATAGTTCACATAAAATCTGAATGCATTGACCAAATATATCTAGTGAGGTGTCAATGTTAAGTTTGCAAAATACACTTATGTAGGAATACAAATATCTACATTTTCAATTTGGACAACAAAAGTCCCTTTTGATGTACATATGAAATTATTCTCAATTTCAAGGCAAATTATATATGCTTATGACTCTTTCAGGGCTTATGATATAAGTCAAGTGAATTATTTTGTCCTTTGTGATAAGAGTCAAGTCACCAAAATCTATTCAAGTCAAACTTAGTCTAGTCAATAACTCACTGCTACAGAGTGAGAATTCCATATTTCATACCAAATAACACAAATCACTGGGTAAACCCTCACCTTATTTTCTTCCAAAAACTTGAGTTTCACTGCTACATCTTGCCTTAGTTTATCAAATCTCTCTTTCTGTTTCTCGTACTTGACCCTGGCTTCGTGCAACCTAGCTTGTGTGTTAGCATCTTTGGGCGCTAATTGTAACGTCTCCATGTCGGCCCTGTAGGCATCATATTCAATTCTGGAAGAAAACAATAAATGTCAAGTTCAAAATGGATTATAAGATGTTAACGTTGTTTGGGAATTGCAATATAAGATCAGAAAAATACGCTGGGTGTGTTTTCCCCCTGGGCATAAACAATGAAATCTTATCAAATTAATTTTAAAAAAGGCCTGTTCCTCGCCATTGGTCAATTGTTACAATTAAAATGTTACGCTGGGTTCTGTTAACAGGTGTGTGTGCCCCCTGGATATAAACAATGAAATCTGATTAAATTAATAAAAAAGGCCTGTGCCTTGGCATTGGTCACAATACAAGTTGTGCCCCCACACCCACACCCGGTAAAAAATCCTGGTTTCAACACTACTCACCTAGCAGTTTCATAGTTTTTGATGGTCATCAGTGTGTCTTCCATAGTCTTATTACACAGTGTACTAACACTGGATGTAAAGAAGTGTAGAGCTCCTAATAGTGTCTCCCCATTGCCACATAAAGAACGCTGTGTCTCTGCATTGTAACTAAACTCCTCCTAGAAAATGATGGTAAAGATACAAAAATACAGATGAGTTATCAGTGGTATAGGTTCACTATACAACCAAATGATTTGTGTACAAGATTGGAAATAGTGTACTTTAGATCCCACATGCATTTCAAGTCTTTGATGGAATAAAACGCATCATTCAGTTATCAATCGGCTGTTCCAAATCCAATCTAAAGACACATTTGTATACAATGACGTATCACTTATAACCGTCTCCATGTGCAATTGATTTGTCTTTACACTCTGTCTTGTATATTTCCTATTGCAGATTTTAATTTTCTATTTTTAATCTGAACATATTTTGTATACATGTATATTGTTGCTGTATTTTATGACTTTTGATGTTCAATGTTCCCTCGCTTTTTTAGATTTATGACTTTTATGACTTTTTTATAATGCTTTTAAAATATATGGTAGCGTGTAGTATATTGTGTATAGTCTTATGGTTGTATATACATGTACAGCGCTTTGATGCCATTGCTTTAAAATGCGCTATATAAGTCTTTTTATTATTATTTTTATTATCATCATCTAGACAAGGTCTACCATCTGTCACAGAGAAAACCCATCTTGTTGTGCCAGCCAGCCATAAACGCATTGGAGCTAGCTCCTTTGCTGTGGCTGGCCTAACACTATGGAATAACACTCCACCCACCTTAAGATCCAGCAACAGTATCATAACCTTCAAGCATAATATCAAGACTCATTTCTTAGTAACTGATTTTCTATATTGGTTCCTCATTCTTTCTATTCACTTTTGTATGATGCCTGGGTACATTGTATTGTTTATATGTTATATTTTTTGTTAAGCGCTGTGATCATTTTTGGAACAGCGCTATATAAGGACCGCTATTATTATTATATCATGGGACACTTTATTTGGCAAGATTTGTATAAATACTTGTTCCACAATCAAATATTTAAGGATTATAAGGATTTATAAAAGTTATGTGGCAGTTAAATTCACAGGATTCACAAGTCATGGCTAGCATGAGTCTTTGATTGCACGTTCGCATATGCCAATGAAGTGGAGTTTAGTGTATGATATTATGATACGATTACACCAGGGTATGAAGGTATATACATTAGATAGGTAGGTGGAAGGGGCTTGAGAATGAATTCTTGCATTATGTTTTCTAACTGTTCAGGGTTTTCCAAAACTGTTCATTAACCCTAACTCCCTCCCAAGCGTGTTTTAGACAATAAAACATAAATAAGTCAGGGAAGAAAAACGGGTCCAATTACGTGGGGAAAATGGCAAATTGAATATGGGCCGCCTGCGTGGCAGTCGGGGCCCCTATCTAATTGCGCTACGGATATGAGATCCTGCCTGATTGCACCATGAGATAAACTGGGGAAGTGCGTGCTACCAGCACCTAGAAGTGTAGTGTTATGTAGGGATGGGAAGGTTAGGGTTAATATGCATACCTATCTCAATTGCTTATTTTGGACCTGAAGGCCATGGCAAAGCCTCGCAGACTGGAACTGTTCTTTGCGACGTGTGGCTCCATATTAATAATTTCTCATGCCAAAAATATCATGTGATGATAATGTTGTAAACCCCTCAAAAAAATTCAGAATTCTTTTTTAATTGGCTAAATTTTGTATATTTTGTTACAGATTCATAGTGTGTTGTACATCTTTGGAAAGCTGATGCATTATCTTTCCAAAGATACCAAAATTGTAGCAATCTTTTGTTTCAGAGCTCAGCTACTTGGTTGAGAATATAGGGAGGTGTCAATATTACTGTGACAACATCATCTCTGTTTTGTGCTCAAGTCAATAGATACTCTACACCATAGTTGTCAATGTAATTGTAACACTTCATTGAACAGACGACAGAGTTGTTAGCAGCATGTAGACTGATTTTGGGTTCGATCATGTGTTAAAGATTAATTAAGATACATTTTTTGACACATGGTTTTTAAGCTCCGTAGCTTTTGGGATCATTGCGATCCCTTCATTTAACGTAGTGACAAGAGTTTTTCTTTCAAGCGCAAAATACTAGCACATTTTAATTGAGACCTCCCCACTTCTCAAGCAAGTGGCTGGGCATAGAAACATGTGAAAGCTACAAATATGGTATCGCTGGAAAGAGGAACACATCAGCTTTTTATAAATAGCACAATATATATGAACATGTCAATAAATATCTGAAAAATTAAGAGATTCAAAAAGAATTTTGAATGTTTTTTTGAGAAGTTCATGAACTCTGACATAGGCTCACCTGTAACTCTGGAGATTTCTGTGATAACTCGGAGAAGGCGTCACCTAACGACCTCTGCGTCTGTACTACTTGATAGAAATGGCTGGTAAGAGCTCTAGATAGTTTCAGAATGTTGGCATACTTTCGTTGTGTGTCCCTCAGCACCTCTATCTGTGCCTCCAGTTGAAGGTCCACTGTGCGTGAGGCTTTGCCTAAAAGCAAACAATGTGAAAATATTTTCTTAAATTTTTATTGCGATTTAAAATGTCACCCAATTGTTGTCCTTTCCTGCAATTGGTGGTTAGACATAGTCACATCTTAATACTGGACAAATAGAGTTATCATTCTGTATTTTACGAACTAGTTTTGGAAAATCCCGGTCATTTGTCTCATGATTTTTATTGCAAATCTACAGGCTTTGCCATTTTTAGACCTCAGAATCTACTTTTCACAATACATTTTCGATGATCCTAGCAAATTCTGATCAACTGTTCCTTTTTTAGATCAAGTTACATGTAAATATTTCAAAAATGCATGGATTCAACGAATTATTCATTAGGATTCTCGTAACATTTCACAACATTCTACCCCTGGCCATATGCGGCAGAAGTTACCCCATTTATCTCAAAATTTACTCATCAAAAATCTAATCATGAAAAAAAGTTGGCCTAAATATTCAAGCCGTTCGGGCTATGACAAACCATAGCAGGTAATGGACAAACAAACCATCTTTTATACCCCGACAGGTGACCAATATGCCAATCGTTTGTGCTTAACCTAAAAAAGATATATTGCATTTAGCCACCTGAGCTGGAGGTGACATAGAGGTGAAATGAAAGGTTTGTATGCTGCATGGAAATATCTGGGTAAGGCTGGGCACCTGCTGATGTGTTAAGAATGAGGCTATACAACTGACATGTGCAGTATGGTTGGTTCTTAAAAGGAATCAATAGGATTGTCACTTTTTTTGTATATTCCCTGAAATCTTAATGGAATACCGTTTTATTCATTAAACCATGCATGATATGGTTGGAAAATAATTATTTAATGTTTATTGACCATTTTAATTGAACACAGAACTATAATATCCAATAAAACGTATTAAAACTGCACATCCCCAACCTGTGATTATTTGAAATTCGAGCCCAGTTGTCCGTGTCGATGATGTCATCGTCACTAAAACCGCCTCATCAGCAACAGGTTGCTAGACAGTATCACACAGGAATTCAATGCATAAATTGATAATATCAATACATGAAACAGAGATGCTGACATCTCGTAAGTCTTTCGTCATAGCTTTGATCAATATAGCGACGTCCATGCATGTGATTGTTTTTCTTTCTAAAGCCGATTCTGTCTTCACGCGATACTTTTAAAAACTTTAACCTTCAGAAGTGGTCCGTATAATAATAATGCTACATATCTGAGCGCTAAAATTCCATGGCACAGATTTCCTTTAAGAGAAAACCACTGAAATACAGAATTTAACTAATATACATGTAGGATTAACCTGTGTCAAAATGTTAAATTATTTTGTGTGGATTGATTTTTTCTTCATTTATCTAATTTGTTTGTTTTTTCGGGGTTTTTTAGGTAAAGGTGGAGGACCAGTCAACGATTACACTGTAAGCATGTGTCACTCCCCCCCCCCCCCCCCCTCTTCTCCTAAAGCTCCAGCAGGAAACATACTTTCAACATACAATAATTTGAGTACACTCCCTTATTCCTTGGTACAATACAAATTACCTACCTAATTTCTCCTGTACCATTTGTCTCGTACACTTGTACGTCGATATGCTCCAGCCCTTGATCAAATCAAATTTGGCTTTAGCCATCGCCGCACTGGTGTTCCCTGGATCTCCATTCTCTCCATCGGCGGCGGCCGCTGCCAAGTCCTCGGCGCTAGGTGTGTAACCCATACCTTGCATAGGTTGTTGGGATGTTGGGGATGTGGGCAGGACAGTGGCCGCCTGGTTTGTGCTGCCCACTCTGGTGGCCTGTGCTGTTCTTCCACCTAAATAACGGGGAAAACAAAACAAATTAATTATCAATTATCAATTATAAATTATGACTATAATTGATCTGTATCTTGAACCTACATCTTCAATCTAATACATTAATTTAGGTAACCGTCTTGTATTTAAGGATCATGTATTTTTAACGTTTAGTCTAGTCACTGCACAAAGGTGCATGGAACAAAGTATAGCTCTAGCTTAATAAGTTCCCAAATTGGCGAGAAATATGCATCTTTATCTATCCGCACGCAAGAGTAATACAAGCGTACATGTGCGATTTTGGCATACCAACACGTAACGCAAATCATGCAGAGTGCGTTATACGAGCGTTATGTGCGCTCATGATGTTTGGTATTATTAATCGCTACTGTGAGGAGGGTTGCCAAATTTGGAACTGACTATATATATATAACAGTAGACTCATGCTAAAGGTGGATACTTTGGTAACACCACCCATTACAATGCCAAAGTTACCCTTCATAAGCTGGTGGACTTGTTGCTAGTTTCAGGCAGTGGCTGCAGAAACATCGGAATTTAGAGGGGGACAGGTATATTTAATACACATATTCTATGGGAAGTTTCCCCCTACTTCCGCCTCTTATGGTTCTAGGCCTGTTTGTCATATATTTATGGAATAAATGGCTTAAATACAATTAAAAATGCTAGCATAAATCATTTTGAAATTCATCTAATGGTGATCCAATACCTCTTCCTTGGCCAAGCAAAAGGAATGTGTTGTATTTTACGTTAACCAATTTTGTCTAATTTTGACATTAATCTTAAAAGATTTTTGTCTTCATTTGTATTGTATTCATTTTTGAATATTAATGTAAGGATTGTGGTCTCTTGTTAACTCTCTGGAAAAAAATTATCTCACCAGGAGTAAGTAAAAGTAAGTCTTGTATACTTTATGGGGAAGGATAGGATTGCTGATGAGGCATATTTAAAAGGGCACTCGAAGAAAACAAATTATGCTGGACATTTTTCTCAAATACTTTTTTCTATTGTCATACAACATTTTTGGCTCATAATATTTCATGAAAATTCTTTCAAGTCCAACATTTGACACAGGTAACTCTTTTTTTTTTACAATTATGACAAACATTTAAAGGTAACTTCTCTCAGCCCTAAAATTTCCCCGCGCACCAAGACAAGAATTTGTGGACTTTTTTATGATATCAAAATTGAGGGAAAAGTGGGTGGACCACAGTGACAATGTATATCAAATAACAGGATGGCTTTAAAGCAATATTATGCGATCTTTTTCATATTTTCACACTAATTTCTTTCTCTCTTATTTTTGAGTTATCAGGAAAGATTTTGCTGGAATAATAAATCTATCTAGACCGTATCTCCCGTAAAAAAAAAACCATCATAGAACCTTACGAAATCACAAAGGAAATCTGCTTCAAATTTTGGGAATTTGTCCAACATATTCTTATTGATTATCATCATAAGCCATTCTGTACTATTTCATTCACTTGTGTACAGCTGTGATGTTAGCCAGAAACACTGTAAACAGCATTAACAGTGTCAAACCAGGGAATCTATTTATGTACAAGAAAACCACTCTGAAAATTGTCGGGTTATCCAACAACTTATTCTAAAAGTTTGATTTTGAATTGATAAGGAAACATATTGCTCCGTGACTTAAAAGATATTTTAGTTTCATTTATATAATATAAATGTAATATAGACAAATTTAGAAGACGAAATCAAAAATTGAATAAGATCGCATACTATGCCTTTAAGTTGCTAAATTTTGCATCCCGTCATCTTTCATTAAAGGTAGATGACCCGATCACATTTTCGTAGCACAGAATTATTTCAAACATACGGAGATTTTCATATCATATGAAAGCTCGTATTTTTCTCATCATCATACTGAAATTTGACGGCCTAAATCGGTATAATTACGGAGAAATCGATGAAATAACGTCGAATTACCGCGAATGGTGGTAACCACCGATATAGTTTGTGTACTACTCAATGGGTACAGTTCACAGCATCTTGTGCGTCTAAAATAAGAACCATTAGAGCTATGCAACTCAAACTTTGGAACACGACTTTTTTAAGGATGACCTTTCATGTAGAATAGAAAACTTCAAGTTGAAAATCGGAACATCTACCTTTAACAACCAAGTGCTGGGAATTAAAAAGTGATTAATTACTCTTGATAATAAGCATCTTTCAAGCGTAGTCTGAAGGTACGCCCTGCGGGTTATCAATTGTCTAGACACGGATGTATTTCGGGAACATTAAAAAAACCGGACCCAATTATTGAAGGTATCGGTTACGCTCTGTCTGTGGGGTCTCTAGATTTAATTAATGCCTGACTGCAGGGTTTTTTAAAGGAACAAAATTGGATTTGAAATGAGGCGAGAAGGATGGTTTTTTACAAAATAATTGTAATGGTTCTTCTTAGTTGTTCTAATTTTTAATTGTTAGTAAGAGTATTGTTAAAGGTATTTATTTATTTATTAATTTATCTATTTATTTTCATTTATTTATTCATGTTTTTAATTTTTGATATACACTGTAGTAGTAGTTTTAAAAAACATTATATTCTTGTTTTCTTTGAATAATTTAATTAAAATGAATCCAATCTATATATTTCAATTTAATCCTTGAGGTTTTTGCTGGTCTGACTAACCCTCTTCTGTTTTTTGAATAAAACTATCAGGGAGAAAAACGGGTCAAATTTGGGGTGAAAAATCAGGTCACGCCAGCGCCGGAGACCAAACCCATGGTGCCCGCGTAGAAGTCCAGCATGATTGCGTCACAGAGTAAGCTGGAAAATCTTATTTTCTTTACCAGTTAACTATATTATTGGAGCTCAACAGAGCATGGGACACAGGGAACCAGTATAAAGTAGCCCAAGTGTAAAAACACTAACAACATTTAACTTTCCTCGACACTACACTACTACTCTTGTGGCGCGATCTGACGGGCTATGAAATGGTAAAGAAAAAACGATTTTCCAGCTGACTCTGTGACGCAATCATTTAGTTGCTGGACTTCTATGCGGGCAGCCTGGGTTTGATCCCCAGCGCTGGCGGGCCTGATTTTTCACCCCAAATTTGACCCATTTTCTCCCCGTGGAGTTAGGGTTAAAAATCAGGGACTCTTTCAGGACATAGATTATATTAGTCATAACAATAATAATAATAATAATGAAAACTTATAAAGTGCCGGTATCCGCCATAAATGGCGCTCATGGCGCTTATGCATTTACAAACAAGTTATACAGTCAATAGAGCACAAAACACATCAGATGACTACAAAAAGATTATTTAGTAAAAGCCACTTTAAATAAGTGGGTTTAAAAGTCCTTTTTGAAACTGTTTATATTGCTGTTTAATCGGATGACAGCAGGTAAATTATTCCATATTCTTGCCGCTGCAATCCCAAAGGCTGTTGCCCCACAATGATTGGTTGCAGATTTGCAGGTCATTATAAAGTGTAACAAATATATTGTAATAAAAATAATATAATTGCAGGTGACCGCCGAGGAATAAACAAACCTTCCCAACGGGCAAACGGACCTTTCGGGTGGGGGGAATAATAATTGTTGTGAAAATTGTGGTTAAGTTTTCAATTTTTCCAAAATGCCTTCAAATATTTTTTACAAAATCCAAAATTTTAAAAATTGTTTTAAAAAAATGTGAAATTCCAATTGTGTCATATGCAAAATACCTCCAGTTCAGCAAGGCTATTGCAATATAATACTTGCCATGCTCCTCCCATTTTCAGAATGATCTACACTGTCATGACGATTCTCATCCGCCAACCTTTCTCAATGTGTTTGGAGAAGCAGAAATGAGTGATTTATTAAAACTGACAATATTGACTCAAGACAATCTATTATATAAAATCCTGAGCATTAATATCTGCTATATTTAATTTCAATTAGAAAATTTCAATTTCCAAGAAGGCTCATCTGCATTATAGGTTGGAGGGCAAATCTATATTAGAAATTGTTTGTGTTATTCCTTACTATATTAATTGCATCAGTATTATATTAATTGCAGTGTGATTGAAATGCAAAAAGGAATAATTTAAGGCCATTACATGTACTACTTTACACAGCATGTAATACATTGTATTGATACCCTTTCAAATGTTTCTCTAGTCAATCAAAATTGCATGTATTTGTAATTCAAGTATGCTTTTTGCAGAGTCAAGATTTCAATAAGATGCTATTTTGAGACGCAATTTCATTTATCAAGATTTTCATGGCTCTAAATTTCGAAACACTTTTTTATTTTCAGATGCATATTAAGATGTCTGTGATACAAATAAAGAATCTTTTCATTTTATTCCTTTATAGCAGTATAAAGACGGACAATCTATTGCTTAATTGTCTTTTTCAGTAGGTGCTATTTTTCTAAAAATTTGGCAACTGTCCCTGAATTATATCCCTAAAACTGAGTGCTATAAAGTATATCCACTTATTTTAATTTAACAGTTCTCTTGAGAAACCTAATTACAGAAGTGAAAATCGTACACATTATAGAGCTTTTTCATGAGTAAATGTACAAAACACCAGGGGAAATTGTCTCTGAAAGTACTCTTCGAAAGAATATTTAATTACTTTCACCCCTGCTCTGAAGATTTTTTGAGGAATGCGAATTCAAAATTCATTACGTTATAAACCTATCTATACCATACATAACCGACAACGACAAGAAACGACGCTATATTAGATGTTCATAGACTACCTTATGATGACTATTTATATCTTTTTATGTGGGTGTTTGCAGATGAATGATGCAGCTAGCTATATGTTGAAATTGTTTATGTTCTGCACAATTCAAACATCTTTTCATCATCTTGGATGGAGAGTCATTGATGTATCGTACAGGTCTTCGATGCATTAGAACATCTCAATCAATTACGGATGATATTATTTAATTAGGAAACTCATCAAAGCTTGCAAAATCACAATGTATGTATATGCTTTATATACAGATCCATACAAATGAAAGTCATATACAGTGCTAACAAAATAACTTACTAGGTAATAAATATGCTCATATGTGACATGTTCTACCGAAACCAGACACAATTGGGCAATATATCAAAATTGATTTAGTCATTGATTACTAAAGTAGAGATCTTCAGCTTCACAATGGTACCTTTTTTTTTAAATCCGAATTCCCAAAGCGGAGTTAGATCATTTTCAAGTTCGTCTTTATGAAAACTCCAAACTGATATATATCGTCCTTTAAAGATGTACTTACAATGTACTTTAAAAAATTAAAAAATTGCATTTTGTTTTTGTTGGTTTGATTTTATAATCTGAAACTTTCACAATAACGTTATAAACACTCTGAACATTAATTAGTTACAAGCAACTCAAATTCCCCCCAAATCACCCCAAATTAGGTTTTGGACTATTTCTCAGTTTGGAGCTCTGCCCAATTCCGTCTGGTTTCGGTAGAACACGTCACATATGTCTAAAAGTATAATTCCAGATAAAAATATGGATTCATTTCTCCTCTATTTAGTGTGAGATATTGTTCGTGAACATTGGTTAACAATCAAGAACGCTACACCGAAAAGAATAAGACAAAGTGCAATTTTCATTTTCACACTTGAGTTTTGAACACGCAGGGTAGTGTGGCAGGTATGGGCCACATCCATCAATTGAAGAATCCCCGATCCTCATCTTACCAATAATCTGCCTATTGCGACACTAATGCTGAGTGTAGAAGAAAAAAAATGCCAAAATGCCAAAATGGATTTTGTCTTGGTTTTGACACATATTTTTGTTAATATTAGTGAATGGAAGTTACCGATCCACCTTACCTATCTATTGGATTAAACCCTACCTGTATTAAAAATCATCAAATAAAAATACACCTTGTGTATTCACAATACATTTTCAGCTTGTCGACTGTTATTTATTCCTTGTTTTGTTCATAAAGTGATATTGTATTGTTTCTCCATCATCATCATTGAATGTGGATAATGAATGCGTCATCATCATCAAATGCCAATATAAACAGCTGGGGTTTTTTTTAGGGGTTTTCCCTAGCCATTCATAAAACATGTGCAACGTAAATAAAAATAAGTGATGCTCCGCATGCGCAATAGCGATTCAGGGGTAGCAATTATTGATCCCCTCGAAGGAAATAAAAAATTACGACAACGTTTCTAGAAAGTAAATCGTTATTCCCGGTATGTTATGTTAGGCTATTGCGGTAAATTACAATTTTGGTACCACCTAATTAATTGATGTCGCACATGGAATGACGCATCACTAGACTGAGACTGTGTGTATTCCAGTAACAGATGCTGCATTTGATATCATGATTTTTCTTTAATTGGGCTATTCTAATTTCTAAGCGCGCAAAATCCCGGTGATAAGGCAATTCCATTTAAAATCCATACACCCCTATGGAAGACATTTTACTGTAATCTTCCATCACAATTTCAAACGGGGTTACTGCATGGGTGACTCCATTTGAAAAACTACACTCCCTGTAGGGGTGTAGGGATTTCAAATGGAACAGCCCATTGTGTGATTTCATACTAAACCAGTAAAAATATCCAATGAGGAACCACAATCACTGGAATACAATCTGACATAGCATATGGACCATATGCTATGTCAGATTGTATTCCAGAAATTGTGGTTATGGTACATACTTCAGAAGAGATGGAGGATGGTTACTATTTTGATGAAAAGATATCAATTTCTTAACACTTTCCATGCGGCAGTCTGTAGACGACAGCTCCAAAATTTCACGAAATGTTTTAAAACATGTCAAAATTATTAAATTTCATTATCATATTTGGAATTATCATGAGAAATGCATTAAAATAAGTACAAACATGCCTAGTATTGGTTCAGTAATTCTTGAGATGAAAGACTTTGAAAGTTGGGAAAGGTTTCTGAAAATCTGTTTTGCATAATGGAAAAACTAATAGCTGTGTGGAAAGTGTTAAGGTAATATCACTATATTGTAATAGTAAGAGTAACGGCAGACCATACAAAGTTCAATTGAAAGATCTAGCAATGTACGTTAAAAATAAACAGAGAATTTTGATTTTGACTGCAAATTTTGGAAAGTCAGAGCGGACAGCCTTTTTAAGCCATACAATATCTTACTTGCTTGTTCAGTGTCATCTGTGTTAGGAAACAGTCCACGAAAATTGCAAGTATTACGTCACCATAGAGAGAAAGAGAAGGGTAAAAAGAAAGAATGATGTTATTATCAGCTGCTATGTTAGTATATCCAAGACCATGTGAAATACGAATCAAAGGGATAATTGAAGAGCTATGTTGCAAAAGGGCCTACATCCACTTCTACCTGTTACTCATTTTGCATTATTGAACGGATGGTTATTCATCATGTGGGATGTGGTTTGTATTGTTGGTGCCTCAATTGGCGTGCATGGATGCACTAATACAAGTCATAGAAACAGTAATGAAAACAGCCATACAATAATTTGATTAATTCCATGGACTTGTCAATGCAAATTCACTAATGCAAAATGAGTAACATGTGGGGTGGTTTGGTGGCCCTTTTGCAACAAAGCTCTTCAATTATGGAATGTACTTTAACAGGTTAAGGCATGGTTAGGGTAAGAATCTGAGGATCCATTCTCACAAAGACTCTCCACACAGTTGGGGGAATCTAAATGGATTCTCATAAACTTGAAATACAGTCAAGATTGCCATGGAGAGTAGCAATGAATCATTCAGGCTATAATCGAAGCAAATATCCTCAATCGATTTGCCACATTCACACGTGTGCTGTGCATGTACCAGGTATGATAGCAGTGATCCAAAAACATATATGCACTCAACTCTGTTGTACTTGTACATGTTTTTGAGGAACGTGTTAAAAATCAGTTCTTGATCGAGAAATATTTGGTTTAATTAAAGTCTCGAAAAATGGTAAATTCAGGAAGCTTGTGGTCAATGAGCATCTATTCAGACTTGGACTTTTGCGTAGGGATATTCTGTAACAGATCGATGAACTACTGTAAAACCACTTAATTTCGCGAGGGAATTAATTTAGCGAATTTCACGAGGGATGCGGATTCGCAAGATTAAATACCCGCGAAACTGACAATTTTGCATTGAAAGTAACAGTAACATTTTCAGATTCGCAAAATAAAATGCTCTCTAAAAATAGCAGTTATTTTAAATTCGCGAAATAAAGTATTTGCAAAATTATAGTGTTTTACAGTAAATAGAATATCCCCACTCCAAGCATGTGATCCAGAGCTACTCACGCAGGGTTATGGGATATATTTAAATGCTATTTGTTAATAGTTAGTCAGGAATATGGACGGTTTTAACAGACATCTGATTTAACACAATTATCTATATTTTATACAAATTATGTGTTTTACCAGTGGAGTAGGACAAGATTGAATGGGTGATAGGTCTACTTTACAAATAACAAATATAGTCTCTGTCAAAATCCTTCAGCGTACAGCGAATATCATATTTTTTCCTCGAACACCCATTGAAATTATATCATCCCGGAACATGAATTTGATTAATTTTATGTCTGATGGATTATGACAGCAACTAAAATTCAACATAAGGGTACTCCCATTAAATTTTGACAAAGTTGTGTTTTAGGATGGGTGGTACGTCAGCTGATGATACATATTTATACAAAACGTACACAACCAGTTAATTTGTTCCCATCAAAGATACAGAGCATGCTGTTTGAATGGAAAGTATTCCAACTAAAATGGAATAAGAAACATGTCATGGTTAGTTATTCTGAGATATGGCCAGTCAAAGTTGTCAAAAGTTTCCAATGAAGCACCACATGGGTTTCAAATGAGGGTCACATGGGTTCCAATGAGGCACCATGTGGGTATCACATGAGTGTTTAGAAACAGTTGCTCATGAAGCACCACACCACATGGAAGTCAAAGAGAGCATCATGGGTGTTACATGGGTATGTACATGTATAATCACGAGTATGATGTGTAACCAAGCCATTACACCAGAACAAGAACTTTTACTTTCCATTCAAACAGCATATCTTTGCAAGTAGGTGTATACTCTATTGACAAATGCACGTGATGACAGATCAATAATTTGGTGTCAAATTAAAGCTACCATTCTCACACTATCCGCTAACTGGATATCTCAAATATGCAAAACAATTGACATAGGCCACACAGGACAATAACAGATGGCAGGTAATGTGCATAATTATACATCAGGACTACAATTCACATACATCAATGTTCTCACATAAACATCACACACTAATTCACCATTTTCTGAAGAAGTAAACAAACTCAATGTTGGTACACGTTTGAGGACCTCGTTGAAATAATTTGGAGTTCCTTTTAATAGTACCCTACAACTGCATGTCTTCAATAGGGGCTTTTAAGAATGACCCATGCACCTACACAATAAGGAATAAGAATGAGAATGGTAGGGTATTCTATATCTTAGCCATTTTGGAGTAGGGTATTCTAAATTTGAGCCATTCCACCGCTGCTCCCACCTAATTAATGTTGCTCAGAACCAAATCATCACCACAAGCGTTGGGACTCTCAACAATACCGTAATTGCTGGGGGTTGGGGAGGGATATTAGAGAGTCTGTTGTGAAGATAACTTTTCAGAACATATAGCTTTTCAGACTGACATTTTTCCTCAAAACATCCATTTTACAAATATTCATTGTGTGCTCAGGAATTGAATTTGGAAAATGAATGAAGCACCAGGTTAATAGCTAACTAATTGTAAATTCTGCCTAATTTGAGTACATTTTGACCCAACAGAACATTTAGTTCAAGCGATCTCTGGGCATGTCTCTGGTATTGCACAGAAATATGTAATTGCCATCTATAAACAGACCAGCAATTATTTAATTTTAATGGTCCGGCTTGAGTTTTTAATAAAGTGATCAATTAAATTATGTATTCTGAGTAGAAAAACACGTCCATTTGAATAATATATGGTCTAACAAATGAAGAATCTTATGTACCAGTATATTTCTGAACCTCAATTAATAAATGAATAAAAAATATTATAACCATTTGAAAGAAATACAGGTTTAAAATACTGGGGAATTCATATTAAATTATGGTTTTGGACAAATTGATGTTAATGATCTGAAAAGCTGTATATTCTGAAAATATATCTTCACATACTCTAGATATTTTTTCTGCGCCTGAATAAATGGATAACCCTGGGGCAAAATCACAGGACAATGCGGACGGACGATCAGATTGTGCTTTTAAGTCTTCAAACAACAAAGTCTATCGGAAACGATTCTAAACAAAACTGACACGCCGTAACGTGATGAATTTACATATAACAAACACGAGGTATTTCTAAAAGCAACACTGGCTGAGTCATTACATACAAACATGGCGCATTAGAAGGCGTCTGGTTAAACGACACAAGTAGAAGTGTATCTAGTGTTTGTTCAGACATCATTATGCGCCAACACGTAGGCACTGGGGACAACTGATCAGGGAGAGCTATATTTACAACTAGGTTGGCAGCAGGTCTGACCGTCTGATTTATGGAATGGATAAGAGGCCTGATTATTAATCCTTGATTAAAACAAGTATAATAAACATTTTGTAAAGGTTTAAAGGGGCATTGAGAGATTGACGAGAAAAATGAAATTTGGAAAAAAGGATTTGTTTCAATAGATAAGGTACGTATAGGAACCCTGAAGTGTAATGATTTATCGGAAAACGGTTGAATAATGGCGCTAGATTGAAATTTGGTTGAAGCCAGTTTATGTGGGGAGTAATGCTGATAGTTTCTATGTGAGCTACATCGTAACTACCAAATGGTGAAATGTTACATGATAGATGATGAATTAAGGTAAAAGGTTTCAGATGGTAGTTAGTATGCCTAAGTATTACTAAGAGCAAAAAAACTGATTTTCCGTCAAATTCAGGGCGCACTCCCATACGTATCTCTCAATGCCCCTTTAAATATCTTACTGTAAACCACTTAATTTCATGAGGGATTTAATTTCGCAAAATTAAATACCCGCAAAACTGACAATTTTGCATTGAAAGTAACAGTAACATTTCCAGAATCGCAAAATTAAATGACGGTTAAAATAGCAGTAATTTTAAATTTGTGAAATAAAGTATACGCAAAATTATAGTGTTTTACAGTATTCTTAATGTAAACTGATTCACAGAATGTGTATGAAAATATAACTGAGCATGAATAAATTATGGACAGGAAATGTAAAGGCTGAAAATCAATGCCCTTATGATTACATTTTTTTTGTTGGAAATTGAGTGTTCATTTTGTCAGCATCTCTTTTTATTTGGTGGATGTGTGGTGGGTGGTGTATCTGCACATCCATCACAACATTTTCAGGTGTGCAAATGAGTATTCATTTGATTTTTTCAGAAGAATGACAATATGAAAACAAATCTCAAAATCAAGCATTTGGGTGCATCAAAATAGCTTTATGATTGTGTCTACTTCCAAATCCCCCCCCCCCCCCCCCCCCCCATTGCAATATATACAATTCAAATGAAAATCAGTCACGTCAAAGAGTCAGGCCATCTCGACTACTCCCCTCCACTTCACTCCAGTTTGCTGCCATAGCTCTAATTCTATTCATCTTTCATGCGAGTTGAAAACAAGACATCTCTCTCTGTGATATAATGATACTTAGATAAGGAGGGAAAACACCATCCATCGCCGTGACAGTGGAAATGTTTCCGGGCGATAAGGTCTGATAAATGAATCAGTTAGATGGATTTGTTTCAGTGTACTTAATTTTGCATTCTCAGATCTCTGATTACATTCTCTAAGTAATTTCAGGGTATGCTGACCCACTTTGGAGAACTGTGAACAATTTTAAAATACACATGGCACTCTCAGGGTACAAAAGCAGCCTCGCGGTGTATTGTAGAAAACGTAATGAGGATAACATGTATATCTTTATGCATTACATTTACTAGTCGGGGCTGGAAAACGATAGTTCAAATCATCAAAATTTGCTCATAAAATAACATGTACAAAATTTCTCACCAGCATTAATTATTTCTCATGTATTTCTTTATTAAAAGGCAGGCAATTTCCTCTAATTAGCAAAATGTCCAGGGAATGTTATCCCAAATTCCCCTGTATTGGACCCCGTATGACATGAATGTATTGTCAGTCAACACTAATGCATTCTTGGTTTAAGAAAAGAAAAAGAAAACACCATGAATAAGGCAAAAAAGAAAAGAAAGGTTCGTGCTCATGTGAAATAGGCTTTAGCTAACGCGTACAACATGTAGCTCTACACTGCGGCGATGCATTTTTCCTTCCAGATTTTGTTTCTTCCTGTGGTTCTCTGTAAGCTTGAATCAACATGAACATATGCATAATTTGGAAACAGGCCGTTAAAAAAGTTAAAAATCGCATACCTCGTAGCCAACTCTTTCAAATATATTTTTTTTGCCTAATGTATTTGTCTATTTCCACGCCACATGTTGAATCATGATACACCAGCTATTGTATCATACATACAAAAAGCCTGGTATTGGGGCTAGGAAATTTTAACCCTAACCCCGGTTTAGGATTTTTGACCGAGATCACAATTTTCGAGGAAAAAACACCAACTAAATCTCCGGGAACCTGCCGGGATTCGATCCGGGGACCCTCCGTTCTCAAGCCCCACCTTCCAACCACTAAGCCACGGCCCTCAGCTACACATTCGTGCAGTATACCGCACTCATTATATAGGCTCGGTTGACTACGTCATCGAAAACCGACGGCGCATGCGTTTGGAGAGGGACTTTGGATTAGCATTTTTTAGCACTCTAGGGGTTAGGGTTAAGATGGCAAATGTGTCGATATTGGTGAATAAAAATAAACCTCTTCATATTCCAACAAATTAATGGTGGCATAATTGATGTAACTGCAGGCAATAGCAAAGTCTTATTACCTAAATGCCAAAATCCATTCTGTTCAATTCATCATAATTATTCAAAAGATGCAACAAAAGATTTGAATGAACAATTTTGATTTGTAATATAATAATACTAACAATACAGTATTAAGAAATAATTTAAACCATTTCAATTGATTAAAATACTATACTAGTTAACCATCTCTCTTAATTTGTGTATAGTGAGATTATCAAATTCAAATAATATTTCTTTATAATTACTAAAAATAATACCAAAAAGGACAAAAATGAAAACCAACAAATTCTGCTTGTATACACTCAAGCATTAATGATCATAATTGAAAAATTTCATCAAAAAATACATATCCAATTTAGGATTGCCCAAAGGACATTATATCCTTTGTGATTCAATAAATGTCCGATTGCAAAATGTGAATTGTCCTGCCTTGAAGCACTTCAGTGTCATTTAGAATAGATCTAGGGCCATTTTTGCAGCGTATGAAATGAAAGAGCTTGCAAACTGACTATGTTCCATTAGCTATTTCACAAGGCAAAAATTGTTGTGTTGCCATCAGCGACCGATCCTTAAATCTCACAAATTGGGGTCGCATTTGTTTTTTAAGATTTCAATTTTACCCAAATTGTCAAAATATTACTATTTTCTGCTTGAAATGAATAAGTTTGCTTGCTCAAATAGTTTTAAACTATTATCACACTAGATTGTAAAAACATTAGTAAAATTGACATTTACTCATTTTGCCTTGACATCAACCAGCCACTGTCTATCAGTAATATTTTTCAGCAATAAAAAAAAATCAACCCAACCTGACCTCAAACCTTACTGCACTTGAGAGTAACGCAACAAATGGGGGGTTTTACCCACAATACATGTTTTTGAGTGTAATGTTTTGAAAGGCACCAATACTTTTATTTCAATTCAAAGTGTCATTACACTCTTATTTTAAATTTCATTTTTTTAACCATTATGTCTTTGTTGTTTTTGTCTGTTTGGGGTTTTTTTGCACAAATAAAAATCATAATTTTGGCAAAATGTTCTGTACAAAACAGGAACATTTATATGTCAATGTCATCTCAATTAAGGGAGGGGGGGGGGGGGGGGTCAATCATCAAATATTCTGATCTTAATTTGATTTTAATATATTGATTTCAATTTAAATAACAGCCATAAATATATTCCAATCATAATATTTATATGTAAATCAAATTATAGATTCTGTGTAAAATGTATACTATCAAACTGTCTATAATCACACCTGCAGTAGAGAAATCAATAGTTACTGTAAAGAGGACAAATTTGAAAACATTTCCTGAAGCAGCTAACGTACATTGACCACCATTCATATCAAGATGCAGTTTGATTACATTTCATGTAAACTTTTGTATGTTGAAATGGCTACAATGCTCTCTCGATGTTGAAATTGCTAGAGAGTGCTGAACCTTTGTTTTGATTGAAAGCGAATAATAAATGGCATTGGCGTTGGACAGAGATTGCCAGGTTTGTGAAAGCACCACAATGTAAACAGACAGACGTACAATGTAATAGCTAACTATTTGCTGATTTGTAGTGACATCGTGTCCATCAACCTTTTTTAAGAACAAAGTTCACGAATTCAAGTTCAAAAAAAAGATTAATGCAAGTTACATACAGGTTACTATTCCTAAAATACCTCCGGTATATTTTCTAATAAATGGCCACTAGTTTTGTGATGGAAATAACCCTCAAATAATTTTCCCCCATACAAAAATGAGAGAAAATAGAAATAAGGTACATGAAGGTCACCTTTCTTGTCCTTATCAAATACAACAAAATGTGCACGGTGGAAGATGCAGCACAATTCACGTTCTGGATTGACAACATATCAGCGATGTAGCGAGTGACGCTCAACATGGCGTGGTATAGGAAATAATATTTGAGCAACCTACGGAGTCCCTTGTATGACGAAAATTAACCTCTTCAGCTAATCAGCTATGTAAACAAGTTTTAATTGTGGTGTTTTATCGGTACTCTAGCGCTGGTATAGGGCTTGGAAAGAGATGCTATTTCATCAAGCGTCGTTCGATGAACTGGGGTTTACCAGTACGTATTGTGGCAATGGTAGTGCATTGGTGGTTTTTTTTAAATGCACGTCCCCGGGGGCATTTAGAATATACCGCATTCCTTTTAAAATGTCAAATTATGACAAACACAATCAGATGGAAGTCAGTAGTGTTTACTTGTATTTGTATTGTATAATTAACCCCTGCCCCCTTCTCCAAACCTCCAATCCCCCTCTATGTGATATAACACAACAATACAAAAGTCACCATTTGTTGAGCCATTACCGTATTTCATACAATTTAAGATTCAAAATGGTACCTAACATATCATTATATATTATTATACAATTTGTAAACAAACTTGATTTTTTTTCTGAATTCCATTTGATTCATTTCTATTATTTTATTAAATATAAAATAGGCCATAACAAACAGTGCACACAGTGCATGCACATTTAAGCTCTTTTTTCCAGCACAAAAGTGGAAACCTTTGTTCCTGTAAGTGGTAATCTTCAGGCTACACATATTTTTCGCGCTTGAATAAGTTGACACGAAAATAATAACACACAAATGTATTTATTTTTGCGAATAAGTCTATGTGATGGAGCTTCAAACTTGTGAATTTAAAAACACACAATAACAGTAAAAAATCAGCAAAACGCAAAAAATTAATCACACAAAAGTTACCTCGTTAACAATACTATGTTCACAAAGATTCACTTTCCATTGCCACAAGGTTTAATCTCCGTGCTTCCACGCTCGCCAAATCCTTTCAACCTTGAGCCTAAGAGCTATGTAACTGCACAACCACATATTTGCTAAGATGTGATTCCTCATTTGCGATTGAAAATTTATAAATGCGCACGATTACAGATGATCAGATTTGTTGTGTACACAGACATGTAGATTGCCAAGGGTGGCTGGTGGGTTATAATGCTATGTGTATGCCTGATAACACGATCGTTCCAATGTGACATTGAGTTACCGACAATCTATACTATAGTTTGATCAGTTCAAAATTGGCGAGCTTCCTTACAGCAGCGAATTAATACAGAAGGGTGCAAAGCGCACTGTGCATCATATACGTGACGTGTGCATGCAGTCGAAACTGCGTGCATATGGCCAAAATCGAGTGTGTGCGTTTGGATTACTTCTGCCCTCAGAGAAATACAGACGGCATATTTCTCGCCGATTTTGAACTGACTCAACTATAGTTTTGTATTGTAACTGATGTTGATCTAATCCATATTATGAGTGGCATAACTAGTTGTAGTGAGGCCTAAGGGATCTTTCGTTCAATCCATACAAAATGTATAATCCAAATTCTCAAAATGACATTATGTTAAATAAGGTTTAGACACCACAATCAGCTGAAATTTGAGTTCAATTGTACAAAGTTGTTCACATAAGGAGAGATGTTTGGACAGGACAAATCTCCATATATGTTCGGCCTTTGACACTGCCGGAAAAAAAACCCCATAACCAGGGTTTAAAATACTTTTTGGGCTATGAGGGCTATTTTGAGCAAATTCGGCCAAAAATCGCCCCTTTAGTACATTTTACCATGGGCCAAAATTTTATCAGGGTTTTTTTTGGTGAAAAGTGGGGGCTATTCGCCCTTCGCCCCATGTATTTTGAGCCCTGCCCATAACCCTGTTACAATTACATAGGAATTTTACTAAAACATGTTCAAGGGCACACAGGAAGTTTTTACCAGCCAAATGATGAGAATGAGGTTAATTGAACGGTGGATTACAACCCTAATCCAAGAATTACGAACCAGACAAACATCCACCTGCCACATACATGTATGCACAGCAAGGTGGTACACCACTTATAAGAGGACTCGTATAATTATTGCTTTGACAACCTCAGCCTGCCTCAGTGTCAAATGGTGGATTGTGGTTGAGCAGTGTCAGAAATTCAAAGAGCGCAAAGATTCCTGTTGGTAAAGTTGCGAGAATCCAAGTTGATTCTCTTAGACAATCTATCTAGCACACTATTTGAATGGAGGAGAATCTACTCTCAAAATCCTTTGGGAGAATCTAAAAGGATTCTCTCACCTTTGACAAACTTCTGAGCCTGTTGCAGGGTTCAATTGTCAGTGTCAAATTCTCACATTTGTGTTTTTCCATCAAATTGTGTTTCCATGTCGCCCTATTAAAACTTGGAATACCCCCCCCCCCCCCCTCCCCCGACTCCTTCAGACCGTATATAATGAAGTAGGCATTTAGTAACAAAGGTAATCTAGAAATGTGCTCCTGGGTATTTAGAAGAGCAATATTTGTTGAGATGAGCATGATAAAAGGGTCACAGACTCCTCCGTTAAGGTTAACAGATAATCCTGGATCTGTATCTGTACACTTATTGCCCTAGGTTACAGGGTTATTGATGATGTGATTTCAATACCAACCAAGAAATTGGATAAATCAATTTGTCTACTGACACGTCTACAATACACACGTCAGTTAGGACATCACCCAGTTTCATCTGCCCATTTGACTTTCATATCAAACAAATTTAGATGAAAACATTTTCAACTTCCCCACACTCAATTCAAGAAGTGTTGCACCAAGTAGCCACTTTATACCACATCACACACTACAGTATTGCATTTTGCTATTACTATCATAACACAGAGCTCGAAGTAAGGAGGGGCCCGGGAGGCAAAATGCTCATTAAATCTGCTCCAGACTCACTGACATTTAAAGGCATATTATGCAATCTTTTTCATGGAACACCCTCTTTCTTTGTTTTTACTAACTAAATGCCATGTTTTTGTCAAATGTTATATTTATAAACACGAAACTAAAATGTCTTCCAAGTTAAAGAGCATGTTTCCGAATTACTTCAAGAATTAAATTTAAGAATAATTTGTTGTTATTTTCGGAGTGTATTTTTGGTTCATAAATAGAATCCCATGGTTTGACACCATGTTCACGTCGCTTGCAGTTACCATCACAACTGTACACAAGTGATTCAAATAGTACGGAATATTTTGATGAAAAAATGTTGGAAAATTACTTAAAACAGTTTTTCATTATTTTTTATATAGTTTTTTGATGGGTTTTTACATAAAATTCAGTCTGCCTGCTAAGTCAAACTCCATTATAAGAGAAATAAAATATGTGTATGTGTAAAAGATCATATAATATTGCTCTTTAATAATGAAGGTCATCAATATTACTACAAATCTTTAGCCTTTGTCATCTGCACCCTCAGGATATTTCTGCTTATTTTGAGCATTCATCATACAAATAATTGCAAAAAAGACAAGCCCTCAAAAAACGTGATCATTCATAGACTGCTGTCTTTCCCCCAAAACATCACACTCACAAATGCACCAGAATACCTGTAATATACAACTTCATTCTCACAAACCATTTTTTGACGGTCCATTTTACATTCCTTGAGACAGTTGTGTCACTTTACAGACTCACTACACGTATGATCTCACGGTCTCAAGAAAGTGGTATACACGATGAGCACTTTGTATCATTACACAAAACAACACATACATGTAAAACAAAAATACTGCAATACAATATATAAGAAACAACAAGAATACAATAACACAATAAAAATGAATTCCATATTGCAGTGACAAGAAGAATGAGCTACTACCGTATTTGACCTAATTAGCAGACCAGGCCCTGAATAACAATTTTATTCAACCCTTATAGACCCTATAATAAACCATCACGTTTTATTAGGGGAGCGGCATAGATGGGATTCAGAATTAAAAATAGATTTCTTTTGTCTCGGAATGTATTTATCAGTCAATACGTGTCATTGAAATGATTTAAAATAACCACAACACGGTATTGCAAAAATCCTGAAATCAAAAATTTTCCTCAAAACTTGGGTTTTCATTTAAGATTGACATCCCTATCTACCCTGAGGCTTTCCCAAAACAATATTACAACAGATTGCTCCAGAATTCACTGCCACTCTCTGTTAGTCATTTAATAAGCGCATCCATTGCGTGCCCACACGCCGCACAGGTGGCTGACTGATTGACACTTGAATTGAAAGGGATGAAATTTGGCGTCCAGGAAATGGACATACCAAAGTGGCTTTCAACAGTTATTACGAAAAGGGACAGGGGCACCAACTAGGTTAAATCCAAGTGGGTAAACCAAAGTGGATCTCAATGGTTATTATAAATAGGGATCGGGGGCACCAATTAGGTCAAACACGGTTGTAAAATTTACAAACAACGTCATTGATGGAGTGATGATATAAAGCGTATGGCATATTAGTCCAGTCCAGAGAAGCGCCACCTATATTAAGAGCACTAAGAAATAATTGCGATTATAAAAACTATGCTGGTTTCTCTCTATTTTAGGCCAAGTCTATTTTTTTGAAATATTTTATGAGCAGCCAATTTCTATAAAAACATTCCTCAAGAACTACTTTTCTATGCATACAATGCTCGTGATGTATTCATTGTGATCATCTACGAAAAAACTAAATTTAATCAGATTTCAGGGAAATTCTACAGACTTGATTTCCGATTAGCCCATGGCTAATTATAATGTCTAATTCTACTAATGGTATTCAAGTTGCACACAGTTCAGACCAGACTGAAAACCGGTTGAATAGTCTGATACATTATCAACATGTGTCTTTTAACAGTATAATGCATAAATAAATTGTGGTTTAAAACTGTTTCGGTTTTGGGTTATTCCGTATACAATGCAACACAAAAAAGGGGGAAATGGGTTAAAATGAAAATGAGGTAATTAGTTTTAATGTCTTTCTGAAAAATGAAAAATGAAATCAATGCCATATTTGATGCTTAATTTTGAATGTCTAAAAATATGCAACGCAATGGAGCATAAAAGGATGATAAATTAAAATAAGGGAAGAAGGTAAAATGTCTGTTTCAGATGAAAGCTACCTAAAAGTAATGATTATTTGCTACATGAAACTTGGCTCTAAACTATATGCAGCCAAATAGTACTAATTTTTTTGAAAGGAGATTAATTAGATGGTTCACCCTATGTAAGCGTCTACAGATATGTGTGCACTGATAACTAGTTAATTAGATCTTTTTCTGAAAGAACTATGCAGCTATTAGTTTGTTAATCATGAAAATTGTGCGCCAACCTCGGTCAAGCCATTTTTTTTCGGTATTATTTGTTGATGAAAATAATTGATTGGTGCTGAACCTAATAGGCATATTTCACTACAGCAAAAATTAAATGGTGCAGCCAAAATAATAAGCAGTGGCAAAAATATTAGTAAAAGGAAAGCTAAATAAAAAGAATATGTTATAAAATCAAATTAAAAGTGATTTCTTGTGTTCGATCAAACTTATTTGCGATTTGAAAATTAAAAACGCAATAAAATGAAGCACAACACAGCAACATCTTTGTTTTGTTTTTCTCTCGTAATCTTGTTTTAAATTTGGCCTCTACCTGCAACGCGAGCCAATCGGCTTCCCACATTTGTGTTTACATGTTGTTGATTATGCACTGGATTGGACACAATATTTGGCGTTGTGGCGGGTGACTTCTGTGGACTGGACAGATCGACACCTGTGAACTGACCGCCTGGATTTAGACCGCCCATGTTGGGATCTGAGAGGGTGGCGCTGTCCCGAAGCATGTTGCGCAGATCCTGCTCGAATGTGTCGTCCAGGTCGTCTTGGCCCAGTGCTCCATTTTCATTGGACGGTCGGTAGCTGTCCGTTGCCATCTTGGTTTGCGTCTATGGTCTATGTTGAGCCTCTGAGATTGGTGTCTGTATTGGAGAACAAAATGGATTACATTAATGAAATATATGTAGGATACAATTAGCTTTAATTAAGGGGTATAACATTAATTGTTTAGGATCACATTGGGGAGAAAAACACACAAAATCCTGATCTTATGGTGAATTTTGGCTTCAGAGGAAATACGCATTTAGGGGATGTCTGAATAAATCTTTGCGTTTGCTTTTTACAGCATGATATTTGACGGCACCACCCCAACCTCACTGGTCCAACACTTGTCTAATCCAACTTGTATCTGAAGATAAAAGTATCCATCACACATAAGCACCGTTCCATCAATGTGCAATGCTAGGAGGCCTTCATTTTTAATACCAAAGATTTTTTATAATACCCAATTTTCATAATTATCAATAAGGCATGTCAATGTTTTGACAATCAAACTCCACAGAACAATAGCAAAAGGCAACACAAATGGTTTTATATGACAAAAAGATGAGTAACACAATCGCATGAATTCTATCTTATATCGCCCTGGATGATGCTTAAAGTAAATTAACGACAGGTGATTCTACTCGATGAATGACCGAGTTGTCGTCAACGATGAGAAAAACGAGGACTGATATAGGTGCTCCACCAGGTCCTATGGCACTCGGGTAGTGTGCAGAGCATCCTCTGTAGATGCAGGTATCAAATAAACGGCTTGACAAGAGTGGTTCTGATTAAGGAGGCATACATTAGTGATGTTTGCATTTCGTGATATGTTTTACAATACATTTTTGATAATTTTGTCATGCTCATTTAATTGTAGCTATTCATACGGTATAGAGCTCTAGTTGTCAGATCAGACATTCAAACCAATTTATACTCATGAATTATTTGTTTTGACACTTATTTGTCCAGAAATAAACCAATATACAGGGTGCATCAAAAAAATGAGGACTGTTTTATGAAGATGTAATTCTTGTTATAATCATCAGACTATGACATATTTAATCTCAATGTAAAGCCCAATTAATCATTATGACATCATGAGAATATGAGATCAATCCGATGTAAAATAAGAAAACTAGCATACTTGGCGTAAACCATGTCATGCTTGTTTAGTACAACTTTTAATATCTATTTTGATGTGATATTGTCTCTCTCATCATCAACACACATGTGACATTGATTTCTTATTAATTGACATGTCAAAAGTAAAAAATACTGGAATATAACCAATAAAGGTAGTCATGTGGTATGGGGTTGTAGAAACTTGTTTTCTTTCTCAATTCTGAATTTAAGATCAGTTGGCGAGACAACCAAACAACCCCTTTTTTTGCCTTAGCCAGAAGTGTGCAAATATATACATTTCAGTCCCGTGATCGGCGGTGTAGCGGTGTCTTTTTCGCAATTAATTTAATCATCGTACTGTGCATACACGGTAATTTTTGATTCAGGGCAAGTGAACAATTTTGAAACCGAGACATAGCTAGTGCAACCAGGGGTAAATTGACATTTCAATCACATGTAAATATACACAAGCAGAGCAAGGTTTCCTACTTGCTAGTAGTAGTTGCTGCCATACATGTACCATAACAAACATTTGCGATATCCCGTTTCACTTTGGACTATTTTATATGAAATATGTCGCATGACTGTCGGTAGGTTTTTTTTAACAAAACTGTTTGTATTTTGGTAATGTTGTAAATGTATTTAAATTTACTACACATATACACATTTTGGACACAATTTTACAGACAATTTCATTTTATAAAATGTTTCATGATAGTTTTTTAAATTGTTTACAAAACTGTTTGTTATTATGTTATTTTTACCAAATTCTTTTTAAAACAACTATTTATGCAACAATTTCAATCTAACAACAATTTTTCTGCAACAATTTCAATAACAGACCATTTTCTGCAACAGTTACTTAGCAAACCATTACCGATCAGCGATCTCTGTTAACGTCCTATTACTCATCCACATCCACCGGGGCATAATCCAAACCATACAATAAAAGAATTTGTTAACGTATGTATACACACACATGGCTACTGCAGCGATGCACGCACAAGGGGTGCTAAATACCTGACTTGAATACAATAAAGTACCTTTTGAGAGAAGACATCATAATTAGAGACACTGTTAAATTGCATGATCCTAAATATCTCCATCTGCAGCAGGCTAAGAATTGTCTGCTTACGACCGTACCCACATGGAGTAAATGGCGTACACTTACATGCATGCGCGCGCATGTGTACATTTGCTAGCTGACTTAAATATCACAAAGTTCCTCATTGAGTTATAAAAAACCTCCTATATGTAATGCGTAATTCATACATAAATAGCTATCTGCAATAGCCAGAGAAATTTGCTGTACATACTCATAGTCATAAGGACATATAAAACTTACAACCATAGTGATGCTATCGAACAAAATCCATCAGCAACCTTTTCAATGGTGCTGGTAGCCCCTAGCCATGGTGGTGACTCCCACCCCAGCACCCACACCTAAACACCCACCCTAACCCCCACCCCACCTTACCACACCTACCATACCCATTATATTGACCATTATATTCCCACAAATCACCCCTGCATACAATGTATAGCTATTTATCCTGTACCTAGTGTTCTGTAACTATGCTCAAAGCCAGTGTTGTCACCAGGGGAAATTTAGTACTGGACAATTTACTAATGGCAAGCTGAGGGAGCAGAGCGACCACAATGCAGTGGGTGATGGCTGGGGGACCAGGGTCATGGATTTTGATGTTTTTAGGGGTAAAATGCCAAATTGTAAAACTGTATTTTTTGTTTCATTCAAGTATATAATCAAATGAAGAATTATACACTGTAATAACTTGTTTTTGTGTATGAAATCACTGACTTTGGCCAAATTTAGTGCCGGTCGGTAAGCTTGAAACATTGTCTGAGTGCCGGTTGTTTTTGTTAAGTGCCGATTGAGGCCGACCGGCGTAGTGAAAACCCTGCTCAAAGCCATATAAGTCAATGTATTCTCATTACTTGTGCACTTGGTTATTGAACTCTATACTGTTGCATGGAGGATACAATGATCCATGCAAGCTACTTGTACCTGACTTGCATATTGGCAAGAAATGAACCTATTGTGAGAAATGAGAACTCGACCGTGAGGACTGTATGAACCCATCTAGTCGGTCATCTAGTTTTTTCTGATACCGAGCTATCTATTTATTATAATACATTTTTTTTGATGTTCCAATGCACATTCTGAATGCTGCAAAACAAAGTAGTTTCTGGGCTCTTTATCTGCATGTATTCCGGGAATTGTATTCCAACTCTTTAACTCCACTGGACTGAGACACAGGGCAAACAACAAAAAATAGTAAATAATCTATAAAAATATTGTGCCTATAATCCAACCTGAGCAAGTACTGATTAGGAAAAATCACATGCACACATGTATATTAAATGTAAATTGTATGATTAATTATGCACTGCTCATATATTTTATGGGATGTTAATGATAGCTGATGTACTTTGGTCTTAGCATTCAGTGTGTGTAGGGTAAAAGCTCTAGTAACTGTAGTAAAATAAACCATACAATATACATGTACCTTAAAAACAGTAAAACTAATAAATCAAATCATATGCTTGATTTCATTAGAAAATGTGGAAAGAGATGAGTTATATGTTATCCTTTGACTGAATTAATTAATTAATTGCGCAACACTCTCTAGTCTATTCTTGTAATTACAAACCTTATTAACCCACCAATCATACATAATTAATAGCTCGGTAAATAATATACAATTGACAATATATCCATTATATTATTACACACACCACTGTATCAATGCTATCTTCAGTAGATAGTAATGGATAACAATATGCAATGTATTTATAGACGCAAAATAGCTTCACACTACATAGCTTTCTATTCTGAAAAAAACCCTGTGGATTTGTATCCCTTGTGAATCACCCCAGTAGCCAAGGTTCAATTCACTGCCCTCCCAGCACCTGTTAAGACGGACCCCTTTCAGATAATTAAAGTAAGGCCAACAACAACAAAATTATTGTGTTGCCCTCAGCGCCTCACTTATAAAACTCGCCCATTGCTTGTGTGGTAGATTTCGATCACGACAGGAGCATGCGCAGATGCGATTTTTGTGTAAGTGGTCTGTGATTTTGTCAATATTATATTTTTACTGTGATTTGTCGATCTGCATTAAATGCAAAAAGTAACAACGCCCCCGGCTGGACTCGAACCACCAACCTTTCGGTTAACAGCCGAACGCGCTAACCAATTGCGCCACGGAGGTGATTATTTACTAGGCTGTTTTGGTTTGTCATGTTCACCCGTACACTTCCCCGTACACTTTCTTGCAAAGTCGGGCATCGTTTTTTCTCAAATGTTGCTTGCATATTGCCGTTGCTGTCGCCTTTAATACATGTGCTGTCATTTGAACTTGGAACCAACGTTTAATTTGAACTGTCTATTTTCAATAAAAAAATACTCCAATACGGGAAAAAAATCAGAAAAGCTCACAGACAACAAATAAGAACATCATTTTACTCGACCTAGAATTTCAATCAACGTATTTCAATCATCGGGAAACCCCGATGATGCGAGTGACGTCATTTAATGAGCTCATTAGCATAATTTATGTCCGTGAAATATACAATAGAGTTTTATAAGTGCGCCTGGTCCAAAAATATGTTAAATTAGGACCGGTTTTTGTTTTTGTTTTGTTTTCTTCCAATTTTTTCCAATTTCTTTTCCTACTTTTCTCCAACATTTTCGCAAAATCTCTATTCAAGTACATTTTCGTTTTGAAATTCATTCATGAACCACATGTACAGCAACAACAAAAAATGAAATAATTCCTGAAAAAATCAACCTTAACGATTCCAGAATTTCACCAAACATGATCTGGGCTGATTTTTAGGGCACCGTCTTTTGTTGTCAATGTGTCCAGCTTTACAAAATGGATGCCAGCAGCAAACACGGAAGCGAAGATCCGCAGCGAAAATCAAGACTTTAGCAATCACAAGAATAAGTGAATCACCACTATAAATTTGCGCTATATAAGAATGATTTAGCTGACATTTTTGGGTGGGACTCGATTGAGTACGCTTGAGTTTGTGCTTAATATTTAGCCATTATTTCTCATTTTGAAAGCTTTGTTTATTCTCTTAAAATGCTAAAAGCTTAATTTTCTGTGAAAAGGGGCCAATATAGTTGAAGGAATGAGGGGAAAATAATTGTGTTACATCATCTTCATGACGCAAACCTTATTAACCCTAAAGCGAGCACAAAGGCAAATACATTCAATTTATCAATTATCACACATACCACTACAACTGTTCATCATTATCTTCAGTAGATAGCAATGACAGATAATATGCCATGTATTTATAGATGCAAAATAGTTTCACATGTGCACGTTCATAGCTTTCTATTCTTTGAGAATAGGCATGGGTCTTTGTCGCCATATCACTAGAAAAATTGATCGTGACAATACGATAACGGCAACAAAATAGGCAATCTCAAAACCTTTCATTTCAACAATTTTCACCTTAAAGCCACTAATTGTTAGCCTAAATTAAGTCTTAATGCGCACGAGTAAAAACATCACAAGGATATGCCAAATTCGGCAATCATGCGCTTTTACTTGGTTTTTCCTTCAGGGAACTTTAGGAATTTTAATCCTGAGTTTTTGCTGGTTGCTGAATGGCTACTGGTGAAGTGATTGTTTTATATATTGTGGCTTCACAGATAATTAACGACAAAACATAATTATCACGATAAACGATAGAACCATTATCGTGAACAAGCCTACCTGTACCCATAAAATATTAAGTGAATAGTACTATAGGGATCAAATACTTAGATAGGTGTGGTAAATTGTGCTACATCATCTGCTTATAACATTACAGTACACACACTTAATCTACTGAGCAAGAGGTGGATACACACAAATACAAATATCCATTTTCACAAAAACTACTGCATTATCGCTATCTTCAGTAGATAGCAATTTAGATGACAATAAAAGTATTAAATAGCTTCACAGTGTGCATATAGCCTTCAGCTCTTTGGGCTAGCCATACTTATGAAATATTAGAGGTCAAATTGAATGACTCATCAATTTATAAATACAAACAATTCAATAAAAAAATACGATGAAAAATAGACAAATTGAAAACAAATAAATACCAAAAGTAAATTATTTACAATAAAACTAAGACTGGGGGATATTGCGCTAATATCGCGATAAAATATTTATTATTGCATCGCGATAATTTACCATGCTTCAACGATGTCACCATGATAAATTATAGGCCCAAAAATGCCCACAAGAAAGCATAATGAAGTCACCAAATCTGGCAATAATATCCTAAGTTTGAAGTCAGTTTATACCTTTGTAAATAAAATGAAACACTAGACCGCAATTTCGGCGATCAAAGGCTTGATCCACATGTTTTGAACCGGGCCTTTACCGATGAGCGATTTTGCAAGATCTCGCGAAATCTTGAGTCAAAACATGTGGAATGGAATTATTAATTTTCTCAAGCTTCGGGAAAGTCGAAAAAATCCTAAACAAATTTTGTGGATGATAAATTGTAAATTGACCTTTCCCACGGTCACAATGCATGCGTAATGATGATTTTGGTCAGTTCAATTGCAAGATGGGAAGGGAAAATGGTGATCGCCGTCATTGGTTGTGATTGTGTAATACGCTACCGATCGCCAAAATAATGATGGCAAAAAATGGCATAATCGGCAAGAAATTTGACCCATACCCATCAATACCATTTTCTAAGTCTTAAAAATATCGCTATATTATCAATATCGCGACATATTTAGCAGATTATCGTGATATGAAAAACACTGGCGATTCCCACCCATAGTTGGACTGGACTGATAGATTCCTTCAATTCATTTTTTTAATCCACACCCACACATTAGATCATGATCGACAATCCCAAAATTGGTTTATGAGGATAAAAATTACTGAGCGTACATACATTGGTATGCTCCGAGTGGAAGCTAGTTTGCACGATGTTGTGACATTCCATTTCCATCTCGTAGTCCTACACACAACTTATTTACCAGTTTCCTCCCGTGAACGACATACCACTTTAAACACCGATAGACTGTTTTTGATTGAAAACCCGGGCTCAGCATTAAATATTTATGTGTGCCGGCTTTATGCGGAGACAGGTATGCTGTAGTGTGATGCATTGTATGGCTGGCATCCCCCAGATGCTATAAATCTCGGATTCAAATAGAGAATGAACAATGAACAATCTTTCATAGCTCTTACATTTAGTGTACACCTAATGTATAGAAATTAAGATAAAATAATAGCTACGGAAAATATTGTATAGAAATGTTTAAAAAGTAGCTTACAAAGAAGTATGCACTGACTTGAGTACCATTATAAGTTAATAAGAAAAGATAAGATAGTAGTTGCCTGAATTCACACCCATTTAATTGGAATAAATACCCACCTAGTATAGTAACTCAAGGGTAATAAAGCACACCTTAAACAAATGTATGTGAAATAAGACTTATTTTTGTAACAATGACGTACAAACGACACAGCCACGCTCAAATCTGCCGTATACTATCATGCAGACATGCATTGCAGTTGTTATGCTGCTACATGTACCTGCCTGCAGGCCTGTCAATAATATGTTTACTTTCACGGATGGGAAATATTGTCACATCATATAAAAGTATAAATGTCATCATGTTCACACCTCGGGAAGTCCAACAATCTGTAACTCGATGAGGGATTCATGAATATAGGATGAGTGCTTGTGAAAAAGTACATCTACCTTAGGCAAAACGAAAGGTAAAATGTTCATCAATGGTGCAAATCAACCTGCACACAAATTTAAAGCTAAATAGATTAAAGGGGCAGAACTTGAGGTAACTGTATGTAAAGGCAATCGCTTAATGCGTCCCAAGCCTTTGCCCTGGTGCCCAAGGAATATTGATTCAATTTTTACTTTAGTTAAATTATTAAACATTACCAAAACAATACATACAAGACCTTTTTGGACCTGCCCCACCATAACTTCACCGTAGACCTGATTTCAATACACATAACACAATACAGGGTGTCCCAAAATTATCTATACCGAGATATATCTTGTGCAAACGCCCAGCTTTCTTAGGAATTTAAAACTTTGAAAATCTGACTTTTCTGATGGAAAATACAGACTTTTTTGTAACGATAGTAGATTTCAAGGTTTTTTTATTTTTTATTTTTTAAAGATTTGTGGATAAAATCATTAAACTGCCTCATAAAACAAGAAATTATGTGGCAGGAACCCTCAAAGTGCATTAAAAAAACCTAAAAAGACATTAAGAAGGCCTCTGGATCCCATGACATGATCCACTGCACTTCGTTCGCTACACTTTCTCCGTTCGCCGTCAGTAAATTTACCCGGTTCTAAAATGGTCCTGGCTAGAACCCTGCAAGTGACCCTTAAATATAACTCATCATTCTTTACATAGAAATACCCTAAATTCCAATGACCGATTACTACCGGGATCATTAGAAAAAGTTTTGGTAAATTAAAGCTTGCAGCACTAACTCATATTTAACAGGTGCCTTTCAAGCAGATTTCAAAAATTTAAAAATTTCAATTTCAATTGATGCATGAAATAAAAATGTGCAATTATAATTAAGTTATTAATTAGGGGAATTCAACATACACAATTTGTCGCAGTGCAAAACGTACTGCAAGAGGAAATAACAAATGTGTGCTATAGTCATCGTCAGAATACTTCTGCACTTTTTAAAACCGCCAACGCACGCGACCTAGTTAACGAGCGTGTGGGCGGGGACATTCATGACCCATGGATACGATCGCAGCCAATCGGATTACAGGGGCTGTGGCGCGTCTAATTGCTCAAAGATAACGCTGTTGTGACGCTGTTCTACAACGCACTTTCTTGTTTACGCTGTACGCAGTTGTCACAGAAAAAAGTGCCGAAGTATTCTGACGACGACTATACTAACATCCAATTCATGCCAATCAAATTTTTAGCTTTAAAATTTATATCAAAATTGCATACCCTGGAACCAACATATATAAAGGTCTCTTGACCAAAGGGCTATAAACTATAACAACCAATTTTAATATTGTGACATAACTAATTGAAAGGATTTTGTAATTAAGCTGCTGTTTCACTCGCCATCAATTATTCATCATGTATCTCTACATGCACTATTCATTTGATAGCCTGCCAGCCAAATCGGATATCGCTCAGTGTCCAGTGATGTTGCGGCGGCATCCTTGCTACAATCGCACACATCGTGATGGCAAGGGCATAAGAGAACAAATGTGTTCATGGGGCTCAACCAACTCAGTTTTTATGTTTGATTTTTTTCCCCTTCAAATGTTTGAAAATTCGAAATTTTACGTATTTTTTATTTACTGTACCATACTTTTTTTTATTTCTTATTTTATTGTTTGAACATTTCAATAAATAGTTAGGAAAAAGGGAAGAAGACAAAAATGCCTGCCTGGCCAGCCTGTCTGAAAGTGTCGAAGGTCTTGTCAACCTTAAAGAACAGTTACAGTGTTTTTTTTCTTGTGGCCTAATTAATGCAGAATTTCACATAAAGCAAGCAAGGGGTAAAGTGCACTGAGTTATAAAATCGCCTTGAGAATAAATCTTGGCTCCACTCAGCAATATATCAAGTGTCACAGGTACATGGGTTTGTAAAACACCTGGGCATACATACATGTATTTGTTTAAATGAGAAAAATCTTGGTCATTGTGATTACAATACCATCCTACCAAATCCAACAGAAGGCTGCGCTGGTGGGCCCATCTCTCATTTGGGCAATCACAGAAAGGCTCCGAAAACCCTGTAGCGTGATGCATGATCACCTGGACTCCTACCATGGCAGCCCGAGTTTGAGCCCTGGGGGAAGCACACACCATTATTCTGTCATTAGTTGTCCCAAGTACCGCCCCCCCCCCCACCCCCCCCCCCCCCCCAAACCACCTGTTAGCTTTAGTCCTACAAACCACCTGTCTGGGTTAGGGTTATCAAACCACTTTTTTTCCTGTAATTCACACTAAGTCACCATAAAGCTTTAGACTTATTCAATCACACTTTGCGCGCTGAACTTCATCATACAGACGTTGATTGTTTGTTGATGCATGCAGTCTGCTGACAGCGCTTGGTGCATGACTGCTATATATATCCAATGCATAATTGGTAAGGATTGCACAATTGTTAAAGGGACACAATGTCATGTTGTGTTTTTTTAAATTTTAATTAACTTACTTCAGAATTCAAGATGAACATTAAAAATTGCTACTAAAAAAAACCCCAGCAAAACTCGATTAAAACAATGTTTTAAATATGTTGGAATACCACCCTTAACCATGTAAAATGCTGATCGGGCCCGATCAGCATTTTTGAATCAATGTTTTGTTGTACAAAGAGGGCTGATTTTTCTTAATCCTTAATAGGTGTAAGTTCATACATGTAATACAATTGTAAAAATATATAAATCCTAGTTTTTATCATATATTTTTGTAATTGAGGGCGCTGCCTCCACAACATCTCTTAATGCCCCTTTAACTTACTGCTCACTAAACTTGATGATATATATGACCTCATGCCGTTTCTTTATTTTGGCAATAGCACGCCATGCTTTATAAATTCTCCATTCACTAGCTATAGGAGTAATTTGAATGAAGTGTTCATCTTTTGTATAAATACCCAAGACCAGGGTTGTAGCTACGCCGGACGGGGCCATCCGGAAGGAGCTGATCGGTAGTTGTGCCCAGCGTCCGGCACTCTTAAAAAATAAGGGTAAAAAACTGGCACATAATTGTTTTTTGGGGTTTTTTTTACAATTTGTAGGAAAAAATCATTAAACTGCCTCATAAAACAAGAAATTATGTGGCAGGAACCCTCAAAGTGCATATAACCCTTAAAAACATTAAGAAGGCCTCTAGACTCCATTCCATGATCCACTGCACTTCGTTCGCCGTCAGTAAAATTGTTCGGCACTCAATCTGGTCTAGCTTCATCCCTGCTCAAGACTCAAGGCTAAATCCCCATGCTAGCTCCACAACATAATAAATCACCTCATGTAAGACCACTGCGAATAACGGTATAAACTAGTGCTGTCGTCGAGATCTTTTTTTCATGTCGATATGTTGCTATTTAAGAATCTCGATATCGACATGATGTCGACATATTATGATCCAAATACCAAGCCGATTGGCCCCGCAAATTAATGCCCGCGATAGTATAGAATATTACCGCAGATCGAAAATATCGCCAAGTCAATGTACACCAGTTAAAAATACTTTAGTATACTACGGTACCTGAATACGATCATTAATTCGCTGATTTTTTACATTCTTTTATTACAAAATCATTTTGAAACAATGTCAAACTTGCAGTCAATACAACACAAATAACGAGGTTAGGCTACTATTTTGCATAACAATTTTTTTATCTGTCTGTAATATAATTTATGCAATGTTTAATTCGTGAATTCAAGAATCTATATTGCCCATACTTGTTAATAAAGGAGCCTGACGCTGCTATGAGGGGAAATTATGTATTGAAAATACATGTGCATACAAAATTGTTTTTCCGCCATTACCGAAGATAACACAGGAACCATCGCAAAATCAGAAATTGCGAAAGTAATTATAAATTACGTCATGGATCTAGCTAAAATATGGCATTGCAAAATTTGCGATGGAGCAAGTGGGGAGGGGGAAACTAGCGATTACTTTTAACGATAAACACTATCGTTGGATATTGGTGTTTTTTCACAACTCTTGTCAACCAAACATGAGAGCATGACCCTTGATGTGTGGTCTAGTGGATAGCACGCAGGATTCACAATACAAAGATTGTCAGTTCTAGCCCCACTACGGCAAACATATTTGTATCCTTGAGCAGTGTACTTAGTCTTAATTGCCTCATGGTTTGGAAGTCACATAAAAATGGTGGTCCCGTGCATCGGAAGATCAATAACCGAGCACGTTAAAAGGTCACAGACTCCTTCGAAAAGAGTAGGGGATCATCCCGGTCTGTGTCTGTACGCTCATGTTTGTATTCCTACATGTAGGATAGGGATACATTGTGCAAGTATACTCGATCAATAAGAGGTTTATGCACAGTATACATTGTAGGTAGATGATAATGATGATGATGATGATGATGATGATGATGATGATGATGTTGTTTGTTGTCAACGGGATGTGACGTCATTCCGGGCCGGGGAATCCTGTATTTTAATAGGGGATAAATTGATTTGACGGAATGAACCGTATACTTCATGAATTCAATCTATCCCCCTAAAATGACTCTACAATGTATCTTATCTAGTAATTATACTATTATTTCTAAACTAGTACTTTAATCAATACAAAATACGATTACACTGCGTCCCATGCAACTGGTGCGTATATCGTGCGCATAACCGCGTCATTCGTGATGGCAAGGGCGCAGTAAAACCAGAATATGTGACATACATGTAAACAAATAAGTATTGACCGCTGGCCCTAGGCTTCTTGTGAGCGCGCGTAATTGCGTCCAGACGCGATTTTGAAAATTCAGATGCCTTTTCAAACTCTAGGCATGTGTATCTTGAGTCCAGTCGGACACGCAAGTTCCTGAAACTCAAAAAAAAAGTTCCAACAAAATAATAATAAGGTTATTGTAAGATCACGAATTGTCAGCTAAATCACACTTAATTAATGCAAATTTATAGTGGAGATTCACTGGAAATGGGTTCATTTAGTCAAATCTGTGCATTTTCTTACATTTATACTTATACTAGTTATATATGCTCGGCAAAATGTGATTTTCACTGCAGATTTTCATTTCCGGGTTTACGGGCCGACGAGTCGCCATCTTGGATTTAAGTTGAAACGTGCCGGATGGATGACGTCAGACACACATGCAATAAGCCTTTTTGCCATTACAACCCTGCATGCTCAGAAGTTTTACCGTCGGAAATAAATTGGAGATAAACAAGACAAGCTCGACCTAGACGGCAATGTGATGAACTGCGGCTCTTTGGGAATCCCCTGTGATTTTTTTGTGTCATCAGTAATCATTTCATTTATTTTCAGCCGCATAATTATCCATACTCCAAAGTGCAATTTTCATGAAAAAATAAAGGTGTTTCAACGGTATTAAAGGTATATTATGTGATCTTTTTCATGGGACGCCCTCAATCCTCGAAAAAAAATAAGAAGCAGATTTTCTTGCAATTTAATTTTCTGATCATAAATCATAAATATATTCCAAGTTACAGAGCGATATGATTCCTAATAACCTCAATCAAAATCATGGTTTAAGAGTGAATTTAGAGTAAAATTTGAAAAATAGATTGTACCGCTCGGTACAATCTATTTTTCATACCTATACGTCAATTAGGCCTAAAAAAAAAAAGAGTTTGATTGGCGTAACATGACCAAAACAAATAGGGTAGGTCGGTCGGGATTTTTTTATTTTTTATAATTTTTTTAATTTTAAATCATCTACTTTTGAACACTTAAAAGACAGCAGTAGGGCCTACACACAAATGAAGAGACGGCAAAAATTCCCTTTTCTTTAAACATTTTTATTTTTATTTATAGAAACCAACAGACTCTATGAGTACAAGTTTCTGAATGTTTAAACAATAACAAACGTCAGATTTCAGGGTTTTTTTGTTTTTTTGTGTGTTTTTTTGTTTTTTCCCCCCTCAAAATAATAAAAAATATTCAGGGTCGGCGATGTATTTAGGGTCGGTCGGGTTACGCCAATCAAACATTTTTTTTTTTTAGGCCTTATAGGCCAACTTGTACTGTACATTGAAGTCGAGATAACATAGTGTACATATTGACATGATTTATCATTTTATCGATGATTCCTACCTTTGTAGATTTACATAGATTTTTAATTATTTTGCAACTGTGGGCTTGGTGTATTTCCTATGTACTCTTTCGTGATTAATGCACAGACATCGGGGGTTTTTCTGTTAAAAATATTGAAATTTATAAGAGATGCGCCACTCATCCGAACTGAAGAAAATTGGTAAACAACAAAATATCACATGCGTTGATCAGTCTCTGCAGATTTGTTACGTAAAACACTAAGACGCTGCTGTTTCCAATTCATTTGTATGTGCAGCGTCCGTCTGAAACCACAGTCAAAGAGACTAAAATGACGTAATGAAACAGCCATTGCCACGAGGGAAAAAAAAGAGACTTACTTTTACGCTGCCCTCAAACATGCATCGCTACATCGCATCGTCAGTATTATTACTACACACAATAGCGGTTATTTTAGGATTCCGAGGACGTACCCTATGTTAATCACGCGTCGTGGAATTCGAGAACTTTGACAGTTGTTGAAGAGACACAGGTGGTAGCGGTAAACGTAAAGAAGTAATACAAAGGAAGTCGCTATCTTAATCCGTTTAGACGACACGTATTCACGAATTTTCATTTTCACACCTCAGATAATGCTGTTTTTCTGCTTCCGTTGTTCGGTTTTATAAATAAGGTAGGTAGGAATGCACTGTTGGAAAACGTATTACTGATAATCTTATTTGCAAATGCGAAACTGGTGACTCGGTTACACGCCTTTGCCAGCCAGGACCACTTATGACCTGGCTGCATCGCAGATCCAGCCAGGTAGTGAGCTGTGCTTCAAACCATGATTATATTGATTGTGAAGTTATTAGGAATCGTAACGATCTGTAACTTAGAAGATCTCTATGATTTATGATCAAAAATGCAAATCTGCACGAAAATCTGCTCAGGAAGTTCAGGATTCCATGGGCTGAACAAGACCCCACGCCGCGTTGTTGCGACTGTTTTGGAACGCACTACTAAGTACTACTGCTTGCAAGGACAAGGTCAAGGACACGCTCAACCTTTGTAATGATCGCAAGCGCTTGGATCATGACGCTGTGATAAACAAATATTTGTTTTGATTATAGTATATGACTGAGTGAGACTGATGATAGAGACCTATTTTAGTATTTTGCTTTTTCAATCACTTCACTTTTCGGTCTTCACTTCAGTTTCAGTTCAGCAGGTAGGCTTGCTTAACCGTTCAGCTTCAGCAGGTCCTAACCGTTTTTAAAAAATGTCACTGGTTTTAAGGCCTCCTTGAGAGGTGGATAACGTTTTTAATTTACACATGCTCTGCAGCAGCATGCATGCAGTCCATGCATGGACGAGATTTTAATTATCAATCATCATGAAATTAAAAAATGACATCATCATCTCGTCATCACATCGGAGAACATCATTGAGAGAAAATAAATTCGCCCCTCCTACTCTCGATTTCCGAGCCAATATTTTTCAAACTGCTTACCGTTTTAATCACTGTGTGTATGTAAAATCAGCTTGATCCTCTTGGTTACATTAATACACTTGGTTAAGCTGAGATTTACCTTTAATTATTATAAAGATTCATTAAAAACAACACATCAGTCTCCCTCCACTTTGGAAAAATTCTGCCGATATTCGGACGTGTTATTACATCCGGGAATGTTCAGGTGTTTTTTCACATTAATTTTGACCAAATTGAACATTAATATATTACCTGAGATTATTACCAAATCATTTACTTGGGATTATTTTTGTAACATTTGAAGTGTATGAATTCACCTTAGGCCAATTTATTGAAAAGGGACGCTGTTTACTATTTTAATTGTGTATTTTTTTCTAGCTAGAGATTTGTTGTAATGAGCTTCATTACATTCTAGAAACATTGAAGAAAACGAAAACAACCCGGAAGTAAAAGACGAAAAGCAGACGACGGGATCGGTACACATGTTTAAAACGCCAGTTAAAAACATTTATAATTGCTATTATATTGAATTTTGTTGGGTCAAAACTACAGAATCATGAATAGTGATGACGCTGGTCGTCGAAATGTGAGTAGTTTTAGTGATGGGAATTTATTCGATACCAGTTTTAAGATTTTAATTACTGACCAGCGTTTGGAAAGTGCAAAATTCTGCAGTCGTGCAAGATATTTCATTATTGTAAAGCCTAAAAGGCCTCCCCATACTCCACCAACGCTGAGCGCAAGCGTTGTCACGCTACGCTTGTCACAAAATGAACCAACGCTCTGCCGCTCATCGGGATTCTACGCCGAACGCTAGCGTTGGTCAACGCTCGACCAAATCAGCAAATGCGTCAACGCTATATTATTATTAGCTACAAAAACAAGCATTGACTTCCTACGTCGTATTTGTTTCATAACAAAAAATAAATTTTCTGGTAGTTAAATTTAAGTTATCCTTACTTATAGAACTATACTTACGGATTATTTTGATACCATCGATGTAATTCTACGCTCACGAATTCTGGAGATTTTAGAGGTTTTTTAACGACTAAATGATTACCGTTCTTCAATGCCGTCGAGTTTGCTTGGTCCCTGCATCAATGGGCTCCACACAACTCATCCAAAAGGGATTCTGGGTACCGGGAATCAGCCTAAGAAATAGGGGTCAATTCAGGGTCGATTAGACTAACTCTCCGTCGCCCTCTACGTCGCTATCTTGCAGGCTATATTTGTACAGCTTTTGTACGGTAATTTTGAAGACTTGGGGATGTACCTAGGGTCGATACGGAGAGTTCATATGAAATAGCGTTCTTCCGTTTGCACAGCGCATTAATTCCCTTTCTTGTATTTACGTAATGAAAACTGCATACCCAGGACCCTAATTGTACATAATTTGTCGTATTGGATGGTTTTAAATGTCAAATATGTTAGAACATTGTATAGTTTGGTAATAGACCATTTAAAATTGAGATCAGAAATCTTCGGAAAACAGGTCACGTGCGTTCTTCGGAATCTCACTATAAAAGCAGCCTGGTGCCAACAATTTGGAACCAGGCTGTTGTTAACAGTTGATCGCATTCGTAAATCGTAGTATTGGTTGTCCGCCTAGTGATTTACTATGTTTGCACACACGCGTACACCCATGAGGAGTAAAACGTGGAACGAGACTAATTGAAAATATTCGGAACCAATCGTAAACTACCGCGAATTGATTTCCATCTTTGCTGACGACTTCTTCATTTCGCTGTGATTAGGGCCGATTTTATATCATTAATATAATAATATTTCATTTTGAGTAGCATTTATGGAGCTGAAAATGTATCTAGGATGCAATAACAGTACATAGCACACACAGGCTGAAAAAGTAGGCAATACGGAAAGCTCCTTGCAGGGAAATTTGAGCATTTGGAGGGAAATTTTGGCATTTGGAGGGAAATGTTACTCTTTCATTAAGTAATGCATTCCATTTTGGAGGGAAATTTGGAATCGCTTGCCGGGAATAAAACATTTTTTCAGGCCATGATAGCACATGTATAACCCAGGTAAGTGTATTCAAATGTTTTAGAAATAGGCAAACTAGAAACGAAAATCGCCAGCATACGAACATGCTTTCATTTCATAGCTCTCATACTGAGTCGTATCACGACGTATGAGAGCTATGAAACAGAGCTAATAATATATGGTGATACTGATGGTGTTCTGGGGAACAGACGACCAAACTACCTCACAAAACGCCGTAAATTTGTATTTATTTTTTTAGCACATCACAGGCATCAACATCGCAACAAACTTGCTTAGGCCTACTGTATAAACATACCTTGACATACACAATATCATTCCATCAGCAAAAAGAGCCTGATTTGCCTGGGATTTACCTATTTCGGCTGTATTTTCATGAATGGGAGCTCAAGAAAAAATATGTGACGTCAAAAGTCAGGCAAAGTGTCCTGCTTGCTGATTGGTCCGTGGACAGCGTCAACGCTACAAAGTTGACCTAATTCAACTTCAGCGTTGGCCCGAGCGTTCGCCGCTTTCGCCCAAAGCGTAGGCTGATCGAATTATTGGAAAACGCTTTCCCGATCGAGCGTTGTTTTGGTTTTGTAATGGGCACTAATACGCATGTGTCAGAGCGCAAACGTTGCAGCATTGGTGGAGTATGGGGAGGCCTTAAAGGAAGGTAGAGTCTATTCGTACAACTGTTGTGCGAATTAGCGCGGTATCGCTGTAATTCGCACAATTGTTGTACGAATAAGCGAGGTATCGCTGTAATTCGTACTGTTTAGTGTTGACGTGTCGTGTTAATTAGACATGTTTATGTTAGAGGAGAGTCTCTGTTATTCGTACAACTATTTTAAAAATAAGAGAGGAGTCCCTATATTATTCGTACAACTATTCTATTGTATAAAAAGATGTGGGTCCCTCGGAGGATAGTAGGCATGTTCATAACATTTTGAAAATAAAATTATCTCTTTGAAAATGGAATAGGCCCTACAATATGGTCTATGGAAACAAAGTACTTTACAATCAAAAATGATGGTTCAACCATGTCTGCAGGCTGAATAATAAAAAAGTTATAACCAAAAGTAGTTTGCCTCATATTGCTGAAAACTGGGCAAGTCATGCACATTTTAAACCATTTTTTAGGTAAAAAAAGGTTTACTTTCATGATATCTAGTTGCTTGTGCGCAGTGTTCGAATTAAGGAAAAAAATCAGGTTATCCGGCGGATAACCATGATATAAAATCAGGTTATGCGCCAACATTTTTGGTTATCCGCCAAAGTCAAGATTTCTCGGGAATTTCAGAGACCTGTATAAACAACGAAAAAGCACATTTCCTGCAATTTAATCTTATACCACACGACACATTCTAAACATATTTAAATTCAGTAAATTAACATTTAATATGGGAAGAGAAGTGTTGCTTGAAATTTCTTGGGAAGAGAAGTGTTGCTTGTAATTTCTTAACGAAGCATCGTACGAATAAACGACATGGTCCATATGGTAGTACGCTTTAAAATACAGCTTTTCTAGAAAAATGGCCAGAGTTCCGAACAGGTTAAGAGTCTACATGTACATAGCAAATTATTTAACATTGAAAAATACCTAAATTTAGTATATTTCCATTTAATATGCGAAGAGAAGTGTTGCCTGTTACATGATATATAACAATAAAATAATATTAAATTTATTTGCAAATTGACGTTAGAAAAATTATTTTTGTGGTTCATATGCATGTGATGTGGTAATGCAAAATGGTAAATCTGTGTATTAAAGATATTACAATGCATTCAAAACTTATGTGTTATTATTTCCATCATACATACATGAAACATCTTTTTTGACCAGATCACATGCATAAGAAATAAAGTTATAATTTGTTTGATGTCAAATTAAAAATTAATTTAAAAAAAAAAGAAATAATTTATTCTAACATTATACATCTTTTTAATGCTGCATCATGTTACAGGCAACACTTCTATTGCCATAACAAGCAAAATGTACATGTATAGTTTACTAAATTTAGTTAGATGCTGTTTGTTACTCATAAATAAATAAATGGTATTTTTTACACTGAAAACGGTTCTCAAAAGTCATACTTTTAATCAGAATATTATGAAATACCTACCAATGTACTTTTATAAGGTAGGATCTTAAGTTATAAATTACCATAGCTATGGTGTGGGTCATGTGGTATTAAGTGAATTATTTCGGGTCAAATCTGGATCATAAGGTCATGTTTTATATACTTTTGGGCTTTGAAAAAATATTGTAATTTTTTTTTTTTTTTTTTTTTTTTTTTTTTTTTTTGGCGTCCGACGGATAACCAGCATTGAATTTTAGGTTTTCCGGCGGCCATTTTGGGCGTAAAAACGCCCGGATTACCGCTTATGTCGAACGCTGCTTGTGCGGGGTTATATAGACATCAGAATACATCCTAGCCACATCGTACTACATCGCTGATATTTGACATCAGTTGGAGTGATCACATCCGAAACAGCGTGGTATATGGCGATATCCCCCCTATAACATCAATAATCAGGCAGCTCCGTTCATGTTTCGCTGGCCACTGCATGCGAACAACCAACCAGCCTATCTCCCATCTAATTTTCTGGACCCCTCCTGGTGGGAAAGCTAACAGAGGCCGTCAAGAATGATGGGTTTAGATCCTCCAGAGATCCGCCAACTCATGAATGACAGGAAAGTCTGGGCCCAGTACGTTGCAATTGCTTCCTCCGTTTCGTCCACGGACGACCAATGATGATGAGGATGATGACATCGCTGTATTTAAAAGAGCTAAATTTGGAGTTTTCTACATATTTTGGCCAACTAATTTTCAAAAAAATGTCGCCCTCTGTAGTCAATGATATGAACATCCCTACCTCAGGGGAGTCCCCGTGATTTGCACAACTATTGTTAAAAACTAGGAGTAGGACTCAGGAGTCCCTATAATTAAAGTGTCATATTAAAGTGTCATATTATTCGTACAACAGTTGTAATAAGAGGGTAGGGGGAGTCCCTTCTCAGTCATTCATTGTGAAAATAAGAGGGAGTCGCTGTAATTCGTACAACTATATTGTTGAAGAGGGGTCCCCTGTGGGGGAGTCCCTGTAATTCGTACAACTATTGTTGAAGAGAAGAGGGGGTCTTCTACGGGGGATTCCCTTTTGGCCCTGTAATTCGTACAAATATTGTTGAAAATGGGGTCTAGTGTGGCCGACACTGTAGTGTTCGCTAAAAAATGCCCAGGCGAACTCTACAGTACACGTCACGTGACTGCCATGCCACCTAGGTGTGTTGAAAAATGCCCAAGCCCAGTCACTCCAGTTCAGTTGAGCGCACAAGGTGGTAACGAGGGATGTGGGCGTGAGATGGTGGCCAGGGGTGTTTGTGCATGTGTTAGTGAATGGTGCAGTGTTGGGTGGGAGGGGGGTGAGCATTGCTTTAATAAGAAAGCAGTAACTTAAATACATTCTTCGGCTTGGTTTATGCCACTGGTTTTCATAAATATTAGCATTATTAAATTAGAAAAGCATGATCTTTAATATTTATCGTCATAAAATCATTTCAGTTCACAGCCCCCCACTCTTTGAGGCCCTGGGCGACACACCCCTACCAAAACAAAAGGTTGAGTGCTAATTAACACTTTAAACAGGCGAACTCTACCCCCACGTAAATAATAACGGGACCTTTATTACGGCACTACTAATTTATTCATCTGGTCAAACAAAACACACAAAACACACAACTCCTTTCAACTTGCCCAAAGTCACACTTAATTCAAGTATGAACACTCAGGCTATGAATGATACGATAAACAGGCGAACTCTACCCCACAAAAATAATAGTGGCGAACTCTACGGCACTACTAATTTACGGTAACCTAGAGGTGCCTGGTAGAGTCCGCCGATTCAAAATGGCGTCCGAAAAGCTAACTCAACCCCAAACGCTCTAGTGTGGGGGAGTCCCTGTATTGTAATTCGTACAACTATTGTAGTAAGACGAGGCCCCTGGGGGAAAAAGGGAGGCCCTTAGTAGTGTACGTTACATTAACCAAGAGTGGAGTCCCTGTTATTCGTACAACTATTGTTAGGAAGATATGGGAGGCTTCTCTGGAGAAGTCCTGTTATTCGTACAACTATTGCACATAGGGGAGTCCTTTAGTATAACTGTTGTAAAAAATAGGAGAGTCCCTGTATCGTACAACTTAGTGTTGAGTTATCCCGTGTTTTTTCTCTTACGTGACACGGGTCATTCTATACGTGCGTGTAACGAGTACCCGTATCCCGTAAGTCTCACTCTCCGTGAATTCCCTCAAACACACCGGGAGTAGAGTTCAAGCCCAGCAATAACCTGCATAGTGCATTAACCAAATGTAGCATCGCGAAATGCGAAACACTTTAGAAAACTCTGCGATGCTATTATGCACATATATTTAGCAAAAGTGCGACGCAAAAAGATTCCCTACTTGATCTCTGATCACGTAGCATCAAAGCCAAACCTACAAAGATTGAGTTTCATCTTCAAATAACTAGAAAAAGTATCATAAATCCTGAAGTATTGGCAGTTAGTATTTCGTTTTCGTCATTGGATTACATGTACCTGCGCAGCATTTTTCTGTCGGTTTAAAATCGGTACAAAATGGCGGTTTCTGCGCATTTATAATCATGACGTCACTATTGTTGAAGAGGGGGCCGTTGGGAAGTCCCTGTTTTCAACTGATTTTGTTTTATTCGCTATCTTGATGGAAAACAATCTTGCCTTCTACAACCCACGTGTTTACGCTGTACCTGTACGCAGTATTCTGACGATGACTTTAGTGATGGTGATTTTTGGTCCCGGTCTAAACATTTTTGGGCGGGACTCGATTTCCCGAGACTCACTCCCACCGTACTTGTTTCCGATTTTGTATTTTTGTATAGGTCGCCCTGTCAATCGGTCATCCGGGTATTTTTCTATCCCATTCACTGTGTACAACGTGCAGGTCTATACAGTGAATGTCAGTTGCGCCATGGATCGGAGAGTCACGTAAAGCCGTTGGTCCCATGTATTTAGACGCTCACCCTGAACACGTTAAATAAGTTGCAGACCTCATCGTAAAGAGTAGGGGATCATCCTGGGTCTGTTACCTGTCACAAAAGTTCATGTCCCTAGGTTCGGGGGCCTTGGCGCGATAACAAGTTAACTTGTTCTGCCAAGTATTCTAGATATAGATCGATAACTCAACCATACATAAGATCTTTTATAGTGATCTTGTGAGACCGTGTAAGCGACTGTTGTTTAAATCAGTGACGTCAATCTGGGTCGACCTATAACATGTATAACTTATTTATAAAGCCTAAATTTGAACAAAGCAATTACAGAAATTACACATCACATCTAACCAGGCCTGGAAATAGCACCCGCCCGCCTGCCCATAGCGGGTAATTTTTGCGTCGGATGGGTGAAGAAACATAAGTATCGCTACCTGCCCAACGGGCGAGTAAAACTTTTCAAACTCACAGTGTAAGTTGTGTTACACTGGCTGGTGGTATTTCTGTTGGGCAAGTACTTTTTGTTGTAAGTTACCTGCCCTACTGGCTGGTTGAAATAAATCTGAAATTCCAGTCCTGATCACATCACACGCACATTATAAATCACGGTAATATTTAAATCATGTGCGTCCAACTGGATGCAAAATACACATGCCTAGAGTTTGAAAATGCGTCCAAATTGTCAAAATCGGATCTGGGCGAAACGATGCGCGCTTACAGGTAGCCTGCTTTGATCATGTGTGTGCTTGTGCTAACTGCTATAACATCCTACGACCTACGTATACATGTATAAAGTATCGACTCCATAAATGTTACTGAAAACAAAATATTAGCGATATAAGATGGGGTCGAATCCCAGCAAAAATGGAAACTGTAAAGAAGAGGTCACATGAGGTCAATTCTTGGTAATTTAAACAGTGTGCAGTCCCAGTGAAATTGGATGCCCTCTATACCGGTTAGATCAATAAACTTGTATCAAAAACAGTGGATGCAGCGATGCTAGGCGTATGACTGGAGGATGCAGTATAAACAGTGTGTCTCTGCGTTACCCTGCCCACTGTTTGTCATCTCGGGAACAAGAAATCGGCTTTCTTGCTGAGAGCGAATTGCTGGTAACTTCTGGTAACTTCTCTCTAGGGATCTTATCTTTGTGTCAATCACATTGCATCTTCGTTACTGTGTAAATTTTAGTGGCAATTTTGAGATGATTTTCAGGTATAAACAAATATACAGAATGTTATAAAACATCCAGATTTCATCAAATTGTGAGCTACCAAGATTTAGAGCAATTTGAATTGACTGTACATTATAAGTGTGTCATCTTTTTCTTTAGTATAAATGAGGGGTCCTAGTCCTACCGTAACCTCTCCATTGATTAAGACATTACTTTTTATCATGGGATATTTCACAATCACAAGGAAAAAAGAGCGGTCTTTGACACTCACTCTCATGTCTCCGATGTTTAGCTGCAGTGGTTAGTAACAAGGATTGTGACAGCCTTTGACAAAGACTAAGTCAGCCATTACAAAAGATGCACAAGACTTAGTAAATTTCAATTTTTCTCATGTAAAAAGTAAACACATCTGTACATTTGTCATCCATTATTATAATTTTTACAGCTAAAGGATTTCCTGCAGATGTACAATAAATTCACAGAGACGTGCTTCACAAGATGTATACAGAATCTCAACTATCGTCTGCTGACACAAGAAGAGGTAAATATTGGATGCAAATACTCTCCTTAAATAAAACCAAGTGAAAAATCTTTAAATGTAACATACTGTACATGTACATGAGTCATTATGAAATTAAGCAAATGAAAAAAGAGAAATTTAGCCCAATTTAAGCTATTTTACCCTTATTCCACACTGTTTTTCAGCTCTTTTTTTAGCAGTTTCAGCTTTTTTACTGAAGGTCAGATTCAGAGTTTTCACACTGTTTTTACTCCAAACAAAGAAAAATAACAGCTTTGTGATGCAGTCACATCTGTACACGATTTCAATAAAATCTGTTGAACCATAAAATGGTTGTCAAGAGTGATTACAGTGTGTGATATTTGCAGTACATTGCTTCAAAATGGAACAATTGATATACTTGAATGAGTTTTACACAAACTATTTTAAACGTACCAACCTATACCATCTGATTTAGACTGGTCTTGATAATATCTACATATCTTTAATTATTTTATCCAATTGAGTCCAAATTATTCTAACTCACCCTGTATAGTTATAAAAATACATGCAACTATTCATATCGGCTTTCTTTATTAATGCACATCAAAAATTGACATTTAATTATAGAGTTCATAATAGTTTTTCTTTTTGGATCCACCTATCAATATTCACAACAACCTCCACCAACATCCCTGCTGCTCCTTTTATAATGTAGTGCCACCAATCCCATTCTTAATATGTGTTAAATTGGGCATGGCTTCTAGTATTAAATTGAATAACTTACTTCACCAAGGACTTTCATACTCCATGATTCTACCATATTAATTTTACTCTACCACAAAGTTGGGAAGATATGTTGGGGTTTTTTTCATCCCTAAAATCTCATCTTTAGGCATGCATTATATCCTTGCACATATTGATTGTGTTTTTTCAATGTTGGAAGCCTTGCCAGGATGAAGTATATGAATAGTAGTGCCACCAATCCCATTCTTAATATGTGTTAAATTGGGCATGGCTTCTAGTATTAAATTGAATAACTTACTTCACCAAGGACTTTCATACTCCATGATTCTACCATATTAATTTTACTCTACCACAAAGTTGGGAAGATATGTTGGGGTTTTTTTCATCCCTAAAATCTCATCTTTAGGCATGCATTATATCCTTGCACATATTGATTGTGTTTTTTCAATGTTGGAAGCCTTGCCAGGATGAAGTATATGAATAGGCTACCTCATAATTGATAGAATTGTCATTTTGTTTGTTTTTGTTTTCCATCCAATCAGAAAGCATGCACAGACAACTGCGCCGAAAAGCTCGTCAACATCAACCATCGTCTCATCTCGGTCTACATGGAGATCAACCCGATGAATAAAAAATTGGCCGAAATGGAAGCGCAACACCAACAGCAGCTAATAAACACTGCTGCAGAACAAGAAGGCAGTGTCCCTCCAGTTGAGGGCGATGCTGCAACATCTCAGAACTTATCTGGACAAGTTAAAGAAGTATTCGGTGAGGATATGAAACTTGCAGACACGTCTAAGTCTGCTGTAGTAAGTGTTGATGCACCAGGACTAAGTTCAGCTACTTTAGATACTGCAACTGATAAGGTATCGTCATCAGGGACTTCCACAATATTAGCATCAGAATCCTCATCACCATCATCAGTATTGACTCAGACAGTTCCAGAAGCTAAAGGTTCTTCTTGATTTTACAAGTTAAAATGACTGTGTCATACTTTGTGCTACACTAAGTCGGGAGATGTAGCCAGCGCCTATTCTCATTCTCACATCATATTGTTGTGTGAGGAATTACTCCAATGTGATAACATACCTTGGAAGGGATAGCATGTGTAATCGTAGATAAATGTCTTTGCGCAGGAAAAGTCATTCTTATGTGAATACAAAATAAAGTCACCTCCCAACTTGAATTGACACTGAGTAAACATTGAATACGAGTCATTATCATTGCTCTGTTTCAGGGTCCGCATTAACTAAGAATTTTATTTTGTATCAAAAAAGCTGTTTGATGAGCTTGCATTTTGACATATTTTTCAAATTTTGTATGTTAACATATGGCATAAAATTGCTACACATTTCCAAAATAGTGTATCAAAAAATGAGGATTGAGGAGTATTGTGCTAATGCTATACACTTATTGCGGACCCTGATCTGTTTTATTATAAATGTAAATTGTAAACAGCATACATAAACATAAATAGCAGTAATCAAATAATTATGTGAATGTCATCAAGATTTAAAAATCCAGTGCAATTTCAAAATTCTTATTGTATGTTAACAATTTGGGCCATTCAAGCATAAATTCTAAAATTGTGTATCAAAAAATGAGGATTGAGGAGCATTGTGCTAATGCTATACACTTATTGCGGACCCTGATCTGTTTTATTATAAATGTAAATTGTAAACAGCATATACATACACATAAATAGCAGTAATAAAATAATTATGTGGATGTCATCAAAATTTCAAAATCCAGTGCAATTTCAAAATTCTTATTGTATGTTAACAAGTTGGGCCATTCAAGTATAAATTATGACAGAAACACTCGTCAGAAGACTTTTTTGATAAGTTCAACTGGATTGTTATTTAAACCAGTGTCCAAATTAAGGAAAAAAATCTGGTAATCCGTCATATCTTGAAATTTGTTTTAACCTAATATTTATGCACAAATAAGGTATTAATAGCCTACTTACTAACTTACTTTGTATTTATCTATTAGTTTTGTGCTTATGACATTGACACTGACAGACAAAATAAAATTATAACCACCAAAACTTGGTCAACAGCCTAGCCCCAAGGTAGGGCTATCGGTAGAGGTTAAGTTTGGTTTTATTTCAATTGCACATAAATTTAAAAAATACCTAAATTCAGTAAATTATCATTTAATATTGGAAGAGAAGTGTTGCCTGTTAAATGACATAACAATAAAATAATAATAAAAATAAATTTGCAAATTCAAGTCAGAAAAATTATTTTTGTGGTTCATAGGCATGTGATGAGGTATTGCAAAATAATAAATCTGTGTATTATAGATTTTGAAATGCATTCAATGTGTTATTATTTCTATCATACATACATGAACAGCCCTCAAATTAACCGAAGGCAATTGCCGTCGGTGCCCCACCTAGTTGCCTCGATGCCCTCAACTTCTGGCTGTTTTTACTCCATTGAAAAGTACATAATTGCCTTGGTGGAAGTTGGTTGCCCCTTTCAAAATTGCCTTGCCCTTTCCATTTCTTAATTTGAGGGCTGTACATGAAACATCTTTGTTTACCATATCACCTGCATAAGAAATAAAGTTATAATCTTTTTAACTTGAAATTAAAAATATATTTAAAACAAATCAAAATATTTTATGCAAACATTTATCAATCTTTATATAATGGTGCATAAGGTTACAGGCAACACTTCTATTGTCATCTGTGATTAAAAAAACACCAATGTGCATAGTTTACTGAATTTTATAGTTAGATGTTGTTCACTTTTAAAAATAAATGGTATTTTTTACACTGAAAACAGTCCTCAAAAGTTGTACCAAGGAGTTTTCATAGTTCATATAATAACTCCTTGGTTATACATACATTCAGAATAATGAAATACAAATACAGTCTTAGTACATTTTGGATCTTAAGTTATATGTTACTATAGATATGGTGTGGGTCATGGGGTATCATGCAACTTATTACGGATCAAATATTTGTTATCTAAGGTCATGTTTTATAATTTTTGACTTTGATTTTTTTAATTTTTAAAGTGTGGTTGTCCGACGGATTACCAGCATTGAATTTTCTGGGAGTCCGACGGCAGTTTTGGGCGTCAGGACGCCCAGATTACCACTTAATTTGGACACTGATTTAAACATCTGTGATTTGATTTCATTGTGGACAATAAATAGTGAATAGTTTACTCACATTTTAGTTATGTTTCACTGCTTATCTAGCAGCTTCATCAGACTGGCAACTATCTGTCTTGAGGCAACAGGAAATAGGGATTTCTTGTTGCTAGATGACGTTGTTGTAGAGGGGTGTGGTCTACATACGCGTGCTAACTGAATGTAGCACTTCTGCGAAATAATCTCCTGTGTGTAACCTCATTACATTACAAGTAGAAGGGTATAACAAGTAGCCCATCGCGGAGAAGAGGTCGGCAAACAATGCCCCATGATTTAAAAATATGGTATCAAAATCAAAATAACATGTGTATCAAGTTATACAGGTTCCCTTACAAACATGCAGTTTTGAGCTTTGGGTTTGACAAGCTAAATGCTGATCATTAGTGGATTAATCAATATCACTGGGGAGAACTGTGTTTCTTCTCTCAAGATGTGGTTGTCCTTTCACTAATGATCACTGTTTTGAACCAATATGAAACAACCTATTCTTGAATTTGATGAAATAAAGTTACACGAATCCAGCAAATTATTTTGTATGTTGACAATCTTTTTCAATAGTACCTCGATCTATTCATTTACTGAAGGTGATAACACAGCTAATACGTTTGCGATTGTATGGCCTAAGGGTTTGAATGCACACAGCATGAATACACCTGATGTTTAAAATTTGCACGGTCATTCAATTGTTCAACAAGGCATGACTATGGGCAAGGGCTAACATTGTAAAGAGTGTATGTATGTATGAGAACATACGTTGTTGTACTCACAATGAACTGATACATCTGAAGAACACACTTGGTTATGCATTATGGGATATAATAAGTGTTTCACAGTTTTACAGTTTTTGCACTGTTAGCCAACTATGATTTCTCCTCTTATCGCGGAGTATAATTCTCACTAAAACTTGACCAAATCTTAGGACACTTTAAATTTGTTACCTGACGGCGTACACATTTAAACCCTTTTGCTCATAATGGATTATGCCAATGATGTGTGTGTAGGGCCAATAATTTGTTCAGGAACAAATAGGCTATACTTTGTGTCAACTCAACATCAGTGCGTATTCTTTTGAACGCATCATGATATCATGCGTATAATTACAACGCGACAGAGTTAGCAACCTCGCAATTAATGTGGGTGGCATAGAAAGTGCTGTGCCTATCACTAAATTACACCCAGATGTCACATCCCAACTTGAGCTGACACAGACTTTAACATTGTGGGGCTTGTATCTGCCTACTTACAAAAGATAGCCATGATACTGTTTGGCACATTCATTGGTGCATCTGATAAGCAGCTATATGCGCCACCACTTTGTGCATATGACTGCAACACACACTCTGTCACCATAAGATGCACTTGCCAGCCGGGTTCCTTTTGCACATGCATAAATACAACCAGAGTGTTTGCCTATAATTATGTGATGTGATCGAGCCTAATGAGTCTGAAGTCGAAAATATCACAATTTTAGTTTCCTACATGATTTTAATGGGTATTTGCAATGCTACATTTTGCAGCAAACCCCATTTGAAACGGACACTTAAATTCAAAGATATTAACAATTGAAGGGTGCTGTCTATTGAAAACAAAAGAATTTCGACCTTTGTTTGGTTATATTTCAAAATGAGTATTTGCGAGTTCCGACTCATTTTGCTCTTTCATATCACAATGATACTGGACTGTTATAGGGTTGACCACAGGGATATTGAGGTCAAAGATCACCTATACTTTATATTGGGTCAACATACACAATTAGAACCTGAAAGTGAAAACCTTGTGAACATGTTATTCAGAACCATTGGCATTTGAGTGTTCGGAAAGATGGCAAGGTATGGCTGCTCATATCCTAAGATGGTAGGCCTTTTGTTTTACAATAGCTATGCTACAATACTTTGTTTCAGCTCACATCTTGATGTAGGCCTATTGTTTTAACATGTAGTAAGTGTCCGCTCACTTATCCTATAGTAGGCCTTGTTTTACCAATGTTGCTATTTAGTGTCAGCTCAAGATGGAAGGTGCCATTAGCGCATATTCCAGTGAACGCATGGTATTCATACACTCTAATGCTCGAATCATACTAAGGTCACTTTGCGATTAAATCGCTCCTATGACGAGTTTTACGTCATATAAAAAACCCCGATACATCATCGATCAAGAGATCGCTTGACTGGAAACGACCAGTCACGGCCAGTTGACTTCATTTCAACTCGAAAGATCGGTCACTCATGACGTAATGAACATCCTACTTTTTCAACCAATGGGGGGAGGTTATTTTGCCTCTAAATTAGCATAACCAATCAGCAGCCTTAATCCAGGTTGTCATCTGCGTGACCAAAAAAAAGACCTGAAAAGGCACGCGACTACCGGCGATTTAGTAGCTCGAGGCGACCTTTGGTTGCACCGAAATACTTCGAGCTAGCGATTATTGGTGAAGCGACCTGTTGCGACCAGCGACCGGCTAGTATGATTCGAGCATTAGTGGTGTCGAACCAATCAGAAAGCAAGAAACTAAAATATGCGGAGTGCATTGAAAGTGTCTAATGCACTCCGTGTGTGCGCTGTTCACTGCGCGCACCACTCGCTTTGTTTTGATTCGTTGTTAAGGAATTGTGGGTTTGCCGATTTTCCCTGCAGGTGTTAGCAAACTTGTTAACATGTTTTTATTCGTTTTTACATAGATCAAATATTATGCTCAAATTGTGATTTTTGATTTGTAAGTGTCGTGTATGAATTAAGTCAATACATGCGTATGTTTTGTTTCTCGAAAAAACTAGACAAATCAATGCACTTGCGCAAATGTTGATATGCTCACAATAGACCTCCCCCTTCGGGTTTGTGCCATTATTCACACATCAACATCAGCATGTGTGCATTGATTTGTCTAATTTCTCTCGAAACAATACGAAAAATTAGAAAAATCAATGCACTTGCACAGATGTTGATATTTTCACAATAGACCTCCCCCTTCGGGGTCGTGCCATTATTCACACATCAACATCAGCGGGCGTGCATTGATTTGTCTAATTTCTCTCGAAACAACACATACGCATTTATTGACCTATTATAAGTATTGCGTACATAATTTCAATATGACAAGAGTTTGCATCCGCGCGGTCAAAGTGCAGAAGTTACTACCTGTTACTGTAAAAGTGGACATTTTCGCACTAATTGGTTTTTTGCGCTCGAACCAGCTACGCGAAAATAATAATAACATGTTAATCTATTTCTTTTGCATATAGGTCCATGTGAGGAAGCAACAAATCGCGAATTTCCAAACACACAGAACATTTAAAAATTGCCAAAGCATGACAAATTAATCGCCCGAAAACTATCACTTTTTTACAGTATTTTAAAGATTTGAGCTGGAGAAGATAGCAGACTCCAAAGTGCATAATTGCAACTCCACAATGAAACTATGTTTACAGGGCTAAAAATTGAAGCGAATACATGAATCAATTTGCCCAAAGATTCACGAAAAAACACAACAGCGCAAATAATATATATGTCATTCACATTTTTAAAGCTGACCTAATTGCAAGCACTTATCATTCTCCAGTCACTGATCAATCACAAATTGATATCAATAAATAATATTATGATTTCTGCGACAAATTTCTAGCCCTGGTTTAGTTAAAAACCACTTATAAATACATGGTGAATTCTTCCCATCTCCTCTAAATTACTTCTTTCTAAATGTGAATAATTATGTTATAATTCACTCAGCATCATGCAACACCATGTAATATGAAAGCATGAACTGAAGGGGCGTGATAATTAGGGTGGTCCAAAACAAATTGACCCATTTATTGAAAGCCATCATGTCAACTACTTTCTGATACAGGTTATGAAATCCGTTTTGCATATTAAATTAATTAATAAAGCGGTCAATATTTAGCACTTGTTTGCGAAATAATCTCAGAACTTGCTTGTTTGCGAAATAATCTCAGAACTTGCTTGTTTGCGAAATAATCTCAGAACTTGCTTGTTTGCGAAATAATCTCAGAACTTGCTTCTTTGCGAAATAATCTCAGAACTTGCTTGTTTGCGATATAATCTCAGAACTTGCTTGTTTGCAAAATAATCTCAGAACTTGCTTGTTTGCGAAATAATCTCAGAACTTGCTTGTTTGCGAAATAATCTCAGAACTTGCTTGTTTGCGAAATAATCTCAGAACTTGCTTGTTTGCGAAATAATCTCAGAACTTGCTTGTTTGCGAAATAATCTCAGAACTTGCTTGTTTGCGAAATAATCTCAGAACTTGCTTGTTTGCGAAATAATCTCAGAACTTGCTTGTTTGCAAAATAATCTCAGAACTTGCTTGTTTGCAAAATAATCTCAGAACTTGCTTGTTTGCGAAATAATCTCAGAACTTGCTTGTTTGCGAAATAATCTCAGAACTTGCTTGTTTGCGAAATAATCTCAGAACTTGCTTGTTTGCGAAATAATCTCAGAACTTGCTTGTTTGCAAAATAATCTCAGAACTTGCTTGTTTGCGAAATAATCTCAGAACTTGCTTGTTTGCGAAATAATCTCAGAACTTGCTTGTTTGCGAAATAATCTCAGAACTTGCTTGTTTGCGAAATAATCTCAGAACTTGCTTGTTTGCAAAATAATCTCAGAACTTGCTTAACTATGCTTATAAAATAATATAAAAAACCTGTTGTAAGGGCCCGACCAACCCATGTTTTTGGAATTTTATTTTATTTTTTAGACATTTTTAAAATTGTTTAAAATGTATGAAATATTTGAAAATAGCCTGAAAATTAACCAAAAGTAAAATAGCTTAGTGTATGTTATCAAGCTCGGATTTATTTTGCACACACAAGTTTGGGTGTATCCTTGGTGTAATTCATTCATGAGTTAGACTGGTATTAAGACTCTATTACTGAATAAAGCTGTCTAATCCTTTTAACACAGCTTAATACAGATTTCGCGCTAGGCTAATTCTGTGCAGAATTACATGAAGAATAAACCCAAGTTTGGTTTGGCGGATGCTCTCAAACAAACAAAATCGGAACCTCCTCCTCCCCACCCCTCCCGCTCTAAAATTTCTGACTCGGCAGCACATTTCCTGGAATTTTTAAAGAAACAATAACACGTCAGACCGCCCGACCCTACCTGAGAGGTTCATTTGCCTGTACAACAGGGTGTGTTTTTTACTCCGTAAACAGTAAACAATGAGTCAAGCAGATAATTTATTGAAGTTTAGGACATGCTGACTTTATGAACCCTTGCACATTGATTATCAAAAAGAGCTATATCATTATAATACCATCATTAGATCTGAAACAAATATACCTGAAGAGATAGGCAGCTTCGTGTATCGCTATTCAATTCTACGAACCAGGTCTTGCACGGCATTGTTCTCAAACCAACCCAAGCAAAACCTACAAACAGGCTGTGCACATGCAGGGCTAGAAATTTGGCGAGAATCCAACAATCTGATTCTCAATTGATTCTCGTGGAGGTTTGCGAGAGTCTAATTGGATTCTCCCAAATTATAAAAATCTTGGATATACTCGTAAAATGTGCTTGCGAGAATCTGTTTGGATTCTCGCAAGTTGAAATGAAATTCAAATGCCTGGCATGTGTCAATTGGTTCTGTTCTCACTACTGGGTTTAAACCATGATTACGCAATATGCATACAGACTGTAATAGATTTCTAAAATGATTACGCATTTTTATTGCTAGAATTGTGGCATTTTAGAAGAAGTATGCCAATTAAAACCTACTGATTTGAAATCTTAATCGGCATAATTCTGTTATACCCTTCACACCAACATCGGTAAGTATGCGTACGTCGTTCTTAAAAATCACGTACTATGAATACCCCTGTGACGGGTATAACAGAATTACTCCTCTTAATCTGATCATTGACACATAAATGGTTCTATGCTTAGCTGGGTCTTAAATCACATTGAGCGAGTTTCTACTGGGGAACTTGATAGTAATTACCGCCAAGTTGCCCAGATAATGCTAAGTAGAAACAGCCACCTGTTAAATCTGAATGCTAAGTTCTTGTGAACCGGAAGTATACATGTACACGCTGGATTCTACGCATTGTGACTCTGTGTTTAGTACACATTTCATGTTGGGTGTTTGTGTTGTTTACATGCAACATTAAAAGACAAGGAATTATGACGGCAGTGTTTTTCAAGTGGGCTGGCATTTTTGGTATAACATAAGGTCAAATGCCGTGGCCAATTAATTAGGATCGATAAACTTTAAAAAGTTAGCATTTAAACTTAGTGTAAACTTTGCAGTGAGTGCCCCAGTAGAAACACGCTCATTGTAGGTAGTTCATATCCAGAATAGATACAAAGCTGTCTCGTGCCATCCATATTGATTTTCTTCCTAATTTGATCCTCATTACAGAGATTAAAACTTTATGAAGAAATGATGTATAGTATGTGTCACTTGTTTAAGCTTCATGTATGGACCACACACTTGTATGCAAATAAGTTGCTTAAAGCTTTGAAGGCCTTATTGCAGCAAAACCAATAGCATCTTACAATCAGCAATCATCATGATCGGTCCAATGTGGTTCCTCTGATGCTATAAAATTGAATAGGTCCAAATTTGGACCCAATCGGCCGATATTTATGACTGTACTCTGTTGTAACTATGCATGAAATACAGCTGACAATTGGGTAGAATGTCCTTTCTGTTTTGAAGATTACCTGTATAAATTGACTAACAATCCATAGATTTCACTGTTCCACTTTTACAAGAATTCTAATTTACATTCTTGCTGAAATGTGTAACTTTGAAAAAACCTAAGAAATACAGCAGAAACTTTTTTATGGACCTCCCGAACATTAAAACCGCATAATGAATATTGTGCACGAAGTTCCCGGATGCGACAATATTCAAAAAATATTGTACGGCGTCGAAGATGTCAATTTCGCTGAGATTTAAGTCAGTTCAGGCTAATTTATTTATTTTTATCAAAACAGTAAATAAAAATTATAATATTGAATGTCTCGTTTTCGGGTGATACAAGAATATATTGCATTTGCTATAAAAATATTGCGCTCGTCTCCGAGCGTGTGCAATATATTCTTGTATCACCCTCAAAAGACATTCAATATTATATATAACTCTGCATGAAATACAGCTGACAATTGAAAAGAAAAACAAGGATAGAATTTCATTACTCTTTTGCAAAAATATTTACTGTATTAATTTAAGAATTTAAGAACAAACCATGTGATATACTGTTTACTTGGTTTGAGAAAAAGACTGAACGTTTTACAAGAGTTCACATTTACATTCTTGAAGAAACTTCAACGCTGAAAAAAAGACAAAGACACTTGTTTACATTTTGCAGAGATTTAATAGCAATTTTTTTATTCACAATCTTGAGAAATATATACAAAGCAAAATAATAAATAATATATATATATCATAATAGAAAAGACCCATTCTGATGTGAAATACTGACTCTGTTTTTGTTTTACTTTTACGCATATTCTACATCTTTGTCCAGCAAATACTGAATGTCATCTATAGCAAATTTGATCCTGTATGGCATAATATATACACTTTGTACGACATTTTGTTTATTTACAGCTCATATACCAGAAAACTTGGCCTTTATTAACATGTGAAGCATAATATCAAAGTTATGTCAATATCTGCTTTAACCACCCAAACAAAATGGGCCTTATTCTCATATTAAACACTCTGTCTAACTAAACTTTTGTCTAAATTCAACGTGAGTTTATCTTTTAAACACGTGTTTAACAAAACTTGATTTTAAATTCCTCAAATAATGTCCCCAGAGTGGTCGTGCATTTGTATACGGGTATTTAAGTTATTGTGGCCCAAATGGGTTACAATAGCTATAGACCGAATTTCTCAAATGTGCATGTATTTCTAAGACTACACAAGTCTGCAGCTTGCACAGGGCACGGTTGAGTAATCATTCAAGGCGTACAATGGTGCACACGTTTAGTTAACATGTGTTGAACTACCCCATACATGTTTAAAGTTGGACACTTTTCAGTGAGTTGGACATGTGTTTCAGTAAAACAAAATTTTTGAGAATTGCATTTAGTTAAGCAATGTTTAAAGTCAAAGTTCAACTTGAGTTTAGCTTAAAACCGTGTTAAAATACATACAATAATACGGCCCAGTAAGTTTAAGCTTTTAATACACAACTTAACACCCTGGTCTACCTGTCTATCTTACAGTGGTTCTGATTGGTTTATTAAAAGATGTTCTCATATGAATAGCCAATTCAAATGCAGCTTGTAAAATGTTTCACTCCTATCTCTATCAGGGATACAATTATTCTAACAATGTCTCTCATTGGTGCAATAAATGATGTATCCATCTTTTTTGTGGTTCTACCTAAGAGTTTAGCTTTCATGAATTAGTCCAGTTTCATCATCTCCAAATTGGCGAGAAATAGTCAGTTTTTATCTCTCCGCGCGCAAAAGTAATCCAAGCGTACTCGCGCGATAATGGCCACATGAGCACGGTTGTGGTGGCACGCACGTGTGACGCATATGATGCACAGCGCGCTCACATCCTTCTCTGCTGTAAGGAGGCATTGCCAATTTGGGACTGATCAAACTATGGTTCAGACTATATAGATTTATATAGATTTATTCCGTAATTCCGTAACACATAGAATATCTCTTCTGTAGGATTAAAATCACTCCTTGGCACCTACGGCCTAGCTGGTCTAGAGGTTATGACATTCACTTTAGGACCAAAAGGTCCTGGGTTCAAACACCAGCTTTGTCAGATTGTACGAGGGTCATTCAATAAGTTCTACCCCCTACCTCATAACTTTGTTATTATATAAGCCAGCCTTATGAAATATTACACAATTGTAGCGTGGAATCTCAGCTACAAATTCATAGTAAATTGATCTGAGTAATGGTTGTACTTTTCTGTAGATGCAGTGAAAGCCAAACCTCCATTTAGTGTGACGGAAACGGATGAAAAACAGCAAAATATCGCCGAAGTGCTATTTATTTGGCCTATATTAAGAGATCAAACGTAGCTTTCGGCCAATCATAACAGTTCTAAATGTCAGATATCTCTTGAACAGAATGATAAAGGGGACTGATTTCTTAGAAAATAATATGCCCTTTGATTAGCCAGAACCAGATCAGGACAATCATTAATGTTACCCCTCCCCTAGAGAACCCTGCAAAAGTCACATTTGATTTTCAAAAGAACTAAGAGATCTTCAATATACAGGACTGAAGGAGGGATTGCAAGTCTCTCGAAGAGATAATTTTCTATCATTTCCTACCTGATTATCTATTCTGAAGGTTGTACATAAGAAAAACTCAAAAAGTGACTATTATGTTAAAGATTTCACATACGAGGCATCACTGGGGGCTTAACTTGTAACAATGAAAATTCGACCGATTAGCAGTTTCCAGTATGCCAAAGGCATATCAATACATTCGAGTTGATATTTCACTATTTGAAAGCCTACAGGCGTTAATATTGCTTACAATCTCATGTATACATGACAATTCTGTAATATATTCAGATATGTTTTATTGATTTCCATTTTAAATATTTAAATCATGCTTTTATATCTAACCATACACTACGGAAAAACCCCTGAAAAACATGTATTTATTTTTAAGGTAATTTTCCGTTTCTGTTGTCCAAAATCTCTCTGTCTTTGACCGCATCGTAACAAAAGTGAAACAGGTATCAATTATGATTTACCATAAATGTGTAGCTATGATTTAGAGCTATAATTATGACAAATGTCATGAGGCTGACATTTCTATTAGCGATGTTATGAGTGAGGAGGTAGAACTTATTGAATGACCCTCGTATGTAAAACTTTTGCTTTCAATTAATTTTTCTCAAATGGGGACAAAGTGTCCAAGTCGGAAACTTACGAATTCACTATATATAGGCTACTTTGTGATATAGCTTAATCATAGTAACAGTAACACCGGTTTTATGAGTACCAAAATGGTAATATTTTGATTAGATTACATCTGTCTTTATAAATTGTAGTAAATGTCTCAAAGTTTTTAATTTTCATAGATAATATATAAATTCCATTGTTCATTGTTCTTTGCTAATTCAAATGACAGCTCTATAGAGCATTAACAATACAGCAGGGTATTTCACAGGTGTGCAGGTGTGTAGTCATTTCAACAGTTTAACCCATAGTGTGTTACATTCATTACAATTTCCAGAAAATGAACAATTTTCATCTGCCCTGCTTTTTTGTTTAAAAATACAATAACAGATAATTTACAAGTACAAAAACCACATTTATCCAGATAGATAATCATCTTTTCATTTTAGCCAATATTTATGCAAGTCTTAGTATATCAAGAATTTGGTGGAAAAACTAATTAAATACTTGTCTTTTCCCAGGAACATTTGGATAGATATGGACGGGGTGTCATTTATAAATAAAGCAAAACATAAGAATTTGTTGAAGATGAAGTCCCGGATGAAGTGTTTTTTCAACCTTGGGTATGCCATATCTCTTATATAAATAATAAAGTAATTACATTTATGGTACACTATATAAGTATGAATTTAAAAAAGGCTTTGTTTGATTAGAAAGTATACATCAATAGAAAGATGAATTTATTATAAGATGTGAGGTATCATCCCAAATACGACCCTACATATTCTATGGATTTATCCACTTATACATCATCACTTGCCAAAAGGATTATGAAAGTGACTTAACTATTCAGATAAGCCTACTGCACCAAAAATTTGTCTTTGCTCAAATTGGGGAAACAAATATTATTCAAAGTACATATTTGTAAAAATGTATAAACATTCAGAAAATTGGAATTCTTAAAGCAACCTTGTACATTTTGAGGTATTTCATGCAAATCAAAATAGCATAATTATTATACAAAAATTCAACCTTCAATATGCATAATGCATAATTAGTCAACATTTCCCTAAAAAAACAACTAATATACAGAGTGTGGAGATGAGGTTGATTGATTGTCCAGATTGGGCTATTCCATTTGAAATCCATACACTCACTACAGAAGACATGACCTAAATCTTCCCACGTGTCACGATTCTCGAGTCGCGCATTTCTTATCGCGCACTCGCATCTCGAATCGCGACCCAAAATCTTGTCTCGCGACCCCAACATTTCGTTTCACGTGTCACGCCCTCGAGTCGCGTATCGCGGCCCGAAATCTTGTGTCGCGTGTTCCCGAATTTCGTGTAGGAGCTTTATACCGCAAAATATCGGGTCGAAACATACGATACAAGATTTCGGGCCGCAGTACGCAACTCAAGGGCGCAACGCACAATGATACCAAAAAAGCTTCGTAGGTAACCCCTGGGGAAGATTAATGTAATGTCTTCCATGGGGTGTATGAATCTCAAATGGAATAGCCCAATTTAATGGATGCATGCACCATTAGATATGGTAGATATTTATAATGATTTTAAAAATGTGACTCTCGAATTAAAGTGAAACTAATGTCCTAGATATAGTGGAGTTCTAACCAGGGGTGCAGCCAGGATTCTGATATTGTTGAGGAATGTCGTTGGAGCTGAACAATTAGGGCTGTATTCTCGTACTAAACACGGTTTAAAACCGGGTTTAACTAAACGTGTGTCTAAATTAAACGCGCGTTAAACTACCCCCATTCCCGCGTTTATAGTTAGACACTTTTCAGTAAATTATTAGACACGTGTTTAAACACATTTTCGAGAGTCGTGTTTAACTGTGTTTAGCTTAAAACGGCGTTAAAATACGTTTGAGGCTACTACAGCATTCATCATGTCACTTATCTCTGCTAAAAGCACCAAATCAAATGGCTAAGGCACCAACTGACAAATTGAACTAATGGGAGCAGGAATAGGGCAATTACCAGGGCTGAAACTGTGCTTGCTGATCAGAAGCTATAGGACTTTCCTACCCAAAATATAGATAGTATCCCTGCAATTACTGTAAAACACCATAATTTTGTGAAAACTTTATTTCCCGAATTTAAAATAACTGCTATTTAGCGGGCATCTAATTTTGCAAATCTGGAAATGTTACTGTTACTTTCAATGCAAAATTGTCAGTTTCGCAGTTATTTAATTTCAAGAATCCACATCCCTGGCGAAATTAAATCCCGCATGAAATTAAGTGGTTTTACAATATCCCCTGGCTATTATACCACTGGTTTTAATTGGCTGGGCATACACTATGAGCTCACAAAAATCACTATAAAGATAAAGAAGGGGGATCGGACTCCTACCGATACAATAAGAATATATGATTAGAATAAAATACACATGATAATTGCAGAAATGAAAGAGAACCAATTAATTAAGTTTATGAACACATATTGCACAGTAGTTTACAAGCACACAACAGAGAAATACCACTATCATGGTGATAATGATTACATAATTCATTCAAATAATTATCAAATATATTACGATACTTCTTGTTAATGAATAAATATGAATAATAGCATTGATCATTTTACATTAGTAGCAAACTATTTCAATTGATTTTGGATAGATTATGAGAATGAGATACCCTTGTAATATGCACACAACCTATTACAGTTAGGAGAAAACACCGCCTATACTGTTAAGTATTGAATACCTTGTGTATCACCTATACACCATGCCATATTTATGCAGTCAGCGTCATAATTTTATGGGCATAATTCCAACAATTATGCATACCGTGCGTACATGCATATTAGCGTGCGTGCGTAAACCCGGAACTTGCCGAGCGCCTTCAAAAAATGACCGCGCGTCCTGATTGGTCAATCGTGAAATCATCACGCGCAGTTCATGCATCTGGACGCACCTCCACAAACAACAATAAAACATTCTTGAATTTCATCCGTAGCATTATGACAGTGACTATACACCTGAATGGCAGCCATTGCTGGGGCATCCACTTGAAATCACCCAAAGTTATATAATCTTGTGACGGGAATTATGAACTGTATTCAGTAACCCATGTTACCATTTGAAAAACAATGAGTAGAAATGCAATGCCATACAATATTGATTTACCGCATAAAAGTTAAGAATTGTATTAAGTTGACTTCTTGAGTCTTATTAAGAAGAGTGTTATAGACTTCTTCCTAAGTTGAGCTTTATGAAGCAGAGCTCAGGTCTAAAGTTCGACATGTGTCCTAGATCAAATTGTGAATTCTTAAATATTCTTCCTAAGAAGTGTTAAAAACCTAAGGAGAATAACTCATCTTAAGATTAATCTTAACTTTTATGCCATAAGGTCCTGACCTTATACCTAATTGAGCACTCCCAATGCTAGTCTGGTGCTGATGCTCCCCACTATATGGGCTATAGACCATTTCAAATCCAACCATATACGATCGGTTCCGATTAGCCGAATGTGTTTTGGCATAACGGTCAGATAAAAGAGACTCGGGGTAATAACTTTATATTTTACTTTCCGCTTGATAACTTTTGAAGTTGCCGGTATTGACGCCATTGTTGATAAAAACAAAATAGTCTCGCTAGTTTTACTTCTCATGAGTGTATGCTCGTATGTAAACATAGTAAACCACTAGGCTGACAACCAATGTTATGAATGCGATCAACCATTGCCAAGAACGCACTACGCACCTAGTCCACGTAACCATTTTTCCGATGTTTTCCGATCTCAATTTGAAATTTTCTATGGCTGAATTAATTCTGTATTACACAGAGTTTTTGAATGTAGGTAATAATTAATCTGATCATTTGGTGGAGAGTGATGAATGTTGTACTATAAATAAATACACAAGAATAATGAATCAAAGCTATATCAACAATAATCATAACACAATTCCCAGTATTCACAATATAAACCACTTGATTGTGCACTATTCATTTCCCTCTGTGCGGTGACATTAGACTTAGAGCATATCCCAGTGATCAGCACAGCATTGGGTTCATACACCACCTGTGCATTGGAATCATGCGTGCGATAATTATAGGTCAATATATGCGTATGTGTTGTTACGAGAGAAATTAGACAAATCAATGCATGCACGCTGATGTTAATGTGCGAATAATGGCACGACCCTGCAGGGGGAGTGCTATTGTGAGCATATCAACATTTGCGCAAGTGCGTGGTGCATGCATTGAATGGCGCACAAACGGATTGTATTAGACACTTTCAATGCACTCCATGTATTTAAGTTTCTTGCTTTCTGATTGGTTCGACACCACTAAGAGTGTATGAATAAGCTGTAATCAATGGAATACACACCGATGTTACTGCATAGAGGTAGACAAATTTCAAGTGGTAAACATGGACAAACTAAATTTCAAAGAAAACAGGTACACATAGCATTACCAAGTAACAAAATATTTATCTGAAATTTGACAAAACAATGCCAGTTTTTCATAAAATTTCTTAAATTTGGTTGATTTTCTGTTCTTCAATAATTGAGTGTTCCAAAACCAGATTTTGATATATATTCAGAAGAAATAGGTAAGAAAATATTGATAAATTGACCAATGTATACATAGCATATTTTATTTTGAAAAATAGGCTACGTCCAGTGGCGAAACTAGGGTCTTCAATCGGGGGGGGGGGGGGGGGGGGGGGGGGGGGGGGGCATAACTGGCTATTTTTTGTTAGTATACATAGAGTTTGAAATTTCATTTGAGGGGGCATCGGTGGGGGTGGGGGGTGATCCCCTGCCCCTCTAGTTACGCCACTGCCGTAGGCTGATAATATAAATGCCTATCTTGTTATAATTTTAGTAGAAATGGTACAAAAAGTGTATATACTGTAACACGTGCACATGATACGCTGCTACGTTCATTTATTTTGCAGTTTGTTTGTTCTTCTCCGGTTGATCCTATCTCTTATTGGAAAGCTTGGCACTATTAGACATATAATTTACATTCACAATGTCAGAAAAAAGTACTAGTCTACAAGAAAAGTTTAAGGCCTACTCCTTAGTCTTCCAATTCATTTGTTTTCAAATGTTGTAAAATATAAAAATGGTAATAGATTTTAAATCCATATTTCATAAATTGTTTGAAATTGAAACTTATGTGGTTTGGTTAACTTTTAGGTAAAAGGGTGCAGTTGTCGGTATAATGCATTTTGAGATATTGATGGAATAAGGCATGGAAAAACAGAAATTAAGACATTTTTTCAGTCATTTTTCTTCATAAAATTAGAAAGTACTATCCAATCTTAACCATAAGTGTAATTTTGAAGCATTCAAAAAAGCTGCTTTTGTTGGTATTTAAGATCTCAACTTTTTCTTCGAGAGACAATTGCACCCTTTTGCTATGGCTGTATATATATGTACAAATACTAATCAAATGTGGCCCGTCACATCGAAACAGACCAGTTGTTGGCAAACCTTTGTACATTTTAGATTTAACTAAGATTAAATAACAGTTCTTCCAGCTGCGGTATAGATAGCATATGTGGTCCAGCAGAACAGTGCGGGACTCGTAATCATGAGGTTGTGAGTTCTAGCCCCGCCGTGGCCAACTTGTTTGTGTCCTTGGACAAGACACTTAGTCTCAAATGCCTCATTGACCCATGCGAAATTGGGTAGCTGTTAAGGGTGATAATACAATCTAAGTGCTGATATGGCTGTGCACCTAGCCAGTTGACACATAAGTGAAGCAAAATGATTGTGACGATTTCCTAATGGCATTAATAATGGCTATGGCGCCTCCAGGTAGGCTACCTTTATAGATGGCGCTTTATAAATGTCCTTCATAATATATCAATATGAATAATTTGTTCTGTATTAAATATGCAAAAGTTGTGAGAGTTGCACCGAGTGTTACCATGTAGGAATTCCTTTACAGAGGGATTGCCATATATCAATGGTAGACCCTAAACACACAATGTACATCTAATGCGTAGGCACTTGCTGTGTAAGACCCTCTATTTTGGTAAACAGATACTTTTAGTACATATACACATTGGTACCTCACTGAAACATACATAATGGAGGTCTTTTGAATTATACAATATAGGTACGGTTGACCCTACAAACAGATTTCTGTCCAGGAAATGACATCTTTGCTCTGTATCAGCTCAATTACGTCAGCGCGTAATCTTGTGATTGGAGCACCACTTTCAGCACCACGGCCATCCTTCATCTTTGATCACACAGATGCAAACACAGAATCTAAATTGTGTTTTACACTATCTTCCTCCTTGCATGATTTTGGCTACAAAAACGGAACATAGTCTAGGTACAAGCAATGTAGCCATGCAGCAGTTCACAGAGCGGCTGTTTTACAGCGAAAAGGGCATGTCAGATATTTATTCAGCTTATCCGCACAGGGTCAGAAGCTCATCCCAGGTTGCAAGAATCTGTTCAGATTCTTGCAGAGGATTTTGCGAGAATCTATGGATTTTCCTCTATTCAAATGGTGAGTTTTAACACTCTATTCAAATAGTGAGTTTTAACACTCTATTCAAATAGTGTGTTTTAACACACGATTCAATTAGTGTGTTTTAACACTCTATTCAAATAGTGTGTTTTAATAATAGTTTGTAAATGTAAATTCTTGCCACTCTACCAGTGAGAATCTCTGTGAGAATAGATTCTCAGAATCTAATCAAATATCTACCCCTGTCACAGCAATGTCCATTGGTTCCAAATGTGTATAAATGTGAGCAATGTCGTCCTGCAGCTATCTACCTATCTATCCTCACGCTCTGCAGTGTTAGCCTTCCTCATATTATGCTGAGGAGCCACATGATGAGTAAGCTATGACAAAAGGGTGTGTAATATTACTGGTGATCCGATTCACTAAGTTCAGGTTAGAAGTTTGTTTTCATATAAGTTGACATGAAGAGAAGCTTTTGTTAAAATTCCATAAACCCTTAGGTCCACTCTTACCAGCCAGATCCTTTGGAAATATCTCAAGGTTGGGAATTCTCCATCTTTAAACTCTATTCCATCTGTCACCAAATGAACAGGTGTGAACTAGCCTTTAAATCTACTCCTTTTTTCGAATACTTTGAATCAAGGAAATATATGATTAGTGAAATATGTGCGGAATTCATCCTTTTGATATACATTGGCCTATACACCAATCAGTGTATGTTTTGCTGTATTTGGCTCACTATCGGTGGAACCACATTTAATTTCAGTGGGACACTTGATTATAGCAATCAATTCACAGCCTTATACACAAGCAGCACGAGCCTCCGATATGAGCTTCCAACGTTTCACAGCGTAGCTGCCATCGGAATGTTCTTGAAATAGTTTTGTTTTTGTTGTTGATTTGGTCCCCCTATAAAATATTTGCACCATTGCCGTTAGCGGTAGTTGATTTCTCTAGTCCATCTGTCACCCCTTCCAAACTCGACATCGAGTTAGTCCTGCAGGTCTGCCCGTCGGCCATTTGGTTGCCGTGCGGATCGACCAATCGGAACGCCTCAAGGAATTCATTAAAGTCAATAATACCGTCCTTGTTGATGTCGATGCATCTTGCCATATCTCGGATGCTCTCCTTGGAAAGGGTGGTTCCGATGTGGCTGCTTAGCAACTCACAGGCATCCTCAAACTCATCCATTGTTATTGTCCCTGTAACAGACAGATATGGAATTGATTAGCCATGATTTTTACTGAACTATTTTGTCCTTTTTTGTGAAGGTAGTCCTCAAAACTTACCTGACTTTTTGTTTTGTGTGTGTGAGTCGCACAAATGACAAATTCCCAGGCTTTCAATTTTAACAGACTTACTGTCATAGAACAAGAATTTAAAAATAAAATGTTTACTAAATAAAAGGTATTGGTCTCTGACCTTGCAAAGTGCATGTTTAATGGCAAAATGTAACCGTGTGTATGATCCCCCCCCCCCCCCCCCCCACCACAAGCAGTTTCTCTTCTTGAAGTCAAAATCTCACATTATATCCAGAATATAACTTTTTGAGCTAGATTGTTTGCAACTTTCACATATTCCTATACGCAACACACAGTAATTACAAAGTCTAGCGTACAGCGCTGAGTTGCCATTTTTATTAATCATTGGTCTTTTGTTTTGGGTTATTCCGTGAGTGAAATCAATGTCTGGGTATTTGACAACCTTTTAAATTTTGTTATAAAACAAGTTACTGTACAAACTAAACTTTAAAAAGTGGGAGATACAGAATGTAGAAAGCACCCAAAATAGAATGGGTCAAATTTAAAGACGGACTCGAGGACTCGGACATGGACTCAGACTGGGCAATCAGGGACTCAATCGGACTCTGATGGGTGGACTCTACTCCAGCACTCTATCATACTCCCTCATATTCCACTGACCTGACTGATCTTTATCCATGGTACGGAATATCGTCTCCAGGGAACTCTTATTGCGATACAGTGCCTCTGTGATGCTAGGCCCTTCGCCCTCCTGCCCAGTATGTAGTACCTCTAGCTCTAAACAAGACTCGTATTCCACCAAACCTTCATCGTTACATCTCACCAGCCTTTCTTTTAAAGTCCGCCATTGGATGGAAATGTCCAGGGTTTCATTCATGGCATGTGCCCACTGGTTAACTGTGATGTACCCTGGAATTATATTAATGAACATATTATATTGGTTACCTCGCCAGCAGTGTGCATTAGGAGATATGGTCCAATAATCATGCCAAAATCAAGAGAAAACAAGGGAATTTGGAACTTCAATTTGAGTTTTGACGGGGAAAACATTAAGAACTATGATATTATATTGCATAATCGTTTTAAAATTTGTTCTCTGAGCATTTTGAATCTGGGCAAACCTGAAAATAAAATGTTCCGACTTAACTGACAGGTGATTTTTTGAAATGTCTCTCAGGCCAAAAAATATGACAAGGGTTAAATGAAAAAAAATATGGGGTTTTCTCCAATACCAAAATCTCTCTTATGATGGGAAAAGGTGGATCGGATTGGGTTACACATATGTGATGTGGGATGTTGTGGGATGTTAAACAGGAAAAGAATAACCATACCAAACAACTTGAAAAAGGACAACAATATCATCCTAAATTAGGTAATTAGAAATAACCATACAATCATTGAAATCAGTTGAATACAAAATACAAACAAGCAATGTTTGATCTCACCTGTTAGTTCAGGATCAAATTTCAGGTAAGCCGTTTTGAGAGCCGACTTGTTGGCGGTGACAATTTCTTTCAGGTCCCGCATGGCAGATGTTTCAACTCTACTTACTCTGTAATTGAAAAAAAGAAATGAAGTGTACTTAAGATCCCAGGCATGTATCAATTACACAGTACAAAATTAACTGTAATTAAATTATGAAACCACTGAGTATTTCACTCTTTAAACTGTGGGTGAACGGCACACCCAACCAGATACTGTTTCCTGTAGGACTTTGCAATTTTAAATTTGGTTTTAGTTTTAGTTTTAATTTACATGATCACCAGGGAATTTGACCAGTTTGACTACCCATCCTTTCTATTTTCTCCTTTATGTGTCTGCTGGCCCTCCATATTTGTGACGTGTTCTACCAAAACCAGACAGAATTGGGCAGAGCTCCAAACTGAGAAATAGCCCAAAACATAATTGGGAGTGATTTTTTGGGGAATTTGAGTTTCTGGTAAATAATTATTCTTCAGAGTGTTTATAACAATATTGTGAAAGATTCAGATTAAAAAAATCATCATAAAATGTATGTTTCAATGTTTTTAAAAAAGCCTAGTTCTAGTAAAAAGCCTAGTTCTAGTAACTTTAAAGGGCGATATCTCAGTTTGGAGTTTTCATAAAGACCGTAAAAGACGAACTTGATAATGATGTAACTCCGCTTTGGGAAGTCCGATTAACAAAAGAGATGTACCACTGTAAAGCTAAAGATCTCTTGTTTAATAATCAATTACTAACTAAATTTTGATATCTTGCCCAATTGTGTCTGGTTTTGGTAGAACACGTCACATTTGTTCCCCCTCTGGTTTCTCTTACTTAGTTAATCCACCCACTCCTTTTATATACTTTATTATTCTCATCTTCTACTATTTTATTAAGTAAATAATCCACTATTTCAACCCACTCCTATTACTACTGTACGGTATAATCACTTTATTTTTAGTGTATGCTCGTCAGAGATAGTTGTGGTTTTTTATTTGGTCAATACCTTGTTAAAGAAATTGTTCCGAAAAATATCAGTCCCCTCCCCCCTTTAAATTTTATTGTTCTGTTTCTTTTGCCCTTTAAATGTCCCATCTCCGGATGTTGACCTTTTTCAGTTATTTCAATATATGATCTTAGTTTGATTTATTTTACAACATGGTCAGGATTAATTAATTACTCTTAACCCCTCTCCTATTTAACATAGCATAGCAGATGATTATACTGTACTAATTCTGCAATTGGAAATAAAGGCATAACGGGATGCGTGGTTTTTTGGCAGACCTTAATCCACTACTGATATTGTGAAAGTATACCCATGTATTATATATCTATGGTCAAGAATGGTTAATTAGTTACATCACACCTTCGATAGGTTATTTGATAAGGTTTACACATCTAGTCTTATCTTTATTGGGCTGTTCTATTTGAATCCCCCCCCCCCCCCTATGGAAGACATTACGTTAATATTCCCCATAGGGAGTGTAGATTTCAAATGGAGTCACCCATGCAGGTTGGTTCCTATTTGAAATCCACACTCCCTCTGGGGAAGATTACAGTAATGTCTTCCATAGGGGGTGCATTCATTTCAAATGGATAGCCCATTGGTAAACCCAGTACAGTCCAACCTCGGTTATCCGGACATGATGGGACCAAGCAATGGCTGGATAAGTGACAAATCTGGATAAGCGAATTATGTGTAATTCTGCATTGACTGTCCTGATGTGATCAAATTGGGACAATAGAAGGGTTCTGAATGGGTAATTACAGTGACAATGTATTATTGAAGCACTACACATCACTACCAACCTCAAAAGAGGGCCTTCAAATGCTTCAGAATGTGAAAATAAGGTGATTAGGCTGTAAAAAAACTTACTTACTTTCTTTTGGGATCATTCAGCCGGATAAAAAAGGGTCGGATAACCGAGATTGGACTGTATGTACAAATTCATTGCAATATACCTTTGTTTTGTGGTGAGTTTTTGGTGTGATTTTGATACCATATATTGTACCATATGCGGCTTCATATCTTCGCCAAGCTTTATGTAAGCTCCTCTATTACTTCCTATCTCGTAGTAGTTTGAAGCAGAGAAAACTGTTAGCACCTGTAAGAAGAGAACACAAACATTTATATTTGTAGCAATAAAGGGCTCAGCAGACTCCATAACGCTCCAATGCTGAGCGCAAGCGTTGACCACCGTTGACCAATCAGGCTGCGTCATTTTGTTGTGGTAGAGCTACTACGCATGTGTGAGAGCGCAAAGAGTTTGAGCGTTGTGGAGTATACTGAGCGCTTAAGGGGGATGTGCACCTTCGGTATAGCCTCCGTAAAACTGCCGTAAATTCTTCATTATTCATTTCATCTAGATAAAAGTATACATTTTTTTTGTTTTTGCAGGAAAGGGTTCAATGAATCCAACCATGATCATGAAATTGACCATTTTGTAGAAAATTATAAAAACATGTTTTTTGACCCATTTTAGGTTCTGCAAAGATATTCTCAAAATATGTTTTGTCAAATTTTGTTGTCATACTAGTTTTATTATATTCCTCATACAATTCCCTAGGAATCTTTTCTTTCTTTTTTTAAATCTTTATTATTTTTTGAATTATAGACCAAAAAGTGCTAAAATAAAACCATGTCCAATAAGCTGGAAAACACACCCAAGAACACCCCTAGGAAATAAACAAACAAGCAATATTCTTCTTTGTTTCACAACCCCTTACCAGTCCATTATGCGTGAACTCATAACCTTCCGGTTTACATTCGTGTGATCGGATCAGCAGCTCTAGATTGTGTTTGTCCAGGATCCGTTTGGTGATATCCGGACCAAAATAACTACCTCCACCCCGAAACGAATTAGGGGAGCACCCCTCTTGTGTCTTTGGATCGCTCCATAATATATCAAGCACCTGTAAAAAAATATACATACAGTTTTCTTTATTAGTGCAACAATATGCAGAGCATTAGCCTTCACCATGACATTTACAACCTAGTCTCTTTCATATTCAGTCTATTATTGACTGATTACTCACTGGGATATGCAATGCTTTATTCCGTTTTTACAAAAGTTGACTGATTAGGCAAAGTAAAAAAATAAAGCAGTTTCTCGTCCCCTCACACATCATTTTTCAGGAATTCTATGATTTTCATTTTTTTCTGTATTTTGTCCAAACTTTTTTTTGTTAAAGTGTTTAAAAAACTGACATCTTCGTAATAGATTTACTATAGTCCAATGAGCATTTAAGAGTAGCTTAGATTTAGTTTCATATCCCCCCCCCCCCCCCCCCCCCCCCCCCCTGGCTATGCCAATGGACAGCAGCCTCTGTGTTCACTGTTTGGGGGTCAGGGTTCATAGGCGTAGCCAGGATTATTTTATCCGGGGGGCACTCAGGTTCGGTTCAAGAAAAGTTTAGGGGGGTGTGCTCCCAAAATGTAAATTGATCAGGTACCATCCAAGCGGTGCGCAGCACCGCCCTCCGAGCTATGCTCGGACAGGGGGGTGTCTGAGGGGGGATGTGCCCCCCTCATATGTAGAAAAAAAAATCAATTTTGGAACTCATTTGGTGCAATCTGGTGTATACTTTTGACCATAATTTTATCGAAAAGCCACCTCTTCATTTCCAATAAATATTTTGTTTTTTAGCCCCCCTCAGAAGTAGAAAAAACTTCAATTTTGGATTTCATTTGGTGCGATCTGGTGTATACTTTTGACCATAATTTTATCGAAAAGCCACCTCTTCATTTCCAATAAATATTTTGTTTTTTATCAATGCACGAACATGACGAAAGAAGTTGAGCGTATACTGATATATTCTTGATTTAAGTATATGATGGTCTAAAAGCTCGAACAGGGGGGGGGGGGGGGGGGAGTCTGAGGGGATCGATGTAGACCTATCCCCCTCAGAATTAGATTTTTTTTTCAATTTTCGAACTCATTTGGTGCGATCTTGTGTATACTTTTGACCAACATTTTATCGAAAAGTCACCTCTTCATTTTTAATAAATATTTTGTTTTTTATCAATGCACGAAAGAAGTTGAGCATAATTATTCTAATATATTCTTGATTTAAGTGTAGATGGTTTAAAAGCTCGAACAGGGGAGAGTCTGAGGTGTGATGTGCCGCCCCCCTCAGAATTGGATTTTAAGTTCAATTTTCGAACCCATTTGGTGCTATTTGGTGTGTACTTTTGACTATATTTTATTGATAAGCAATCACTTTATTTCCGATCAATATTGGCTTTTTATATAGGCGCAAAAATGTGCTATTTTACAGTTTGCTATGATTGAGGCTTGCCTTCATAAGGCTAAAGTTAATGTTTGAAGTCACATTATCGCGTAGCGCACAAAATTTGATACTTATTTGTTATGAAGCTAAATGTTTCATAATATTTGAAGGTTCATGCGAGCTTAACGCGCAAAATTGGATACTTTAAACTAATTTTGTCATAATTGAGCGACTTTTTTTGCTGATAACAAGCTTCTAAAAAGAAATGTAAATAGTTTGAGGTTCTAAAACATCCACCCAACCTTTAACCACCCGCTCGGCCCTCCCGAAACGGACATCAAGAAGTTAAGTCACACAAAGACTGGTCCCAAGTCTTATCGTTTGGGCATGTGCGCGGGTAATTTTTGTTGTTGCTATTGTACATATTTTGCCAATTTTCGCTGGTACAAGCTTATAAACATGATAAAAAACTAAAGCAAATATTTCGAGGCACATGAGCAAAACGCGCGAAATATTGGCTTCTCAACACTAACCAATTTTGTCATGATCGAGATATAGGCCTATTTTGGCTATTCCAAAATTAAAGTTACCGTTGATGTGACGTGCGCGCAAAGCGCGCGAATTTTTTGGGGGCTATTTTACATAAATTGTGCCGCGATTGAGATACCAAACACGCAAAATTAACTTCTTTACATTAATTTTGCCAAGATTGAGATACATTTTTGCTTCTATTAAAATGTTTTTTTAAATTTCATTTTACGAAAACCCCTGGCTTCTTTATACTTATTTGCCACATTTGAGATATATTTTGGCCTTATGACAGGCTGCTTTTATTGTTAAATATTTTGCTATTTTACCCGGTTTTGCTAGGATTGAGGTACATTTTGCCTTCAAACGGTCTTCTTAATTTGGAATTAATTCATTTTGGGGGAAGGGGCACATACAACGAAAAATGCTACCTTTGTATTTGAACGTCATAATTTAACTATGATTTGTCTTGTCAAAATTGAGGCGACAATGGCAAAATTGGGGGACAGGGGAGAAGGAGCGATCGGCCCTTCTTAACCCTCTGGCTACGCCATTATTGCCTTGATATGCCGGGATCTGTGCCGGGAACGTACAAAATAAGGAGTGGGGCATGGAAACTTACTATGTAACAACAACAAAAAAGAACTCTATACCCTCTTCTCTCTTTTTTTCTTCCTTTTTCTCCTTTTTCTTCTTTTTTCTTCTCCTTTTTTTTTTTTTTTTGGTGCCAGGGACCCGGGGGGCACGTGCCCCCCAGGCCCCCCCTGGCTCCGCCAATGGGGTTAATAAAAGCCATGGGGCTTGATTTTTTAACAACTATTAGAAGTGAACTTTAAGCAAAACTGAAGAGACTTTCCCTTCAAAATTACAACAACAACAAAAATCAGTATTAAAAATATTTGCCTTTTTAGATAAACTAACAAAAGAAATTTGGACCAGTATTCAATTGCAACTAGAATTTCCCCCCAACTTCCTAAAAATAGGTCGGTGATTTCCTTGTTAATCTCTGTGGAGCTATTGTTCACATTTTCTCTTTATGATACAAAAAAGCGATGCCTGTATGCATTTTATACACACAGCAATTTTCTTGTGCCTGGTACCATGGTTACTCGGACACCTGTATGGGTACTGTTACCAAGTACCTGTACTGTACCTGTATGGGTACTGTACTGTACTATACAGTTCTCATACAGGTACTAAGCATAGAATACCTGTACAGGTACTAGCAGCCAAGTAACCAAGATACTAGATATAAGAAGATGGCTGTGTAGATTCAGTTCCTACCTGTCTCCATTCTACAAAGTCTACTTTTGTTGCTAGATCGTCATCCTCGCCTGTGATTGGCTCTGCTCCTTCTCTTAACGGTGGCTTCAAGACGGATTTATACTGAATTTTTATAAAAAGGGGGAAAAAACAGGGAAGACTTAATAAATATCAAGTGATAAATTTGATTCAGGTTTGTGGGATTATCCAACATTTGGTTCTACCTATGAAATCATCCGGGGTGCTCAGTGGTCATTACAAGAGGGGTATCAGGCGCGTCCAAGGTCTTTCAAAAAGCTCCCGAAATAAGTTATTGCATTAATGTGAAGGAAAAAAAACCTACGCAAATAATATCAGTATGTCCAGTACCCTAAACAAGTAGTGAACATATTTTGATATAACCCTAAACAAGTAGTCAAAATAGTTAGATACCCTAAAGCAAGTAATTTGTGTAGAACCTTTACTAAGTATAATACATTTCAAACTCCTTTTTCCTTCTCTTAGTATGAAACAAAGATGGGCTGTTCTAGATTATGTAGATCAGATCCCCCATCCTACGGAAATATATCACGCCTATATCTCGGCTATTTTTTCTGCACGGAACAAATTAAGACCCTAAATACGTAAGGCCATTGTATGAAAAGTATACCCTTTTTCTTAATTTTGCTTATTTTGATACCTATAAACCTATTGAAAAGCTAACATAATTCAATAGGTGATTTATTAGTTACATGGTGATGAGCTTTACATTCATGAATATCTTACTCACATGAACACCCAACATTTTGCCAAACATTATAATTTGATTTATCAGATGTAGAGTTATTATTATGATGTTAATAATGGAATAAGGCGAAATTCTTTTCAAAAGACTTTTGCCTTAACGTCATTTTAAATAATAGATTTTGCCTTAACGAACAAAAAACGGAATAAATCGCATTGATTTCTTGGCCTTATCGTAAGAATTAACAAAGTTCTCCAAATGTTCATGCATAGCTATTATCAATTTGATAATAATTCAACTCTTTAAATTATATGATATTGAACCTCCAAATATGTAAACAATCACATACAATACAAAAGAAAGACTTTGGTTAAAGGCATATTATGTGATCTTTTCCAGAGAGCGCCCTCAATTCATAATTTTTTTTAGAAAGTAGATTTTTTTGCAGATTTACATTTCTGATCATAAATCGTACATACGTTCCAAGTTACAGAGCGATACGATTCCTAATTACCTCAAAATCATGGTTTTAGAGTGAATTTAGAGTGAAAATATAAACTGTCGTGTTATCCCGACAGTTTATTTTCACTCTAAAACCATGATTTTGAAGTAATTGAGAATCGTATCGCCCTGTAACTAGGAATGTATGTACGATTTATGATCAGAAATGTAAATCTGTAAGAAAATCTGCTTTCATTTTTTTCTTCTCGATGTTGAGGGCGTTCCCTGGAAAGATCACATAATATACCTTTAAATCTAAAAACATCCCTGACTTCTGGATCATTTTGCTCATATCACATCACATTTTGTATCCATACCTTATACCTATCTATCGTGTTGAGGAATGTCAGATCGGTCTTGTCCGATATACCACCGTGCACCACCAGCACTTTACCGTTTATAACGGTTGCTAACGGTAACCAGGCGAACACATCCTGAAACATCTTGATTATTCTGGAAGCGTGCTGCTTGCCCTGTGCGATTGATGGAACAAAATAACAACCAATATTGAAAAAGTTATTAAAGATATCATGTGTTATGAATTTCAAAGTCAGTGTAATAGATCAGAGAATGTTTAAAGAGAGCTATAAAGTGTTTGAAGAAAGAGTCACTGAACTCTCAATGTTCAGATATTATTACTCTTTATTTATTTCAGGCGACAAAAAGGAAAACTTGTTCTACAGATTAATGAATTCATTTGTTTTTTTTCTCCAAAAGTCTCACAAATTTTCCCAAAACGTTCATACATTTTCAAAGAAAATCCAAACATTTTTTAAAAAATTCCAAAAATTTTTTTAACAAAATTCTAACATTTCAAAAGTTAGATTTAAAAATTAATAAAATTCAAAATATATGGATTGGGCGGCTCATAAAACAGAGTGGTTTTTTTCATCGGCCTCATCGAACAATATCCAAGTCAAAATGTCCATGTAGATAATCCCAGAGGAACATTCACATGAAACCTGCAAGCATACACATGTATGAAAATAAGGATTTTGGGTCCTTGCAAATTATTACAGTAAAAATAGCCTAATGTACTTTGAATTTGATCCATTTTGCCTCCAAGCTAAATCCTTAATAAAATGGTCACCTTGCCAATGAAAATCCTTGTTACAGGTTTGGTTGTTTTTTACTTCGCTGGCGATTAATCCTAAGAATAGTTTCTGAGTGAACATTCACATGGACGCTTACAATTTTTTTAAGTATGCACATTTTAATGACTCAACATATTACATGACTCAACCCGACAGATAAGATGATTCAATCCCACTACTCAAGATGCAAAATCTCAAACACTCAATTGCTCAAATCAATTTGACATTGATTTTATCCATGTATTCTAGGTTGAGTATGCATATTTCAACAATTCTTTGAGACTTGACTCAATATCTTGCAGGATTCATATCAACCCAACATATAAGGTAGCTTGACACAACTGCAAAGACTCAACCCCTTAATTAAACAGTCATTGACTCCACACAAGATATACCTTTATAGACTCAACTACAATTCGTCTGCCTAAAGTAATACACTATTAATCCAGATTGCCATGCTGTACTAGCGCCATTTAGTAAAAAAATGAAGACAACAAAAACATATGCATATATCGCCAATGAAAATCCTCAATTTCATGCATCTCTTAGTTAAACTTAATGTATTTAGCAAGCTCGGTAAAAGTAGAGAGCAATTATCTGAAGATATCAAGTAACAAGCATGATATTTGAAATGCCAAACGTGCAAACACTTGAAGCATTGAAATATAAATGGGGATTTTATTTCATTATAGGATCAGGAGGAATAATTTTGTTGATACGAAGAGTTCAAATGTAAAGCATTTTATGCCCCAACTCATTTTCCGCTAACAATATCCATGAAAATGTTTCTGACAAGTTATCCAGGGTTCACTGCTCGTATACACTTGTATTGTCAGCACCTTCTTCATTTGGAAGGCGATGTGACGTTGAGTCAAATGGGGATAGAATTTCATCACATATTTCCATGAAACCTAGCTTCAGGATTTGCTCTTATGAATTTGACTTGAATCCATGGGCATGCACATTTAATTTTCAATGACTTATTTAATTTCAATGACCTAAGTTGACTCCGATCGACTCTTGCATGACTACATTCAACTCTACATATGACTCAACCTAACTTCTTGATGTAAAGACTCAACTTGACTTTATCGAGACTCAACCCCACAAATTACTCCCCTCAACTTGAGACTCAAACAGTCATTGACTTAACTCCACATAATTGACATAACATTCTTGATTCAACTACAATTCATCTGCCTATAAAGCTACACACTATTCTTCTCCGATTGCCATGCTGTGCTTACATCATTTAGTATAAAAAAGTTTAAAAAATAAAAATCTCTAAAGAAAATCCTCAATTTCATGCACCACTTTAGTTAAACTAAAACTTAATGTATTTAACAAGCTCGGTAAAAGTAGATTTTATTGAATAAATCCCTAGACAGCAATTATCTGAAGATATCAAATAACATGCATGATATTTGAAATGCCAAACGTGCAAACAAGCATTGACATTTATGGGGATTTCATTTCAATAGGATATGAGCAGGAATAATTTGATTTGAAGAGTTTAGATGCAAAGCTTGTGATGACCCAACTTATTTTTCCGCTAACGATATTCATGATATTTGCTTATGATTTGTCTGGATTTCATACAGGTGCATGTACACCTAACACAAAAAGTTCTTGACTAGGTGCTTTTATGTTAGTTAATTTAAAGTCAGTAATCAGTATCAAATATCTAAGAAATACACTAAAGGAGCAAATTTCCCCCATACAATATGACACATCATTCATACAATTTGAGTGAATACTTTTTATGTTATGGTGCTTTAGTTTAAGTAACAACATTTAACGGGGTGGGGGGTGGGGGTTGTATGGTATGTAATTGATTTGTATTGAACATTGTGTGCTATATAAACCGGCCAGGCATGTAGGGATGAATTAGTTGAGTTGTGATTAATTTCACACAAATTCACACATAAAAGCATCCACTTCATTTTTATGATTGAGGTTTTAATTTGCAGGGACAAAATTTGCTCATTTAATATCTAAGATTTTTGATACTGATTATTGATTTTAAATAAGCTAACATTAAAGCACCTAGTCAGGAACCTTTTGTGTTAGGTGTACAGTATTATGTATAAGCAATTGATATTGTAGAAACTAACATGAGTAAATCCTGATTTTTATTTTGCTATTCATTGGTAAATCCTAATAGCAGTTTGCAGCAATACGAGATTAACGTTCATCACAATTGCTTCTGAACTCTTTAGGGACCCACCAATAGATTTTCAGGGGGTGCATGGAAGTTTGGGTCTGGCAGAATTTTATTTGTTAGCCGCCAATTTTGTTGTATTCCTTTATATTGAGTTGGGTGGGCAGAGTTAGTATTTTTACACATGAGTGGGTCAAGTGTTTTTTTTCTTCTCCTGGATAGAGGGTGCAGCTATGAGGGGGTTTTTTCTTCAAAAAACTTCCACCCCCCCCCCCCCCCTGAGAACCTAATGGTGCATCCCTTACATTGAGCAAAATGCCAGGTCAAATCATGCACTTTATATTCATAAAGAGAGTATTGAACAATTCTGTTCCTGCGATGTTTTCAGCCTCCCCCTTCCTGTCTACAATAGTATAGCTATAATACCCTATTATATTCCAATATTTATCATTTTCGTTTTGACAGAGCAGCGGCGACATATCACATCTACGTACAAAGCACCGCTCTAATTTGGCTTCCATCCCCACAGCCCAGCACATCAAGACCCAGGATACTCCACAGTAATTGATGTGTCCTGTGTTTGAATTTGCCGGTATACAATGATGTTGATAGCAATTTACCAATGAATGTATTACCAGTGGTGTCTTCTGATCTACCACTAATTTTCTGTTAACACTTTCCACTTAGTTTTACCAATACAAAACAGATTTTTCAGAAACCTTTCCCAACTTTCAAGGTCTATATCAAGGATTATTGTACCAATACTAGGCATGTTTGTAATTATTTCAATGCATTTCTTATGGTGATTCCAAATATGGTAATGAAATTCAATATTTTGCCATTTTTGAAACATTTTGTGAAATTTTGAAATGTCGTCTGCAGCTGCCTGCCGCATGGAAAATGTTAATATAATAGATGTATATGGCGATGCAAATTTTGGGGGAATTCACCAAAAACTCCTAAATTTGTTTTTGGAAAACCATACAAAATAACCCGCCCGACCGACCCTACCTCACAGGTCTGTTTGGCTGTAGAACAGGATTGATTTTTTAGAATATGTCTCCTAATAGAAATGTTTTATCAATTACGATACCAGTCATGCCTGGACACGTAAACCCTTAATCGACTGTCATTATTGTTTCTAGTATTAATTAATACTAAGTGTACGCCGGATGCGCAGCAATTAACAAGTCTGGACGGCAAGGACACTAACTGATGGAAAATGCCACCGAAGAGGCTGTCATTAGTTAGTATTGATGTTTGTATGGTGTACATGTATGTCCAGGAGGTTCTCCCCCGTTGCAGTTCCATTATCACCATTTGAGGGAGAGGGGGCAAGAGAGAGTTGTGGTGTAGGACATGATGTTTAGAAAGCATGCAATGGTTTAAATGGGAAAAAATAGACATAATGACACCCATATTTTGCATGATTGTTCAAAATGGCCCAATATTTTCACTTTTTGCCTCACCATATGCGAATAATCGATGTTCACAAAGCATGCATAAGTTATTTATAGAAAGAAACACCTATAATCGACCCCCATATTTTGGGGATATTTTGCAAGATTGTGCTTTCATTAAATTGGCCTGTTATTTTCATATGTTCCTCTCCCCGAATGCCAAAAAATCATGCTCGCCAAAATTTGCTCTCACCAAATAACCATTAGCTACTGCAAAAGTACCAAGTAGCATGTCCACATGGCAGGGGGGGCAAGGGGGCCACAGTCCCCACCTTTGAATCTCGTTCAAAAGTGGACCCATTTGAGGGAAGAGGTTTTAGTTTATATTCATTCAATTTCAAGATGCCGGTCAGTGGAATTGAAATCAAATTAATATAAAGATAGCCAATTTACCCCCTATACACACGCATCTACCAGAAATACTATCTAGAAAGCTGTTTAAAACCAAAATGTACCTTATGGCCAGATTCGAGTAAAACAAACTGTGCGCTATAATATACACACATGTTTTCAGGAGCAGATAATTGGGCAATATGGTGAGAAATCATTTGGGGAAATGGAGATCCTGGTCCCACCAGGGAAATCCTGCATACGCTGCTGAAAGCATCAGCCTTACATCTATAACCATTTCATACTGAGAGTCTACCCCTCCCCTCCCCTCCCCTCCCCTCCCCTCCCCTCCCCTCCCCTCCCCCCTCCCCCTGGCTCGTGGATCGCAGGGCCCAAACTTTACAATTAAAATTATCTTTCATCTGGCGATAGATTTTAATGTATAGCTCAGTGTTCTAATTCAATCAATTTGAAACCTATTCCAATGTGTACGTGCATCCATTAGCTCGCCCAATAACACATACATTTGAGCAAAATTAATATTCCTTCCACGTAACTTAGAGCCGTACGTAATAGTTGGAAGAACATGCATGACCAAAGTACGCATCAAATGCAAACAATCGTAAATGCCAAAATGAAAGCCACTGGGTTTTTTTCATGAAAGCTGTTAAAATGCTGGAATTTATCATTTTAAAACCATTTGATGTTGAGTGGTTTGACTCATTTAATGGAGATACCATGATACACTAGAATTCATACAAATTATCTTTGTTTACTGAGGAAGTTTATACGGTATGTGCTGCCCAAATGGATCACTTTTTTTAACTTGGGGTATGATTTGTGTTGGGAAACCCTAAAAATAGATACCAAATCACACTCCAAAGAAAAAATGAGTCAATTAGTAGGTAAAAACACACCTAAAAGTGGATTAGAACTTCAAACCTCGAGCAGCATACCCCTGTCAAAAATAATGTGAGTAAACCCCTCCCCCAGCTTGTGCCCCCCCCCCCCCCCCCCTTCACTTCCATTTTGTTTTCACCCATGGGAAATATTTTAAGCTTTATTATAATACCAATATACCAATATGTGTTTGCAATTTTAAAAATGTTAATTGAGTGTTAATTATAAAACCACCAGTTTCATTAATTATACAAATGCAACAGTGTAAAAATATTACATTCATGCAACAAACCAATGACTGAGGGCGCTATTGGCAAATTCGATCACCATGGCTCTTAGTCGTCAAAAAAACAAACAAAACTATGCCGTATCTACTGCCAATATCACTTAGAGAATTATACTAGAATAGAATTACCAGGAAATTTATTGAATTGAAAAAGAGTTAAAAAGCAATTCCCCCAAGAGAGATCACAAAATATAGATAGTTGAAGAAAATACAAAGAGTATAAGAAAGAGAATTTGGTTGTCAATTCCAAGGCTAATAAAGGTAAGGAAAATACTGTCTTCTGCATCTTACAGTCATGATTGGAAAACCTTTAAATTAATAATCTAATTCAAAAAAATATTAATTATATGCTACATGTTAGATTGCACTTTATATCAATTGCACTATTCTAGCACAAATTAACACAAAAAGGGTTGCTTTTCAATTATTTAGACAACTCAGAACTTTGCAATCTTTATGGAATAAATTCCTAGGGTTGCTGAATTCTGATGCATGTCAGCGTAAAGTGATTCACCTTACAGAAACGCCTAAAAAGGTATTAAAATCTGTATTAATTGTATAAGATGCAGAGAACAGCCAAGTCATGCAGGGGTGGTTAATATTACATCCATTTTGACATAACTCTTTGACACTGTTATCATCGCAAAACAATAACTTGAGTTATGTAATATATGGACAGGGACACAATTCCGAAAATAAAATAATTAGTATTTAACAATGATTAAAGAAAGAATGAAGAATTGGTAAACAGCACTGCAAAAAGTTAGAACCATCACCACAAAGCCCTCAAAACACAATGTTAGTTTATTTTATAAATCCAAGAGAAGTTAGATGTCCAACATACCGTGAAGATTTCGTCCTGAAAAACGTGAAATTTATGAATGAAAATAAAATGCAACAGACGAAATGGAAGTGTGTTATAATAGATAATGGATAATGATAAAATGTGGAAGTTATAAAAATGAAAATGCTTGATGAGATAAACACCTCTCTATCACCACCATCCGACCCACACCATCTTCTTTCTCTCCCTGTTTACCAGAGAGTTCTGATAGGGTTACAATCAGACTATCGCATTTCATTTCAAAAAAAATGTGAATGCATTGTAATCAATAACAATCGATGTGAAAAACTAGATGCATCTTGGGCAAGATCAGCCATAAAGAGACTTTGCGGCCTGCTGTTGTACTGCCCCAATAAGGATTGCTAGCAATAAACCATGTGGGTTCATGCAACCCCCACCACGACAAAGAAAAAATCTGCAATAGTCAGCATCATTATATTCATTCACAACTTGCAGAAAAACAATATAATGACCTTTTAATATTAACTATTGTGATATTTGTGAAGAAAATTGATTCAAAATAAATGTCTTGTGACCTATTGCAATACCTAAACTACAATACTGCCAAAAGGCAATGAAGTTTCCCAGAATTTGATGTTTTATATCATAATTTCCACAAGGTTGTGAAAACAAAATTAAATTCTAGCTTATTACAACACAGATCAATATTGTGAACACTTATTTCTGTATATATACAGCATGTCCCAAAAAACAGGGTCCAAAAGTGGGAAAGCTAATAACTTTGATATATCATATGGATATATTTAAGCAAACAATTTCTTTACAATTTAGGAACCTGAGGTAAACTTTTTGAGATACACGATGACGTGTAAGCAGGGGGAAATCATACCCCCCCCCCCCCCCACACCCTAATTTGACCCGAAATTAGTCATCCGTTAAATGATGAAAAAAACCTTCCAGCTTTCTTTAAATCTTCACTCGTCCACCAAATAGCTACCCATGCTTGTCTATAAAGCAGCTCTGAAATTACCCCATGGCATAAAGAACAATACCATTTGGAACTCCTAAATGGCGTAACACATACAAACCCGATCCTAAAAGGCGTCATTTATTCTCAATTATGCATGCCCTTTATTGCATGATTATACGAGAAGAAAAACAAAAACAAAGAGAAAAACAATCGGGACAAATATGCAGGCAAAATCACTGCAATTGCACAAAAATAATAGACACCCCTTCAATGTTGGACTGTATAAAAGCTTTCTTCTTTCAAAAAGATACTGATGACCCTTTTTACACTTTTATGGACGTGAATGAGTATCCGTCATTAGGCTAAGTGATGCCCCCCCCCCCCCTCTACCCTTGAATTTATCAAAGTCCATCATATGTTTCTGATTTCAACTCAAGATGTCCCAAATTAAACACGATTGTCACCTTTGATATTTACACAATGAATTTTACATGAGATCCATATCCAAATATTCTCTAGACAACGACTTATACTTAAAATTTGAATTTCATCTTTGATTTCTCCTGATGTATTGGTTATGAAACACGTCTGTATTTTTAGCCCCGGAAATTCATACATAAACCTATGAATATCTATAAACACATATGGTTTAAATTTCCCTATGCCAAACATCAATGCACTTTGAAGTTTATCAACCTCAAGGGAATCAAGAAAAATATTGCCTCTTCGTCAATAAACGACACAGCATCGACTTTTAATAATAGTTAAATTGCAAAATGCAACCACTTATATAAAAATATACAAACACAACTCACTTGGGGATCTCACAAAATAGTCGCATTCAAAAGTAACACTATCAGCATTGACGAGGGAGTTTGAATATTGAACAGAACGAAGCAAGAATGGTGGGAAGTATTTGTTTGGCTTGGAAGCAGGAAGGTATACTGTTGCCATTAAAGATATACATTTGGGAAAGCAAGATAACTTTCAAGATTCTTTACAGATGTATATATAAATAGACTGGTTTCTGAATCTACAGAACATGGCCGGTCACTGGTCCACATATTAGACAGTAGCGTATAACACCTTGGGTATCATGCAACATACAGATAGGAACTTTTGACTTTGAAATCTGTGAAAATATTTGTTAAATATAGTATTTTTATAACATTTTACTCAAATGTAGTGGATATGTCACCCCCCCCCCCCCACCCCCACCTCACATTTCCACCACCCTGAATTGACACCCATGTAAGCGCAACAGGGGAGCATTTGGGCTAAATAAGTGTCAATAAAGGGCTGAAAATAAAACAAAAAGGTAATTTTACTAAAAGAGGGTAGACAAGTTATGCCCCTCCCCCACCCCCCTCGCTACCATGCAAAATAATTAGTAGCAAAGTTCAATATCTATATTCAGGCTTACAACAAAATATCAAAAGGCTGACATTACTTTACAATATCCAAAACATTGACATTCCTTTTCACTACGATATCTTGGATAGCTATAACAAAAGGATGCACAATAATTAGAATATTGATGAGTTGGGGTTGGCTAAGAATCAAGGAGGATCGGTACCTTAAGATTTGATTATTATTTATCTACTTTATCGTAGCAGGTTAGAGTACATGCATGATCATTAAACATTCCGTCAAATCAACCCCTACATGAGTTTTGACATTTCATTGAAAACTATGCTTACTTTTAACAAAGTAAACAATTTCATCACAAAGCACAATTCTTGTCAATTGGTGTATCCTTCAACACAGTTTAACACAGATTTTGTGCTAGGCTATCTGTGCAGCATTACATGAAGGATAAACTTAAAAAGGTAACCTTTATTATCATCAACTGATGCAAATGTTTGTAAAACTACACGAAAAAAGTTGATATGATCAAACACACTACATTTTTCATGAATATGCCCTTTGAAGACCCTTAAACATGTCATGCGTGTAATTCGCCCCGATCATACCCCTTTTCACACATTTTTAGTAACATGTGTACACCATATAGAGCATGTGTGGTCCAGCAGAACAGCGCCGGACTCATGATCACGAGGTTGTGCCCGCCATGGTCAACTTGTTTGTGTTCTTGGGCAAGATACTAAATCTCAATTGCCTCGTCAACCCAAGCAGTAATTGGGGAGCTGTTACGGAGTCACAATTTATTAGTAGTGCTGATAGGCTGTGTGCACTGTTGGCCGGTAGCCGCCTAACGTGTAGCGACGAAAGTGCTTGAATCTAAATGGCAGCAATAATATTTTGGCCAAAAAGCACTTTGGGACTGTGCTTGTATGGTGGAAGCGCTATTTATTTATAATAAATGTCAATTATTATCATTTATTAACTAACCCTCTCCCTCTCAGATATTGCAGTCTTATAATTCTCATCTATAGACTAAATGCTATACTGTAAAAAAGACGAAAGTATGGGTTAGTTAGGGAAGCGAGCAGTTAATGGGTGGCATGCATTTTGTTTCAAAGCCTACAGAGATAATAAAGACCGCAAGAAAGATTGCACCAACATAATGTCCGTAGTAATGGTCCGCACTCATTAGAGTGGTCGCAACTTTATATTGATAACAGATAGGTCGTGGGGGGAATTTTGCTAACTTTGTTTTGAAAACCCATTTGTTACGAAAAAAAATGGTAAATCATCCGAGATTGACAATAATTTATTTATATGATGCAGTTTCCAATGTGACAAATTACAAGATTACTAATTGCAAAGCATGTGAATACTAGGATGCATACGCAATGCGTAATTTGTCTCATATGAAACTGCAACATGTTGCATAAAACCATTGTCAACTTTGAGAAGTGTACACATCTTTCTTTTCTTAGTAGGATACAAACAAGATATAAAAATACCGCAAAATTTCACACAAAAAGTTGTCTGCCATTGTATAAATTATACTGTTGAAGGAAGGTCTCAGATTCATGGTTATTACAAACAATAAAAATCAATAATTGTATATTAATCAAATTCATGGTTATGACTTTCTGTATTGAGTTTGGAATTGCTTTCCTTTTATTAAAACTTTTATATATTTCTTGATTTAATTTTTTTGGGAAAAATAAATAAAAAGTGGCAGTCTTTATCATCATGAGTAGGCAATATGGGTTAATGGTTTTACATTCAGATGTATAAAAAGGTTCATGATCACAATGATGATAAAAAGATGATTTTCTTTACCTTCTTACGTTTCTTCTATCATACGGGAGTAAACCCAAACAAAACACCATCAGGAGATCGAAATTAGTAACCATGTAATCATGTTGGCACACAGAAATAACATATAGTTGTGTAAAAATGGACAGTTTCTGTACTTAAACTATTTTTTTCTTTTTTGTGTGTCTTTTTTAAGATTAATATTCATTCAAACTGTCCATGTACCAACACCATTATGCGAAAAAGCACCCATGTATTCCCAAAGTTATGTAGAAATGTAAAATTGTGTAATTTGAAAATTAACACAATTTAAGCACACACAAAAGTTCAGAATTTGCAGAATGTGAAGATTTAAATGCACATGAAAATAATTATTTTCACAATACTAAAACTTGGGACACACCATATCCTGGGAAGGCGAGTAGAAAACTGAGGGGGGGGGGGTCAATTTTTTTTGGGGGGAGGGGTTTTGTTTTTTACAGATAGCAGTAAAGCAACAGAAAAAAAGCTTTTCAAACAATTTTCAAAAACTGTGTTTTTAAAAAAGTGTTTTCAAAACTGTTTGGACTTATTTTTGGGGAAAACAAACTGACATTTTTGGGGGGGAAAAAGTGACAGAAAATGATCCACCTAAAGCCAACATTGTATAAATTCCTCTTCTTTATTTCTTTATTCTTCCAATATGTGGGGTGATTAAAATGGTTATCTAATGGTCTGTCCCTTGGGAAAGGTCAGTATGAATCTACTTCTAACTATAAAAACATTTCCTTGAAAGCAAGATATTACAGGGTGTATCAAAAAAATTAGGACACTTTTTGATGATGGTTTAAATCCTTGTTAAATCACTGAAGCATGACCAATTTTTATTTCAATGTAAAGTACAACCGATAAAGATAAAATCCTGAAGAGATGAGAAAAATCCATCATTAATTAAGGAAATTGTGACCTATTAGGCAAGGCAATCTATTTTGTAGTATGTACAATGGTCATTCACACAGTAACAGTAGAGTAACATGAACGCGCACACTATTTATGCCAATATCATGGTAATGAACCATCTACAGTGTGGGTTCGAGAACTTTTTTGATTTGCACAGAATATGCATGCATCTGATTTGTGGATTATTTATTTAGCCAGTATTGATTTGTGCCAGAATTAAATGGATTACCAAACTAATCTTTGCTATTGACTGACAGATTATTTTCTATGTTTATAATTATTGTAACGTATTGAAACGTAAACCATGCTATTTACTGGTCTATACATGTAAATCCCATTGTACAAACCAGTAAATGACATGGTTTACGCAAATTATGCTAGTTTTCTTATTTTTCATCGGATTGATCTCATATTTTCAGGATATCATAATAATTAATTGGGCTTTACATTGAGACTAAATTGGTCATGGTCAAGTGATTACAACAAGTATTACACCGCCATGAAAAAGTGTCCTAATTTTTTTGATACACCCTGTATATAAAAGCATTTCAAATAGTTTGAGTTGAAGACTGTTAAATGGACATCCTCATGCAAAATATGTCCAACCAAAAGAAATTGTGATAATAGTGGGGAAAAGAAAACATCAAGCTCAATGTATGTGATGAGATGTGTAAGTATAATTGGTGTCTTAATTATGAAAAGAGACAGACATGGTATGTCAATAATAATGCTTGCATGCTTCCTAAATGGTGTCTAAATAAATAAATGAATGAATGGGTGGAAAACCAATCGTTAAGTGATTATTACAAATGCAGTCTGTTACAATTTGTACTCATCTATAATATTTGTAAGAAAATGTGCAGCGCTGCAAAAAGCACTCTCTATATCTAAGAATGTGCAATTTTGAATTCTTTTCAAACCAATATCTTACAAATTCTTTTCCTAACGTATGTATTAACAAAGTTATCTTTTACCTACAACATCTGTTTGATGGGTGAGTATAAATGGTAATATGTATGTAGAATTATGGAATACTGAATGTCTTGAAAAAATTCTGAAGAAAATGACAAATGACAAATAGTCCTAAAATAAGAATAAAAGCAGGATTATTGCTCAATTCATCACAATTTCTTTCTTACCTTGTATTTGGACTGTACCTCTCTGATAAAACCATATCTGAAAGTAAAGGTAATGGCGATAATAATATATTATTTATCACCGACACTTCATAATTCTATCAAGCGTGTCAAATATACCGAGATGACAGGTTTATGCTATTTTAGGAATACTGTAAAAGTTGTCATTTTTTGCGCAATACATTTTTCTACACTTTGCAGATTTTTAACTGTTTTGTGTGTTTTTAAATTTGGGATTTGTAGTTTCACCACATATCCCTATCCAAAAAATAAATACATTTGCATGTTATAGCTGGTTCGAGTGCGAAAATAAATGTAACACACAAATTGCCACTTATACAGTAGCCTGTAATAACCACTGCAAAAAATACTTACCGTAATAATTTTGTGCCATTTTCGTAAGCTTAGATTTGTCAATCCTTGCTGATATTTTTAGGTATATGTGTATTTGAGGGTATTTTGATTACCAAGGATTTATACATCTAACTTGAAATTTTAATAGTTATTCACTTCGAAAAACTAACTGGTAATATCAAATTGATCTATAGAACACTGTAAAAGTGGAAAAGGCGCTTGGCCATAATGTTGACATTTTTCTTGTTTTTATATTTTATATGGCGAAGAAAAGATTAAATTTGCGACCTGACCCCATGGCACCAGACTTTCACATGGGCACTGATTCCTGGTATTGGCACAGCCAGATTTTTTCCCTCCCCCAAAATTATACCTTTTTTTCTCCCCTGATAGTTTAATCCCAAGAACACACCTGTATAGGATTAGGGTTTTAAGGTTCACTTTTTTCCTCTTTGAAAATCCACCATGTCATGTTTACAACTTTTATGTGTTCAATTTGAAACAGCAATTTGAAAGATTTCAACATTACTCCCACTGCCATACTTGATATGTGTGTTTTCATTAAATATTACATTTTGATATCAGAAGAAGAAGAATAAAGACATTTTTTACAATCCCTTATGATCTCTCTTATCGTTCTCCGCAGGGAAATCTTAGGCAGTGTCAAGTTTGATCAAAGCAAACGTGGCGTTGATACCTTAGTACAAATGAAAAGGTGTATTCATTCATCGGTGACAAATACACACCATGGTTTGATGCACAAATTGTTTCGTATATTCTGTGCACACAGCGTGCAGGTGTGACAAATGTGGTAGATTCTGAGCCAAGCATGAAATGAACTAGGCTTTAGATTGTAAACAATCCATGAAGGAGAAGTTTACAAGTATTGATACTAATAAAGGTGTATACCAGGTGTCGCTTGTATGGGGAGAGGGGGAAGCAAATTCCAGTTTTGAGTAGGTATCTTGGGAGTAAAAAGGACAATTTAAAGCAACAAGATTTTATCCTTTCTGGTTCTGATCAATCTTTGCCTAGATATTTGGAAGAAGAAAAAAAGAAATTTGGCCCATTTATCTACCAAAATTAGGATGAAAAACGTTCATTTTTTAAACGGGTAAAAAAAAAACCTACTTGGCGGAACATAATCAGGTTTGCAATTGGGGAAATAAAAGGTTCAATTCATACTTCAAGTAGGGGTGGCGCTGGCTCAAAAATGTCAAGGGTCCTATTGAATATTTTCTGGACCCTTTAAGGACTTCAAAAACCAAATTGTTGGGGTTCGAAAAAATGTCAAGGGGTTTCTGATGTACGCGAAGGATAGATTCCATGTATGGTTAAATTTAAGGGGTCCATGCAATTCTGATCCTGACCCTTGGACAATTTCAAGGTGTAATTTGATGCGTTAAACAAGAAAGTAAGGGGTCTATGACACGCAGATACGTCATAATACTACCCCTGACTTCAAGGCTATACGCATGATTCTGCCATGCGTGTTGGCGACATCTGGCGCATGTCTGTCCATGCTCAATCGGTAGAAGTGGAGTAAATTATGAAAGCGACAAAGGTTTCTTGTCACCTTGGAATATGAATAGATGTTTAAAGCCGTTTTGATTCAATCTGGCTGTTTTGGAGTGTTTTTAAGTCTTGTTAACCACCACGCAAACATATCTTTGGTCTGTTTGTCTCATGTTACAAATGTATGATATAGTTTTTAAAATCTGCCCGGAATTGCCTGATTGTGAAATTTAATGCGCAAATTTGTCAACTAAATTGAGGATTTCCCTAATCGCATGTTCACTTTGAGTTTAGTTTCTATCAGCAATATCTACAGTATTGCTAAAGACACCCGAGACTCTCAATAGTATCGATTCAAATTGCGGCATATACCTGGTATAAGGACTTGAGGTATGAGATGGGTCAATCGGCTAGCATGTCTTGATCAAATCAACTCCCTAGAATTGCATCCTATAACCCTTGCATCGTAACAGCTGAATACAAATTATCAATGCAGTCAAACATGTTGCCATTATTCCTATCCTTCATCCTCCCCCACCCTGGTTTTGCATTCTCTTTACCCCTTGCATCCTGATAGTAACAGACTTCATACTAATAAATTGACCCAGACACATGACCATTATCCAATCCATTATGTCCTATAGAAATAGTACCACCTGGGGAAATTATTTCACAGTTTCTATATCTCACATTACAATGAAACTCAATTCACAGGTTCTATTCAATCTGTATTATCTTCTAAGGGTGCACGTCGTGCTGAAATCATAGGTCCATCTCTGACATGCTCATCTACAAACCTTGACAATAAGTGCACTGATTTGTGCATGGGGTTGAATTAAAATCTATTAAATAAATGGATTTGCCGACGTATCAGACATTGACATCATACATTTGTATTATATGTGCATTTGTTCTGGCTCACTGGATAATAGAGGTGAATAGCAAGGAACAGGCTGATGTATATAATGGTGACTGTTTTCCGAAGAAAGATACTAAGTTCTGTGCATGCTTTGCCGGCTCAAGGTTGTCTGTTTGGATCATCCGCAAGGCATTTGGGGTTGATCTCATTTGACAAAATAGTGGCGGCGTGCACAACAATCGCTACTTGACAATGCTGACATTTTATGAACAGAATCATGCAGTTTTACAATTTCTGTAAAATTAAGTTACAAAAACAAATTGGAAGAAACATTCACCACAAGGACGTGTCCATGGTTTTGTAATAGAGCTGGGCATATTTCTGATACTTGACAACAATTCTCTACTTTGAATTTTTTAAGATGGTTTTGAAAAGCTGACAATGTGAGAGTAGTGTGTTTGAATGAGTCCGTTGTGTAAAACGCCCGCTTTTATTTACTGAAGTCACAGCTTTGTACCTTTCAATACACAAGAGACCAATGGAGAGTGTCAAAATGAAATAAATGCTGTCTGAAAGGATGACATCACAAGTTAACTTGAGACTATAGAAGCGATGGATGTAAACAGACTGAAAACCAATCCCGGGTTTTGAAATATTCATGAATAGATTGAATACAAGAGAATCACTTTAGCGATTGCCTGACGTGGACATGTATTGTGGTGAGTGAGCCAGGGGATGCATGGGGAGATGTGTGTACTTAGTCTCTATAGGAAACTAATTTTCAGAGTAGCTATACTATATACGTGATACCATGTTTTCAAATGAGATTTTACAGACCCAATTCATGCATTCACTGCGGTTTCGTGACCACGACTGCCTTTACCATTTCTTACCCTCAATGTATTTTATGTAGTCCCATTCAATGCGGTACCAGTCTGAGACTCTCCTCGCTAATGGCGGATCCGTGCAAAGAGCGAATAGACAGCCAGTTTACATATAAAGCCCAGGGTTACAATGCTGCTACAGACAATAAGAGATGCCCGACTCATTCCCAACTGAGTCTTATGGTGCTAATAAAATTGATCTTCTATTGCATGGGGTTAACAGCTTTATATATGTGATGCGATCAAGCAAAATGAGTCTGAAGTAAAAAATATCACATTTTCCGTTTTCTACATTGACTGTATTTACCATTTTGTAATGCAACATTTTGCAGAAAACCCCATTAAGAATGGACAAGCAATTCCAAAGATATAAGCTAAATATGGGTTTTCAAAACACAGAAAACAAGAAATTCAATCTTGAAATAGTTTCATCAGGAATTCAGAAGAACATGATAATAATTTTCGTTAGAAAATTCCAATTAGGAAACTTACTTTTTTTATACGGGTTTCGACAACACATCGGTTGTCTTCCTCAGTGGATTGTGTTTGATCCAGAGCTAGTGTTTCTAGTCTGTTTATTGATGACGTCATCGGATGATGACGCCCTCTGGATCACTGAGTCGTAAAGATGACTGAGTTGGTAAGCCCCCTCGTCGCCATTCATTAGGTGCTTATGTTGGTCTACGCCTCCTTTTCTACGAATCCAAATTGATTCATCCATCTAGTATTTCTAGTTTCATCTCTGGCAATAATCTTTGAGTCATCCCATTTTATGACGTGGTTTTCTTTCACTACGTGTTCAGCTATTGAGGACTTGAGTTCTGTGTTCTCGGATTCTTTTCTTGTGGACCGAGTGTATCTCTGGGCGCCCATTTTATCAGCTTCCGTTTTGTGCTCCTTCTTGCGTGTACCGAATTTTCTGCCGGTTTCACCGATGTAAGTCTTATCGCAGTTGGCACACGGAATCTCATACACGACGCCAGCCTTGTCCTCGTTAGAAAGTTTGTCTTTGGGGTGGACGAGGATTTTTTTGAGACTGGTGTGTGGTTTGACTGCCGAGCTGATGTTATGTTTGCGCAGTATCCTCTGAACCGGTTCAGTGACACCTTGGATGTATGGGAGAGTGACCGAAGTTACCGATTTTTTGTCCGAGGCATTCGTCTTTTTGTTGACTTTGGCTTTGGGTTTCGACATTGCTTTCTTGACTTTATTAAATGACCAGTCCGGGTACCCACACGTTTTGAGAGCAGATTTGATGATCTCTTCCTCCAGAACTTTGTCCGCCTCTTCAGTTACTACCTTGTCTTTTCTGTCAAGGAGAGTTCTTATCACACCGAGTTTGTGATGGAGCGGGTGGGCTGACTGAAAGTTGAGGTATTGATTAGTGTGTGTGGGTTTCCGGTATATGAGGAGTTTCACGCTGCCGTCCGGCTTTCTAACGATGAGTGTGTCTAAAAAGGGAATTTGACCATCCTTTTCGCATTCGTAGGTGAATTTAAGATTGCCAGTGTCGTCGACATTGTTTAAGTGTTCTGTGAGCTGCTCTTCTTTGCCGCGGGCGATAATTTCCAGGATATCGTCGACGTAGCGTTTGAAGAAGCGCGGTTTGCACTCCAGTGGTGCAGTAGCAATCGCTAACTGTTCAAGATGTTCCATCACAATGTTGGCAATAATTGGGGACACCGGGCTACCCATCGCTGTTCCGAATTTCTGGCTGTAAATTTGGCCGCGGGATTGCATATACGTGGTGGTAAGAATAAATTCAAGGAGGTCCATAATGTCGTCAACCGAAAGTTTTGTGCGGTCTTTAAGAGTGGGGTCTGCATTAAGACGGCTGCGTACAATGTCCAGCGCTTTGGGGATGGGGACATTAGTAAACAGAGAAATGACATCATGAGATAATAGGTTCTCATCTTCCTCTATCAAAATCTCGGAGACTTCAACCGCTAGGTCTTGAGAGTTTTTGACATGTTGAGCCGTGTTACCAACAAGCGGGGCAAGAATGTCCGACAAAGCCCGTGAGGTCGCATAACCGATCGAACCCGTGTAATCCACAATAGGGCGGAGGGGTACATGTGGTTTGTGAATTTTGGGAGTCGCGTATACACGAGGCACATTCTCAGTAGTAGGGTAGAGGTATTTGTACTGTGCATCAGTAATTTTGTCCTCTTTCTTAAGCTTAGAGAGCATCCCCACTAGCTTCCGTTTGTATTTGGGGGTCGGATCTTTATCAAGTTTTTCGTACGTTTTCTCATCGTCAAGTAGGGCCTGCAATTTGGTTTCATAATCATCTTTGTCCAAGATTACAGTGGCTTTGCCCTTATCGGCACCAATAACAAGGATGTCCTTGTTTTTCGCGAGATTCTTTAGCGCTTCACGCTGCTTCCGGTTAATGTTGGATTTCGGTAATTTAGCTGATTTTATCGCGCCTACGACTTTCGCTCTGACCGAGTCGCGTTCAGCTGTTGGGACACTCCAACATGCTTTTTCAGTAGCAACAATGAATTCATCAACCGGGATGGAGGTCGCGGTCGGGCAAAAATTTAACCCTAATTTACGGACATCGTTTTCATCCTTATTGAGCTTATACTTAGATAGGTTAACTACCCACCTCTTGAGCTGTTCTCCGCTTAGATCAACATCCTCAGCATTACCGTTGAGACCGTGTTTTCCGGCCGATTTTTTAGCCTGTTTTTCTTTCAATCGCGCGAGTTTGGTCACATGACTCAGTCATCTTTACGACTCAGTGATCCAGAGGGCGTCATCATCCGATGACGTCATCAATAAACAGACTAGAAACACTAGCTCTGGATCAAACACAATCCACTGAGGAAGACAACCGATGTGTTGTCGAAACCCGTATAAAAAAAAATAAAAAAAGTAAGTTTCCTAATTGGAATTTTCTAACGAAAATTATTATCAAGAAATTCAATCTTTTGTCTAGTCATATCGCAAAATCAATATTTGCGACTTCCGATTTGCTTGATCATATCACATATGTAACATCTGAGCCATGCACTCCAAATCAATTCAATCAGGTTTTCTCCAAAATGGCAATTTTGCAAATGAGGATGAAAGGCATGTTTGAAATACAGTCCTAACATTGGTCTATTCCATTTGAAATCCATACACCCCCTATGGAGGACATTACCTTAATCTTCCCCACAGGGAGTGTGAATTTCAAATGGATTACCTACATGAGTGATTCCATTTGAAATCTACACTCCCTGCATGAAAGATTAAAGTAATGTCTTCCATGGGGGTGTATGGATTTCAAACTGAATAGCCCATTGCTGTTAATATACTCCATAAGATGTACCAGTTTATTCATGGACAAAAAAGAATATTTAAAGTGTTAAGACCTGTGTTTTCTTTAAGGTTTACCCTCTTTGACCTTTGACCTTACTCACCTCAAGTTCATGACATGATCTTCATGGTTGCCTCTGTTGAGATATACCTCATTAGGATACAGTAATACACAGCTAAATAACAAAATGGCGGTCTCCACAGAAAATGGTCCCCTGTCTACGAAGTCACCGTTGAAGACGTAAGGATTTTCTGGTGATGGTAGCCCATTCTGGGTAGGATAAAGAAAATGTTCAGGAATATTTATATTTGGTTAATAGATATATGCCTACAATCTACTCTAAAGGTGTCCTTATCTCTATACGTATAGCAACGTTTTCATTTCAGGTTTGTCTTCAAATGAACTTATTAACAACATACGTGTTGTTCATTCAGTGGCATATAAGGAGACCTATACCTATCTATGCACCAGGGCTCAATATACACCGGGGCGAAGGGCGATTAGCCCCCAAATTTTCACAAATAGCCCCCTGAGAAAATGTTGGCCTATGCTAAAATGTACTATGAGGCGATTTTGGGCAGAATTTGCTCAAAATAGCCCTCATAGCCAAACAATATTGTAACCCCTGCTTCGCACTAACCCGTCATATACCTATAAATCACTACAGTGATATCAATTGGTAGCATGTGCTAGCCAAGTATATCTCATGCCATGATCTACCAGGCTATCAAATGGTCTCGGAAATAATAACTTCTTTGAGCTGACCAGTTGGCGCAATCAGTTATGCCCCTGTCAAAAAGGCCTAACACTTTCCAAGCGGCTGTTGGTTTTACCAAATACAAAACAGATTTTTCAGAAACCTGAAGGTCTATCTAAAGGATTACTGAACCAATACTAGTCATGTTTGTACTTATTTTATGGCATTTCTCATGGTGATTCCAAATATGGTAATGAAATTCAATAATTTTGACATATTTGAAACATTGTGTGACATTTTGGAATGTCGGCTGCAGCTGCCTGCTGCGTGAAAAAGTGTTAATAACACACACCTATTCAGAATGACAAACTATAATACTCACAGTATCACTCGTTTACATCAATATTTTATTCAAGCTTTGCGACTTTATCTTCCTGTCACGAAAAAAATAGTTTGACTCTATATAAATAGAGCCTTGTCTGCTCACATGAACTATTAACAGGATGAAGTGATTAATTATTTAGGCCTAGATATATTTACTCAAATTATTCAGTTTGAGAGATATATGCCATATAAAAAGAGGCAGTTTGCCACAAATGTGAGCAACGAAATTTTTTTATATAATTTTTTTAATCTTTGGATGTGTGAAAATTACCATCAAATAAAATGTATATCTTTGTCCAGTATTTTTAGTATGAAGAATTGGGCATAACATTGTCATCTGTATAAAACATAGAGCTATTCCATTTGAAATCCATACACCCTCTGTGTGGAAGACAATACAGGGAGTGTCTAAATGTCAAATTTGGCTACCTTCATGGATCCATTTGAAATTCACATGGATTGGATTCTACTTGACTGTATTTACCATGTATGGATTTCAACTGGAATAGCCCATTTTCCAGTGCTCAAAAATGTTCATTTCCCTGGAAACAAGTCCAATTACGCACATTTTTTACACATCTTTATGTATAATTAACAATACCGATAAATTCCCAACTGCCAAAATGTCACACCAAATATCAGAACTTCCTCCCTCCAAATCTTAAAATTTCCCAAGAGATTCAGAGCTTCCTAGATCACCTATTTTTCTCTCCATGCATTTTTCCACTAAGGTTTATTTGGTATTTAATGAGGGACCAGTACGTACCCTGTAGCTTTAACTAAAGCTATTAACCGAAGAAAGGTATTACGCCAATGCAACCGACATAGACATTTGATTATTGTGCCAGACTCTGAACGCGTCCATCTCCCACAGACTCATTACGCAGCGTGCATGGGGATAAACACCAATTTGTCAATTGTTGCCGATTTTATACAGAACAAACTATAATTCCATCAGATCATCCACCTGCTTTCCTGTTGATATGTAACATCCACTGCCTTTTGTTGTATCAAAAATATAGAACTTCTATTATTCAATTTCTTCCCCTAAAAGCTTATACTATAGTTCGTTCATTAGTAACAAATAGGCGAGTCACATTACATTGTGAGTTATTGATTTGAATGTTAAAGTTAAAACTCAAAGTTGCAACATGGGGGTAGGGGTCAGCATATTAAGGGTGTTTTCTAAAGACCATAACGAGGCTCATGCCTGTGCTAAGGGTATCATCCAAAGAGCAAATTTCATAAAATAAGGGTGACTTTTTCAATATCTTCAATCCCTCAAAAGGGTAGTTTGGGGCAATAGTCACATTCTTAGCCTTTATACTGATAAAATCTTGACGAAAAATCGCTTTAATAGTAAATTTTTTTAGAAAATTATCACAGCTTTATAAGTCCTTTGTATGATCATCGAGCAATATTCTTGTTAGAGGTCATATTTTTATCTTTTATTTTGCATCAAGGGTAGTTTCTAGAAGAGTGTCTCCCCTCCTACAACCCCCCCCCCCCCCCCTCACTCCCCGAAACATAAGTGCAAACATTAGGCATGCCCAAAGCTCATTTCCATCAATGCCATGTGTGATTTATAACACTAAAGGGGCACGCTTGCAAAAACATTTTGCTGCACATATAATAGCCCACCTTGGCGCACCTGGAGATAGACTGGGGTACCACACACTACCCGCACTTGAATTGCAGATGTAGTGTTTTGTAGCATCAGGCATGATATTCATATCAGATGAAAAAATCTACAATTCCCTGGAATATTATAAAACAGCAGACTATTGTGCTATAGTGTTTGATTTTAATGTGTTATCTTCCCACTCTGTAAATATGTGTGTGTGGAATTTTACCGGACTTGCCATATTTTCCGCTTGTGTATGTTTTATCATGTTTATATTATGCCAGTATTTCTTGTTTTTAAATGATTAATGTATAATATCTTGTTTATTGGTTTTTAAAATGTACAGCGCTTTGAGGCCTCTGCTATTAGGCGCTCTATAAATCTCACTTATTATTATTATTATTATTATTATTAAATAAATGCAAATTTAGGCCAAAATGTCTACATTTGAGGCAACAAATATCTACTTTTCGATTTTTATCTACTACAAAATATCATGCCTGAGCATTCAGTTTCGTTAGGGTTAAGCTCATATTGTTTGGTTCGGTCCTGTCACGACTGACAGCTCGTGACCTTACAGATACTACGCCACAAATAACGATTTTCAGCAAAGGAGTAACAATCACGGAGAGGGTGTCCAGTAATCAATTTTATTTGGTCAATCCACCGGGAACGAGGTCTGCCTCTCTTACGCTTCCCTTCAATCATGCCTTGCATGATCATCTTCTCTAGGTTGTTACCCTTGCGACGTGAGATATGGCCAAGGGAAAGCTCAGCATTTGGGTGTTGATAGCATGAAGAAGTCGTTTAGACACCCCTATTTCTTCAATAATACTGGCATTGGTCCTTCTCATTGTCCATACGATACGAAGCATACGCCTCCAACACCACATCTCGAAAGCAGCTATTCTGTTTTTGTCAGCTTTGGTTAGGGTCCACGTCTCACATGCATACATGGCAATTGGAAATACAAGGGCTTGGACTAGCCTGGTTTTTGTTGCTCTGGTTATTCCTCTGTCAGCCCAGATCTTGCTTAGGTTGATCATTGCTGATCTGGCCATTGCTAAACGGTGTCTAATCTCTTGGCTGCAACCACCCTCTTTGGTGATCAGGGATCCAAGGAAGTTGAATTTCGAGACCGATTCCACCTCATTACCATCAATTATGAGAGGCTCTCCAACAGCTCATATACCTCACTATTTTCACCAATTTCACACTGAAAGAACTATAACTGAGCGTTATTTACACACTCTGGGGACAGTTACAAAAGCAGCCGGATTCTATTTTTACCTACAAACCCCAAATGCATTAAGAATATGATTCACTTCTGCCATCAAACTGTCGCTGCTCTTTGTAGAAGACAACAGTTTGGTTGATACAGGGCTTCACAAAATGGTCACTTGTATTCTATCATTATGTATCCTTTCCTCGGTTTTTGGCCGCAAAAAAAATTTCTTTGGAAAATGTGCCTCGGGGGGTCAGGGTTAATACACTTCTTTTTTTAGATTATATAACATTCACGCAATACCGGCAGCAGATTTTAATCATGATGTCGGGCGTAAGAATATAGCTGTGTAGATACTAGATAGCTATATGGGGGAATCAAAAATTGACAACTTTATTCATAAACATACCTTATAAAATATGACTAATAAGTCATCGAGTTTGCCGTGTAAATCACCTATGATAAAGACAAAGAGAATGACAATATATAATTATTAGTATTCTACGAAAGAGATGTATCTATCTACAAAAATATCAAGATAACCTTTGACCTTGGTATGTGACCTTTGACCTCATTAACGTAAGAGAATTACATTTTGCATCTAATGAAACGCAGGGAGAAATTAAGAAAAAATATTTTAGAATTTTAAAGACTCATTGCAAAATATTATTCCCTGAATAAATACAAATTCTATGAACAAATGTCCACTATATGCACCCTAAATTACACACACATGAAAAAATACACACAAAATTATATTGTTGTTGGATTTTTAACTGATTAAATTTTATTATTTATGTTATAGTACATGAATTATACATACTAATTCTAATTGCAACTAATCATCACGCAATATTGTGATTGATCTGCATTGTCCGTGCATGATATGTAGCATAACATTATTTGCTATTTACGAGTGGGGAAAATGGTTCTAATGGTCTGACAGGCGTACACACACACATTTTGTTTTTCAAATTTCATTTTTTACCTTATTGTATTGAAAATTGTTCAAAATGTTTTTTGGCTTTTTTTTTAATTTCTTTGGGTTTTTTTCCTTTTTTTATTTTATTTTTTTACAATTTCAAAAATTATTAAAATTATCACACATTAAAGACACAAAACAATAAATACTCGCCTGACCAAACGACCCTACCTGAGAGGTCTGTGTGCCCGTAGAACAGGTATTTGTGTGGCCTAATGGGCAAAGGAATCAACAACAAATTCTCCTCCATACATTTGGCAATTTACCTACCTAAATATTTGCTACTTGATGCTGAAAGGGTGAGGATCAGATGGGTGAAGGGAGGGGCAATGACACAGACTTCGGCCTGTTTACCATTTCACAATAGGTTATTTCTTCAAATTGAGGCAGTGATTTGAAATCTTAATTTGTTCATCATTGACACATTGGTTCTATGCATCACTGTATCTTGAATCACATCGTATGTAGTTCATATCCAGAACAGTGACACAGTTTTCTCATGCCGTTGTCCAAATTGATTTTATTTCTAATTTAATCCTCATCTATGCAAGAAGGATTAGAAATAATAATCAATATGTGTCGCACGTTTGAATTAGCGCGCTATTTGCTTGGGTAGTTTAAATTCATGCATGGATGCTTTGCTTCAACGTTTTGAAGTCCATTTTATCGCCGCGGAACTTTATAATAGCATCTAAACGATACCGATATCGTTGTGATTGGTCCATTGTGGTTCCTCTTACGTTAAATGGAATAGGTCCAAGTCAATAACCGATCGGCCAATGTTAATGAATCTACTGCAGGCATTTTATCCTGTAAATGCTATGGTTAAAGGCTGCATAGTTCCGCTTTTTTAACTTGAGATACACTTGACATGCGACCTTTCCCAATAAGACAGCAGAAGTAAACCTAAGGACAGTTGAATAAAGAATTATTGATATTCACATTGCGTATACATTTGAAATGTTAACTGTCATCAGTGCTTTGTAAGTACTTTCATTCCGTAAATGCTATTAACAGAGCAGCACTTATTCTGCTTTAAACCCGGTGGGGGCACTGACATTGGAAAAGGGTATAGGTATGTGCCGCTCTGAAAACCCCCTTTTTCACTCTCTGCTGCTAGCTCTTATGACCTCCCTTTTGAGCCTGCATCAGTTCTTAAGACCCCAATTTTAATTGAAAATTCAAAAATCGTGAAATTTTGCGTTCCAAAGCCCAAATTCCTCGAAAATGTTGCGTTCTAAAACCCCCCAAAATCAGAAAATGTGCGTTCTTGCTCATCAAAATTGAACTATAATAGGCCAGTTCTCAAGACCTACCTTTTTGAAAAAATCAGTTCCTAAGACCCTATTTTTCATCATAAGATCCACTCAGTTCAGTTCTGTAGCCCCTCTTCTGGGACGGCACACCCCTACCCCAAAAAAAGTTTAGTGTCCCCCCCCCCCGGGCTTTAAACTTCTTAAATGTAAGGAGTTTAGTTTGTAATATGGAAGGTTTTGAATGCCTCTGTAAAAAGCAAACACATGAGTCTTGCAAGAACATCTAATCCAGGCATACACAATCCAGGGGCATATATCATCCAGGCATTCAAATTACATGATTTATATGATTTTTGTCCATTGTCAATAGTTCTCCAATAACAACAACATTGCAGGTGTTTAAAAATATATTAACAATTGTCTCTAATTTACATCTGTTGAAAGTCATGGAATTCAAATTTAATTTAATAATATGATTGAATACAATTGCCTTATCACCCAACTGGGGTATGCACGTGTTAGCAGAAGGGATGCTGATTGAGGCATGAGTGGCAAAAAAGAAGAAGACTGGAATGAAATATATCAACTATTTGTTCACAGCACTCAAAAATGTAAAAGCATGGAGCTGTTCCATTTAAAATCCATGAACCCCCTATTGAAAACATTACTTAATCTCACACGCAGAGAGTGCAGATTTCAAATGGAGTCACCCATGCAGGTAACCCAAATTGAAATTCACACTCCTGTGGGTAAAAATAAGATACGGTCTTCCATAGGGGGTGTTGATTTCATATGGAATAGCCAATGCTCAGACTGGTTTGGCTTATGGTATTGAGCATAGTAAATTATTCATAACACAAATCCAATTAAGCTAAATGATGAATTAAAAATATTTCTGATCGGACAAATACTTCAACCAGTACTAATTTAACACACTTCAAGGATAACATTATCCTATTAAATGTATCACAAGATACGATATGATGTAAGAATTTGTCTGATGGTGAAATAAATGAGACAAGTACTTAAGGTAATGTATCACTATCCGATTGTTCTGTGTGTGCAATGAATCGTGACAAATTACAACTGTCACGGTCCTCTGCAATGTGATACGATGATAATCAACCTTCAAGTGGTGGTCGGGAAATGAAAAATTCATTTCCTCCACTACAATTTGAAGCTAGGACCTTCCTAACACCCTAGGCAGATGCTATACAAATTAAGCTATCGAAGACAATTCACCGGTGAAGTGTTACGTGTAAACCAATTTTCAATATGACAACTGGATCACACATTTGAATCCCGATCCCATCAAAACGATCGCCACATGAAGTCAATGAGATGTGATATCATGATCCTGTTATCATGGTTTTATGTAATTACTTCGATAGTAAATGCATCTTATGGCTTAGGATTCCTATATTTGATTATGTTCATCACTTCCCCCTTGTAATTGATGTCATGGTCAAATTGTAGACATTGCCTCATTTCAAACAACACCCCTAGTTCTTTGTACATTTTACAACTGCTTTCGGTTTCAGTATAAACTGGGGAGCCATGGGTCAAGATAGAGCAATTATCTGGAATATATCATGGCACTTTATCCATTCAGTTACTTTTTGTCACTATATAGACTCTTGTTGCATTGAATTTGAACATTTAAATAAATCAAATGCATTGTGGGAAACCCCATTATATTCTTCTCTAACAACGCCCTATTAATGCACTGCAGGAAGGAAGCAAAAGACATACTCGCTATAGTTTAATCAATTCCAAATTGTAGAGAAATATTTGCTTTTTATATCTCCGCGCGTAAAAGTAATCTATTCTAAGCGTATGTGCTCAATTATGGCAACACACACACATGGTAACAAGCACATGCTTTTGGCCGCACGCACACACATCCTTCGTATGATACATGTTAAAGTTATCTATTCTAAGCGTATCTGCTCAATTATGGCAACACACACACATGGTAACAAGCACATGATTTTGGCCGCACGCACACACATCCTACGAAGATACATGTAAAAGTAATCTATTCTAAGCTTATGTGCTTAATTATGGCAACACACACATGGTAACAAGCACATGATTTTGGCTGCACGCACACACATCCTACGTACGATACATAGTGTGCTTTTTGCGTTCGTCCATTTCGCCAATTTCGGGCAGATCAAACTATAACACCGCCATATCAATGACAGCTTTCAATGATGGCTTCCTGGGAGCATTGACCTGATAGTCACTATACACTTGGAGCGTGGCGATGAATTGATGAGACAGACAGCCTGATGTATTTTCATATTTAAACAAATGTTATCTTCCACTGTATTTAATTTTAAAAACATTGTTACCGTCATAAACAAATCCCTGTAGGAATTCTGTATACTGTAAAAGCTGAAATATTCGCGGTGGTTTTATTTTCGCGCTTTTCGCGCAAAATCTTTTTCCGCGAAAATTATAACACGCAAAAATATTGCTTTACACATTCATGCAATGCTTTCAGACGGTCGCCCGCGAAAAAAACATTTCGCGAAATGTCTTTGATATCAAAATCCGCGAAAATATCTGTACGCGAAAATAGTGGCTTTTACAGTACTTGCATAACGATATACCACTCTCATCAGTATAGGTCTCGCTTTGTCTGCATAGATTGTCAACAAAATAACCCATTTCCATATTGGCATCATCCAAAAACAGCCAGGATTTTGAAAGTTGGGTGTCAAAAGTGGGACCAAAATAAAATGGAGTGAGCAGCGCGAGCGGAGCGTCCACGTTCCTGTGTAAATTGACCGCATCGAAAGCCGTGAGCTCCAAATTATTATAAATAAAAATTGGCCCAAATTTAAAATATTGCGCACTAAACAGTGTTTTTTGACATAAAATAGTATATACCCACCTTTTGGGGTTCAAATTGTGAACAAATATTCAAAAACATTAATGATAGGGCGTCCATATGATGCCCAGACGGCCCTCTGGCTAATGCCTTGTCCAAATAGAAACAATAACTGTGCAGTTCTTAGCCTAAATTAACCAGAGACAAAGTTTGTTTTTGGCCTAGCCATGTGCAACACTTCTACGAGTAGAGCGTGTACTTAACTCAGCGTCAAAATGACAAGTCAATGCCCGCAGACGGTAAATAGCATTGCACTAGAATTTATTCAGTTTCAAATTGGCAAGGCATGTAATGCATTACAAAACAATTTTAACCATAATCAAGTTGAAAGCATGGGTCATATTCCGGGGATAAGGACCAAAGAAATAAAACATGTTCTACAGGCTCAACCAACCCATATTTTTTATTTGTAATTGTAATTTTAGGCATTTTGTCTGCCCCACACGATTAAAACAAAATACACCACTGGTTGAAAGGTTGACTTAAGGTGACATCAATGTGAAATCTAGTCGCTTAGGCTCAGCATTTTGTCCAACAATCAACATTCTTTGGTCACATTGGGTGCAAATGCCATCTCAATGAAGTTATATGCGCAATATAATGATGCTCACTACAATGTGACAAACGTGAGGTAACTTCCAAATTGGTAAGAAATATTTGGTTATATCTCGCCACGCTCACAAGTAATCCAAGTGTGCGCGCACGATTAGGGCAACACACATAAGGTTTCGATTGCACACATGTGTCACGCAAATGATGCACAGAGCGCTTGTTGCCTTCATGCGTGCCCGCATCCTTCTGTATTCATTCGCTGCTGTAATGAGGCTTCACCAATTTATAACTGATCAAACTATAGTAAAGACACGCAGCAAGCTCAAGACATACCAAATGGGGACATTTGTATGGTGAATAGGATATTGTATAACACACACACACTTTCATCAAATTCCGCCAGTGTCAGCACTGGTTCTCTTACCAGTAGCTAAAACATGACACATAAGTTAACACTTTCCATGCGGCAGGCGACTGCAGACGACATTCCAAAATGTCACAAAATGTTTCAAAAATGTCAAAATTATTGAATTTCATTACCATTTTGGAATCACCATGAGTAATATATTGAAATAAGTACAAACATGCCTAGCATTGGTTCAGTAATCCTTGAGATAGACCTTAAAAGTTGGGAAATGTTTTTAAAAATTCTGTCTTGCATATGGTAAAACTAATAGCCGCGTGGAAAGTGTTAAGTAAAGCTAAGTATAGATATCTTTTTGGAATTATTGTAAATCAATGACATAGCTTGCAATATCATCTCTTCTCATTTCAAATTTGTCTTAGTTTTTCAAACATTTTGCTTAAACAAATTGCAATTAAAAAAAATCACACAACTAATCTATAGGTAACCGACCATTCGAATAACAACATGTCATTTGGAGGTGCAGTAACTCACTTAAATGTCTTCCTTGAAAAGTGGCGGCAATCAATATTGCGCTTAATTTATTTTTGCTCTTTTTGTGCACGAACCAGCTAATACCACGAAAAAAATAATACACAGATAAACTTCTTTTGCATATAGGTCTATGAAACTACAAAATCACAAATTTAAAAACACACAACAGTTGAAAATTTGGAAAGCGCAACAATTAATCACACAAAAATCACCACGTTGACAGTATTTCATTCAGTTTATGATCAATAGGGAAAGGACAGCAAAAATACTAAATGTGTCATTTCTATCTTTGACAAATTGATTGGCCATAATAAGGCTCATAAGTATGTCATTGTGATTTTTCCTGACCAACTGTAAATTTAATAGGTGACTTATCTGAAAAAGTGGATTTGCCGACCAAAAATTGCCTATTTATTTCAAACGTGATATATGAGTGTTAATTTGGTTTAAATATTGTCCAAAAAAATTAGTACAGAAAATTTAATATAGTGAAATATACTAGAATGTGCCCTGAAAAAAGAGAACATGTCCTAAATTCCAAGGGCTATTCCAGTTGAAATATATACACTCTCTGTATATTTCAAATGGAGTCCCCCATGAAGGCAAACCCATTCGCTATTCGCACTCAATAGGCCGTATTCATAAAAATAAGTAATTGCTTTTACTAAAGTAACAACCCCCTTTTACTAACCTTTTACTTAAATGTTTATTCATAGAAATAAGCAATGACTTTGAAGTAAAAGCTGCAAATTTTAAGCATTAGTAATTGCTTTTTACTTATAAGTAAATGCCAGAGAAATTAGCACCTACTTCAATTTGTATTCATAAAAATGACCTTTGACTAGCATTTACTAGTGATTGTACAAGCACCTCATTTGTGGCTTGCTGTTTAGCCAGTACAGACATATCACATCTTCTGCCATGTTTTTACCTCGAAGACCACAACCTAAGGTGTATAACATCAGGCTTAATCGTGATGAAGTCAATCCTACCATTTACAGAACTTTATTTAGGTTTGAAAAACAAAATGTGGAATGGCTTGCAGACACCTTCATACCACCAAATACCGAGACTCGTGGTGGACGTTTGACACCAGTGGCACAAATGGAGACGACTTTGGCATATTTGTCAGATCCAGGGTACCAAACGTCCGTTGGCGAAATAAGAGATACTAATGAGTAACTTATATTAGTTAGGGATGAGCAAGACTACAAAATGTCTCTAATAGTGAACCATTTTGCCACGCCCCCCTTTTGTAGATGGTACTGTAGTACAATAGCAACTACTTGAGAACTTACTAGCTGTGGCAAGTAACACCTGTAATCATTTAGCAAATGGTTATGAATAACATTTTTAGCAATTGCTTAGACTAGACCTTTTACTAATCTAGCTGTTGCTTTTACTTATAGCATTTACTAGTTAGTAATTACTTATTTTTATGAATACGGCCTCGTGTGTGAAAGATTTAAGTCATGTCTTCCATAGGGGGAGTGTGGGTTTCAACTGGAATAGCCCAATTGTAGCTGGCATACTGGTGTTAAGTGTCGGATATAAATCTTAATGATGTATCGCATGACGGAAGCCGGAAAATTCTTGAGGGAAATAAGGACATTGTTATTGCATTATAACCTGGTTGCATCTGAAACAATATAGCTTGGGGCCTAACATTAACACCATTTAGGAATGTCTCATTTAATTTTGAAATTCAATGATAACTGTCTTCAATAAATAGCGATGTAATCAAATTAGATACATTATTAACCATCACCAATAGATGGCAACATGTATGTATATAAGATATATTATTACCATTGTCAATAGATGGCAACATGTATGTGTTAGTCAAACTGAAAGTTGTAACTGCTAGTTTCCATTTTTGCTATATTCAGTTATATATATAAATAATATTTCGTTGCTATCTTCAGCAGATAACAGCGTATTCACTATCTTTAGTAGATAGTTATGCATCTAAATACGTGCTTGTTTGCTATTTTCAACAGATAACAACATTTTTGCTATCTTCAGTAGATAGTTATGCATATAAATAAATGCTTGTTTGCTATCTTCAGTAGGTTATGCATCTAAATAAATGTTTACTTTGCTACGCTATATTCAGAAGATAACAGCATTGTTGCTATCTTCAGTAGATAGTTATGCATATAAATAAATGCTAGTTTGCTATCTGCAGTAGATTATGCATCTTAATAAATGTTTACTTTGCTATGCTATCTTCAGAAGATAACAGCATTGTTGCTATCTTCAGTAGATAGTTATGCATATAAATAAATGCTAGTTTGCTATCTGCAGTAGATTATGCATCTTAATAAATGTTTACTTTGCTATGCTATCTTCAGAAGATAACAACATTGTTGCTATCTTCAGTAGATAGTTATGCATCTAAATAAATGCTGCTTTGTTATCCTCAAAAGATATCAAAGCAATAAATCTAATGTTTTATTTACAATCCTATGCAACAATAATTGCATTTAACACATTATTTGCTTTCTTCAGAAGATAACAAAATGGACAGTAATGTTAGGCAAAAGAAATCAAATTTGTCTCAGAAACCTGGGGGAAAAGGCTATGGAAAATGCTCTTTTGAGAAAAAAAACAAATTTTAACACGATACAGACTTAGTGAAATATATATTTTAACACTACCCTAGTAGAAACAAATCTCAATATGTTGAACTGTATGTATTTAACATAATTGTAAGTGGCAATTATACTCTTGTAAGCAAGAACAATAGTTGATGTGGTATTTCACAAGTGAAATTAAAATTTGATTGAAGAAGCATCATTTTCAAGGGGAAAAAATTATGCGCTGAAGTGCGAATTTTAAAAGCTATGCACACGGTCTTCTGAGACAAACTTTTTTGTGTCTTATTATATCTTCTTAATTTTGAAAACTATAGAGGCAAGATACACCATATGATGTGCTTATCTAAATACACTATATGGCGTTGACATAATTCCAGGTGGCTTAAGTTATATGTACATGTATTGTGGGCATTGTTTACTGTATGATGCTAGATGTTGATCTTACTTCTGCTACAATTGATTCCTAAAACATCCGATTAGGTGACAAAAAACTGTTCTATGGGCTTGACTGACTCCTTTTTTGGGGGGGTTCTTATGAATGTTTTGAAATTGTTTCGATTTTTTTTGTGTAATTTACTGCTTTTGATTTTGATTTTTTTTCAAAAATCAAACAAATGTTCACAAAATCGAGGGGGCGTTTTGCAGTGTATGGCAAAATATGTGAACCTCAGAGTTATAGCCCGTTCAAACTCCCGTCGCTGAGCGTCACATAATGTCAATGGACATCGGTGTGCCAGTTGAAGCAATGTCAAACTTAATCTACCGTCATCAACAGACGTCAACGGTGGGAGTAGGAACGTGGCCTTATTATGGTAATGCATCAAAGCCTGCTGCAGTACATTTTAACTCCACTTGAACGTAGATAAATAGCATCTAGTGTAAATAAGACTTACACATCTCAAAAGAAAAAGAAAACAGAAACCTCAACTCACCACATACTGTGATTTGTTTGGCTATAGCTGTTGTTGCTTGGTTTATATTCGGTTTTTCTTTCAGCACTGCCCTGATCTCCACCAACAGCTGCAGCAAGTACCTGGTATGGAGTGTTCTGCCAGCTTTGAAAGAGTCTATAAGTTCTTGAAGTGTCTTTACTGTAAGTGGAAATGTTAGATGAACACCCTTGTAATCAGGCTCCACTTCTATGTCGCCATAGTCGGACGGTCTGGCTGGTTTATTTGTATTTCCGTTTACAGGATTCCCATCTGTAATCAAGGAAAGAAATGATTTGAACATGTAACATTGTGACTGTAATAACTTGTAATGGGTTTTTGACCCACTGTGATGCTCCTGGGTCGTCTTCTCATGATCAACTTCATACAGTAATCTTTTCATTAACAGTAATATATTTGGTTAAGACTGACCCCCACAACATTTGAATTATGTGCCAAATTTATTTGTACTAAGTTCTCTGAGTAACTTAGAATGAGTCAATCATTTATCTTTTTCCAGAGTAGGCCATTGCACACAATGCCAGTTACCTCTGTAGCTGTAGCACTGTGGATCTAATACACAGATTGCCGGTTCGAATCCAGCAACCTTATAACCCGAACTCCCACGGTCTTGCATTAGCGATGGATCACAGAACTGCATGGGGCAGGTGGTCAACAGGGAGGACTAAGATTTTTGGTCAGCAACCCTCTGACTGGCAGGCGAATGACTCAACCACTACACCAAGAACGCTGGGCTGGCCATGCTAAATGTTAGGTGACTATCTATACCCGGCATGGGATAGACCTTGTGTGCACGTGCAAACAGGTGCTGCTGGTCGAATGATTTTGTTTGGTGTAGTGGTGTTAGGGTTATATGTACTCCCTCAGTACAGTTTCACTACACAATATGAGCTGTCAGCATTTAAATTTTAAATAATTTTTCAAACAATAACAGCCTAATAGCGTTATATCAATGAAGAACAGCCTCACTATGAGTCAATACATTTGATCAAGGACCATAATTGTAGGTTAAAAACCCACAGTCCTATAATACTCTCTTTGTGTTCCTCTGGACAGTGACGTAACTTTACAGGTGCAGGATTTACACACAGGTATGTATCTTCCGTCTTTCTGCACTCGGGTGTATACGCCAGCGCCTCGAGTACGCGTGCACGTTTATGTGCTGCAATTACTAGAATACGCTGTTACGTCACTGTCTCTAAATGAATAAATATACTATAATAATGCAACAATGTAATACATTTAATTCAACAAGTTTTTGTATCTTTTAGCTCTCAAACCGATAATAACAACAATTTACAAATCCATCCGATAGAATGTTAGAAACTGCCTGGAACCATTTAATGAGGATTTCTTTTCTACAACATTTTTTTAATTACAGATTCATATTGTTCTTGATTATTCTGGGGGAAAATTCAATTCATTTTGGTGTGCGTTACAGCCACCCCCTCATTTCCCCAGCGGTTATGAGCTATTTAAAATTTGTCTTGGATAAAAGAGGAGGAGGATAGACAATGTTATTACACCTCATAAATATTCATGAGATAATAGGCATAAATACTGCAATTTCATTGGTCAATTGAGCTGGCCACAGTGATAATAAATTGAGCTATTGAAGAAATTGAGCTATTTCCTGTGTGGTAGTTTTGGCTACTTCCCTACAACCTCATCCCCAGAGTCACAGTGAGGTGTAATAAAGCAAATACTACATGGTATGATCGGGGCAATAGGGCACACTATTTTCCCAAGGCGGGTGAGGGGTGGTAGGCCTGTAGCCAGTACCTCGGGAAAATAGATTGCACTATTTCCCCTCTAACCATGTAGTATTTGTATACTACCGAGGTCGATAACTAAATCCCAATTTCTATTCAATTTACAATGCATTGAACATTCCTGTGTACATTATGTGTAAAATCTGTTTGCTGCTACAATAACCGACTGGAGGATCTTGCAATACAATTTGCTTATACATTTCGGTCTCATATAAAAGCCCGAAATCATACGAGGCATGTATTGAAGCATTGTAAACTAGAAGTGCAATTTGTTAGATATGAAATGATTAAGTGAAGACAAGTGTGCCCTCTTGAACAATAGAGTATTTGACATAATTTGACAAATTAAACGAGATGAAATTGAATGAAATTTTAATACTTTCCGGTTACATGAAAGTGTTAATAAAATGTTACTAAAACATGTCATATTTGAATACTCCGGAGAGATCTGCCTTGGCACGTCAATGGCTGCGGGATTAGTTGAAGTCACAGGGTGGCACAAAAAGGATGTTAAAAGTCATCCAAAAGAAGAAAAAGTAAATAGCATTGTAAATATGAAAACACGATATTTGGATAGATGGCACCACAACTGATGTGCACTATCATTAATTAGAAGTCATAGTGATACTAAGCTTATTTTCATTATTTATGAAGTATTTTGAAACAACGCTTCATTCTTCTCACTTATCCAATCTCAACTACTTTAACATTATATATCATCCACTTCTATGCTATAGTTTAAAGAGTTCCAAATTGCTGAGAAATATTCGGTTTTTATCTCTCCGCGCACAAAAGTAATCCAAACGTATGTGTGTGATAATGGCCACACACCCCCACACGGTTTTCGCCCACGCACGCAGCACGCATGAAGCACAGTGCCCTTGTTGCCGCTCATGTGCACCTGCCCTGCGTCCTTCTGTATTCATTCGCTGCTGTAATGAGGCTTTGCCAATTTGGAACTGATCAACAAACCGACCGTGTAAACAAACAAACAAACAAACTATAGGAAGTGTCCCATTTCAACATGGTTATATAGCATTGTATAATATGCATTTTTGCCACCTGTATATGATGCAGCATTCGGCCAACAAAACAACTACACATCATTCTACAGACCATTCGTAAATGATCCAGGCCGGGAAAATATGTTGATTTCTCGGCGAGTAAACCAAAATTTCCCTCCAAAATGGAATTTGTCCCACTATTTCTTATGTATTTCTTTATGTAGAAGAGTATCTTTCCCTCCAAATGCCCAAATTTCCCGGCAAGGGGCTTCCCAATTTGCCCATTTTTGCCAGGTCTGCGTATGTTTATCCATCCCTGTTAGATCTATAGATTGCGCCGCTTCAGCGTGACAAATAACCGTTGTCTGATTTAGAAGGTTAAGCAAATATAACATGTCACATTATCTGATGAGATAATGGGTCAACATCGCGAAAATCTCAATTGCATCCTCAATCACTCCTGTTTGTGATGTTTGGTCATGCGAGGACTGAGGAATAGCCCTCGACTATAAAAACAATATCGACTGTCTGTCCTTGTAGCCAGCCTGCCGGATTTATAACGCTATTTTTGAACACTTGATCTTTGTGTTTTCGTGCTCAACAAAGTCTGAAACAATTTCATGAGTTGTTAAGTTTGTACATTTTAGGTTTCTTTCTCTACACACACCCAGATGTGTTTTTTGAAAGAAAAACAAACATTTTGTATATTTTAATTCCTGTGCAAAATGGGACAAAAATTCACTGAAGCAGAGGATCATCTTTCTTCTGTTTTTTGTATTTGACTTAGCTTCTCTAGTTCGACATTGGATGACTTTAATTAAATTGGACAGTTAATAGTCATGAAGTGCTACTAAATTTGATCCCTTTATCTAATAAAGATTTTTTTGTATTCAAGACTATAATTCCATGAAAACTCTATCCCATAAGGAATACATGCTCAATTAACCTTGGGTGAAATTAAGAGAAATGGCAACTACTGTATGCATATCAATGGAAGTGATGCTTGATTTTGAAATGAGCGTCAGATGTTATATAACATAACCACAGTCAGATTTGTGTCTGGAACTTCATTCCATTAATACAAATGGACACGTCATCTCATCTGCTCACTCGACCGAAATATGCACTGTTTAAATTAACACGGTGATGAGACCACAGTGACAGAAAGTAGACCTTCATCAAACTAAATATTCATATGCAACCATTGGCCAGCTTACAATTACATGAGAGAACTATTCTTCTGTATTAATTGTTTCCGTTTTGTTGGACGATGTGTCTAAAGACTCTTAACCCCAGCCGTCCTAATTTTTCTCCAATGGAACAGGAGTGAAAATTAACGATTCACATACTTCATGGCAATCTAAAATTGTCCCTCAATAGTCTAGAGAGGTCCGGCCTATGCCAGTAATAGTGGATTGTTCTTGCACACGGTCCTTAGCTAAATAATTATATAAAAATATTACTGATTGGTCAAATACTTTCGTTGGGATTACAGTAGATTTTTTGGACAGCATCCAATCACATGTACCTAAAAGAGGGCATTCTCATCAACAATAAAAAATGACTTTATATTATATATAGGGCACACGCATTGTGTTTCTACAATGGACATTTCTCCCAATTATGTGCACTGTTAAACCAGTCATTCAATCGTGATTGATTCTTGTGCATATATTACTTTAACCCTTACAGCCCCGGATCCCATGAAATCCCATTTCCCAGCCTGTCGGTTCCACCTGGCGCTGAGGTTTTTGTGTAAAATAATGGCCCCGGGCTATATAGCTGGGCGAATACACTCGCCCAGCACAGCTTCCCCCGTGGCGCAGTTGGTAGAGCGTTCGCCCGCCAACCGAGAGGTCGTGGGTTCAAACCCCGGGGCGTGGCACCTCTTGTTGTGTGTGCTTTTTTCGCTTGAAAAAAATTTCGTTGGAAAATCCACCGGGTGGGTTAGGGTTAATTGAACTCAATTTAGGAGTATACAGGGACTTTAATTTAACCTTTTAGAATGAACCCAATCAGTATAACTACCACATGTAATGAAATACAAGACCATATGTTGCATATGTTTGAACATAATACCAAGTGACTGATAGGGTGTTTACATAATGAAAATGGAACTGGCCTGTTTATCACATTATAAAATGGTGATACAATTGAGACATTCTTGAATGAAGTTTGCAATCAAACTTGTAAGGTTTCCTTAGAAATGACCCCCAGCGGCTAAATGTGTGAGGCCAGAGCCTAACCCACCCTTTCAAACAATTTAAGGTGTCATTTTCAGAGAAAAGATTTGTGTGCTCCAATGATTCCATGTAAAATTAGGGGTTTTTATTTTTGGTTTTTTTATCGATATCAGGTGCTATCTTTAAATCTTGTCGTCAATAGAATTAGGCGGAGCTAATCGTGTGTTACATTGTTTGATTGGCACATAATGCTTACACAGTAGAATAGCTATTTGCGCAAAGACACCTCGCTTTGCTTGGAGCTCGACGGGTCGGCCTCACGACTCCGTTGACTCGACGCTGACAGGTTATTTTGCGAGGTGTTTTTGACAAAGACTATCTGCATCCTGACATACTCAAGTGCCTTCTGGGGAAATATGAAACACTAACTATGGGCTGAACTGCTCTATTTACAGGTATGTCAGCAGATGGCCCTGCGGCAGACGTTGCTTCCTTAAATGCCATGGCTAAAAATAGGTCTAGAGCTAACCATGATAAGAGCACTTCTTGCCGTATTACAAGCTCTTGGGGTCTTGGTATATGTAGGCTCTGTACTAGGGGTTCTACCAGACTGTAAAAGTGGTAATTTTCGCATGATTACATCTTCGCGCTTCGCCAATTTTCATCCATTTTGTTTGTTTTTAAATTTGCGATTTGAAAGTTCATTACATAGACTTAAACACAAAATAAATATGTTCGCGCGACTATCTTTTGTTTTTCATCTTTTTTCCTTACTTATTCACATTAAGGGGGGTGTGGACTCTCAGGTACAGCCTCCGTAAAACTGCCGTAACTTCTTCAATATTCATTTAATCTTTATAAACGTATACAGGTTTTTTGCAGAAAAGGGTTCAATGAATCCAACCATGATAATGAAATTGACCATTTTGGAAAAAAATTATAAAAACACCTTTTTTGACCCATTTTAGGTTTGGAAAAGATAACTCAAAATATATTTTTTGTTAAATTTTGTCATACTAGTTTTATGATAATCCTGATAACATTCCCCGGGAGCGTTTTTTTTTTTAATATCTAATTTTTTATTTTTTGAGTTACAGACCAAAAAGTGCCAAAAATATGATTTTTTACCGCCAAAATCATGAAAATCACCATTTTTGGGGGAAAATCACATTTGTTGGCACTTTTTCTGAGTTGCAGTGAACCAATTGATTGGCCCATCAAAGCTCTCTGTAGAGAGTTACCAGTTTGATTTGTAATCACTCAGTTCATTTACTTTGTTAATGTCTGTTGGGCTTATGTTCACATTTGCTCTTTATATAAAAAAGAAAAAAAGAAAAATGGATTGTCCCTATTAACCCCCCCCCCTTATGTTACACTTTTAAGACACCCTGTATCTTACACATAAGATGCCTTATATGGTCACCACTCACTCACCTTCATCTGTGCCATTTACAATGTATGCGTTCTTGTTATCTGTATTGATCACTGTCATCATGTCATTGAAGAAATTGTATAACTGCAAAGAATTAAAGAAAACAAAAATATAAAATATATTAAATGATCTGTTAAAGACAGTAAAAATCATTAAATTAAGTTCAATAAATGTCATAAAGGTGGTCAACTTTCAATATGTACATCATGAATGACAACTTTTAGGTGAATGGGAAAAAAACAAGTTATATGGGCCCGAACAAGGTTCTTCTTTTTGTTTTGAATTTTCGATTATTATTTTCACAAAATCTTAGGATTTAAAAAATAAAAATATGGTTGTTTGCCTACAGACTCTAAGTCAAAAGAAAAGAGAAAATGGGACACAAATGCATAGGTGATTCGTGCAATTGACAGCATAACAATCGGACATTTTATTTGCCCAACAAATTGTAAATTCACACACAATAAGCTACCAGCTTCTCTGGCACTGTTGAAACACAAAATTATTAATATCAATGATATTTCGGACCCTCGTGTAAATATCAAGTAAATGACCTTTTAAGGCATTTATGTTGTTAACTCGTGTCTATTTTCTTTAGAGTTCTTAACGACTCTTATGAGTTCGACGCACACATAGTCAGTAATTATCCCGATTACTGCAATGGAAAAGCACTTATATTTATATATGACGGCATCAGGACAAGAAACAACCGCCTCCCAGACGACAAATCTGAGAAGGTTAACCAATTTCATTCCATTTTACGAGATATAAGAATGACTGCAATTTGTGGCAGACAATGTTTGGGAAATCACATATATTTATATATGACGGCATCAGGACAAGAAACAACCGCCCCACAGACGACAAATCTGAGAAGATTAACCAATTTGCCAAATTCTGCACCATACTTTTATATTATTTTGTGGTGTGCCTTAATACTATAGTATCCATGCATCTATTTGCACTAAACTTCTTAGTAAATGAGATCAAATGTGTATCCAAAATTCACTAGGCAGCGATACACAAATAACCCATCTCTCCCAAAGATGAGACATTGCTGAAGGGGAATTTTCCAAAAATACACCTGAATTAACACTTATTTTAAAGTGATGTTGTAGCCCCAAATGTATACCAACCTAACCACAACATCCTTAACTTGACCTAGGGAGACCCACATAATTTATGAACCAAAATAAGAATTCAATGCGATAGTAGCCGGCTGCACAAAACTCAAAACTCTATCTATGTAGAGAAAAAGAAACATAGAAATTGATCCCAGGTGCTAACTATCTTGTGCCAACCCGATATTGAATACTTAACCAGCCCATAAATATGAACTCGATGTATACAGGGTGGGTGGGGTGGACAATTCTGAGACATCCGCATGGAATGCTGTCAAAACGCAATGTGAGAGAGATTGGGACACAGTGGAGAACAGCAAAACATAGAATCACTGACCGCTGAACAAAGGCAATTTTTTCGGGCCATTAAACACCAATCCTGAATAGCTGAGGAGTTCAAGTGGGTTGCAAACAACCACTTGAGCACCTACAAAAATCAATGGGCTGGGGCCTTATTGCTGTAAGGAAATCAGAAAAAAATTAGATTTCTCAAAATAATTCTTTATTTTTTAATGTTTTGAAAATTGTTGAAAATTGCCCAAAATTTAAACGTAAATATTGATGGGGAAAAAATGGGGGGGGGGAAATGACTACCCCACCCTACCTAAGAAGTCCATTTGCCCGTAGAACACGTTTTTTTTTTCACCTTTCAACAGTTCTTTTTCATGTTGCTGACCAAATATGCACAACAACAAAACCTGTTGTACGGGCCTGACCGACCCATTTTTTTTTGGAAATAGGTGTACAAAATGTTCATATGCAAATGAATACCGACCAAAAAAGAATGCCTGTCAAAAAAACGGGGAAATGTTTACAGATCTGAGATTTTTATGGTAATTTTCAAGGGAAAATAATAATAAGAAAAAGATTCATGGCAAATACGACTAAGGCGGCGGATATAACCCTGTTCTGCAGATTAGTGGACCTCTCAGGTAGGACCTCTCAGTAAGACTTTTTTATTTCCCCCCCCCCCCCCCCCCCCCCTGGAAAAACACATGTAAATAGGAAAATATACAGCTCAGAGGAAAGGTGCCAAGTGAGTCATCAGAGCAGATCTACTTCAGACCAATATAACTATTTTCAGATGAGCATTAGGGAAATTAGAAACCAAATGACATATTTCTTGATCAAATATTTGTATTCTAAGAGGAAAACATGCTTCAATTCAAAACAGATCCCATTAAATATTGTTTCTCTGTTTGATATCCCCATACAAGTATTTGAACAAGTGTCCCATACAAGTATTTGAACAAGTGTTTCCTAGGTTCATGCTCAAAAGATACCATTTTTATCTGAGGTTTGCTATTTTGGTACTTCATCAATGCACTATTCCATTTGAAATCCATACACCTCCTATGAAAGACATGAGCTTAATCTTCCACACAGGGAGTGTAGATTTCAAATGGAGTCACCCATGCAGATAACCCCATTTGAAATACACACTGCCTGTGGGGGAAATTAAGGTTATGTCTTCCATAGGGGGTTTATGGATTCTAAATGGAATAGCCCATTATGTCAACTCTAACAGTTGGGACTCAAGTGATAGTTAGCTCCACAAATTGCTGTTAAATCAACCTATGTTATCATCATTGCCAATTCAATTACATCAGTCAACAGGCATGAGAATGAAAAAACCTGACCAGCCTGAAAAAGTGTGTAAAATCAGCCAAAAACAGGCTGAAAATAAAAGAAAGTGCGGAAATTTGGAAAACAAAATAGCCTGAATTCAGGCCACAGCCTGAACATTCTCATGCCTGGTCCAACACGAGGGACAATCCCCATAGGCTATGTGCACTCTTTTTCATGCTCACTGATCCGCGACTCCCACAACAAATCCCATTATTCCCGTATGAGGGCAGTATTTATTATAAAATCGACATTACCGCGCTCGCTATATTGCCAGATAAATGCACTTCACCCCCTGGAGTCGATGTTGTTTTCTGTGTTTTTTGTTAAAGTAATTTCATGGACAGTTTTTACACTCAGATGTCGAAAAAAGTAACAAAATCAGACAGAATTTGAGCGAGATATAACTTTTTATAATGACACTGTTTTTATTGACTAAAGCCACAACTTTGGTTCATATTTCCAGCTAAAAATCATGATATACCCAACAATCTCCCAAAAATATTTTTGATGGAACAGGAAGTTTAGATATCGCTCTTTCAAAATATAGTAACGCTATATGGGGCATCGACGGGGAAAGTGAGATTAAATGGCAATTTCATGTTACTCAAACACATGATTTCACAATATAGCCTATCATATTCTATAGAGTTGCATCGGCTTGGTATATTGAAGATCGAATTCAATCTCAAATCACTAACAGCCTGATTTGTGTTTTAATAATTAAATGTCTTTTTCTTTCAGTTTCTTTTGGAACAAATTTTGATATGCAAAACTGTCAAATGAGGGCGTAGCAAACAAGATTCATTCCTCGTGCCAACAGTGGAAAAGATTGCAATGTGTATGATAAAAAAGTTTCTAACATGTAAAATATTCTGTATTTCACCTAACATTAATTGAAAGTTGATCCACTACTTTTTTTGGCTTAATTTCTTCTTCTTCAGTTTTCCATTGGCAATCAATCAAAGTGTTCTCAAAATGGCTATGAGCTCTGAGGTTCTGAATGTTAAATATTGACAATCATAACCTTAATGAATGAGAAATGAGTTGAATGTGCAAACAATTATAACATGACCTAGCTTTTATACCCCAATGAGGCAATCATAAATTCCCCACAATGCAATTGTTTCATTTCAGTTTTCTGTACTGATTTTCTTTTAGATTCAATATGGGTTGATAGTGACAAAAACCCAGTTTATGTGGAAGGGACATTTTTACTATTCAAATGGGGTCGTTTCGGAGTTGGTTTATCTCTATTAACACGAGGCTACTATGACAAAGGCTCAATATTTTTAAGCCAACTATTAGAAGGGGTCATTATTTTTGAGCAAATGACAAAGGGTGATATTTTCTTACAATTGGCTTGCTATCTCAATGGGTCCATTTTTGACTCACCGGCGGCATGCCTGTACCAACCTATAACCCCCACCCCACCCCAGCGGAACTTTTGGCAGCTGTCCACCCCCTGTTCAGTCAATTTCTTCTCAAAGTGAGAACAATTGTAACCTGTACAGTGTACAAACATACAAAGTGCTATAGTTCACTTAGTTCCAAATTGGCTAGCCACCTAACAGCAGCGAACAGTGTCATAGCTAGGTTTTTTTAATTGGATGGACAAGAAATAAAGGTGAACCAACAAGACTTAACTGTGGGGGAAATTAAGGTTATGTCTTCCATAGCAGGTGTATCATGGATTTCAAATGGAATAGCGCAATATGTAAACTCTAACAGTTTGGTTTCTAGTGATAGCAAGCTCCACAAATAATTGCTGTTAAATCAACCTATGTTATCATCATTGCCAATTCAGTAACATAACAGTCCACAGACATGAGAATGAAAACCAAAAAAACCCCTGAACAGTCTGAAAAAGTGTGTGAAATCGGCCTATAAAGGCCAAAAACAGGCTAAAAATAAAAGAAAGGGCGGACATTTGGAAAACAAAATAGCCTGAATTCAGGCCACAGCCTAAACATTCTCATGTCTGGTCCAACACGAGGGACAATCCCCATAGGCTATGTGCACTCTTTTTCATGCTCACTGATCCGCGACTCCCACAACAAATCCCATTATTCCCGTATGAGGGCAGTATTTATTATAAAATCGACATTACCGCGCTCGCTATATTGCCAGATAAATGCACTTCACCCCCTGGAGTCGATGTTGTTTTCTGTGTTTTTTGTTAAAGTAATTTCATGGACAGTTTTTACACTCAGATGTCGAAAAAAGTAACAAAATCAGACAGAATTTGAGCGAGATATAACTTTTTATAATGACACTGTTTTTATTGACTAAAGCCACAACTTTGGTTCATATTTCCAGCTAAAAATCATGATATACCCAACAATCTCCCAAAAATATTTTTGATGGAACAGGAAGTTTAGATATCGCTCTTTCAAAATATAGTAACGCTATATGGGGCATCGACGGGGAAAGTGAGATTAAATGGCAATTTCATGTTACTCAAACACATGATTTCACAATATAGCCTATCATATTCTATAGAGTTGCATCGGCTTTGTATGTTGAAGATCGAATTCAATCTCAAATCACTAACAGCCTGATTTGTGTTTCATAATTAAATGTCTTTTTCTTTCAGTTTCTTTTGGAACAAATTTTGATATGCAAAACTGTCAAATGAGGGCGTAGCAAACAAGATTCATTCCTCGTGCCAACAGTGGAAAAGATTGCAATGTGTATGATAAAAAAGTTTCTAACATGTAAAATATTCTGTATTTCACCTAACATTAATTGAAAGTTGATCCACTACTTTTTTTTGGCTTAATTTCTTCTTCTTCAGTTTTCCATTGGCAATCAATCAAAGTGTTCTCAAAATGGCTATGAGCTCTGAGGTTCTGAATGTTAAATATTGACAATCATAACCTTAATGAATGAGAAATGAGTTGAATGTGCAAACAATTATAACATGACCTAGCTTTTATACCCCAATGAGGCAATCATAAATTCCCCACAATGCAATTGTTTCATTTCAGTTTTCTGTACTGATTTTCTTTTAGATTCAATATGGGTTGATAGTGACAAAAACCCAGTTTATGTGGACGGGACATTTTTACTATTCAAATGGGGTCGTTTCGGAGTTGGTTTATCTCTATTAACACGAGGCTACTATGACAAAGGCTCAATATTTTTAAGCCAACTATTAGAAGGGGTCATTATTTTTGAGCAAATGACAAAGGGTGATATTTTCTTACAATTGGCTTGCTATCTCAATGGGTCCATTTTTGACTCACCGGCGGCATGCCTGTACCAACCTATAACCCCCACCCCACCCCAGCGGAACTTTTGGCAGCTGTCCACCCCCTGTTCAGTCAATTTCTTCTCAAAGTGAGAACAATTGTAACCTGTACAGTGTACAAACATACAAAGTGCTATAGTTCACTTAGTTCCAAATTGGCTAGCCACCTAACAGCAGCGAACAGTGTCATAGCTAGGTTTTTTTAATTGGATGGACAAGAAATAAAGGTGAACCAACAAGACTTAACAGACAACTAATTTGACAGTCAAATTCCATGATTCCCCATGTCAAATGAACCAACAGACTCATGATATGGAGGGAGAGGCCTCTCCTCCCCCCCCCCCCCCCCCCCCCCCCCCCCCCCCCCCTCTAGCCACTCCACTGGCAGAAAATTAGTATAGAATAGCGTGAACGCGCATAAGGCTCATATTGCGCAGAGGGGCGCATCGTTAATCAAATGCATGGCACGTACGTACACCAAAATCACGAGAGTACGCTTGGATATCTTTGCGGGCGGAGAGATAAAACAGCATACCGCATATTTCTTGCCAATTTGGAACTGATTAAACTATAGGAGTGTCATTTGATGGTATAAAGTTATGAATCTGATCGTATCATACTGCAAAGCACTATGGGAATGGTAAAACATCTTCTCTGGCCAACCCAATTTCAACAGATCTATTTAAATATCTATCTATTACTGTTCCCCATTGAATTTGAAGTTAATTGCTTCTATAATTTCTCATCCATAGCACTAATTGTTTTGTTGTGACTGATTAGTTGGTTTCAAATTGCTCATAATCCTATAGCAGTCATTACCTTATTCAGGGCTGCACAAAGGGTATGAATAGAGAGTATAATCAAATTGTGGAGAAATTTGAAGAAATCTAAGGCCAAAAAAAAAGAAGGTTGTCTCAAATGACATGAGAGACTGAAAATCTAATGCGGTCTGCAGATTTTTTATTTTTTCAATTTAGACCTGATTGTCATTTGTTTGGCCAAAAAGTTGGATTTTGCCAGATTTTTTTGAGAAATTGAAAAAAGAAAAAAATTGGGGAAAAAAATTGGGGGAAAAAACCCACTAAAAAAAAAGCTAACGCGGGCGGTTTCGGGAATGCGCGCGGGTCTTTTGAGACAAACCTTTTTTTTCTTGGCCTAACAAAGTTATTTTTTTTACAGAAAGCATCTGAAAAAAAGGGAATTACGTGAAAGATTTATTTTTAAACACTCTCATGCCATCTCTAAGGCGACAAACAAAAAATATGTTCTGCAAGCCCCGACCAACCCCCTTTTTTTTTTTACAATTGCGAGATTTTTTTTTGAATTTTTTTTAAAAAAATGGAATTTTGTTGGGGAAAAAATAGATTTTTGTTATTATTAAATTTTGAACATTTTAAAAATTGTTTAAAATCACCAATATTTTCATAAAAAACTTCCTCCATAGATTAGAGGGTGTTTTTGTTGTTGCCTAAGTATGATATGTTGCTATAGAATACACCTTCAAAAAGCCTTTATGGAAAAGAATTTTATTTTTCTCAGAAATCTCTCAGTGCCAGTGCCCCTTTAAAATACCAAGCGAATAATGTGTATAATCTATTTGTTCCACCAAATTACAACAGTGAGATGTAAAATGTAATATGTTCAAAATTGTGAGGAGTATTAACCTTTTAATTGTTGCATATTTTCTAATGTAATAATCACTTGTTACAACTGATATGCTGTTGTCACAAGTGATATGCTGTTGTCACAAGTGGCGCAGCCCTTATGAAACCTGCTAGGCACACAGGTGCTAGCAAAAATGCATAACATCAGTGTTTTCAAACATTTCAATAGAAATATCATCCCCATTTTGAAACTCTATGATTTCTCTCAAGCCTCTGTGAATAACATGTATTGCCCTCAAATATGAAAAGGCTGAAACATAGTGAAAAAAACAGGCATATGTGGACATGCAGTTAACAAATACTTTGAATTAGAATGGAAAGTGTACCGTAGTATTAAAAAATGCAAATTGATAAGATTAGTATTCATGCTTTCCTTTCAGGATCCATATTGGGTCCATCGTTTAAATGTAGCGAGGCAATAATAGTTATTACATGAATTTTTATTTTTAGATTAATTTGATAAAGTGCTTGGAGACCGGTTTATGGTTGAAAGAACGTCATCACAAATTCATAAACTGTAAAACCACTTAATTTTGCGAATTTCGCGAGGGATGTGGATTCGCGAAAGCCACCATCCCCGATTTTTGAAAAATTGAGAAAATAATTTGCATGTGCAAATGAACACAGTCCCATTTTTTCAGTTCCATGTTTGTAGTGTTTTTCTTTGCAGAAAAGACTGTCGGTGGTATTTCAAAACCAATATTTTCACAGATTTCATAACATTTGGAAAAAAATAAAAACAATTAAATGTTTTCAAACATTTCAATAATTTATATAAAACAATTTGCATTCTTACACAAACGAAATGTTTTAAAAGTTTGCAATGAAAATGAAGAGATTATTCACAGTACTTATGTGTAACCATGGCAATAAACTCTAATACACTTTTACACTTTTTTCCTATAAGGCCGTGTGTTTTGAACTCGCCACCCTTACCGTTGCATGTCCAGATTTTTACATTTTACACCATCTGAGATTCGAATTAGCATATCGCAATAACTATTTGTTCTACCCCATATAAAGTATATATTTTCTGAACGGTAATCTCACAAGAAATCCAAATATGCTATTGGAATTTAGATAAGAACTTATGGTAACATGTTGTGATTAAGAATGTTCAAAAGATATCGATTTTTTTCATATTTTGATTTAAGCTCAATAATAATTTGATACCTATCCCAATCATAATTTTACTGTGCATATTTAAGTTCCTCATGCAATTACCCATCAGAACATAATAGTTGTTTATGGTAAACGTGTCGAAATATACTATATCGAGAAGTAAATGAGCACAAACGTTTAAATTACATAATTATTAGAGTTTACAAGTATATATTTTTTGGTATGCACCCTATCCTGATTTAAACGGCATTTTTGAATTCCCCTATTTGAGAGCTTTCCAAAAATGTATAATTTTGCTATCATCGGTCAAATATTTCTTTTGTTATAGTCATGTATGTAAAACCGATGAATTAGGGCAAGTTCACTGTGTAGCGAATAGGGAAAAAGCCAAGGACAACGCAATCGATTCATGATTACAATTGTTGCACAATAGTTGTCACATTTGTTGAAACAGAATCTTATAGAATATAAAATAATCTATAAAATGAGAGCAAAATCATGTTTTTACCATACAGGAATGAGGAGTTATAGTAAATTGAACGTAGAATTGGGAACCTTTTCTATATTCCCCATAGAGATTGCACACAGCGCCGCCGCCACCGCCGCCGCCGCCACCGCCACCACCCCTGACTTTCACAACATAATCAATCATACCTCAGCCAAACATTTATAGAAATACCTGATTTATTAACACAATGTAGCTAGATAAATAGGCTTTCACATGACACCTCAACCATAGCTCTACCACATTTAGTTGTTGAGTTAATAGAGAGAGATGGATGATTCGTCACCAAAAATGCAACGCCACCACCCTTTTTGGGTGGTGAGTTCAAAACACATGGCCATAATATAAATGTACAATAGAGTAGAATATGTTGGTTGATGAAAAGGTTCATCTACAAACATCACAATGATTTGATCAAATCAATAAATTCCCAAATTGTCAGCTTTTTAATCACGTTTGTGTGTTCCTATGGTGATGATTTCATAAATAATTTAATAGCATTAAAGGGTAAAGGATGTCCTTAATTATGGGACAAACTGTATGGTTTAAAGCCTAAACTAAAACATTTGTTTGATAGCAAATCTACATTTAAATCATGCACACAGTGACATTCTCTTCAGAGAATCTGTCTACCACTTAAAGGTAGATGACCCGATTTTCAACTTGATGTTTTCTATTTTACATGAAAGGTCATCCTTAAAATTGTTGCATTCCAAAGTTTGAGTTGCATAACTCCAATGGTTCTATTTTTAGAAGCGCAAGGTCAAAAGACATGTGCCCATTGAGTAGTACACAGACTGGTTGGTGGTTAACCACCTTTGGCAGTAATTCACCACATTTTAGCCTATAATTTCCAAATGAAACAGTTCTGGCCCCTAATATTTTACAGACATAATGAGAAAAATGTGGGGATTCTTCTGATAACAAAATATCTTGATGTGAAAAAAAAATCATAGCCCCAAAAAAGTGATCGCGTCATATACCTTTAATTGAACATAGACACATTACAAATGGAAAAACAGGCTCTTAATGTTATTGTAGTATATTATAAAGATAATAAATAGAATGGTTCTTCAAAATTATGAGACCTTTGTTTGTATTTACCCATTTCATCGTAATTAAAACATCCATGTACTCTTTTATCAAAAAAAGCACATGATCACTTTTCCCCCTTCAAACAATCCACAATTACAATGTTGATTTCCTCATACTCATACTGATTGTTGTCAGTGATGTCACATGTTGTGCCACGGTTTCAGGTTCTTTGCTGGTTTACCTACTAAGGGAATGGAATATCCACAGTACCTGTGGTGATTTAAGTACATGATGCACTTTTTCCCCTTCAAACAATCCATAATTATGCTGATTTCCCCATACTTGTACTGATTTTTGTCACAAATAAATAAGGGATGTCATGTTGTGCCACGGTTTCAGGTTCTTTGCCGACACCTACTAAGGGAATGGAATGTCCCTGTACCTGTGCCCATTTTATGTACTTGCTGACATTTGATATTTTTGATTTATTACACCTCATATATATTCATGAGATGATAGGCATAAATACTGCAATTTCATTGGTCAATTGAGCTGGCCACAGTGATAATAAATTGAGCTATTGAAGAAATTGAGCTATTTCCCGTGTGGTAGTTTTGGCTACTTCCCTACAACCTCATCCCCAGAGTCACAGTGAGGTGTAATAAAGCAAATACTACATGGTATGATCGGGGCAATAGGGCACACTATTTTCCCTCGGTACTGGCTACAGGCCTACCACCCCTCACCCTCCGGGTTCGGGGTGGTAGGCCTGTAGCCAGTACCTCGGGAAAATAGATTGCACTATTTCCCCTCTAACCATGTAGTATTTGTATACTAATAAAACATCCAACGCCCAACTTGTCCCAAGTACTGTAAACAACAGGGACCGGGTTCAAGTGGTTTTTTAAGGTCTTTATTAATTTAATTCATTACAGTTTGTCCGAGTCTAAATATTATTTATTCATTTCACCTTATTGGCTTAATAATTTTTGTATTTTTTACAAATTACAAATTACAAATTTGTCACCTAAATTACCTCAATTGACCCCTATGTGACCTCTCATTTGACAACATACCATGTCCATATATAACCTCAAACTTGGTTTCCAAAATTAACCCAGACAGTTTTATTTATTCTAAACAACAGATAAATACATTTTTGAATGATTTAACATATGAAAAATACCTTAATTTAGTAATGCACTCATCAATTGCATCCCTGGCCCCAGGGGACCCGGGGATAGCAGGGATTAGGGCCGGGACGTACAAATTGCCCATGTGACGTCCCGGGTACAAATGTGTACGGTCCCCGCAGGGCCGGGCACCATTTTTTGTAAGTCCCCGCTACAGTCCCGGCCCCCCGTGGCCGGAACAAAGTGTACAGTCCTGGCCACCCATTTCCCAGGACAAAGTATTCACCCGGCTACAGTCCCAACGGTCACTTATTTCTTTCTGCAACCATAACGGAATGCATTTCTATGTGTTATTAGGCTTATTTCGTCAAGCGCATCGCATCTCTAGGTAATTTATAGCAAGCGCCTGGTGTACATTTGTGTACCTTAGCGTACGTCCCCGCTACACACCCCCCCCCCCCCCCCCCCCCCCCCCCCGATCATTGACTTACCAACCAAAAAATAAATTGGGGTGAAAGGGCAATCCAACCTTTTTTATTTTAGGCCTTATCATCTTGAATTCTGAAGTAAATTATATATTTAAAAAATCTTCAACACTACTGCGTCTCCCTTTAAGTTCTTATCCAGTATAATAATGAATGAAACGTCTAACGTAACTCTGCCGTCTTATAAAATGTTTACTGATCCTTATACCAAATGTGCTGATTTATGTACAATATAGCATTGTACATGTATATGTTGGTTGATTTTAAATTTCAAGTGAATGAACCGGCCAATTTACCTATACTAATTTATATGATGATACTTGTGCTGATTTAAACTTTCTTACCCACAAAATCAATGAAACGTTCCATCTGTGATCTAAGTACTGTTGACTGTACTAAGTACTGTTAATTTTAGAAGTCCTTTGTCTACAAGGGAAATGGAAAGGCCAATCTAATTTCAAATTTGGGAACTACTGGTTATGTTCAGGGGCGGAGCCAGAGATTGAGTTTACCAGGGGGGCTGAAAAGAAGAAGAAAAAATCTTGAATTTTGTGGTGGTGGACAGCACCGCCCTCTGAGCTATGGTCGGACAGGGGGTGTCTGAGGGGAGATGTGCCCCCCCCCCCCCCCCCCCCAGAAGTAGAAAAAAAAATCAATTTTCAAACTCATTTGGTGCGATCTGGTGTATACTTTTGACCAACATTTTATTGAAAAGCCACCTCTATATTTCCAATAAATATTTTGTTTTTTATCAATGCACGAAAGAAGTAAGCATAACTGATATATTCTTGATTTAAAAGCTCGAACAGGGATGAGTCTGAGGAGGGATGTGCCCCCTCAGAAGTAGAAAAAAAATTCAAACTCCATTGGTGCGATCTGGTGTAAACTTTTGACCAAAATTTTATTGAAAAGGCACCTCTTCATTTCCAATAAACATGTTGTTTTTTATCAATGCACAAAAGAAGTTGAGCATAACCATGAATAACTGATATATATTCTTGATTTAAATATACATGGTATAACAGCTCGAACAGGGGGATAATTTAAAAGTCCTTTACCCACATGAGAAATAGCATGGCCAATATACCTGTGCTGGTTTATGTAAGTAATGGAAACTTGTGATATTCTGGTTATGTTCTTAGAACTGTAACTTGCGTTAATTTAAAAATCCTTAACCCACGTGGGAAATGGAATGGCCAATATACCTGTGCTGGTTTATGTATTAAGCAATGCAAACTTGTGATATTCTGGTTATGTTCTTAGAACTGTAACTTGCGTTAATTTAAAGATCCTTAACCCACGTGGGAAATGGAATGGCCAATATACCTGTGCTGGTTCATGTTCTAAGCAATGCAAACTTGTGATATTCTGGTTATGTTCTTAGAACTGGTAACAATTGCGTTAATTAAAAAATCCTCAACCCACGTGGGAAATGGAATGGCCAATATACCTGTGCTGGTTCATGTTCTAAGCAATGCAAACTTGTGATATTCTGGTTATGTTCTTAGAACTGTTAACAATTGCGTTAATTAAAAAATCCTTAACCCATGTGGGAAATGGAATGGCCAATATACCTGTGCTGGTTCATGTTCTAAGCAATGCAAACTTGTGATATTCTGGTTATGTTCTTAGAACTGTTAACAATTGCGTTAATTAAAAAATCCTTAACCCACGTGGGAAATGGAATGGCCAATATACCTGTGCTGGTTCATGTTCTAAGCAATGCAAACTTGTGATATTCTGGTTATGTTCTTAGAACTGGTAACAATTGCGTTAATTAAAAAATCCTCAACCCACGTGGGAAATGGAATGGCCAATATACCTGTGCTGGTTCATGTTCTAAGCAATGCAAACTTGTGATATTCTGGTTATGTTCTTAGAACTGGTAACAATTGCGTTAATTAAAAAATCCTCAACCCACATGAGAAATAGCATGGCCAATATACCTGTGCTGGTTTATGTAAGTAATGGAAACTTGTGATATTCTGGTTATGTTCTTAGAACTGTAACTTGCGTTAATTAAACAATCCTTAACCCACGTGGGAAATGGAATGGCCAATATACATGTGCTGGTTTATGTATTAAGCAATGCAAACTTGTGATATTCTGGTTATGTTCTTAGAACTGTAACTTGCGTTAATTTAAAGATCCTTAACCCACGTGGGAAATGGAATGGCCAATATACCTGTGCTGGTTCATGTTCTAAGCAATGCAAACTTGTGATATTCTGGTTATGTTCTTAGAACTGGTAACAATTGCGTTAATTAAAAAATCCTCAACCCACGTGGGAAATGGAATGGCCAATATACCTGTGCTGGTTCATGTTCTAAGCAATGCAAACTTGTGATATTCTGGTTATGTTCTTAGAACTGTTAACAATTGCGTTAATTAAAAAATCCTTAACCCACGTGGGAAATGGAATGGCCAATATACCTGTGCTGGTTCATGTTCTAAGCAATGCAAACTTGTGATATTCTGGTTATGTTCTTAGAACTGGTAACAATTGCGTTAATTAAAAAATCCTCAACCCACGTGGGAAATGGAATGGCCAATATACCTGTGCTGGTTCATGTTCTAAGCAATGCAAACTTGTGATATTCTGGTTATGTTCTTAGAACTGGTAACAATTGCGTTAATTAAAAAATCCTCAACCCGCGTGGGAAATGGAATGGCCAATATACCTGTGCTGGTTCATGTTCTAAGCAATGCAAACTTGTGATATTCTGGTTATGTTCTTAGAACTGTTAACAATTGCGTTAATTTAAAAATCCTTAACCCACGTGGGAAATGGAATGGCCAATATACATGTGCTGGTTCATGTTCTAAGCAATGCAAACTTGTGATATTCTGGTTATGTTCTTAGAACTGTTAACAATTGCGTTAATTAAAAATCCTTAACCCACGTGGGAAATGGAATGGCCAATATACCTGTGCTGGTTTATGTATTAAGCAATGCAAACTTGTGATATTCTGGTTATGTTCTTAGAACTGTTAACAATTGCGTTAATTAAAAATCCTTAACCCACATGGGAAATGGAATGGCCAATATACCTGTGCTGGTTTATTTAAGCAATGCAAACTTGTGATATTCTGGTTATGTTCTTAGAACTGTTAACTTAAGGGGGGTGTGGACTCTCAGGTACAGACTCCGTAAAACTGCTTCATTATTCATTTAATCTATATAAAAGTATTACATTTTCTTGAAGGAAAGGGTTCAATGAATCCAACCATAAACATGAAATTGACCATTTTGGAAAAAATTATAAAAAACATGTTTTTTGACCCATTTTAGGTTCGTGCAAGATAACTCAAAATATATTTGGTAACATTTTGTCATACTAGTTTTTGGGTACAAAATGGCGTCGTCCACCATTGCCCCCAAGGCGCGGAGTAATGCCGGACGACGCCATTTTGTTTATTGCGTCGTAGCTTCGAATTTCAAAATGATGAGTTGATAAAAACTTGATAAAAGGTAGAACCTTCACAGTGCTTTGTGTTTACATGATTTTTATTGTTATATGACGTATTATATGTGTGTTATACCTCTCTGACAAAATGTGTCCGCCATTACCCCACCTTCCCCTACCTTACGTCCCCGCTACACGCCCTGGCTAGCGGGGCCACAGTTTGTACGTCCGCATACACTCCCTCGCATAGCCGGGCATCATTTTGTGTACACTCGTGTACGGTCCCCGCATGATCCCCGCCATGCCCCGAGTCCCAGAGGACCGGGCTTGCAATTGATAAGTGCATAATTCTAAGTAATGTGAACTTATGCCGATTTAAAAGTTCCTTACTGAATAAAACATCCTAACTATATACTAAACTGATTTATATGATGATACTTGTATTGATTTTTTAAGTCTCTTACCCACAATACCAATGTAACGTTCCGTATCTGTGATGATCTGATTTATATGCCAAGTCCTGAGTTCCAAGTACTCTTGACATGTATTAATTTAAAAGTCCTTTACCTACATAGGGAATAGAATGGCCAATCTAACTGTGCTGGTAGAAGTACTAAGCAATGTAAACTTGTGTTGATTTACCTACAAAATGAATGAAATGTCCTAAAGATTTGTGATGTATTGGTTACATTCTGAGTCGTACTTGTGCTAATTTTAAAAGTCCTTTACCTACATGGGGTATAGAATGGCTGATCTCCTTGTGCTGGTTTAAAGGGGCATTGAGAGATTGCCGAGAAAATGAAATTTTGAATAAAGGAATTGTTTCAATAGGTATATAGGAGGAACCCTAAAGTGTAATGATTTATGGGAAAACAGTTCATTAATGGCGCTATATTGAAATTTGGTTGAAGCAAGTTATGTGGTAAGTGATGCTGATGCAATTGTACATGATAGACGGCGAATTAAGGTAAACGGTTTCAGAGTATATGCCGAAGTATTATATAGGTGCAAGGAACCCAATTTCCAGGGAAAATTGAGAGCGCACTCCCATACGTATCTCTCAATGCCCCCTTTTAAGTACTAAGTCATATATACTTGTGTTGATTTACCTACAAAATGAATGAAGCATCCAAACTATTTGTAATGTATTGGTTACATTCTGAGTACATTGTATTTGTGCTAATTTAAAAGTCCTTTATACCTACAAGGGAAAGGAATAAGGTCGTTTACCTACATGGGGAATAGAATGGCTGATCTACCTGTCTAGCTGATCTACCTGTGCTGGTTTAGTACTAACAATGTATACTTGCGTTGATTTACCTACAAAATGAATGAAACGTCTGAACTATTTGTGATGTATTGGTTACATTCTGAGTACTTGTGCTAATTAAAGTCCTTTACCTACATAGGGAATGGAATGGCTGATCTAATCTGTGCTGGTTTAAAGGGGCATTGAGAGATTGCCGAGAAAAATGAAATTATTAAATACTTGTGTTGATTTACCTACAAAATGAATAAAACATCCTAACTATTTGTGATGTATTGGTTACATTCTGAGTACTTGTGCTAATTAAAGTCCTTTACCTACATAGGGAATGGAATGGCTGATCTCCCTGCGCTGGTAGAAGTACTATTAGCAATGTAAACTTGTGTTGATTTACCTACAAAATGAATAAAACATCCTAACTATTTGTGATGTATTGGTTACATTCTGAGTCGTACTTGTGCTAATTAAAGTCCTTTACCTACATAGGGAATGGAATGGCTGATCTCCCTGCGCTGGTAGAAGTACTATTAGCAATGTAAACTTGTGTTGAGTTACCTACAATATGAATAAAACATCCTAAAGATTTGTGATCTATTGGTTACATTCTGAGTACTTGTGCTAATTTAAAAGTCCTTTACCTACATAGGGAATAGAATGGCTGATCTATCTGTGCTGGTTTTTAAACCAGCACAGATTAGATCAGCCATTCTATTCTATAAAAGTACTTAGTCATAAATTATTAAATACTTGTGTTGATTTACCTACAAAATGAATGAAATGTCCTAAAGATTTGTGATCTATTGGTTACATTCTGAGTACTTATGCCAATTTAAAAGTCCTTTACCTACATAGGAAATGGAATGGCCAATCTACCTGTGCTGGTGTAAGTACTCAGCAATGTAAACTTGTGTTGATTTACCTACAAAATGAATGAAACTATTGTGATGTAATAGTTACATTCGGAGTAACAATTAGCTATAATTTAATGTTATCTTGCGCTTATTTATAATATAAGTCCTTTACCTAGAAAATTCAAATTCTATCCAAGGAACTGTGTTGCTTCTTCCATTATCGTTCCCATTATCGTACGCAATGTGAACTTGTGCTGATTTCAAGTTTCTCCTATAATGACATGTCGTCTCATATAAATGTGCTGATTTTGGTGGTTATAATACATGTATATAGTTTAATAGGGGTGTGCCCATTTCAAGTTCCTTCCCACAAAATGAATGAACCATCCTACCTATCCCCAATATGCTGCTCATCTTAAAGTAATGTCAAGGCTTGTGCTGATTTATTAGTTCCTTGCCCTACCAAATGAAAGAGAAATCCAAGCAGCGTTGATTTATTTTCTTAGAAATATTACCTTGGATGAAACTAATTAAGTGATGTTGATTTATTGATCTTTACCTACGAAATAATTGAAAAGTCCAGCATATTGTCACTGTTCTCTCAAAACTTGTACTCTCCATCTGGCCTTTCAGCATGTATAAAATAATACTTCCTATGTATAACATTTGGGCAGTCAGCTCTAAACAAGTTCAAGGGCCAAAACACATCTATCAAAACCTTGTTAAGTGGTCTTGCCCCTGAACATGGATAACACAACACTTCCAATGAATAACCTTTGTGCAGTTTAACTTTATACTGATGTATATGATGATACTTGTGCTGATTTGCAGTTCCTTACCCACAAAATCAATGAAACATTCCATCTGTAATGATCTGATTTATATGCCAAGCAGGCCCGTAACCAGGATTTTATTTTGTGTGTGTGTGGGGGGGCGGGGGGGGGGGGGGGGGGGGGGGGGGGGGGGGGGCCGAAAAGGTATATTGGTACCCCAAACAATTGTAAAGGTTGTCTCAATTTGTTTTGCAGACAGCTCGAGAAACTTGAGAGGGGGGTTAGGACATATTTTAATCCAAACTGGCCGGAAAAAAATCTTTACACAATTGGGAAGGGGGAGGGGGGGGGCATTTCCCAAAAACTGGGGTAGGGAGGGAGGGAGGCATTTTCTGAAAACGGGGGAGGGGCGTTTTACAAAATAAAAGTACATTGGTACACAAAAAAGGTACACCCCTACATAAAAAGGTACATTGGTACACAAAAAAAGGTACATTGTAAAAAGAATTGGCACCCGCCCAGCTGCCCCCCCCCCCCCCCCCCCCACCACCTGGTTATGGGCCTCTACGTACTTAGTGTTATCTTGTATTAATTTAAGTCTCTACCTACATGTGAAATGGAATGGCCAATCTACCTGTGCTGATTTAAGTATACTTAAATCAGCGCAGGTACATTGGCCATTCCATTTCTCATGTTAAAACAGTATCGTTCCAGTGCATCGCCGGTAAATAGCGGAGATTCTGTAGAAACACGCTCTATGTCTAAGGATTCTGAATCAGCCTATCACATATTTATTTCAAAACATTCTACTGAAGTTTTTCGAAATATGTTTAATAAAAACCACAATAAACTTCTAAATGGCCATAGATTTTGTTTTCCATTACGGTTCTGTCCCCTCTATATACTGAGCTTTTTTGACCACGGATGTGCCATGGTATCCTGGGTTGTATATTATGAGTCCTTTCCCCAACTCTTTGAGTTATTGCACACCATCTGTTAGTGCCTACAGCGCTTTGGGTACCTGCTCTGGCCCTTTGGACAACCAGGTTTTGACTAGGGTGTTTTGTAGCAAGCCCAAAGTGTTAATTTATCATTTGTTATGTTATAAAAATTATACTTTAAACTTCAATTTGTTATAAAATTAGTGCTGATTCAGATTTTGTGAAATAAAATGTTCAAATTTCGAGAAAAATCACGATTATACTATTGCTTGAGCAGGTTTTAGTTTTAAAAATGAGCCCACAAATTAGGACATTGAACAACCTTCGTGTGGCAGCACTCTAATGCCTTGGTCAAGGGAGGAAGCCAGCAAGCAATTTTCACAGCATGTGGGCTCGTCCGTGGACGGTGCAATGTATGTCTTAGCGAGGTTGTATAAAGATTTTCTAGCTTTGAACTTCAATTTGTTATAAAGATTAGTGCTTAGTATTTCAGATTTTATAAAATAAAATGTTCACATTTTGAGGAGGTGTCGATATAGCATTTCTACATTAGACTTTAGTTTCAAGTATTAGCCCAATTGGGTTACATTGAACATGTTAAATACTAAATAAAACGCGTCAAGGCTGTATGCCTGTATTGGCTAGACACAGTCAGGATTCATGTTCACGGAGCAATCTTGGCCTGTCACATTATAGTCAAAAAACTAAAATCCAAAGTGGCTCAAATTATAAAGGTGATGGAACCGTAATGCTTCAAAAATCTTATCTTTTTGTGCAAGTACGCTCGGATTACTTTCGCGCGCGGAGTGATAAAAAACGAATATTCCATGCCAATTTGGAACAGATCAAACTATAAAAGGTTTTTTTTCTTCATTATAACACAGGCATGTTTTTCTTCCATTATCGTTCCATTACATATTTATGAATGTACTAAATGTTACTCCACAGAGATTGTATTCTTCAACATAACAAACTGTAATGTAGCAATGTTGTAGGACGTGCGAGGATCATCCCGTCATGAATGACAACGATGATTATAAAAATATAAAAATAGGTAACATGGGTAAAAGGGAAAGAATGTTTTAATTTAAATGTGGTAAATGGGACATACAAGATTATTAGCCAATCAGTATCAGGGGGATATAATGTTAGTGCTGTTATTGATACAAATTTTTGTGTTGAAAAACATCTGACATATAGATAATTATTTATATAATTATGTGTCAATCAATGACTGAGTATATATTAAATTAAACAGATTCTGCTGATAAGTACAAATCAAAATCGGCTGATAATGCTCGGTTTTGAATCTGGATCAGGGGAAATAATCCTGTCAACCGATCTACCCCACCGATTAAATGACAAAGGAAAAGTAATTTAAAAACGTTTAAAATGACTAGACCAAATTAAACCAATATAGTTTCCATTCCATAGTAGCTGGCCAATGGCCGCCATCTTAACTAACGAAAAATCATCATTACGAATGCGTGTGAACGTAGAAAAGGGCAATTTTATTCAATTTTTCATTCATAAAATATGTTTTGGATTTTTTATTTGCAGTAACCCGGAACAAATGATAAAGCAATGTTGATAGGATACCGAGGTTCATTCTGTTAGTCACTGTCATAATGCTGCAGGATGTGCACAAACAACTATGCATATGCGCGTGTGGATTCCACCCATCAGATCTGGGAAAACCCTCCACATGGTGAAATTGTTCATATTGAAGATATTTATATTTTGGAAAGCTGAAACTCTGCTGATTACAGACAGAACTCAGTTTCGATCATATTTGTGCTGTCCCTACAAAAAATGTTATGAGTGAATGATGATTGTGATGTCGTAAAAAGCTACAAAACAAGAAATCATGAAAACAGCCCAAACAAGATACATTAGTCCAATAAAATAACATTATAAAGTTAATCAGAAAACCTTTATTTTTACCCATAATCCCTATTTCACATTTGGCGACATCGAACAGGTTTTCCCAGATCACATCAAATTTCTGCCAGTAAGCCCATATCAATATTAGCTTGTCTATTTCAACACATCTGTTCATTAAAGCACATCTCAGTGAAGGGATCATATTGCTTTATTCCCTTCAGATGTATGTGGGCCAATGAATGTAAAACTGCTAAACTACACTTAGGATGTGAATTTCACATCCCTTGATAGCTATTTTGACAGTAAAGCATAATATAGTATTACACTGTCATTTTCTAGACATTTATCTGTTAAATTATTTGCATATCTTATAGTACCTAGACGATATTGTCTTTTTTAGTTTTTTTATTCACGGAAAAAAAATAGCTACAGTAGCAGGCAGCATAACCGGCTTTACAATTCACAACAGCTTTATACAATATTGAAAATACATGCATAAACAAACAGACATCAGCAAATACATAATCATCCAAAACGCCATTGAGCTTTTTGATGATGTACGGAATGGTGGATTTTTGGTATCAATTATGAAATATGTCGCTGCGACGGAGGTTGTGGTTAATGGATCTCTTCTCTGGAAAAAAGTGGCGATGTCTTTCAGAGTTGAGAACCTGCCGACCAAACTTCAAAACTAATTCTTCCCCGCGAACAGCAACACTGGAGATGTTGAGTTCGCGAAGCGCAGACTTGTAGTCTTGATAGTTGCTGCCAAGGATGATTTTGCAAGTGCGTTTTTGAATCCTTTAAATCTGGTAGATTTGATTTTTAGTAAGCGTAGGATGCCAGACAGCACAAGCATATTCCAAAATTGGTCGGTTATAGGTTTTTAAAAATGGTCAGCATTTCCTTGCGCTGTCGTCACCTATACAGGGTTTGAATTAATTGAAGGCATCAAGGCAATTGCCTTCGATGCCCCACCTAGTAGCCTTGATGCCTCAGTTTCTGGCTGTTTTCACTCCATTCAAAAGTACATAATGGCCTTCGATAAAGTCGGTGCCCCTTTCAAATTGCCTTAAATTGCCTGCCGTTTTCATTTCTTATTTCAAGGCCTGCCCCTATAGTTATATGTAGGTCAATGCATGTATCTGTACTTACATCAAATGAAAAGCTTTTACAAATTTAGGCATCTCCTATACAGGAATAAAATGTTGTCAAAAACCATCTATCTGTTTTACTCAACCCAGTCTCTATGAAAATGACAAATCAGTCTATATCAGACTAAAACCCACATCTATAATCAGTCAATTTTTGTAAAAAAGGAATAAAGCTTGCATATCCCAGTGAGTAATCTGTCAATAATACACTGAATTTAAAATCTACTAAGTTCGTTTTACATCATCGACATTCTGAGGATGTGTGGCTTTCACTAGTATTCCAATGATGAATGTTTTTTGTTCATATCTAGCCCTGCTAAGCGATGCATCTTGATCAAATCTTAAGCCATGTAAAGCTGGTTGCTGGCATTCCTAGCGGATTTTAAACTCAAGCGAGGATAAACGAGCAGGCTAATGAAATGCCTGTGTTCAAATTACACTTGTGGATCAGTGACTTGGGGTTACCAACACATTAAACAGCTATTCTCAGAACAAAATATTAACCCTAACCCTACCATATACCACAATATACCGTGACAGAGTTTGTTTGTATCACCCAGTGTGGAAGTTTTTCGCTGAAAAAATGGATCCAGCCTATAAACTTGGCGCAGTATAGTAGGCTGACCGTCAAATGTCATTTTTTTTAAAACAGGCCCAAATTGCATTATTTGATGATGCAAATTTTTTGTTACGTATGAGATCGGTCATACAAAACATTCTATCCTCAATCAATTTAACGACAAAAATGTCGTTCACATAGAAATCGGAGCGAAAAAAGCTTTTTTAGACCAGGCCGTATAATGTGATTTTTGTTAAAACATGCCCAAATTGCATTATTTTGTTAAATTATGCAATTTCTTTTTTACCTATGAGATCGGTAATACAAAACAGTCTGTCCGCAATCAATGATACGACAAAAATGTTGTTCGCATAGAAATCGGAGCAAATTTTTTTGGTTTTTGAGTAGGCCTAATCGTCAAATGTCAATTTTTGAAAACATGCCAAAATTGCATTATTTGATTAAATAATGCAATTTATTTTGGTATGTATGCGATTGGTCATACAAATGTCTGTTACGTTATTCCACATCCTCCGTATAAAAATTCCCAAGAAAAAGAAGTAAACTCTTCAATGCCCATTCAAGCTTGCAGTCGTTCACCGCTCAGTCACACTGGCGGTTAAATGGATTCCCTTTCATCTTTATAGGCCGCTTCACTATTAACATGGGGGTGTTTTGAATTGATACGATTATTCTTTAAATCTGTACCAAAATGTTATTATGTAGATAATTGCATGATTCTTGATTTAATTTGTCTCGAAATGTTAGGTGTGTTGTGAATAAAATTCTATTTACAAAATGAATAAATAACCCCATAACTAAATGAAACAATTTATCGTCTGTAATGTTTACCTTTGGAGTTTACCTTTTGTAATCAACCCCATTAAGAAGTTCCTTCAACCATTTAAGAGGAATGAACTTTTCCAATAAGGGCATCAAATTACAATAATGCATAAACAAAGTGTTTTTTCCATTTTTTTTAGAGCCCCAGCTATTTTGTAATGGTAAATTTAGCCTATTAAAACCTATTTTCTCATTAATTTTCCAGAACGATATTCAAATATGAATGATGTTACCATGTTTAGTTGTTCTTGAACAGGGTTGAACAAGATCTTCTTTGTTAATTATCTTGAATAAACATCGGTAGGGTTTATTTTGCTCGGGTTGCCCTCGCAAAAAAAAAGTCTTACCGTTGTCGATTCAAAATAAACAACTCCGAAACCTTATTGAACCCCTAAATAATAGACAAAACAGCATGTTCTTTTAACTATTCATACTTCACAAACAGGAAATAATGTTATGAATAATTAAGAATAAGCAAATAAGCGCTGCAAGATAGCTATTTTGGCAGTAAAGCTCGTACGATATTAGGATGTCATTTACTAGACATCTTATCTGTTAAATTATGCGCATATCTTAGTGCATGGATCATATTGTCTTCTTCCGTTGTCCTCACCTAGAGATGTATATAAGTCAATGGATGTCAAATAGCCGCAAACTACATTTTATAGACATAAAATGTAAGTCTCTTCAGGCGACAACAAAAACTTGGTCGGTCAGGCTTTTTTCTTTCTTTTTTTCCCCTTAAAGATAACTAAAAAAATGCAATTAAAAAAACTGGGGTCGGTTGGTCCCATAAAAAAAAAAATTGTCAGAACCCATCTACCTTATACTTCAGTTGTATTCCTATGATAAATAAATGTGTTGCATATCTATCGCTGCTAAGTGATGCATCAAGATGATTTTTGATGACATTTTAAAGTTATCGCTAGCCATCTTGACGGATTTAAAATCAGTTGAGGTTAAACAAGAGGAGTAGTAAGGGCTAGTGATGAAACACTTGTGGGTAGGTTGACAAAACACTCAAACCTTGTTGGATTAAAATTGGATATGTATCGATGAATGGTGCACCTCTGTTTTGGAGGGATTGTTTGAACAGAATGTGAAATTGTTGTTCCAGGACACTATGGGAGTGTCAAGCTTAAAATCTAGGGTCTCTAAAACAGAATTTGTCCTGCCACCATTATCAAAATGTCATGCCCCGAGAATTGCTCTACAGGGAATGCTTGAGGAGAGTGTGACATTGTTTTCTTGCAAGCCAGTGGGCGTTTTAGGTTTCAAGCATAAAATCTGGGTTTCAAACCCAAAATTTGTCCCGTTGCTCTAAAATGTCAAACCCCGAGAAACAGTTCTACGGGGAATAATACAAGCGGGTGTGAAATCGTTTTACATTAGTAAGGTTACTCATCAGGGAATTGCAAGCACAAAGTTGTATGTACATTCAAAACAAAATAGTTCCATATATCACGATGAATGGCATAGCAGAGGACTATGGGTAATTGTTTCATGTTGTTCTTAAGTCCCTGTGAGAGGTTTAGACAAATTTCAAGCGCATCCTCAGAAACTGAACCCGTTCAGTTGTCGTCGACTAAGCTAGCGGATCCTGCATGACATTGATCAATTTTGACATTTTTGGCATTTAGTTAACGCTGCCATTTGTGGTCTACCAACCCTGCTTAACTTTTGATTAGTTAATGTCTGAATATAACAAACAATCAAAACGCACTGACACCGATGAACTTTGAAATGAGCCAAAAACGTGAGCTAATCCCCTCAGTTTTAATTTTGCCGAGTATTTTTTTACTTTGGGATTGGCATTATAGAGCCACTGATTTCAAAGATTGATAACTTTTAAGTATGTCTGGGGAAGGGGAAAGGGGGAAGGTGGAGGGGGAAGTGGGAGGGGTAGATGGTGTGTAATCAAAGGCATTTTGGTAGGTGTGCCATCTAGCGTCTCCAAAGTGAAGGTTTTTGTTAGTCACAAGCCATAATTGACTGGAGTTACTATACTATGTGAATTGATTTGACGCATCAATATATTTACAATAGGCAAATACTCTTCCTGAACTGATAAATAATCATAACCTTATGAATATGTATGTCAGATATGCCCAATCAAACGCCTGTTTTATTAATACGTGGGCACCGGGTAATTGAACAGTATGACCGGCACGCGAATCTTATTTGGCATTTGTATGTGCAAGGGGTCAACATTACGCGCATCAATGATTTATGCAGGGTGCCAGTTATTTCAGAATGACTAAGTGCATCAATCACTTACTTGCCCGTTACTATTTTGCGCTCAACCACTGTTGATTCCTTGGCAAGTACTTAGCGGGCTGTTTGATGTGTACATACAAATGTATATGAAGAAAAAAGAAAACATTATTGTCATGTTTTTTAAGCAAATTACGTGTTTTCCAAAAACACACTCATTGTATTACATTTATGAATGAGGTTAATATTGACTTTGATCAGTTGATTTATCAAGTTTTTCAAAATTCATCACATTGGAATTCAGACCTCAGAATTTCCCTCTGGGCTACACCTACCCCCATCAGGATATTCCTCAGTAACCAAATTACAATGTTATGAATTTCCACAGTACCGTCTAAACAACTGATATGCAGTCATTATCAACCTCTAAATGATATACTAGCTATCTTCATTAATAGTTCCGTTCATGTTCCAATGACATGTTCAACCTCTATTGTTATGTCACAGTGTTAATATATCCTGGCAACGGCACATTATATATTTATTTGGCATTATGTGTTGCCATGGAACCAGAGAAGGTGTCATTTAGGTAATGGATGGATGTTGGGCAATTGTTGTTTTGTTATATTTATTTGGCAGTATGTTTTGCCATGGAAACAGAGAATATTGTCATTTTGGTAATGGATGTTGGGCAATTGTTGTTTTGTTGGTTATTATAAAAATAACAATGGCCTAGTCCTCCTTGCCACCCAAAGACCAGCATCAATAAATAAAAGCTTTTGTGTTTAGGCGATGAAAAAAAAGAAACCCTGTTCTACATGCCCTACCAACCCATTTGTAAAGAAAGGAGCGAAAAAGATTTTCATGTGCGAATGAATACTACTTGTTTAAAAAAATGGCAAAATGTTGACAGATTTTTCGGTTTATCCTTGGTGTAAGACATCACGAAACTAACCTAGCACCAAATCCTCTATTGAGGGATTAAAGGATTATACAGCTTTAATCCTTAATAGGTCTGGACACTAGTCTAACTTATAAATACATGAAATATCTTACACCAAGCATACACCGATTTTTCACCCGTCTGGTAAACGAATGACCCCTCTTCATAGCCATTTTTGGTAAAATGTATGGGTCTAAAATCCTTAATTTTGCTGTTTTTCACCCAAAAATTAGCAAAATCTGTCAAATATATAGGAAAATTATGGGTCTCCGGTAAACATATGGGTCCATTTCCCCCCGAAAATTGGTAAATGTTTGGGTCATTTTTCATTTTGCTGGCAAAAGAATATCTGAGTACCTTGGCTTAAGTAGAATTTGTATCAAATATTTCATTTTAATGCCCATGATGCAATTGATGTGAGCAGGTCTAGTGCTGATCTTACACTGATCTTGATCTCCAGCATATCCTAAAACGGAAATATATTCCATAGACGATCTTTTTCTTGCTTCTACTCTAACCTCTATCCCTAACCCCCAAGACCTAATTTGGGGGATAAATCCCTTGAAACCTGATTCCCTGTTTCCTATCACATTATATTTCAGTCCAAAATGAGCCAACTATTTCATTATTCATTATTTGACCCTATTTCATTATTGCACCAAGTTGTTGATGCAAGACAGTGTAAACATGTGGATTCTTGCTTACTAAACGCCTTTAAACAGTTTGACCAAAGGGTTTGGGTATATCAGAGGTCCATGGTTAACTAGCTGTGTGATTTATCTACCAATATTACTGGTGTATATATCACCGAATGTGATTGGTTTAAAGAACCTAGATCATCATGAACGTAACGAGGGAATGTTTAAATTTCATTATTGACCGTTTACTTTACCCCTACTGTCACAAAAATGTGTTGAAATAACAAACGCCTGGCATTTTGAGAACTCAAAGTTTCAGAAAATTAACCCTTTTCAAAAAAATAATGACAGTTTTGACAACAAAGTATAAGTATAGAACACGCGGGTGACTCGAAACATGGAATCGAGTTTCAGGGGCCTAAAACTGCAAGGAGATCAAATAAGTCATATTTTTGGATGAAACACCAGTCCTGCAAGTGCTAGGAACCAAACCTGTGGCATCGGTATGAGATTCCAAGCCACTTTCCACAGAGCCAAACATTTTCTCCTCAAAATAAAACTTTTGTGAGCATATATCTGCAAAGTGACCAGGAAGGAGAGGTATCAGCATAGTGATAATAGTGATTTTTTTTAAAATAAATCACATTCAAAAGATGTATAATAGTTGCTAAATTATTATACTAAATAAGATGTGAATGGGAATATTTTACTATTAAATCACTTACTTCACATTTTTAAACAGTTTAGTAGAGTAAAAGAAACAGTTTAAAAAAAAAAAATTAAAGGTAGATGTTCCGATTTTCAACTTGAAGTTTTCTATTCTACATGAAAGGTCATCCTTAAAAACGTTGTGTCCCAAAATTTGAGATGCATAGCTATTATGGTTCTTATTTTAGACGCACAAGATGCTGTGAACTGTACCCATTGAGTAGTACACAAACTATATCGGTGGTAACCACCATTCGCGGTAATTCAACGCTATTTCGTCGATTTCTCAGTCATTATACCGAATTAGGCCGTCAAATTTCAGTATGATGATGAGAAAAATACGAGCTTTCATATGATATGTAAATCTCCGTATGTTTGAAATAATTCTGTGATACGAAAATGTGATCGGGTCATCTACCTTTAAGTAAAAAGTAAAATTATTTTTTCAAAATTAGGGCAGGTCGAAAATGGACAAACAACCAATTTGTTGTTGGCCTAAACAGTAATATTTGTTGACACTAACCTGATCTTGTTCTCCAGCATATTCTAGACTCTGGAATATATTCCATGTACATCTCCTTCTTGCTTCTAGTCTTGCTTGGTAACGCCTATACCATCTCTGTATCAATACTAACCTTAAGCTGATCTTGTTCTCCAGCATATTCTAGACTCTGGAATATATTCCATGTACATCTCCTTCTTGCTTCTAGTCTTGCTTGGTAACGCCTATACCATCTCTGTATCAACACTTACCTTAAGCTGATCTTGTTCTCCAGCATATTCTAGACTCTGGAATATATTCCATGTACATCTCCTCCTCGCTTCTAGTCTTGCTTGGTAACGCCTATACCATCTCTGTATCAACACTTACCTTAAGCTGATCTTGTTCTCCAGCATATTCTAGACTCTGGAATATATTCCATGTACATCTCTTCCTCGCTTCTAGTCTTGCTTGGTAACGCCTATACCATCTCTGTATCAACACTTACCTTAAGCTGATCTTGTTCTCCAGCATATTCTAGACTCTGGAATATATTCCATGTACATCTCCTTCTTGCTTCTAGTCTTGCTTGGTAACGCCTATACCATCTCTGTATCAATAAAGCCGCCTTGATTGCTGGAAGAAGTGACAAACAAAAAAAGATACACATTAGATTAAAACACGGCGCAATTAAAAGAGGTTTAGATCTGTCTCAAAGCTTTTTTCACTCAAATCCATGATAAGAAGGACCTTGGACATATTGGTAACGAAGCATGGAATAACAAAAGCGTACCGTTTTACACATCTAATTTTTAAAGAGAATTGTCGGACATGTAAAGGTACATGTATCATGCCAAGTTTTGTTTTGTTCTGTCAAGTATGTCTTATAAGGTCTATCGCAAGTAAAAATCAATTGATTATCGTTTTCTGATGCATTATGGGATAGAAAAGGGGGCACATTTTGCACCTTTACAATCCCTCAATGCAACAGAAAAGGATAATCAATTGAGTTTTACCTATTTGCGATAAGTTCTATGCTTCCTCTTCTTAAAAAGCTACACTCTCAAAATGACACTGTCAATTTGACTTAGTAAAAATTATTATTCGGCGAGGGGGGAACCTGTTTTACGGTCCCGACCGACCCACTTTTTGCATTTTTTAAGTCATGTAAAATCAGCCGTTTTTTGGCCGAAAATATGTCGAAAAAATGTTTCACAAATTTTCCAACAATTTCCCGATTTTTGCAGATTTTGGTGACATTTTAGGTAAAAAAATCAAATTTAATTTTAAAAAAGGTGGTTTTTTTCGGTGCCTTACTGTAGGCAATGCATGGTGTACGGGAAAATATCTCATATAGAGTTTCAAAAATAGCTTTGCTAAAGAGAAACATAAAGGCCTCTACAGTCAACAGTTGTACTTGAAACTGACCAAGACCAAGTCCATCTACATCATATCCACAAATATTTTTTGATGTGGATGTGCTTTAGAATTCTGAAACATTCACCCTAGTATCTAAAGACACAGATTTTCATGTTTAAGTCATTCTTTTTAACTTCCCTTTATAGATTAAAAAACAAATCCCCCATGTTCTCCAATAGAAATGTGATCATTTGCGACTCACTTTGTACTAGATTTTTTATTCATCTTTTTATTCTCTATTTACAGAGCGAGTATCCCTGTGGAAATAATATTGAGTTCCCCATGACCTTTGAACTCACAAAAAAGAGATTCAAGTATTCTAAACACATTAAAAGCAGTTCTTAACTTCGTACGCATAATTAAGTATTTCAAATCAGATTTTTTTTCTGATTTCAAAAACACACAATTTTGTTTCTTTTGCCCTTTTCTCATAGAAATGTTGGTGTGCCACTAAATATCCACCTGTTTTTTGCATTAATTTCAGCTTCTAAACTATCAATCCATTAACCTTTAACGACATACCCATGCAAGTAAACGAGAGGGATTATATCAAAATCGTATCAAAGGCTTTAACCACCCTGGGCAACGCACGAATAGATGGATAGATTGATAACGTATAGATTACGGGATGCTCATAATATCCAGCATGGAATATCCGATTGCAATCAATGGCAGGGAAATAGATTATGTAGCAGTATTAAGTTGTGCTTGACGTATCTGATGGCGATCTTTTCCACAGCGTATTGCATCCGAGCAATATATAGAGGGGTTGGTTGTTCTTCTTATCAAGTCTTTCTGTATTCATTTATATATATATAGTGATCAAGCGGAATGAGTCAAGTTATAGGAAAAAAGAAGTGACAAATTCTTATGTTTTACTATGTTTTCTCAGTTGGTAAATTGTTTGTAACTTAAAAACTAGAAGTTCAATTTTAGTAAGGTTTGGACCATACTGTAGCATTTTCAACCTGCTTTTAAATGATGGACAGATATAAAAATTGAAAACTGCCGACATGTGACTCATCTCGCTTGATCACGTCACATATGGTGATGAAACGTGACAGACAAAGCACAATGCCCTAGTTTTGTTTCCCATTTGGGGACATGAATATGTTATTAACCACGTTTCTTGTTTATATTTTCGTTTGTGTGTTTATTTTGACAGTTGATGCGAAATTGTCTTTCTTTCTCTTATGTAAGTGTGACATTGGCATAACATTGTACCTCATACTATACGTAGTCTTGTTTCCCATTTGGGGACATGAATATATAAATTTACCCTTGCTTCTTCTTGATATTTTCGTTTGTGTATTTATTTTTACGGCTTCTGCACATTTTGTTTTTCTTCTCAGGTCTTTTATATTCATTAAGAGTAATCAAACTTGACAGACAATTCCACCTTGTACTAGTCTTAATTCCCATTTGGGGACATGAATATATCATAACCCGCATTTATTGTTTACATACCGGTTTGCGAGTTTATTTTGACAGTTTCTACGCGGGGCTTTTTTCTTCTTGAGACTTATGGATTCATGTATGAAAATTAGCTGTCCTAGTTTTGTTCCCATTTGAGGGTTTGAATTCATCATTATACGCTTGTTTTTCTTGTTTACATTTCATGTGTGTGTTTACTTTTGACGATTGGTGCATGGTTTGTTTCATTTTTGTTGAAGCATCACCTTACACTCACTGTTTAGGCTCAATGGATTATTGAGGCGTTAAAAATGTGCAGCAAAATATGTTTTCTCTGTTCCCACTTTCAGTTAAGCTTTAACACTTGCTACGCGACTATTATTTTTACCATATAAAAAACAGATTTTTCAGAAACCTTTCCCAATTTACAAGGAATATCTCAAGGATTACTGAACCAATACTAGGCATGTTGTACTTCTCATGGTGATTCCAAATATGGTAATCAAATTTTGACATTTTTGAAATATTTTGTGACATCTTGGAATGTCGTCTGCATACGCCTTCCGCATGGAAAGTGTTAATAGACACATGGGGGGTATCTATCATGCTATAGTTTGATCAGTTCCAAATTGGCGAAGCCGCTTTACAGTAGCAAATTAATATGGATGGACGCAGCTGCTCATAAAGGCAACAATCGCACTGTGCATCATATGCATGATGAGTGTGTGCGGCCAAAACCGTCTGTGTGCACAAGTACGCTTGTATTTCTTTTGCACGCGAAGAGATAAAAAACAAATATTTCTCACCAATTTGGAACTGATTAAACTATAGTGGGGTGTCACACTGGATTTCTTTTGGGGGGGGGGGCAAGAAATAGAAATCCTAAACTTTACAGAATTTTCCATTTGTAAACATAACAAAAAGTGAAATAACCCACCTTTCTAGGTTGAAAAAAAAACACCTTAAGAAATTGGTCCCATTCACGAAAAATCAAGCTAAAACAGAATAACAAGCCACTTTTGTTGGCTGGAAAACCTGAGATATGGGTCAGAGTTTCTAAAAGTTTCTACTGTCACCTACAGATATAATGTCATTATTCTTACATAACATTTTTTTTCAAACCAAGACTATATGTCTGTAAAACCATGGTTAAACGTAATTGCTTACATAAAGAAGATTGAACAATACACACAACACACAATTTATTATATTGTTCATTGTCTCCATATTCTTTCACAACCATTGTCTTTATCCCTGTATATCATAAAACTAAGAATTATTCCTTTTAACCAGGGGGGGGGGGGGGTACTCAAATTATAATTGATGTGGGGGGGGGGTGCCACTGGAGGAATCCTGACCCACTTTTAGGAGTGTTTTACCTCAAAAAATGGCTGATTTGACTGAATTCTTTTCATGATTTGGGACCCATCTTTGGAGAGAGACAATTCTGAGTTGGGACCCATTTTAAGGCGTTTTCTTTTCACAATTTAGCATGTTTAGCATTTTACAGCACAAACCATACCCCATGTTTAGGGAATTTTTTCTGCAAAAAAGCGTAAAGCGACCTATTTGGGCGGCACATATTTTTAACCTAGATAAACATTGTAAAGACAATTGTTACAATTCTTTGCCGCCATTGTGTTTACCCGAAAAACAGACCAGACCGCAAAACCTAGAATTATGTTGCCTTACCCTGGACGCTGCACATAATGCATACTTGCTTTGGGCTTTAGATAAGAAGATTGAAGAGTGTAGACAATAGCCTGACAGACCAATTATCTTGTCAGTTCTGTAATAGCAGACTATGCTGGACAAATACATGTATTAGTTACTTCATCTAGAATTAGAATTACGGGGTGAAAATCGCGAAAACAAACCTTTCTTTGAGTAATATCTGACGTAAAAGCTGATACGTTCCAGACATAGATTTAAATAGTTTACGACGCATTCCCTGATGTCTGGTGATGTACTAAGTAGGTTTGAATATCATTAAACGGGACAATTCTGCACTTTCATGAACCATGACAGACAGGGATAGAGGGCGCCACTTGGAAAAGATTGCATAATATGACATTAAGGAAAATATATATTATAATGATAACCCTTACCCCTAACCGGGGTTTTAACCGGGATCACAATTTTGGAAGAGAAAACACAAACTAAATCGCCGGGGACTGGCCGGGTATCGATCCAGGGACCCTCTGGATGTCGGCCCGTCGTCCCATCCACCCACTAAGTCCCAACCCTCAGCTACTCGTTCTTGCAGTATTTGTTATACCTCTCTTACTATCAAGGCTCGGTTGATTACCGGCCACGCATGCGCTTAGAGATACACTTAGAAGATTATTTGTTAGTACTCAGGAGGGTTAGGGTTAAAATTCTTATAGGTTTATTTGAGAAGGCATAAAAAGCATACCTGTCGGCAAAGTGGTTCATTTTGATGGAACATTTTCATTTTGAGTGCATCATGTATGGAACACTTTCATCGTTTAATTGCATCATGTGATACGATTTTTATTTTGCATCATGTAACAGGGGCTTTATTTTCGCGGATTTCGCGAGTGCACATGAAAACGCGGACATTTAAAAACGCACAAATATTGTTTTGCAATAGAATAACATTATAATTAATGTACAAACCGCGAAATAAAAGTCTTGCACATTAGACAAAAACTATAAAATAAATAAAATAAAACATCTCTATGTGAAAATTAGCTCTTATAAAGTTTATCTTATGAAATATATTGATATATATTTTATTTTGCATCATGTAACAGGGGCTTTATTTTTGCGGATTTCGCGAGTGCACATGAAAACGTACGCACAAATATTTTTTGCAATAGAACAACATTATAATTAATGTACAAACCGCGAAATAAAAGTCTTGCACATTAGACAAAAACTATAAAATAAATAAAATAACACATATCTCTACGCGAAAATTAGCTCTTATAAAGTTTATCTTATGAAATATATTGATCAATATAATTTTTTGTGCTCCAATTGAACACAGTTTAGGGGTATTGGGCATAGATATCATATGCGCAGTATGGCACTAGATAGGCAACTCCCAACGTAGAAGCCGAACAATTTTGTTTACATCTCACACAGCCGTGCTTACTTGTGAAAATATTAGGCACATACGCAGTCTTTACCACGTTATTTTTCAGGAATGAATATTTTATCTTGGTGTCTTGAGTCTTGCTTGACGTGGGGATTTCGCCGCACAATTTAAGCCTTTACGCACTTCTCTTATGAATATTCAGGTGGGTACCGAAAAGTACCCAACTGAATATTCATGAGCTGATTCAACACGGAAAGGATAGATCGCGTCACGGCGCGAAGAGTTAGTGCTAGCTTCATGCGTTTTGGCAAGTTTCCGATCTACGCTCTGCCTTTATATCTATGGTATTGGGCCACTTGCCCCCTATTTGTTTATTTAGGGATTCAACTGCGATGTCTCAAATTATGTAAATGGAGTAATACTCTGTACATTTTGACAGAATTTTTTCAGAAATTAAAATAAAATCTGATAGAATGTGGGTTGGTTGTGAAGTAGATTGGTCTGTTATGTTGGAAAATTATCAAATTTTTCAGGTACAAATAAAACTGTAAAGTTGTTTTTGTGTGTGTTTTAAAGTCGAAACATAGGTACTAGGCCAACGTTATTGAATGTAGATGTTTGTGTTTTCATATAATACATATTCAAATCACACGAAGAATTCACACATTTCATTTTTGTACAATCTTTATGGTGCACAAAAATCAATTGTAATTCAGTGCAAAAATGTGTAAAAAAATGTTCCTGTCTTCAAACGCTTCCAGTTCCACATGAACGAGAAAAATTACATTGATAAATTAACGATAAAAAGCGTTCTTTGAAAACAGGCGACCCAATTTCCGTTCAAACGGATGACGATTTAAAAGCATGTTACAGTTACACAAACACTAGCGCACCTCAATTTTGAGTGCACACTTTACGTGTCTCATCAATTGGACTCTGATCAAAAAGGAATTACTCTATCTATAAATTGGCACGTCCATTGACAGTTACGTTAACCAGGCAGTTGCTAGGCAACGACATGTTATTGTTCCATAACGAATCAACAGGTTTGGCTTTTTTTTCTCGCTTTTTTGCGTCTTTTTTGTTTTCATACAAATGGTTAATGTTGGTTTCCATTGTTCCCGTTCGTAGCAGGCAATTACTTTTTTCCCTCAATATTGCTAAAAATAAAACATTTTTTCATGCAAACTGCCTGTCAACATGCACATGGCTCATTCCATGAAGTTGGGGCATATTATGTGACATCCAAGTGAAATTTTCAAAATGGATATTTTCCAACTCTTTCTTCTTTTTTAGGTTCTACATTTACCTAAGTCCAATGTAGAACTTTTTTTTTTAATGTAACATTTGGTGAAAAATAACCGCACATGTTCAACAGTTGGATGACATTTCCAAAAATCCTGATGCTACATGGACACCATTTCCCATTTCCATATCATTTTCTAATAAATTAGCTTAAGATGTGGGCCAAGTTTCTATACCTCAATTAACTACTTGGAACCACAAATACATGAAAAGAAACCAGATTTGTCTAGATTGAACAGAACTTAACGAACAAGACATCGTAGATTAACTGTTTTATGTGAAAACTCATTGAAAAGTGACTCTTTATTTTGCAATTTGTATAATGAATTTAAATAAAGTACATATCAATATTTGTTTGATGTAAAGTACTCTATAAACCATGCACATTGATTACATTATAGTCATAAAGTAAGTATGAAGTATTATTTACCTGTATAATGTTATAAAATGCACTACCGATGCTACATGGACACCGCGTCTTGTAACATTGTTAATAATAAGACTATTCATACTGTTACAATTATTTGAGTGTGAATGGTTTGTCTACTTGTTCATCATATCAAGTAGATACACAGAGTGAATTGCTTGAAATTTATCTAAACACTGTTCATGTAAAATTTACCTTTTCTGTGTACTTAAGTATTACGATGCTACATGGACACCGTGCCCTAAAATATTTGGAACAGCTTGAACAGGTGCATCTTTTTCAGATCAATAGAGAGGATGTACTATGATGTTAACTTTTTATGTTATACACACACGATAAAATTAATAACATGGATTGTAAAACTACAAATTACACAAAAAGATAACCTGCCATGAAGCATAAAACATAATTACCTATGATACACATACACCATTTCTTACAATTACACAATAACAATACACCATTGATCAAAGAAACTTAAGATGTCCACTGAAACAAACTTCATGCAGTGTTGTTCTTAAAGTACCCTTTGTGATCTTAGTCTCTTTGCTCGTTTCTGATTGAATCATCCTCTATTATTGATAAAGATTATTGAAAAGTTTGATCACTTAAAAAGTCAGTTTGCAAAAAAATAATTTAATTGCCATGATGGATTTCTTTGGAAAGGTACTAGTTTTTGAAAATGATGGGTTCCTTGTCTTCATCTCCATAAATTCCAGGACGATAGAACTGTCTTCTGAATTAATGTCAAGAACCTGCAAATCAAAACAAAATAAACCCTATGGCTTAGTATCTTCATGGAACATTGTGTATTGACATTGGAGTAGATTATTTATTCATGTTGCACTTTTTGTGTTGCAGGAAAATATTTATATTAAAATCATGCTGGAGTATTTTATTTATTATTCATTTAACATGAAAAAGAATAGCAAAGGATAGAGAACTTAATTGATTTACAATTATTTGTTTTATTTATAGTAAATTAAAGTAAAATAAGGGAATGTTTATTGTGAATTCAGTGAAATGCTAATGGAAATGGTGTCCATGTAGCATTGTGTATTAATATATTTCATTAGATATACATCTCTCATAATATGCCTTTTTTCCTGTAAAGTGTAGTAAAATGTAGGCAATGTTTTGAATGTTTTGGGTGATGGATAATTTCGAATGGGGTAATTGTTTTAGTCTAATTAGGCAAATTTTATGAAATGCTACATGGACATGGTGTCCATGTAGCATCGTATTGGTAAGCTATATTATTAGCATTAAAAGAGCAAAAACTAATTCATTATTAACTTCAAAGTTTATTAATGATGTGATTCTACAAAAAAATTACAATTTCAACAAACTATAACGATACCCAATGCAAAATATTGCCCACGCTATGCCCGATGCTACATGGACGCCAAATTATTATGGCGTCCGTGACTCAAATTAATATCATAACATGAAAAGAAATTCTGATTCAGTGTTTCCCTTTCAATAAAAATGCATTACTAAATACAGACATACAAGCAACATTAAGAAATAATTACAATCGCACTTACCATTCACAAAACTATCCAATGTTTACATTTTGATGCTACATAAAAGTCCCGATGCTACAACGGGACACCAGCGACTGAAACCTTGATAAAACTAGCCCACATGTGGCAAATTCCAAACAAACCTGATAGCTATTGACCTCTATCCTTACAAAAAGAAATATGGAATGTTTTATTTATCTCCAGGGGGGGATTCCCACAAATTGCATAGGATGTTTATCACGATGCTACATTTTATGGTTAGGACACCATGCACACGGCACGGTATACTTTTTCATGAATATATGGAATGGTCTTCATGAAATTTATTCTCATTTGCAATAGTTTTCAATTGATAAATGCTCTTAATTTTGGAAAATAATTTAAAAATGTATGATAGAGAACTACCCCCATTCAGCAATGAAAACTCCCGATGCTACACGTGTATATTTTGTGGACACCGTGCGTAGCATCGGAAAGGCAATTTTCATGTTGCTTGGGTGAAAAATCAGTCCAGCGTGACGAGGTGTTTTGGTCAGTAAACTATGAATACATGTATCTTTTATTAATCAAATCGATTTCCAAGCAATTCTATGATAGTTTTGCTTACATAAAACTCATATTAATGGTTGTGTTTTCCATGTCACGTTTTTTAGCAAAAATGGTCTTGGACACCACCTCATTTTTTATTTATTTTTTATTCAAGGAAGGGTCGATTTTTTTTTCTTTTTTCATGTCTCAATACTATAACCTAGTACTGTTTTTGGACACTAAAATTTTTTGATATACACATAGAGTAAAATAGTTTATAAGCTGCCTAAAGTACCAAATTCTGCTATTTTAACAAATGCCCCAACTTCATGGAATGAGCCACATGCATAATTCTGCCACATCAGGCCTAAAAAGAAGAAATCTTTGTTGCTCAAATGAGTAAACATAAGCAATGGCTTGAAAATACTTTGTTTATAGAAACATGGACTTGTATAAAAGGTTCTCTAGGTTTATTGATCAACATAGTAAAAGCTTGAAAAGGAGGTCATTTTATTTGACAGAAAGTTTAAAAGGTTTCTTACTTCGAGGCACTTTTTTTGGACCTCTCAAGTACCTCTCCCCCTGTACCGAAAGCAAACACACTTTTACCATATTATTATATGTAAATTATAAATTACTATTGGCTGATATTCATCACACTGTGTATATGATTAGCATTCAAGTCTCACTTCCTGATCACTCAAGATCATATCATTGTTCATCGAACCTCACAAACCTCCCAGTGGCATATTTTTGCCCAAGAGATAACCGAAGATAGATAATAATACTGTTAGGAGATCCACGTTTAAGCGTCATGTAGTCGCACGACTTTTTTGCGTGAAAATATCAGAACACTCTTGAAGATGAAAATGATTATTCACTATTTGAAGTGTGAGAGCTATGATGTTGATATGCCAGAGACTTGGACTCCCAAAGTGCCCCTTGGCTATGTATACACCATTTCACACCAGGATGACATGGTTATTTCAATGGGTTGATGATGAGTACAGTCAGTATACAGAGGCACAAGTAACTTATGCAGTTTATTAATTAACCCTAACACTCTTGAGTACTACGAATTACTACGATGCGGTGTGCTTGTGTCACCCAGGCTTGACAGTTTTTCGATGAATTAATGGCCCCAGGGTATATACATGGCGGAATTGGTTTCCCCCAGTGGCCTAGCGGTAGATCATCTGCCTCTGAATCCAGAGGTTTGGGGTTCGAGCGCCGGGGGCGTAGGGGCACTTTTTCCCCTCGCTATTTGGCCGCAAAAAAAAAATCGTTGGAAAAGGTGCCTCTGGGTTAGGGTTATAGAGCGATTTTTTTTCACTATTTCTCTTTTTTCATTTTTTTCTTCTAATTTTGGTCTCATTAAGCTACATGAAGAAGCACAGTGCTTGTGAAGATATTTGTTTTAAAAAATTATAAAGCCATACTCAGTGCAGTTTATTGATTGAGCCACATATGAAGACACACAAGTATTGAAGTAGGGAATAATATTCATTTTTTAAATACGAGTAAAATAAAAAATCCCAATGATTTATTCCGCAGCTCCTGGACATTTTCGAAAAAATTGTGCCACACCCACAGAACCTACAATCTTATGCCCTGTATCATTACAAACTTGCCTGTTACATGACACCGAGGAAGAATACACCAGATAAAACTGGTTTGAAGCAACCAATAGTTCCAGATACTAGGAGTTAATTGGATTCAATTCTGTAGGGTGAATAACAACTATCAAGATGCCTTTCAACATGGGTAGGCCAATTTGGGATTTTGTATGCCTTTAAACCTAACCCTACCAAATACCACGAAATAGCGCGACCCTGCCAATCTCCCAGTGCATGTGGTTTTCCATGACGTAATCGACCAAGCCTATCTAGTGAGCACAATATACTACGCGAACGTGAAGCTGATAGCCGTGGCTTGCCTATTCGAGCTGGCGGTTGATGTGCGTAGGGTCCCTGAATTGATTCCCGGTCGAGGAGCGGCGATTTATTTGTTCATCTAATCTACCAAATTCTTGTTTTTGTTTTAAAAACAAGTCGAGGGTTAGGGTTATGTAGAACAAAATCCTTTGGCATGTGTTTTGTTTCACACACTTATATCTGTCTTGGCAACAGCACTTCTTATAGAGCCGATACACACTATATATTATGAGACCGATAACATATAGTTTATACCTTGAAGTGTGTATGGTCATCGTGTTAAGATTTCAAGCGTGCCCTACACAAAGTTGCCGGCGTATGTATTGAACGTATAATGCAGCGTTGCCGCGCATTTTATTTTTTGTTATATATAAATCACATTCAAAAGGTGTATAATAGTTGCTAAATAAGATGTGAATGAGAACATTTTATTATTAAATCACTTCATTCATGTTTTAAAACAGGTTAGAAGAATAAATAAACAGTTTTTAAAAATGTGTTCTACAGGCAAACAGACCTCTCAGGTAGGGTCGGTTGGCCAGGCATTTATATTTTATTTGTTTGCAAAACAAATCTGGAATTTTGGGGGAATTTCCAACAATTTTTGAAATTTCCAAATAAAATGTTAATGAAAAATGAAATTGTTCACAACATTTTTCTTTAAAAAAATGAAGTGAATTTTTCATTTTTAAATGGTAGGTTGGAGCTCATTGATTAGGGTTTTTTGTGTGGCCTATAAAAGCAAGATTTGTATATAAACTATGATGTATACACACACGCCCACAGCATTCAGCAGTGTCACCATAGCACCCATCCATACACATTTTGTAACTGTGTAGTCTTCTACACCTGTCCCCCCCCCCCCCCCCCCATCTGGGACAGCACCCATCCATACACATTTTATAACTGTGTAGTCTTCTACACCTGTCCCCCGCCCAAGAAATATGCACACAGTGCACTGAAAAAACAAAAACCTGTCAAAGACTCGTAACCCTAGCTTTCACAAATAGTGCATTCTTCTCTATACTGCTAACTTTACACTTTCCAATCACCGATACTTCTTCGATACATCTCCATGAAAGCTTGTGTAATACAATAAGCGTCTTTAGATTTTGGCTTCATCTCAATTTCACCAACCTGAACGTAGATGGTCTTGTCACCCTCTAACATAGCAGTGCTTCTTCTCTCTACTACTTACTTTACTATTTCAATCTACCATATACTTCTGTGAGACAACTCTATGCAAGCTCCGTGTAATTTAAGCGTCCTTAGATTTATAGTCATCTCTATTTCACCATTGTGAACGTAGAGATCTGGTGTTCTGTGTTGCCACTCCCAATATGTTGTAGCCTAATTGGGCTTCTGTTTTGCCATGTAGAAATGGCAGATCCCATATTGGGCTATATTCCAGTTTGAAATTTGCTACTTGTGTAGACGCCCTCGCCCGGTTTTATTACTATCAACCAAGCTGATCTAATTATAGGTCCCATCCAAGCTGTTCTAATCAGTGGCTCATAATCCCTGACTCTATCATTGCCGAAATATGTTACCAAGCTGTTCCAACCAGTGGGCTACCCCCACCATCTTCGACTCTGAAATTATCGCAAGCGAGCTCCATTATGACAGGATTATGTTAATGAGAAAAGTACCAAGCCCGAAACTAGCGCTACTACTTGTGATGATATTTTTGGCAACACTGTAAGACTTAGCTAGAGCGCATTACGCTCCATAGGGGTTTACAATAATAGTTAATACAAAGATATTTCTTGCACCTTATTCATTTAACCGTGTAATAGGATCCCATGAAGCATGAAATGCTGCGCAAAAATAAAAATCTGATATTCCTTAAGGAAAACACATATTTTACATTGTGCCATGAAACTTCTAAAACAAAGTGCACCACAGATCTGTATCAAACAGGTGCCTTATCGCAAAGTTTTCATGCTACAAACAATAATTTGTACCTTAATCGAATTCCGATGTCTCCGACATCGCATCCCGAAATTGTTAAAAAAAACCATTTGAATAAGATCTATCACACAGTGTGAATTTCACTTTGAAGTAACAATTTGTAACAAAATATTCATCAATATTTTCTGATGAATGGTACAGATGTACTACACCACTACGAGATTGTGAAACTCTAAACTACTATATTACTATAGAGATCTATAGGATGACAGTCTAATGAAGCATTAAAGTGTTGAATCTAGTACAGTTGGTTTGTATTAAGTGTTAGGCAAAAAAAACCAGTTGTTGAGTTGCCTTTAACCGACCGACCCAATCTTTGCAAAATCTTGGGTCAGGATTTATTTATTTTTTGATAACAAAAGTTGAACATTTAGCAAAAAATATCAGGACAAATCCTTTATTGCTCGGTAAAATGATAAAATCTAATCATATCTTTAATAATTCTTTGCTGAAAACACAACCTAAAACCGCTAATATTACACCCTAAACAACCCTGCCCTGCATCCTTTGGCCGGTGATTTTTAGAAAGTAGATTTTCTTGCAGATATTTCTGATCATAAATCATAAATATATTCTGAGTAGCTGAGCGATACTTCAAAATTACTTCAAAATCATGGTTTAAAGAGTGAAAATAAACTGTCCTGCTAGCAGATCAGTTTATTTTTCACTCTAAATTCACTCTAAAACCATGATTTTGAAGTAATTAAGAATCGTATTTCTCTGTTACTCAGAATATATTTATGATTTATGATCAGAAATGAAAATCTGCAAGAAAATCTACTCTCCAAAAACAATCATGAATAGAGGCGCCCCCTGGAAAAGGTCACATAATATGCCTTTAAATGAACATATCGTAAAATCTAATTAAAAGACGTAACACTCTTTGACGATTTTATTTCAATTCAAAGCACGATCTTTGACTGCAAGCATTCCCGACATGCCAAAAATGGGTACTAAGGGCAGATAAATGAGGCTGATTGGTGCTTATTTTATGTGTAATCCAATGGGACACTTATTTAGTGCTGTGCCACTTACTCCCTTACAGCACACTGGTGCTATGCCCCGTTTCATCTACCCGCCCCCGCCATTAGGGGAAGTTCTTGAGCTAAAGAGCTACACTGGAATTACCTGAGTTGTATCATGCACAAGTCCAAGCTGTTTTGATTTGCTGCCGACCCCTTGCTTGCTAGTTACTGATTCACGGATGAATAGGACTGTTACTACTCGCCTACTTGACTCAAATTAATCCTGCCTTTCGATAACATCTTAAGGAACCTAAGCACAGGTGTATGATAAACCATGAGTGCCCTCAGAAGCCAAATTGAGGGTAGCAACTATCTATTGGCAGCCTTTATGGCAGGGCTGGAACTTCAGATTTTTTCAACCAGCCAGTCGGGCAGGTAACTCACAAAAATACCGGCTCAACAGAAATTGCACCAGCCAGTAAAACTCACTTACACTATGAGTTTGAAAATGTTTACCTGTCAGTCAGTCGGATACTTTTGCATCTTCACCCACCCGATCCGCTATGGGCAGGCGTGTGGGTGCTATTTCAAGGCCTGCTTTATGGTACACAAAACAATTTCTGCCGGAAATGGGGACCTATTAAAGTATCAAGCGAGTATGTTCTCAGTTTAAAAAATATGAGGTATGAGGTCAGACAATCCCCTTCCACCCCAAAAAAAATAATAATAATAAAAGGTGTAACAGGCATCAGTAGTGAACATTACACAGGCTCAATTTGGTTACCAGAATTTGGCACATGTTTTATTGTTTGGGAGACAAAATGGACCGGGCTTGAGCTGACTGGGGGTGGGGGGTGGGGGCAAAGGCCGTGACTATGGAGGGGGGGGGGGGGGCATTTGTAGTGCAGTGCCACCACTTAAGTCAACCCACTTGTGCAACACTTTGGCCAAGAGGAAACGCATTATGCTTGCATCGGTAAAACCAGGTAGCAAATCTAGCCAGTATTCCTCTAACACTTTCCACGCGGCTATTAGTTTTACCATTTACAAAACAGACTTTTCAGAAACCTTTCCCAACTTTCAAGGTCTATCTTAAAGATTTCTGAACCAATGCTAAGAATGTTTGTACTTTTTTTTTAATGCATTTTTCATGGTAATTCCAAATATGGTAATTAAATTTAATAATTTTGACATTTTTGAAACATTTTGTGAAATTTTGGAATGTCGTCTGCAGACGCCTGCCGCATGGAAAGCGTTAAGGTATGTTCCAAAGCATAATAATGTAATCCATTTACCGCTTCGTTTTGGAGGCAAGCTTTGAAATGCTGCACAATCCTTTTATGATTTGCGTAATGTAAATCCTGATGCGCGATAATTGTGCTAAGTGATGCCTTCCAAAAACCGTACGTGTTTTGTCTCGATTGTGTCGGAACCCGACGGCGTTAAACCAATCAATAATAAGCCTGTAAGTTGCAAAGTGATGTTGTGATTATTCTATGCACCCACCGTATGGGACAGGTTCAGTGAACTGCCTGCCGCTCTGTGATGACATATTGCTATCTCCTACAACCAGTGCCTTACTTTAGTCCAAACAAAACCTGGATTGAACAGAGCTGTACAACACATAAAGAATACTAAAGTAGCAATCAGTGGCGGGGGCAATACCACGCAGCAGAAATGGTCTTTTCTTCTTATTTCTTTGGGGGGGGGGGGGGGGGAGTGGGGTGGGGTTGGAGATAATAATTGGGGGGGGGCAAAAGAGAAAAATGGGGGGGTGTCTGCCTTTCAATGTCAAACTTGACATTTCAGACTAATTCTAAGGTAATTTTGTGTCAAGATGAATGTTGTTATGCCTCTTGACCAGGACCTTTTTTTAAAGTGGACTTTAAGAAGAGTGATTCTTGAACTCTTTCTTCTTAAGCCTTGTTAAAGAGCATTAATAAAGTATTGTTCCTAAGTTGAGCTTCATGAAGTATATAAGTCCCAGGTCAAAGTTTGACATGGGTCCTTTTTTATAAAGATTTAAATAATACATTCTTAAACATTTTTAAAAAGAAGAGTAAAAACGTAAGAAGAATAACTATTCTTAATGATCAATCTTAACTTCTATGAAATAGAGACTAAGCTTGTTCAGATATTGATAATAGGGAATCTCTGTGCATAAAATAAATACTTCTGTGTTCAATATGACTTTATGAGTCTTGACTTGCAGTGACATGGCTTGAGCCAACCACATGACTTGACTTGACTTGATCTGATCTAACGAATCAACCTGATTTCAAACTGAGAGGAATATCTTCACATCTGTCTGTTATTTGACCTAACTTGAGGTTTAGTGACTTGGTTGTCACAGTAAATTAATCTGCGACTCATCAATCCTCCTAATAAACAAGACCTTCTTCGATGACTTGTCTTCCCCTTTAACTGACAAGTGTAAGTCACATTATAGATATCGTCCCAATCCAACTTTGTCAGATATAATGCAAAAGACATCCAGTTCTATGCATGTAAATCCCGGAATCCTGAGCTCATCTTTAACAAACCCTTGTTCCTCATGTCTACATTGTTACAAATCCAGTAAAGTGGTAATTGTTTATGCAATTCAATGTTTCCACTTTGCTTACTGTAAAAGTGGTAATTTTCGCACAATTAATTGTTCATGCTTTGCTGATTTTGAACTGTTTTGTGTGTTTTTAAATTTGCGAGTTGTAACTTCATCACATAGACTTATAAGCGAAGGAAATATATTTGCGTGTTATTATCTCGCTTTAGCTCATTCAAGCGCGAAAAGCTCAAAATATATGCAGCACAAAAATGTCTACTTAACAGTACAGGGTGTATCAAAAAAAACGCAACACTTTTTGCCGAGAGCTGTACGATTACAGCAAATCACATATCGCCCTAAAACTTGGATATTCTGTTAGGACTACTTCTTGGCTATCACATAGTCAAATTACAGCGCTAACGATTTCAAATTTGTTGCGATATTACAGACGATTTACATCTCTAGACCTTACACCATTAGCCTTTTTCTTTGGGGTTATGTTAAGTCTGAAGTCTTCCAGACATCACCAACTAATCTCCAATATCTTAGGAACTGCATCACCAACGCTGTTTAGGAAATAAGGCGCACACGGATGACACTTTAAGTAGTGCTTCTCATGCGGGAATGTGCTCGTCAATGCGTCTTGAAACAAGGACAGCATTTTGAGCGTCGAGCTGCACCATAGTGTCACCATCACAAACTAACAATGCATGCTTCATACAAAACAATTCCTACCTTTATTACTGGACTACTGCATTTGTTCATCTTTTGAATATTGTACTATACTTATATTTTATTACTTACATTAAAGAGAGAAAGAAGGGAGGGGATTTGCATTAACAGACTTTGTTTTCAAGCTGTGTCATTAACTATCAACTAATTTATTGCAAATGTCCTCAATTTTATATGATATGATACTTAAATAGCAGTTGTAGCCAGATTTTATCTTTAACATGACATATTCTTCTCAGAATGAATAGTTTGTTTCCCATTATTTAAGTACAATGGGTTATTAAAGTGTCTTGCTAAATATTGACCTGACAAGAAAATCAGGAATACAGGATAAACGATGTAAAACATGTTTTGCACTTCCCTACTTATATCATGTATATCCTGATTATATCAGCCAAATCATAATCAATATTGCTGTAATTTGATTATTTGATAGCCAAGAAGTAGTCTTAACAGAATATCCAAGTCTCAGGGCGATATGTGATTTGCTGTAATCGCACTGCTCTTGGCAGAAAGTGTTGCGGTTTTTTGATACACCCTGTCATTTGAACCATTTTGTGTGTTTTTAAATTTGCGATTTGAAAGTTCATTACCAAATTATGATACAAATCTGAATTTAACAAAACGGTATTCATTCTGTAGTCCTTCAATCTACATCAAAATACATGTAAATCATATGCATCTAACAATTAAATATAATAAAATTGAAAGTTGTAACCCTTAAACACGTGACACATGACATTTCAAGATGAACTACTTTGTAACCCTTAAACACGTGACACATGACATTTCAGGATGAACTACTACATGTAGCAACTTCTATTTCATTTTGAAAATTAATCAATTTGATAGCTATTCTTGCACCAATTGACTCCTAGAAAGCCCTGGGGTAATACATTGTTCAAACATGTCAGAAATCAAACTTTTCCAGCAAATTGATTTATTTCTTGACCTTTATTAGATTCTAAATTCGCTGCAAAGCCAGCAATCATCAATGGTAAATAGAATTTCAAATAATGAATCTAAATTATACTCTAATGGAAAATTACATCGCTAACAATTTGATTTTGTCACGCATATTGGTTTGTTAATATCTAATAGTGCAGGGTGTCTCCAATAGATACAACTTACATTTAATTGGTTGCAAATTCATGAATATGTATCAGAATTCAATAAACACTAGCGGGCACCAGCGCTTCGCGCTGGACCCGCTAGAAAATTTCACGGGGAATAAGTAAACAAAGCGTAAGAAAATTTGATACAATACTATCAAGAACATGTCCTATACATAATCCAGACGGGGCCCTAAATAATCCAAATATCGCAGGTGCTTTTGATAATCCCATGTTATACATTGCCTTAATCTAGCTAGGTAGGCCTACGTTTGTGTTTCCAGATACCTATGTAGGCCTCCCATGAGACCTGAAATGCAGGTGCCCGTTGTCCCTTACTTTATCATAGTCAAGTAAATTAAACGCGGGTGACGAAGATAGCGGACAGTAAAAGTCACAATAGGCAGAGGTCAGTAATATCAAAGCGTTATAAATGTTTATATAAATATCAATCAAGAGTATGTCCTTAAATAATTCAGGTACTAAGGTACCCTTGATATAATGTAAGTGACATGGTGCCCTTAATACACCATGAGCCTAGGCCCAATGTGCTCTTAAATAATACAGATACCCAAGATCTTAATCCGAGTAGGCCTACTCCATCAACATGTTCTTAATACCCCCAGTTATACTCCTGTCAGCGCATGTCTCTACCTATTTTGTACCCCAAATAATAAAAAGTTGAATTTTAATGTCAAAATTGAAAGTTACATAAAATTAGCTTTTAAATGTCTCCCCTGATTCTTTTATTGCCCTGCCACCCCGTTTTACTCCTTTAAAGGTATATTATGTGATCTTTCCATGGAACGCCCTCAACATCGAAAAAAATTGAAAGCAGATTTTCTTGCAGATTTACATTTCTGATCATAAATCGTACATACATTCCAAGTTACAGGGCGATAGCAATACGATTCTTAATTACTTCAAAATCATGGTTTTAGAGTGAAAATAAATTGTCGGATATCCGACAACTTATTTTATTCTAGTCTAAATTCACTCTAAAACCATGATTTTGAGGTAATTAGGAATCGTATCGCTCTGTAACTTGGAATATATGTACGATTTATGATCAGAAATGTAAATCTGCAAGAAAATCTACTCTCTAAAAAAAATCACGAATAGAGGGCGCTCTCTGGAAAAGATCACATAATATGCCTTTAACATATGGTGCTGGTGTAAGTGTCGCCACTGCCCATATGCACATACTGTATCCAGGTAATTCAGTAGGCCTACGTTCTGAGCGTTATAGTTTTATAGTCGGTCGTTTAGTTTTATGGTCGGCGGAGTCTATCATCAAGATCACTTGTACCATTCCACGCTTGTACTTGAGCGCAATGTGTGCCATCCGGGTTTTGTTTGGCCTATTTACATTAAATACATTATTCCTCCTATAGGCATGTGGGGCCTTAACGTATAGTATATGTAGTCCCTTTATCATGTTTGCTGTGTTCTATAAAGCCTCCCAAGATACTACCTGAGTGTACACCATTGAAATCCAGTTATCACAGGTGGCCCACCTGCGCATAGTATATCCAGGTAATTTGAGACTCGTTTTATAGTGAACCCCGTAATCCAGATACCACGGATGCCCTGAATAATCCAGACACTCTATAATAATCATGATAATGTACCACACGTTCCGTTTATCCAGATGCCCCATGTGCCCTTATATCCAGATTATCAAGTAAGGGAAGTGCGGAGAGGAGGAGGTGGCTTTAGGGTACACTATTAGAAAAAGGGTGCTTCAGAGGGGTTCTTGGCTGTCCCGTATAATGGTTTAAAGGTTCTTTTATTTTAAAGGCCCCAAAAGGTTCTGTAGAGAACCTTTAGAGGTTCGAAAGACCAATGTTTGCCCATATTTTGCCTATTTTGAACCTTAAAATGGTTCTTTTTTGAACCTTTTAAGGTGATATAAAGGGTTCCATACGGGACAGCCAAGAACCCCTGAAGCCTGAAGCATCCTTTTTCTAAGAGTGTACGGACTGCCTGCTTTCACTCTGCTCCGTTACAATGTGCACAGTTTGCGCCACAAACGCGTACACTTTTTTGTCTGCGTCATTACGTGTGCGCCGAACCGCGTGCGCCATGTTAAACGCGGTCGCGCAGCACAACATAGAAACGGTTGACATGGTACTGCCAGTTTCTTTATCGTTAGCAAACGTCGCATTCATCTATATATGTTACTAATGTAAAAGTGTCACTTTAAGATCTGTGTAAGAGTTTTTGTTTACATTTAGAAAATGTCGTGAAATATTTTTATTTGTCGGACGTATAAATGCTTGTTACTATGCGATCTTTAAGAATAACAAACAGCCGCATATACAGAAATGTAGCTATATCCCTGAAGAAAATATTTTGGGTGAAGACCATATGTCATCACTCATTCCGAAAACCACAATTTGTGTCCGAAAGTAGCTACCCGAGTAAAAGAAATTCAACATTTCGGATTTTCACATGTGATCCTTTCTGCGCATGTCTGAAAACGGTAAAAAACGGGCATTGAACTATCTAATTAGCTTGTGTATTAGAGGCGCAATTACCACGCTTTTTCAGTTGAGGAGGGACGCGAGTGTAAAATTATATTGAACTATCTAATAAAGCCATGTTCCGAAAATTAGTATATAGATTATACGAACAATAAGAGTAATCATTTTATTACATACTGGTGAAAACCACATTTCGAGGGTTGAGCGCCAGAAGGCCGTAACTCAATTTTTGGCAAATTGATATTTTGATACAAAATAATCAATATAACCTAGATTTTCAGAACCATAAAGAGATAACTCATAAACACTCTTAATTTGACTTAAATTAGAGTTATAAGTTGAGTTCTACAGTGTTTTGTACATGAGTCCCAAATATATATCTCAAAATAGCATTTCTTGAGTTACGGCCTTCTGGCGCTCAACCCTCGATTTGATTGGATTGAGTAGATTTTAAGAAATGAGCTATCATTACATAACACTATGGGAAATGTACCCATATGTTTACCGGAAACTCATAATGTTCCTATATATTTGACAGATTTTGCTAACATTTTCTGTGGGGAAAAAATGGAACCCTATATGACGGCACATTCCTGTAACCTCACATCTTCTTTCTTGACGATTATCTGACCGATAACCAAGATTTTGACACCAAAACAAATGAAACAATTGCGGATAACAACAAATTGTGGCAGATAACCACAATATTCTGCTGAGTTGTCCGCTGGATAACCAGTTTATTTTTCATATTTTTAAAGCTGCCCGTGTGCTTTCGTTTTGTGTCCAATTTCAATTTCAACCATATTGCTAAATGATTTAGAGCTGATTCGGAGCTAATTCACTACTTTAATAAGAGCGCACAGCTTTATTCCGTGAACTAAGGGACGTACCATTAGATTGTCAGGGGGTAGGAAGCTGGGTTCGGGTGGTTTTTTAAATTTTAATGTATTCATTCATATTGAGTTGGGTGGGGGTAGATTTGTTTTCCTCATCAGGGGGGGGGGGGGGGGGGGGCCTGCATAGAGGGGGAATTTTTTTTCTCCAAAAACGTCCTACCCCCCCCCCCCTGAAAATCTAATGGTTCGTCCCTAAGTGATGTCATGGGTGAAAGAAACAGATAATATCACCCAAAAGTGTATGAACAAAAACATATAATCAAAGAAGTACTCCACAAAAAAGAATGATAAATTTGGGCACACACAACATTTTGCAAATTGGGTAGGGTGTGCATACCCATGCATGCTATTGATACACAATATCAAGCTTTTGACAGTACTAATATCCCCTTGCGACACTATCTTGTTCTGATTGGTCGATCAGCAACACAGACAAAAAGGTCTAAATGAACCTGTATGTTTTGCTAACTACGTCCGCCGAGACGATAACAAGTGTTTGTATTAACTCCCACTGTATCATCCCAGCTGCCGCGTCTACATTAAAAACGGCTCGCATTAGTTACTAATGTGTAAAATAGACCGATATTGAAGTGGTGGGAGGTTCATGTTTTCTTTAATCATCTCTATTAGTATTTCCAACGACAAAATGATGGTTGGTTAGCTCATACAGGATGATGAGAATATTAAGGTTTCAAGGATATAACAATATTAAGCAAGAACTCACTGATACTAGGGTGATACAAAATGTGAGTGGATTTCACAAAAGAGGGGTTTTTTACATCAATTATCACAACTTTAATCGTTTTAACTACGTCATCTATTTATTTCATGCGCTCCCCAGATCTGTGAAATTAAATGGCTGGACTCTCATGGGAAAAGCTCTAAATCAGCAGTTATTCCTTTTCTTAATTCTTCATATTCCTTTCAAACAGAATAATTTCTCTATTGACCATGGGGGGCCTGTTCTACGGGTCTGACCGACCCTCTTTTTTTTAAATTTAAGAATGTCTTCTTTCGGTTTTTTAATTTTGTCATTTATTCAACAAAATATTCACAACAAATTCTGAAGGAGAAAACATACCTGACCGACCGAACCTGTCTGAAAAGCCATAGAGCAGGATATTGTTGTCGCCTCATCAATATCTCTATTCCATTGGAACGGTATAAATCATAGCAGCCTTGAATTTGTTAATTATGCTTGGATAACCATGATTCAAAACATTATCCTTACCAAGATTACATGACACTTTTATTGATTGGTTGAGAAAAAGAGGTCACTTGTTTTGTCATCCAATCTGAGACCTTTTATATAACGGTTATTGCATTTGACCTTCGATAATTGATCAGCCTAGTTGCTCAATTTAGTCAAATCTGCATTTTTTTTCATTTATGAATTGTGTTCTGGCAATATTTCAGCGAGATATTTTGCATAATATGAATACATGTACACATCTCCTAACGTCCAAGAATTGCTTAGTGACAAATTAATTTGTTCAAAAAATCACACAATGTTGTGTTAACATTTGAATCTGGTTCTGTTATTAAGTTACAATTATGAACAAAAAGTAATCATGATGAGGTCCCGGTGGGGGGGGGTATACTTAGTGGATATGAGGTTATGGGGATGTGCCGCCAAATAGGATCCCATTTTTCACCCAAATGGATGACCTTTTTTCGAAATTTTAGCAAAATCTTTCAAATATATAAGGAAATTATGGGTTTCTGGTAAACATATGGGTCCATTTTCTCCCGAAAATTAGTAAATGTTTGGGTCAATTTTCATTTTAATGGCGGCACATCTCTACCATTTGATTAGATATTGCTAAAAAAGATTTATTGCCTTGCCATTACAACTTATATAGCATATATGGGAGATAAAAGAGATGTTATAAAATGAATCATTTCTGTCTTTCACTATAGCTTTTTATATGTGTTTGGGTCACGGTTGTTTCCACTGCCTGGTTATCAATATCACCACATTCACAATAACAAGAATGAAGAACTTCATTAAACCTGTACAAATATTCCAATGTCACGGGGGAATTGGTGCACTTTATTCCCTTCCAAGGTTATTGTGATGGAAAAAAGTAGGGTTATGCTATTGTCTGGTCTACCTCTGAGAACAGACATTACACTTGATATATTTCCTATCTACTATAGAGAGCACAAATACGTTTCATATATTTTGCTGTTCATATAATGATCCATATAATAAATAATATGCATTTTGCTATCTACAGTAGACAGTTACAGTAGACAGTGAAACACATTAAATGTATTGCACTGTCTACAATAGATAGCACATCACAAACTTAATATAATTCGTTAAACAGTCAAAAGCACATAGTAAATTCAGTTTATATGTCTACAGTAGATAGCTCGTAGTGTTCGGGAAAATCCGTGATTTTTAAAGGTAAAGACCGTGGGCAAATCCTCAATTTTCGAGATCAATGTGATTTCAAGCAAAACCGAGCTCAAACCTAGAGACAAAACAAATCCTCACAAAATTCCGAGATTTAATGCGCCGTTGTATTTGTAGCAGTTCGGGAGAAACGCATTTTCATTTCGCATACATTGATCAAAAAAGTCCAGAAAAGGTTGCTATTGATCAAAAAATTTGGACCTTGGACATCGTTGGAAATAAGGCTTTACAATAATTTCACTGATTGTTTACAGTGGCCATCTTTGGGAAATAAATTCCGGAATAGCTCATTGATAGATACATTGACAAATATGTAAATTATTTCAGCCTCGTTATCAAGATGCAAGTTGATCAGATAAACCCACACTATTATTTGTAACCGAGTCTGAAAAGTTGAGGAAGTTGGCGGATGAATCGTAAGTTATGAGGCTCATACTAGTCATAGCTGTAACAAGTCATGCGCAGAAGTGCTGTATCATCATCTGAGCACGATGACATCATCCAATATGGCAATTTATTTGCTAAATATTATCGTAAATGTAAACCCTTACTACGGCGGCGGTCAATTTTCACAATTTGAAGTCTGAATTTCCAAAAACTATTCATTGTACAATTGAAAGGAATTAATTATGTACCTAACATGAACTTTTCATAAAAAAGTGTGATCATTTATTTTGGGTTGAAATCACGCTGCATCGAGCAATACGGTACCGCTTTTTTCTCCCGGACTGTTTAGGCAGAGAGATGATATTAAATCTCTCAGGTTTAGGCATTTGATGAAAAATCTCTTGCTCAATGGACAGAATTAAATCAGCTTTAGTTTTAGATGAAAATGTGGGATAAATTTTGCATTTTTAATATTGGATAAAACTGTAAAAATCCTGCTTGTCGGATAATTACCGCGGCTGAAAAAGGCATTTCCGCGATTTCCTTGTTCAATTTACTAAATCTGAGATCAAGTATAAAATTCTAGAATCATGCCATGATATCCAAGGTCACAAATTCTCCAGAACTCTATAGATAGCATAAAAAACACTTCATATTGTATTTTGCTATCTTCAGTAGATAGCATAATATGTTAAACGTAATTATGCTATCTTCAGTAGATAGCATAAATACGTTTCACATATTGTATTTTGCTATCTTCAGTAGATAGCATAAATACGTTTCACATATTGTATTTTGCTATCTTCAGTAGATAGCATAATTACGTTTCACATATTGTATTTTGCTATCTTCAGTAGATAGCATAATTACGTTTCATATATTGTATTTTGCTATCTTCAGTAGATAGCATAAATACGTTTCACATATTGTGCTATCCATATAATGGTGCATATCATAAATGACATACATATTGTCACCTGCTTTAGACCGCGCAATACTCTTAAAATGTAGTGCTCGCTTCAATAAAAAGCATGTCACAAATATGTTTGTTCAACAGTCAAAAGCACACATTTAATTTCATTTTTCAATCTACAATAGATAGCATACAATACACTTCATATTGTATTTTGCTATCTTCAGTAGATAGCATAAAATATGACATATATTTTGCAAAAACAAAATAGAAGATATTATACATAACATATATTTTGCTGTTTACAGAGAATAGCGCAATATACTTTATATGTTTTGCTGTCTACAGTAGATAGCACATAACAAACTTCATAAATTTTGTCTGATTTTTATCCCGGTTTTCAATAGATAGCATACAACAAACACACCCCTAGGTTGGGTTCCTTAACACAAAATCAGTTCACTTTACAAGATGTAATCTTAAAAGCATTCATTGAAATCCTTATTCAATTCATCTTGCAAGCCACCCTATGTGTCCACACAATCCTTACGACCTACTTCAAACACCAAATTATCCCCCACACACTGCCATTACCTTTCTATTATTTCTCCACAGCGGCAAATCATTCCGTATGAAACTCTAGAAGACGATTTGCACTGAAGTTAATATGCTCGAAACCGAGCCAACTGTATTCTTGCTTTTATGATCACATAATTTACGATTTACTAATTGACAATCACAAGACAGAAGCACTGGTTTATGTGAGAGCTGTAAATTATATTGATGGGGAATGATGAGGAACTCACTTTGGCAATGAAAGTGTGAGCATAAACTGAAGTGGGAGAAATATAGGGCACGGTGCTCTTGAAACTGTCAAGCCAGGAAGTCTTCCTGATTCCAGGTAAATAAAATTTTCCAAGGCCGCTCCGTCCAGTAAGTGGATTATAATGTACAGCACGCGGCTAGTAAAAGAGAGCGATTAACCCCTAGATTCTATCGTCAGATTAATCTTTGTACTAACACTTCTGCATCACACAGGTGATTGCATTCTTCAAGATTGTTTTGCTGAGACTTTATGCAATGTCATCTACAGTCATATTTTGATATAGCACATGTAGCTACAGTTCCAATGATTCTGTTTACTATAGATATCACCTTAACATACCCTTTGCTGTCTACTGTAGATATCACCTTAACATACCCTTTGCTGTCTACTGTAGATAGCACCTTAATATACCCTTTGCTGTCTACTGTAGATAGCACCTTAATATACCCTTTGCTGTCTACTGTAGATAGCACCTAAACATACTCTTTGCTGTTTACTATAGATAGCACCTTAACATACCCTTTGCTGTCTACTGTAGATAGCAACATTTCACGCTATATGAAGATAGCTCATGATTAACTATATTTTGCTGTCTAACACTTCATCCATATGGCGTCTACAGTGGCACATAGCATATGTTAGAATACATCACTTAACTAAGCTGCTCTTAACACTTTCCACGCGGCAGACATTCCAACGACATTCCAAAATTGCACAAAATGTTTCAAAAAAGTCAAAATTGTTGAATTACATTACCATATTTGAAATCACCATGAGAAATGCATTGAAATAAGTACCAACATGCAAAGTATCGGTCAAGTAATCCTTGAGATTGACCCTGAAATGTGGAAAATGTTTCTGAATATTCTGTTTTGTATATGAAGAGGTATTTTGCAAAAGGGCTATGGTGCATTTTTTCAAAAAATGAGTTTGATATAGAAATGTATAGAGAAAAATCATATGTTTCAAGGAAACAAAGTCATTTTTTTCAAAAAGACCTACATCTCATTGTAAACAGCCATTGAAATTGTTGTTTTGTTGCAAAAGGGCCTGTATCCAGAATTAAAACGGGTATGCAGGCCCTTTTGCAACAAAACAACAACTTCAATGGCTGTTTACAATGAGATGTAGGTATTTTTGAAAAAAATGACTTTATTTCCTTGAAACATATGATTGTGACCTATACATTTCAATATCAAACTTATTTATTTGAAATGATTAAAATAAATGATTTTTTGTGTGTGGTATTTTTTCTTTATGTACAAACAGATGGAGTTTTGTTGCAAAAGGGCCTACATCCAAATTTTCAAAAAATGTACGTAAACATGATTTTAAAAAAAATTAAAACTAGCACATTTAAAATTTATTTCAATTTCAATTAGTATGTAGTGTACCTCTTTCATAATCCATTCAGTTTTTCAATTGCTCAACTTGAATATTTAGAAACAGTTTTTTGACTTTTTCTCAATAAGAGCCAAAGTGGATGTAGGCCCTTTTGCAAAATACCTCTTCATATTGTAAAACTTATAGCCCCGTGGAAAGTGTTAAGCCTTGCTATCCTAAAAGCATTCATGCTTACATGTATTCAATTCAACTTGCAAGCCATCCTATGTGTCCAAACATTATTTGTTATGACCTACTTCAAACACCACAAATGATTTCCCCACATACTGTCACCTGTCCCTTCTATTATTATCTACTACGGTAAATCATTCCCCATGAAACTCTAGACGACAGCTTTCACTGTTCTTGAAATTGAAGACTGTATTATTTTGTTTTTATGATTGGGCAATTTATGATTTGCTAAATGACAACCACAAGACAGAAGCACAGGTTAATTGGCCAACATAAGAGCTGTTAAAAATTATATTGATGATATCCATGTGTGAGGGAATGATGATTAATGAACTTGCTTTGGAAGTGGAAGTGTGAGCATTATCTAAGGAAGAAAAAATAGAGCAGGGAGCTCTTGAAACTGTCAAACCAGGAAGTATTCCCGATTGATTCCGGGTAAATAAAAATCCCAAGGCCGCTCCATAAATGGATAATAATATACTGCACATGGCTAGTAAGCGAGAATGATTGACCGCCTAGGCTCTACCATTCGATTAATCATTGAACTAACACTTCCACCGCATCACACAGGTAATTGCTTCCTTCAAAGCAATCCCCTGGTGTTGTTTTTGTTTTTCAAGATCAAGTACTTTACAATTTGACAAATGACAACTATGAGACAAAAGTGTTGATCAATTGGCCGACATTCTTGTGTGTGGGGAATGGTGATTTATAAACTTGCTTTGGCAGTGTTAAGTATTAACTAAAGAAAAACATATACAGCAGCAAGCTCTTGAAACTGTCAAACCATAAAGTCTTCCTGATTCCGGGTAAATAAAATTTTCCAAGGCCACTCCATCCGTAAGTGGATTATAATGTACCGCACGCGGCTAGTAAAAGAGAACGATTAACCCTAGATTCTAGCGTCAGATTAATCATTGACAAATATACATTTGATGGGCATCACTCGGATGATCGCTCCAAAGATTTTGTTGCCGTCTACATTGCAAAGCCGTCTAATGAAAGATTGCATAATGTTGTCGTCTACAGAAGATTGCACGTGCGTTGCAGTCTCCATGACTAGATACAATATCTAATCTCATATTTCATTGATTGCAGTCGATTATAAAGCAGTGACTGAAATGCGCTAGCGTATGCACATGTATATCTAGCATTGAAAGTTGCACCATCGCATTAATATTAAATTAAAATGGAGTAAAGCATCATCAGCCTGTTCGCATAGTAAAAGTTGGAATTAGATCACACACTAAAAAACACCATTTTCTCCAGGCAAACGGACCTCTCAGATAGGGTTGGTTGGTCTGGCGTTTTCGTTTGGGTTTTTTACTAACATTTCGGGAATTTTGGGGGAAATTTGAACAATTTACAAAATGTCATAAACAAATTCAAAATTCCTAAAAAGAAATATTCCCAACTTTCCATTTTTTCCATTTTTAACTTTCTAGCCTGTTTCAAATAACACATCCACTGAGCTGTCAACGTAAGAAGACATTCAAAATAGAATTTTATGAATTTATATAAGATATATGAAATGAATTTATTTATTGTCTCCTGGAGTTGCTCTCAGAACACGGATTCACTCGGGTATAACACATAATAAAAAATAGATTTCTATGAATTTATACAAGCTATAGAATATCAATTTATTTATATTTTGTCACACTACTGCCAGTACACGGATAACACACCAGGGTATTACATTATGCCTTCATTTAGACCGAAGAAAATAGACTACAAATTCACTATTTTACTATTTAATTATGAAATTATTAATTGTTAATACATTTCAAAATTACCTCGGGCTAGCGTATGAAGGTGTACTGAGATACTGAGATGTTTTCTTTTTACGTTAGGCTTGGTAGCAAGACTGACTGAAATATAGGAGCTAAATGGTAACTTTAAAAATGCGAAGCCATCCACATTTTTGCTAATTTGATGTCTAATTTTTTGAGAATTATCAAAAGAAAAAATGAAAATTCTTTTTAATTTCTTTTCTTTTTTTCTTTTTTTGTGTGTGCAAATTTGTCCTCAGACAGAAGTTTCTCCCATCTGCAGAACAAGGTTCGTTTGAAGTCTTATAGGAGGAATTGCTAAAAAACTGCTAAAAAAAAAAAAAATCAATCACAAAATTTCCAACGCAATAACTTGTTTCAATGCTAAGCCACTTTCTTGAAAATGCAGAGAGGTCTCAGTCAAAATGCGCTCAAAAGAGCAACTCTGTCGTCTGTTCAATGAAGTGTTTTGTTGACAACTAAAGTGTGGAGTGATGCTCTGTTGACTTTCAGCACGAAATAGTGATGAATTTGGCACATTGAGAATGAGACCTCTCTATATGTGGCTGAGCACTAAAATTGAATTGAATTGATTGATTTTATTAACATTTCACAGTCGTGGCCCTAAGGCCAAATTGCATGAAATTTACATGATAAAAACATTGAAAAACAAGACAAGGAACTTATTAATTAATATAAAAGAGAATATTGCACATTATAGATAAAAACATCAACAATATGATATGGTATAAAACATTGAAAAACGCCGAAGAACAAGGCATGGTAATTATGTGATTAATTAATATAGAAGAGAATATTGCACATTATATATTTTTTTAAATTGCATTATGTACATAGCAAATACCATTATAAAAATAGAAGTGGGTGCAGAAAAATCCTGGGCCTATTTATTTAAAAGCTGCACAAAATACGGCACAGGACTGTTTTTGAACCTATTAGTCCTGGCTGGCAGCTGAGAAATCTCACTATTATTGCGTACAATACGACCATGGCACTCCCCTCTGGTAGGCGGTATTAGGGAACTGGTGCGATTTGATTTGGAAAGCCCTTCGGCAAACCTAAGACAGTGCCCTTCACGTCTACCAGAGAGGGTGTCAAATTTGCAAATGTTTAAAGCATCCTCGTAAGAAGTATAATTACGGCCAAGGATTATTCTGCATGCCCTTTTTTGAGTTGATTCTATTTGTTGAGACTGAGTAGCTGAAACACTCGAGTGCCATACCACATCGGCGTACTCAAGAATTGGTCTGACATATCCACTATATACAACACTGAGCTCATCTTTGGTGAAACCGAAACGTTTTAAAGTCCGAAGCATAAACAAACGGGAATTAGCTTTTTTCAACGTACTGTCCACCTGGACATCCCATTTAAGGTTGTTTTGGATGCGCACACCAAGAACTTTAGCTTCAGTGACATATGCAAGTGGTTCAGTACCAATTCTTAAGTCGCGTAGTGGTGGTGGTTGTTTAGAAAAGGCAATTTGGAGTCCTTGGCACTTAGTGGGATTTAATTTCAGGTTGTTGTCCGAAGCCCATTTTGTAAAATTGTCAAGATCATCTTGGATTGTACTTGTTTGGTATCCATTATAATTTTCAGCGAAACTCAAATCATCAACATACTTCAGACATTTACTCCCAGAATTAAGTGCAGCATCATTAATTAAAATCTGAAATCCAATTGGGCCTAGTTTTGTACCCTGAGGAACACCACCGTGCAATTTAGTATAGTCTGAAAGAACATCGTTATACCTGACACACTGTTGCCGGTTGCGAAGAAAGTCGCAAATCCATGGAACGATGGACCTACGAACTCCAATGTCAATGATCTTACCAATTAGAAGGGTGTGATCAACTAGGTCAAATGCCTTAGAGAAATCCGTAAGTACCACCGTTCCAATATTGCGACTCTTCTCCGCACCCTGAAACAGGAAATGAACCAACGAAACCAGATAATGAGTAGTTGAAACTCCTTTGACATTGCCAAATTGTCTGAGATCAATACCATGGTCAACATCCTCAAGCACCCACTTAGTAATAAAACCTTCTGCAATTTTAGCAAATATTGAAGTGAGGGAAACTGGTCTAAGTTTATCAATACTTGGTGGTTGTTGCTTGGGAATAGGAACCACAATAGCTTGTTTCCACTGAACAGGCACATAGCCTTCCCTGTAGGAGGAATTTAGAATATCTGTAAGTGGTACACTTAATTCATACGCAAACTCCTTTACCAATTTTGGTGGAATTTGATCAAAGCTTTTGCAGATTTCAATTTTTTTAGTTCAGCATAAACATCCCATGGGTACAATTGAGGAGCAGCTTCCTTGGCAGGTAAATATGAAGGTAATCGACTAAAATCAAGAGGTTCAAGAACCTCGGATACTTTCGCAAATTTTGAGTTAATAGCATTAGCAATGCTTTTGAAATCGTTATCCTCGATACCCTGGATCTTTATGCTGAGGTCAGATTTAGTAGCATTAGTAACTGTTCTTATTTGTTGGTGCCATTTTCTTGGCTCAGTCTTTTGCAAGTCCCGGATTCTGGTTGTGTGGTAGTTTGATTTAGCCTTTTCAATTTCTCTTTTAACCGAGTTCCTTAATTTACGCCACTGTTGAAGGTCATTTTAGGCAAAAGCTGTTTGGCGTTCAGTAATGAGCAATTTAATGTAGGGGGTCAGCCACGGCTTGTCGTTGCAATGCAACTTTGTTTTCTTTAAAACAAGTGATTGCGACACATTTGGTATCTATGGAAAGATAAACACATCAGCTCTCAATTGATGTACAACACACTATATAAACATATAACGAAATAAACAAAATTTAAATTCAAATGCTGAACTATTTTTGAGGAGTTTATCTGCAACGTTTACTGGGAGTTACTGACGACATGGTTTAAGAACAACAGATAGCTACTCTTCTTCAAGATTGTATAAAACAAGCATGGCTGTCTTGCTCTGCAGCCAAAGGCTGATGATAATACCATGGAGTTTTGGTCAAAAGTGATTCAATCAATTTTGTCCCCCCTTTAATTTAATCAAAAACATATTATCAACTGTCAATATTTCAAATGTCAACATCAATTATATACATAACGTTCAATTTCAATCAGGGAGCTAGAAGATACTATATAGTATGAAATGTTTGCGCACATGAACATTTCACAAAATTGGTGACTATATACTAGCCAGGAGAAGCAACATTTTAATTTTCACACCTTTCATTTTCCTGTTGTAGTCATCTTAAGGAGATGAATCTTTTTGATGACATTTTACTTATAATATGGGTTTTATGGTTAATACAAAAGATTTCATGATGTAAAAAATTGTGTTTTACAGCTCACTTATATGAAGGATAATTCAAATCAATGTAAACAAATTAAATATTTTTATTATTAAACTATTCATACTAAATTCCCTTTTGCAACTCTCCCAAGGTGAGTTGAATATGTAATAATTTAAAACACAGTCTTCTTATAGAACAGAGGGTAATATATAATTGTAAGTCAGTTTGAAACAAGGTCTACTCTCTAAATGTAAAAGAGTGAGAAGAGGGGAAATCACTCCAAAAAGAGTGAAATTCACTCCAATGTAGGAGCCATAATAAGTGCCCACTCTTAGAAGAGTGGTCAATTTTAAGTTATATGGCTCCTAAATTAGAGTCTCTTTGGAGTCATGTTCGCTCTTTTTGGGTAATGATTTTCACTCTTTTTGGAGGGATTTTCTCTCTTCTCACTCTTCTAAAAGAGTGAGTTTGTAATTCTTTTACATTCAGAGAGTACCCAATTTGTTTTGTTTTGATTTGTTTTCAAATAATCATTTTCAATGAAATTTGGCTTTAACACCTACTTTTCTTCTTTTTTCACATTCTGTATTGCCTTTTGAAATCCGCCATACCTGTATCATATATATACATTCATTCAACTCTGAATTCAATCAGTCAGCTCCGGAACGGGAGCCCGTTTCACTTGAGGGCGCTACAAATTGATGTGTGCGTCACCGTGGTAACGTACAACCATCAATTTGTGCAATCATTTTTTAGCCTATACAGCGATGAGACTAACATTTTCTAGGCGAGTTTGCACTATTTTAATTAATTTCTAAGTTAAGTGTGATAATTTTTACATATGCCTTGCAGTATTATATAGTGATGAATTTTTTAACATTATCTCAGAAATAGAGACTTATTTTATGGTTGAAAATCGGAAAAGAAGAAAAAAAATTATTTCAATCTATGACAGGAGGCCGTTCCCTTGGAAACACAGGCTCGTTCCCAAGCCCGCCCCCCCCCCCCCCCCCCCTCTATTGAAATATCAAACTTATTCGTCACCCAGCGGAAGACCAACTCCTGTTATTTGATGCATCGCGTGTGAAAAAATTGACGGCTGTGGGTCACCAAATAGTTCAACAATCCAAGAAATGAACACTCCCAACCCAGGATCGCTATCAACTAGAGAATGACATACATAACGCAGTGTTTCTATGTTCCGTCTTTTATTTTCCGGCAAGAAAAGCTGCAGATCTACAAGAATGGCTAGTATTTCATAGGTCCATAAAGCTGTTAGTGGCAAGGTCCATAAAACCCTATTCTCATAAAATTTTAATAGTGAAGACATGTTTTTTATACTTTTTATAAATATCTATTCAAAGTGAAAATTACCTTAACTGTTGCAGTTCAGTAGTACATACAGATCTAAATCTTCCACACAAATGAAGTCACCCATGCATACTCAATTTGAAATTCACCCTCCCTGTGGTGAAGATTACGATAATGTCTTCCATAGGGGGTGTATGGATTTAAAATGGAATAGCCTAAATGATATGTATACAATCAGAATAATCTAGCGTTATTCGAAAACAAAAACGGCCGGGTTTTTATGTTTTATTTCTTACATTATTTCAATGAAAAAAGAAAATGAATACTTTTTAACCCCCCCCCCCCCCCCCCCCCTCCCCCTTTGGTGCTAGCTACATTAAGAACAAATGTCGTCAAACATCCCTGAATTATGTTTGCCCTCTTCAAAATAGCACATGCCCTACAGGGAAATCTCATTGCAAATCAAACAATGGGTTGACAAGAGTCACGTTTGCACATAAGCCACGTCTCCATTCATCACGATCACATCAAACTGCCTTGGCGCCACGTGCGCTTTTACAATCTTTTGATTGAAATGGCCATCGACCAAACATTCATGGAGGGGCGGGACGTCATCAAACGCTGATAAGCGATAACAACCGTATTCTCATACCCACAGGCAAAGTTAAATTGACCTATATATGTATGTGGATTAATATAAATTGACACATGTACTCTGATATTGTCATATTAATCAATGGCTGGTGCTTTGCTCTTTAGTATAAACATAGATAAGGCGCCTGAAAGTTGATTTTGAGTTTCCCGTTACCCGTCCGCGTCACTTTTTTTCACCCGCATCAAAATTTCAAGATTGCCAAAAAATTCATTATACGAGGGGGTATCACAAAGTTTTAGAAATCACCCAGAAGTGAAGGAGCCAGAAACTTCATTTTGATATGTGATCCTTCAGACATCTTTACATAGTCACTGTGCAAAGTCACACATTTCTCCCACTTTTTATTACCTGTCCACAGACTGCCATTGTAGAGATCCTCAGATTGACCGCCATTGATTGATCATCAGTTTGCCTCAGATTGTGTTATTCCCAAAACAGCAACAAATAGTTTATAAAGTGTTGACAGAAAGGGTCAAAGGTCATGTAGGGATCATCAGATGTCAATCTGTGTACACCCCATGTTACCTATAGTATTATTGTCACCAAGCTTGTTTGTAATGACCTTTGACCCCTTTCTGTCAAAACTTTAAACTATTTATTGCTGTTTTTCGGAATAACACAATCTGAGGCAATCTGAGAATTAATCAATTGCGGTCAATCTGAGGATATCTACAATGGCAGTCTGTGGACAGGTAAAAAATGTAGGAGAAATGTGTGACTTTGCACAGGGACTTTGTATAGCTGTCTGAAGGATCACGCATCAAAATGAAGTTTCTGGCTCCTTCTTTTCTGGGTGATTTCTAAAACTTTATGATACCCCCTCGTATATACTCAAAACATTATTGTAGGCAGTTTTAGCAATTTTAAACATATTTTCAACTTTGTAAAATATGAAACTGGGAACTACAATTCAGGAAATAACTGTTGGACCACTTTGAGGACTTCGTTGGTTGAAATCAACCCCCCCCCCCCCCCCCCCCCCCAGTCCCCCCATTCAATGTTGTTCGGAACCGTTTCATCTCCACGGTCGTTGGGACCCTCAACATTGATTGGTGGGGGCAGGGAGGGGTATCAGTTAGTAGATAGCTCAAGCTCTCCACACAAGTTTGTTGCAAAATCAGCGCTTGAAAATAGTCCCTTAAAGTGGGATAATAGCAAAGAAATGGACTAAGTGGTCCAACACCAATTTTCCTGAATTGTAGGCTCAAAAGCAGGGTTTTTATTGTAAATACCTTTCGTGAAGCCCCGTATCAATATGGGTTGATCAAACATGCACTTACATGAAAATAATGAAATCTGATCAACTAATGAATAATGAATAATGAAAAAGTTGCCTCATCACTCAGCAAACAAAAAGTAACGGGAAACTCGTAATTGACTTTCATTAGCGTAATGTATTGCCCAAGGAACTTTGACTTCTGGTCAGCTTCCCCGGTCTACCTTAAAATGGATTGTCAAATGTCTTGATTTTTTTCTCAAATCGTCCTTGTTACTGTAGGACTACATTAATCTAATAGACTGTATCATCCCTTTGCAAATTACAGCCCTTTGTTCCAAAAGGTCAGATAAATTGAATTAAAAGACAATATTAAGAAACTGCTTTTCTACATTTATATTGGATTCATTTGGACATTTCATCCCAAGGCCAAGAAAAATAAATTGTTTGATTGTCCATAGATGCTCTTCAAAAAGTAGGGTCGGGCTGTCAGGTTATTTTTATTTTTTTAAGAAATCACATTCAGAAGATGTAGAATTTACTGTCAAATAGTTGCTAAATAAAATGTGAATTGTGATATTTTACTATTAAATCACTTCATTCATGTTTTAAAACAGTTTAGAAGAGTAAAGAAACAATTTTCAAAATATATAAGTGTATTTCCGGGAAGCAAAATTCTGGAAGTAGAAAAACTTTTTTTCTGGAATTTTCCAAAATTAGGATCGGTATTCATTTGTACAGTAAAAGCAAAAACACCTTTTTGTCAGTTTTCAAAACTACGGTCGGACTTATAGGTAACTTTTTTGGCCTAATGACCATTTTGGAGTTATGGGTACTAGGGCCTATAATTTTAAGCAGTTTCATTCAAATTGGCGAGAAATATTTGTTTTTATCTCTCCGCACGCAAAATTAATCCATCCAAGTGTATGTGCATGATTATGGCCAAATGCAAGCGGATTTGGCTACACGCACTGGTCACACATGATGCACAGTGCGCTTGTTGCATTCATGTGCGCCCACATCCTTCAGTATTCACTCGCTGCTGTAAGGATCGAGGCTTCGCCAATTTGGAGCTGATCAAACTATAGTAAAACTGTCTGAACAACATGAATCCCTAAATACGCTGTATATATACATACACTGAGCCAAAAAAGAAACTTATAAAATTTTAATAGATCACCAAATAAAATTCTGTGCATGAAAATGTACCAAATTTGGATACAATATTACTGCAATGTATTGCTTCAAATGGCAGTCAATAACCACTTGTTTGCTTCAATGACACAAGAGAAATCTGCACTGACTCAGACAACCTCTTGCATCACAGGTCACAGCAAACAATTTCAGCAACATAAAAGTTAAAAACATTTCATAGAGTCAACACAAACTCATATCCAAACAAACAATGAAGTCATTAATAACGGGTATGTCCACCTCCAGCTTGCAGGCAAGCTGTGCATCTCCTTCTCATGCTTCCAATCAAGTTCCTGATGGTAGCCTGGGGAACATTGTTCCATTCTTCCTGTAGTGCTGCAATAAGTGTTTGTCTATTGACAGGTGGATTGTCTCTTCTTGATACACATCGTCCAAGCTCATCCCAGAGATGTTCGATTGGGGAGAGGTCTGGCGAACGGGCACACCATGGTCAAATGTCAATGTCAATGTCAACGTCAACGTCAATGTCAATGTCCTCTTGTTTGTTTGGATATGAGTTTGTTTTGACTCTATGAAATGTTTTTAACTTTATGTTGCTGAAATTGTTTGCTGTGACCTGTGATGCAAGACGTTGTCTGAGTCAGTGCAGATTTCTCTTGTGTCATTGAAGCAAACAATTGGTTATTGACTGCCATTTGAAGCAATACATTGCAGTAATATTGTATCCAAATTTGGTACATTTTCATGCACAGAATTTTATTTGGTGATCTGTTAAAATTGTATAAGTTTCTTTTTTGGCTCAGTGTATATGGTTGGCAAAAACAGTCAATTACTAACAATATTTGAAGAGCTTTGTTGCAAAAGGGCTATGGTGCATTTTTTCAAAAAATGAGTTTGATATAGAAATGTATAGGGAAAAATCATATGTTTCAAGGAAACAAAGTCATTTTTTTCAAAAAGACCTACATCTTCATTGTAAACAGCCATTGAAATTGTTGTTTTGTTGCAAAAGGGCCTGTATCCAGAATTATATCGGGATACAGGCCCTTTTGCAACAAAACAACAACTTCAATGGCTGTTTACAATGAGATGTAGGTATTTTTGAAAAAAATGACTTTATTTCCTTGAAACATATGAGTGTGACCTATACATTTCAATATCAAACTTATTTATTTTAAATGATTAAAATAAATGATTTTTTGTGTGTGGTATTTTTTCTTTATGTACAAACAGATGGAGTTTTGTTGCAAAAGGGCCTACATCCAAATTTTCAAAAAATGTAAACATGATTTTAAAAAAATTAAAACTAGCACATTTAAAATTTATTTCAATTTCAATTAGTATGAAGTGTACCTCTTTCATAATCCATTCAGTTTTTCAATTGCTCAACTTGAATATTTAGAAACAGTTTTTTGACTTTTTCTCAATAAGAGCCAAAGTGGATGTAGGCCCTTTTGCAAAATACCTCTTCATTTGGAGATAAGGTGACAAGAAGAAAAAATCTGTTTGATGGGCAAATGGACTGCTCAGGTAGGTCAGGTCTGTCTGGCATTTATTTTTTTAATGTGTGTTATATTTTTTAAATTTACTGGAAAATGTTGGTTAATTTTGGAACAAATTTCGAAATTTTCAAAAAATCCTCAAAGTTTCATACATAAAAAAGCACAGTTTGTCCCATTGTGAGTTGGGGAATGTGTGAATATAAATTCTGTTTAGTTCCACTTGATGAAGGCTGTTGGCCTTTATTATGGATGAGACAGTCCTTAACTAGTGTTAATGAATGAAGCCATGTAAAAAATAGTGTTATTTGTTGTCTCGACAATGTGCTAATTAAGTGGAAGAGTCCAATGAATAGTGCTGATGAAAGAAGCTGTTGATTGCAAAGCCTCCCGGGATGGAATCGGACTATCAGGGGCGGAAATGGGCGTAACTAGGAAGGACAATGTTCTGATAATTAATCCAAGTGAGAGACTTTAATGACTATTGCTAATAAAGGAAGCTGTTAAATATGACACCTTAATGTAACTATACTACGTACTGGAAGTTTGTTTAACCTCAAGTTAAGGAAGGTTTCGGGCATGCCTTTTTAGACATATCCATTAGAGTTAAGAAAAGAAAAATTAATTTGGTGCCCCCTTTAAAGTTTTGCCCCTTCAAGTATAGCCCCTTCAAGAATAGCTACTGGGAATGTGTTGGCTGTAAAGACCCAATGGTGGGTACTGCCAACCGGCACCGATCGATCGGTTACACTAGAACCCCTAGTTTTTACAAGCCTGAAATATGTCAATTCACGTTTCATTGTTTGTTTTATACATTTGGAATTCATTTTCTCACTTTACACCATACCGTTGTTGTTTGTGTCTAATGGACTTGATGCTACATAAATGCCTGGCATATTTTTGGCAGGTTTTGATGAATCAGCTATCAAATCTACCCATGTGACCTACTGGTTCTCATAAAGTAACGTCGATGTATTAATGATGTCAAATGACGATATCATAATTAGAAAAAACAACCTCTTATTTACGTATGAACAGTATAGAAGTTTATATACTATCCCAAAATTAATAGTATCCGTGGTACTATCTTCCACAGGAGGTCTATGGATTTCAAATACACTTCTACAGCCAGAGAGTGATAAACGACTGGAACAACCTACCACAAGATGCTGACAACTCCACCACACTACTACTGTCTACTACTCTGGTTTAAGATTAAAAAAAATACATTTTGGGTTACTAATATGGGCTTTTAATTAGATCCCCCTAACCCAGCCACACTCATCTTGAGAGTGTGGCATCCAAGGTATGTTATCCAAGGTATGTAATAGAGTAGCCCAATTAAAAGATAGCAGAGATGAAATATAGAATACAACCAATTGGACCCATTTGAAATAAGAATGTTGCATACATGTTGCCTTCATTTAGTAACACAAATTTAATTACTCATCAAGTAAGATCACTCACCCTTTTCTGTAGAACCAGTTGCCAAAATGTCACGCATAAAATAGTCCATTTATTGTGAAATGCTCCCCCTCTTCCCAACAAGCATACAGAGAGACAGACAGACAGACCCGTGCAGACAGACACAGCCACGGCTTCTATAAATAAACCAGTGACTGTTGACATTCTTCCCTGTTATGCAATTTCAGGTGTACAAGATCAATTAAAATTCAACACCTGTTTTTGAAACATAACATCATAAGTATGCCCCTAAGAATGCCTGAATTCAGTTTGCAACATCCTAACACCTGCTTAGACAGAGGTCGGGTAAACAACTTCAATTGCTACAAGCTGTCATTGCAACATCTAAGTCCATGCCCCAACCAACACCTGTTTTTGAAACATAGGTATGCACATGTCCCCAAGAATGCCTGAATTCAGTTTGCAACATCCAAACACCTGCTAAGACAGAAGTCGGGTAAACAACTCAGATGTTGATCAACTCAAGTGCTACAAGCTGTCATTGCAACATCCAAGTCCATGCCCCAACCAACACCTGTTTTTGAAACATGGTATGCAGTGCACATGTCCCTAAGAATGCCTGAATTCAGTTTGCAACATCCAAACACCTGCTTAGATAAAAGTCTGGTAAACAACTAAGATGTTTATCAATATATCAAGTGCTACATGCTGCCCCCAACCAACACCTGTTTTTAAAGCATAGGTATGCACATGTCCCCAAGAATGCCTGAATTCAGTTTGCAACATCTATCTTAACCAAACACCTGTTGCCAAGACAGAAAAGTGGTAAACAACTTTCAAGTGCTTGGTTAATTTTGTGCTGTCTTACACCAAGGATAAACCAAAAAAAATGCAAGTTGCAAATTGCAAAACAATTTGCAGGTAGTATTGGAAGTTGCTTATTGGAATATAGCAAACAATGAGGACCCTAGATCTAAAAGGGGTTAAGTCACATTGAGAAAAATGGCAAAAACTGGGTTTCATTGTGTCCATGTGTGGACTTGACCCACTCGGGTTGTACCTCACATGGACTCTTACATAGCTTTACCACATGACTTAACTGTAACATTTGAACAGAGGGTGCAGAGATCCTCCTTGTAGCAGAAACTGATACTTAACTACAATTTCACAAGATTGTGACTTAACCCCCTTTTAGATCTAGGGTCCTCAATTGTGGCCTTGGTTGTTAACAAACATTTGTCAAAATAAGCTATGTAGAACATTTATTCTGTAATGGGGTCTTTACACTAGTCTCAACTTATTCATGCTTAGGATATTTATTCTGAAATGGGGTCTTAATACTAGTCAATGTCTTACACCAAGGATATACCTGTTTTTGTTTAAATTCTTTGTTTGGTTGGGGTGGTTTTCTTTTTCTTTCTCTCTTTTTTGGGGGAGGGGCCGGGTAATTATTATTTGTTTTGATTTTTCCTAAGGATTAAATTTCATCACAAGTTTGAACCATATAAGGATTTCTTTCCAATGAAACAACCCTGTGTACCATATGGCGCTTTGATCAATTTGGAAAGGCGCCTTATAAATGTTGTTTGTTTATGTATGTATGTATGCATGTTTGTTTATGTATGTATGTATGTCCCCCCCCCCCCCCCCCCCCCCCCCCCCCACCTGAGGGTAAAACCACTTCGTGAGGGATTTAATTTCACGAAGGGATATGGATTCGCAAAAAGTAACGGTGAAATTGCCAGATTCACGAAATTAGATGCCTGCTACAATAGCAGTAATTTTCAATTTGCGAAATAAAGTATCCGCAAAATTATAGTGTTTTACAGTAATAAAACATTATTGCCCATTTCATCTTGTTTTGCTAACACACAGATGTTGTTGTTGGCTTACTAAGGTCTTCAATATCTCTCTCATTCTGCCTGATTAAATGTTAGTGAATTTATCTAAAGGCGGTATTGATTTACCTAAATCTCAGTTGACCATGCAGCTTTTTGTTCCATCATAAATTCATTTTTATAAACATTTTACTAATCAAATCTATCGTTCTAATTTGAAATGGTCAAGACATCCTAATGATTCATTTTTACACCGTTAAACGTGTTTATTAAGTCTTTGTGACAATAACATAAATGACATTTTAAACGAGGCAATTCTCGAACAGCCTAATATCTGTTTTATACACTGTTGAACACGTTGATTAATTCATTGTGACAATAAAATGACACATGACATTTTAAACGAGGCAGTTTTTGAACAGGGAACAACAAGTGGAGCAGTGGCTTTATATTACATCAACAAGCCTCCAAATAAGTAGCTGTTGACCAGGAGTTACTTTTTTATGGAAAATGGCTCCTGGTCCTGTGATTTAAAGGGGGAACCAGGAGCAATTTAACAGAAACAGGAGCCACTTTATAAAACAAGAATATTATATTGTGTTAACTGTTTACTTTTTTATTAAGTCAAATGAGTGGAAAATTCCATGCAATAGTTGCGGGTTAATTCACAGGTATACAAAATAACACGGTTTAAACCAGGGCTGTTCTTGGCCAGAAGCAGCTTTGAGTTCAACTGCGAGTCACTTATGGGCAAAATGTGGTTCCTGGTCATGCCTTGTGTGGCTCCTGGTCATGCCTTGTAGAAGGTCAACCAGGAGCTATTTCATGTCTCCCAACAATCAAAACATTTGTTGTGCACCCAATATTTTCACTTCTTTTCACTTCTTTTTGCTCCATGTCTGCCGTTAAAATAAAATAATTGATGCTGGTGCTGCCACTCACATTTTGGCACAAATTGTAAACTATACCCTTCTTTCCCAATTATGCATTATGAACATAAAATGTCATTTAGGACATAATGAAAGATCACCTGTATTTGGCACTAATAGCATTTGATATTCATGAATTAATCAAATTCAACAACAATTTATCAAATCAAAAACTGAAACAAAATGTTGAAAATTGAATATACAAAATCAGCGACTGACCGCTAAGACGGTGAAGCGTTAATAACAACAAAACATCAAATTGCATTTTCAACATATTATTGCAATAACAGCCTTCAACGCACGCACGTACACCATCAGCTATATCCGATATTAAAATTCAAACTATGTGCTTATGGCCCGTGTTTTCATTATCATAGTCTGCAATAGATGGACGGCTAAATAAGTCAATGGGCTATTCCAATTGAAACCCATACACCCTATGGAAGACTTACCCTACCACCCTATTAGTAATAATGGCGAACCGCTCCCAATCAGAGAACCGCTATCAATCCAACAACTATCCATGGTAATTCCACAGCTAGGATAATGTAACTCTGTGTTTCTATATTAAATTAGTTTAAAAGGTCAAAATTGACCATCAAAGGTTCAAATTTAATAAGTTTTTACCATTATTTGATTTTGACCCTTTATAAGTCAATTTTGACCCCTTAAATGAAGGTCAACTATGCACCATCTACAATGGGGTCATTTTTGACTACATACTTTTAAGTGTGTAACTTTAATCGTCCCTACAGGGCGTGTTAATTTGAAATGGGGTTACCTGCCTGGGCAACGTTTGAATTCACACTCACTGTATTGGAAGATTAACCCTAACCCTACTACACCACACGGAAACAAAACGGCCAGCAGCACTTGGCTTGTGCGCGCACAAGTTCTATCTCATGTAGCACTAACCCCGGGTATGTATGGCCCCGGGTATGTATGGTCTCCGATTTTTTAGCCTGGGAAGCTCTCCCTTCGTGGCTGGGTGGTGATGTAGCTCACCTGTGATGCCCGCGGCCCCGGTTCAATTCCCGGAGCCAGCGGCGGACATAATTGTTTTAGTTTTTTATTTAAGCCACCCTGTTCTTCGTTCCATCCCAACTGCCATGTTTCCAGGGTTAGGGTTAAGGTAATGCCTTTCATACGGGGTGTATGGATTTCAAATAGCATAGACTAATGGCTATTATGGTCGGTGTTTTATTGAAGTTTGAAGTAGTATCAATATTGGTTATGATGAGGATGTCGATCACATTAGGACGTGCCATCGTTTATGTATGGGTAGAGGTGTTTTATGACAATTTGTCTGGTTTATCATACCAATGGTCTGTTCAAAATCACTTAAAGGGCAGATCATCATTGGTGAGCAAGTTTGAAGAGAAAGGGAAATTAAAATGAATTGAAAGCCTATCTATAATATCAACGATTCACAAGAGTATTTTTTACTAGAGTTTTCTTTTGTATTTTTGTAGGAAATTAGTTATGTTATCTTCATGACCAAGGCTCAAGATAACAGTGTTTTTACCGGGAGCTACTTTTTTCAAAAGTAGCGCCTGGATCATGGGATTTATTGAGAACCAGGAGCTACTTTCAGTCTACCGGGAGCTAACTTTTTATTAAATCGTATTGTCAAATCGAAATTCGATGTCTTAGGCAAGCTTACCGATCATCAACGGGCGCTGGTTTGGACAAAATATCAGCGCTCGGTTGTTTATTTTTCAGCTTTACCGGGCGCTATGGCAGGAGGACCGAGGGGTAAAAATTGCCCAGCACCTGCTTATCTTGAGCCTTGTTCATGACATGTTTCTATAGTTTGATCAGCTCCAAATTGGCGAAGCCTCTTTACAGCAGTGAATTAATACAGAAGGTCGTGGAGGTGCATAAAGGCAACAAGCGCACTGTGCATCATATGCGTGATGTTAGCGTGCGCGTACCCTTGGATTACTTTAGCAAGCAAAGAGATCGATCAAAACAGAATATTTCTTGCCAATTTAAGTAGCCCCCTCCTCCCATAGTTCATACATGTACTTTGTTTTTCAATATTTGAGGGAAATGCCATAACTTCATATTACAAGAGAGAGAGAAAAAACATCACTGTCAAACATAAGTGGTAGTTTCTGTTAGAATGTCAATTGATACTAAAATTAGAAGCATGCTTTCAAAATGTCACAGCACACTTTGTATAGATGGATGACGTTCATTACTCAAGTACCTGTCCCAAAGCGCAACATTCGCCTGAAATAACCTACTCGAGCATGCAGCAAACAGATATACGCTGCCCAGATTGAGTCTCAAAATAGTTACGGAGAGGATTTCCTTACCGATGTTGTTGTCTATACTGCCTAAAGTAGCGTATCCTCGACTTGAGCGACCCTGCACTTCATCATTGATGTTAGTACGTGCTTTCTTTTTTCAGGTATTAGTTCAGAGAATTATGTTTAACAAAAATTCAGTAGGGACAACATCTTAGAAATGGCTGATTTTAATATTTTAATCATAGGCAAGGGCTCAAATTATACACAGAAAATTATACCTCAAAGTAAGATTCAAATGATTCTTTTAGAATGAAGGATTTAATTTTGCTAGTTTTCAGTTCTAAATTAAATAGTTCATTATACCTTGAAACGTGACTTAAACAGAATCCATTTTGTTAGCCTGTTATTATACCCCAACCACCCCTTTTCCCTATATTAACGTCAGAGCGGGTATAAGATCTACAACATCGGATGGTCATTCGATAAGTTTTCTGCCTAAAGTGAAAGGATAGGAGGTATACAGTCCTGACAGATACTATGATGTTCAGTTTAACTTATTGAATGATCACACAGACAATGTGAAGGTAATTAGCTTTCTACTTTTGCTGTTTTATAGTTGCATCAGTCTTGATAGTTTAGGGTTCCTGAGAAGTGTACATTTTCAAAATAATTTCCCTTTATATAGGTGACAAAAAAAGAAACCCTGTTCTACGGGTTCTACCGACCCATTCTTTTAGAAATTAGTGGGAAATGTGGAAATGAATACCCACCCAAAAAAGCTTTTTTTACGATCAGTTTGAAGTGGAAGAAAAGAAAAGGAAAAGGAAAAAAAGTAGAACAGGGTTGTTGTTTCTCGTCTCCTGAAAGGAACCATAACTTATTAAAGATAGATGACCCGATCACATTTTCATAACACAGATTTTTCTCAAACATATGGCGATTTTCATATCATATGAAAGATCATATTTTTCTGATTAACATACTGAAATTTGACGGTCCAAATCAGTATGATTACGAAGAAATCGGTGAAATAACATCAAATTACCGCGAAAGGTGGTTACCACCAATATAGTTTGTGTACAACTCAATAGGCACATTTCACAGCATCTTGTGCGTCTAAAATAAGAACCATTAGAGTTATGCAACTCAAACTTTGGAATACAACTCTTTTAAGGATGATCATTTTATGTAGAATAGAAAACTTCAAGTTGAAAATCGGAACATCTACCTTTAAGATTGATGTAGATACACTGAGCCAAAAAAGAAACTTATAAAAAAAAAGAAACTTATAAAATTTTAACAGATCACCAAATAAAATTCTGTGCATGAAAATGTACCAAATTTTGATACAATATTAATAGTAATATTAGTAATATTGTATCTACATTTGGTACATTTTCATGCACAGAATTTTATTTGGTGATCTGTTAAAATTGTATAAGTTTCTTTTTTTTTGTAAGTTTCTTTTTTGGCTCAGTGTATAACAGACAATCTAGACAAGACACAGCATTGAACTTTCCATGTGATCTTTCAACAAGTTAAAAACTGCTCATATTTAAAAGTCAAGACCGTATACTTCATCTCCTTCTACTTTTACTTGGGCCAAGAACTTATTGAATGATCCTCGTACACACGACACAGCGCTACTTGACACATGCGTTTAGATACTTCTATGTGACTTGACACGTTTCTGATCTTTGGTCTGATAGCGATACCGTTGCACCAAATCCTGATTTTACTGAGATAACCACGCTAGCATGCAGTGGTATACAATTCCTCTCTCATCAGTTAGTTATATGCGGGACGGACGATGATAGTAATCTTGTGTTTCAGAACCTGCTCGTGTGCATTGCTCCATGCGCAATACAGCGTGCTAATGAAGACAATTACAGGGTCAACATTTCTGTGAGACTCTGCCAACTGGTTTTGGCAAATAATCTTGTAACTGGTTTTAAAAAAACAATCTGACAGGAAAATTTCACTATGAAAATCCTTTGCGAGAATGAGGGCTAACTACATAAACCCAAATCAAAATTCTGTTTTTTAAGTTCAGATTTGTAGGTGCATGGGAGATAATTACTTATGTAACTTAATTTGTCAAATAATGTCAACAAAAAAATAAATGATTGTGATATTCACAATATTGTATAAAAAACACAATATCACAATGGGTATAAAATAAACACTATCAAATGAGAATAAACATGTCTAGCATTGATTTAGGTGTTCTTAATATGGATCTTAAATTTACATTGGTTCGAATTAAATTTTAACACAAATATCAGAAATATAGATTTGCATAACCACACAGGATATGTACATGCAATGTAGTCAAACATGTGTAGTCTGAATTCAACGGTTCACAGGATATGATATTGTTAAACTTTAAGTTAAAGGTGGTTTGAATCAATTTAATCCACTTGTTCCCATCAAGATTTGGGAATCAAATGAGACAGCAACCCTGCAAACTGAGGGATATTTGAAGTGAATTCCCCTCTTAAGAAAAAAACTCAGAAAAAAGAAAAAAGTGCTTCTTAATATAATCCAGGATCAATTAAAATGTTGGTCTATTTTGTTTTTATGATGCACCGTCATGTAGAAATGAAAACACCATGAGAAAAGCAGGTCACCAATCATTTAATAGTTTCCAGATATCCTCCCAATTTAATAGTTTCCAGATACCCTCCCAATTTGCATGATGTAAAGTATTCACATCAGGGTTTATAATGTTTCTGAGGAAGTAGGTTATCTGATCTGATGAAATAAACACCTAGATGTATGTGCTAGGGCATTAATGACATATCCTTGCTGTTCTGTCAAAAAATTATATTTTTTCAGGCCCTGCAACATGTATAAAGTAAAATTGCCTAACAGTTAAGCCAAGGCATTGGTTAAGCATAGGAAGTGTTGATTTATACATGTTCAGGGGCAAGAGCACTTAAAAGGTTTTGATAGATGCATTTTTTGGCCCTTGAATATGTTTAGAGCAGAATGCCAAAAGGTTAGGAAGTATTATCTTATACATGCTGAAGGGACGGATGGAGATACGAGGTTTTAACATGGAAGCATTAACCCTTATGTCATTCAGCGCTACAATGTACAAATCACCATAGAAACCCCATAATTCATAAAAAAAACATTATTTTCTGTGCAATACGGTACGGTGCTGTATCCCTTCTTCCGCTGCAATGTACAGCAACTCATCGCAAGTCATGCTGGGTCAACTCAGGTCACCATATGCGATGGCAACCGATGCCGTGTAGCAAAACAGGGGAATGACAGCGTATTTAACACAATGCATTGCAGCTTGCCACAATGGCAGTTGAATATTTTAACACTCCCTCATATCACACCGCAACGCATGGTGCATAACGCCTAGTATAAATGAGCCGTAAGGCAGTGACATAGTGATCGAGTATTTCACCACGGTAATATGTTATTTGATCTGCGGAATCTCGCGGATAGACACCTGCGTGCTAACTACTAGAACCTTTTAAGCACATACCGCGATGTTTTTCAAAAACATGAGTCTGTTTTTCAATGTTTTTCATGGGGTGAATGACGATGTGAAACTGAATACTTCCGCATTAGTAATAGGACCTCTTATAGGAGATGAAGGAAAACAAAACATTTCAAATTATTACAAAATCAATTTAGGTAATTTGTTTCTTGAGTTTTTTGTTTTGTTTTGTTTTCTGAAGAAAAAAGTTTATTTCATAGTATTTTGTAAGGGATTGAGTGCCCTTGCTTGTAATGTAACAATAATCCCATGATTTCTATTTTTCTAAAAAGGCTTTTCAAAAGTACATTTATTTATTGCCTGCGGTGACAAGAAAGGCTAGAGTTAAATAGTGCACCTTTTGATAATAAAGATGTATAGCGTTTAAGGGAGGGATCTTCATCTCGTGGGATGTACACTGTTTCAAATGTTTAGAACATAAATAACTGGTTATCAAGCTTGCAAGTGAATGAGGAGTGATGAACTCTATTGTTAGGGTATACGCTTGAAAATGGCTGATGGCCTGTAGTAGTCAAAATCAAAATTCTAGCTCAAATCAGTGTGTATAATATCATTCAAAATAATGCCAGCTTTGATTACTGGATATGTTGGCTGGTCATCAATTAAAGCTTCGTGCAATCAAGGTGGCGCCTATATGATCGTCTTAATTATGCACATTGTTCCCAAGCAGTGTTGCCAACTGAAATATGTCCCAAATTGCGGTGCAAGTGCCCTCTAAACCACGGTCCATGACATACAGTTAGTAGCCCAATCTTCGTTGAGCCCATAGAAAATACATGGTAGGCCAGTATTGGCGGAGGCATCAGAATTAAGGGGGTACTATTTAGGGAGGGGTCACGGACATATTTAATACACATGTTCTATAGATGGGAGACTTTGCAACTTTTAGGAGGGGGTGCTCACAGGGGTCATGAAATTAAGGGGATCACAACCTCTGCGACCTCCTCCCCTCTGACCTCCTCCCCTTTGACCTCCTTCCCTCCCCTCCTCCCCCAGCTTCCGCTGCCTATAATGGGGCCAAATATTGTGCAGGCCGTGGGCACCATTTTTATGGCCGTGGCGCAGGTGTGAGAGTAGCCCAATTCTGCTGCCTTGCCAGGCGTTTGGCAACACTGTTCAAAAATACTACATTGATCAGAAACATAGCTAAACATGTTTTAACATGTTTGAAATTATCTACATGATAAACTGAAGAACTTTAATTTCAAATACATTTCTCACATTTCTTCCAAAGTTTTGAAATTGTGTGTGTTTAGAGGCAGAGGAGTACTACACAAAAATGAGTGTGTTTGTTACCCTACAGAGCCACTTTCTTGCACGAATCTTTAGTCATGGGTCCATATTTGCAAGAAAACAATTTTTAGACATTGGTTTAAATTCTGGAAAATCACAAACAAAAGTTGACATTAGTTGAAAGCCCTAAAAAGTTACCAATTGTGAAAATCTAAAAAATCCATGAATTTTCCATTTGAAAATGCGACTAATAAAACTAAAACATCGCTGTTCTGACAAAACCTTGTATCTCCATCCCGCCCTCTAGCATGTATAAAGTAATACTTTCTAAACCTTTTAATAGGCAGTCTGATTTAAATATGTTTAAGGGCCATAAATACATCTGTCAATACCTCGTAAGTCCTCTTGCCCTCTGAACATCTCTAAAATAACACTTCCTATAAGGTTTATCGCAAATAGGTAAAAATCAATTGATTATCCTTTTCTGATGCATTGTGGGATCGCAAATTGTACAAATTCTTACCAAATTGGTACACTTTGCGATCCCACAATGCATCAGAAAAGGATAATCAATTGATTTTTACCTATTTGGGATAAACCTTATGTATAACCATTGGGCAGTTTTACATTATACTGAAGGGACAGAAACAAGGTCTTCTAACAAACTGGGTGGACAAGTGTTTTTAGTGTCAAAAGGATGAGAAGACTTGGAATGGATCTGTTGAATTTTGTGAAAGTCGGCAAGAGGATCACTAGTGTGTTGTTTCTGGAAGGAAATCACCGAGACGTTATGTGAGCGATATGTGGTGAAGTTTATGGAGAAGAAAAAAATTGAAAGAAAAAATATCATAATTTATAATTTAATTTAAATTCCAATGTTTATTAATTACGAGAAAAACGTAATTTATGACAGATTCAAAAATGCAACAAAATAACTTGGATTTCCCGGGGCACCAGGATAATTATTAATAGTAAATCGTTCTGTAAAAATAAATCACGAACATCACAACACAACAGCCGAATCAAAAAAAGAAAATTGTGATAATTTATATTCATTAAACAAAAAAACAAAAAAATATTAATAGATAAAAAAAAGAGTCTCGTTAATAAACAAACTAATGATATTGTAAGTAATTAATATAATGGAACATCAAAAAGTACCAATGTATTATACAAAAAAAGATGTGGCTCCCTGCAGAATTGACCTCAGGTCCACACCGCGTGGGAAGTGAAGGACCCAACCGCTACACCAAGCGTGCTCATTACTTTCTTGGAAGTTACAACGGATATAGATCAGTGTGACTCTCTGGTTTTATACTCAATAAACTGTGATATTTATTATTTATTAAAGGCTACATTGTCAATTAAAGCACCATTTTATTTACGGTAATAGACATATTTAATATAAAATATCATCAAAATATTAATTTCGCACTGAATAACTGAATTTGGCGGTATTTTCGCATTTTATTACAACCACTTTTGAAAACTCAATCAAACTAAAATCGAACATTAAAATGTGATATTTATTATTTAAAGGCTACATTGTCAATTAAAACACCATTTTATTTACGGTAATAGACATATTTAATATAAAATATCATTAAAATATTAATTTCGCACTGAATAACTGAATTTGGCGGTATTTTCGCATTTTATTACAACCGCTTTTGGTCTCTATGGTGTCCAAGTTAACTTGTCCACCAAAAACATACCGAGGATTTGACAGAACAGTAACAAATTAGAGCCGAATATGACACACAAGAGACAAAGTCTTATTTTTATTCTGTTCTTGACTCTATCCCTGCCATTCTGCATAATTATATGCCTCCAACTGATGAAGTGGTATTTGCAAGAAAACCAGGCACATCATGACGTAAGCTGATCGCTCAAGTGGCTCATCGGGAGCGTCAACGTTTTTAAAGCAGGATCGCTATCAATCATGAATAAAGGATTATCAAATTACTTTCTTCTATCAATATTCTCCTCGGCAGCGGACAAAAGAAATATTTCTCATTCAAATTTGTTTTGATATATACACGGTAGAAAAGACACGTGTGATATGAGCATGTATTGAAATGCAAATACATATAGGCCTATAAAGACTTGATGGCCCTATGTATACTCCTCACCCAAATAAATGGGGCTATTCTGACATTGATACGTCTGTAGTCTATGAGTTGTATGGCTAAAGTGGTAATTTGTCATATTATTCACAACAAAATGTTGACGACACTATTTTGTCTGAATGAATTGCAAGAGTGACATACCAAAAAGATTTTGTAAGACTGATGGCAATTAAACAAAATGGCAGATCTATCTCCTAGGCACAGGCTGAAAAAGTAGGCAATACGGAAAGCTCCTTGCAGGGAAATTTGAGCATTTGGAGGGAAATTTTGGCATATTGAGGGAAATGTTACTCTTTCATTAAGAAATGCATTCCATTTTGGAGAGAAATTTGGAATCGCTTGCCGGGAAAAAACTTTTTTTTTCAGACCATGCTCCTAGGCGACCAAATTTGAAGGGGACAAAAAGCAACATTAATTGATCCAACCTGGTGAGAGGTCCTGCCACCATCCGCCCATAGAAAAGGAGGTGGGTCACTCATACCTTAAGTATAGTAGCAATTTAGCAAAGCGTTGTTTATTTTAAATAAACCACGTTGCTATGGGAACCGCAACACACGGATAATGAGTCTATGTGCTACCGCTTCCAGCCGCAGTATGTGTTGTTTTGAAATGATCGATGTTTACATTAACTTGAAACTAAAAGGATCTTGATTGTCATTTTAATTTAGTCATTTTAGTGTTAAGGTTTTTAAAAATAGTTTGAATGAAATTGTTAAAAATATAAGTACAATAACATTATGATTTATTTGCATTGTCTTTTTGGGTGGCGGCGCAGCCGTCACTCTATTAGCATGGGTTTGGGAAAAGTTACACATTTAGGTCTTTCTAGACATGAGGCCGCGATGTTTTTAGTATATTGTCCATAATTTAATATTATTATTTTTGTTGGGTAGTCATTATTTTAGTGCCAAAAATGGGAGAAATATGGTTAGTCACATCAGAAAACAGGTCGAACGAGGAAAAACGGTGCAGTATTTCGGAAGTTATGAGAATTATGAGAATTATGATAATTAAAATAAAACGGCAATATTATACATTTGTACATCGACAAATTTGATATTCAAACCCATGTTAAGGTGTGCGATTATTATATGGATATTTGTTAGTATATTGTCCATAATTTAATTCAGATATAAAAGAAATCTTGTTTTTCGGAAAATATTTGTTAATTTTATCACATTTTTTGGGCCATAATTTAAAGAAATCTTGATTCTCGGATAAAAAAAAATCTTTGTTGCTCGGAAAATAGTTGTTAATTTGTTTTAAAAAATGTTGGGCCAAAAAAAGTCTTGTCTTGACAAAATCTTACTTCTCTGATTTTTTTGGTATTAAATGTAATTAATTCATTAATTCTTGTATGGACCATAATAAAAAAAAATCTTGTTTCTCGGACAATATTTGTTCATTTTTTTCATTTTTTCTTCTTCTTCTGTCACACATAACTTTAGCAACTACAAGCCATGTTTACCAATGCTGCTATTTTGCCTCTTTCTATTTGCCTCATATCGCCATTTCCTTTTGACCGCCACCTTTCCATTTTAATGGAATTTTTATTATGATACGGCATTCAAATCCTTGGTCATTGTTGAAAGGGATTAAATCATGTTTCAGCATAAATGTGTATCACCAATCTATTGCGTTCTGCGCATCTGCATGTTTATTTATAAAATAGGAGAAATTTCTCAACCACTTTATAATTTGATATTTTTAAGTAGGAGTTATACTTTTATTTAGAGTTATAAGCACATGTATTACCTGATCAGTTACTTTTTCAATGGCTGTATTCCCCTATGATCCACATTAAACACTGATTAAGCTATGCCGGATGTACAAAATTCACCACAAATCACTGAGCGATTAACTGCGGTAACGCTACGCCAATCGAGATCCCACAATAACGAGAGATATTTGTTTGAAAGGCAAAGCAGCATAGATGAACAGATATCAATTATTGAATTATTCATGAAGCTACAGATACACCTGTTACAGATTATTAACATTTTCTACGCAACAGGCGTCTGCAGACGACAGGTGCAAAAGTTCACAAAATGTTTCAAAAATGTCAAAATAATTCAATTTCATTTCACCATTTCTCATCTTTTTACGCAGTAGTTATTGTCTATGTAGATAATGGGAGACAATTTTATCGGACTCTTTTACATATATGTAAGCCCCGGAGGTTCCCGCGATCACGGTTTTCTCGGCGTGAATCTCGGGTTTTACCATTTGCCTCGGTTTTCTAAAAGTATGCCGAGATTTCGCGGAATTGTTGGTTTTTTCCTCAACAAAACAAAATTTCAAATTTCTACACAAAAATCGACCTTAATTAGTCCAAGAAAATCTTGAAATGTCATGTTAAATTTCGATCTATTGTACCAATCATACCAATGCAAACTTGGTTGGGAAAATCCCCCCGGAAAATACCCTTTATATGTAAACAATGTCTGGTTCCCGTATGTTACTTTCCCCATGTTACGCCGCGCCGTAAAATTTGTATCATCAAATTGAGATCGCACATGTTCTGACGTAATGCATCCCATAATGATTAATGATGCGGGATCATGCCGCCTAGGTTGCTGGAAACGGGTTTTTATAAAGAATTGACTAAGACTCTGGCGCCCTCTACATTTTGCTATCAATTTAACGCACGGTAATTTTTCGGATCGACTGGAAGCCACTGGGGGATGTACTCAATCAAGATGGCGGCGCGTGTTCAAAACAAATATTTCTTCCGTATCAAAAATGTCAAAACGGAGGACATTAATTGGAATTTTACGCAAATTATGAAACCCCTCTGCCAGGGATTAATTTGGAAATCAATATATTTTCTTGCAGAGAAGAAAAATGGACTATAAACAGGGTGCGTGCAGATCCTTGAAAAGCCAAAAAAGTCCTTGAAAGTCCTTGAAAATGAAATTCCTTTTTCAAGGCCTTGAAAGTCCTTGGATTTTATGAAATGTCCTGAAAGTCTGGTGAAAGTCCTTGAAAAAACCAAATGTGCCGAAGCCATAATAAAGCCATATATATTCTGATTTTACCATTCATTTTTCCAACATATTTGCCGCAGTCGCAGTGCCAAAACTTATATTTAATTTTAAACCCTTCGCATGCTTTAGTGTATTGAATATTAATTTATTAAATCCAACTGAGCACCTCAAATAAATTCTTCCAAGTTTTTACGTTTTTACTCATTTTTATTTTCCATACTATTACTCTTTCATCTTTATTTATTCATTGAAAGTTATCAGTTATTTATTATGGATTAAATACTCTTTTTAAAATAAATTGTTGCTAAATAGTGTTAAACCAAGCCCAGCCAATAAGTTGTGAAGTAAGCATATAGCATGTAATGTGTTAATGGAGCACGTGCTGCTATGAAAAGGTCCCTTTCCCAAGGTCATGCAAGCACAGGTCAACCAAAACGTTTCTTTCATATGCAAATGAGTATCTGAGAATATATCATGCATATCACTAAAGGCATGATTGATAGGGGATGGTGATGGGGGATGGGGGAGAAGGGGATGGGGGAGGGTGGATATAGAGGGAGGGGAGGGAGGGGATAAGGGGAGGGAAGGGATAAGGGAAGGGAGGGGATAAGGGGAGGGACTGAATGGTGATAGGGGGAGGGAGGGGATAGGTGGGAGGGACCAGGGGAGTGGTTAAATTTAGTACATTTAAAGAGGTATACTTACACTACAGTGAGATATTAAAAAAAAATTGGACTTAACTTGGTTTTCTTGAAGATAGGTAGTGAGGAAAGTGATGTAAAAAATACTAATTGGACTTAACTTGGTTTTCTTGAAGATAGGGTAGTGAGGAAATAGCGATAGGGAGGGAATAGGGGTAGCCTAGGAGAGGGAGGGGTGGGGCATTGGTTATGCATACGGAGGGGAAGAGATGGGAGGAGGCGGGGGGGGGGGGGGGGGTCTTCCAAAAACTGAAACTGTTTCTAATCAATTTAACTATCAGGTCATATCACCTTAAGGTTACAAACGTTAGGGTATGGGATATTTCTGGTGGGGTGGGTGGGGTGGGTGAGGGAGGGGGATGGGGGGTTCAAAAAAATAAAAATGTCTTATCAACTACCTTTTCAAGGCATATCCATGTTGTGGTTCAAAACTTTAGGGTTAGGGATATATTTGGATTTAAATGAAAGCCTATGTTAAAGGAATTGTTCAAATGCCTATAACTCATTAAATATCCACATTATTTAAAAATGTCTAATCAACTACCCTTTCAGGGCATATCAATTTCGTGGTTCAAAACTTTAGGGTAAGGGATATATTTGGATTTAAAGTTTCTTTTTTCAAATGAAAGCCTATGTTAAAGGAAATGTTTAAATGCCTGTAACTCATTAAATATCAACATTATTTTAAAATGTCTAATCAACTACCCTTTCAGGGCATATCAATTTCGTGGTTCAAAACTTTAGGGTAAGGGATATATTTGGATTTAAAGTTTCTTTTTTCAATTGAAAGCCTATGTTAAAGGAAATGCTTAAATGCCTGTAACTCATTAAATATCCACATTATTTAAAAATGTCTTTCAGGGCATATCGGTTTCGTGGGTAAGGGATATATTTGGATTTAAAGTTTCTTTTTTCAATTGAAAGCCTATGTTAAAGGAAATGTTTAAATGCCTATAACTCATTAAATATCCACATTGTTTTTGTATTTTGTAAACACTATACATGCAAGATAATGTTGATGTAAAAAACTGCATTTTAGTAGTTAGTAATTGTTCACTTTTTACAAAATTCACGGATCTCGATCGTTAAATACAGAAAGTGCATCCGTGAGTAGTGCTGTTTTGGTAGTACCAGTAGTAACTTAGGGTACTTGAAATATGAACTATTGGTCCTTGAAAAGTCCTTGAAAAGTCCTTGAATTTGAAAGAGAGTTGCCTGCACGCACCCTGTATAAAGTAAGCTTATTTACTTTTTAAAGAGGTGATATTTGGGGGCGATTTTTCGGGTCACATTTTTGGTCGCGGTTTCTCGCATTTGGTTTATTTTCGCGGTATTTCTTGGTTTTGGTTGCAAATCCCGTGAATCGCGGTTTTAGTAATCTCGCCTCGCGGTTTTTGCCTAAAAAAATCGCGGGATCCTCCGGGGCCTACATATATGTACATGTTTATGCTTTTTAACCATACTTATACTGCCTTTTGTGTGCTAAATTGCTCTTTTTATTATGTTTTTGTGCAATAGTAATGCTGCTACTTTGGTATTTTTAACTTTGTAAAGCGCCTTGGTTACGGGCGCTTAATAAGAACTGTTTATTATTATTATTATTATTATATGGAATCGCCACAAGAAATACATTAACCCTAACTCTAACCCTCCCCCATCTTTTTTTCAGAATTATTTTTTCAACGTCGATAAGTGACCCCCAAATTATCCCCTGACCCCGCCCCCCCCCCCCCCCCCCCCCCCCCCCCCCCCCCCCCCCTCCCCTGGATTTGAACCACGGACCTCCAGCACCAGCGGCTTGTGATTTCCCACTACACCACGGGTGTAAAGGCTACTTGAAGCAGTATACTGCGCCAAGTATAATATGGGCTGGGTCCATTTTTTTACTCTGCTGCTAGTACCTGTATAGGCACAGTATGCCCAGTACCCAGCCAGTACCTGTATAGGCACTGCATGCCCAGTACCCAGCCAGTACCTGTATGGGTACAGTATGCCCAGTACCCAGCCAGTACCTGTATGGGTACAGTATGCCCAGTACCCAGCCAGTACCTGTATGGGAACAGTATGCCCAGTACCCATACTTTAAAGTACTATAGTTTGATCAGCTCCAAATTAGAGTAGCCTCTTTACAGTAGCGAATGAATACAGAAGGACGCGGGCCAGTGTGAAGGCATCAAGTGTACTGTGCATCATATGCGTGCCGCTTGCGTGTGGCAGTTCCCATACAGGTACCTAGCGCAACAGACTAGAGGTTGGCAGAGCCATGATGCCAGGCATTAAGAAAAAGACTGTGTATACTGCTTCCATAAAGATGTCAACAAATCCCTTTTGAACAAGTGTAACCTTTAATTTGATGCATCACATTTATGAAAAAAAATAGAAATCTCTCACACATATAATTACATAATCTGTCCACCAAGACTTTTCCATAGAAATTACATAAAAATAATATAATATCATCAACTCAAACATTTTCTTGACTCGGTAACCGCAGCCAATGGAGGTGAAAAATCAATTATCTGATTTAATATGGTAGACACATCATATTGTCAGCTGATTACTTTTCACAGTTCTATGCATGTGTCAATCTTGCAGTACTGTTCAAATATTAGTTTATAAATGATAGTCTATTTGGCCATCACACGAGACAGTGACGTAACCGCGTATTCTACCAATTGCAGCACATAACGCGCGCGCCTACTAGCGGCGCTGGCGTATACACACGAGCGTTGAAAGGCGGAAGATACATACGCGTGCGTAAAAGCTGCGCCTGTTAAGTTACGTCACTGTCCAGAGGAAGCCAAATAGAGTATAGAGATATTTTTTTATGAAAAATAAAATAAAATCATGTTCAAATCCATGGAATAATTTGGAAGGTTTTTAATATTAATTTTTGTAAATAAATGTATTTATTTTTAATTTTAATATTATTTGTTATTGTACTTAATGTCAAAATATCTATTCACTATAGTTTAGTTTGATGTTTTATGTTCCCCATGTTTAATGTGATTTGGTTATTTTGGGGTCACCCTGTAAAATGTAATTCATCTGTTGGGTTTAGTGTTTTTACAGTACTGTAAAAGTGGACATTTTAGCGCTTCATATATTTACGTGTTTTTATGTGTCTGAATCAACTACAGCGATAATAATAGCACACAAATATATTTCTTTTGCGTATAGATTTATACGCGCAAACAATTAATCTCGCAAAAATTACCACTTTTACAGTATATTAATCTTGCTTTTGCTGCATTGCGGATTGTTTTAATATGCAATGAATATTTTCTGCAATTATTTTTTTTTAAATTTATCAAGAATGTTCCGGAAAGAGGTGTCTACCTCCGCTGTTTTATCTAATTTGTTAAGAGGACCAGGAAATCGTCTGGAACTTGATGTTTTTGTTATTATTCCCAATAAGTGATCCAAAATTTGCTAGTATGACCATGAATACAGAACAGAAAAATGTTGTACCATCTAACAAAACATCAACTTCATTGTTATCAGTCAAACCATATAAAATCTATTAAATGTATGATCAACTGACCATTGCGGAGAGCAATTACGAGAGGCTATTGGAAATCAAAGGAATAATAATAATAATGATTATATAATTGCGCCTTATTCAACAAAATTGTTCACCAGTCATGCCAAAAGGGGGCTTTTAGTCAGCAGTATGCATTATAAGATATTGAGGAAATAAAGCATAAACACAACACAAAATCAAAAGGAAATTCCAGATAATATTTCACATAAAATCTGAATGCATTGACCAATTGTATCAAGTGAGGTGTCATTTGAAAGCTTACAAAAAACACTCTTACATGAATTTAAAATCCTAAATTTCGTTTGGAACGACAAAAGACCTTTTTTTTATGTGACTCATAAATGATGCTCAAGATTCTTGTATACAAACTACCCTGCATTCAGTACCGTAACAGCTATATTTTTTTAATAAATTGGGAAAAACATTAACCTTGATCATCACTTTCACCGTCAAAATGACAATTGAATTGCCTCGGCGACGACGCCATTGTTGTTTCCAGAGCACCTATAATTATACCATCTACAGTGAAAATGCTTAATTAAGTGTGTTATCCAGTGTTGCCAAAATGACAAACTGTTTGAAAAGTGTTGCCAAATTACCCAAAGTAGCAATTTGCATGTTGAAAAGCATTTTGAAATGTTGAACCAAAACCAAGAGAGAGAGAGGGGTGGAGGGGTGGTAAGAGGGGAAGTAAAAAAAGGAACCTGTGAAAATAGCTATTTTATTGAACAAGTATTAAGCTAACATTCGGCACAATTCACGGTTTTCATGCAAAACTATGGATTGTGTAAATTGTACCGTGGAAACGCCGTAATTGTCCGACAAGCCAATTTTTACAGTTTTATTTGATCACAAAATCAAATTTTCCGAATTCCGATTGAAATATGTTTACCCTTTCAAGACGATATCGACGCACAATTGTGTACAGCGCAGTCATCTACTTGACAGACGGGTTGAAAACTTGAAGTTCGATTGACAGATGATTGATTTAATATCAAATTTATTTGAATGAGAGTAAACAAGACCGTGTCTTCAGAAAAGTTGTTAATTCAGAGTGTCCAATGGGTGATCATTGATTCAAGACCCTTTTATGAGCCGCTTTCTAAAGACACTGAAACGTAAGAGCATAGAATTATTCTAAGAATAGAAAAGAATTCTGAAGTTTGGTGTACTTGCGTTGGGTTTGCCACCTAATTCCTTTCTAAATGTTTTTTCACTAGTCAAACGGAGGATCAAAGGATTAGACAGCTTTATTCAGTAATAGAGTCTTATGCACTTATCAATTGCATAGCTGGGATTAGAGCCGGGACGTACAAATTGCCCATGTGACGTCCCGGGCCGGGCAACATTTTTTGTATGTCCCTACTATAGTCCCGGCCCCCCTTGGCTGGGACAAAGTGTACAGTCCCGGCCACCCATTTCCCAGGACAAAGTATTCACCGGGCTACAGTCCCAAGGTCGCTTATTTCTTTCTGCAACCATAACAGAAGGCATTTCTATGTGTTCCCTATGTGTTATTAGGCTTATTTCGTCAAGCGCATCGCATCTCTAGCTTATTTAAACCAAGCGCATGGGGTGTACATTTGTACGTGTACCTTAGCGTACGTCCCGCGACATTCTTCTTTTTGTTTGCCCCCCCCCTCACCCTCCAAAAAAAGAAGAAAAAAAGGTCCAGCCGCCACAAGAGCAGTTTGGTTTCATTCGTTGCAGTGTAAATACTGATGTATTGTTAGGACTAATATAGATTTCCCAATTGTCAGCCAATGTCATGGTCTTTCAAGCATGAAAATGTTATCATGTTCTGACAAAGTGGCTAATTGAGCATATCATGATCTATTAGATTGTGCATCAATGCAGTAAGCGTAAAATATCTGGTTGGCAATATCTGGTCCATCAAGCCCAGAAACAGCTTAATTAAGGTAGATACTGCTATTTTTATTTGATTATTGAGCTTTTATGGCAGTTAGGTAGTTGAGTTTTAGTCAATTACTGTATACAGACATAACAACATGTGTTTTAGATCAGACACTAAAGCACACCTCTGTCAATTTAATTGTTATTTATCAAAATCAAATGCACCGCTTATATTATAATCTATCCAGGAAAGACTTAGGTGTGGGGTCAATGGCAAATGAAGATCGGTGATAAAAATAGATTGACAAACTTCTGCCTGCCACTATGTATTAACGATATGGATCACATATGCAATTAGCCCACCCCTCCTCCCCCACCCCCTTCCCAGGAAAGACTACACAAAATGATTAGCCACATCATTTAGAACAGCAGGATGGCCAGTCTGGCTTGGACAGCTATTATTTTAGAATCCAACATTCAGAGCCGCTACTGTAAAAGCGGTTATTTTCGTGCGATTATATTTTTGTGCTTTGCTGACTTTCAGCCATTTCGCTTGTTTTTAAATTCGTGATTTGAAAAATCATTACAGTAGACTTCCACACAAAATAAATATGTTCGTGTGTTTATATTTTCGCGGTAGCTGCTTGGAGCGCAAAAAGCGCGAAAATTAATGTAGCGCGAACATTTCCACATTTACAGTATCAGAAAGTCAGTCAATAAATGTCCTGCTATCTACTGAAGATAGCAGATCATCATATCATTATAAATGCAAAATACTTATCAATTTCGCTGCGGTGAGTAGTTGAGAAATTAAAACGCAATCTGTTTATATCAAACCAATGATCAAACGTAAAAGGTTTTCTCTGAATTTGTCAATAATCACTCAAATAAACATTTCCCATTTATCTTCATATTTTAGCACTGTAACCATGGATACTATCGTGCAACATCAATTGTTTCAGTTTTTATGCTTCAAGCACTGACAGGAACATTTGAAAAACATAAAACGTTGAGGAAAATTTCTTTTGAGCATAAATTTAAATTGCAAATTGCAAATTTAAAAACAATAATGGTGGGAAATCTGCATAGCCGGGAAAATAAATTGCGTAAAAATAACCACTTAACCTCGAATGTCAATTTACTGGCAGCATAGTAATCATCAAGTGGCAAAACCTTATCTTGCCATTACCAATCTTGCCATTACCAATACGGAGGTCATAAAAGTCAGAGGTCATAAGTTTGGCTATGTAAAATGAGATAAACACTTGACTTGCTATACACCATGCTACATAAGAGTGTCTAAACCCTAATGATATGTAAATAAAGGATTATTGTCACCATGGATGACTGACAGGTATCTTAAACCCTTAAAATCATTCTTCCCAAATCAGCAGAAAGATCATTATTCACTTGCGGGACTCAAACCCTGGTCCTTCCGAACGCTAGACGGGAGCCTTAACCACAAGACTACCGTTACTTGCTGATAAACGGCACTACATGTATAGAAAGGCCATTTTTAATATTAGCCTTGCAAAATCGGGGGCTGCATCATTTAATTCCTACAGATCCTTACCCGCTCTACTTAACCCCCTGAGAACTACCGGCCGATTGGTTAAAAAGATGGATACATCATTTATTGCACCAATGAGAGACATTGTTAGAATAATTGTATCCCTGATAAAGATGGGAGTGAAACATCTTACAAGCTGCATTTGAATTGGCTATTCATATGAGTACATCTTGTATTAAACCAATCAGAACCACTGTAAGATAGACAGGTAGACCCCAGGGGGTTAAGAGTGTTTACCTTGATGATTTACTAACAAAGGGTCACATTCGTCATGGACGAATCTTACCTTACACTTCAAAAATCTGCATTTTTGATAACAATCCTTACAATGCTATATGCAAAAGGTTTTTACTTTAATGATATATAAATAAGTGATTGCAGTCACTAAGAACGAAGGGTATCGTAACACCTTCAAAACACATCCACACCTTACAAACACTTGATGAGCGTCATTCTGCAGGCCATCGGTCATCTGGGGACTATTAAATAGCGCTGTAAATTAAATTAGATGATGATTAGTGCAGTCACACAACACTCTTTTCTGCTCTTCCCTGCAGTAACTCTGAACTGGCCTTTTAATTAAGAATTACAATCGGGAAGAGGGGGAGGCACTCATGTATAAAAGTTGTAAGCATACGTCGTGTGAATGCACTCCCAGAAACCATGCTTAGGCCAAACAAAGAAGAAGGTCTGTCTCAGAAAGAAACATTGTGCAAATAAGCTAAGTGCTGTACTTTTTTTGTACTTTTTTTTTTTTTTAGAAAATAGGCTATGAGGTATGCGATTTTTTTTTTTTTTTTTGCTTATCCAAGCTTACGGAGAACTTTTTTAACCTTTAACCTTTTTTTTCTTCTTTTTTTTTAAATCCAAAAAAAGAAAAGAAAAAAAAGAAGTTTTTTAGCCCCCAGCGCATAGACCTACACGCCGTAGCTCATTTCACATACCAATGCGGGCGGGCTTCTGAGACAGACCTTCTTCTTTGTTTGGCCTTAGCAAGAATTGCAAAGGAAGTGAAAAAGTGACCCTCTACAAGGATTTTCCTTGACAATCACACTCTGAACCAAAAATGCTTTTGAAATGGTTCAAAATACACCTGTGCAAGGACTGGCTCAAAGTGTGCCTCTGGCCTTGGATAAAGACAATGTTTGTCAAAAGGGCTTTTAAAGGGTGTGAATACATATTCCCTCTAATTTTTACTTCGAAATTAGGTGATTTTGATACTCTTAGTCTGTGTTGTCCTAAGAAAAACCTTCTTCTGTGTTTTCATTCAAATGGATGCTTACAACTTTGTATCCAAGTGCCCCCCCCCCCCTCCGGATTACAATTAATATGTATTACTTTCATGCATACTACAAAGAATCATCCTGACATTTAAAACTGGGTGTAGTCATCCTGTTTGACTAAGATTCAAGAGAACAGAAGATCAATATTGCATAATTAATACTAATTTAGTGTTTTGGGGAGGATTTGGGGTGGTTTTTTCCTCTTTTTGTGTGTGTGTGTGATTTATTTTTTTGGAGGAGTGGGTGTTTTTATTTATAATTTTATTGCATAGCTATTTTCACAAAAAATAACAATCAACTATTAACTACCCACCTTCAACACAAAATTACTCAAAAAGATGAGTTCGCTTTTAGCATTTTGTTTGACCTCTGATAAAAAGAACACACCTACCGAGACTAAATGAATTTCTGGAAGTCCATTAAGCAGTTGCAGTTTTAAAATAACAATAAAATTCCAATAATTCAATCTTTCAAACACCTGCTAAAAATATATTTCTGGAATTACGTAAGAAATAAAATGCCAACATCTGGGTCGGTCGGTCGATCTTTTTATTTACTTTTGTTAGGTAAACAAACAATGCTGAACATGTATCTTTTTTTTCTTCTTAAAATTTAATTTTTAATATTCATCAAATAAGTGAGTAATTAATTGACAATTGTATGCGTTTACAGTGCTCACACAATTCGCTAGTAAATACATGATATTTAAAATTTGAAATATCAACAAACAAACAAAAATCTTCTTTTTTCTTTCTTTCTTTTTTCTCCTTTAAAGCACTATCTGTGTTTAAAGCGACCCTAGATTTTCAGTTTTTAAGGTCGGTTGCTAAGGGCAAGTCCATTTCTTTTCTTGTTATGCCTCATGTGATGCATGACATTTTGCAAGTTGGTCATCCAGCAGAGAATGTGCCTTCCAGAAATTTGCAAAAACAAAAATCATCAAAACACCCACTTTAACATTTATTAAACAGCAAATAGTAAATAAAGAAACCTTTGCTATATACAGGGTGTCTCAAAAAAAATAGGACTCTGTTTCATGACGGTGTAATTATAATTATAATCATTGGACCATGACCAATTTAGTCTCAATGTAAAGCCCAATAAATTATGATGATATCCTGAATATATGAGATCAATCCGATGAAAAATAAGAAAACTAGCGTATTTTGTGTAAGCCATGTCATTTACTGGTTTGTACAATGGGAATTCACACAGTAACAGTCGAGTAACACGAAAGTGCTCGACTTGTTACTCAATGAACATCCACATCCACTTTTTTAATTTGCACAGAATATGCATGCATCTGTTCTGGTTTTTTTTAGCAAGTATTGATTTGTGCCAGAATTAAATGGATTACCAAACTAAAGTTTGCTATTGACTGATAGATTATTTATTATGTTGATAATTATTATAACACATTGAAACGTAAACCATGTTATTTACTGGTCTGTACATGTAGACTCCATTGTACAAACCAGTAAATGACATGGTTTACGCAAAGTACGCTAGTTTTCTTATTTTGCATCGGATCGATCTTTCATTTTCAGGATATCATAATAATTAATTGGGCTTTACATTGAGACTAAATTGGTCATGGTCCAATGATTATAATAATAATTACACCGTCATGAAACAGAGTCCTAATTTTTTTGAGACACCCTGTATGTGATTGTGATAGAAAAGAGTGACGATTTTGTAATCATGAAGAATTTGTAACTGATGAAGGAATGGTGATTAATAAACTTAAAAGATAAAAAAATAAAAATAAAGAAACCTTAAAGGGGCACTGGGAGATACGTATAGGAGGGCACCCTCAATTTACCTGGAAATCAGGGTGTTTGCACCTACGTAATACTACGCATATACTATACGTTCTGAAACCATTTACCTTAATTCACCGTATATCATGTAAAATGTTATGATTTAGTTATTTCTATGTAGAAATTATCAGCATCACTCGCCACATAAATAGATTCAACCAAATATCTACATTGGTAGAATGATATTTATAATTCAAATATCTACATGTACCTAGCGCCATTATCTCAACCCTCTTCCCATAAATTATTACCATTCAGGATTCCTACGTACAAAAAAAAAAAAAAATCAAAATTTTATTTTTCTCAGCAATCTCTCTGCCCCTTTAACCTATTCGAACTACAAAAACAAAAAACAATTTCCTACATTACTGGGTACCAAGAAAGAAGGGCGTGCTCTGTTACCGATACTACGCAAAATTATGCCAAATAGAAGGGCGTGTTCTGTTAGCCAGATTACGCAAAATTATGCCAAATATACGAGTAGATTGCTATTTTCAATTCCATGAAAACAGCATGATTTAATTTCAGATAATATAGACAGACAGAGAACAGACATGCACACATTCAATTATAATTCAAATGTGTTATTATTTTAAAATTCCATGAAAACAACATAAGGCCAAAAAAAAGCAAGTTAAACAAAAAACAAGCCTGAAAAGTCAAATGCGAAAAAAAGGTTGTTGTTTTTTTGCTTAAATTCATAGTGGAGATTCATTTGAAATGGTTTTATTTAGTCAAATCTGTGCATTTTTGTTACTCTTATGCTCGCTAAAATATGACTTTCGGTTGATTATGCAATGAAGTTGCTGCCCAACGGTTGATTGGTTTTTTCTCTACTATAACAACCATCTTTATATATTAGAGTAGAACTCAAGTTACATAGCTTGGTAATGAGCCCCTCCCTGAACACGAGCAACCCGAAGACTTGCGCTAGCCCAAGATGAGACTTTCTCAGACGCAACTTGCCAGTATAGTTTGTTTGACAGCTCAATTTCTGTAGTTTGTATAACATGCACAAATCCAGTGCTTAGACGTCAACCCAAAAAATACTGTTCTACAGGCAAACAGACAGACCTCCCAGGTAGTGTCGGTCGCTTGGTGGGATTTGTTTGGGTTTTTGTCAAAATTGTCATGAAAATGTTGGGCAATTTTCACAAATTTCAAATATGTTAAATGTTAAAAAGATCTGTCGATAGGGCCCGTAGAACATGGTGTTTTTTTCCATCGCCTTAACTCTATATTTCAATGTCACATCAGGTTTTCTAACTTGGTCCCTACTTAAGTCAGATTTTTCACTATGTCATGTTTGACATTCATCCCCCTAGTGTACCAATTCCATGTTTAATTGCACATGAAATAGCCAGAGATGTACAAATTCAAGTGTAATGAATAAACAATGTCTGATTATCCACAGGAACTTTGGCAACAGACCTGGCTGTCCAACTAGCCACTTGATGGCAAATATTATTGAAATCTCATGTCTCGCCGCCGTGTGTATAAAAGGGGCCAAATGGGAGAACTCTCAATTTAAATTACTGGTGAATAACATGTCCAAACAAGTTTGAAAGTCCAAGAAGTTCATAAATTTGTGCAAAATGCAGAAAAGGAGACACCGTTAATATCCTGTGAATGATATGAACAGTAAGATCTATGGGGCCTATGAGATACGGTTCTCTATTCTACATGTAGGGAGAGGTCTCTCTTTTTTTTGTCTCCCCATTAACCCTTTAACCCTAACCTTCTACCCAGATTATCCAAGGGAATTCTTGTGAACAGCAAAAAGTGGACAAAAAGAGTGGCGCCGCCACCGGGCTTGAACAAACAACCTCTCGGTTGCGAGACGGACGATCTACCAGTGTGCCACAGGGGCCAACCATACTTGGGCGAGTATGGGGCCATTATTTCATCAAAAAGTGCCACGCCAGTGCGCACAGACAGACTTTACCATAGACATTTGTGGCACTGGGGGTGGTTAGGGTTAACAGAGATCCATTGAGTCTACATAGAGCTAAAGGGTAGTCTTTTTTCATGGTAGCCTGTAACTTATTTTATTTTTTTAATTTGTCATAAGAAAGGCCCCTGGTGGATATTTGGAACATTATCCTCTACCCTCTGCGTTAACTTGCAGTTTTTACAATCAAATAGAATTGCCCGACGACATGGTCTTGGTCCAAATCAGTCTCAGGAGTAAGGGTTATGCGCGTACAGCATCATTCAGTGACGTTTCAACAATGGTCGTGCTAAACCCCGTCATGTTTGTCGGATGAGCTGTTTTGTTCTGTCTCCCCTGCTCATCAGTTTGTTAACGATTAACTTTTGTTCACAATCTCCGTTTCATTAGCAGGAAACCACTTTGTTGTTTTACAGCAGTAGTTTTTGAAAGGAAATGACGCAACTCTTTCCAATAAATGGTCAGTTGCAATTAAGCAATCTTAAAAGAGTACTGAGAAATACATGGGAGTGCGCCTTTCCTGGAAATTAGGTTTTTTGCACCTACGTAATACTTGGGCATATACCAACTACCATCTGACACCGTTTACCTTATTCGCCGTCTATCGTGTAAAATTTCACGATTCTGTCATTCTATGTAGATCACATCAAAATTATCAGCACCACTCACCACATAAAATGCTTAAATCAAATTTCTATCAAGCGCCATCATTCAACCTTTCCCCAAAAGTTGTTACACTTCTGGGTTCCTAAAGTACCTTATCTATTGAAACAATTCATTTATCTCATACTAAAGATGCTCAGTAAAATACTTTTATAGTTTGATCTTTGTAAATTTACACTACACCCCAGTTTAGCCTCAGTGCATCCTACACCACGTGATCAATCGAGGTTTTGCGACCAAGTTCATGATCGGTCATTATCTCAAGTTTTGTTAGCAATTAAATCAGGCAACCGCTGCTATCACATTTTACCTGTGTGGGTTTTTGCATGGAAATGACGCAACTCGTTCCCAAATCAATGGTCAGTTTCAATTTGGCATTTACTGACCTTCTTGCGGCCAATTCACTAGAAAAGAAAAACAAGCAAGTTGTCTTAGTTATTTGATCAATAAGTGATTTGATACACTTGGATAGTGTTTCCATTCCAGTAAGGGGAATAGGATTTTTTGTGCAATCAAGCATGCTTCCCTGTCATCACATGAGGACCACTGGTTTCTGTCACCAGTGTGTAGCTCATATAAAGTAAGAGTGATTAAGCGGACGAGTTAAGACATATTTTAGTTGCTTTTTCAGGAATAAGGATTTGGGAAAGTGATATTTGTTCCCGAGACTTAAATCTCGGCGATACTCACTATACCACCCCTAGATGTCAGTAAGTGTCACTATCAAAGAGGGCAGCCTGCCCCTTTCTCTGACATGACAATGTACCCCCCCCCCCCCCCCCCCCCCCCCCCCCTCCTCAGGTAACTTTACTTTGGAAAGAAAGTAGGCAAGAATAACAAGCCTAATATGGAGCCTAGAGTACCCGCCTCTACCCGACTGTTATCTTGGTGGTCGACTATAGATGGATCGTCAACCCAACATTTAGCGCTGTTCAAATATTTTTGGCCAAGTTGAAAACGGGACAACTATTATCTCATGACCGCCATATTGGCTCTTGAGGAAACACACTGTCAATAGTGTTAGTTTGTCATATTGATCGTCTGTCGGAGGATGCCTGGAAAATGCAAATACTTTGATGCCGAAATAGTCTGGGTGGAGTTGATGTACTGAGCAAGGAAAGAAACAAGTGTGGTTGCTCTCAAAGAAGTTTGGTTGTCTGCAGTAGCGTAACTAGGGTCTTCATGGGGGGGGGCATGAGGGGGGACAGGCCTGTGATCAGGGGGGGGAATAACCAACGTTTTTTTGTAAATATACATTTGGGGGCATCAGGGTGCCCCTTGTTGTCTGCCACCGTCCTGTTCTTAATTTGTTTAACTATATAGATACTTTTACTATTGTATCAAGGAGCTATTGAAGGAATACGCAAAATTATGTTGCAGACCAAAGCTCTGCTCTGGACTGACGGCATTAAAAATGCAACTGGTCTATCTCTTGTCTCTGCACATCGCATGTCATAAAATAGACAGCAGTGGCGCTCCATCATCAATAGCGTCACAAAAAATCAGCATGATACATAAAACAACAACAACTATTGTACACAAAAGTTCCCAACCTTTATTTTTCAAATTCTATTAATAAAACACTTGGTTTAGTTTTCTTTTATTGCTTGCTATATTTTTGATTATAGGATGTTTTGTGGTTTTAAGGGTGGGTTTGTTTCGATTGACATCACAATTCTAGCCATGTTTTTATGGGGGTTTTTGTGTGTGTTTGTAATTTTTCAGAAATTTCAAGTGTAGGAAACATAAAGTAGCCATTTTTCAATTAAGGTTTCTTCACACTTTCCAACTATATATTTGACATCATTGACATAGTGAAACAATCCTAAAAACGCATCTGGCATCTTACTTGTTAGTCGTTTATTGTGTTACATACAATTCATTTATAAAAAAGAATGTTTTCCATCTGCCTGGTATGGTGTAAATAACACCCATGCAGCATCACCACATGTGGCACCTATGTGGCACCCATGTGGCACCTATGTGGAACCCATGTGGAACCCATGTGGAACCCATTGTGACATCCATGTGTCCTTCATGTGGTTACCACATGGCACCCATGTGAAACCCATGTGGTAGATACCCTTGCAAAGTTCATATTGCAAGCATGCGGCAACAACATGAGAGACACTTGGCACCAATGTGATACTCACTAATAAAGTGTTTCAAAGGAACGGAATGGAACGGATACATTGGACTCATGGACTAGGACTCATGGCATGTTTTTTAAAGTACCTAATCACATCGTGTAACAATACTGCTAATCGGCGAGACTGGCACAACGTCGCTATTCTTTCAAAACCTTGTGTGTTTTTCCGGCCATTCATCATGTATAAAGTAAAACTGCCCCAAATGGTTGGTTATGCATTGGAAGTGTTGTTTTAGACATGTTCAGGAGGCAAGGTTTTGACAAATCTTTGTATTTGTGGCTCTTGAACATGTTTGCAGACTGCCCGAAGGATAAAAATAGTGTTACATTATATAGTTACATGCTGAAGGGCTGGATGAAGAAGGTATGAGGTTTGACAGAACAGCGACGACAAAAAATTGCATTCTCATCAATCATGACGGCATCAGGATATTACGGTAAATTGGCACTGCGCTCGAGTCAGATCTGTTATTATTGCATTGATTTCTCTAATGGCGCTGTATACGTAAGCGGTAAAGAATGAAGTGCTGAAAAAGATAACAATCCTAAAAGCCCAGCTACTTTGTTTCAGTATTATACTATTCAGAGAGGTACGTGAAAACGGGCTTGTAACTTTTGTTCAATTTGGAAAAAATGCAAGCTACTCAACTAAAATCTTGTAGCACCTATTTGAAATGCACATCATGAACCCATACGAAACCCTTATGAACATCCCCCCTCCCATGAATAACATGTGAAATCCACATGAAACCCATGTGAAACTCAAAATAAAACTTGTGAAACCCACCAGAGACCCTTGTGAAACCAACATGAAGACCAAACGACACCTGTGTGAAACCCATTTGACACACATTTTAATACTATCAGGAATATATTTTCCAAATATCGACTACTTTTTATAGACCACGTTCTATATATACTATGATGTAAACAAAATTCGGAAAAATATACATCCAGTCGAGCAATTTCATATTAGGCAACCAACAAAAGTTGTTGTGTTGCCCTTTCCCGACCGACCATATTTTTGGAAAATCTTGGGTCAGAATTTTCTTCTTCTTTTGATAGCAGAAGTTGAAAATTTATCAAAATATCAGGAATTCATACATTTTATTGCTCAGTAAAATGTTAACCTCTAATCATTGTAGTGAAACCAACCTAAAACCGCTAATATTTCACCCTAATCATTTTCAAGTATAATTATATGATGCGATCAAGCAATATGAGTCTGAAGTCGAAACTATCATATTTCTAGTTTTCTACTTGATTTTATTGACAATTTGCAATTGAAACTCATACAACTATTGACCATGTTTGGCACATGATGCAGATCATTTACTGTGTCCTCTTTTATTTCCACTAGAAAATTAATAGACACACTGTTGGGTATGTTTTGTGTCAAATCATAAACATCACCAACAGTTGTTAATTTAAAGGAAATTGGAAATTAAAAGAGGACACAGTAAATAATATGCATATCATTAAAAGGTGGATGTTTCGATCACTTTAGTATTTTTTTTGCCCATCAACATTGATATCAGAAGAAACCCCATATTTTCCTCATTATTTATGTAAAATCATGGCAGGTATAGATTACCCCCGGGGGGGGGGGTCAGTGAACATACCAAGCGGGTACACATGCGCATCCAAGGACCTCTGAAACGGATCCTAAATGGCGTAAACCAGAACACTATTTTGATACCCCTAAATGGAGTAACACATACAAACCCTACCCTAAACAGCGTTACCGACACTCAATAATGCTCAGTTATGTTGTGCTTTGTTTACATCGAAATTGGGGAAGGCTTGAAAAATCAGCAACTTTTTTTATATACCAGGGATATATAATTAAAGAAGGGAAATATTGAAGATTTTTTCCAACATTTTGCATGTTTATTGAAAAATCACATATACAACAAATAGTACCCCTAAATGTCGATACCTCGATGCTGTAATGGATACCCTAAAGTGCGATGCCCCCTAAAAAGTACCCCTTTTTCAGAAAGACGTCGACAACGTCGTGTGGTGAAATCTGGACCCTTTTCGACGTTTTTTTTGGACGCGGAGGCGTACCCGCTTGGTATGTTCACCGACCCCCCCCCCCCCGGGAGATTACCTGCCATGGTAAAATGAGGCGCAAGATATGTTCCATTTAAACGTTATATGCCAAAATGCAGTGAATTACTGCCAAAGGTGGTTAACCACCTAACCAGTTTGTGTACTACTAAATGGGCAAATTTCATGTCACCTTCATGTGCTTGTAAAAAAAAGTAATTTTAGTAAAGCCTCAAATTTATAAGCCAATCCACAGAAATGGTCAAATTATCAAGCCATTCGTAATTCTTTTTTTATTAGGTTCCCTTTCTGAATCAGCTGAGATGCCACTTTTCTTTCTTGAACTCATAATTCCACAGTTATATTTCACAAGTCACAAGAAATGTAGGCATGCATATTACGAAACCAATGGTAGCGCTATAGAGCCCTATAATTCGGCTTTCATTCAAAAAAATTACAAATCTTGAAGCCAATCCAGAGGATGGTCAAATTATCAAGCCATTAGTTAATGAATTCTAATGAGGTTCCCTTTCTGAATCAGCTGAGATGCCACTTTTCACCTTTTTTTTCTTGAATTCAAGCATTATTTTTCCAGTCATTTTAAGATTGTGTCTCCAACATTTATGTGCCTTTTCATGGGTTTTTCACTAGTTTCATTGATTGGCAATGCTGAATTAACCAGCTAATAACACATTGTTATTGTCATTCTATGGTTGGCTATAAATTACAGGGTTGTACTACAATTGATGTAACATTATGACGCAATGATCAAATTCAAAATGTTCTTTATTAAATGAAAGTCAAATATTAGTAGCACTATCATTGGTTTTGAATATGCAGGCCTGAAATTTCTATGGTGCTTTCGCTAAAAAGTGCCTGTTCTCTCTGACTCACCCTGTATGTATTCAAAGGGTAGTATTGAACGAACAAGTTTCTGCATGATCGAAGCTAGGTGACCATACACTGTTTTTATTCATATTGCTCGTATCTTGAAAGCTGTAATGTTCCCCAATTAACCTGGGTGCCCTAACAAGGCTTTTATTGTCAGATCGAACGCGAGGACAAGGTCACAAAACACATTTACAGATAGATATCAAGCTCTTTTTACCATGACAAAGCAATTTTTCATCATAATACGCTCACACGTAAACACAATAACTTACATTTCTCTGTGGAGCTCATCTCGCACTTTGCCGGATTAGACCCGCCACATCCCATGATGCTCTACTGCTTGTTAGGTTGCTATGACGATATTCAAAAGTTGTTCACGTTTGTATTCACTACTTTCCTACATTGACTTGATCCATTATGTAATATTTGTGTCACATACCGGCTGCATGGCATTCCAAGGAAATCACATCTGGAATTAGACGACAACAAAAATGTGAGAAGATTCTACTAGTTTACTGGATCATTATATTTAGGTTATTCAATTTTTTTGTTCCACAACATGGATGATGCTGATCGCTGGTTTTCAGACAGAACATCAATGTTGGCTATCCGGAGAAAACAGAAATAACAGTGACAAACAATAGTCAATAGGCACAGTCGGAAAACATACTTGAGAATCTTGTTCAGAGAGCAGATGGCATAAGAAGCAACAATCAGAAGATAGTACAATCTTAATCATTTTGTTCACCCCTTCTTAAACAACAAGCTATCTTTGTGTTCGTCAATATCTTAAACAATTTGCTATCTTCTGAAGATAGCAAGTTGTTTAATAAGGGATGAACAGAATATTTAAGATTGTATTATCTTCTGAAGATAGCAAATTGTTTAAGATGTGGATGAACAAAAGAGGTAAGATTGTGCTTTCTTTTGAAGATAACAAATAGTTTAATAGATGAACAAAAAAGTAAGATTGGTGTTATACCTATGAGAAAGCTGTATCACAAATAAGCCAAATCGTAAGTCTTCCGACTTTGAAACTTTGCCCCCATTTGAGAAAATGAATTGAAAGCAAAGATTTGGCATACAATCTGACGATACTGAGATGTAAACCTATAGGACCTTTCAGTCCCAAAGGGAATGTAATAACCACTAGACCAACTAGGCTGTCAGTGACAAAGGCTAATTCATGATAACTTACTCATAGGTTGAACCGTAAGATTGTAAGGGATGAAAACACAAGAGGCCAGATTGTGCTATCTTCTGAAGAAAGCAATTAAAAATAAGTTGCCCACCTATCTCCTCTCCCCAGATTGATTCACTGATAATAATAAATAAGGGTGGGGGTGAATTGGGTTGGCCTGGTATTTGCAATTGATCACCCAGGGTGATAAACAATTGCAAATACCAGGCCAACCCAGCAGAATGGTCTACTATAACATGACATTTTTTACTACAGCCATGTCAATTGATGCTCTGCTGAACATTCCTTTTAAACGGCAGCCCTACAATATCTGGCCTTGTTATAACACTATAGTTTGATCAGTTCCAAATTGGCGAGAAATATTCAGTTTTTATCTCTCCGTGCGCAAAAGTGATACAAGCATATGTGCGTAATTATGTCACACGCACATGATTTTAGCCACACGCACGCGTCACACATATGATGCACAGTCCACTTGTTGCCTTCATTGTGACTGCTTCCTTATATATGTATTCATTCGCTGCTGTAAGAAGGCTTCACCAATTTGGAACTGATCAAACTATAGTATCAATCTTTCAAGGCAGTTGGACAAGACCACCTAATCAGCAAATACTAGTTAAAGATCATTAAACTGTCAGGAATTTTACTGGGGCGCTATGTGGCTTACAACACTAGGCAAAATTGCTTTTGGTTGATTAAAGCCATTTTGTGACCTTAAAAAGGTAAATTTATGCTTATGAGACCTTTCTTTCATTATATAACTTACATCTCTACGTACCTACCTTGAACTCTAATAAATAAATTATATCGGTTAATTTGAATTGTCTAGTTGCCATGTTCACCTCTCAAAAAGACCTTGACGGAAGCGAGAACAACGTAATTGAAGCATAGAAATGAGTAAATGTGCCACATTCTTAGCAATATTAAACATTGCGTACTATACTGCATGTACTGCAATATACATACACCAGTACATATGGCTGCTGGCTTTGTTTTGTTTTTGAGTTGAGTGGGCGGAGGAAGTTGGTTTGGTGAGAATATTAGGAAAGTTGCTTATTTCAAAGCTTAATACATGTGAGTGAGATTTGTTTTTATTTTTCAAATCTGTTGGGTCTTTTTAATTATCTCTATAAGTTTACAAGGGCACCTTAGCAAACAATAGTTAAGATCATTAACTGTCAGGCATTTTATAGGGGTATCATGTGGCAAAGGATTAAGCCAAAGTAAGCAATATTGCTTTGGTTAAAGCCATTTCGTAAACCTAAAAAAAAAGGTAAATTTATGCTTTAGTATGAGACCTGTTTCTCATTGTATAACATCTTGTGGTACCTAGAATTCTAATAAATAAATTATATTGGTCAATTTGTATTGTCTAGTTGCCATGCTAACCTCTCAAAAAGACCTTGACAGAAGCGAGAACAATGTAATTGAAGCATAGAAATGAGTAATTTACTGTAAATGTGCCACATTCTTAGCGATATTAAACATTGCGTACTATACTGCTATATGTTTTGCTTTTTGTTTTTGAGTCGGGTGGGCGGAGGAAGGTGGTTTGGATAAAATATTAGGAAAGTTGCTACTTTCAAAGGTTAATACATGTGAGTGAGAATTTCTTTATTTTTCAAATCTGTTGGGTCTTTTCAGTCAATCATCTCTGCAAGTTGACAAGGGCACCTTAGCAAATAATAGTTAGGATCATGACACTGTCAGGCATTTTACAGGCGTCATGTGGCATAGGATTAAGCCAAAGTAAGCAATATTGCTTTGGTTAAAGCCATTTCTTAAACCTAAAAAAAGGTTTAAATTATGCTTTAATATGAAACCTTTCTTTCATTGTATTAACATCTCCAGGTACCCGCTAAGAGTTCTAATAAATACATTATATTGGTTAATTTGAATTGTCTACTGTAGTTGCCATGCTAACCTCTCAAATAGACCTTGACGGAAGCAAGAACAACGTAATTGAAGCATATAAATGATTAATTTACTGTAACTGTGCCACATTCTTAGCGATATTAAACATTGCGTACTATACTGACAATATGTGTACACCAGGGCATACATGGCTGCTCGTTTTGCTTTGTTTTATTTGTGAGTCGGGTGGGCGGAGGGAGGTGGTTGGAAGAGAATATTAGGAGAGTTGCTTCTTTCAAAGCTTAATATATGTGAGTGAGATTTTCTTTTCTTGATCTGTTGGATCTTTTCAATCATCTCATCAAGTTAAAAAAGGAAGAAAAATATAGGCACAGGCTGAAAATGTAGGCAATACGGAAAGTTCCTTGCAGGGAAATTTGAGCATTTGGAGGGAAATGTTGGCCTTTGGAGGGAAATGTTACTCTTTCATTAAGAAATGCATTCCATTTTGGAGGGAAATTTGGAATCGCTTGCCGGGAAAAAAACATTTTTTTCAGGCCATGAATAGGTATGTTAGCCTAATGTCTAAAGGACAAACAACATCATAGGATAACATCAAAACATTTCCTTTTATTTTATCCATTATATTGAAATTAGCAATGTTATTTTTAGGAAGATGTACAGTAGATGGATATTTGTTTCGTACATTCGCGGCCATCTTGCGCTACATTCCCCCATGCAGTCGATCTTGAATATAACTGTACGGTACAGTGATGACAAAACGTAGAGGGCGGCAGAGTCTTAGTCTATTCTTTATTTCATCAACTGCCGGCAGCAGTATTATGCATTACATGTACGTCATCCATGTCAGACCATGTGCGATCTCATATTGGTGGTACCAATAGTACCCAACGACGTAACATGGGAAAAATAACATACAGGAACCAAAAATTGTTTACATCGATAAAAGGTATTTTTCCCGACCAAGTACGCATTGGTACAATAGATCGAAGTATTTAACATGACATTTAAAGATATTGTTGGACTAATTATGGTCGATTTTTGTGTAGAAATTTGAAGAAAATAATTGTTTGAAGAAAAAACCAACAATTCCGCGAAATCTCGGCATACTTTTAGAAAACCGCGGGAAATGGTAAAATCCGAGAATCATGGCGATTCAGACTCCTTTTGCTTGATCGCATCACTATCGTGTTTGCTAAACAATATCTAGTGCAATTAAGGTTATTGTTATTTGAGATAGCATACATTTACTGTAGCACTGATAGAAACACTCTTTGTAATAAGAAAATAAATTGAACAAACAAACAAAAACACTGATATTACAAGCATTCAAAAAATCAATACCGCCATAATTTGTCGGTAGTAAATTTATTTGGAATAATGAACCTTGCGGTTTATTGGCAAATCCATCCATGCAATGATGACCCATACATTTCAATTTCAAGTTGGATTTATTTATTATTTTTTCAAACTTGTCAAGGGGAAAACAGTATAACAGAGATGCCAACACTATTATGATCTTTAATTGCTTTGCATTGCCCTTATCATAAAGGACAGGGAAAATGCTCAAAAGCGCAAAAGCACCACAAAACCATCCCACAGCACACCTTTTCAAAAGTTGTCTAAATATTTAACAAATAATGTCCATTTACCAAAAAATCAACAAAGTTGCATAACTGTGGAAGTGTTTATTCTACACTTTGTGTAAGTTGAATTTAGTTTTGAATGAAAAATGATGGTTTTGACAATGAAATAAGAAAGCTGCGCCTTTTGGTTTATTATTAACGCATTGCATATTTTTGTTAAAAAAAGCACCTTTTACCTCAAAAAGCACTTTTCCCAAATCAGGCAGCACTTTTAGTGCTTTTAAAAAGCTCAAAATCCCTATCCCTATCTTAGGCTAAATTTTTAAAAATCTTTTGTCTCAAAGCTCTTCAGTTTTTCAAAACCTAATGCGGAATGCAGTTTTTTTAAAGGTTTTTTTTTTTTTTTTAAATATAAAATATTGAAATCCTTGTAAAAGTGACTTTTTGTATTTAAAATGATGTGATCAATGAAAATCTGAAAAATCTGTGAAATTTTGGGATTTTTTGGGGTTTTTTTTGTTTTTTGAAGAAGACAAATATTTTTTAAGATTTTACTTTGTCTAATGCGCATCAATAAACTAACGCGTGCGGGAGCTTTGAGACAAATGATTTTTTTTTAATTTAGCCTTATCAATACACAGAGAAATTAAAAGAATAGATCATAAGAAAGAATGATTTACTAAAAATAGTATTTATTTTATTATGACATTTAATTAAGCTTGCTAGAATTTCTGTAATTGCCTGTTTACATGGAGTTGACAAGATGAGTTAGTCGATTCATACACTTTGGCCGTGGTACCATTTCATCAGTAAAAGATAATGGGTTGTATTCTTGTACTAAACACATTTTTAGCCTAAACCAGTCGCTAACTAAACTTATGTTAAGTTAAACGCAAGTTTATCTTTAGACAGGGTGTTATTAACGAAACACATTTAAACACAATGAATATTGTCTCCAGAAAAGTGGTTGAAGTATGCCATTGTAGGCAATGATATTTATTCAATAATAATAATCATTGATTTAAATGGGTTACAGTAGAAATGAAAGGAATGCATCAACTGTATGTCTATTCTGCGTCTATATCATTCAACTCGAAATGCACCTAACATATGCGCCATGGCGTTGCGAAAAGAAAATCATTACGTGCACTTGGTGCAAATGTTTAGAAACGCGAGTTAAACTACCCCCATACACATTTTTAAAGTTCTGCGTGTTTAACTTAATCATATTTCGAGAATTGCGTTTAGTTAAACGATGTGGTTAACGTCAACGTTAGCTTAACACATACGTTTAAATACATACAAGAATACAGCCCAATGTCTTCCAATTGAGGGGAGACAGTGATTTGAAATCGTAACTGACACTGATCACCTGACATCTGGTCACCTGACAACTGGTCACTGACGCATAATGTATTCTATGCTTAGCTGCATCTTAAATCACACTGTAGTGACAAAGCACTCTCGTGCCATTATCCAAATTGATTTTCTTTCTAGATTTGATCCTCATTTATACAAGAAGGATTGTAATTCTATGAATAAATGGTGATCAATGTGTCATTTTGATTTTTCACATCAAACATTTTACCCAGTGAAATTACAACTCCTTCTACATGTATGGGTAAGACTAGTATACATTTCTAAATTCAAGGCAAATATCTCATCTTTGGGTCAGATGACATGAATCCCCGGAAAAATTGACCAGGCCAAAGTAATACATTTCCAAAATCTAGTTAGTGGTGGTGAGAGTTTCAATGGCTGTTTTGACATGCCGCATATCTATACCACACTTCAATCATGTACAAGCCCGGGGAAGGGGGGGCAGTCAGGTATAATGTTGTAATCATCCACGTTTTTTCGACCATAACGCTGGCCCACAATAAGGGTTGCTTTGACCGATAGTCTATCTTGAGGACTAGTATCCTTTTGCTATGAGTATGATTCGTTGAGCTATAATCCTTGTTATAGGGGCCTAGGTCAACTTTTCCTTCTTTGAGAATCTGCATTAAAGGTAGTTTTTGAGAGTGGATTCACACGAATGATTACGACTTTTACACATGAGTGCCCCCCCCCCCCCCCCCCCCCCCCCCCGGGTGTATAAGACAGAGCCAAAGCTCCAACCTACTCTATGTACAAAATGACTGAAATGTAATATCCTGATGAAAAATTACATCAGAATGTAGGAGTGTATTAACTGCTTTATGGTACACCAGACTATATCAAGCTACACATCACATGTTGTTATAGCCTCAGTGCAAGTAGTGGAAATAATGATTTACGTACCACTACGTTAGTGACGTAATGGAGCCGTAATTATACACGGGCAAATGGGTCTCAGCCAAGTTAGGTGTCAGCCAATCAGATGATTTGTTATTGTTCCCAACATGGTTAGGGGATCAATCAAACAATTTCAAATATGTCCTTGTCCAAATCGGGGTCCAAAGGGCAGTCAATTTTTTTTTTAATTATCAAAAACAAAATCCTTAAACATTTTGAAACTGTTTTTGTAACTCAAACCATTTTCTTTTTCCTTCTTGAGCTGAGGAACAGTTTGAAATTATAATCATGTAACTTGGGCATTTTTCTTTTTGGCTTAGGCAACATGGAAATAATGTTTTGATTGCTTGACATAATTAGATTACATATTTTGATTCGCCCAGTTGATTTTATGGTTTTTTTCAGAAAAGTTTTGTTTGTTTATTTGTTTTTAAAATTTGATTTTTAGACGATTTTAAACAACCCTCTGGAGAAAAAAAACTGACAAAAATGAATTTAAATTAAAAACCCGACTAATATAAATCTCTATGATATATTTGTCACCTTATCACCCAAACAATTGTACTCCCTGCTCTCTGAATGCTATTTCACCAAATTATGGCATATTTTCTCAACAGAACTCTCTGTGGCATTTTCCAATCTAAAATACCAGTTCCATTTTTTATCAGGCCTGTTTTTATATTGGTAAAATCTGTTTTTATTGGTTGGATATAAACGGTAATATTCATTGAGCCAAAGGTTGATAGAAGGTTGGTAGAAGAGAGTATAAGATCCATTCCTATTGGTCGGTCGTACCTGATATCACATACAACTGACCAATCAAGCATGCTTTCAGTGGAACAAATACCATCACTCCTGTCAAATAAGTTACCTCCTAATTGCCCTTACCTTTACACTGAAGATGCTACCAGTCCAATATTCAATCAATATATACACAGCCTCCGAATTAGTATATCTCCAATAATGCTTTATTCCTCAGCACACACCTGAGAGCCCGTCAGACACCCCGCGGACATCTAGTTCAGCTCGGTCCGATAAAGTCCCAAGATAGCTATAGCCTATACCGTGTGCCACTATTCATCATCTACTCCTAGATCAGTCCGACCACCACACATCAGCAAGCATCAATCGTAGCCCCGATTATTTGTCAACTTAGCCGAGCTGTCACTGATTCACACAGCACACCGCCAGCAGACTTCAGGATCTGATATGCTGTGATGTGCCCGGGTATACACTGACTGAATGAGCCGGGCTGTTGGCCGAGGCAGTCATGTGACTCGTTGCTAGGTAACCGTTAAGATTTCACTCGTAGCTGCAGCAATAAAAAAATAGCGGTGAAAACAAATTATATATTGGATTTCTGCTATTGATACAGGATTTTATCTATAAATATATTTATAAAATGACCCAAGGGACAATTATAGTGGCTTAAATATGGGGAAAATGAAAGCCATAATAATACAGCCATGATGTAGCATTTTCCTTCAAAACTAATGAAGCAGCTTTCCTTTTTATTACTGGAAAACAAATGAAGAGGTTATTTTCTATCTTTAAATTACACAGCACAGGGGTTTGTGACATGGCGTCCACAATCCATTGGCTCAAGCAAATCTCCCCCTCCCCCTGCTCCCCCCCCCCTCCCCCCCCCCCCTCCCTCCCCCCCCCCCCCCTCCTCCCTATATGTAAAAGATTACGCAAACATTCTTCCTCCCCTCCCTTTCTTACCATGTCTCCTTCCCTTCCTTCACTTCACCCTTCCTGGACAAAGCCGTCAGAGGGGCAGCTGCAAGAGACATTTCAAGAAATACATCGTCTCCAGGGTATTTCATTGACAGATTTAGAAAAAATGTCATGTCCAGAATTATTCATACCCTTGCTTAGAGATTGTACCAGTGGTATTTTGTGGTATTTAGTAGGGTTAGGATTATAGAGGTATCGAAACTTTTGGGACACCCTGTACATCATAAAAATCATCCCAAAAAATTGGCAATCACCATCAGAGTGCACATAAAATTGAAGCAACATGAAAACCCACATGCTCTCCCTAAACAGCTACCCATGCTCAGTCAAGCCCCTCTGAAATGAACCCTAAATTGGAGTAAGCACACAACCATTTTGAAACACCTAAACGTTGTAACGCACACAAACCCTAAAAAGTGTCACTTAAATTGAATTATCCATGATTATGAAGATGCCATTGGTGCAAATATGCAAGCAAAAATAGACCTAACGGAAATGCAAAATATCATTGTCATCAAAAAGGCCAAGTAAAGAAATAAAGTAGTTAGTAATCCACTCACGTATCCTTTTTCAGGAATTCTGTAATGTTCTACTTTTTTTCTCTTTTTTTTCTTTTCATCCATATATTTGTTGTAAAAATATTTAGAAAGCTGACATCTAGGTTATAGATTTGCTTTAATCCATAATAAGCATTTTAAAGCAGGTTTGGTGTAAACCAACCCTCAGAACCATGAAATAAAAATATTTTACGTAGGCCCCACCCTCTTCTAGTTACGCAATCAATCAGGCAATACCATGATGGTAGTGGTGATTTCGCATTGCTTATTTTTTTAAAGGGGAAACACTGGCCCTCATCTTCCTTTTTTCCAAAGTTAGAACTAGCAACTAATTATTATTTTTTATTTGGCCTAATGCCCAATTATTAAATGTCAATGGAATTCACAAAATAACACCCATTGTTTTAGAACGCGTAGATGACATCATAAAATCATGATGTTTTTCGACATTTTGTATGCGGATGCACAGCCCGTCATTATGCTGTCAAACACTGGAATTCTATTTACAAAAAGAAGAACACTTAGACTGTCAGATATCTGACAACTGATTTATTGAGCAATTAGGAAACAACTTGCTCTGTCACCAAGAGGTTATTTTACTTTTAGTATGACTTATAGCAGAGGCAGCTAGTGCTATAAGGAATTAATAGCACTCATCGACAGTGACTATTAGTGATGATTTATGTGGCAGAACTCTACCCTACACACCCAGACACCTCAATATAGATACACACCACTTTCACAGTAGGACACCTCTCACTCACCCAGACCAGGGACTAAAGTCCCTGCCTAGACTTAGACAATCATCTACTAAACACACACACACCAAGTTGGGTAATAATTACAGCGCTGTAATAAATCAGGTTATTTACGATGTCAAATTTATAGCATTTTGAAGCTGTACAATAAGTGAAATTTGTGGAACTCTGGACCTGAGACTAATAATTAATATACCTAGGTATATTAGTCTCAGCTCTGGACTGGCTGTGTATGTGCTATTATGGTTATAAATGTATTTTGACATACAACAGTTGCATTCATAGGATGTAATATAGAGTGCTTTCCATGATATGCCTCTCTCTCCTGAAACTTACGATTCACTATGGCCAAAACTATCTCCACACACATGCTACTGCATTGATTGGATGATGTCATCGTCCGAGCTGATATGTGGGTACAAAATCACTGCCCTGGGCAGCCTGGGGTGCTTAGCTCTGTGGTTAGGCCAACAACAAAAAATTGTTCGTTTGTCCATAGAGGGTCCTCAAAAGGTAGGGTTGGCGGATATTTTTTTAATATGTTTTTCATTTTAATACAGATATTGTATTTGGGAATATAAATTTGGCATGAATACTGTGAATTAAAGTCCAAACACAAAACACATCACTTTGAGTTGACAGTATTGAACTCTTTTTCATGAGTTTGCGAACTTGCTGCTATACTCTCGGTCACCTTCAGTCTTCACACTGCTGATTTCGATCTCTTTCTCCTGCTGGGGCAGATTGTCAATGTAAAGTTCCAATATTGTCGCATTGGTTGCAACACTGCAAACTCGGTCAAATATTATTTTTGTACCGAGTTTGCAATGCGAACTGCAATTGCAGGTCTCCGCCATTGTTATTGAATGTCGCAGAAAGCGAAAGAACGGTGTGTTGAAGTTTTGTTAGAAATATTATACGTGACAGTATGAATTTTGCTCTTCCATAGTTATAGTTATAGTTATAGTTTATTCTAACCAAATCGCAGCTAAAAGCTGAATTACATGGTTATTACATTGGTATAAAAACAACAAATTGCACATAGATATGTATACAAAGATAACATCAAAATTGAACAAAAGAGATTAAAAGGTATCAAAAATACTTAAATAATTAAAGTTATCAGGTAGAACCTAATATCGCACTGTGGGTGACATATATAAAATTAAAAAACAGCATTTTTAAATGACATAGGGAGTGAATCACAAACCTACACAAGAGTCAGATTATACCCCTCCTACCCCCCCCCCCCTCCTACCCCCCCCCCCCCCCTCCCACCCCCTAGCAAGCATATTTACTGCTGCTGATTCAGGAGATTAGTAAGGAAAGGGATGGGGCTATTCCCATATCTTTTGGTTTTGCATCCGGGAACCTGATATTTGTTCCATATAAAGCAATACATGTATTAGTGAGAAATTTTCCATTTTGGAGGGAAATTTGGGTTAGGTTTACCGGGAAATAATCACTTTTTCCAGGCCTGCCCAGGTACTAAGACATAAAGAGAGATCAAAACTGTTTTGGGGGCGATGTGTGACATCCAAGGCTCGAACTTTGCCCACCAAAGTATTATGAAAACTCCCTAAGGCTATTTGACATTCATTTACTGGCTCTGATTTTATTACAGGGGACGAATTCATTTAGATAATGCATTCTTAATTGCTTCAATAATTAGTGGCAGTAACAGCTTCGGATCTCTGGCTCACTTAACCTCTCTCCAAAAGATACATAAAATCTGCATTGGACAAACAAGCAGTGACTTAACCAAGATTAAATACACAAGATTAAATAAAACAAGACAATAAAAGAAATCGCTTGACAAAATGTAGGTATGTTTGGGCGATGAATTTCTAGTACAGGGATACTTATGTGCGCCAAGTCGTTTGAAGCTATGCGTGTTTGGGACCAAGATAAAGAACGTGTAGTATTTAACCCTGCAAAGAAATAACTCATGAACAAGTCATCAATAAATATTCACTCTCGTTCCCTGAACGATTGCATCTATTAGTGTCGATCTGAACTATATGCACACGCGCGTGGGTTCGAGTTTAGTTCTATAAAAACACTGGGTGGATAAGTTATGAACAATTATCAGTCACACATATAGTAAAATCAATCGGACACTGTGAATGCATGTGATAATTTAATATGTTGGGGGGGGGGGGGTGCCTTAAGAGCGTAATTTGCAAAGAAAAATTCTTTATTTGTTATTTGATTTGAAGAAAACAATAATCAAAAAAATGTTCTGTGCATGAAAGGATACCTTTCAATACCTTTCAAGCAGGGTCTGCAAAGCAAAAGTGTGCACAGTAAAAATCAACAATTTTGAAGGACAATGTTAGGAAAAATTGAACATTGCCACACAACAAATTACAGTAAACAAATTAATTTGGCGGCAACTTTTTTCGCAAATTGCTAATCATCACTAGTTTCGCGGTAACTTAATTTCGCAAATCTCAAATGTCTACCATTACTATCATCTTCACACATTATTTTGCGGAAATATAATTTCGCGAATTTGAGCCTCTCACGAAATTCATGAAATTAACTTATTTTACGGTAATAAATTTCCAGAAATCTTTGGAACTTTTTTCAAAATCTCTGAAAAAAATGTTAAACAATTTTTGGGGTATTTCGATTTTCGATTTACCCATGGAACAGATAGGATTTTATTCTTGTCACCTACACATAATATTAGAGCATGCAAGATGCCAAGATGCCTAGGAAAGCCAACACCGTTTATTCAAGACCATCAGACTGATACCTTGTGAATTATTCAAGACTCTCCAACACCGCTACTACGCTGAGTCAATATCTCCTCATTTAAATCCACTTGAATCAATTTATCACATTTTACAATTCATAAAAAATAACACATATTCAATTTTGCAAGTTTCAGCATGCTAAAAAAGATTGACAAAAACTCACGATAGGAGGTTTCAGACGAGGAGCACTAATCTACAGATTAGCGTCAAATTCGCTAATCTCGAGATTAAACTCTCGGTTAATGGCCGTGTTAATGGTTAACTTACCTCGAGTTTAAAAGCTGGAATTTTAAACCTTAAAGATCTTGAGGTTAACTAGTCCCGAAGCACTAACCAAGAGTTAGCCGAGAGTGTGTCTGCCGTGTGATTACTTCAACATTGTTCAACTATATAATATGTTAAACCGCAAGTGAGATTTTTGACCTGTGACCCAGGTATTCACGCGAAATGAAGATGCATGGAGTCAATCATACACCATTTGCTGGGCATTTGCCGCATTTCTATAATGCACAAATATTGCAATTCTCTTGCACCTCTGCCGTCTGTTTATCATTTGATGGAAAAATAGCACTAAAGAAAGGTCCAAAATATCATTGGCCCTTTTGACCATGTATTTCACAATAAGGAATCAAATCAAATTGCGAATTTGTTGAACCCAAAGCTTTACTTATACAAAGTTTTGCAATTACAATTAGTCTATTTATATACTTGTTTTCTTTTTCATTTCCTTTACAGAACCCAAATATAGCATCAGTAAAAGAGATATTAATGTTTTTTCCTGTTTCCCCAGTAATCATATTGTTTGTTTCTGACCATATCTTTCTAATTATTTTGCAGTTCTAAAAGAAAGTCTTCTAAGTTCCTGGAACCAGTTACTAAGATATGATGTCACTGGGTGACAATGAAAATGAGCACTTCACAATGCCTGAAAATAAACATATACACGTGTAAGAGGGTTTATTTTGATAATACCTCCCACATAGCAACGTTGAGCCAAGCCGAGTTAAAGGTAGATGACCCGATCACATTTTCGTAACACAGAATTATTTCAAACATACGGAGATTTTCATATCATATGAAAGCTCGTATTTTTCTCATCATCATACTGAAATATGACGGGCTAATTCGGTATAATGACAGAGAAATCGACGAAATAGCGTTGAATTACCGCGAATGGTGGTTACCACCGATATAGTTTGTGTACTACTCAATGGGTACAGTTCACAGCATCTTGTGCGTCTAAAATAAGAACCATTATAGCTATGCATCTCAAATTTTGGGACACGACATTTTTAAGGATGACCTTTCATGAAGAATAGAAAACTTCAAGTTGAAAATCGGAACATCTACCTTTAAATTAAAAGACTAATAATAAAACTCAGGATGCAGAAGGTGTAGCTGTCTAACTTATATTTATTCAGATCAAAATCATAACATTCTTGGTCATGTCAAATAAATAATACAGCAGAGCATAATAGTCGAAGGTGTGAAGTCGTCAAAAGCAAGAAGTCGAGAGAGAGAGAGAGATAAGATCCCGCATGGGTCTTTTAACTCGTGGCTCGAGAGGGTTGACGACACTGCTCAATTGCGATACCCCTATGTGATCGGCCAATTAATAAATGTATTTGAATAATATGCACGAAACATATCCAGGTGCAAAACACCTGTGAGATTGGATTCTACCACGTAAACATGTTACGTAATAGTTTAATATAAAATAGTATTAAAGGGGCACTTCTTGCTTCTCACATTAGCTTCTCACACACGCACACAAAATGAAAAGTGTGTGAGATTTGCCTACAAAGGCTGCAAATATGCTGAAATTTGAAAGAATGCATTGCAATTTGGATGAGCACAACATTCCCTACAGAATGCATGGACTTGCATCATGGGCCTTTTTGGTTTAAAACAATCTAAACAATAACAAGTTTCATGGGATATCAATCATAACATATTTTGTAATATCAATAATTTTGGAACCCCATAATGGATCATGCGTGTACATGAGACACCCCTTGCACACATTTTGCCTTCCCACTGGTCTGTCATACTCAAATGACTCCCAGACTTTAATCATCCAAACATCTCAAATTGCCCAAACGTGACTTATTCAGGGTTTTTGACTGAATAAGTAGTCAGTAATTGGACGACTGATTGTCAGAAAATAGAACTGTGAAAAAGACTAAACACAACATCAAGTCTGGCACGATCACTAAATCAAACAAAGTAGGTCATTTTTGTTTTTCGACATCTTGCAAAGAATTGGTCTATAATTTAGAGCCATATGACCTGCATTAACCCTACCCATTCTCAACACTACAAATCACTACACTGCTAGTAGTCAAGGCTCAAGATAAGCGGGCGCTGGGCGATTTTTACCCCTTGGTCCTTCTGCCATAGCGCCCGGTAATGCTGAAAAATAAACAACCGAGCGCTGATATTTTGTCCAAACCAGCGCCCGTTGACGATCGGGTAGCTTTCCCAAGACATCGAATTTCGAGTTGACAATGGTGCCACGCTGGATTTAATCAAAAGTTAGCTCCCGGTAGACTAAAAGTAGCTCCCGGTTCTCAATAAATCCCATGATCCGGGCGCTACTTTTGAAAAAAAGTAGCTCCTGGTAAAAAAAACTGTTATCTTGAGCCTTTCTAGTAGTGTATGCTTCCCCAGTTGTGGCACACGGGCTATCAAATGGTCAGGAAAATCTGAAGATTTTGCAGCTGATTTACTTTGTGGTGCAACCAGTTATGTGCGGGCCTCCTTTATGTGAAACAGAATTATTTTATATCAGTTCTCAACACTACACTAAATACTATCATATTTGCGACAAATAATGAGAATGAAATGTGAAATAATGAGAATGAAATGTGAAATAATGAAAGAATTCCATGAAAATGCATTATAGATTAATTTCATTAAAAAGCATATATCAGGTATTATCCCTTTAAATTGACAACTTTCCCCTCATATATGGTTTATAAATTTATCAAATTTGGAATCAGCCCAAAATTTCAGTTCAGAAAAATATTTAAGATTTTGTGGTATATCATTCCATCAAATAACAGGGTCAATATTAAAGGCATATTCCTAGATTTTTGACAACATTTCAAGTTTTTAGACCATAAAATCAGGTAATGCCCTTTAATGTATAACAGAATTATTTCATAAGTTCTCAACACTATAGACCATTATATTTGACAAATAATGAGAAAGAAATGTGAAATATTAAAAGAATTCCATTAAAATGCCTTATTGGTGAATGTCATTAAAAAACATAAATCGGGTAGTATTCCTTTAATTTGCAATTTTCCCCACAGATTCAATTTGTACACTCACCAGATTTGAAATCAGCCCAAAATTTCAGTCTAAAATAATTGTTCACATTTTGTGGTGTATGTCATGCAAGGTTTCGGCCCAAAAAAAAGAGCCTGGAGCCTTATTCAAACTATAAATGGTACTTCACAATATGAAATTAAAAATTTGAGGAAGCATAGTTCAATAAATCACAGGAGTCAGATGTTTTTCTTGAGTTTAAACCCTGTTTTAATATTGGAAAAGACATTCCATACAGTCACAACTTGGCTCACACCATCATTTAAAAAGTTTAAGAAAAACATGGGGGTGGGGGAGGGGGTTCAACTCATTTGGTGCGATCTGGTGTATACTTTTGACCAACATTTTATCAAAAAGCCACCTCTTCATTTCCAATAAATATTTTGTTTTTTTATCAATGCACGAAAGAAGTTGAGCATATTATACTGATATTTTTGATTTAAGTATAGATGATTTGAAAGGTCGAACAGGGGGGAGTCTGAGGGGGGAAGTGCCCCCCTCAGAAGTAGAAAATTTTTCAATTTTCGAACTCATTTGGTGCGATCTGGTGTATACTTTTGACCAACATTTTATCAATAAGCCACCTCTTCATTTCCAATAAATATTTGGTTTTTTTATCAATGCACGAAAGAAGTTGAGCATATTATACTGATATATTTTTGATTTAAGTAGGCCTATAGATGATTTGAAAGGTCGAACAGGGGGGAGTCTGAGGGGGGAAGTGCCCCCCTCAGAAGTAGAATTTTTTTCAATTTTCGAACTCATTTGGTGCGATCTGGTGTATACTTTTGACCAACATTTTATCAAAAAGCCACCTCTTCATTTCCAATCAATATATATTTGTTATCAATGCAAGAAAGAAGTAGAGCATACGACGTATAAACTGATTTTTTTCTTAATTTAAGTATAGATTGTTTAAAAGCTCGAACAGGGGGAGTCTGATGGGTGATGTGCCCCCCCCCCCCCCCCCCCCTCTTCTTCCTCTCTTTCTTTTTTTCTTTTTTTTTTCCTTTTTTTTTTTTTTCCCCCTTTTTTTCTTCTTTTTTTTTTTCCCTTTTTTTTTTTTTTTCTTCCTTTTTCCCCCTTTTTTTTTGGTAGGTGGGGGGGGGGGGGGGGGGGGGCACGGGCCCGTCGGCCCCCCCCCCCTGTATCCGCGCCTGATGCGGTGAAAGGTTAATTTGGCAGGCTCTATATTAACAGTACAGTGCCAGTGAACATACGTTAATCTTGAAGACCCGGGGGGCACACTCAACTTATTTTTGGGCAGGGGTGTGCAATCCAGGGTCTCAGAGACGGGGGCTTTTTTGACGAAAAACAGGGTCTTATGAACTGATTTTCTACAAAAAGTACTTTTTATATACATGTAAGAACCAAAAAAAATTCACACATTTGTTTAGTAAGAACGCCGATTATTCGAAAAATTGGGGTTTTATATTGTAATTTTCCAAAAAAATTGGGGCTTTGGAATGCAAATTTTCACGATTTTCGAATTTACAATAAAATGAGGGTCTTAAGAGCTGATGCAGGCTCAAAAGGGGGTCTTAAGAGCATGCATAAGAGGGTGAAAAAGAGGGTCTTCAGGGCGGCGCATACCTATACCCCTTTCCAATGGCAGTGCCTGTGTGGCAAAATAGGAGAACGTCAGCAATTACGCAAAGAGTTGAACTCCATTGCGATAACACACCGCAACACATGATAAATAACGTCTAGTGTAAACTGAGCTTCACTATAGTTTGATCAGTTCAAATTAAATTGATGAGCCTCCTTAACTTACAGCAGTGAATCTTACTATAATTCACCGTATGTTGTATGTATGTGAGTATGTATGTATCCTGAAAAGGCTTTCTCATTTTGCGTCTAAAAGCCGTGAACGTTGCACTGATAATAGATGATTACTTGACACGGGTTATAAGCTATAAATGACTGAAAACCGTACAGAATTGACGGAGATATGAGCAAAATAATGTCCAATTTAGGCCTTTTCAGCCCGGCTTTTGAGACTACGGGCCATGTTTGTTTTTCTCTGCGTACACTGTAACCATGCAGTCGGCGCGTAGCACATAACGCGTCGCAGTGCGCCATGCAAAATAAACACGCACACGCACTACACCCACGCACCCCTACACACGCGGGCGGGTAAATATTGTAGAAATACGCTGCGCCACACGGGGTTGGTTATGGTTTAGGCCTTGGGGTTGAGATAAAGCCACGGGGGCGGGGCGGAGACGGGGACGGGGCGGGGACGGCAGGGAGGGCGGGGGGAGGGGCGGCAGCGGGTCATATAAGGTAACGAAATAATGTGGTTTCTGATAAAACAAAACATGATATGGTGAATCTAAATTACGTAACATGGTGTCAGATGTGGGATTTGATACTGTATGCGACACGCTGGCGGACAAATATTGGAGAAATACGCCGCGCTACGGGAGATTGTTAAGGTTAGGCCTTGGCGTTGAGATAAGCCGCTGGGCGGGGAACTTTTAGGCCTTGGGTTGAGATATGCCACGGGCGGGGCGGGGCGGTGACGAATGGGGGGGTGGGGGGTGTAATGATGTAATGTGGTTTGGGAGGCAGGGGGTTAATGAAGAAATGTGATGCTAAATTGCGTAACGGATATGCCACGGGCGGGGGCTGGCGGGGCAGGGCGGGGGAGTGACTGGTGGGCTACGGGAGATGTTTAAGGTTTAGGCCTTGGAGTTGAAATATGCCACGGGGCGTGGGCGGGCGGGGGTCTCTTAATTGAAATTTGAAAACTTTTGAAATAAAACAAAAATGTTTTAAATATTGTTCTATTCCTATGTGTTTCGTCATAAATTTGCCAACACTTATGTGTTGTTTCATTTTGTAGGTGTTCTATCTGGTAGGCCCTACTCCCTAGCGGGAGAGCCCGTCCGAAGGACGGGCGTCCCGCTAGTTAATATAAAAGGTTGTGGATGCACATGAATGCACCAAGCACATCGTGCATCACGTGTGGCGTCCAGGTATTTTCTCTTCGTATTAATAATAATCAGTATTCATATAGCCAATTCTAGCGCAAACCTATCCACACTTAGATTGTAACATATTCAGAGCCCTGGGTAACACAGAAGGTTGAAAAAAGGTAATGCCCCTCCCCCTATTTGATGGCGTTTTTAGGATAATTTTGCTCATTTGACCTCTTTTTCGTGCAAATCTAGGACATTTTGACCTGAAAAAACACCCTTATTTTGCAATTTCAAGGACACTTCCTAAATAGTCCCCTTTTTGGGCATAACAAAGACACATTTGGTTCAAAATACTCCCTCTTACAATGAATGCACCTTTTATGGGGGTCCTTGTGGACTACAAGTAGTTTCAAAATACACCCTAATTTAGGGGAATTGCGGACATAAATGTCCCACAGACATGATATTAAAACTCCCTTTTGGGAACAATCATGCGTACCCAAAGTCCATGTCAACTGAAACCACTGAGGTGCCCATCCTAGCAATACGCCCACTACACAAGCTATACCTCATTATCTTTGCAAACTTGCCTGTCTCATGGACCTGGGTTCAAGCCACTGATATATCCTGGAGGTTCACTGTTCATATAACTTTGATTCATTCCTGTAGGGCAAATAAGAGCTATACTTTATTCAGTCTCAAATTGGCAAGAAATATGCGGTTTTGATATATCTGCATGCAAAAGTAATCTGCGCACGTGAGTTTGGCAATATGCACGTGCCTTTTGGCTGAACGTATAGTTTGGAAACATGGTTTTGATATGTATCAGCTCCGACAGGCGACAGCGCTCTTAAATCTCAAAGTTTAAATGGCATTGCTATTTTTACAGTACTGGCATGTATCTTGTAAATTCACACCACGTCAACTTGCGACACTATTTTTGTTATAGCTGCAAGCCATGTATGTATTAACTAACTTCCGCACGTTATCGCACCTTGCCTAGGGTCTATCCTGACTCTGTCTTTTTTCTTTCTTTTTTCCTGAGTTAAAGGGACATATCGCCAGGTGTGTCTTTTACATTTGCATGCACTATGAAGTATCAGGTTGATTTTGTGCTTGTGTTGTATTGGTTTTGGTTATTTATGCATTGCCAAACGCTATTGGATGAGGGCAGAAAATAGGGGGGCTTTGTTGTTGTTGTTGTTGGTTTTTTAACTAAGGCCAACATTTTTTTCATTTATTTTTTTGCCTAATGGTACCTGCTGTGTATATACACTCGTCCAAAGAAGTTCCTTGCCACTCATTGAAGTTCAAATATTGAAGTTCAAATATTTCACATAAATATTTAATATAAATTAAACGATTGCATGTCAAAATAAGCAGACAATAATTCTCTATCATGTCTGTATGAAATTAAGATGGAGGCATTCATGCATGGCTGAGCACATTCATTAAGCAATGGTAAGGTTCATATTGTGTTCAATCATTCACATTAACATTTGAATGGAGGGATTATCCAATTTTTTGCTATCTTCTTCCACAGACCTTGCCATTGTCAAGTGAATGGGATCTGCCATGCATGAGTGATCATGTCTAAATTCCATGTTAAGCTGTTAGAGGATTACTTGCTGCTTATTTTGATATACAATTATATATATTCTATTAAATATTAATTTGAAATATTTGGACTTTACTAAGTGACAAGGAACTTCTTTGGACGAGTGTACATACTGTATACACTTGCACCAAAACAGAGAAGTGAGAAGCGAGGGGTTACACATTCCCTCCCTCACTTTTTGGCATATATTTTATAATTCTTTGGATAATTCAGGATTTAATTCCCCTAACATATTAAAGTGGTGAGCAGCTACACCCAAAGTTTCCTCCAAGTGAATCCATGGACCATGTGCAATGCAGACACATTCAGAGTTTTGATTCAGAGCTTAACTCTTTTAATCACAACCTTCACCCAATAGAAGCCTTCAGACAATGGGCGCTACTACATGTAGTCTAAAGACTAGTGTCAAATTTGCTAGTCTCAAGATTACCTTTTTTTTCTTCTTTTTGTGTTGCTATAGACCAAGCATGTGCAACCTTTTCTACCACACGGGCCGCATTGTGATTTTGAGAACTATTCACGGGCCGCAGTGATTGTCAAACATTCCAAAACACATCCGGAGGAGGAGAGGGGAATCCATTGCTCATGGAATACCCGCTTCTCTTCGTGTAATTTCCTCTTTTTACTCGCTGTTGCTGCTGCAGCGCCATTTTAACCAGGGATTTTATCACCAATCACGCCTTGAGTTATATTTACTTAATGCAGCGCGTCACCCTACTAATTCTAGGGGAGCACACCACTAAGTCAATCTGCCATTTGTGTAAAACTAGGAAGTTCCGGTTAAAACGGGCCGCATCAATGGGAATTTTAGGATTGCTTCGCGGGCCGCAGATTAGAGGTCCGCGGGCCGCATGTGGCCCGCGGGCCGCAGGTTGCACACGCTTGCTATAGACACTTTGGAGTTCTATTCTAAAGCTTACCCAACTGTTTTAGGGAAGAAAAGACTAAACAATTTTGTTTTCAATTACTTCATCTGATACGATTGTTTTAATAGCGCCATACCAACAAAATGTGAAAAGTCTAAAATCTCAGTGAAAGCGTGTGTGTGTTAAATGCAAGGGTGACAGGCTTGCAGCCCGTAGTACAAATCGTCAGACATGCATGCTTGATGTCCTGTTTTTGCTAGAATCTTGATTTCGCACTCCAGATCCTAGGTGTTTACAAGGGAGGATATGGGTATAAATGAAGTCTAGGACAGTCTTTTTATCTATTTGGCAACTTCAGATTTTTAAAATATAAAAAAATCACCCCCAAAAAAATAAAACAGGTTTTTTTTATATTTTATGAGTCGGTCGTGTTTGGACAAAGAAACTTTTTTTGGCAGGCCTAACTGGCGCATAAACTCCTCAAATACTTTTCAGGGTAAATGTGATCTTCAGTAGATAGCAGATTCAGGAAAAAACATTACTTAGTTTTATGGAAAGATTGTGAGAAGATAAAATCAGGTAACAATTCTGAAGAGTTTTTAAGCTATCTTGTGCAGAAATGTCAGGATAAATATTACCTTCAGTATAGATTGTGAAGAGAATTCAAGATAACTGATGTAATACTGCAGGAGAAACCTTATCTTCAGTAGATAGCACATTTTGAAGAGTTTACGCTAACTGGATGGTGTAAAGCTCTTGATCAATATATATAAGCCCCGGAAGAAAACGCAATTGTTTTTGGTAAAATAAGCAAGCACTTTTAAGCAAAAGCGAGATATACCGAGATTTTATCAGATTCACTCAAATCCCGCGAAAAACGCACCAAAATTGTTGATAGCGAGAGAACACCGCAAATCTATTTCTGGGAGCATTTGGTTTTTCGTAAAAAAATTGCAATTTTTTTTATCATAGCGAATGACAATGCTGTCGGCCATATAGTATGTGAATTATTTTATTTTCCTTGACCTTGTGAGGTCATGACATGAACACATGCAATCAACCGTCGCACACACGCACCAGGAATACACAAATAAATCTCAACCAATCGCAGAACCCCGTTCTATTTACAAATTATTATTGTAATTTATTTATCATCACATGATTTATTTTATCAATGAATTTTATTTGTTGTTTCGTTGAAAGAAACTTCCCGGTGGTTCTCGCTGTCTTTCTAGTTTCTTTACGTAATTAATGGCGTCCATCATAATTTCCACGTGTGTGTATTTTCAATACGATTTATTGTCCAGGCGAGGCTCGCCCAGTTGTTGTTGGTATGGATCATGCTATGATCTAATTGCATGCTGCCACATTCGACTTGACATTTAATCTCATTCCCGGACGACTGTTAAAATTCTTGATACAAGGGTCGATTTTAATCTCTATTTTAATGTTTCAGATTAAGAAATAGAAGATTTACATTTTTTCTTTGAAAAACCAGCGATTTCAGAATTTTTCTTTGATAAACCCGCGATGCCGAGAATTCGCGGGCGATTTTCAATAAACCGAGAAATGTTACCAAAAGTGAGAATCACGCCGTGAAAAACCCAATAGTGTTTTACTCCGGGGCTTAAATATATATAAAATGTATGGACACTGGTAGTATTACATGGGTAAATACTATCTTCAGTAGACAGCAGTTTATCCAGATTTATAACTTAAATTGATATAGATTCTCTTTGGGATAAAACCATTTTGGGGGAAAGGGGTTGGGGAGAGAGGTTCAGTAGCTTAACTGGGCATTAAGAGATTGCCGAGAAAAATGAAATTGGGAAAAAAGGAATTATTTCAATACATAAGGTATGTAGGAACCCTGACGTGTAATGAGTTATGGGAAAATGGTTGAATAATGGCGCTAGATTGAAATTTGGTTGAAGCAAGTTATGTGGTGAGTGATAATTTCGATGTGATCTACATCGAAATTACCAAATTAGGACATTTTCCATGATAGAAGGCGAATTAAGGTAAACAGTTTCAGATGGTAGTTAGTAATATGCCTAAGTATAACATAGGTGCAAAAAAACTGATTTCCAGTCTCCCATACGTATCTCTTAGTGCCCCTTTAACTGGCACAGATCATTTCTTTTCAATATCTCATTTGTAAAGTAAGGGAAGAGGGATAGAAATCATCTTTAAATCTTTAAGGGGTTACACTGCTGGAACTCTGAAATCTTTAACCACGAACAAGGCTTTTTTTTTCAATCTTCAAAAATGGTCGGATTGGCTGGGTTGGACCCATAACCATGTTTAACACTTTTCATGTGGCAGTCATCTGCAGACGATAGTTCGAACATTTCACAAAATGTTTCACAAAGTTACTGAATTTCATCACCATATTTGGAATCACCATGAGAAATGTATTAAAATAAGTACAAACATGCCTACCTTACATGTAGTAATGGTTCAGTAATTCTTGAGATAAGACTTTGAAAGTTGGGAAAGATTTATGAAAAATGCTGTTTTGTTTAATGTTAAAACTAATAGCCACATGGGTTTCTTTCCAAAACATACCTGTTTAGGTGCACATCGTTATGCCTCATATGTCTTATATACGAGTACCTGTCCCCCATCACTTCAAACCAAGGCTATGATGACTTGGGGTGAAGTGGGATTAATTGTATTTAAGTTAAAAGGTATAACATCCATATCCATATCAAATTAAATTTGAATTTTTCATTAGTATATAAGCAGTGTCTAGCCCTGTGGTTTGAACCTCTATGGTTTGTTATGAAGAGATCAAAATAAAAGTATGTCAGATTTGGTTGAGGTGCTCATATCACACAGTCAAGATTTTATAACCTATATCTGTATATCTTCTGGCAATTCAATGTTCTCATCTTACAGTGCTATACAGTTATATTATCATTCTGTCTACACTACAGTGTCCCACAGGAAGGGAAGTTGCTTGTTAAGGATATGCCAATCCAGCAGGTCCTGCAATCGGGGGTGGGTGGGGGGGAGTGGTCAGAGGACATATTCAATGAATACATGTACACAGTGGGTTTTCTAACAAAATAAAACTAAAACAAGAGTCCGAAATTGAGTTATTTTGCAAATAAATAATACAAAACCAAGCTGTAATTTCATTATTTTGCAAACCCTGCATTCTTCTAATTCATTTCTAGGCAGTTTTCAACATAATATTGTCCCTGTTCTGTCAAAACCTCATATCTCCATCCGGCCCTTAAGCACATATAAAGTAATACTTCCTATGAAACATATTCAAGGGCCAAAAACACATCTATTATCTATTAAAGGTGTATGATCCGTTCCGATCACATTTTTTTTGGCTATGATTTTTTCTTCTTCACATTATGATATTTTGATATCAGAAAGAATCCCCATATTTTTCTCATTAGGCTATATTAAAAAAATCAGTTGTCTCAAAACTCCCGCGCGTGTTAGTTAATTGATGCACGTTAGATGAAGAAGAAAAAAAAAAAAAAAAAATTCTTTTCAAAAAAAAAAAAATCCCAACATTTCACAGATTTTTCAGATTTTCATTGATCACATCATTATAAATACAAAGTTAATCTTAGGGGCCAGAAATGTTCCATTTAGAAATTATAGGCTAAAATGTGGTGAATTACTGCCAAAGGTGGTTGGTTAACCACCAGCCAGTTTGTGTACTACATGTACTCAATGGGCAAAATGTTTGCGACCATGTGCTTCTAAAATAAGAACCATTGGAGGAGTTTTGCAACCCAAACTTTGGAATGTGACAATTTTAAGGATGACCTTTCATGTCAAATAGAAAACATCAAGTTGACAATCGGGCCAGTAATCAGAACATCTACCTTGTACAAATGTAAGTTAGTGCGCTTGCCCCTGAACATGTTAAAGCAAGACTTCCTATGCATAATCGTTGGGCAGTTATACTTTATACATGCTGAAGGGCCAGAAAAACATACAAGGTTTTGACAGAACAGCAACATAATGGGCTCACACAGATCAGCAAAGTCAATCTGTAAGAAATGTTCATAACATTTTATCTAATTTTGTCAAATTTAAGTGTACATTACATGTATGCACGCACCTCACTACTATTTATGACATTTTGGAGTCCTGAAGGAATTTGAGAGGAAAAAACAGAAACAAACCTTGTTTTGAATGAAAAATGATGATTTTGACAACGAAAAAATAAATACGTCAACATGGAAACATGGAAAATAATCGCTTTTGGATTGATTGTTAACGCATATGGCATAATTTTCTATATATATACACAAATGCTTGTTGCTTGATAAAATGATTGATAAGTTGATAACACCCATTTCCATGGTTACTTCATTCAAATGTAAAGTTGTACTTATCATCTCATATCTGCTTAAAAAAGTGGTTGCATTTGTATTTGTGACAAAAAAATACCAAAAATAGAAAATATTCCAATTCAGAACCATAGATTTTAACTTTTTCTCTTTCCAGCCTGATTATAGAGACTTGATTTTATTATATAACATACAACAATACGTTAACATAAATAAAAAAATATAAAACACTACAAAAAATACCTGTAGCACCAAGGGCGGAAATCCCGGGGGGATGGGGGGATATATCCCCCCCCCCCCCCACTTTTTGACCTGGGGGGGATGGTCAATGTAATCATCCCCCCCCTGATTTTTCACATCTACCAAAAAAAAAAGGAAAAAAGGGGGAAAAAAGGAAAAAAAGAAAGAAAAAAAGGGGGAAAAAGGAGAAAAAAAGGAAAAAGAGAAAGAAAGGCGGGCGGGGAGGCATACGAGGGACATAAGAACGTTTGGAGTTTATTGTACGTTGGTCAGGATACATACGCGTACGTACGTTGACTAGAATCCATCTTTTGGAGGTAACTAATTAACTTCTTTCTGGCATAGGCCTATCTGCCTATTTAAAAAGCCAATATTGATCAGAAATAAAGTGATTGCTTTTCAATACAATATTGGTCAAAAGTATACCCCAGATCGCACCAAATGAGTTTGAAAATTGACAAATTTTCTACTTCTGAGGGGGCACATCCCCCCTCAGACTCCCCCTTATTGAAAATGAAGTGATGGCTTTTCAATACAATATTGGTCAAGTATACACCAGATCGCACCAAATGAGTTTGAAAATTGAAAAATTGTCTACTTCTCAGGGGGGGGGGGGGGGGGGGGGCACATCCCCCTCAGACCCCCCTGTTGGAGCTTTTAAATCATCTAATACTAAAATCAAGAATATATCAGTATAAAAAATGCTCAACTTCTTTCGTGCATTGATAAAAAACAAAATATTTATTGAAAATGAAGTGATGGCTTTTCAATACAATATTGGTCAAAAGTATACACCAGATCACACCAAATGAGTTTGAAAATTGAAAAAAATTCTACTTCTGAGGGGGGCACATCCCCCATCAGACTCCCGCCTGTTGGAGCTTTTAAACCATCTATACTAAAATCCAGAATATATCAGTATAAAAAATGCTCAACTTCTTTCGTGCATTTATAAAAAATATTTATTGAAAATGAAGCGATGGCTTTTCAATACAATATTGGTCAAAAGTATACACCAGATCGCACCAAATGAGTTTGAAAATTGAATTTTTTTCTACTTCTGAGGGGGCCACATCCCCCCTCAGACACCTCCCTGTCCGAGCTATGAGTGCGGTGCTGCGCACCGCATAGATGGTACCAGCAAGAAATTTCCGCCCCTGTGTAGCACATAGACACAGCATTAGCATTTGGAATCTATATGACATTTCGTGAACAAATTATATAGTCATAATATTAAACTAAACACGTAATAATGGCAAATGGTTCCCACTTTTTTTCATGGAAATTCAGTTTGCCATTTTTATCTGCAATATTTATTATTTTCTATTTCTATTTTTAACTTGCCTGTACAGTTCATATGATGATTTAATAAAAGGAAGTGCCTTTTATATAAAATGGATAACATAAAAAAATACATGTAATTTACATTTTGTAATGTGAAACCTTCACTTTTGGGGTTTAGTGGGGGGTGATGAGGCAGGACAGCCCTGTGACTAGGGAGGGGGAATCACTGTTTGATTTTAAATGAAAAACCGTACATGAATTTGAAAAATTGCAAACATTGTAGTTTGTTCGAAAACACAAATATTTGTGATCAATTTTTCTGCATGGTTAAATATTGGGGAAAACCCCCAATACCTTGGGGGAATAAAACTATCAATCAGGGGGAATATATCAGGCTAAATAGGGGAAACCCCCACTTAGGAGATGCCTTTGAATTAAACCCCAAACTGCCCAAATAAAAGTTAGGTCCCGATATATGACTGCTACGCCACATGAATTGTGCTACAAGAATACATTTTTGAGCGCATGTATATTGTATACATGTACATACCCTGCCATAATTGTGTAAGCAAATAAAAATAAGTTTAAAATTCATCAAATGCACTTTTTAATTTACTGATGCCCTACCCCGAAATGGATACGGTATACGAATACTCCCCCTTCCCACAAAGGAATTAGTGAGATTAAAGGGATTGTGATGTGGTTTAAAGCAAAACCAGGAATTCTGATTTAATGATACTGCAAAACCAAAATTGAAATTGTTTTGGCTCATATGGTTTTATTTAAACAAATTTTAAAGACTAGAATAGAATTCATCACTATCTTTATCATAAAATCCACCCTAAAAATATATTTGTACTCAGTCGACTTGACTCGGTCCAGTGTACTGCCATCTGCCAACATTATAAATAGCATTTTCAAAACATTTAATGGTCACAGTGGAAAAGGCATCAAAGCGGTACAAATTGAAAGTAAGGCTCAATAAAAAAATCCATCAATGGAGAAACGTATATCACCTTTTGCAATTCATTTATAAGACCATCGATCCATGAATCAGTACTGGCAAATATTACATATTTTAAGTGATGGTAGGATATACGATAAATATCCATCTTTTTTTATGCAAAATTGCAATGTTCGCTACTTCATCTAAACTGCTCAAAAAATGTTTGGAATATTTTTTCAAGCACAAGATTTTCAAATATCGCGGGATATGTTCATTAAGTGTTATACATCCATGTAAAGCTGATGTGTTCATCTTTACAATGATACCAAATTTGAAGCAATCCCTTGCTCTAGTGCTCAGCTACTTGCTTGAGAACATGGAGAGGTCACAATCTGAATGTGCCTAAATCAACACTATTTCGTGTTCAAAAGAACATCTTTGTCGTCTGTTCAATGAAGTGTTACATTGACCACTACAGTGTAGTGTGATGATCTATTGATTTTAAATCACAAAAAAAGTGTTGATTTTGGCACTTTCAGATTGCGACCTCTCCATGTTCTCAAGCATGTGGCTAAGCACTGGAACAAGGGTTTGCTTCAAATTGGATATCATTGTAATGATGAGCACATTAGCTTTTAAACGATATCATACTTAATGAACATATCCCGCGATATTTGAAAATCTTGTGCTTGAAAAAATATTCAAACTTTTTTGTGAGCAGTTTATATCAAGCTTCCATATCAAGCTTCCACAAGATGCTGTGAACTGTACCCATTGAGAAGTACACAAACTATATCGGTGGTTACCACCATTCGCGGTAATTCGACGTTATTTCATCGATTTCTCCGTAATTAAACCGATTTAGGCCGTCAAATTTCAGTATGATGATGAGAAAAATACAAGCTTTCATATGATATGAAAATGTCCGTATGTTTGAAATAATTCTGTGTTACGAAAATGTGATCGGGTCATCTACCTTTAACATAATATCAATAAATTGGAGTAATACATTTAAGATGTAAATAACGTTAATAGATTGATTTATAACTTAAAAGTTAAAGGTAGATGTTCTGATTGCTGGCCCAATTTTCAACTTGATGTTTTCTATTTTTCTTAAAATTGTAGCATTCCAAAGTTTGAGTCGCATAACTCCAATGATTCTTATTTTAGAAGCACATGGTCACAATAAATTTACCCATTGAGTAGTACACAAACTGGCTGGTGGTTAACCAGCTTTGGCAGTAATTTGCCACATTTTAGCCTATAATTTCTAAATGTAACATTTCTGGCCCCTAAGATTTGACAGACATACATGTAATGAGAAAAATATGGGAATTCTTCTGCTATCAAAATTTAACAAATCAAAGACAAAAAAGTGTATGATAGCCCTGATCTTAATTAAGTTTACTGACGGGCAAACAGAGTAAGTGTAGCGAACTAAGTGCATGCAGTGAATCATGGCATGGGGTCCAGAAGTCTTCTTAATGTGTATTTTTTTAGTTTTTTTTAATGCACATAATTTCTTGTTTCATGGGGCAGTTTAATAATTTTATCCACAAATTGTAAAAATATATATATATATTTATTTTTTTTAGAGTGCCGGTTTTTTAACACCTTTTTTTAGAGTGCCTGCCTGTCGGCAATCGTGAGTGCCGGCTACACCCGACCGGCTTAGTGACAACCCTGAGGTAAGGGTTAACTGAATAATGTTGCCACAGGCTGAAAAAGTAGGCAATACGGAAAGCTCCTTGCCGGGAAATTTGAGCATTTGGAGGGAAATGTTGGCATTTGGAGGGAAATGTTACTCTTTCATTAAGGAATGCATTCCATTTTGGAGGGAAATTTGGAATCGCTTGCCGGGAAAAAAATATTTTTTCAGGCCATGAATGTTGCATTGAGTTAAAAAGGATAACTAATTTTAAAGAAAATGGGATATCACTGTTAAAAAAGTTAAACATTTCAACAACAAAATAACAAATGTGCAAAAATATATTTATTTGGAAACATGTCAAATAATGACTTTTGAAATTCTTGAAACCGTTACGCAGGGTTCTAAGAAGTTTGTTAGATCCATTAGATCCTTGCTTAAAATTGTGTGCATATCTTTGGATCATGATTCATGATAGTTGAAACTCAACTTTGATACAACATCATTTTTCCCGCTGGGTTGCACTTTCAGTGTTACATGGCAGGTTGCACATTTGCAAAGGCCCCCCCGACAGATTTTACCATCTGGCTGTAACAACCATTTGACTGAGCTTATCTACCCTACACCAGGAATTTGCCCTCTGAAAAATTACCAGACATGTATGATAATGATGCAGTTTCTATGTCCTCTAAGATACTGGTAAGAATCTTTGCAATGATCCTTTGATTTTTGTTGAATCTCTAACCCTGAAGACACTGCTCTATTTCTCTTACTAAGAACACTTTTATGTCAGGAAAGTTGAGAAATATTAATGAGAATATATATGTGACTTTCACAATGAGTGAGTTCATTTCATAGCCCTATAGAGCTATGTGGCAGCTCTATAGGGAAGTGACTATACAACCTATCACCGCGTAATTGTTGGACGTGCTTTTCAATGGGAAAGAACTGCGCCGCTTGGATGATGCTACAACGAGATTAGCGTTTATTCCGTATAGAAGAACACATCATTGGCTGTATAGCTTTTCCCGAAATAGCTGCCCGATCATCATCTGTGTAGCTTTTGCCGCTCTATGCGCTCTATAGAGCTATGTGGCACAGCTAAGGCAATTGTCAGTCCTCTAAGGCATTGTCAGTATTCATTTTTTTGTCGCCCAGCTGCATCGTATACAATAAAATCAAACTGAACAAGCTAGATTCAATTTGCATGACCTGAGCTTGAAACAAATCCCAGAAACCTTCATATTTATAAAAGACTAGCGGGCATCCGCGCTTCGCGCGGACCCGCTAGAAGATTTCACGGGAGGTAAGTAAACAAAGCATAAGCAAATTTGATACAATATCAAGAACATGTCCTACATGTATACATAATCCAGACGGGCCCTAAATAATCCGAATATCGCAGGTGCTTTTGATAATCCAGGTATACATGTGCCTTAAAGTAGGTAGGCCTACCTTTGTCTTTCCAGATACCTATGGAGGCCTCCCATGTGACCTGAAATGCAGGTACCCGTTGTCCCATGTTATATCCAGGGACCCCATAGGCCTAAGCTCTACCCCTAATCCAGTTACCACAGGTGCCCTTAATGGCACCAGATACCACATAATCCAGGTACTGCAGTGTGCTGTTATATCGAGATACCCGGTGCCTTACTGTATCATTCAAGTTACTTGAATTAATCGCGGGCAGTAATAGTCATACCACAATAGGCAGAGGTGAGTAATATCAAAGCGTTATAAATGTTTATATAAATATCAAGAGTATGTCCTTATTCAGGTACCCAGGGCAGGTACCTAAAGTGCCCTTGATATAATGTAAGTGACATGGTACCCTTAATACACCATGCGCCTAGGCCCAATGTGCTCTTAAATAATACAGATACCCATGTTCCTAATCCAAGTACTCCACGTGTTCTTAATACACTGGTTGCCCATAGGCATAGGCCCTACCCCTCACAGATGGCGTTACTAACCCAGGTACCGCATTTGCCGGCATTATATCCATACCAATGTACCCATATTATATCCAATGTTTATAATGGAAAGCGCATACATATAGGTGCCGAAACTAATGTATAATAGCGGGTGGTTAGTCACATCAAAACGTATAAAGATGAGGGTATTGTTAAACAGCAAGAGTATGTCGTTGATACTCCATGTATCCTAGGTGCCCTTAATACTGACACTGGTACCACAGTGCCCTTAATAATCCATATATAGGCCTACCATGTGCCCTTAATAAATCCATGTATGCCATGCATGTACAACACATGGTGCCCTTGATTATTCAGGTACCACCCATGTACTTTAATAATCAAGATTGTGTATTAGTGATCCAATATACAGTGTTTTCACTCACCCTATACAAAGGGTGAAATACCCTTCACTTTTGATTTTCACCCTTCAAAATTGTTCTCAAGAGTGAAAAATGTTGAAAATGTCATTGTTTACTGTCCAAAACACTGCACGAGCACACGTTTTGGCCATCATTTTGGTTTTTCACCCTCGAGAAATTAACCCAGTGAAATTGCTGAATATACATTAGGACCTCCATCATGGACTATGTGGTTTATCTTGAATCGAATATTAAGGGCACCCGTGATAACTGTGTATGCGGCTATTAGGGCCTACGTGGATTAATAAGGACACCTGTACGATGAATGGTTATTCAGGTGTAGGAATACTTAAAATATTCAGAGTATCTGGATTGCCTTAATATCCCCTCCCCCAGTTATTACCCCTGTCAGCTCATGTCCCTACCCATTTTGTACCCCAAATAATAGTAATACAAAACGTTGTATTATAATGTCAAAACTGAAAGTAACTTAAAATTAGCTTTAAAATGTCTCCCCCGATTCTTTTATTGCCCCGCCACCCCGTTTTCCTCCTTTAAAATGTTGATATGTGTGCCATCCGGGTTTTGTTTTGCCTATTTTCTTAAAATACATTATTCCTCCAATAGGCATGTAGTATGTAGTCCCTTTGTCATGTTTGTTGTGTTCTAAATAAGGCCTTCCGAGATACTACCTAATACACCCTTAAAATCCAGTTATCACAGGTGGCACACCTGCGCATAGTATATCCAGGTAATTTGAGACTATCTGCGTTTTATAGTGAACCCGTAATCCAGATACCACTGATGCCCTGCCCCTTACTAATCCAGACACTCTATAATAATCATGATAATATACTACACGTTCCGTTTATCCACATGCCCATGTGCCCTTATATCCAGATTATCAAGTAAGGGAAGTGCATGGAGGAGGAGGTGGCTTTAGGGTATGATGGGGCAATACCGCACGTTCCGTTTATCCAGATACCCATGTGGCCTTAGTAAGGCCGCCTTACTATATCCATATTATCAAGTAAGGGAAGTGCGGGAAGGGGGCTGAGACCTTAGGGTATGATGTGACAATCCCGTAATTTACGTGCTATACTGTATAAGCCGCACGGCGAATAAGCCCCAGCACCTCAAATTAAGATTCAGACCTCATCGTATACAGTAAGCCGCACCGCTGTATAATAAGTCGCACAAAGAAAGTGAAAGGGGTGTGTGTGGGGGAGGGGTGTGTGTGGGTGTGGGGGTGGGGGGGGTGGGGGTGGGGGTCGACCATGATCCACCAGCCCATAGCTTCATGACCAGCCATGGGGTTACAACTGCATGAGTGACTCCATCAAATGTATTTTCCTTCAGCCACTTCAGTCACTTGTTATCCTGGAGACGGTTTGCGCCTTGATCCCAGTTTCTTTATTAAAATAAAGATCTTGGCTTTATGATTAATGTTTTGTTTGTGTCTTGCTCTCGTTACATTTTATTGTACTGTACGGTATGCACCGCGGAGCAACCGTACGGACTGCCTGCTTTCACTGCATGCCCCGTTTACAATGTACAGTTTGCGCCATAAACGCGTACACACTTTGTCTGCGTCATTACGTGTGCGCCGAATCGCGTGCGCCATGTTAAACGCGGTCGCGCGGCAACAACAACGGTTGGTATGGTACCGCCAGTTTCTTTATCGTTAGCAAACTCCGCGTTCATCTATGTTATTAATGTGAAAGTGTCACTTTAAGATCTGCGTAAGAGTTTTTGTTTACATTTAGAAAATGTCGTAAAATATTTTAATTTGTTGGACGTATAGTCCCGAATAAATGCTTGTTACTATGCGTTCTTTAAGAATAACAAACAGCCGCATATACAGAAATGTAGCTATATCCCTGAAGAAAATATTTTGGGTGAAGACCATATGTCATCACTCATTCCGAAAACCACAATTTGTGTCCGAACAGTAACTACCAGAGTAAAAGAAATTCAACATTTCGGATTTTCATATGTGATCCTTTCTGCGCATTGTCTGAAAACGGTAAAAAACGGGCATTGAACTATCTAATTAGCTCGTGTATTAGAGGCGCAATTACCACGCTTTTTCAGTTGAAGAGGGACGCGAGTGTAAAATTATATTGAACTATCTAATAAAGCCATGTTCCGAAAATTAGTATTATAGATGAGTGTATCTATCTATAGAATATCTTGGCAGACCGTTTATAAAGTTTTAATAAATGTATCAACAATGCCAGATGAAGCTGGGGGAGAATGTTGGCGCAGCTGTAGTTCCCTCGCGCAGCTCGCCTTGCACCAATGTAGTTTGGGTTAGATTCCGTGCATGACCAGGCTTTATGTGCATTTGATTTATCACGATCCATGCACGCTCTCTCCTTGCAGGTTTTCTCCGGGATATCCGGTTTCCTCCTGCTTTCAAAATTGGTAATCAGTTGTTTAGGTTATCAAAAATTTTCTTCAGTTCACCCAATGGAATTTACACTTACACTTACACAACACTTTAGTAGGAGCACCAGAGCTCTAAATTTGGCTTTAAAATGATTTGACCCCTGACCTCCGAACATACTCTAAAACAGGCATTCTCAAATGGTGGCGCGCGCGCCACTTGTGGCGCATCAAGGCATCCTAAGTGGCGCGAGAGTGGTTAACATTTGTTTTAAAAATAAATCATATCACTGATATAGCTAGATTTCATAGGCCTATGACGGTCAGATGTATAAAGACAGCAATTTTTTTTGTCTGAAGGCTGACAGCAAAATTGTTAACTTTATTTGTTGGGAGTGGCTGTTTTTAATAATAATTCAACCAGCATACTTATATAGGCTTTTTAAGCCTGGCCCGAGCAATTTGCTTGAGTCTGGTCCCTTCAGGACCCAAGCGTGTGTCTGTACGGACCGACCGTGTAAACAAACAAACAAACAAACAAACAAACAAACATCAAAACAGAAAAAAGTTACAGTTAAAAGTTACAGACCTTATCGTTATTAAGACTAAGAGTAGGGGATCATCCCGGGTCTGTTACCTGTACACAAATCACAACCGCTAGGTTTCAGAGGGCTTCCAGTTTAGCCGGATAGGCTGCTATAGGGAGTTAACAAGCAATAAATAATAAATAAGCGGTTATTTACATTGCCTTAGGATTCAGGGATCTTGATGCGATACCATTACCAATCTAATCAACATTAAATTCTAATCAACATGAAGTTCCCTTCAACATTTTCAATTTCAAATATGTGACCCGTCACATCAAAAAATAAAAAGTTCATATCTAGGTCGGAAATTCTACAATCAAGTCTTAATTCAGTTAGGGTATAGTTATCGGATCTTCTTTCCGTGGTTAGCTGATGATCGATTTAATTGTAGAATTTCTCCTCTACCCCATTCACTGTGTACAACGTGCAGGTCTATACAGTGAGTGTCAGTTCGCCGTGATTCGGAGATTCACGTTAAGCCGTTGGTCCCGTGTATTCAGACGCTCACCCTGAACACGTTAAATAGTTGCAGACCTCATCGTAAAGAGTAGGGGATCATCCCGGGTCTGTTACCTGTCACAAAAACTCATGTCCCTAGGTTTCAGGGGCCTTGGCGCGATAACAAGTTAACTTGTTCTGCCAAGTATTCTATAGATATAGATAGATAGATAGATAGATCAAGAATTTGGTCAGCCAGGCACAGATAGATGGAGGAGAATTCGACAATGTTTATTCAGTCCATTACATTATTGGAGCATGGACTTGTCAGATAAAAGTCCATGATTGGAGCATCAAACAAGATATAATTGCCACACTAAAATAGTAACAACGAGTGTGTAAATAAAGAAGTATACAAACTAAAAGTCGATGCCGTTATAAATACTTAAAATACTTACACTTTATAATAAACATGTAGTCTAGAGCAGGTGCCTCGCTCGGTCCGTGTTTTGATTATAGGGATAAATGGTACGGCATCCCCACAAAAAGAGTGAAGTGAATAAAACTAATAAAACTGTGTCAAGTGCCAACTAACTGCTATCCGTTTTTGTATGTAAATATCGATCACCAAGACACCGACAAAATAGACCGATGGCGGTACCAGTTGTCTTGATGTTTAGTTTCGTAATTTCTCGAGTGAGTCAATGAAATCTGACATCAATTACAGCTGATTTAATCAATGAATATTTTACTACGGCGGGACGGCGTTCACGTTTCCTATAACAACATAAAGCAACTACTTAGTTGGTTGATTCCAAGGGTTTATTAGTCCTGTGCAGTGTGTTATTGATAAAATATGCGGAGCCTCGTAACTCAGGGAACCTGTTTAATTGATTGATTTGACTGACAGGTTCCCGAGTTTTAATACAAATTCCTTTAAAAAGGAAAGGAGGTGATCAAATGAAAAACTGGTAGTCTGGAAAGTTTATAGCCGGCCCCGTACGCATAGCAGTAGAAAGATCATTCTGTTACTTTCATGGTAAGATATAGAATAAAATGTGTTGGTAAAAACTGTGGGAATGGGAAGTGTTTGGCATACGAATTAAGAAGTAGTACATACCAATTCATGTTTTACGCAGTAGTGTTGAAGAACTATATAATTTACTTCAGACCCAGATTCGGAATTCAAGATGAACATTCATAATGGTCATTTTTGCCAGCTGTTCCGTTGCCACTGATGAAATCAAGAAAGAAAGCAGCCACTACTTTCCAGCATATTTAGATTACGATTTATAGAGCTTTATAGCTGGGGAGATAAACTGGTTCGTCGTGGGACCCATACGCACTTGCACAGAAAATTTGAAGTCAATCGAAGGTGCGGAAAGGGGAGAACATCTCCGTACAAGAATGGGCAACTCCGTATTATATATAAGATACTGATTTAAGGGGGGACTTAAGGAAGTTTTTTGTTGAATTTTGTTAGTGCTGTAATTATTGAACCATAACTCAAATGTATATAAGAGTATACATTTTTGGAAAGGAAATGGATCAGAGAATCCAAATTTAGCATCAATTTTGACCAAAAATGTTGATTTTTTGAGAAAATCACAAAAAATCACTTTTTTGACCCAATTTTTTTGAACAAAGCTAACAAACATAATTTTGAGTTAAAAATGCCCAAATCACTTGATGATGATGTTAAGACACTACTGGAGGGACGATTTTTTTTATTTTAATCTAATCCAATATTTTTTGAAATCTTGACAAAAAAGTGTAAAAACAATTTTAAAATCCATTTTTTCACGTTTTTTGGCACTTTTTGGTCAAAATTTTCAAAAATATTAGATTAGGTTTTTAAAAAAAAAAATCGTCCCTCCATTAGTGTCTTAACATCATTATAAAGTGATTTTGCCATTTTTTACTCAAAATTATTTTTTGTTAGCTTTGTTCAAAAAAATTTGGGTCAAAAAAGTGAATTTTGTGATTTTCTCAACTCACAAAATTCAAAAAATCAGATCAAAAACTTCCTTAAGTCCCCCCTTAAAGACAACGACAGAGAGAATGAGACTAAATAAAAACAATTGCATTTTCTTTCTTATGAAGACTTTTAATATTTAACATTTATAAACCATGTTATTTGGCCTTGCCATTTTTGTGATTGGTTCAAACCCGAGCTTGTTGTTTGGTTTTCTGGGTTTCGTTGGATATTACCCACATTTATCAACCGGAAGATAGGTAAAAATAATGTAGAAATATAAAAAAATAAATCAAATAACACCTTAAAAAAAAAAAAAAATCTTACAAAAAAACCACACAAAAATCAGGCTGACATTTTTCGGAATTTTGCCCCGGCCGGATGAGGGCAACACAACCATTTTTTGTTTGGCCTAATTATTTCAAATTTTATGAATATCAATTTGATGAACAATTTTTGGACAACTTTTTCATAAACAAACTTTAGCCCCATTTTTTCTTCCAATAGTTTTTGTTTACAAACCTTTATGTTTATCCTGCTATAGGGTACACTGGGGAAGAAGGGACACGGGGGAAGAAGGGACACGGGGGAAGCTGGAACAGTGATTTCCGGAAACACTTTTTTACCTTAAAATAGTCAAATTTTGCCCATTTTTGTAACAAAAAGCTTTGATATCATGTCTATTTGTATTTGCAACCAATTTTAATTATCATCCTTCATGAAACGGGACACTTCAGAGGGTATAGTAAGCCTTAGGCGTCGAAATTGATGTGGCATTTCACCAATGCTACATGATGTATACTACTAAGCATAGGTCACGACTTGACAATAAATATCTATGAATCAATGCCCCCGATTTTAGTTTCTCAAAGTGGAAAATAACTTCTAAACGACTTTCTATAAAATAAGTCAAAAAATTGGCTACTGTTTCCTTCCAAGATTATTAAAAAGTGTTTTTTTCAGAAATGTGCCTCATTGGGGTAAGATGGGACAAGGTTACATTCATGTTAAAAGTCTTTCTGTGTCCCATCTTCCCCCGCGTCCCATCTTGCCCCAGTCAGCACATAGTAAATCAATGGCGTCTCATCTTGCCCCTGTGGGGGAAGATGGGACAACAAATTAAGAAACATGTCTTAAAAGTCTTGTTAAGGCTCTTGGTGATACTGATACCTTTTGCTTTGGTGGGGTCATTTGTCGGATATTCGTATTACAGCCGAGTAAAATTAGGTGTCCCATCTTACCCCTTAGGTGTCCCATCTTACCCCCCAGTCTCCCCTACGCAACGGTGAAGATCATATTCATGAACAAACATTAATTTTGTTATGAACAATGATTTTATGACCAACCGTGAAACAAACTAAAAAAGATTTGAACAAACATGATAACAAAAATAAGCACAGACATTTTTTATGAATTTATATTATCAGAATTATAAATGTGTAGGCTATACTGTATTGCAAACTTTTGTATAATATTATGTGAAAGCAGCATATTTCGTGTGTTGATCTCTTAATACATTAAGAAAGTTTGTTTCCTGATGTTGGAAGCGCATTTTGGGATATTCAGCAATTGTACTCACATTTCGGGGGGTTTGTAGCATTTTGTTTTAACTTAAAACGAAATGCTACAAACCCCCCGAAATGTGAGTACAATTGCTTCTAAGTAGAAATACAGTGGGGAAAAACGTTTAAAAAGGCCTATGTAGTTCAGTTCAGACCACCAAAATCATCATTTTTACCGATAGCATGACGCAACTTAATAAGCAATTAATTTTTATTTGAAGCAGATTTAACGCTGAAAAAAAAAAACATCAAAAATGAGAACAAATAAAATTTGACAAAAATAAGAAAATCATGTCACCTAATACGGTAAACAAACTTTCATATAGATTTAGGCTTATCAAGTAGTTTTGCTTACAAACTGAAATTTCTAGAGTTAGAATTTTGAGTCGTCCCTTTTTTATAAGCTTTCGTGTAATATAATTTGACCCGATACCATCGCACAACCTTTAACTTTGTTCTATCTTTGACTTCGGTTATCCAACATTTAGTCATTTTGATTCGATTTACTTTTAACGTGTGCCTTGGGGATTCACTACGGAATACATGTCGTGGGTTTGTTTGGAGCCGAAAGGCCTTTACAATGACTGCCATAATTAAAGGTTGCATTTTAACAAGAATGCACCTAGTTATAACACTAGGGGTGGGCAAATGACAAACAAAATTAAAAACGAGTAAAATCTGTGGCCATTTTGGCTGCTGAAAATAAATCTGGCAAGCGCTTTGGCTGCAGATGAATTTTTGAGTTGGTTCCGTAGACTTTTATGTTTTGCATGTAAAGTAAATGGTAAAATTTGACCATTTCAAGCATCCTTCTAAAATTTAAAGTTCTGCTCAAATTATTTGGTCAAACTCTCGCATACAAATGCTTTTATATTGGCCATAAATATTGGCAAAAGAAAAATATTATAAAATTGTGCTGAATTGTGATTCATAAATGTATCTGTGGCGAAAACACTTGCCAGATTTGTTTTTAGCACCATAAATGGCCATAGAATCAACGGCGTTTGAATAGAGATTTGCAAAAAAGCGTGTTCGTTTGCCCACCCCTAATAAACACTGACAAGTGTATAACTTATTGTGAGATAGGCTGTTACGACGGGTATTCATAATAAGTTCAAAGTTGAACGGGTTCGCCGTCGGACAAGTTTTAATCTGTCAAGCTTTCGTCAGTCTTCAGGACCAAAAATGATATTAAGCAAAACATAGAGATTGCCACTTCTCTATTGTCATCATCATTTGGGCTTCCCCTTGCGCGATGATTTGAGAGTAGGTGCCCTTTCCTACTTGTGAAAGAATTGGTGGCTTTGAAAAGAGCCGTTTAGATGGATTGCCGCTTCATCCCACTGAACAGAGATGATGGCTCTGAAAAGAGCTCTACACGTAGGTTGCCACTGGCCTACTATATACAAATTTAGCTCTAATAGAACCTCCAAAGGACTACCCTTTGACCGATGGAAATAACATAAAAACTGCCCCTTGTCTACTACAGACTACAAAAAGTTTAATGCACAGTAAAGTAGTGCGGTCACTGATCTGTAAAGATCGTAAAGAAAGTTCATATTTACAGCTTCAAACTATGGCTCGATTTTGTAATGTAATCGACTGTGACGGTAACGGTATACCCGAAAGACTAAGATACGTTATAAATGAATAAAACGAAAAAAGTAGATTGCCCAAAACCCAAATCAAGAAAAGATACCCGCAGCTCCGGTACCCCTAAGAACCGTCTGATCTGAACATTGCTGCACACCGCCCTCATGCTTGTTTCTGATGAAATTGATTCGATGGTAAATGAGGGCGGTATGAGACCGAGTCGACGATCAGGCAGTACAGGGCTTTCGCGTGTATCTATTCTTGATTTGGGTCAACCACATTATTCATTTAATTACATGTTGATGTTTCAGTTATGAAATTTCAATTAAAATACCGCAAAATCCGTTTTCATCATTTCAACATACTCAAATAGTCAGTAAAGTGAGCTCGTTAAAGGTCTGAATTCTCCCTCATACTGTGGAAGAAATTGCACATACTGCACACTATGAACCGTCACTATCGCTCACTGATTAGCCAAGGAAATCTCATACTCCTGATGAGGAACAAACCCGGGGAGGGACACTCATATTTGAAATGGATATAGGTGTAAGTCTCGCACTTTCCAACCCTGTGAGGTATTGGGTGCGGAACAACAAAAACAGGGTTCTTTAGATGAGACGTTGCCAAAATGCCCCCAAGTGGATATTTGGGTGAAAATGTGTAAAATATTCCAATAAGGGGTACGTGCCTTTGAATGAGAAGCTAGCCAACCCAGAAAATATTTTTTTTAGTGAAAGAACATAGTAAAATTTTCAAAAATTGAACTCCGCATTGGATGAGTGGTTTAAAGTTTCCAATAACCGCAAATTGAGTCATAGGGTGAGAACGAGGCTATACATGAGGGGAGAGGGGGTAATATGTTTAACAGCCTTTGCGTGTTCCATGTTGGGAGGGGGAAGAAATAACCGTGTACAGTCATTGGGCCCGATTCGGGAGCACGGGCAAATATATATATTCTTTAAACAATAGTTGCTAGGTTTCTTACACTACAATCGATTTAGCTAGATTTACAGTGTACATTACACTTGATAATCTCCGTGTTAGATTCGTTATTCTGAAGGGTCGTTATTCCGAAGGGTCTTTATTATATTCCGATGAATCGTGATTCCGAAATAAGTGTATGATTCCGGAAATAAAAAAGTCATTAACCCTTATCCTAACCTAACCCTAACCCTAACCCAGCAGTGCACCTCTTGCGTTACTTTATACTGAGTGATGTTGAAGTTTTAATTGGCACCCATAATTAAGTGCGTGTGTGTTTTATTTGTTCTTCATTAACGTTGACTGTCTTAATTTGACAATAATACGTTTCCCACCTGACTTCCACTTCATTTGTTTTCTCGTTCAACCCTAAACCGGCCCTAACCTTAGCCAAAACCCTATAAACTAGAGTCCAGTGGTTCCCAACCTCTGGGTCGCGACCCCAATTGGGGACGCGACACACTTTTTGTGGGGTCGCGGACTAGCCTAATTTAACAAAAATAAAATGCCATTATAATGTTGTATCATATAGTAACACATGTGACTTTGTTTTGTGAGGGGTCGCGCTCTGATGCTGGTTTCTGGAATGGAGTCACCACCAGGAAAAGGTTGGGAACCAGACACTGCCCTAACCCTTATTACATTTTTGGAATAACGAACGACCGATTTTCGGAGTAACGACCCTACAGTCATGTCGGAATAACGACCCTTCAGAATAACGACCCTTTATACAGTTATTTGGGAATAATGACCCTTCGGAATAACGAGTATAGACTTCAAGTCTTCTTTTATGAGATTAGACTTCAAGTCTTCTTTTATCAGAAACTGATATGTACAGATTCGGTATTGAAACCATCGGCTCATGTTAAACATGTTACATAAATCTAGTCCACTCAGTGTTGACGAATGGATCTTTATCATCAATTGAATGACAAAACACTCAGGTCGGCATGCACAAAACAAATGGACACAAAGTATAGTGTTTAAGATTTTTTTATATAATTAATTTTTACTTCAGAATTCAAGACGAACATTAAAAATTACCATAGCGTTATTTGTTTCTACTCACAAAAACACATTAGAACTTGATTAATACAATACCATCGCTATTTATTGAACCTCTTCTTAAAAACTCCCTCTATGTAAATTTGGTTCGCGTTATGTATCACGCGTGCTGCAGGGGGACACTATCTGACCTAAAATGCTGATCGCTGCTAGATCAGCATTTTTGAATCGACGTTTTGTTGTACAAAGAGGGCTGATTTTTCTTTATACATGTAATACAATTTAAAAATATAGGCCTACTAATCCCAGTTTTTATCATAATTGAGGGCACAGCCTCCAACACATCTCTTAGTGTTGACATGGTCTAAAAATCAATCCGTTACCTTAAAATTTACAAGATAGTAATATAACATTTTTGGTCATTAGAGATAATAAAGCCATTTAAGGCTCAAAAAAATGAAAAAGAAATTGGCTGAAAGTTAGGTCACCTCAGGAATCATAGTAAAGTCTTATAGAACTCATATGAATGATTGGGCTATTCCAGATAATAATGACCACCACCCCCCCCCCCCCCCCCCCCCCCCCCCCCGCTATAGAGGACAACTTTTTATTTTATTTTTTAATCCGGAATTCCATGACTCCCTCTATGAAAAGTATAGGCCCTATGGAATTCCACATCAAACTTCAAAAAAGTATGGAATTCCAGATCAAACTTCAAAAAAGTATGGAATTGGTGGGAAAAAAGTTTGGAATTCCGATGTCCTCGATAGGGGGGGGGGGGGGGCGTCTAAATTGTGAAAAAGTATGGAATTCCAAGAACATGTGCCAAAATGGTGTGGAATTCCATTAAAAATCGGTGGGGGAAAAGTCTGGAATTCCTCTATAGGGGGGGGGGGGGGGCGGTCATTATTATCTGGAATGGCTCATTACTTGGCTATAGGTTGTTAACATTTTAACAAAGATTTACAAAATTGTACAATGATCGTACACAAGTAACATTATCTCCAAAACCCTGAAACGTCCACATGGTGACGCGATACTGTCCCATATCCGACCAATTTACTGACAATAGTGTCAATCTTGGTCGTTGTATTATACATTCCTTCTTCTGGCTGGATGGGGTAGATATCTTCTTTATCGTTTTTATCATCAACCTCTGTGCATGAAGGCCTTGTATTTTAATACTTACCACGCGGCTAATACTAGTTTTACTTTATACAAAACAGGTTTTTCAGAAACCTTTCCCAACTTTCTTATCTCATGAATTACTAAACCAATACTAGGCTTGCATGTTTGTACTTATTTTAATACATTTCTAATATTGATTCCAAATATGATGATGCATGAGATTCAATAATTTGGACATTTTTGAATCATTTTGTGACATTTTCAAACTGTCTGCCGCGTGGAAAGTGTTATATAAAGTTTAGCATTATAGGAATAACTCAACAGCCTCATTAGTGCCCTCATAAGTATAATTGGATACCCTGTATAACAGACTCCAAACAGTCTCATTATTAATTTCAAATAAATACGCCATCTTCTTCCTTTTCTCTGAATTTCCAATCTTCTACCCAGACAATTTTCTCGAATGATAACCTGTAAAGTGAAATTAAAAACAAAAGACACAAACTTCTGTTAATCGATTCATCAGGATTTCTATAATATATTATTAAAGAAAATGCCAAATTAGTCATTAATAAGAATTTGTCATTCAATTTGTAATCTTTCTGGTCTTATCATGCGCTAAAAATGGGAAATTAACACTATATTTTAGTCATTTTTTATTTTACAAACTGGGTCGTGGTTATATACATGTATAAAACTGGGTCGTGGATATATACATGTATAATGAAAATTAAATTGATACGCCATGCATAATCTTCTTTCATTATCATTCCATCACATTTCGAGGTTTATTGTCTTGAACTGTAAATAGAGTTAATTATGATTAATTTTTAGTCATTTTGTCAAATTAAACCACATTTTTGGACAAATGTTAATTTTAGCGGTGAAATATATTGTACTATACCGTAACATTAGCCTCTGCACTCAAACCTTCCGAGATTGACAGCTGCCCGTTCTTTCTTACTACCGGTGTCCCCCAAGTGGATACTGAGGACGGGTAAGAGTTCCTTGTCGGTAAAATCCCCCTCATCCTTTTGGTTCTTAGACTTTTTATGATCGCAGTTGCATGTCAGTGACCCAAGGTAGCAGGTGCCTTTTTCTGTGTATAAGAGTGTGAAAATGGTTGGAAACTGTTAGGGAAGTACGAGTCTCTAGTTTCCCTATGTGGCCGCCATCTTTGAAAATGCCAGGGGACTTGACAAATCAGGTCAGTCCAAAAATATGCTAATGCGTCTCGTCTAAAAGACAAATCAATGTCCGCGCACTGGTGTGGTGATGTGAACAATACCAAGACCCCGTAATGCGGGGAATGTGCCATTGTGAGCATATCAATATCAGTGCGAAAGCAGTGATTTCTTTTCATTATATAGCTGACTGAATGTAGGCTATACGCATTATATAAGACAGTTCCAAGCAAACGGACTGAAATAAGAATAAGCTACTTCGTATAGTCAATCATGGGTAATAAACGAAACCAATTCGCATGTGCGATTGGCGCACTACCGATGCGGAGTGCAATTTCACATTTTATAATTCACTCCACGTTAGTATTTTCTCTTGGATGATTGATTTAACAGTTTTTAAACATGATACGCTTGAATAAGTTAAGATAAGTCAGATCGAAAATGCTAAAGTGTCCGTAGTTTTGACCTCAAATCATGCGCATGCCGTATGCAATGACACGTCTTACCTCCACATTCGCACTTCTCACTATCTGTTGGTGCGCCTGCCCAGTTGACTCTCTTCTGACCATTACGATCAGTCCACCAAGCATACGTCATACCACTAGCTGGATCAATCTCCATCAGACCGGCGTTCCTGCAAACATACTGCATTACACAATGAAAACTAGTTAGAACTTGATTAGACTAGAGGTCCTGCAAGCATACTGGAATGTACAAGGCAAACTAGTTAGATCTGGATTAGACTAGAGTTCCTGCAAGCATACTGGAATGCACAAGGAAAACTAGTTAGATCTGGATTAGACTAGAGTTCCTGCAAGCATACTGGAATGCACAAGGAAAACTATTAGATCTGGATTAGACTAGAGTTCCTGCAAGCATACTGGAATGCACAAGGAAAACTAGTTAGATCTGAATTAGACTAGAGTTCCTGCAAGCATACTGGAATGCACAAGGAAAACTAGTTAGATCTGGATTAGACTAGAGTTCCTGCAAGCATACTGGAATGCACAAGGAAAACTAGTTAGATCTGGATTAGACTAGAGTTCCTGCAAGCATACTGGAATGCACAAGGAAAACTAGTTAGATCTGGATTAGACTAGAGTTCCTGCAAGCATACTGGAATGCACAAGGAAAACTAGTTAGATCTGGATTAGACTAGAGTTCCTGCAATCATACTGGAATGCACAAGGAAAACTAGTTAGATCTGGATTAGACTAGAGTTCCTGCAAGCATACTGGAATGCACAAGGAAAACTAGTTAGATCTGGATTAGACTAGAGTTCATGCAAGCATACACCTAGCACAAAAAGTCCCCGACCAGGTGCTTTGATGTTGGCTTATTCAAAATAGATAAACAATCTGAGGTATATATTAAATGAGCAAATTTCTTCTCCGCAGTTTGATACCTCATTAAAAAAAAATCGAAAGGATACTTTTAAAGTTATGGCGATTTCAATGACCGCGCATAACAACAGCAAAGTTGCACTAAAATGGTTTTCTATGGGGTATTATTGATTTGTGTGTGATTACTGTCATAATTGTGTGCTATCTGAACCAGCCACCTATAGGTATCTTGATGAATGGGTCTGGAGCCCGGTCTGGAGTGATTGCGGTATAAAGGGTGTGTTAGCTGTGAAGATTAAACGACTTTTGCTGTTGTTACGTGCGGTCTTTGAAATCGCCATAACTTTAAAAGTGTCCATTCGATTTTTTTTTTGAATGCGGTATCAAACCGCGGAGAAGAAATTTGCTCATTTGATGTATAACTTGTATAAGATTTTTGGTACCGATTATCTATATTGAATTAGCCAACATCAAAGCACCTGGTCAGGGACTTTTTGTGCTAGGTGTATATACTGGAATGCACAATCAATACAATGTAATGGTGTTAGAAGAATGTCTTTTAATATCAGACCAGGTTTCTTGTAGCCATGCTGGAATACACAATTGTAAACTAGCTATCTGGATTAGATATAGATCTGGTTCCTGAAGGCATACGGGTTTACAATGTAATCAGACCCGGTTATTGCAAACATACTCGATGATATCATGATGGAGTACATAATGTAAACCCTAGTATCGGGATGTCTTGATATCTAACCAGAGTGCTTGCTTGCACGTATTCCTAAATTCACAATGCACACCAGTTTGATCTTGGTATCTAATTATCAGACCAGAATTCTTGCAAGCTTTCAGGAATATATACAACAAACTACTCGTAGTTCGGTCTTGCAAACATACCGGAAAACACAATTGTAAACCGTTCGACCTGATATATCATTCTATATCAGACAACAAGAGTTCTTGCAAGCACTCTGGAATGCACAACATAGATAGGTACTATAACTAGTTTGATCTGGATCCTGCAAGTGACTAGAAATCCAGAAGCTGTAAGAGCCTATATAATTATAGTGGATGGAATAAACTTAGATGTGGATGGTATAGTGTACCAGAGTTACTGTAAGAATATCGGAACCCAATGTGTCAAATCTAGATCAGACCAGGTTCCATATAAATATATGCATACTGGAATACACGTTCCATTAGACCTGAACCGGGGACCCATAGATATCTCCAAGCAGAGGTACTAACATGCATAATACAATAGAGCATAAAGTAGTTTCATCTTGACAAAGTGGATTGACATCGATATTTTTATGAGCACAGAGATCGTGCACGTCTACTTGGATAATACAACCTAAACCACTCCGATCTGTGCAGACTATAGTATGCCCTGGATATTTTCATCAGACCATAGTTCTTGCAGGCTCGCTGGAATAAACAACAATCTAGTTTTTCTGGAAGACATGTATGGCCTATTTCGACATGTTCGACCTGGACTAAGAAGTTATATAGATGTGGATATTTCAATCAGACCAGAATTCTTGCAAGCTTTCTGGAATATATATACAACAAACTACTCGTAGTTCGGTCTGGACTAACTGTACCTGGATATTTCCATCAGGCTAGAGTCCTTACAAGCTTTCTGGAAAATACAACAAACTAGTTGGACCTGGACTATTAAGAAGTTAGATCTGGATATCAGACGAGAGTTCGTGCAAGCTTTCTGGAAAATACAACAAACCGTTCTGATCTGGACAAACTATGGTAAGATCTGGATATTTCCATCATACAAGAGTTCTTGCAAGCTTACTGGAATATACAACAAACTGGTTCGACCTGGTCAAAGAAGTTAAATCTTGAAAACATCACCAGACCAGAGTTCTCGGAGATATATTGAAATAGGCATTTATACAACCTGCACTCAAATATGGACAAGTTTAGATCTGAATAATATATCCATTACACTAGAGTTCTTGAAAACATCTGGAATATAAAAGCGAAACTAGTCGATCGGGAAACTTCTGGACAATGTATTGTTAAATGAATATAGAAGTTCTTCTTGCACGTATACTTAAATATACAAACTTCCACGTTAGACCTTGATATTAGTGATCTGGATATTCAAATTGGCCCAAGAGTTCTTAACTTGCAAACACTCTGGAATACACAACCTAAAACAAGTATTATCTATTGCCAAACCAGTTGGATCTAGATATGAGAATTCTTTAACAATCAAATAGCGTATTACCTTTATGTGTTGAAGGCATTTAGTGGATGCGTCGGCGAGCGCTCCAAGTTGCACCATGGATACACTGTTGGTGTACGTTGGTACCAGGACGAAAGATCCGGGCTCTTCAAAACCATCCACGACAATGTCGTCCTCGCTGTCATGTCCAACAATCGTGACACCTTCAAAGTTAAATGCAATTAAATTTATCTCAGAAATATTTTCTGCTTTGTTTGACGGCCACAAATGTTTTGTAACCATGAATTTTAACGCTATTGATATAAACACTGCACAAAAAGAAAGTATCCATATTTTTTTTCGAGGCGCCCTGTGATTATTTCCTATGACCCTTAATAAATTCAACAAGTGGGAAAAAAGAACAGGCATTTCCTCCCACGCATTTTGACACCTGATTTGTCACAATAGCACCAATATTGACGAAGCAGTGGCATTTGAATAAGAAATGTTGCACTAAACCCTATACCACTGAAAAGAGCGTTAACAAAACAGTAAATCAAAACTGTACCTCTTCTTTCTCTCTCTCCCCCAAAGAGACAATCATAATCCGAACATCTCACATCATCAATTGTTTCCGACACCTGTATCTACTGGTGTAAGACTCAACCTTTACAATGACCAGTATCATCCATGATGTTTGTAAGCCAACACAACTGTCTCTCCATTTTCGTGCAACCTTCCTTGTAACTCCAAATCGAAGAGCAACTTCAGTTACAGAAACTCAAGAAACTTTTCATGGAGAAAAAGAAGTGGTACACTTTTTAGATTTACCATTTTGTTTACGCTCTTTTCATGGGTATAGGTTTAAGTGCATTTGAATAGAAAATGATGCAGTTTCCATTGTTGCACTTAACCCTATATCCGTGAAAAGGGCGTAAACGAAACAGTAAATGTACCGCTTCTTTCTTTCAATGAAAAGTTTCTGGAGTTTCTGTAATTGAAGTTGCTCGTCGATTTGATATTAGAAGGAAGGTTGCACGGAAATGGAGAGACTAGTTGTTGGCCTACAAACATCATGAATGATCCTGTTCATTGTAAAGGATGAGTCTCACACTAGATACAGTGAGTTGTTGGAAACAATTGACGATGTGAGATGTTCGGGTTATGATTGTCTTTTCATGGAGAGAGAAAAAGAAGAGGTTCACTTTAAATTTACTGTTTTGTTTACGCTCTTTTCATGGGTATAGGGTTAAGTGCAACGATGGAAACTGCATCATTTTTTATTCAAACGGCCACTGCTTCATCAATATTGGTGCTATTGTGACAAATGAGGTGTCAAAATGTGCGTGAGGAAATGCTTGTTCCTTCCCACTTGTTTAATTTATTTAAAGTCCTAAGAATTAAACACAGGGCGCCTTGAAAAAGTGGATACTTTCTTTTTGTGCAGTGTTTACTACTTTTAAGCGGGCATGAACCGATGCAACTAGCTGCATCAGGAACCCACACACACACCACTATTTTCTTCTTATTAATACTAGCCGACAGCCTACATGTCCAGATTGTCATAAGCTGCTGGCACACACAACGGTTGCTATAACGTTCTATACATGAGTGAATATCCTTATATGGTATACCCCCAATGTCCTTTAACTTGGCCTGCATATGAATACTTTCGTCATGGTTCTGATTTTTTCAAGCAGTGCAATAGCGCACGTAGAGCCCGCCCTGATATTTGCATCACTGTCTATGACGTACGAATAGGATACAATACAGTACAAATGGGGCATGAATATACGCTAAGAAGATTAAGGGAATGTCTGTCATCAGGGGGTGTATGGATTCCAAATGGAATAGCCCATCCACTTACCTTGGCCACTTTCCATATCACAATGGACGACGAATTGACTGACTGTTCCGGCACCATCAGGATCGATGGTATACTCCCCGCTAGTGGTGTAGCCGCTCTCGTAGATTTCAGCGCAGGTTCTTTGGTATTCCACAGCAGCTGGGGCAGGAACCGTGGTCGGAGGCCTTGGCGCTATCGTCGGTATTGTCGTTGTTGGCTTCATTGCTGTTGTCGGTGCTATTGTCGGCAGTTTCTGTAGGGAAAGGACAGTGTGTTGTTTATGGACAAGTAGTCAGGTATATAACAGCACCCTTCAGCTGCCTCTGGTAGTGCTGCATTCAGTCTAGTCCGGTTGTTATTTAGTCTTCTCCCTGCCGGGCCTCCCACACATTCTTCACCTAAAACTAAATTGAATATTATCCGCGTGTAATTGGTCGCGTTTCGCTTGTCATAGATTCTGCTAGAATCATCTAGAATCATGCATGTTGGTCATTATAAATTGTTAATATTTAAGACTTAATTGGACACTTATCTGCTTACTATTGCACGTATTCACTGTTCCCTGTGATCAACGTCCATAGCAATGTTATATAAGTGTCCTGTTCATCCTCGGACTGTTGTTATGAATAATACAAGGGACAAGGTGTGTCTATTTATGTTCTTTTAATTCGTCTCCAGCTCTGCTTTCCGGAGCTCGTCCGCATGTTTTCCTCTATTTCCCTTTTGACCTTCAGACCTTAAATGACCTGCCTCAGAAGAACCCGCCGAATACACCAGGGGGCGCTATCACCGTTACCAGACGGTGACAATGCCACATAAGTATAAAACGCTGATATTAAATAAATTCAGAAAATGTGATGAAAAACGTTTTTTTAATACCGTAATTCTCTAAAGAAAGCTTGCGTTTGCTTATTTTTAGTGGAATAAACCTATTGTTATCAATTACTACGAGAGGATTACCTGGTTGTATATTTAAATTCGAGCAGTACTTCTTGCTAATTGCATGGGTGAGTTTCCATTATGTTGCAAATTACATCCATGCTCAAACGTTTAAACTACTCAATGGGCATTGCAATACAGCCGGTTGGTTGCACACGAGAATTATGTCATTTATAGCAACCAGCTTTGATGGAAGGCGAATATTTAAATTTGTTGCCGGTTTTTAGGGCAACAATTTATAGCGCTGTTAAGCGGGCCTTGTAGCGTAATGCTTAATGTTCGCACGGAGAGAGAATTTTAAATGGGGTTACCTGCATCCATGGGTGATCCATTTGATGATCCCTATGTGGAAGATTAAGGTCATGTCTTGATTGTCTTCCATATATTGGGGTATATGCATATCAAATGGAATACCCCCATTGGATGATCGTGAGTGAAAGTGTTGGCATTTCTCACAGTTTGTGCCATTTTCTCAGAGCAGTGCTCCTATCTCCCTCACTTTCCCCGGCTATCGTGTCCCCTTCCCTGGATGCCATTTTAGCATTTAGTATCATTTAGTAGGTTATACATGTTATACGTACTTCTGTTGGCACAATCTCTTCTGGTACAGTCTCTTCTGGTCCGGTCTCTTCTGGTACAGTCTCTTCTGGTCCGGTCTCCTCTGGTCTGGTCCCCTCCGGTGCCGTTCCATCTCCGCCTCCGGCACCAGTACCTGCATGATTTAAGTAAAATGTATGAGTATAGTTTGTAGTTCATCCCGATATATTGGGCTTTTCCATTTGAAATCCTTACAACTTATATGCATGGAAGACATTACCTTAATCTTCCATACAAGTGAATGTCAGTCAAACAGGGCTACCTGCATAAGTGATTTCATTTGAAATCTACACTCTCTATGTGGACGGTTACGATGGCATGTATTCCATAGGGGTGTATGGATTTCAATTGCAGTAACCCTGACAAATGAGATTGGTCCAAAGCAGGCCCGTAAGCAGGATTTTTTTAGGGGGGGGGGGGGGCGTATTTTTTGGAAAAGGTACATTGGTACCCAAAAAATCGTAAAAGGTTGCCCCAATTTTTTTTTTAGTCATCTAAGACAATTTTGAGAGGGGGGGGGGGGGGGGGGGGGGGCGGGGTAGGACATGTTTTAGTCCAAAACGGGCCGAAAAAACGCTTTACACAATGGGAAATGGGGTGGGTAGGGGGCGTTTTCACACAAAAAAGGTACATTAGTAACAAAAAAAGGTACATTGGTACCCAAAAAAGGCATATTGGTACCCAAAAAAGGTACATTGGTACCAAAAAAGGGTACATTGGTACAAAGAAAGGGTACATTGGTACAAAAAAAAGGACTTTTTCAGATTTGGGGGGAGGGGCGTCCGCCCCCCCCCCCCCTAGTTACGGGCCTGGTCCAAAGGCTGACAGCAAAAAGAAAAAAATTGCGCAAACGCGCGAAGCTGTTTATACTATTGACCAGCTCCAAACCGGGCTCCAAACAATCTCGGTATAGCTTGTTTTTCTATTGAACATGTTTAGAGTCAAAACTATCATCCATCGATAATATAATAATCTTATATCATCAACTTATTATTTTCTCCCGACCTTAGATCTTTCAAATTATAGCACAACGATCGCCAGGTCACCTCGAGAGATAATAGTTCCTTGATGCAGTCAATATTTTCCACTAACATGACTAACCTGGGGATCCCTGACAGTCACACCCGACTTCCGCCGCGGCTTCCAGCTCGGCTACTCTAGACTCTAAGTGTTCAATTTGTGTCTCTAATTCCGTTTGTTGGATCCCTATTTGGTCTTGGAAATACTGGAATGTATCGATAGTGATCTGGGATTGTCTTTCTGTTATTTCATCTACTGATAATGCCTGTGTCACAACTGCTAAGACGGCAAAAAGGAGTACTCGTGAAGCCCTTGATGTGTCCATTGTGTGTCAGCAGCTCTCTGTTCTGTAACTGTGTGTAGGCCTATATGTACATCAAGGGAAAATATGTTATAGCCACGTTTATCAAATTTTGGAAACATAAGTAAAGTTTCATCCACACCCAATCCATTTATATAAGCTCTAATCTTTAGCACAGCCAGAGAGGACCATTATATGACCAAGGATGTACAGGAGGAGTCAACTGTCACTCGGATCGTCTTTCAGTTATGTAAATTACACGTTCCGATTTGAAATTTCATTAAAATAGCTATATTTTTGAAACACTGATTACGATTCGACAAAGACTGTTAATCGTTCAAGATTTGACAGTTTATGAAAATTGAAGATGTTCCTTCTACATGTTCTAGAAGTTGCATCTATGCATGGGCGATGTGGAAATGTTACCATGCCCAAATCGCAAAATATAGACTTTTGTAAACATGGTAAAGTGTCACGGAGTATGCGCGGGAAATTCAATTTACATATCTGGATCTGGAATGGATGGCTTGGATTGATTACGCTATGCAATTTCTAATGTGAGTTTTGAAACCGTGCCTTTTTTATAAACCGTTTCCATCTTGGTTGATTTACAGTTTTTGTTAATAAAAAAGGCATTGCTATGACCCTTGGAGAAGAACAGTACTTTCTTTTTACATAGGTCTACTTTCATGTCTTTAACACATCTTAAAATTGGATACAATAATAATCATTACTTTAAGTCTTGGTACAAAATACAAATGGAGCATGTTACACTACTCCCCTTAAAACACTGGCAGTGTTTTACGTTTCACGGCACTGCTGCATACTGATCATGCTGATGTTACGAATGGAGTTTTGAACCTGTCAAACGTTGGCCTGATATTGAACTCTTGATAGTAATTTTCATGTTTCAAGGATTTTATTATAAGAGCAATTAAAGTTTTATTACTACTGAGTTATGTCAATTTAGTTTGAGCAATACATGATCCAAGTCAAGTTCAACGCTTTGGTTCAAGGTTGCTATAATACAACCAGTGATTGTTTATTTATTTCGTATTTCAGCGTAAACCATGAAGGTGTTTCGTTGTTTTGATAATGACATGAATGATGAAAACGGTGAATTGCAACCAACGTCGCGAATTCACCTTTCACTTTCTGAATTTCTCTGTAACTTCTGTCTACGTACTCTTTCTGAATCAACTTTGTGTCTTCTCAACTTCTCTACGTTACTTTTCTGGTTTGTTTAACGTCTTCCTTTGCCTTTCTCGACGTCGACATCACTTTATGACTCTCTCTCAACGCAAGGCATTGCTCTACTTTTCTTATTTGTTTTCTACGTCACCCTTCGTCTTTCTCGACATAACCTTTCTGACTCTCTCTCTCTCTAAGTCACCTTTCTGATTTGTAGTTTCTACGTCACCCTTTGTCTTTCTCGACATCACTTTTCTGACTCTCTCTCTCAACCTCACCTTTTTGATTTCTTTCTACGTCATCCTTTTTTCTTTCTCGACATCACCTTTCTGACTCTCTCTCTACGTCACCTTTCTGATTTTTTTTCTACGTCATACCTGGTCTTTTTCGACATAACCTTTGTGACTCTCTCTACGTCACGTTTCTGACTCTTTCTATGTGAACTCCTGACTATAATCTACTTCAAATTTCTGACTCTCTCTCTATACGTCACTTTTCTTTTTCTGAATCTCTCTACGTCACTCACCTTTCTGACTATCCACTACATCACCTTTCTGACTCTCTACATACGTCAAATGTGTATTCTTTCTACAGACTTTCTGTCACTTTCTGACTTTCTCTACGTCACATGTTTGATTCCTTCTACATTACCTTTCACACGCTCTCTTAACCGCACCTTTCAAAACACCTTTATCGACTTTAGACCCCTTTCTTGGTTTAAGAAATGCACGTAATGGAAAAACATATAGATACGTAATGTGTTTATCTAATGTGGGATATTTGATAAAAGAGTGTCTTGGTTTATTTATTGACATGTGACCAAAAGATCCACCTGTTCACTTATATGGACTATATAACAGTGTTTTATACTCCACATAGATATTATATTACTAGTTGAGGAATAATCTTTTTATTACCATTTCTTCTCATAATCATTATTATTTGGATAAACATTTTATGCTTTTAAAAAATTGGCTGATTTTGGAAAACCTATAATTTATTTTAATTTTTCAATTTTGCACCCAATACAGCGAAATCTTTTTCTCTCACACTGTTTTGTCATCTTAAGTTACGTTACAAAGCGTTCGTTACAGGGGGAGGGGTCAAATTTACCCCAAGCGTATATTTAAATGGCGATCTTGAGAGACAAAGTAAAGCACAAAAACCGGGCACACAAAATAGATACATATTTATGAAACTACAAAATAGAGGGACGGGTAGACATTTTATAATTAAAATTAAACAAGCATACCAGAGTTATGTAAGTATGTAACTTCTCAATACATATGCGAATGTGGGTAATTCCAAAGCGTTTGATGCTGTTGAGAAGGAAGTAACAGTACATTGTAGCCCTAGAAGGCATGCAGCAGGTTCATCAAATCAATCACAAATCGTGTACAACAGTACAAGTCAGTCCCTAGAGTTCAATTACCAGTCGAAATTTCGCGAAAAAGAACATGACAGAATGATTAACATTTGGCCAATTGGCATGTATCCGACCCAATATCCGAATATAGAAGGGAAACTACGTGCGGAGATTTCGCTTTATGAAACTACGAGAAGTACATGTAGATCACTAGGAATCCATAGTAGGCCTACACTGTAAAAAAACAGTTTAACATTTGCTACTTTAACAGAAATAAATTTAAAAAGTGCATCATTGTTGTGACTGTCAAAAAACATCTACGTAAATCTTATGAAAGGTTAATTAACATTTGCAACAATGACACTCAGCACATTTTGTTCTCTCAAAATGTTTCTTACAATTGTAGCAACAAACACATCATCTTTAAAACACTTTTGTTATTTCTGGTTCATTGGTGAACCATCAAACATGTTAGAGGGTTCATTACACTGTAAAAGTGTGTTTAAAAGATTTACACAACCAGTATTATTCAAGTAGGCTATAATGGAACTTTTAATTTTCAAATAGTTGTTTATAAACATGTATACGTGGACATCTCCAGTAAAAAGTTTTAAACAGCGTTTTTTTACTGCGTACAGAACAGTTACAAACCCCCTTTAAAACCTTTTTGCTGAGAGTAAACCGGGTAATGTTTTGAATGTGAATTACAAGCAACTAAGTTTGTTTAAAAGATTAGAAATAATTTATTTAAAGCAGCGTTTTAACAGTGTACTACGCGATGAGCTTGAACTTGGTAACATCTGTATCAGTAATTTATTTGCCATAAACATGACCTTTTTAAAGTCACTCAAAATCAATTTCCAGGATATTAACCTCTAATGCAACCCTTTCGAAGCTGAAGTATGGATAGGCCATACTGTGAAATAGACCAAGACGGCATGACATGAAATTGAGAGAGAAAAGAGTTCAATTCTAGTTATGAATTGATTGTACAATCGGATTGAGCTTCAAGCTAGACACTCTATATGATGAGAAATTAATTAACTCATAAAAGTGCTTATGATACTAAGACTAAGAGCGACGATTTTACGTTTACTAATGCAATATCTACCCCTTAACCATTTAACGTGGAACATCAAATCCGGTGAAAGCTTATGATACAAAATGCCCGACAGGAAGAATTATATTGAGCATGATAGCTAGATTGACTTGTGAGAAAATGCCGGTACAGGAAAAGCTACGCTTCAAAGAACAGTTGTTCTTCGATATACACCATGCATATGTGCACAAATCGTTTAAATGTTAAAAAGTATTGACAATATAACAAGAAAGAATTGATCTTACCTCTGACATCCAATTGTGTAAACAATTCTCAATAAACTTTCCTATACTTGTCAAGTTCACGGCGGCTCTTACGGGTTAATGCCCACAAGGTTCGTGTATGTGCAAAGTGGTGGTAAAATATCGTCTGCGAGATGACGGGGCCGGGGGTGTCCGATCTTTAAACGTCATTATCGCGCGAAGTCATGTTTATCGTGTAGGCGATGAAATATTGAATTGAACACGTACCGACCAATCACAACGGGACTATTAGGGAAGCGAGTGGGTTCGCTGAAAACCTTGGCCGTGTGAAATAGTCATGGCTAGCGCTCGTTATCGAGAAACTATAGACTGAAACTTTCAGAGAGTAAGTCCCTTGTGGAATTAGAAACAATTTCAAAGAGCTATCATCAATTCCCACATTGTTAACCTAAATTCCAAATCGTATTATTCAGTTATTTGCCAAAACGGAAACAATCCAGCACGTTCTTGTCAATTTCACATAAGAAGTAACCCGAACTTGCTGGAGACAAATTAGGAAATTTGACCTTTGAGCAAAAGCCGGAGCATAGAAAAATGTGGCTCCAAAATTCTCGTGAAACTTTTAAAGTTTGCAGTCGAATCACAAACCCCAAAAGAGACCAAAATGGTTGTTTATACGGGTAACACTAATCATTTTTTTTCAAGTTGCTCCAGCAGATAAAACGGCAAATTCTGTGTAAAAGATTCCAATACATAATGGGACAATATCAGAATATTTTTAATCCAAGATGGCCACCGAAATGGAAAAATTGTCATTTAACAATCCAAAAGTTTTATCGATAACATGGTCAATTTCTACACTTGGTACTTTTTTATATTTTTTATATTTTGAAATATATATATAAGCATTCTTATGTTTAATACCACGCAATCACACCTCAGTCATACACATTTATCAGGGTATCCTCTTTCTTGATTGGTTCATTTCTGACATATTCGGATTAATTAAAAAAGCCTTCCGAATGCTTGTTGGTTTTGTCAAAGTATCGTTGTCAAAGTGTCGGTGACGACTTTGACATTTTAATTCAGATTCAGGTTTTGTGGTGGAGTCTATAAGTTGCTGATGTATTTTAAATCCGTATTGGCACCCAGAGTTCTTTAGAATGTATACGGTATACCGTATATGAGATCTTGATACGAAAATATGAACATAAAAATTATATCATGTTGTTATTGTTGAGAAATAATTAAAATAATGTTAAAAGATTGTCATTGTAATTTCGAAATGACAAAGAGTTGTCCAAACTGGCAGAGGGGACCACAGGGACCACCTATCGCTCAGTACATGCTCAGTAGCATGGCAATGTCGTAGCATGGTATGTGGCCAGTTCAATCAGCCTTACAAAGCCAAAGGCAATCCAGTCTTGCCAATTACCACCATTGGGCTAATTTTCAAAATCAACACGTCTGCTCTAGAGAGGCTGCTATTCACTATCTACAGTGTGAGTTGTTACTGTCATATGTTTAACTTTGCAATATCTGAAATGGCACTAGTTTCTAAAACAAATTGAAGTCCACAGTTTGAATTTCTTTTACACAACAACTATCACATGGGGCTATTAATGTTAGCTTGCACTTTTGCAACCATAAACCAACAAACCACTGAGCATGAAAGGTGCCAAGCCTGGGTGCCAAGAAGCATGTGGAGCCCTACTATCTCTTAGATAATTAAAGGGAATAGCGCATGGTGAGGAAAAGAACCGCTGACGGCAATTGTCGGTCCAGCTAAACCTTAGCTAATAACTAATACATCACCTACATCACACGATAGAAAATGCGTTCAATCAAATGAAGGATGATTGATTGAGCGCGCCGTTCACATTGGGAAAGAGATTGTTGTAGAGCCGCACACAATACCGCTTGCATGTAAACATACGTAGAACAATTACAGACTGCGCCAATGTCCAACTTGTTTAGATTCAAATAGTCGCCGCGCGCTGCTCAATTTTCGTTAGAATCCTCACCATGACCGCTTCCCTTTAATTCATTTATTATTCAAATATGATTCTTACAAGTCTTTTCCTGCTGGCATAGGCCTATACAAATACCATTAAAATGGAATGGGTGCGGTCTAAGAGAAAGAGGGATGTTTTGTAACCATTTTCAGGAATGGCAAGTAATTTAGATTAATTGTTTCATATACTAGGCCTATTAGAATACCAGGAAGTTTTATACTATTTAAAATTGCACGCCGCGGTCGTCGTTATCTATTGTCGTAATGTCTTAAATCAACCCAGACTTATAACCTGAAACCATTTTTAGTTTTTTAATTTTGAAAAAGTGATATTGATTTTTTACCACAAAAATGAGGTTGGTGCAATTTCGCAATTTTTTTACCAAAAACTGATTTTGTTACGTTGCACAATGTCTAAATATCGCATGATCCTTATTCGTGTCCTCTGTTAATTTAGGGGTCGTCCATAATTTTCGCCATTTTCAGTTACGTACAAAGCGTACGTAAGAGGGGGGAGGCGGTCGAAATATACCCCAACCGTACGTAACTTAAATGGCGAACTTGCGAGGCGAATTTTTTTTTTTTAAAGTACAAAATAAAATAAAATTTCGCCGTTTATTGCGTACGTAACTCGAGGGGGGGGGGGTAAAAAGTTACGTACGCTCTGTACGTAAGTGAAAATGGCGATAATTTTGGACGACCCCTTAGTTCTCCGACTTTGACCAGTTTTTTTTTTAAATATCTTGTTTATACTACTACCAAACATGCGGAAGTTTTGAATACCGTTCCGCTAATCAACACCGTCCCCCGAAATAATTCTAGAACTATGAATATTACGTACATGTTAAAAGGTGACGCCAAGCCAGGGACGCCAAGTACGAGGTTGGTTGACAACAACAAACATGGCGTCGTCTGCTAAACATCTGCCGACGAAATTCGCGAACAAACAGACGCAGATTTGAGGCTTCTTTTGGATGATTATGCTGCATCAAAATCCGTGAATGATTGTGAAGAATAGGACACGGGTTTAACTTATATTGTTCTTTTGCCCGGGGAAGGAATTGAGCCCGCCGCTTCTTGCTCGCTATGTGATCATGGTGATAGGTGTAGGCTACTAAATTTACAACGACTCCTACGAGCCTACGCGGGAGCAACGTATGCTTTTTCGATTTTTAATTTAGTTTAGACAATTAAATTATGTATGAGGTGTTATAAAACAAATATAACATGGTTTATTTCGGGAAAGGAGTGCAAACTATTGCCCCTTTTGGTATTGGATGACTGGTGACTACTTCTCCCGACGTACGCGGAGCGGAGGGAGGTAGTTAGTCACCAGTCATCCAACACCGCAGGACTAGTAGTTTGCAGTTGTTTTCAGAGTGTTTTTGCTTATTTCAATCTCTCAAAACGTCTAATTATGTGTAGTTATGCAAATAAACGTGATTAAATTTTAGGGGTGGGGGGACCTTCCTCTTACTATTCGTCATTTCCAGTGTTTAGAATGTCAAACTTTGATACGAATCTTGAGGTTGATTCAATAAATGATCGGCGATCGAGCGTAGCCAGCCGGATATAAGACGTCTTGCGTGATTTCAGAAGTCTTTAAGCAAAGATAAAATGATTCATGAACCCCTGCTAAAAACACCTATGACCCCTATTTTAAAATCATAAGAATAATTAGTACCATATAATAAGGGGTCAAAAAAAGTAATTCCCCCCTCCCCCCCCCCTAAAATTTGATCACGTTTGTTTGCATAACTCCACACACAAATGTAAGTTTTGAAAAATTGAAACGTTTATGAAAAGGGAAACGCTTGGCTACATATCAAAAGCAATTTTTTTCAATAGCAAAAAAACAATCACATTTTTCCAGAATGTTTCAGAAAAAGTGGCACTTTTCAAAATCGTATGCAAGAAAGTTACAAAAATTAATTTCAATTTTCTTTATTTTCAATTAAAAGAAAGTCTTTTCTTTCTTTAGCTGGTCCTTAATTAAAATTAAAAAATAACATTATTTCATTGCATGCATGACTAGCCAAAAGTGTCCACCATTCACGTCAATAACTTCCCTGTATCGTTGAAAAGTGCCACTTTTCGGATACATCATTTTGGGGATATGTGACTGTTTTGGGAAAAGTAAACATGATATTGAAAAGGGAAACTTTGTGTGGGTAGCCAAGGGTTTCCTCTTTTCGTAAATTTCTCAAAACGCCTAATTGTTTGGTAGATTTATGCACACGAACTCGTATAAAATATTGAAAATTGCCACTTTTTTTTAAAACATCATTTTTGTGTTTTTGCTTTTCATAAGTGTTTCAATCTCTGAAAATGTTCATATTGTATGTAGAGTTATGTAAAGAAACATAATCAAATTTTAGGAAGGACCGTACTTTCTTTACCCCTTTATATCGGACCCACCCTTTCTAAATGACAGGCCTCTATAATATACCAAGATTCTCTCTCAAATATCATAAGACAAAACACAACATATTTCACTACGAAAATATCTTTATTGTTATCAAAACGAGTATCAAAAGCAATGCATTACACGTAGTGAGTTCAAAATCAAATGAAAACAGTAACCTGCTTATCCGCCTATGAGGCACTAGGCTACTTGATCAGTTAATACGGTAATGTAATGTGTGCAGACGAATAGCAGATACTGTTAATAACGAGTCAAGTGAAACTGTTACGTCATGCACCCCCGCCCCCACCCCCGGCCTAGTTGGCTTTACCTACCACGTTTTATTTACCAGGCTTAGCACCAATTTACGGTGACTGAAATGCAGTTGAAATTGTAATTTTACATAAATATTGAATTCATGATAAAATAAATACGGTATTTACTAAGAAAAAAGGTTATATATTTCAACCAATTCGTGTTCGTGAATTTACATCAATAGTCATGATGATTAGACCCATCAGAAATACTTTTGAGGTTTAATGTACCAACTAAAACGCCCTCTCAAACGATCGAGGCGTGCGAGCATGCTACTCTAACCGGATCTAAAATGACACCTCAACGGTCCTCTATGAAGTGTTATTAAATAGGGGTAATTACAAACTTTAGAAACAATCAGATTATTCCGAGCTTTATCCTGCCAACCCACAGTCTGATCTCATATACCATCCCGGTATACATTATTTAACATGTTTAATTGGTCGAGTTCAGTTGAAGTGAAAGTGGTTTAAAATATCAGCTTTTTCATGACGTCTTCATGCACCCGGATACAAAGAGATAAGATACGACTAACATTGATCAAAATGGCACAGCTAAATCAGTACTTTTCTTCCCATCGCAGCGTGTCCCTAAAATAACAAGAGAAACCAGATGGTCGGCAATGATGATGATCAAGCCCGTCTTTGGATTGATGTTGCTTTCTTAACATGTGTGTTGGCGGAAAGGTGCTTTGTTCGTTAAGCTAGTCAGTTGAGATCTCTGCCCGGCATCCTTAACAGAACCAATATGGTTCATAAACATTGTTTTCTTGCATTTTACAACAAAGTTCATCGTACAAAATCTGCCGAACCCCAGATTACTTTTGTAAATATTTACATACATGTCAAGTCTATCCTTCAATCGGATTCAACATACAAATGGTTTTAATTTCAGGCTTTTACGATTTTATTTTAATTAATTTGAAAAAAATTGAACGGTCACATCAGCTTCAGATAAATTCATTATACCACCCCCAGCAATCTATGCGTTGACTTCATTCTCCGCTGTCATCAAACGATGTCGTGTTCTCTAATCCAGCTGTACAGAAGAACAATATTGAAAACATGAAATTACACTCTATATATTATCGAGATAAATCAAAATGTCTAAAGCATTTTTATTTCTTGCTGAAGCATACTCGTAGTTCCAGGGTTCACAAGGTTCGGTGCGGATACGTCGCTTTGATTGTTACTTTATGAAGTAACACTCTGATAACTACGCGTTCTGAACGTCAGTTCGCACCGGGCACTGTTGAGCAATCATTCAAGAAGGCAAATAATTGAATGATATGTCTGATTCCAGCCATGTAATAGTTGTTGCTATCGCGGCTAGATATTAAATTTGTTATATTATTATGTAAAACAAATACCGTAGTGCATGCCTTTTGTGCAATAGTAAAAATATATCGCTCTGTCCAATTTGGATTGTTCCATTATGCCAAGAAAAAAAGATCTGTCTCACATACTTGTGCCGCATAACCCTACGCATTACTTATGCTCTCAACAATAATGAAAATGCCCCTTTCCTTTATCAATACATTTAGAATTAGGATTTAGAAATTTATGCCATTCTTACCATTCGTGATTATCGAGAAAACAGACAAGCTTATCCCCTGCAGATGAATTTCCCAAGAGTGATAGCCCCACGCTCCCGTTTACCGCCGGTGTCTCCCAAGTTGATGCTCATGACAGGCAGAAGGTCCTTGTCGGCCAGGTACCCCTCGTCGTCCTGGTTCTTGGCATTTGGACTGTCGCAGTTGCACGTGGGCATGGCTTCGTAGCAGGAGCTGGTTGCTACATCATGTAGAAAACAAGAGGATGGAAATACAGAACGAAAAAGGTTTTCGGTAAACTTTTAGGCAATTTGCACAACTTATTACTGCAACGTCAACCCAACAAACGGGTAACGATATCACAACCTTCAAGTTACACCTAGAATGGAACACGTTTAGGCAACATAGGGACAATGTATATATATTAAGCACTGTCATACAACGTTCAACACATAACGTTACATGAACGTTTTCAGCATGCTGTAAATGTATTTAACAACGTTGCAGGAACGTCACTAACCATGCTAACCAAACGTTGTGATTAACGTTGTTGAAACGTTGTATCATAACGTTTTCGAAACTAACTTGCAACTTTGTTTCAACGTTGCTACAACGTAAAATTCGCAGCAGGGATGCAATTCCAGTCAATCCAGTTAATCATTCTCAATTGTCTGTAACTTCATTAAAACTTTAAGTAATTTCGGTAGCTCATGAAATGGGTAAACAGTTCGCAACTTTTGGCATTTCTGTCGTTTTTAACAATTGCATGCATTTTTCTTCTGTGACATGGTGTCTTTGTTTTAGTACATATTGTTTTGTACAGTGAGTAATCATATTGTTTGTAAATAATTCGCACCCACACTCAGGCTTCATGTCCTCGCAAGTTGTATAACTTGTATGTATGTGCCACACGTAAATTTGGTTGGTCATTGGCTGTTGTTTGCTAGCTATAGGTGTACGTTAACTGAGTACGAAAGAATCCACTAGCATCCACTAAATGACCGTAAGGCCTACTAAATAACGTCGACGTCCTCAATTAGAAAATATTAATAATCTTTAAAAAAAATTAAAAATTCTTTAAAAAATTGTAATTTTACCTCCACAAGCGCACATGCCACTGTCTGTCTCAGCACCTCCCCAATTCACTCTCCTCTGTCCATAGCGATCCACCCACCAGGCGTATGTCATTTTACTGGGTTTATGAACCGCCATGAGCTGAGCGCCTCTGCAAGCATACTAAAATACAAAAGAGGAAACCAAATCAACTGAAATATTAAATCTCAAGTCCTGCTATTTGAGCATTAAAAAATTGTATTAATTTTGTCCAAAATAGAAAAGAAATGAGGAAAAACTACAACAACAAACAGAACAAAACCCGTCACCAGGTAACGAAACTACTTTGAATAAGTCGGTTCATAAGGATTGATATCAAGATGAATAATGTTGGACATTCTTTTAAAACTACAATTTGTCATCACATTGATCTGTTGACATTTCACAGCCGTCTTGTCTGGTGCAAGGGAAACAAATTATAGATACTGAATGCAAATGGGTTATATGAATAGGTAAAACAGATAGGAAACAGTAAAGGCCTAATCATACTCCACCAACGCTGTACGCTTGCGCTCTGACACATCATAAACCAAAACAACGTCCGATCAGGAAAGAGTTATCCGATAATTCGATCACTGCCTACGCTTTGGGTGAGAGCGGCGAACGCTCGGGCCAACGCTGAAGTAGAATTCAGGCCAACTTTGTAGCGTTGCTGCTGTCCACGGACCAATGAGCAGCAGAACACTTTGCCCGACTTTTGACGTCACATATTTTTTCCGTTGAGCTCCCAGCCGAAATAGGCAAATCCCAGGCAAATTAAACTATTTTTGCTGATGGAATGATATTGTGTATGTCAACATGGTCAAGGTATGTTTAAACAGTACATGTAGGCCTTAGCAAGTTTGTTACGATGTTGTTGCCTGTGATGTGCTAGAAATACAAATTTACGGCGTTTTGGGAGGTAGTTTGGCGGTCTGTTCTCCAGAACACCATAGGCCCCGCCCACAGCGTTGACGCATTTGCTGATTTGGTCGAGCGTTGACCAACGCTAGATCGCTATTACTCTATTTGGCCATCTCGAGACAGTGACGTAACCGCGTATTCTACAAATTGCATCACATAACGCGCGCGCATACTCGCGGCGCTGGCGTACAAACACGAGCGTTGAAAGGCGGAAGATACACACGCGTGCGTAAAAGCTGCGCCTGTTCAGTTACGTCACTGTCTCGAGATGGCCAAATAGAGTATAGCATTAAAGGAAGTGTCCCGCAAGCACAACATTGAGCATTATTTGTTAGAAAAATAATTATCGAGTCGAAATTGCGTAATCATATTGAACAAAACACCATAATAGTTACAAAAATGAATAAAAACTGCCATCACTCAACATGCAATTTTTAAAATTCGCGGCGATCGAAAGTCCCGGTGTCGATGACGTCATGGGTATCGGTGCTAAAATTTGCGCATGTGCATTGTATAACTATGACATCATCGACACTGGGACTTTCGATCGCCGCGAATTTTAAAAAGTGCATGTTGAGAGATTGCGGTTTTTATTTGTTTTTGTCATAAGTGTGGTGTTTTGTTCTATATAATTACAAAAGTTGGGCTCGATAGTTATATTTCTAACATATAATGCACACTTTCATGCTTGCGGGACACCTCCTTTAAGTCCCCGATGAGCGGCAGAGCGTTGGTACATTTTGTGACAAGCGTAGCTTTGACAACTCTATATAGCACTCAGCGTTCGAGCGTAGTGGAGTATGATAGTCAGGCCTTAAACGGGGCGGCGGGGTTTATCAACTTATGTCAACTTATGCATACGATCCGGCGCTTATCCAGAAACAGCTAGAAACACCGGAAGTGAGACTAAATTCAAAACATCAATCCTAAAGATAGAAGCAACCAGACGACACAATGGACGTGAAACAGAGCGTCGAGAGATCATTGTAAGTTAAAAGAACATCACATCACATATTGTTTATTCATGCATGTCATGGTACTTACTCTAACATATTGCCGGCAATCTCGAGAAGCGTCAGCTAAAGCTCCAAGTTGTTGTAGGGTAGCACTATGTTGATACACTGGTTGTAGGACAAAAGACCCGGGATTCTCAAAACCATTCACTCTTATGTTTATTTCTTCACTGTCATGTCCTACCTGTGTAACTCCTACATGAAATATAAATGGGTGGTAACCATGGTAACGTTGGCTTAAAAATCCGAAAAGAAGTGAAAGAAGTTACTCATTTAATAACGTGTCACAATGCATGGTAGCTTCATCAGACTGGCAACTCTGTCTCCTACTCACTTAACAACGCTGCTCAGAAATTCAACCTATGATTCCTCTTCGAGGGGGGCTAATTTGAAAGTTGGGGGATTGGGAAAGCTAACTAAACACTCGTTCCAAAAGAAAAATAGGGATTGATAGATCGCAACTTATTGGCTCGGATCCACCAGGTCTGGAAGAAATTCATAAAGCTCTTTGATGGAACATCTTAGCTCTGGAAAAATAGGTATCTCTAACTAAGCTTCGCCTGAGTCCATATATCACAATAGACCATGAATACACGTGTCTTTTCGTAGTCATCTATGTGTAACCGCGTGACTCAGAAGTTGGGAACCAAGGCTAGAATGGACATCTGCATGAAGATCCTTGAAGGAACTTCTCAGCTCTAAAAAACCTAACATCGAAAAACCTACCTTCTCCAGAGTCCATATCACAATAAACAGTGAACGGAGGTTTCTTTCCGCGACCATCAGGGTCTATGGAGTAATCCCCACTGTACGTGTAGCCGCTGTCGTAAATGCTGGCACATGTTGGAGCGTAAGCTGGTTGGCCGTCATCCGGAACTACCACCGAAGTTTGTTGCTGCGTAGTGGATTGAAATGGCAATTAAAAATTTTATATAAAGATTTATCAGGATCGTTTCCTTTTTTACTTGAAATTTATTTTTATCAGATTTAAGATCTCTTGGCCAGCTACGGTATTGTCAACCGGCCTAACGAAATAACGAAAAACGATTGTCCGGGATTATATACGGACCGGGTCGCCCGATAGTTTTTCTTCGTAAAACTGTTTTCAAAATTACTATAGGTTGAAAATATCATGTTTCGTTGTAAACTTTAAAATTATGCTTACGTTTTCAGGGAATGTACACGATTCACATGTATAAGGACGTATTTTCACAGCTCTAGCTAAGTATTTTAACGGCGAAATTAGCGGTTAGCACTATCACAGCTCTAGCGTATACGTATTTTATCATGGTGTATAAGTACTTTCACAGCTCCGACTACGTATATGTTCTTACGTACGTTGTGGGTATTTTCACAGCCTCAGCTATAACCAATTTCACGGCGTATAGGTAGTATTGATAACGGCTCTACTATAAGTATTATCACTGTGAACATTACTTTCACTTTTTCACGGCATAAATAAAATGTTTAAGACTCTTGTTGTATATTCACGGCGCCCCCAATACGCACAATTCGGTCATGTATTTCACGACATAGCGTATTACATCTTTTACGGCTTTCTTAGGTATTTCACGGCGTACGTAGTAAATGTATATTCAGTGTTTTGACGGCGTGGTATTTTATGGCGCGCGAAGTATATTTCATGACTCATTTATATCAATATTTTTCACGGCTTCATCCTACAGGCTACATGGTATTTTCACGCCACGTGGTATTTTCAAAGCTCTAGGTATATATAACACTAACAGTATCAGAAGTATTTTCACGGCATGGATTTTCACGGCTGCAATTTTAAGTATTCACACAGTAAACTCAGTTTTCTAATGGCTTTAATTCAGTTTATTCACGGCTCTACCAGATTGCACAGCGTACACAAACATGTATACTCATGGCCTAGTTACCATGGTTACGAAGGTAAGTATTCACCATATTTACGGCACACTTCGTATTTTCAATTAACGACTTCGGTTCAACTTCACTGTTTTACTTTAGACGACGAAAAACCCGTGTTCTATAGGATCTATGGTTCTACGGACAAACGAACGTCGTAGGTAGGGTCACTCGGTCATGCAGGTTGGTTTTGTTTGTTTTTGTTCAACATTTTTGTGAAAATGCTGGTTTATACCGACCATTTTTGAAATTTTCAAAAAACACCCCAAAAAATGGGTCGGTATGTCGAGCCCGTAGAACAGGGTTTTCCCCGTCGCCTTACGAGCATCTGTTAAAGGCCTAAGATTCCAAATGTACATGACGACATCTCTTTTTTATAAATCTTACCCCTTGGCCACCGGCGGCGGGAAATGGTATTTCTTCTGGCTCGTATTCTAGTAGAAAAACAACACAAAATGATTCACTATTTTAAATTGAAAACAGGAAAACAATGGCGAAAACATCAAAATTGAGCTGGACATGCAAGGGCTGCTCTCGAATTTGCTGTGGATGGAGCATAACTTGATAGTATATTTATCTGAGACGAATATTCGTCTCAGGTTTACCAATGGGGTGTGAACATTGAAAAGAACGTTATAACATGTTATAGATGCAGATTTAAAAAGGAAAAGGAACTTTTCATATAGGTAAAGTGTTTAAATTTGTATATTGTTCTCGATCAATTAGATAATTATGATTCTCCTGCGTTTTGCGCATCCCGGTCTCTGTCTTACCTTCTTCCTCTGGTATATCTAGTCTTTCTCCAGTCTCCAGATATATAATTCGAGCATCCAATCTTCGTATCTTCCTCTCCATCTTCTCCCTCTGTCGCTGTAATTCTTCCTCAAAGTACCGATAGGTACCTGAAGACACTTGCGAGTGTTTTCGTACGACGTCAGATTTACGAATCGGGACGACGCTTCGTATTGCCTGAGTTAACACGGCTAAAGCCGCCAGGATCATCAGTCTACACAGTCCTCTTATTTCCATACTGTCGGGTGTCACCCTGTTACAGAAAAATAAAAAACCCTTTTAATAGCTAGTTATTGTTAGTTGTTAAAAGTGATTGCATCCTAGTCTTTTCCTGGAAAATTAATTGGTTAATGACATGAATGGGACCAATTTCGTTTGTGAATTGATCACATGTGTACGGATTGGGACGTTATACTCAATATGATGCGAGAGTAATAAACGACGTCATCATCTATAGATGAGCTGACCGTTGTTTACATCCAATGTTTATTAACAAACGCAACGGTCGAAGGGACTGAACTGTTGATACACGCTTGAGGGAACAGCATATATGAGCACAACACTGTCCACTGTGCCGTATTGCCCTTTATGCTTTGGCGCGAGTTTTAAAAGCACGGGTCCTAAACAAAACAGGATGCGCGCGCAAACCGCCGGGCAAAGACTGGCAAATAGCCAGGTTTTGCCCGGTGTGACGTCACCTGTCACACCATCTATTGTTCCATCAGTAAATATTAAGCACAGTTCAAAACACTTATGAATTTGATTATATAGTGTAGGATGTTATGTAATTTTGCTTTTTTTTTTGCTAAGGATGTTTTTTTTGGTTTTATTGGCTAAAGTAGACCCTCAGGTATCGGAAATCCATTGGTAGCATTTTTTTCCATCTGCCGATTGGCCGCCATCTTGGATTTCAAAATGGCCGCCATTTCCAATATAATTTACCCTATAACTTTTGTTCTGAGCAAAATATGAAGTCAAACTTGGTGGCAAACCACATGTTTTTAATACGAGGGAGTTCACAAGTGCTCTAGCTATGTTCCTATGTCTAACATATATGCATGGCCGCCATCTTGGAATTCAAAATGGCCGCCATTTACCAAAAAAAAATTTGCCATATAACTTTTGTTCTAAGCAACATATAAAGTTGATTTTGGTGGCAAAATCCATGTTTTCAAGAGTTGTTTACAAGACAAGAGGGTGTATAATAGCTGATCTGTTGTTATATATTAATTGGCTGATAGTAGTAATTATTAGGGTAATTATTAGGGTGGTTTAAAACTGTCTGTAAGTAGCGCAACTCCAACCTTCTGCTCTACCACAAATTCTTCCTTTCCTCTATCTCCCATCTTGCTCCTTATGCATGCCTCTCCTATGCACCTTTTCCCATGCTTTTCTTTACTATAGGTTGTAGATACAGGAGGCAATTCCATCAGCCCTCCTGTCCCTAATCGCTTCTCTTGCAGTTACCCATCTCCACGTCCTCGAAGACTAAGATGCATTGCAATGTAGTGCATGTTAGTCGCGTGCCACCTGGATGGCCAAACCTTGTGGTTAGTGCTAACTGACGGAGCTCGGGGGGGGGGGGGGGGCAATGGTTGGTAGTTCTAGGACTATTGGAGTAGTCTGGAGGACTATTGATCATTGCTTTTTTAGGTTTCACTTTAAATCACTGAGACCCGGGTAGAATATACTCATTAGCCTTGGCTGGCAAGTATTCTAGAAGAAGGACAACTTTGATCACAAATCATGCTGCAGGAGTTGCGACCGCAGTGATTACAGCAATTGAAAAACCATGATGGCAAACCAAATCAACACTAGGGTTAAAGTCCCTAAAATAACGTCTCCTGGAGCAAACTCTGATTTTTCTAAATCAACTGATGACGGCATGCCCCCAAACCCGAAAGGGAGGAGTAAGCTTGACGGCAGAGCGCGCAATAGGAGACCACTTGCAACATGCAAGACCAATTTTACTATATCTACCATGCGTGTGAGCACTATCAGAGAGAGTCGATGCAGGGAGGAGCTTGTAACCAATCTAATTAAATGTAAAATTGACATGATCGGGATACAGGAACACCGCATTGTCCATGATGACCCAGTGAAGTATGAGAGCATTTATGGATGGAACTCTGATCACTACCTCAGCAACAAGAAATAAAGCAGGTGCAGATGTAGGTGGAGTCGGGATACTACTCAATAACAGAGCACTCGGATCATTAGCAAGTATCAAGCCACATTCTGATCGTACACTCATAGTCAACTTCCATGGTAACCCAGCAACAACTGTAGTGGTGACATACTACCCTACAAATGTGGCGGATGAAGACATCGTAGGAGATCATTACAACAGTCTAAAGGGGGCAATAGACTCCATTCCAGCACACAACATCTTGCTTGCTTGTTGTTGGCGACTTCAATGCTAGGCTTGGAAAAGATGACGCCAAATTCACTTACCATGATGACACAAATATAAATGGAGAGTACCTAGCAGACTTGGCTAAAGAGAAAGATCTTATAATCGCAAATACTTACTTCCGCAAGAAAAAGGCAAGTTGTGGACATATGTCAGCTCAAGCGGCAACAAACTACAGCTGGACTACATCCTTGTCAGGCGGAAATGGCAAAACAGTGTTCTCAATTCTGAAGCATATAACACCTTAGCTAGTGTGGGATCTGACCATAGAATCGTCTCTGCTCGTATCCGATTAAGCCTCAGAAAGAGTAAAATCATCAAACGGAAAAAGCAATACGACTGGAAGCTACTTACAACTGATAATGATCTACAAGCCAAATATAGCATAGAGGTGCATAATAGGTTTCAACCCCTCCAGGATGAAGTAGAAACTGCATCTGAGAAATATTCCCGATTCATTAAAGCCACTCAAGATGCCGCAGAGGAAGTGATTCCTGTGAGGAAAAAAGAGAAAATAACCTACTTCTCAAATGACGCCCAGGTATCAAGGGCGAGATCACAAATTGAAGAAGCGTATGCAACACTAATGACGAGGAAAATTGGAGAAATTATAAGGAGGCTAAGAAGAGCCTAGGGGAGGCTTATGATCATGTGAAAGAGGAAGACCTTACCAATAAGCTTAGAGAGGTAGAAAATGCCCACATAAACTGCAAGCATGGTAAGAGTTGGAAACTGATCAACAAAATATCAGGAAGATTGACTACAAGAAAAGGACAAATCAAAGGATCCACGCAAAAGGAGAGACTAGATATTTGGTATACTCATTTCAAAAATCTACTTGGGAGCCCACCGCACATAGGTAATGAAGATGAGGAAATTTCCCCAGTACTATCAAATCTCAGCATAAAAGAAGGACCCTTTGACTTGGAGGAATATTATGTGAGGGCTAAGAAGGCACTTGTAGAGGGGAAAAGCAGTGGGGAAGATGGTATCACACCTGAAATGCTCAAAAGATGTGATTTGGATAATATAATACTGGACTTCTGCAACGATGCCTTGATGAACGGGGAAAATCCAGACCAATGGTCTATTCTCAACATAATACCAATACCAAAATCAGGTGATCTCAGTTTGGGAGGCAACTACCGTGGAATAAGTCTGAGCTCAATTGTTGCCAAGCTATACAACAAGATGATACTCAACAGAATCAGACCGGAGCTTGACATCCACTTGAGAGCTACACAAAATTGCTTTCGAGTTACGTACTTACTTTAATTGCTTACGTACCACGGTTGGCCACATTCTTGCCCACCGAAGAATTATTGAGGGAATTAGATCAAACAACCTGCCAACCATCATAACCTTTATAGACTTCAAGAAGGCGTTTGACACAATACATAGGGGACGAATGCTGCAAATTCTGAAGGCTTATGGTATACCTGGGCAGCTTACAAATGCGATTGCAGAAATATACAAGGACACCAAGGCAAAGGTTATATCACCTGATGGGGAAACTGAGGAATTTGAAATACTGGCTGGAGTACTACAAGGTGACACCTTGGCTCCATATCTCTTTGTCATTGTTCTCGACTACGCCCTAAGAGAGGCCAAAGATGGCAAAGAAGAGGAGCTAGGATTCCGCTTAACAAAAAGAAGCAGCAGACGAATAGGACCAACCACAGTTACTGACCTTGACTTCGCTGACGACATTGCACTATTGTCTGAAGAAGTGTCTCAAGCGCAATCACTACTTAACAGAGTGGAGACTTCGGTGGGTAAAGTTGGGCTCAAAATGAACGCTGCAAAGACAAAGTACATGTCCTTCAACCAGAAGCAAGTATCTGTAATCACCACAAGCGAAGGTATGCCCCTTGATAAAGTGGAGGACTTCAAGTACCTTGGAGCCTGGATGAACAATACTGAAAAGGACATCAAAACACGCAAAGCAGCTGCATGGAGAGCTTGTTGCAAACTCAGTCAGTTATGGAAGGCCTAATCACTATCCAGAAAGCTCAAAGAAAGACTGTTCATAGCTACTGTAGAATCAGTCCTCCTCTATGGATGTGAGTCATGGACAGTCACCCCAAAGCTTAGTAAATAGATGGACGGATGTTACACTAGAATGCTTAGAACTGTGTTCAACATCAACTGGAGACAGCATGTGACAAATAAGGACCTGTACGCGGATATGCCCAAAGTCTCGGACAAGATCAGGGAGCGTAGATCAAAATTTGCAGGACATTGCTTCAGAGGGTCCAATGATCTGGTCTCCAAAATCATACATTGGGTACCAAAGCATGGAGTTAGAAAGCGTGGTAGACCAGCCCTAACCTACATTGTGACTTACTAAAGCGTGACACAGGATTGCAGGTAGAAGAAATCAAGACAAGGTAGAAGAAATCAAGACAGCTATGTTGGATAGGAAGATTTGGAGAGCATCTTGATTCGGGAATATCACCCGCCATAAGTCAAAGTAAGTAAGTCAGGTAATTAAGCACATTAGGCTAATTTATAGGCCAAATAGGCCTCTAATATTTTTAACCATTTTTCTTTCCTTTCCTAGTTTTGTTTCGTTTTGTTTGTTTGTTTGTTTGGTTTTGCCTTTGATACATGCAATTGAACAAAACAGCAATTACCCCCTATTATAATACAATAATACCCCTCTTCAATATAGAGGGGGTAGCTGCTGTGGATAAAAAAGCATACATTTGATTGCTCCTGATGTCTTCTTGTAATAAGTCCAATGCAATGTGATCAACCTAATGTATCACCAGTGGGGTACTATCGGACAATAAATACTAAGTATATATTACTGCTAACAATTGAAATTTGTATTGAATTTACAGCTTAATTTATATATAGCAACCATTCATGTCAAATTAATGGATAACAGATAGAACTGTACACTTAATTGTCAGTAAATAACTCTTGAAAACATGAGCTTTGCCACAAAAATCAACTTCATATGTTGCTCAGAACAAAAGTTATAGGGTAAAATCTTTTTTTTTGTAAATGACGGCCATTTTGAAACCCAAGATGGCGGCCATGCATGTATGTGAGACATCAGAACATAGATACAGTATTTTTGAACTCTCAGGTATTGAAAACATGATTTGCCACCAATTTTGACTTCATAGGTTGCTCAGAACAAAAGTTATATGACAAATTCCATTGGAAATGGCGGCCATTTTGAAAATCCAAGATGGCGGCCATTCTGTGAATGGAAAAAAATGCTACCAATGGATTTCTGATAGCTGAGGGTATACTCTATCCAATGACACCAAAAAAAGCATCCTTAGCAAAAAAAAATGCACTAGTTTGAAATCCTACATAACAGCCTACACTAATATGTAATATATATCGATTTGTGTCAATCGCAAAGACAGTTTCACGAAAGTTAGCAGGTTGTGGGTTCCAATAGGCCTATAGATGTCACCCCACATTTTATTTTAGAATCGTTCGTGAATGTTATTGGCTATTGGTTTATAGTACTTCGGATTCAAACCTCAAAATATTTTTAAATAAGATTGATAGAAATTACACAGATTGTTAATCTGCTTTGTATTAAATTCCCACTGCAAAGTTTGATGACAATTTATTGCTTATGTTTTACCATGTTTACAAAATAATTTTAGTACGCCCACTTCCATGGTATGCCATAAAGGATTTTGTTCAAATTGAGCAAATAGCGGTTACAGCCTATTAAAAGTATTATCCCTTTTCTTTTGATTACGCTGAAAATGAAAAAAGGTTCACAAACGGATTTTTGTCTTCAATAATGTCATACCACACTACAAATAAAAATATCTTGAGGAAAAGTAAAGAATAAGTATCGGGGACATCATTAAATATACTGATATAATTATTATGTTTTCCCGTCACGGGAGCCTGTGCTTGAAACTAGTATTGTAGTATGTGAAACGGCCAGGGCCCGGGGGGTTCTCACATTTATATGGTATAGGCCTATGATATGTGCCTGCCTTTTGGGGGGCTTTTTCGCAAAAATTGGTCTAGCGATGGGGTGGTTTTCATCACAGACCAAAGCGCCCAATTGGCATAAATTGGGTGTATTTTGAAGCATTTTGGAAAAAGCGCCCAATTTATGCAAAATTGGTATATTGATGGGTGGGAAATTAGCCAAAAAATAAGTATAGGGAAAGTCACATTTTCGAAGTCCGCGCAGGCACTTCCATGACGATTTTGGCGAAAGTAACCCCCCCCCCCCCCCGGAGCCAGGGTTACCATGTTAATATAGTTGATATGGAAGTACCAACTGCTTGACATTTCGTTGATTTATTTTTGCCCTTGCAGATTAATTTAGGGATAATTCAATTTAGTAATAAGGTCTTATTGTTATAATTTCACTCATATCGAATCCAGGAATATAAATGGCCTCTATTATAGTATTAATAGTACTACCGTTATGGTGTGTCCGATAAATGGAGTCAGTTGTTTTTCTTGAGTTTAAATAGGCCTACTGTTATAACTTTTAATATTGTGAAATACTACGCCCGCGGTCTTCTGGGACTTTTTGGTGCCTAATAAATTATGTATATATTATTTTTAATCATGAGCTTTTGCCTTTTTAATATCCTTTAGTATCATATTATGTTAAAGTTCATTGATACATTTATTTGCATATACACGCTAAGAAAAAATGGTTCTAAAGTTGTCCTGCCAGGAGAACCCTTAAAGGTTCTTTAAAGAACAAAAAATAGTTCCCCAAACATGATACAGAACCATTTTTGGTTGATACAGAACCATTTTTAGTTCTATGAAGAACCTTTTGGGGTTCTTCAATTTTCAAGAACCTTTTTGAAGGTTCTATAAGGAACCTCTCTCTTGAACCTTCAAAAAAGGTTCTTGAAAATTGAAGAACCAAACAAGGTTCTTCATAGAACCAAAAATGGTTCTGTATCACGTTTGGGGAACTATTTTTGGTTCTTTAAAGAACCTTAAGGGTTCTCCTGGCAGGATAAAAAAAGGTTCTTTAATTTCTTAGAGTGTATACTCATTATAAGCATGTGTACCAAGAAGACAAGAAAAGTTCTCGTCGTAACATATTGCGGGAGGCTTTTTATCTTTATGGATGTTTGGAGTGCCTATCTTTAATCATGTAAATTGTAACGGTTGTTGCCAACTTAGCGATTGCCCTTAAATAAAAGGCATTAATGTACTTTAAAATTAATGGTTTTATGTAAAATGTTTCAAAATTGGAGCATCTTTTCACCATATGTTTGAGTGTTTTTGATGTGAAAGTGATTTAACCATACCAGCAAAGTGATTTGGTTTCTGTTTGAGACACGGGGCTTTCTGTAATATCTTCAAACACACGTAAGCCTAATGTCTGAAACAACCAGGGCATGTAAAGTCTTTGATACAGCCAACAACTATCACATACTAAATATAGTACTCCCAATTGCACATACATCCAACTTTCATCAAATATCGTCAAGGCAAAAATTGTCAAGGATAGGTGCATGTAGATCACATGACAAAACACGTATTGATAAATATAAAATAGAAGTCAATAACACATTAAACATTTACCTTTCAACAATGTCGTAGTTTAAGTTCTCTCCTTGTCACATTCACAGGTTCACGGTCAATTTGATGGTCAATCCATTCATCAGCAATTAAACAGTGTGTTTACGGTTCATATTCGCCGGATCAACAACCTAACATGGAAATGGTGAGACGAACGATCGGTGACTCTTGTGTGACGTAGGAAATATACAGGCGATAGTTTAACCAATCACTGACTGGCTGTTTGTGGTAACGAAATTATTGTAACTTTTAACCCTGTTACACATGTGATACTGCCGTGATAATAAATCCGATAATCTTCGAGCAGTGGGTAGTGAAATAGTAGTTTTCTAGAGAAACATCTGCAAGGTCTGTACCAGTTACATTTACGTACCAAGAATTTGGAAGTTAGCGATTTGCCAAAAAGTATGGTAACAAATGTGCGCGAAGCACGTGATTTTATTGTTGACATTTTTGCAACATGCCTCCATAGTTGCAAAACGCGCGAAATGTGTTTAAACCCTTTACATGCTTGAAGTGATTTGGTGTCAGAAACTAACTTATGGCATCGTATCAACACAATGTCCATATGATATACCAATCAGAAAGATGGTTATAAAACACTATCTGAAATGATAGCCTACTGGCTTATTATTTTTCGCGAAATGAAACGAAACAAAGCGAAACAAAGCGAAACAATGTTGAAAGATGAGCAGGAACCGTAGCAATGGAAACCGGCAATGTACACAGGTGCGTTGAGCCTGCCTGTTTTGCTACAAATCAATTGTGATTTTTAGCGAAACAATGTTACAATGTTGAGAGGAACACTAGTAATGCAAATTTATCATTAGGTTTCTAATGCGACACTGCAGGAATGTGCCGAGAGCCCGTTTCGCTAAAAATCAATTGCGATTTTCAGCGAAACAATGTTAAGATGAACGCCCGTTTCGTTCAAAAATCAATTGTGATTTTCAGCGAAACAGGCTCACTGCACATTCACGCAATGTCGCAATAGAAACTTATGTTACATTTGCATTGCTAGTGTTCATCCCTATCTCTTAAGAGGTGGGGGGGGGGGGGGGGGGGGGTAGCCCAAAAAATACAGGCCCTTCACATTGATTCTTAGTTTCCTGTTTAATATTTCAAAAAAGTATACATTTTTGGAGGAAAAACATACGTACCTAGAGAAGTGTCTTTAGATGATTTTGGTGCAATTTCAGCATTTTTTACCAAAAACTGATTTTGCTACATCTCCAGCAAATTGTGATTGTTAACCTACTCATTTACTTTCCAAAAATGTATACTTTTATATGGATTAAATGAACAATGAAGAAGTTACGGCAGTTTTACAGAGGCATTGTTTAGCTGAAAATGTTAGCGATACGGGCTCACTGCACAACCAGGCAGAGCAGCATTCCATGTAGAAACTTAATGGTAAATTTACATTGCTAGTGTTCCTCTCGATCATTGTTTCGCTAAAAATTAATTGTGGAAACGGGCTCACAATTGATTTTTTAGCGAAACGGGCTCACTGCACATCCCGGCAGAGCAGCATTAGAAACCTAAGGTTAACATTTGCATTGCTAGTGTTCCTCCCTATCTCTCAACATTGTTTCGCTAAAAAGCACAATTGATTTGTAGTGAAACAGACATCGGCACCTGTGTACATTAATAATAATAATAATAATAACACTAATAATAATAATAATAATAATAATAACAACCATATTTGTATAGCGCCTAACATCGAGATCCCTAAGCGCTTGAACATGTTGAACATAAACGTAAAAAACAAACAAATACATGGATTTGGCAACAATTCAAAAGCCATTGTGAACAAATGAGTCTTTTTTAAGGTTGCGTTGTTACCGTGCCTGCTCATCTTTCAACATTGTTTCGCTTCGTTTCGCTTCATTTCGCTTTGTTTCGTTTCGTTTCGCTAAAAAATAATAATAAGCCAAAATATTACTCGGTGTAGTCTAACACAACTGGAAAAACCTATTATTTGAAATGAATGTAACACCAAGTCACCAACATGAGTACTTGTAGATATATCTGAATTACAATATATTGCTTTTTTTACCAACTTTTTGTTGTATATATTTTCGTTATAAAAATGCCGCATTGTAGCCATTTAGTATTCAATTATTTTAAACATCAAAAAAATTATGAAAGACTCGGGGAAATAAACCTAGCGTCACGCACCACTACACTCACAGAAATTTTTACCTAAGTTATGTAAAATTTTACATAATTTTGAAACACGTATAGAACACCAAAACGATTAGGTAAAATTTTACATAAACTCTGTTTGGTAAAAAACCCCAAACTATTATGTATAAAAATGCAATTTTACTAGGTATTTATTTTGCACAGTGGCTAGGTATAAATTTTACTTAACTAGTTACGCATTTTTTTACGTAAATGCTGTGTAATATTTTACCACATGTTATGTAAAAAACCCACAACATTATGGGAAATTTTGCTTAATTTTTTAGTAAATATTTACAAAATGACTAGGTATTTTTTACTGAATTTGAATGTAGGTTTAAGGTGATAGTTTACATAATGACTGGGTATTTTTTACTGAATTTGCATGTATGTTTAAGATAATTGTTTACACAATCACCGGGTATTTGTGACTGAATTTGGATGTATTTTTTAGGCAATTGTTTACACAATTGCTGGGTATTTTTTACTGAATTTGGATGTAAGTTTTAGGTAATTTCAAGGGTGTTTTTGAAGGTAAGGAAGTAATATATCTTTCCACTTTTGGTAATGCCTTGTCCTTGTTTTCATGATGTTATTGAAGTCATCTGAAAATCATTAAAAAAAAATCAATTAAAAAAATCAATCAATCAATCAATCAATCAATCAATCAATCAATCAATCAATCAATCAATCAATCAATCAATCAATCAATCAATCAATCAATCAATCAATCAATCAATCAATCAATCAATCAATCAATCAATCAATCAATCAATCAATCAATCAATCAATCAATCAATCAATCACCTTGCATCGTTGCATTTTGACCTATGTACATATTACATACGCCCTAATCACGTTTCACATGGCCACATGTACAAATGAGCCGCTATGATGCATGCAAACGCAAAGCATGCACGGTGTAGGACCCCGACGACGCTCGGTGCCAACACAAGTTTCACTTTTTTCTGTGAATCTCTCAAAACTTATGATTTTCAGATGACTTCAATAACATCACGAAAACAAGGACATAAAGGCATTACCAAAAGTGGAAAGATATATACTACTTCCTTACCTTCAAATTTGTCAATGTATTCCGGAGGAACTCGCGACCGGCTGAGTGTTTCTCTAACGCTCGCCATCTTGTATAAATACACGAGGAGATTTTACCCGGCGATTAGGGAAAGATTACGACTTTCACCAATCATATCGATAATTTTTACTTAACACGTTCGGCGAAATCACCTTTTACCGATTAAATTGTATTTTAGACTTTTGTTTTACTTAATTTCGGTAAAATATCTACAAACCCCGGTAATTATCTCCGATACATTTCCAAAATGTAATTTTAAAAGTTACAAAATGGTTTAGTAATAAAAATACCTCGCATTGTGTACTTTTTGCATAATTTTACTTTACATTACGTTATTTTACCTAACTTGCGCAAAATTTCTGTGTGTGTACCAATCGATTTTGACTCCAACGGTTGCCGTGAAAATAGGGGTAGCGCCGCGACGTAATCTATATGGAAATCGTGAATAAGACTGGCGCCTCGCGGGAATCGTGAAAATAACAAATGGCGTCGCGCCTTGACATCTTTGTGGATTTTATGTCATGAAATCAGTAATGAAAATTTCTCAGATCCATAAAGCATATCGGTTTAGAATTCAGAAAAAAATTAGAAACGGCCCAAATTGTATATGGTACGCTATACACTATTCACTAGTTCAAGTGAGGGGCTCAGTGTAGCCATTTATAAATTAAAATTACTTTCTAGCACCAACTTATCTTTTTGATCATTATTCCAATGCCACAATAACAAACGGCAGTCATTTTAACCATGTTAACGTTAAAATATAAACATCATCAATATACCTAATATACATGTAGTTGGAATACGTGAAGCCATGAAAATATTCTACGTAAGGTAGCTATATCGGCTACGGCGTCATGCTCAGATTTGCTTCAAAATTATACAGGATGTGTAGATTGACAAAATAAACTCACATGCCAATTTTCGGAATTTTTTCCATCAACCCGTTTTTAAACGGCGCAATTTTTTGTCTTCAAAAAACCCCATAGACTTACTGTGTGTTAGGTTTTTGGCACGTTACCAAATTCCCCAAAATTATCAGCAGTCACATAGAAGACAGCTCGCGACCCAACCTCTTCCCAACTACACAAGACCACCATTTTTTCAACATCGGCTGAAATCTTGTTCAAACTTGCACAATTTACATTTTGGATCCCGACCAGGGATGAGCAGGGATGATTAGTATGCGATATTCCCCGCTTTCAACAAGACAAGAGATGCTGAATCGCCTACCAGTAGGCGACAGCATCATGAAATCAACAAGATCAAACATGTTATCGGCGACGCCACTTGACTTGTTCAGTCACCGATCAATCGCCGACCTTGACACGACGGCACAAGTTGTGACATGTTGCTGTCAAGACTGCTTGCCGATTTGTCGCCGAGTTGTTGGCTACAAGTCGGCGACTAATCTTCTGTATAGTCGCCGATGTTGGCTTGCATCTTCTCTCTGCTTGGAGCAGACTCATTGCCGACCACTTTCCAACTACACACAACCACTCATATGCGCGCCAACTCATCGGCTACCGCTTCCAAACCGCTTATGTGTCCATGCCGACCTTCCCGATAAAATAAACCCGCCACGATTATTTTAGGCTGCGAGAAAAAATCGTGGCGGGTTTGTCAAATTTGACACGTGCTCCCGACCACACAAGGCTGCAGAAGACTGCACAGGACAGTCCCAGACCTTGCCGAAACTACACATGAAAAAAGAAAACTGCTCACGATTTCTGAATAATGGCCAATCGTGACCAGTCTGGAAGTGGTTTTCTAGCAAATAATCGGCTATGTGACTGAACCTTAAAGAGTTACGCCTTATACTACATCTGAATCGTGAAAATATCACTGGGGCCACGCCTTAAACAATGGACGTACTGTCACATGAGTTGGGGTCGCTCTCACCCCCAAAGCAGTGCAACTAACACCCGAGGTGCGAAATACGTAAGCTCGACCTCACGGCTCTGATTGGTTAGCGGCATTTTGTGAGTTTTCAACTCATGCGCAGTAAGCTGATCGAAGTGCGCCCGCGTATGTCGGACTGTGGTCAGGAGAATATGTGCCGTAGGTCCACTGGCGTAATACTATGATGAACTATAGCGATCGAACGGGGGGGGGGGGGGGGGGGGTGTAGGCTATCACAAGCTCGAACATTTTGCCAGAGCATTGAACAAATTAGGGTGGTTTAAAACTGGCTGTAAGTAGCGCAACTCCAACCTTCTCCTCTACCACTAATCTTCCTTTCCCCTATCTCATATCTCTTTCTACTCTGCATGCTTCTTCTATGCAACTGCTTCCATACTTTGCTTTGCTCTAGGTTGTAGATACAGGAGGCACCTCCATCTGTCCATCAGCCCACCTGTCCCTAATCGCTTCCCTTGCAGTTACCCATCTCCACGTCCTCGAAGACTATAAGATGCATTGCAATGTAGTGCATGTTAGTCGCGTGCCACCTGGATAGCCAAACCTTGCGGTTAATGCTAACTGACGGAGCTCTGGGGGGCAATGGTCGGTAGATCTAAGACTATTGGAGTAGTCTGAAGGTCTATTGAACATAGCTTACTAGGTTTCAATCTAAAATATTGAGACTCGGGTAGAATATACTCATTAGCCTTGGCTGGCAAGTATTCTAGAAGAAGGACAACTTTGATAATAAACCATGCTGCAGGAGTTGCGACCGCAGTGATTATAGCCAGTGTTGTAGGACTCGGGACTCGGACTCGGACTCGAGTCCGACTCGAGTCCTTTTTTTCAAAGACTCGGACTCGGACTCGGTCCCAGTACTCAAAGACTCGGACTCGGACTCGGACTCGGACCCCAAGGACTCGAGGACTCGGCTCCGAGTCCTCATCGAGTCCGGCAAAATTGGGTTTTTTCAGGTGTTTTATTTTCATTAATTTATCTGAATTTTGTTTTGCTGAGGGACTAAATTTCGCAGTCCGCCGCTAGCAAAACAATAACTTTCATAAGTAACACAGAGGGTGCTGTTGTACCAGACCAGCAAGTAGCGCTACCATGGAACGCATATTCAGAAGAGGTGGGGTGGGGTTGATCATGCGGCCACATCGCGCTAGATAATCCCCCCAAATGGTGCAGATGGTGATGTTCCTGAAGTGCAATGAGCATCTTCTTTAAATTCAACATATAACATTAGGCCAACTCAAAACTGATTTTGATGATTGATGAGGTCAAAACTAAGGTGTTGTCAAGCAATGAAATATTCAATTTTCTTTCCTGGTTCATTTTCATAGCCTTATTTTACTGACATCTTCTTTCAATGTCAGTACTCCCAGTTCCAAAGATATCGTCGATTTAGTATTGCTTTAAAAACAATGAAATACAAAGAACATTAAATTATATCCTGGTTTTTATCAGAATTATTATCCTTAGCAATAGCAATAATTTACTTCTTACTGATCATGCACAATGGCAAGACCTTGTATTTCAAACACTGGATTGATAGTGATATAATATATATCAATGACCTTATAAATAATGACGGTATCTTTTCCACCACATATATACTTGACAAGCTCAAAAATAAGCACAACTGGATTGCAGAGCTATTTATTATTTTCAAATCAATTCCAAAGAATTGGTTTGCTTTATTAAACACCAACAATATGCCTATTGAAATAAGTACTCGTTTAAGAACCTCGTGTATATATGTAAATAAAAAACGTGTAAATATAATGTATTGGCAATCAAGGTATGTTTACGTTCATGTAGTTAAACAGTTTACAGTCGTGCCAATAATTCAGAACAGATGGGCACAGGAACTGTCAACGTCACCAAAATGGGACGATATTTGGACTATGAAAACTATTCTTGAAAAAGAGAGAAAATTGGCAGAGTTCAATTACAAATTATTGTATAGAATCATCGCTACCAAAGCAAACTTATATAAATGGAATAAGGTGAACTCACCCAATTGTTTTCAGTGCAACACAACAGATGATTATCTACATTCATTTATTGCCTGTCCTTTGTCAAAAAGTTTTTGGGTTCATTTTAAAAGATTTATTATTTCTAACAATATTCCATGTCCAGAGATATCGTTAAAAATCATTGTACTTGGTTATAAACCAGCTAATCAAAATGTATTGAATGTAATGCTAAATAGAATGCTTAGTCTGGCGTCGTTCACTCTATATAGATCCAGACATATCAAGATCACTGATAATAAAAACGTTGATGCATTTAAAAAAATAAAAATAAAAAAAAATTTACTTCTTCCTAACTCGATCTGTTGTTGTTGTCCATCGCAAAGCAAAGACGACAATGACAACAAAGACCAGTTACATAGTATTTGATCTATGTGTCAGAGGATGACTAACAAGACCAATACGGGCAAGGAAGCAACTCCAACATGTGTGGCACTTGTGATCAGTATCTAGCGTTGCTGCTCTCGTCTTGCGGATCTTTTCCTCTATACACTATTTCTAATTTAAGTAATTTTGCATGCAAATAATTGCAAATAAGCAGTAATTAAAAGAACAACCACAAAGACAACACAAGCCTAGTTACTGAACTGACTGTGATCATACTTTGATATTAGTAATTATTATAAAACGCATGGAAATATTCTAGCCATCTGATTGGTGGATACTACCTCATAATAACACAAAATAGTTTGGTCTATTTCATACTTGACGTAACTTTCCGGTCTTGTTTTGTCTTTCAAAAAGTACTATTGACCACGTACTATTGACCGGGCAAAAAAACGGCATGCCTCGTACGATTTTGCCATAATGCCATGGAGGCTCGACTATGTAAGATCTTTTTCATGTTTTGATCAAAATCGCACACAAAAATATTTTCATGCGTTATATAAATCAAATATGGACTGCTCTTTATTCGTGAAATGGGGTGAACTATATAATTGTTCCTCGGTGATCTAGAGACCTAAGCCTACTATTTTCCCTCAGCCTTCGGCATCGTGAAAATAGTAGGCGTACCGTCTCCAGATCACCTTGGGGCAATAGTTCACCCCATTTCCCTCATGAACAGTCCACATTTGTATAAGTAAACAGTATAGAACTGAAATTCTGACTAATAAAACGTTGATATAGTATTGGTTAACTGCGTCTTGAATTTGATACATAAGGACTCGGACTCGGACTCGGACTCGGATATTGAGGACTCGGACTCGGACTCGGACTCGGACATAGAAATTGGCAAAGACTCGGACTCGGACTCGAGTCCTTTCCTCAAGGACTCGGACTCGGATGATGAGGACTCGACTCCAACACTGATTATAGCAACAGAAAAACCATGATGTCAAACCAAACCAACACTAGGGTTAAAGTCCCTACTAACCTAACGTCTCCTGGAGCAGACTCGGATTTTTCAAAATCAACTGATGACGGCATGCCCCCAAACCCGGAAGGGAGGAGTAAGCTTGACGGCAGAGCGCGCAAGAGGAGACGACTTGCAACATGCAAGACAAATATCACTATATCTACCATGAATGTGAGAACTATCAGACAGAGTCGATGTAGGGAGGAGCTTGTATCAAATCTAATCAAATATAAAATTGACATGATCGGGATACAGGAGCACCGCATTGTCCATGATGACCCAGTGAAATATGAGATCATTTTGGGCAGAACACTGATCACTACCACAGCAACAAGAAATAAAGCAGATGCAGCTGTAGGTGGAGTCGGGATACTACTCAACAACACAGCACTCCGATCATTAGCGAGTATTAAACCACATTCTGATCGTACACTCATAGTTAACTTCCATGGTAACCCAGCAACAACTGTAGTGGTGACCTACAAATGTGGCGGAAGAGGACATCATAGAAGCGCACTACAACAGTCTAAAGGGGGCGATTGACTCCATTCCAGCACACAACATCTTGCTTGTTGTCGGCGACTACAATGCCAGACTTGGAAAGGATGACGCCAAATTTTCATACCATGATGATACAAACAGAAATGGAGAGTATCTAGCAGAACTAGCTAAAAAGAGAAAGATCTAATAGTCGCAAATACCTACTTTCGCAAGAAAAAAGGCAAGTTGTGGACATATGTCAGCCCAGGCGGCAATAAACTACAGCTGGACTACATCCTTGTCAGGCGGAAATGGCGAAACAGTGTTCAAAATTCTGAAGCATACAACACCTTTGCTAGTGTGGGATCTGACCATAGAATAGTCTCTGCTAGCATCCGATTAAGCCTCAGGAAGAGTAAGATCATCAAACGGAAAAAGCAGTACGATTGGAATCTATTGACAACTGATCAAGATCTACAAGCTAAATACAGTATAGAGGTGCGCAATAGGTTTCAGCCCCTTCAGGATGACGTAGAAACTGCAACTGAGAAATACACAAGGTTCATTACAGCCACTCAAGAAGCTGCAGAAGAAGTCATTCCGGCGAGGAAGAAAGAGAAAAGAACCTACTTCTCAAAAGACGCCCAGGTTATCGGAGCGAGAACAAAAATTGATGAAGCTTACGCAAAATATCAACTAGACACTAACAATGAGGAAAATAGCAGAGATTATAAGGATGCTAAGAAGAGCCTAGGGGAGGCTTATGATCAAGTGAAAGAGAAAGACCTTACCAATAAGCTAAGAGAGGTAGAAAATGCTCACATAAACAGCAAGCATGGTAAGAGTTGGAAACTGATAAACCAAATATCAGGAAGACTGACAACAAGAAAGGGGCAAATCAAAGGGTCCACGCAAAAGGAGAGATTAAACAACTGGTACACTCACTTCAAAAATCTACTTGGGAGCCCACCACATATAAGTAATGAAGATGAGGAAATTGCTCCAATACTATCAGATCTCAACATTAAAGTAGGAACCTTTGATTTCGAGGAATATGAGAAGGCTAAGAAGGCACTAGTAGAGGGGGAAAGCTGTGGGGAAGATGGTATTACACCTGAAATGCTCAAAAGATGTGATTTGGATAACATCATCCTCGACTTCTGCAATGATGCCTTGTTGAACGGGAAAAAGCCAAAACAGTGGTCCATTCTCAACATAGTACCAATACCGAAATCAGGCGATCTCAGCTTGGGAGGTAACTACCGCGGAATAAGCCTGAGTTCAATTGTTGCCAAGCTATACAACAAGATGATACTCAACAGAATTAGACCGGAGCTCGACGTCCACCTAAGAGCTAATCAAAATGGCTTCAGAGTAGGACGTACCACTGTAGGTCATATACTTGCCCTTCGAAGAATTATTGAGGGAATAAGATCAAATAACCTGCCAGCCATCATAACCTTTATCGACTTTAAGAAAGCGTTTGACACAATACATAGGGGACGAATGCTGCAAATATTGAAAGCCTATGGTGTACCCGATCAGCTTACAAATGCGATAGCAGACATATACAAAGACACCAAGGCAAAGGTCATATCACCAGATGGAGAAACAGAAGTGTTTGAGATACTGGCTGGAGTACTACAAGGAGACACCCTGGCTCCATATCTTTTTGTCATTGTTCTTGACTATGCCCTAAGAGAGACCATAGATGGCAAAGAAGAAGAGCTAGGATTCCACCTAACAAAAAGAAGCAGCAGAAGAATAGGACCAACCGTATTAACAGACTTAGACTTTGCTGACGACATTGCACTGTTGTCTGAGGAAGTGTCTCAAGCGCAATCACTACTAAACAGAGTGGAGACTTCAGTGGGAAGAGTTGGGCTCAAAATGAACGCTGCAAAGTACATGCACGTCCTTCAACCAGACGCAAGTACCTGTAATTACCACAAGTGAAGGCATGCGCCTTGATAAAGTGGAAGACTTCAATAACCTTGGAGCCTGGATGAACAGCACTGAAAAGGACATCAAAACGCGCAAGGCAGCTGCATGGAGAGCTTGTGGCAAACTTAGTCAGCTATGGAAGGCTAAATCATTATCCAGAAAGCTCAAAGAAAGACTGTTCATAGCTACAGTAGAATCCGTCCTCCTTTATGGATGCGAGGCATGGACAGTCACCCCAAAGCTTGGTAAACAACTGGATGGATGCTACACTAGGATGCTAAGATCTGTGTTCAACATCAACTGGAGTCAGCATGTGACAAATAAGGACCTGTATGGGGACATGCCAAAAGTCTCAAACAAGATCAGAGAACGCAGAGCAAGATTTGCTGGACACTGCTTCAGAGGGTCCAAGGAGCTTGTACACAAACTTATACATTGGATCCCAAAGCACGGAGCAAGAAAGCGTGGTAGACCAGCCCTGACCTACATTGACATACTCAAGCGTGATAGATACAGGACTGCAGGTGGAAGAAATCAGGACAGCTATGTTGGATAGGAAGATCTGGAGAGGCATTGTGGTTCGGAAAAATCATCCGCCCTAAGTAAGTAAGTAAGTAATTGAACAAATAGAGATGAATGATACGAGCCCCGTGAAGTAGGCCTACTTGGTACTCACATCACGTATTTTCACGAATTGTGAAAAAAATTGCGTTAATGGCAGGCTCAAAATCATTAGTAGTTTGAATGCACTGTAAAATAGTATAAGCCGTGATGATACTACTTGTACCTCCGTGAGCCTACAGCCCGCTAACATTTACTGTGAAGGATCGTGAAAATAGTGCCGGGCATAAATCGTGATACTTTCCCTAAACCCGCAAATAAAATGTACTTCACTGCTGCTATCTTGAGCGTTCATCAAGTTCATCAAATTTGCCATTCGTTTTGATTGACTTTTCTACATGTATCAATTGATTTATGCCAAATAAATTCTAAATACATTACGCTACTTTTGGGATAATACGAATTGTATAAATTCGATATTGTAGCGCCCTCTATTGTTAACAACTGGTCAGTCTGGCAGATACGCTACCACTCGTGAAATGAGTTAACACTTTCCGCGCGGCTATTGGTTTTACCATTATCAATTATACATAACAGATTTTTCAGAAACCTTTCTCAACTTTCAAGGTCTATCCGAAGGAATTGTACTTATCTCAATGAATTTCACAGGGCAATTTCAAATATGGTTATTAAATTTAACTATTTTTACATTTTTGAAACATTTTGTGAAATATTGGAATGTCGTTTATGTCTGTATTTCAACTTCATTCTTTGCTCATCTTTGTTATGTTCAAATATCATTGATGTTACAATTAAATAAAACAACGACGACTATTTAAAACTTGTATAACTTTATTGTTACCTATAAATCTACAATCATACTAATTGGACCTTAATTAAAGGATTCCATAGTAAACACAGCTGCATGTATCAATCGTGGTACTGGACTTGACTTTGACTCAAGAAATTAGAAATGCTCCATTTGAGATATATTAAGGGAATAAGGGCGGCATCAGGCAATGAGATTGACACCAAGAGGAAAACAAACTTGAAAAGGGGCTCTCGGTTTTACTGACAGCCGAGAAAAACAAGAATATAGAACAAATTATTGGAACATGCATAAAGTTAGCTCTCTGTAAAAATAGGAGATTTCTAATTTAAACTCCTCATAAAAGGTGGTTTTTTTTCAATCCCCAATTATTCTCAGATTCGCCACATATCCATTTGGTTTGCACATTAAATGGAAAGCTGATGTGTTTATCTTTGATACCAGATAAGTAGCAATCACTTGTTTCAATGCTAAGCCACTTGCTTGAGAATATAGGGAGGTCTCTATCTGTTTGTACCAAAATCATCAGTATCTCTATGATTTGGCAAGTGGCACTGAAACACGTGATTGCTTCATATGTGATCTCATTTGAAAGAAGACCACATAAGCCTTTCATTCATTGACATGTAGCACAATATGAATATATCACGAAATATTGTTGCATCAAATTCCTCTACAAGAAACAACCAGTCGACTGAGTTGAGTTATATCAATTTTACAGTGGCGACAATTTGATTGCATTGATCAACGGTTTACCGTATTTGAGGTTGGTCGCCTATCAATCATATCTGGTGCCTTCCATGTGAAACCCATGTGTTACACACATGAATCCCACGTGAAACCCACGTGCTAGCCATGCGCATTCCATGTGAAACGCATGTGACTGATGCACACAATGATTAATGACGTACTTCAATGGAATGAAGAGCGGTCTTTCTTTAATCAGTCATATTCTCAGAATGACCATATGCGACTTAATCAAAATGTTTTATTGGAGTTGTTGCATCCCACGTTTATTGCGTATGCCTCACATTATCATTGTCCTGTTTATCCACGGCACATGAATTTGCCGAGGGTGATGGCAGCACGTTCTTTCTTTCCACCGGTATCTCCCAGGCGAATGCTCATGACAGGCAGGTTATCCTTGTCGGCAAAGTATCCATCGTCGATTTGGTTCTTGGCCTTGGGGTGATCGCAGTTGCATGTTGGTTCATCTTCGAAGCAGTTTTGGGTTACTAAGATGGAAAAGGAAAAGGAAAATCCAAAAATGAGGTCAGTTTCGTGATTCAAATCATATCGATGTAGTGTGATGTGGGCAACCCTTTCCGTTTTTGTCATTAGTAATAAAACGGGATGGGGACAGGAATTTGTTCAGAAATGGTGCCAAGATATTAAGAAGTATGGTTTTCGGAAATATTAATAACAGCCCACCACACTTCATGTAATGAATAACTTCGTTGAATGCGTGGGTTAGTCCCCAATCAGTTTACGGTTTCGTTTAATTTCATGCATCAATTCTAGCGTAATTTCGTGCCATCTGGAACAAATCCGGTCCATTGACCTTGAACTAGGGTCTGGTATGCCTACGCCCCTCTGAAGTATGCATTCTGTTTAAGTCACAAATGAAATTATTTAAGTTGTATTAAAACACAACAATGAACCTTAATAATAATAATAATAACAAGAAATGTCTTTACAAAAGACAACGCCTCAGCTAAACAAACAAAGATTTCTGTTGCAATGAGGTTGGGTGTAACATAACAGTATGGTTTTCACAAATTATTCAAAGGAAATGTTAAAGGTGTTTAAGTGTAAAAATAAATTTGTCTTGGCATGTGTGAAGCTTTCTTTTTATAGACACTGTAAAAAAAATCCACTGGAAATGGAAATGATCGATTATCGATTAAATCGATATTCGATCGACTGAATCGGCACAACCTTTCATTATGAATGGAATTTCCGGAAATCCACCCCTATCCGTCAATGGAACTATTACTAGCTGCTTCATATGCATTTCATATGCTAATGAAATAAATGTATAGGGTCATGTGTTTTAAGCTCGCCTCCTTTCGCGTTACACACGGATTTTGGCTTTCGGGGCATAATTTTAACTTTACACATTTATATTTGCTTGTTCCCCCCCCCCCCCCCCCCTGAGATAGTAAAAGTATAAATTTTCTGAAGGGAAATTGCATGAGGAAACCAAATATGCCATTAAAATTATAGTACGACCAAGAACTAAAATGGTATGATCGGAAATGTTCGGGAAAATATCAGAGTTTTTAAATTTTTAATTTGAGATCCAAATATTTTTTATACCTACCCCTATCATTATTTACTTTACATATTTGAATTCCCCATGAAATTACCCATTAGCTGATATATAATTGTCAAAGTTACTACGTCGGTATGGTAATTATACCGGCTAGTGAATATCTCCAATTTTTATTTTATATATTTTTAGAATTTTCAGAAATATTTGTTTAAGGATGAACCCTTCCCTGATATAAACTGCATTTCTGAATTCCCGGCCTCTAGTTACAAGCTTTCCGAAAATGTATACTTTTGCTATCATAGGTTGAAAACTTTTTCTGTTATAGTCATTTTTATAAATCCGGTAAATTGAGGCTGATTATTCATCTTGACTGTGTAGCGAATAGGAAGAAAGCTGATGATCATGGTCTTATCCATAATTAATTAGTTGTTACAAATAGTTGACAAGTCTGTTGAACCACATACTTAAAGACTACTAAATATCCTTTAAAATGGGACCAGAATGGTGTTTGTAACATTAGGAGATGACCAGTTATTGTAAAAAGAACAAAGATTATCGCCATTATTGGATTATCCCCATAGAGTTTGTACAGGCGGCACCCTTTCCAGCACCCCTGGTCTCCAAACATCAAACAGCCGTATCTCCCCTTCTGTATTAGCTATACGCAAGGCCATTTTGCAGGCAGATAGCTTGTTATTAGGGCTAGCTTTTGTGGTTTTGAAAATATTTCGAGGAAAATGACAGCATAAAACTAAATGAAATGTAACGGCACCACCCTATTGGGAGGCGAGTTCATAACGCGTGACCATAGTAAATCTCATTATGAATGAACCTCGGTAAGGTGCCGCGGAAGGATGAAAGGAAATAATTGAATGCCGACACTTTGGAACCCGGTAGTATATTTTAACGGAATAAATCGTACTGAAAACTGGAAACCATCGCAAAACATAGCTCATTCTTACGCTGCCCTTACTTGTAATCATTATGAATAGCTTGAGGGAACTTGTGAAACGAATCTGTGTCAAACAAAACACCCACTTCGCGTCTTGATAATCCGCCCAATTTCCCTAAAATGATCATGAAAGTTTCTAATGACTTTTCAGGCCAACAGCTTCCCTTTTCAGGTATCATATACATTGTACTTTCTTATATTCTATTAGCACAATTAATAAGGTATGTTTTTGCAGTTTTTAAACTGCAAAAACCCTTTTGTTGTCAATGTAGCACGTACATCATACCTCCAAAATGCGCCTTCTTACAGTCGCCAATTCGAATATAGTCCGCCTTTGGCGGAAAAAAATAATTATACGAGGGTAACATCAACCATGTATTAAATGAAAGTTTTATATTGGAATATTTTGAAATGATGAGTCCCTACTGAATTGGTCTTTTCTTGCCGTAATAGAAGGTAGTATTTGTCAAAGACACCCGTCGAGCGCCTTGGAGCGAGACTCGACTATTAGACTATTTGTTACAGAGGGCGCTCACACTGTTTTTGAGGTACTCAAACACACTACCACAACGCCTTGATGAACTGCACATTCAATAGGACACATTTGTAATGCATCCACATCGTATGCACACATCATAGAATAATTGTATAACAACATAATAAAAAGCCTACCACAAAGAATGTTTGGAATGTCAAAAACATGTGTATTATCAAAAAAATGGCCTCAATCCTGAGATTCGGTATGGGGTATGAATAATTTTGGACAGGCAGAAAAACACAATTCTTGTTCAATTCTATTGTGTTCAGCCCAAATAATTGATTTGTACTTGCAAACTATGTAAAGCGAAAGTTCCACCACTCCCGCTGGTATAGATATGAGAAAAACGCAAAAAACTCATATTTTTCAAAGGGTATGAATAATTGTGGACTTAACTGTAGGTCCTTAGGGTGCAAACCCTAGTAACAATATTTTGGGATGATGTTTAAAGAACCACCAAACGGACGTTTTGGGAGTGTCCAGTAAGGTAAACAACGAACTAACGTACCTCCACATGCGCACTGCTGACTATCCGTGGGTGCGCCTGCCCAGTTGACTCTCTTGTTGCCATGACGATCTACCCACCAGCCATAGGACGATCCGCTCCTGGCGTCAACACCCATGAGTAATGCTTGTTTGCACGAATACTACAAGAAAAAATATCATGAACATTTGATGATGAAGAATTTGTGTTACTTGTTAGATAATAATGGATGATCATAAAGGCGCTTAACTCTTTTGTTAATCTTGTCATCGTTGGGAGGTGTTAAAGAGAAATGGAGAGATCTTTCTTCACGATGACCCTGTCTAGTTCAATCATAATTAAAGATATAAAATATATACCCCTTCCAGAATGGCTGCATTGTTTAAAAACATCAGCCTCTAGGGAAATATAGAAACACCGCATCATAAGACATCCTAATCGTGAACATTTCGCTCCTTCAGTGTTCATTGGCTGAGAAGTATTAAACGGGGCAGCAATGCTTTTGGAAGACTAATGAATTCTATCGTATTAATATGAAAGGCATGGTAAGCTAGGCGGCTCGCCCCAAATGTAATGTGTGAAGTCGACCAAATCGCCAAAAAAAGAAGCTCCTACTCCCACGGCTGTCTATCTATAGTTTGCAAACCCCTTCTCATTTACCTTGGCGTACTGACTGCAAGTCAAAGATACGTCCGCGAGGGCTCCAAGTTGTGCCATGGTCACATCGTTGTCGTAAACCGGTTCTAGGGCGAACGTGCCAGGTTTCTCGAACCCGTCGACTTCTGTGGTTTCATCAGCCAAACTGTGCCCGACTATGGTGATACCTGATGAAATAGGATCAAGTGAAACATTATTATCATTATTATCATTATTGAGAATAGCGATTTAGTATGACCTATTGTTCCAGGTGAGCTCCGACGGTAGGAAAGAATAAGCAGCAAACAGCAGAAGTGAACCAATTCAGAACGTCCACTTCTACTCCATGGGGGGGGGGGGGGGGGGCGTACTCGGATTTGGTTTGGTCGGGGTGTGCCGCTAAAGATTCAAAACCCCTACCCATTTTTAGGGATCATTTTGGAAAAAACAGAACCCAGTTCTAGGGGTTTTGCTTCATTTTAGACCAAATTTTCGCAAATTATCGGGAAAATGGACCTAATTTTTGCAAAATTTCGCGAAAATAAACCCATTTGTAAAAAGTGACCCCATTATTAGGGATTTTCAGCACATAATCATACCCAATGTTTAGGGATTTTTTTGCCAAAAAAGCTACCCATTAGAGCGGCACACCCCCCCCCCCCCCCCCCCGTATACCGTCTTAGGCGAGTTCCCCCCATCCCCACCCGCGTTTCTACAACATGGCTGTCCTTAATATATCAGATCGCAATATGACCAAAAATAATCACTATTTGGCTCAACATTTTTCGAACAACGTAACAACATCAGTGCTTGAGGCCCATGACTACCCATGATCTAACCCTAATCCTTACCCTATCCGTAACCAGTTACTGTTAGGGATTGGGGTAGAATTATGGTTAACATCAGGCCCGTAAGACACTTTTTTCAAAGGGGGGGGCGTTTTCAAAAAAAAAAATCACCGGAAGTGATAGAGCTATTTTTTTTCCCGTCAATAATGACGCTGTGTGACAAATAAGCACGCTGAGCATACTCCATAACCATGATAACGCTCGATCGGTGAGCGGTAGCATTGGCCACTGCAACACGTGTCACATTGGCTCCGACCTATGTGTTTCTATGGCATAACGAATGCCGGGAACCAGCATTTAATATCATGAACACTAATACGCATGTGTGAGAGCGTTAAAGAGTTGGACTTGGAGCGTTGTGGATGGAGTAGCTCAGCCCTTTAGTGAGGCCAGTGAGGCCTGCGCCTGCACTGTAATAGTCGCGCGGAACATGGAAAAACAACACTATAACCTTTTTGTGTATAGCATAGAATAAACATGGGGAAAACAATTTCAGAACATTATCGCATTTGCACAGAAATGTAATAAGGACTCAAGAGTCTACTCGTTTAAAAAGAGGCTTAGATCTACAGCCTACTATATCTTGTCAATATCAGGCGCTGTAATATATCGGTGTAATGTATTAAAACAAGCCGACGTGTTAACTGTTAGTGTTATAGATAGAACAATAGATCTGCAATAAAGGGATGATTATCTCCATTGAAATGTTGTGTGGAGCTGATACTATGTCTGTTTTGCTTACGCCTGTATGACTAGCATGTTTCAAAAGTCCGATAAACTGTATGGGTATTGATAGTCTATGCGGCAACAACATTATCTAATATAGGGATAAATAAAATTAGTTTGATAAAAAAAGCAACGGTGATAGTGTATATACTTCTAATATTTGAAGCATATTAATTTAATACACACATTCAGCGGTGCGAATGATGTAACGTTTATAGACACTTATTTCACCCAGTTTTTTGTTGCACCTAAACTCGCCCCTTGCGTGCGACGGACAATACCACATCTTTTGAAATCGACACCTACAGATGTAACGCGTCTGAGAACGAGATCGACGTTGTATTTATAAATGTTGAGAAGTTATTCATGACAGGGCGAAAGGCTTTTTGTGTTGGGGGTGAGCGAACTTGGTTTGAATCACATATAGTTTTATACCCAATTGTCCATCCCTGTCTTGAAGTTACGATAGAACTGACGGAGTGTCAGAATGCAGTACGGTTTCATCAACTATCGACACAAATACATAATTCAAAGGCATATTATGTGATCTTTTCCAGAGAGCGCCCTCTATTCATGATTTCTTTTAGAAAGTAAATCTTCTTGCAAATTTACATTTCTGATCATAAATCGTACATACATTATAAGTTACAGAGCGATACGATTCCTAATTACCTCAAAATCATAGTTTTAGAGTGAATTTAGAGTGAAAATATAAACTGTCGTGTTAACCCGACAGTTTATTTTCACTCTAAAACCATGATTTTGAAGTAATTAAGAATCGTATCGCCCTGTAACCTGGAATGTATGTACGATTTATGATCAGAAATGTAAATCTTCAAGATCGGCTTTCAATTTTTTTTCTCGATGTCGTTCCCTGGAAAGATCACTTAATATACCTTTAAACAAAAAATACTGGAACTTAACTTCTACATTTGCTTCGTTGCGTCCAACATCAATAGGGAGCTTTCAATTTCTACGACGGACGCTTCTACGACAAGATGACACCTCGAGTCATGTGCGCATGCGTCGACTTAGCAATCCGTCGGTCGTCCAATTTCTGGGACCTGTGATCTCAAGCTTTCGATTTGCGCGACGGACGCTTGTACGAGGGTAAAACACAAAACGTTACCGTCGTCCCCACGTCGGTTGTTATAGTCCCTTTACGCGTTGTAGCATTTAGCATGTTTAGAGGACCAATTACGGATGACAAAATTGACGCATTCACACATGACTCAAAGTGTCATTCAACCGTCCTAGATTCATCCGTCGTGCAAATCGAAAGCTCCCAATAATCAGCCGAAGAGAGGTCCTAAAAATTGGACGACCGATGGATTGCTAAGTCGACGCATGCGCACATGACTCGAGGTGTCATCTTAAGCGTCCGTCGTCCAAATCGAATGCTCCCTATTGACTCTCGTCAGACAACTAACCCACCAGATTGGTCACGTGATTGACAGCCCAAAGGAGTGCCTGGACTCAACCACTCTCGTATTATTCATTTTTAGAGAAAAAGTCCATTTATACTCGATAAGGTTATCGAGACCATTATTGAGACTCGATTATGTTTTTATCGAGACTGATTTGAAAAAAATCGAGACCCGTATCGAGCAGCAAGTGATTATTTATCGAGCAGCATAATATCCCTTATTTAAATATAACGAAGGAATCATGCGTGGTGCGGTTTGTAAACGTTTAGAGCATCGGGTTATTTATTTTAATTATTGTTCCGTCGTATCGAGTACTCGATATGGTATCGAGGATACCCGTTTCGATATGCTAGTCCCTTATTAATCTTGGTGTATTTGCTTAGGGAGCAGTTCCATTTATACGCGATAAATTTATCGCGACTGTATCGGGGCCTGATATGTTTTGGACCCGATGTTTTTCAAGTTGATTCGCGATAAAATAGTCATCAGGCCCCGATACGAGGCCTCTGCCATACCCTGGGGTATGTTTAGCAAATAGAGCGGGACATTGTTTAGCAAATACACGAGGATAATACAATTTACGTTAAACATCCATAATCAATAACATTATCTCTAAAAACATGAAATGCTGAATTTGTACCTTACACTAGAATAAATAGCCCGAAGCTCTATTTACATACCGACCACTTATCTTTTGTTATATTTAAACAAGCGGTAATACGCTATCGATAAATAATCCTTTGCTTCTCGCAACTGTTCGCGCAACTGTTCGCGCAACTGTTCGCGATAAAAAACTCATCGGGGCCCGGAACATTCTCGCAATTTTTATCGCGTACAAATGGAACTGCTCCCTTAAGTATTCCTCAAGATATTAGTGACTTCTGGCATGACTTCTTCTCGAGCCCGATACCGAGCCTCAATGTCTATTTTATCAGGACACGACTTAAAACATATCGAGCCCACCCAAAACGTATCGAGTCTAAATGCAGTCTCGATCATTTATAAATGGAACTGTTCTCTTAGTTGTTGATGGCTTAGTTGCCTGATAGTTAAGTTGCCTGACGACGTTGGTGTTGGACGCGACAGCATTTAAAAAGTAAGTGCAGTTTGTACAAATAAATTCTTTATTTGAATGATTTATTTATTCATCACAACATACCTTCCTCTTGATCCATGTCGCAGTAAACAGTGAATGGACTGACCTCGCCGGAACCGTCAGAATCTATTTGATAGTCCCCGCTCGTTGTAACACCACTGTTGAACAAGGCTGCACATGAAACCGGAAGTGTCTGTTCAGTGGTCGCCATTTTAGTGGTCGCCATTTTGGTTGTGGGCATCGTGGTGGTCGCCATTTTAGTTGTTGCCATCGGGGTAGTCACCTTTTGAGTAGAGGGCATTAAAGTAGTCGCCATTTTGGTGGTTGCCATTTTAGTCGTGGGTATTATAGTGGTCGCCATTTTAGTGGTCGCCATTTTTGTTGTAGGCATCATAGTGGTCGCCATCTTAGTTGCTACTCGTGGGGTTGTGGCCATCTTTGTTGTGGCTCTTTCGGTTGTGGCACGTTCCGTCTCGATCTTTTTAGTCGTTGCCATTGGCATAGTGATCTTAACAGTCTTTGCCACTGGCGTTGTGATTTTTTCAGTCATTGCCATTGGTGTTGTGATCTTTTCAGTCATTGCCATTGGTGTTGTAATCTTTTCAGTCATTGCCATTGGTGTTGTGATCTTTTCAGTCATTGCCATTGGTGTTGTAATCTTTTCAGTCATTGCCATTGGTGTTGTGATCTTTTTAGTCGTTGCCATTGGTGTTGTGATCTTTTCTTTGGTGGCCATTGGGGTAGTGTCCTTTCCATTGGTGGCCATTGGGGTAGTGACCTTTTCAGTGGTGGCCATTCGGGTTGTGGTCTTTTTGGTGGTAGCCCTCAGAGTTGTGAAGAAATGTCGCATGGTGGGTGTTGTTGGTGCATTTGTTGGTAGGGTTTTAGTAGTAGGCATCATGGGTTTCTGCAAATGAAAACAAGATTTATAAATGTAGATCTGATTTATTGATTTTACTGGTTGGATGGGATGAAGTGCTTCCAATTGCCTTCATGGTGTAATGCGAGATGCAACTCGGTTTACAACGTTTGATATGTGGTTGTTATGTAAGCATCGAGGAACGTGCTAGTACCAACGTTCGGCAGAAATAGCAAATAGAGCGATTTTAAACCTTAACCAAAGTTCAGTCGATAGATTCGAGGCGGAGCCGAATAGCTGGAAACATAGTATCTCTCGGCACGTGAAATGATAAAGTATAAACATAAAACACATTATTTATTTTATTACAACTATTAATTCTCGTCATTTGTTTGGAGAAAATGAAAAATAACTTACCACCAATCAAATCCGTCCAACGTAGTTGAATGTTTAACATTTACATAAAGGCGATAATGCCCCAAAACGAAATCGAATGGCGTGTATGGGATTTTAGGTATACATGTATATGTCCCATTGTTTTTCCGCAGTCCAGGGTAAAATCGCGATAGCAGTTTAATTATAATTTGTTGCATCGTCAATCGAATCCCAATTCATTCCCACAAATCTAGCAAATGATTTTTGAAATACGGTATACCAAACGCTCAGCAGCCAATTTGATCTGTTTCTTCGTATTTACCGCATCATTTCCATCGAAAAGATCTGCGATTTTGTCGGGCTGATTACTTAGGCCGCAAATTGCTGTCGCTGACGTCAATTTTAGTCTTGTTCCTAAGCTTTTTTGTGTCATGGGACTGGAACATATAATTATGTCGGCGATTGTTTTCAGCATCCTAATAGTCTGTGCCGAAACTACATCAATCGCCGAAAAATAATGTAATACTAGTATACATTTAGTTATCGCTGTTCCAAACACGAGTCCAAGAGCAGAATGGTATGAAATGCATGGTAAACGAAAGCAAAGATGCACGGGATTTGCTTCGCTGGCGAAGTGCACGTTAAATTATAACCGTTGCCAGGTCAACTGGCGCACGCTAACTTTGTTTCGAACCACTGAATCACATTGATTCGATACACAGCCTATGGCACTCAGTATGTATAGGCCAGACTTGAACAAGTGACCATGAGTTACTAACGTGCACTACGTCAACAAATAGTTAGTTTTGCATAGATGACATTTGATTGGAGGATTGCGAGTCACATGGCATTCTATAATTGAATGGGCAAATGAATTACATATGATATCAATGGGGAGCTCAACGGGGTTGTCGAAGTGGCAAGTTGTGGACTGGGCAAATCATGAGATGTGGGGTGAGTTGTTGAGTTATGGAGTGAGTTGTGCGGTGAGTTAAGGAGTGAGTAATTATATAGCGAGTTTGGAGTGTTTGTAGAGTGGGTTGTATAGTGAGTGATCTGTCGAGTTATTTAGTTTCAATGCACACACACACCCACACCCCCCCCCCCCCCCCCACACACACACACATAATTAAATGTTTGTCAATTAAATGTTTGTCCACTAAACGTTTATTGGTACATTCATAAACATAGTGAATGAATTCTGAAACTTTCATCAATATACAAATTTACAAATGTTTCATAGTATTAATTAACAAAACTGAAATGAATTAGTCAAATTAAATACAAAATCATATCTAACAAATTTGAAAATGTTACTATTGAGCAGGATTTATGCAATCTGTGGATCTAAGAGAGAAGCACTAAAGTAACTATAAGGCTAATCATGCCAAAACAGAGAGTGGTTCGTTTAAATCGAGTGTCCTATTCTAGATTAGATTAACATTAACACTCTATGCTCGCTTGATGGGGTCATAGGTGGTGGTATCATGTGCTTACGATTAGGCTCTCAAAATCATCCAAAACAAGTAGGTTATAATGTTCGCCTGTAAAATAAAATATAATCAGTACATCCTTTTAAAACACATCATTTTATTATCTACATTTCCGTAATTCTTCGCAACTCATCAATACTCAAACTCTCATCCACACTCAAACACAAGGTTATATCCCATACCGCCCATACCTACTGTGTTTGCACTTTGCAGCCCCAGAAGACACAATGCTGTCTGACAACAGCTGACAACGATGGCGCGGCAAATACGAAGAACCAAATTTAGACGAGGTGGCAGCACGTAATTATGTGAAATGGGACATGTTTTTATCGCGACTTAACGGCGGGTTTGAGGAAAGACGACTGAGATACTACGTTGGATGTGATTGGTTAATAATACCGTAGATTGTTAATCAACTGTTGAACATGTTAATAATTTTGTGAAAACATCATTTGTCAGACTAGAAACAATGGATGCTTTTCATTTGGCCAATGGAGAGAACTATCTAATGGAATGTTTTATAAATTCTTAACATTGCTCTAAAAACATTCACAATTACAATTGAATTATATGTGAACACAGATCCTCCAATCAAATGACAAGAATTTTACTTTATATTGGGCATTAAAACCGACATGCTGAGAGAAAGCAGCGAAAATAGGCTAAGCCTTAATACTCGTTCTGCATACATATGGGCTTCTGAACCATTGAAAACGTCATAAGCCTAAGGCCTAAAAAAAGGTGTTTGATTGGCCTAACATGACAAAAACAAATAGGGTAGGTCGGTCGGGATTTTTTTGAATTGTTTTGAATTTTTATTTTTTAAATCAACTGCTTTGGGGACTTAAAATAGCCGAAAATGAAAGCAAACAGTAAGAAACTTTTTAAAGTATAAACATTGAACAAAGTATTAAAATACTTTGTTCAATTTTTTTTATTTTATTATTATTATTTTATTTTTTACATTTTTAAAAATATTTATTGTTATTGTTATTTTTTCCTCCCTCAAAATAATTTAAAAAATATTCAGGGTCGGCGATGTATTTAGGGTCGGTCGGGTTAGGCCAATCAAACCTCTTTTTTTAGGCGTAAGTAAGTCTCTTAACCAAAGAAGATTTCTTGAGCAACACGAGCATGCTTCACATGACCGCTGGTTTCTGGATATTCTGTCATCAGTGTCTACCGGTTCCCATTGACATTACAATACAATGAAAGGCTTATAATGTTGTCAAACGAGGGTCTGATTAAGAAAATCCTGCTGCAAGTAGTTTTAATTGATGTGGCTTCAATTAAGACCTCCCATGTTTTCTTAAAGACCCTATATCATTTGAATAACACATGTATGTTTTAGTTTGATTCAACTTCATTTTCATATATTTAACCATGTATTATAAGGTGGAAGTCAAGACGACCCCTAGCTGTTAATTACTGTTTTGTTATGGTGAAAAGCCCTGTTGGTATTGCCATCTGTAGCAATGCAAAGCATGCTAGACTAGTCGACTGCACACGAACTCTTCTTTGTCTTTTAACGATTAACGTATTAACACTTTCCACGCGGCTTATCAGTTTTACCATGAACATAACAGGTTTTTCAGAAACCTTTCCAAACTTTCAAGGTCTATCTCAATGATTACTGAACTAATACTAGGCATGTTTGTACTTAATCCAATGCATTTCTCATGGTGATTACAAATATGATAATGAAATTCAATAATTGCGACTTTTTTGGGTAGCGGTAGGTGTAGAAGTCCCAAGTATGCAAATGAGCTCACTGAATACAATGTCATGCTCTACCACACATCTACCCAGTACTCAACAACGGAATAAATCTCATTATCCTCATTTGCATACTTGGGACTGATACACCATACCCTTACCCTTTTTTGAAACATTTTGTGAAATTTTGGAATGTCGTCTGCAGCCGCCTGCCGCGTGGAAAGTGTTAAAAAGCAGAGATTCAAGAAGAGTAAAATATCTGCATCTATTCGTAGTGGCAATTTAGTCTCTGCCATCAGTTTACCAACATCATGAACATGGTCAATTTATGAGGTCATAAACTGTCACTCATTAATCGCAAACATTCATTTCCTCTCCTGGGAATGGAACCCGTCAATTTCCATTCAATGGATACTACAATATAGTGGAATATCATAAAACATTTACCTGCGTTTCTGCTGGCTCTGATATGTCTGGTGTGCTCTCTATTCCTTCTGAATTTCCGGCCGGTGGTGGCGCATGCTCTTTGTGATCCACAGCTGGTGTCAAAGAAAGAAAAGAAGCCCCTTGAGTTAAGAAAATGTGAATGGAGTGTTGTGTCCATGCCCAAAATAATGAATACTTCGCGTCACCTCAAGGTGTAAGGTTTATATATATTTTTAAAAGTACGGACTTGAAGGCATGGGTACTAGAGCACAGATGGTGGAAACACTTTCCACCGTCTGTGACTAGAGTCTGACTTTGCTGTCTCCCTTAAAAGTTTTATGTGGACAACAAATGCTACTTAATTACATTGACTGTAAATAAATAATAATAAATAAACAAGAACACACTCGGACAAACAAAAATTCATATACCTACCAACTCGATCCATAACACTAATATTAGCTCTACCTCGTTCGATTCAGGGTTAGGGTTTAACTAGCCCTCCTCGTAGGGCCACTATCCAGGGAAATACTATACTAAGATAGAATATAGAAACACTGAGTCAGCCATCATTCTTAAAGTGTATAGTGCCAAATCTGTAGGACTACTCCACTGGTTCGGTTCTCAGGTTGATCGGTTCTCGGATTGGGAGCAATTTTTTAGGCTTATAGATAGAGTAAGTAGTCCTAAGGTAGGACTAGGTTTAACCCCGGGTTTAACCATATAAATATGTACATGATGTAATGGTTTAACAAGGGTTTTAGGTTGTGATACTGGCCTCCAAGTTGCGGACGACGTTTACTGATAAAATCCATGTGGGACAATAGAGGGCGCTATACAACTGTTTTCATTGATCTCACCCACTGTGTAGGGGGGGCTGGGGTACCGCGCCATTTTGCAATATTTTGCGAAATCGATCGTGGTTATCACGTGATACGTATCGTGGAAAAATAATGTACACTGTTTTAACGAAATGCACTGTGGGATTGTGTTACCAGCCTAAAATTATAGAGGTCGCAAACTTGCTTATATTGAGCCTAGCTCTAACAAGCTAAAAGTGACATCTCTAAATGTATTACCAAAGTGTGAAATTGTTGGACACACTGGTAAATTTTACAACAAGTTTTGCTATCATATTATCAAACTGAACTCAAGTTAAATCACTCTATATCGAGCAATAATATAATTGTTTACGCATTTTAATTGTTTAGACAAAGTTAAATAAATCAAGGATACATTTATGATAGATAAATAAATAAAAAGAAAACTATAAACGCATGGGCGGCATTTATAATTGATAAAAATTGACATAACAATGATTTTACATTAATATACCATCAAGTTTAAAAAATAGAAAAATAATGGGAAAAGTCGAACCCGTGATTTCCGATTGCTACGACATGGCCAACCTACGCACGCCACAGAGATTTACGACTGTAATTGTGATAGTTTTATTATTTAACTATGTCCATTTATTTATAACGAACGGATTTTTATTGTGCCATTTTTGCCAAATGTGTGTGTTGCTCTCGCACAAAATGTGTTTGTAATTTGATTATAATTCTTATTTTTAAAAGAACGGTATTTTTTTTTGACATTTTTGGAGAAAAAAATGGCGTAACCCTGATACGGTAAACGCCAGCAGTGTGGTGTCCGCGTGGGCAAGCATACAGATGATGCTAAGCAAATCCAGCATATAAAACAAAAAGTGCTCCTAATGGGACTCGAACCCACAACCTCTCGCTCCTCAAGCGACTATCTTTCCACTAGACCAACCGTGCTAATTGAAAGGAATTAACGCAAATAATTTATTTATATCATGGGTCATGGGTTAATGCACTCTGTTAAATTCTACAATCCCGGCCGCCACTCTGTTCAAAGGCACAAAAAAGTTGACTTGTTTTATGCTTTTTTTGCAATCCTGAGGTGTGCAGTTCGATTTTCTTTCTCGAATTGTTTAGAAAACCATCCATTTTAGAACATCTGAAATTTAAAATGAACTGCACACCCGGGAAAGTATGATGCCAAGGGCATATTTTTTGCACGTAAATCCAATACAAGAGTTCTGAAAATCGACAAAAATATGACGTCATAACCATTGCTTCGGGACAAAATGGCGCGGTACCCCACCCCCCCCTACCCACTGTGTTATTAATAATATTTAATCGACCTCTCCCGAGATAATGCCTTTTGAAGGAGACAATCTGAGATGACTGACATAACACGGATTTAGCAAGGGACAAGCTGAAGATAGGCAATTTACTGACAAAGTTTTTTGGTGAAAATGCCCGTAACGCACAATGTTTAGCTAAACACCGGCTACATCTGTGCAATCTTGCAGCGTATATACCGGGCCGAACCACAGGTCCCTCCCCCCATCCCTCTGGCTACGCACTACAGAGGTACGTTACACGTTATGAGTCTATACCATGGAAAACTCATGGGATTTTCTAAAAATGGTAACGGGAATGATCGACCTAGTATTGATTGGTCTAACTTTCCGATGCACCCCCTCCCCCCATTATTAAAAAGACTTGACAAAATGTTGAATGTTGAGTTGAGGGGCATTGAGAGATACGTATGGGAGTGAGCCCTCAATTATCCTGGAAATCAGGTTTTTTGCATCAAAGTAATACTTAGGCATATCTAACTATACCATCTGAAACAGTTTACCAACATTCGCCGTTTATCATATAAAATTTCATGTTTATCTTAGTTTCGGTATGCGGTATGATCATATCGAAACTAGGTGCTGAATTCGGAAGTTATGCTATCGTTTTACACTCGGACTTTCGCGGTAAATCTCAACCCAGAAGTGCCGTTATTTACTTATTTGGCATGAAGGCGATGTCGGAATTGTATGACATTTTGGATTTGGGCTATGTTGATGATTATCTTTACGTGTTATTTGCTCATTTAGTATATCGATACATCTCTCAATGCCCCTTTAAAAACGCTATTTTGGCCTTCTCACTCATGAACCTCTCACATGATCCATAGTTTTAGAGCCACTGTCGAATCCGACCATTTCCCGTCCCCTCCCTCGGTACTTCCATGGCTACTTACAGGCTGTGGTTGGCCAGGGTGGGCGGGCCAGTACACCATTTAGTCCATCCTCCACATCTGCCAGCCTGGTTTCAAGCCAGTATATTCGTTCTTCCAACAATTCACGTTGATGGTTCATCTCTTCTTGAAAGTAGACCATCATATCCATGGTAACCTCGTATTGACGGTCTGATATCTCTTGTATGGATAGTGGCTGCACGACGTTGGTGAACATCGTCAATACGACGAAAGCTCCAATGATGAGACTCGGGAAATGGTAGCGCGCCCCCATAGTCAAAACCTAGAAGTGTTGATAAGAATAATTATAATTGACATTTATTTTCGTATTAAAAATTTCAGTTTACTTTATTAGAAGCTTAAAGGGTTAAAGGTCACGAAAGGTCAAGTTTTTAGGCCTTAATGGGCTCAAAAATACTCAGAATTGTTAACAATTGTCTTAAATTAGTCGTTGTGAAAACCCCTCAGCTATGGTGTGCCCTATAGGATGTTTCAGGTCAAGATCCGTACTATCATTATGATGATATTTTGTCCTTCAATTATTTGCATCATTACTTTAGGTGAGAAACATCCTAAATTGGAACAACTATACTTATTCAAAAAGGTTTTAAAAAGAAGATAATTTATAACATTAAAAGACCTTTTTGCCTAACTCATAACCAAAATTATTTAATAAAACATGAAATCGAAGTTTCTTAGTTCATGCACGAGTGGAGGTATAAATGATAATTAAATAGTTAATCGGTCCCTCGTGGTCATGTGGTGGTCGAGAACTCGAAGGTCCCGGGTTCAATTCCCGGTCGAGGAGATAAATTTACATTTGCTTTTGTGTATATTTCAACATATCCGAATGTGATCGCTTCTTTGAATACAAATGGTAGTGGGACATTTAGTAATTACAAATGTTGAGGACATAGGTTTGCATGGTACACAGAGAATATTAATTCGTCAAAAATGTGGTCTTATTTGACAAATTGAACATTTGTCATGGAAGGTTCGTCAGTTAAGAAATATTTTGTAATCAAAACATTATTTTTGAATGATAAATAACCAATTAGTAGTATTTTTAATTAATTTTCAACATAGCATATTATTTGACTGTCAATGACAAATTAAATGACAAATTAAAAGAATAATTTTTAATCAATAATTAGTCATTTGATATGAATGACAAATTAAATGGCATGACAATTGATAATTAGTCATTTAATTTGCCATTTCAATTGTCATTCATAAATTTGTCATTAAAAGTTAAATATGTTTCAGTCAAGGAAATGTTTGTTACGATGATAATTAACTATAGATACACTCTAAATTGTTCTATTATCATCACAGATAAATGTGCACCATTACAGAATATTTCTTGAATCACAAACCTGCCATTTCTTATGACAAGTTTTTAATTTGTCAAATAAGACCACGTTTTTGACGAATTAATAATTATTCTCTGTGTAGGCTATTAGTTTTACATGTAATTCATTTTCAGAACACTAGTTCTGTTGTCTGGTCTGATTGGACGTCGAAATGTCCAACACAGGGCTTCCAATAGTCCTCCTACTGTCTTACAAACATGTGCCGAATACTTGCATAACGTGATGTGACGTGACGTGACGCGTGATGTGCCGCGAACGTGACGTGAATGTCGTGATCGCCATAGACTACATGACTATAATGTGATCGCCGTGTCGACGCGTTATCGTGACGTGACGTGACGTGACGTGAGTACTAATCTATTATTACATTCGGCATGCATTCCGCATATCCCGGCCCGATCCCGATTTGTAAAATCAGTTGATTTTTTAATTTTTTTAAAATCATTTTATTCAGTGAATTTTGCTTTATTCCGTATTAAAACGAAATAAATAAATTTTACAAATGTTGATTAGTAAAAAATCGCATCCCGGCCCTATCCATAATTATTAGTACTATAAATCCAACAGTGAAGGTCATCGTTCAAAAACCATAATAATCGACAAAAGTGTTAGAATCTAATGAAATTGATTCTAATAGTAATTCACATCGTCGTGTTCAAGAATGAGAATATTACAATCTAAATCCACCCTATACATTGTCTGCTTCTCGAGGGAGGCGCATGGACCATTCATTACAACGCAGCTGACACTGCCTGGTGGTGCCTTGAATTATACAAAATATGATTCAAAATTGGTTAGCGTTGTCAATATTGAACAATAATGTAGGGTTATTTCTCTGAACAATGCCTGTCGTAAAATGACCTAATTATTTACTGCTTACCTTAATTTAATCTTGAGTTATTTCCAAAACAAAATCGTTATCATAAAGAGTCGTTGTTCCTTTGTATATTTTAAAACGTGGTTTCAAATTCATGTGGTACCGAAAGCCTGCACGATGCAAAATGGCCAACATCTGATCTACATCTGGAGGATTGCAACTCAGCGTTTCAAGAGATAAGGATTTTAGTTTTTTTGGCCAGAGAATTAAAACTATTTGTATTGCATAACTTATAAGATTCTAAAGCAACTCGAAATACGACCAACCAAATAATGGTTTCGCGTTTATACTTACAAGAATGTTTTTCCCTACAAAATTTAGGCCTAGATTTCTATATATTATTTAAAACAATGGTTGCTATTTTTTTCTATTCTTCCATCAACATTTTTTTCGGGAGAAAATCCCGGGGAGAGAATGAAGCAACAAAAAAAACCACCATGCAGGACTTCCCTATTTTAGTCCAACTTATAAGAAGCATAACAACACTTTTTTTGTGGCCTTAAGGAGTCCTTGTACCAATTATACGCACATTGTTACCATGGAAATATTAAACCCGATCCTTGGATGTTACATCATGTTATTAGCACCCCGATTAGCACCTTGCATGGTCAATTACACCAAAGACTTTACACAGATCCTATACATACGCCATGTGTGCCCCGCCCGGCCCGGAGGACACAAGTTACTGCTCTGAGCACTCTGAAAACAGTCAGTATAACTTATCATAGATTGTAAAATCTATGAACTTATAAACATGGATATGGGACAAAGGTATAAATAATTATGCTATAAAAAAAACCTCATACGGTACTATTTTTGGTATTTACATGTTAACGATATACCCTAAACATGCCTACAATCCAAAACCGGGGTGGCACTCCTAAAAATAGGTGACGCGGATCGTCCACACCACCATTGAGGGCCTACACAGTTATGATGCTATCACTGAATGACCATAGTCTATTGAGCTATATTTGCACCAAATTAGGTGTTACCCCAATCATACCCCACCCCCCCCCCCCCCCCCTCAAAAACAAAAAGTCCAGAAAATGCTGTTTGCGAGTGTAGAATATTAAATTTAAAAGTGAGTGAAAATTGTATACGCTTTTTTGGTGAAAAACGGTCCAAATACGCACCCCCCCCCCCCCCCCCCCGCCCGCGTATTTTCTTTATGCAACCATGGGATGCATAGGACAGATGATGTACACATAGATGATAGGGGTGTACGGAATAAAGCGTACATGTAGTAATACAAAGGGATGCATCCCGTTATGGTTGCAGAAAGAAATTAAGCCCCCCGCCCCTGGTAAAAAGGTCCGCATTTTTGAAAAATTGTCCACTTAGGGGGTGTGGACTCTCAGGTACAGCCTCCGTAAATCTGCCGTAACTTCTTCAATATTCATTTAATCTTTATAACCGTATACAGTTTTTTGCAGAAAAGGGTTCAATGAATCCAACCATGATAATGAAATTGACCATTTTGGGAAAAAATTATAAAAAACACCTTTTTTGACCCATTTTAGGTTTGGAAAAGATAACTCAAAATATATTTTGTTAAATTTTGTCATACTAGTTTTATGATAATCCTGATAACATTCCCCAGGAGCGTTTTTTTTTTTTAACATCTTATTTTTTATTTTTTGAGTTACAGACCAAAAAGTGCCAACAAATGTCATTTTCCCGAAAAATGGTGATTTTCATTTTTTGGCACTTTTTGGTCTGTAACTGTAACGTTTTTTTTATTTTTAATATCTTATTTTTTTTTTTTTGAGTTACAGACCAAAAAGTGCCAAAAAATGAAAATCACCATTTTTCGGGAAAATGACATTTGTTGGCACTTTTTGGTCTGTAACTCAAAAAATAAAAAATAAGATGTTAAAAAAAAAAAACGCTCCTGGGGAATGTTATCAGGATTATCATAAAACTAGTATGACAAAATTTAACAAAATATATTTTGAGTTATCTTTTCCAAACCTAAAATGGGTCAAAAAACATGTTTTTTATAATTTTTTCCAAAATGGTCAATTTCATTATCATGGTTGGATTCATTGAACCCTTTTCTGCAAAAAACTGTATACATTTATAAAAATTAAGTGAATATTGAAGAAGTTACGGCAGTTTTACGGAGGCTGTACCTGAGAGTCCACAGCCCCCTTAATAGATGACGTCCACTAGTAACAAAGTGGTGAACAGATTGGTCTCAATCCAAAACCGGGGTGCCACTCCTAAAAAACTAAAAGCGTAAACCTCTATAGAAATATTTTCAAACGGAAAATGAATTTCCAACTCTTACTCTTTTAATAGATAACTACCGATTTATACGCGTTAATCCTTGGACTTATTTATAAGTCAATGGTTAAATAAGGCATGGATAAATAAAAATCAATGGGAAATACCCGGGAAATACAGATTTGGGTATATCGTAACCAACATCTTCTGAGCTTGACATAATAATAGTGCCCTGGGCGCCCTCTATTTGTTGTTTTGTCGCGTTAAAAAACACTCTTATAACTTAAAGCCCCAACTAAAAAATCCTCGTTTCCCATGGAAATGGAGTGATCACCAGAACATGATGTGTACAGAGTAATTTGTAGTGACAGTTCACCATATCATTATGTAATGCAGTGCTACCCAGAACCCACATTTTTCATCATGAAATGTTTACAAATGTACACATTTCTCATAATGTCTAATAAGAAAACTAAAAGCTTGTGAGCATGACAATTTCACTAATCCTAGCCAGTCGCGAAATTTTTTCATACACATAGATATTTCATGCAAACCTTGACCATGTTTTAGGACACAGTTGACACTCTGAGCTTTTCAGTAGTATCTGAGACCACAAGTTGTAATGTGTTTAACATCTGGATTTTTTGGTTGGGCCTATAAGTTTACAACGCTTTTCTAACAGTCACGGAAAGTTGGGCATGTCCGAGTTGATCAGGCCTATGGTACACCAGGGAGGGTACACCATGGAAGTACTAGAATTCTTCCATGGATACACTAGCAACCAAAAGTCTTACATATGGGACACCTTGCATGCTACAAATTGACAGAAAACACTGGGAACCCGTTATACTAATGTGTTAGCTTTCTGGTACTAGGTTTACAAATTGACGAACAGTTCTTATAAGTTTGTTTTAACAATATTTTTGATACATTATTAGGGAGTGTTTAGAAATACTTTGGCGGGCGGTGGGGGGGGGGGGGGGGCGGGCTGGGCAAAATGAGGGGGGACAGTTTGAAGTTGCCCAAAGGGAGGGGACCAACAAGCTTTTGGTACATAAAGGGGGGTGATCCAAAAATATGTTCAGTTTTAAAAACCGGGCATAGGTGTAGAATTTTGTGTAGCAAAAAATATTTGTGTGAACTTTTATTTTAGAAATATTAACAATTTAAAGGGTGAAGAGGACATTTTAATTTTGGGGTGTAAAATGAAACTTGGATCATGATAGGGTAGGCAACGTCCGGAAAAAGATGATACTTAAATACAATTAATTTGATTTTCCAACGCCAATGGTTTTAGGATAAAATAATTTAGTTTTAACGTGTGGTGAATTGTCTTACATCATTTAATCTAATTCCATTTTTACATTAAACCAACTGGAATACTAAGGACTATTAAATGTACGGTAACTGATGTATGGTGTCCGCAGTCGTCTGGATTTTCCACAATCGGGCATCTACCCCTCTATCGTCATTTACATGACTGAGTTTACACGACTGTGGGTTAGGATAACCATAGAAATAGTATACAGAAGGAATAACAATGATCCATGATTAAAGCTCCAATCACATTGCCGATAACATTGATTGTTATTTCAATCATATTACTTATATTGTGTGCAATGCCTGCGGATGATGGTGAAAGGCCCATTGCCAAATCCATCCTCTAGTCTGGCTTTATGTGTTTACTTTTCGATGTTTTTAAATAAAATTGGAATGATTTAATAAATAAAGAAGAGAGCATTATCCTAACTTAGCGTAACGTGATAATGCCACTTTTGTATAGCCATGAAATTAGCAGTGTGTCCGTTGGTGGGAGTTTTGAACAGGTGTATCAATAACGCTGTTGAATCTGAATACATTAAAATGATTATCATGATGTGTTTGTCCCCACTGATATCGGTCCTATAAGAAAACCATATTGAATTATATGACCTTGATATTTGTGGCAGAGTATTTGGCTTATAAATATTGTAAACAGTTTAAATTCAATGTGATTTAACTTAATTATAGAAGCAATGATATTACACTTTATGGGTCAGGGGTGCCTATAAGATATCTTAAACGCCAGAGTGCCATTGTATGAGATAACTATCTTCTGAAGATAGCAACTATAATCACATCTCTTGAAGTTAGCACCAGATCCCTTCATTGTGCATAAATGATAGGAGATAGCAAATATGGTAGTGTTATCTTATACGCTGTATTCAGATTATAATTTTTTTTTCCGATTTGTAAAGAAGATAGCGACATTATTAAAACAAACAAAATATGATGAATTATCCTCATCAGAGGGGAGCAAGCTTATAGGCCTATTATTGTTATTTGACAAGTGTAACCAACCTTTAAATGAACGGAAAACCCAACGTTTTTTAGTATCTCGTATATCTTAAAAAGCTAATAATTTATATTTCAGTTTTGTTGTGTTTAGTGTTGTTGTTGTTTTTTGTAATATAAATCTCTCGGTACCCCTTTAAAGGCATATTATGTGATCTTTTCCAGAGAGCGCCCTCTATTCATGATTGTAGATTTTCTTGCAGATTTACATTTCTGATCATAAATTGTACATACATTCCAAGTTATAGAGCGTTACGATTCCTAATTACCTCAAAATCATGGTTTTAGAGTGAATTTAGAGTGAAAATATAAACTGTCGTGTTAACCCGACAGTTTATTTTCACTCTAAAACCATGATTTTGAACTTAATAATTAAGAATCGTATCGCCCTGTAACTTGGAATGTATGTACGATTTATGATCAGAAATGTAAATCTGCAAGAAAATCTGCTTTCAATTTTTTTTTTGATGTTGAGGGCGTTCCCTGGAAAGATCACATAATATACCTTTAATACATGTTTTGCTATTTTTGACCACTCCTGCATTCCCTGGCTTTTACTCATGAATCTCGTGAAACGAAAATGATTTTAATATTTTCAGAACTAGTGACACTAGAAAACTGTCTGCTCTTCCGCTTTGGTCTTCACTTTTAACTAGAATCCCAAGTAGGACCACGCCTATCACTCAGCCCAACCTTACACTCAGCTCAGATGCAGATGAATTGCTTTATGCTTACATCCAATATAATCGATAACGCTATCAGTAAAAGATATATTGTAATTCCATATTGATCCAATGGCTTCCGATCCGTTACTTATATCCAACAATTATGACTCATTATGATTGTGTTTGTAAAGTCATGTCAGGTAATTACCTGCCATGGTAAAGTGTACTCCTTTCAGAATAGACTGTTTATTATTCAGTCATATAAATATGCACTACAGCGTGTCCCAAAAAACTGGGTCCAAAACTTTCAGAGCATATAACTAAAAATATGGGAAACATAGATGCTTCATATTTGGGAATATAAAAGTAAATATATCTGACATTATTTGGTGAAATTATAAGACAAATCGGATGTAAGGTTTTAGAAATACAAAGATTTGCATTCAGCGAAGTCAGAACCCATTTTTTTCTCGATTTTGCCCATGAACCGTCCATGCGTTGCATTTGCGCATCGTATTGACGTCATCAAAGTTTTGCCTTTGACTTGATAACAATGACTTTCTCACCTTTCCTAGACTTACTCAGGGAAATCGTCGTCATTAGGGGGATAAAAAGTGTAGTAAATACCTATGATTTTTGTTAGAAAAATCAATAGATAACCTTCTAAGACACTGCTATCTTTGAAGCAGTTCAAGAACCATTTCTTCGAAATTGGAAACCAGCCGTTAAGTCAGATCTCATCAAAGGAATTAAAGGAACGGGCTGGAATTTCAGATTTTTTTCACCAGCCAGTCGGGATCGGGCAGGTAACTCACAAAAATACCTGCCCGACAGAAATTCCACCAGCCAGTGTAACTCTCACACTTGCACCGTGAGTTTGAAATTGTTTACCTACCCGCCAGTCGGTTGCCGGGGTACTTTTCCCGACACAAAATTTACCCGCTATGGGCAGGTGGGCGGGTGCTATTCCAGGCATGGTATCAGCGGGGGGTATCAGGGTAACAGTTGCTCTGTTTTTGTATATATTCAAATAATTCAACGACAAGGTAAACATAAGATATTTCGGAGAATAAACACCATGCACATGATGTAGGGAAAACTTGCACACAACGCAAATGCAAGGCATTATAGGTGGTTTATTGATAAATTGGCAAAAAACGGGTTCTAACCACGCTCTGTTGAAAGCTTTGTTTTTCAGAAAGTTGCCATTTGATTAGTCTCACATTTTCACCAATTAAGATCGGGTATATGTACCTTAATATTCTCAAATGGTCAGAAGTCACAAACTGGTCCAAAAAAAAGTTTCACTTCTAATAATGTTGAGAAATGCACCAATTCTGATTAAACGGGACAAAACTTAAGTTTTACATACTTAATGACCCACAAACTATATATTGTTGGAAAGCTTAAGATTCAAGGTTTTTTGTTTTTGCAAAAAAGAATCAAATTATACAGGGTGTGTACAATGTTTACAGGGTGGAACATAACAAATTTGATCGTTTTTGCTCCTCACAAAATAGTTTGATAGTTTGTACAATTAGGGTTTAGCTGAAAATAGTCACCAAAATCAGAACAACCGCAGAAGGTGCTACCAAATTTGCTAAGAATCATTTGCCCAAAATGTACACAGGAAAAGTACAGGGTGTCTAAAATTATGATGAAATAATGCATAAAATTAATGTTTGTATATAATATTCTATGAAATTTAGTTAGCATGGACCATTTAATTTAAAAGAAAATGATTATCAAAATGAACTACATGAATATCGTTAAAGTTCCTTTTATTTTGAATACAGGGTGGTCCAAAATAGGTCTAAATAGCAAATTTTTCATAAATCTATGAACAATTCTGTGAAGAAACACTTCTGGCTTTTTTAGTTAAATGTTTTACTACCCAGGGTAGAAAAGGACTGAAGAGTCACACAAATGAAATAGAGAGACTGCGATTTGGCCATTGTTTAATCAATAAAATGAATAAAACTGTGTATTTTTTACATTAAAACACTCCCTGAATTGAACATCATATCTGAGACGATCGTCTCAGATCATATTCTAGTAGAGAATGTCTAGATAACAATTCAATATTAGTATTCATAGTAGCAGGCACATGTTATTAACACATATGAGAAGTTTGAAAACTTTCCTATGTATACTTTTAAAATGGCATCAATTTCAAAAGTTCTAGTTTTCCGCTATTTTGTGTACAAACCTATGGGCTCCTCATCCACCGGCTCCTCATCCACCGCTCCCACCCTTGACTCACTCGACGTTTAGATTGATAACTTCACTGTTGCTAAACATGTGGCTTTAATTCTTTTTTTATTCGGTAGCTGGATAAATTGTCTTTAATATGATACTAAAAATGTTATGTTTTTTTGACAACTTCTATTTAATATAGAGACACGTATCACGATTTTAAGGATTTTTTGAAACAATCCCACCTTATTTGATATACCTATTAGTGACCTGTGACCAAATATGGAGCAGCTACGTTTTGTCCCGCAAGCACAACATTGAGCATTATTTGTTAGAAACATAATTATCGAGCCGAAGTTACGTAATTATATAGAACAAAACACCGTACTAGTCACAAAAATGAATAAAAACTGCCATCACTCAACATGCACTTTTTAAAATTCGCGGCGATTGAAAGTCCCGGTGTCGATGACGTCATGGGTATCGGTGCTCAAATTTGCGCATGTGTATTGTACAACTATGACATCATCGACACTGGGACTTTTGATCGCCGCGAATTTTAAAAAGGGCATGTTGAGAGATTGCGGTTTTTATTTGTTTTTGTCATAAGTGTGGTGTTTTCTTCTATATCATTACAAAAGTTGGGCTCGATAGTTATATTTCTAACATATAATGCACACTTTTATGCTTGCGGGACACCTCCTTTAACTGATCTATTGTGAGTTGGACCAGGGAGGCGTCAATTCGATTTGACACCTCCCTGGTTGGACACTTGAAAAACATGAAAATCGATGATGAGCAAATATCTTCAAATGGTCAGCGATTTATGGTGCCCTTTTCAGATAGGCACCATAAAATAATGTAGACAAGTATATTGGACGTTTTACGGTTTGTGTTTCAACCATGATAACTAAATAACAATTCAATCATTTACGCCAAATCACACAATGAACCCGGCCGGCCGGCCGAAAACGATATTTCCAAATAAGGCATTGTAGCAATGCTTGGGCGAGCAGCAGGGTTCTTTTGGGGAATACTATTGTATTGAAGTCCTCGTTTTACTTTTAGTTTCTTAGTAACTATTCTATGTATGTTTATCTTTGACTCTTTATTTTTATCCCACATCTGTATTTATAGCTTGGTACATGGTGTTCGTGGGTAAAATTGAATGTCTCATTTTGTATCTTTTTTTAATTTGTGTGTATATTGTTATTTTTGAATAAGAACGCATCGTTTTTAAAGATGTGTGCCGCTGTGTTGTAAAAGCGTATGTTCTAATATAAAATAAACTAAACTAAACTAAACTGTAATTTCACTTGATTGTGTAGCTGAACATTTTATAGCCACTGATCAATACCAAGTTGTTGGTATGTTATAAAGACACGGGGTGGTGCTGTTGGTGCATTATTTCAACAGCATTACATTATTATTTATATATGAATAATGATACCAACAAGGCACATATCCATTCGGGGCACAGTAACATTTTAAACAATACAAAGAAGGGACGGTAAATAACAAACAAAACAAAAGCAAACTTTCCCAATACAAACAGAAATGGACCTTGATGGAACAGAATGACAATGTCTTTGACATAAGGTGTGTTTTAGATAAAGGGTACATATCAAATTTGTTTCAGAAACCCATCGGAGGTCAAACATTTACAAACAAAATCTAACTGAAATTATATCGATCAACAAAATGAAAAGATACCGGAACAATAAAGTGCTGTGTACTGAAACCAAATGAAATTCTATACCGAAACTCACTAGTAAAAATGGAAGGTTTCCCGAAATCAAAACTTGGCCATCAATTTCAAATGAAAGTGCCCGGCATCAAAAGTTTAGCTGGCAAATAGACGATACGATACAGACAAAATTGTATGATAACATACACCTGGGAATAAATGTAGGTCTACTAAAATCATGCTGATATATATCAAGGAGTTATCATACTATAACTCCTTGATTATATAAGCTATATAACGAAAATTGTACAAAATATGAAGGTCGCTGGCCGCTATGAATCGAACAGTCATTTATGAACTCGAGAGTCGAAACAATGCCTTGTGTCGTCGAGTCATGGCGTCAAAATAATTTTGACATTGCCGAATTTTCCAGTTCACAAAATATTATTTTCAGACGTATTTGCATTGAACCGTGAACATGGTGAATAGGTAGGTTGATCTGAGACTAAAATAAATTTTAGTATCAGGGTTGATGTCAACAACTTACGGCGCGGCGGTTGGGCAAACCCCACTTTGAAAAACAACCCTGAAAATACATAGCAAATAACGAGGCTATTGTTAGGCGTTGATGCGTATAGGACCAAACGGTGAATCATCGTGTGTGTCTCTCTATTGATTTTACGCCCTCGTACAACGAGGCTATACGTGGTATAATGCTTTACGCATAAACTAAACACTGCACCAGCTGACCAGCACCACAATCCAAGTGCAACAGGTTTGAATATACAGAGCTGAAGTTATACCATTTTAACTCTACACTAATAAAATGCGCTAGGAAATTAATAACATTACCAAAACCATGGATAAAATAATTGGAATATCACTTTTTTATGCTATAATATATTCGCTACCATTACTATCATCGCAAGGTAAGTTCATCGATCATATTTGTATTTGCGTCAATATATTTGATATATTTTATACGTTGTGTTGTTAATATTTTGTAATGTACGTGCTGTAGGTAGTGTACATCATTTTCATCATCATATACACAAATCTTTTTCGTTCGATATTAATTAAAAGAGTAGGCCATGTGTCGTAGTCAGTCGACGCTTTCAGCTCCCAGTTTCAGCTGTTACATCGGTTTTAGAGTGAATCAGACGGGCATTTGTGTATAGTATTTAGTATAGTATCCTGTTTTTAGTTGTACTTGTAGTCTCTAGTCACATAGTTATAACAGGGAGGTGTAAAAAATAAAATGTTGCTTGGAGCGGCTGTGCTGTCTCCTCCTCTTCATTAAATTATCAAAATATGGCAAATAATTATATATTATTAAAGCGAACATCCACAAATGTCAAATTTATCCTATATTATGAAATCACACTACTATACAGTGTACACCTGTTTAGGTTATTAATACTATAGTCTCGGGTTTACAAAAGGCATTATATCTTTAATTATACCAAGGAGTTATCATAGTTAACTAAATAACTCCTTGATTTATAGGCTAATGAAAGTGGATTGTTAGTTTCCCGTCGCCCGACCGACTCACATTTTGGTCCCCGCGTGAATATTTCATTATTTGGTAAATATTTCATTATTTGTTTGTTTAGAAGAAATAAGCCAATTTGATACAATTATATCGTATTTCATCACTAATAAGTACAAATACGATGTCAATCGAATACTCGACATACCAATCCGTCCATATGACACATTTTTTTCTTCATTTTTAGCGATTGTTAGTATGAAAAATCTTCTGAAAAGCAGAAAGAGGAAGTCAGTTTTAAAATAAACAAGACTTTGTATGCAAAATGGTCTGGAATTCATTTATTTATTGTAGTAAGGACATATTTATGCCCCTATTCATAATTATACACTCTTAGTCTTGGTTCTATACGCTACACGTATTTGGGCACATATTATAAAAAAAAATGAATGTTTCAAAAATAATGAATAATGAATAATGAAATAGTCGCCTACTCACTGACCCAAAAAAATGTGACGGGAAACTAACAATTCACTTTCATTAGCCTTATAGGCTTATACCCTCTCTAGTCCTAGTTAAGGGGAGACTGAAGATGAGAATATGTGAAATTTGGGTATTTTGGTCATTTTAGTGTTTCTATATTTTAAAAATGTATAGGATTTTAGCTTTTATTTGCTTTTTATTTGAAAAAAATCGGACATTTGGTTCGAAAACTGTGCTTATTCAAAGGGAACAAAGTGACGCTTATTGTGACGCGAATTGAATTTTTCCTATACGAATACATGCAATGTATTTCCTTTGTATTGTATTGTTTTCAAGGGGCGATATTTAAGGAATTGTAGAATAAAAAATAATTGCACATTAAATTAACATTTGTTTTCATTGCAAATTGTGTTTATAATTACTAACATTATTATTGTAGATGAAAATAAGATTTTGGAGCATCTAATTTGCATAATTACTGCTTAATTTACATATTCAGTGTTTCTAAACTTAAAATGGCGATTTCTGCTATAAGCGATTTGACGCGTGCTAAAATCAAGCGCGCAGCTTTTCTCGGTAACGGTATGTCTAATTGTTCTGAAACTTGGTACATGGGATAATGATATTTATATCGTGAATTACTCAGAGCGAAATTTGAAGGAAAATAATTTAACCTTGAAAAATGTGACGTTTCGTACTTTTTTCGCAAAAATTTGGGATTATGCGACTTTTATCGTACCGTTTCGTAATCAATTCATAATTTAATAAAAAATCGCTCTGAGTAATTCAAGATACACTTACTGCCAGCCCATATACCGCATTTAAAAAAATTTGAACGAACCGTTATCGTAAAAAGCTGCGCGCAAAATGTGCTGTTTAAATCCAAGATGGCCGCCGTTGCCATGGCAACGGTGTCCGAAACGACTTTTTTTTTCGCGTAAAATGAAAAGTTTTGGGCAGACACTTCATCACACCAAATTTGGAGTATGTGGGTTTAGTACTTTAGAAAATCACATTTTCATCTTCAGTCTCCCCTTAAACTACACGTATTGTGTTGTTTTTAGTGCCTGCGAATTGATTCAGTACTAATACTGCTATTAACTCGTGTGATGTGATACAAACCGTTCAATTTCACCATGAAAACAATTGAAAAGTATATTCCCTCGATCATACATAAGGTCCAATTTACTATAGTATTATAGATACTGCTACTACATGTAGGTTACGCCATTTAGTGAAGATTTAATCAAATAAACGGTTAATCTAGGCCTATCTACTGCTGTTTTGCATACATTTTCTAAATATTGTTTTTGGAAATGAGGAATATGTTTGTGTTTGGACGGTATTTTGTACTTTTTAAACCTCACGAAAAGCGGTAAAAGCATGAGTTCTTGTATTGTGTAAAAGCTGAGAAAGCTCTTCAAGATTACCAAGAATAACATCATAATCTGATTAGAAGCCGTTATCCGTGGAGCCGGGTCTTTAGACATCCTACGTCATCCTCTTGAACCCCTCCAGAAAACCAATTTGCACCCAGCAACCATACAGCTGTATTGTGACATATTATCGATTTGTATTGTTGTCTATTGTTCGGGATGTCAAGTTCTTTCGGGCTGGAACGCACAATTTACAAAGCCTACATGTATGTCAATAAATGTACAGGCTGATGTGTGCATATAATATGCATTTATTCTATTGCGCAAGTGTGTTCAGCAACTCAGTATGGACGGGGTAATTGGGAGAGGGGTGGGGGCGGTTGCAGAAGGAAAATATTTATCATCAGCTTTTTTGAATTGTAAAAGATGGCTTTTTTGCTAGAAAAAAATAGATCCTCTGAATAATATAACATCCTCTTTACTTGAAGATACCATTTTATTGAAATGATTTATTGTTGTAAGTAGGCCTATATTTAACTTTTAAGAAGTTATGATATACGGTATACCGTAGGCAATGCCTTTATGTTGATATCTAAAGAAAATGTTTGAGTTGCGCCAAGGTTTTTATACCGTAATGGTTTTACTGATATTATTGGCATGTGTGATGTAGCTATCTACTGAAGATAGCAACGATGAAGGGTTGTTTATTTATTTGTTTGTTTGTTTAACCATGCAGAGAGTTGTATTAGATTATAAATAACAACTCCCTGGTTTAACCGTTCGGAACCACGCGGACACACACTGGGTTCTGATATGGGACCCAAGCAAAATCAACCATTAAGTAGGTTGAAGTAGGCATTTGTTTTTACGATTAAGCTGTAGAATCAGTCAAACTGCATGTTTCATCATGGACTTGTCTGGGGACGCATCATTAGATTTTCAGGGGGGGGGGGGTATAGGAAGTTTTTGGAAGAAAAAAAACACTCTACCCCCACCCAACTCAATATGCCGAATGAATGAAGACATTAAAAAATAAATTCCCACTTACAAGTTACAGCGGCCAAAACAATTCACCCCGAACCCAACTTCCTACCCCCCCCCCCTGAAAATCTAATGGTGCGTCTCTAAGTCCATGGTTTCATCAACATTATCAAATAGGCGCGGTTTTCCTATAATGATGCAAAAAACCGGTAGGCCTATTATAGCGTTATGGTGTAGAAGTCCCAAGTATGCAAATGATATGAATACAATACAATCATGCTGCTATCACACATAACACAAACACAGTTATAACGAACAACGGAACAAATCTCATAATCCTCATTTGCATACTTCCACACCATATACCAAAACAGCTCAAATAATATGACAAATCCACATTTTAATTCAAAAAGGTATGATACAATAGCGGTGACCATTACATTGCACAATTTCAACTTTAAATGCAAATAACAAGATTTAGTACAATGTCAATAGAATAACCAAAAGAGGTTCTTTATTATTGTATTGTGTATAGGGGTTGCCCATTGTATGACTAATACCCAAACCAAATTTATATATTGTATTTATTCGAGCTGTCTTGATTTAGTCATGAATTGGGATATACAATTCCATTAGTGAACTCATATTCATTGAACCAAAATAAACCCGACAAGCCTTTTAAAATTCCCTGTATTGTGTTTATTGACTATTGGTGTGTGTTTTAATTCAGGTTGCAGTTATTTTGGTTGGCTTCGTTGGTCTAATTCTTTGTAATATTTTGTCCCGTTCATGGTTTATCAATTCACAAGAACGTGTTAATGTGGATTGTATAGTATTGTTATTCCATTCTACCGCAACAATTGCACAATAGGCAATACACGTCAAGATGCACTTTAGCATAAATTACCTTAAAAGGGTACTTTGTCTTTCAGGAAACAGAAATATAAAATGTAAGGTCGAACTTGAAACATAAAATAACGAAACAAAATATTTCTCCAATAAGGCTTTGAGAAAATATACCAAACGCTTTTTTAGAGTTCACCGCCCCTAAACCTGATAAATGCATTTCATAAGGCCAATAGGCCTACGTGCCTCGTTCCTTAAAATTCCCATTGAAGTTATTTGTAATCCTAAAAATACTACAAGAAATCCAGGCCTATAGTATTACACACTGATTTCTTTTCTTTTTTAACCTCATATATAATCTTTATTTTTATCTACATGTATATCTAAACAATTGCTATCTGAATGTTACGTCAAATCATTAATAAATGATAATAAATATTATGATCACATGTATTAATGTAGATATCAATATCAAGTAGGCCTAGAGAGACTTATTTCATAATATTATAATCATGTGACGTAAAACGTGATATAACATATATAGGCTATTTTCTTTTTCTTCATTTCAAAACATAATGAACATTATTTATTTAACATTCCAGTTTACTTTGCAATGTTATCTAAATCTTGATGTTCTATTATTACCCTTATAGTTGTCTTTTCGAAACAGCAATAATTTCATAAATCTTAATACACAATGATAATCAAATCCATTTCTCTTATTAAACATTAAAATAAATGCATTCCTCTTAAAGTCTTAAACTCTTAACAAGATTTTTAGAATAACTTTTAAATAAGAGTCGAAACGCTGGGAATTATTACACTGATCCTAACCCTTCACTGGCATAATTTAAGTTAAGTAATAAGAGTTATTACTTAAGTATTTTTCACTTTTGAGAATTTCAAATCCTCTAATGTATAATCATTATGATGAATTACATGTGCAATCAATAATGACTAAGTGCTCTTAAATGGCCTCTTAAGTGAAACCATTGCCTTAATATTAAACAATGTGAGTTAGTGCACTGTTATTAAGCGTATATATATACGGAAATAGATAAGGTACTGTACTACGGTATGATCGAAAAGGTCTATTAAGACTATGCTATCTCGAATTAGCTACAAACCTGTTGGCCATGTAGGGGAGAGCGGGGAGTGTACGCCCTATGGGCAGGTTCGCCCACCACGTGATTCTCATCTTTGCGACCACTGGTTGAATTTGGCGAACTAACAATAGATAAAGTATGTTACAAGCTTCCCACATTAACGTGGCAGATCACCGTAACATATTTGTCAACGTATCATCCAAAAACCAGTTTTGCCTCACAAAAGTGAATTTTCTTCCATTTTTCATATTTGTTTTTGTTCCAAAGATATTCGTAGAGAAGGTTTTAATGTAAATTATCATTAAGTAGGTATAGGATTGATTATGGATTTGATGCAGTTAACAACCCATCAAATGTATGTGGGACATCATTGGTATATAGGTCAATGCACGTATTGCGCTATGGGCACATACGCCCTATAAATGGTGATGGGGCCGGTTCACCAATATACATGTAGGGATTTATATGATTTTGCATAATTTCAAAATTGAAATTTTCCTCTTACAGGATAATTGTAATAGTTATAATGAATGGAGTAACAATAATATTTGAGGAGAATATTTCAAAATGTGGTATTTCTTATTATTTTAATATTCTGAACGAGTATACAGTATGTTCCGCAAAAGTGCCCCCACCCCTATATTTTGGACCAAAAAATAACGAATCACTATGTATTGGATATCATGGTTGTGTACCCTAATTCTGAGCCTAGGGCGAACTTACCCCGGCCTGGGCGAACCTACCCCGGCGTCGGGCAATTTCGCCTTTTGAGACACCTGTCTTTATATCATTTACTCCTGCTTTTACAGTAAGGCCTAGAGTACTGAGATCATGGTCGTATAATAAGTAGCCAATATATCAATCTTTCGCATAATATCAATAGGTCCATTCAATCTTTAAATTTGGTGTCTCTAGAACTCTTCAAATGAAAATAGGGCAAACACTCCACGCTCTCCCCTATTAATATTATAGGCCTGCAATAGCACAAATATTCAATCGTTTGAATGCAATATAATTTTTGAAGATAAATAGAAAAGAAGGGCGAAACTTTACATAGAATACTTTATACCAGTTTGATCTTACCTGTGTTCAAACAATAATAAGTCCCAACTTACTGAAAAATACTTACGAATTTAAAACGTTTAAATTAAAAAAACAGACACAAAAATCCCCTAAACAAACAAACATCGACTTCCTTACCGATAATGTTTGTTTTTGTAAATAAGTCACACATTAGCGGTGTAGCTACTACTACTACTAGGTATATAAAAATCTAAGAACACGTTGCTATCTTCCGAAGATAGCACCTGAGATAGCCTATATGTTGCTATCCCCTGTTTGCAGTTATAGAATAATGTATACGCGAGATCCGTTGCTACTTATAATTGTACGCGCGATTTTGTTACTATCTTCAGAAGATAGCACGCGACGCGTGATCTGCTGCTATCTTCAGTAGATAGCACTATGCATGTTGCTATCTTCAGATGATAGCACTTACGATACGTAAGTTGCTATCTTCAGTAGATAAAGGCTATAGCACGCGTGGTCTATTAATAGTTATATCATCATAAGATAGCGCATGAGATTTATTGCTATATAGGCCTACATGTACTTTCAAAAGCATCAATGTTCTCCCGTCATTTTGTGGCTATTAATAGCTATACTGAAATGAGCCTTTTCGGTACACATTGTGTAGATGTACCGATAAAAACGTGTTAAATATACTTAAAATGTAACAACTAACGGTTTCCCTCACACTCTGACCTTGATAAATAAATCGATGATAACGATAATTGTATAAATGGAAATATATCGATTGATAGTAAACAAGCTCTATGTGGTCTGGTAGGTCTGGTATACACTACATGTATAGGCGTAATGCCTGATGCAATAAACTAGGCTAAAGGTCATGTGCTGGCCGTGGTAATATGAATGTCAATAAAACAACATCGCAATGATCATGATGATGCATGACTCCAGTACATTTAGGTGAAGAAATGTCTTTGCATGAATTCAAGCGATTTTATACGTTTGCTATTATTATTATTGTCATACAAATTTACCAATTGTTGTCATACATGTTTGTTAAAACGACATTATTGATTATTTTAGCGAGGAAATGCTTTATAATCGATAGAAATCAATGACGTCATTATAATTGTCGCTTTTAATAATAGAGCCATGCTTGAAATTACTATGTAAAGTAGACACACCCATGAACTCATGTTTTCTGGTAATTGGTATTGGTTCCGGGTACATATAGGTGATAGGGAGCAAAGAAAAGTCTACTTTAAATGCTTGTGACATTTATTTGTAGTAATTGGGATTCACCATCTCATCATTTCCAGGCCACAAGAACTCTTTGGTTATTTATCGAATAAAAATGGTTAGGTGAAGGGGTAATTTTCAGTTATACATGCACCCTTTCCCTTCTCACACCTGAAATCGTTCAAATGTTGACAATTAGCCTTTTGTGTCTATAAGGATAATGAAACTTAATGAGACTGATAGTGATAGGGGCATAGGGCTAATGAGGCCTATTATTAATTATAAGATCTGTATTTTGGCCTGGACATTTTGTAAAACCTATCAGACACAACTAACAACCATAATTCTATAAAAGCTTATGCCATACATGTAGGCCTATACAGTATAATTCTACGAATTTCAATATTATGATAGACCAAACAATCGCGACAACAGTTAGCAGCTGTCACAAACGTGTTTGTATGTAATTATACACCCAAAATAGTATACTTTTATATCAGTGAATTCATTTTTGTTACCGCTAAATACGTGAATCTGAGGTTATTTTTACTCTTTGTCGGATGTGATGAAATGAGTTTGTTGACCGTTCATACAATAATAATTATTCATGGTATTGGTAGGCCAGTCACTAGGCCTATATAATCATGATAATTGGTCATCATAATTTGCTTTTCAATTGTTCACGATAATCTGACGATAGGTTTGGAATCGGAGTCAAATTGGAAACAACTCATTGTGGACTGATATCGGGCCCAATACAATGTCACTTCGAAGATAGCGACTTTTGTTATGAATGAACAGAGTATATAAGCAGCTATATAGCTGAGCATCGCTAGCATTAGCAACATCATTCTTTCGGGGCAATTAGCGCTATTACTATATTACTTAGGCCTATCCGCCTATCAGTATCACTCTAAATTCACTTATGTCATTATGGAAAATGTTGATTAATTCGGTCTGAGATTGTGGCGTCAGGTCCATGATATCTAAAAAGCAAGGATCCCGTGCTGCGCTTATCACTCTTACCATACTTCTGTTGAACAAGTTTAGTATGATAAATGGTTACTTTTAACACACATTGTTCATGAGCCGCCCCTTAATCTTTGCTATCTTCAGAAGATGGCAATTTGGTTTGTTCTGAAAGATGGTAAATTCAATTCCATACTCATAACCTCGTGCATTTGTACTGTATATCATCAGTATAATTATGTCAATAAATAAATGATTGTTTTTGGTATAGTGATTGATTTATGTACAGTATAGGTATAGCTATTAACTTGATAACCAGCCATGGTACTCAGCTCATTGACTAGAACCTTACTTAAAGTATAAATTGTAATAAATATAAGAGGACCTGACGTATTTATATTAGATATATTTAAAGTATAAATTGATCATTTTGTTGAGGACAGGTAAGGGATTTTCTACCAGATTTTAAATAACTGATTAACTGACCTCCTTTCAGAAATCGTCCCCTAAAAGCCCCCACCCATGAGATGATAAATCTTAGGTCACAACTCTAGTGTTAATGCTGTATGATGCAAAAGCAGTGTGGAATTTCTAGAAAGCCATGACTGGACTGAAAACTCTAGTGTTAATACTGTATGATGCAAAAGCAGTGTGGAATTTCTAGAAAGCCATGACTGGACTGTTCAAAACTCTAGTGTTAATACTGTATGATGCAAAAGCAGTGTGGAATTTCTAGAAAGCCATGACTGGACTGAAAACTCTAGTGTTAATACTGTATGATGCAAAAGCAGTGTGGAATTTCTAGAAAGCCATGACTGGACTGTTCAAAACTCTAGTGTTAATACTGTATGATGCAAAAGCAGTGTGGAATTTCTAGAAAGCCATGACTGGACTGAAAAATTACCATTTGGTGGTTTTAAAAATCCCTAATTGAAAGATAATATGACTTACATTTTTGAAACAGTGTAATAATTATAATGAATACTGCAACAGGTATAACTATAAGAACACACTGGTCTTTCTAAATTCTATTTTTCGTAGAGACCCACTATCAATGTTAATTAATCAATAATAATTGTAATTGAACCCTGGATAACAGGTGCTATAGTCATGTGCAGTATCAATTGTATGCCATACAGATGATTCGTTGCCATGGTAATCTAGTGTGTTTTAATATAATTATAAGATATGCTTTATAACTATAGCATTGTCCGCACATCATCGATTCTTCTGCAAACAGATATGCACAAGATAATTATATTTCGGAGCCCAATATTTTTTTCTCAAATGTGAACTGCCTGTAAATGGTAAACAATAATTTGAGGATCTATTTCTACCATGCCTATTGAAAATATCAGAGAATGCAATGTTAGGCTATGTTTCTAACCATTGGAACACAAACATAAAAAACATTCAAATAACAATAAGAAAACTGGTGCATAGTTTGTTCTTTACAAAATCATTTTGATTTTTGTTGTTGAACATTTGTGATTTTTGAACATTTTGGAAATTTTGGAATTATTTGAACATTTTGATGATGACTACTTCTTAAGGAAAATGACAAAAACGTGAAAAAGTGGATTGCACGCAAATTGCTTAATATGTAGATATTATTCATGTTATCATCATATAATATTGTTTTAATCCTCTATTCATACTTGTTTTCCTCAGCCAATGTGCTCTATCCATTCGGTGCTCTCCACGGTGACACAGATTTACCTAAAGAAGATGATGGTGGCCACCAAATAAGTATCGACGTAGACTTCCCTTTTTTCGATCAAAATCATCGATCTCTTTTTGTGAGTATTCATTTCCCCAATATGTACTGTAACACGGTCATCTTTCTAAACAGATGTCAGTAATATGTCATTACCCTAAAATATGTCTCCACTTCAGAATATATACTCTTTTAAAATGACGGTTCAAATTGACTTACATTGTAAGGGCGGTGTCATGTGCCCAACCTAAACAAATTTTAAACACTTTTTGATCCAAGTTGTTTTAAGAGTGTAAAGTATAAGGCAGCAATCAATCTATATTTGATTTTATAGTTGCCTTGTACTTGATTCAGTATGAGACATATAATTGAGACTATGGACCTACGGCACATAAATCTCCCGGCCACAGTTCGACATACGTGGGCGCACTTCGATCAGTCTGCACACGCATGCTTGAACTCACAAAATACTGCCAACCAACAACACCAAAGCACCCGATTGGTCAAATTTAAACTGAAGCCTTTTTAACGATCGTCACGCTGCGCCGTATCCACCAACGCAGTGCCCGCTGCGCCGTAACCACCGACGCAGTGGGGCGTGATGGTGCGTGGAAAAGCTCATGAGTTTTTCAGTTCTCATGTTTGAGCACCAACCAATCAGAGCCTTGAGGTCGAGATGACGTAGTGCGCACAACAGAGATTCCGGGGATCGTTTTGGGGTGAGGTTGAGCAGGCGTACTTTACGCGAGCTCAACCTCATGTCACTGGGTCCATTCATAAGTGCCAGTATATTGATCAGGATCCAGTGAGTAATTGTAGAACACCCTAATACTAGGGAATTTTATTAATAATTTGGTATGATTATTACAATTATTATGATGCATGTGTAGCTTACATCTTATAAGAGCTCACTTCTACATTTTTAAAGCTATCATCAGTAGATAGCACCCAGTGTCGTTATTATAGCACCCACTTTTCTTCATCAAATAGCACCAAGTGTTGTTTAATGCTCTCTTCACTATATACATTGTAGCACCTACATGTAGTGCCTCTAAATGCTACCTTCAATAGATATGATAGCATCAATTTTCTTCCGATAAATGTAGCACCAAGTATTATTTATGCTCTCTTCAGTGGTGCTTGGTGCCTTCAATGCTATATGGCCATGTGTTTTGAACTCACCACCCAAAAAAGGTGGTAGCGTCGCATTTTTGGTGACGAATTATCCATCTCTCTCTATTAACTCCAGTGGCGTGCGTATCTGGGGTCTTTTTCAGGGGGTGGGGGGCAAAGGGTATTTCCCCCCGGTGAACACCAGTTCTGTTGCTGGGTGATTTTTCAGGTCCAAATAAGAGTACTTTTTCCCCCTCCCCCGACACGCACAAGAACATAGCCTCGGCGGTATAGGGTTAATCAAAATATGAAGAAAAATAATTGATATTTTTTGAACATTCTTAATCACAACATGTTAGCATTAGGCCCTATCTAAATCCCAATATCATATTTGGATTCCTTGTGAGATTTCCTTTCAATATATACTTTTTATGGGGTAAAACAAGTACAAATGTAGTTATTGCGATATATGCTTATTCGAATCTCAGATGGTGTAAAATGCAACGGGGAAGGGTGGCGAGTTCAAAACACATGGCCATGTATCTTCAGCAGTATCTTTAGTCTGCAAAGCGTTCTTTTCTTCAGTAAATAGTGCCAAGTGTCTTCAATGTAATTTTCTGTTAGTATTGTAGATAGCATTAGTGTCTTCCATGCTGCTATAACATCAGATGTCTTTACTGCTATCTTCAGTAGATAGCACCCAATGTAGTGAATAGCACTCAGTGCGATAACAACAGTGTATAGGTGGTACTGGAATATCTGTACCATATAGGATTTTTCTTCTTCAATCTTTTTGTTGTTAATACATCATCGTTATCAAACAAATATCTGACGTCTCTGTCTGATTTGCTGTAGACACAATAACAAGGTGAAACCTACTCCACATTGACACACCCTATGTCATTGGGCTATTCCTTTTGAAACCCATTCCCCCTATGGAAGATATGACCTTAATCTTCCATACAGGGTGTGTAGATTTGAAAAAGAGTTACCCATGCAAGTAACCCAATTTCAAATTCACATTCGTATGTGGGGGAAGATAAGGTAATGGTAATGTCTTAGGGGGTGTATGGATTTTAAATGGAATAGTCAATTTTGCAGGTGCATTTGAAACATGTACCCGTTGTTTTATACAGGAAAGGCTTGTCAAGGGATTTCTAATCTATAAACACCTTGCATGTTTTACATGAAAACAATATCTTGATGCTAACCTTTATGATATGCATATACAGTATACTACTATAGACCTCTCTGCCTAAAGGGATAAAATTGTTTGATCATTACATGCTAATATATATGATAACGAGTGTGTTTTTAAGAAAGCAAATTATTCCTTGTTTCACCTTTTTTTATACATTTCTATCTATGCCACTTTATCAAATGTCCTGATGCTTCTTCTATGATACACTGTTACAGATCTCTATGCCCTAAGGTGACAAAAACATGCCCTGTTTTACAGGCCCGATCGACTCTTTTAAAAAAAAAATATTTGTTACAATATTTTTTTTGAATTTGAATTGTTTTTTGATTTTTTGATTTTTGATTTTTTTTTAAATGGTTGAAAATTCACCAACATTTTGTAAACAACTGACCAACCCTACCTAATCTGAGCGGTCTATTTGCCCAGAGGACAGGTGTTTTTGTTGCCTAAGGCCTAAAATTGTTTGATCATTGCATATCATAATAATAAAATAAAAAAATTAAATTATGCCAAATTAAACTTCAAAATGTAAAAGGAGTGTACTAGAAAAGGCTAAAAGCAAAAAAAACATAAATTGAACATTTTTTCCGCAACCATAAAAGAGGTGCATTATATGTTAGTTAATTGTTTTTTCTCCTTTATTTTCAGATAAACACAAATGGCATCATATCATTTTTAGAAAACGTCTTAGAATACACACCAGAGAGTTTTCCACTCGGTGACAATCGCAGAGTCGTTGCGCCTTTCTGGGCCGATGTCGACACATCAACAGAGACGGGCGGTGACATCTGGTATCGTCAGATAACCAATGCAACACAGCTACAGGATCTAACAGAAGAAATAATGAGAGTGTTTGCAGTGGATTTTGCCTTCCGTCCTTTCGTTGCCTCGTGGGCGCTCGTCGTCACATGGCATGACGTGACGTTTTACAACAAACATGGCTCTGTGATTGGTGATCAGGTAGGGTAATATAATGATGACATGACAGACATCTTTTAAGCAACTTGTATTAATAATACAGGTTGCTTAAAGGGGCATTGAGAGATGTATCGATATACTAAATGAGCAAATAACGTAAAGATAATCATCAACATAGCCCAAATCCAGAATGTAATACAATTCCGACATCGCCTTCATGCCAAATAAGCAAATAACGGCACTTCCGGGTTGAGATTTGCCGCTAAAGTCCTTGAGTAAAACGATAGCATAACTTCCGAATTCAGCACCTAGTTTCGATATGATCATATTGAAATCATGAAATTTTATATGATAAACGGCGAATGATAAATGGCGAATGTTGGTAAACTGTTTCAGATGGTAGTTAGTATATATGCCTTAGTATTACTTTGAGTTTGATGCAAAAAACCTGATTTCCAGGATAATTGAGGGCGCACTCCCATACGTATCTCTCAATGCCCCTTGAAAAGATAGTGGTGGTTGCATAAAATATGGCAGTCGTCACATTTTTAAAATTTGGCATCTGACATGAAAAAACACCACATATAATATACCCAACACCTATGGCAGCATGTGTACAACAATTTTTGTTATATAATAATCCAATTTTACTTTACAACATGCAATGACACTCAACAGGTTTAAAAGAGCAAATAGTATTTAATTTCCAATTAGGACATAATGAAAATTATGTATTGTGCAATACACAATACATAATTTTAATAATTTTGAAAATAATTGCATAATATGCAGGTAAATATTTTGACTAGTGTCTATAATTTTGGTGAGGGGATGTATTTGAAAGAGGTAGAAAAGAGTATGCTAAAAGCCTAAAACATAATATAGGTACCTCAAGTATTTTACTAACCTTTGATAAAAAACAAATTACCAAGTAAGTTACTAAAGTAAATAAATTTGTTTGTTATGTTATCATTGCAGCCTAAGAATACTTTTCAAGCAGTGCTATTAACAGACCAGGTTCATTCATTTACGATATTCAACTACGATAACATTGAGTGGACGACAGGCGCCTCCAGTGGCGGTGACAAAACCACAGGTCTGGGTGTTGGCGACGATGCAATTGCCGCTCAAGTAAGTATAAAATATAAACTTATATGTGACGCGATGAAGAGGAATGAGTCGGATGTCGACCCTGGTCGAAAATGAGTTTTTAATACGGTTTTAACGAAGACACCTAGAGCTTTCAGAAACTGAAAACCCCATGTCGATACGACGTTTTGTTCCAAAGTTATGTCAAATTGTATACATGAATTTCCATCAAAACATATGTAAGCCGCCATTTTGAATTGGCCATATCTCAATTTGGGATTCCCCGACATCCGACTCATTCCTCTTGATCGCGTCACATATGTAAATGTCCATTTTCTTTCAAAACCAATGTAGCTGTTAAAATACACCAACCTAACTGTTTTGAAATGACAATCTTGCGCATAGTGTATAACAATTCCTTGACATACTGTATTACAAAAAGTCAAGAGGAGAAAACAATCAAAAATAACAGATAAGTGAATTTTTAATGACCATTTACAATCTGATGAATCTATTGTGGACAACCTAACAAGAAAGAACACACACCAAACAATATCCTGCCGTTATGTTCAAATATTTCACCCAAAATCAATTTATTTTGGCACTTTGATTTCAAAGGTAAGTAACAATGCAATGTATTACTTTTCAATACATGTTTAACAAAGTATCAAACCTTTTAAGATTTTAGGGTTGATGCAAGTTTCTACACAAACCAAAAATGATAGGATTTGAATGCCCATTTACAGGCTGTAGGCTTGGATGAGTTCTTATCCAGGAATGGCAACAAAGATCTACCTTTTAGACACTGATGGCTGGTTTATTTAATTAACTTTTGAATGAATGAATGACCCTTATCATTTAAAAAGCATTTAATTTGGCGTGTCTCTATTTACCATTAACACCATCAACAACTTTATTAGTAGACACTCTCGTAGACACTGCCTAGATCCTTTTGGGTTTTCTAATTTAATCCACCACCAAATCTCATTGTTGACAGTTGAGAGTGGGGAGAAATTGTACCCATTGTCTCATTGTACCCACACACAACTTCCAAGTTATGCCTGACCTCCAATTAATAGTCTTGGACCCCCCCCCCCCCTACACACTAGCAAAAATCCCTGAGTTCGATGAAGCGCTAAAGAAGATAAACTAATGAAGGTGCATAGTGTGTACGCTCCGCCCTTCATTGAACGAAGATTAAAATCAGCTTCATTCGATGAACCTCGGGAGGTTCTTTCGACGAAGATACATGTTAATTCAATGAAGCTAATGTGTACGCTCGCTTCATCGAATGAAGAAGTCATGCGGAACGAATGGCATTCATGGAGTCAATTTCCGGTATCACATGGTAACCATCCTTAATTCTATCTTCGTTAATAATTACTAATGTGTGCGCATCTCGATCTTCGTTAGTTCATGGTTAGCTGTAATGTGTACGCTCTCTTAATTAGCTAATGAAGATCAACTAATATTCATTGAAAGAAGCGATTCTGTAGTGTGTACAGGGTTTTTGGTCATTGACTGTCCACTAGCTATAGCGCAAAAGAGTACAAAAAAACACTGTTTTTCATCCCACAGCACAATTTTTCAAAAGTTGTTTAAATGTCCATTTACCAAAAATCAACGAACTGCATCGCTGTTGAAATGTTTATTCTAGATCTTGTTTAGTTTGAATTTATTTTTTTAATGAAAAATGATGTTTTAACAATTAAATAAGAAATGTGTAAATATCGAAAAGTGAAAAACTTTACATAGCCCAGCATTTTGGTTAATTTTTGAACGTATATGGCATATTTTTGTTCAAAAGAGCACCTTATGCCCAAAAAAGCACTTTTCACAAATCAGGCAGTACATTTAGTGCTTTTAAAAAGTGTAAATTCCCTATCCCTACATTAGTATACTCGCACCAAAACATTGAAAAAGAATGAGATAGCTGTTATGGCATGACCCTGAAAGACTTTATTGTCTTTCTGTGCAAAATAACTACCCATTGTGTGTTAATGTTCAAGAGTCTTTCTTTCCACAAGTTTAACATTTCAAATTGTAACACAATATTGTTTTCATTCAAATCTTGTTTCAAAACTGTTTCAAAACTTTGATCAATTGTTTGGGCCAATGGTGTCACGCTTAACATATGACTATATTTCAAACAGATTCTCATACAAAAAGCCTTGTTAAATTCACCTAATGCTATCTTCAGTAGATAGCACCCATTTTATAATGGCCAACATCAAAGTTGCATGGTTGTCGAGGACACCCAAATTAATTTTGTTTTGCACCCAAATCAGTGTGACATAGTTCATGGATGACCCATTCCAGTCTGTGGTGACTGGTGGGTGTACACTGGTACATGTATGTCTCACTTGATTTGCCGCATTGAAATTTCAGACTGATTTGACCTTTAAGAGACCAGGGCCGTCAGCAACTTTTGCCCAAGGGGGGTGCGTTTTCACGATTTTTTACCGGAAGCAGTGGCAGGGGTTTTTTTTCGTAAAAGGTTGCCCCAAAAATTTTCCAAGTCAGTCACCTCGTGAATTTCACGTAAGGGGGGGGGGGGGGGGGGGGGGGGGGTGAAGTCAAAAAAATTTGTACGTCAAAAATTGCACGGACACAAAATTTCCCAGTCCAAAAAGCACTGTAGTCAATGTTTTATGAGTAGTTTTACTATCATTGAAATTTGAAACTAAGAAAAACGCACCCCCCCTTCTGACGGCCCTGGAGACCGTGGGATTGATATCGACGCTATTCTGTCTAACCTTGTATGTTTTTCTGGCCCTTCAGCGTGTATACAATAAAACTGCCCAATTGCTTTATACATGTTCAGGGGCAAGAACCCTTGCGTTTTTTATTTGTTGCCATTTTCGCAATGTTTGATCCATGTTTAAGGGTTTTCTACCCCAAATATTTGACTGATTTGTTTGCGAAACAGGGCCAGAGTTTGGAGATTTCCAGCACAAAACCACACCTCTAGTTTAGGGATTTTTTTGTAAAAAGCGACTCATCTAGGCGGCACATCCTAATATACCTTATATACATGAATACCCCCATCCCCGCCCCCTCTGGTTTAAGGAAGTAAAACATGTAATTTATACTCCCTAGTTGCCATTACTCAAAAAGTCAATGTGCACCGTTTTGCGAGCAGGCCTTTTTTCAGTGTAAATTACTTGGAAAGTAATTAATGGTGCACTATATTTTATAGAGTATTCTTATATAGTGAGTGAGTGGTTTTTATGTCAACAGGCAATTTGATTGGTTTTTGGCTGATTTTTGACAGATCCGCACTATATATTATGAGACGATAATATATAGTTTTCAGTTTATACCTAATGCTTTTTCTATAATAGTGCAAGTCTCACATTCATCATAGGAGCCTTTGAGTGAAACCAGTGACAGTATAGTCACTAGTGAAACAGACTGTTGTGATTCATTATGGAGTCATTTACCTATCTTTTTCTTTTTTATGTAATTAGCCATTATCATATTTTTACTTGTTGGCATTTACTTTGTACATACGTACATTCACCTACAGTTGTGTGATTTTCATGCTACGCTGAGTTCTTGGTCAGGTGCCAAACAGTTTGATGAATACAAATGCTAAACCATTAATTGAAATGAAAAATAAGCAACGATATGATTTTCCGCAACTTTTAAATACAAAATCAATGAATTACTGGAAACAAATTGTGTGGGATTTTTAAGTGAATGATTGGAATCAAGATTGCGTACATTGTACCACACCTACATGTATATAATATGAACTTCAAATAAGGACAAAGATTTTATGAATGGCCACAATTTTGTAACCCTATTCCGTTTACAGATTAATTTTAAAATGTACCAGTTTCTGAAATGATATTGTTAGCACTAATTAGAGACTGGTACCAGATGTGATGGGACTTGAATAGTTAGAAATAAGTGAACGCACCAACATAAATGGATTGTGTAGGAACTATACTGTATCAGTGTAAAACAACTTCATTTTGCTAATTTGGCTACGTAACCTAATTCGCCAAAATATATTGCCGCCAATTAAATTATTTATAAATTCAATTGTCACAAAAATGAACTGAATGCTTCTAAATTTAGTGCCATGAAATTAAGTTATTTTACAGTATATTGGTGATAAACTGTGTGATGGTTGATGTAAAATACTCTTTAAATAAAACAGGTCTGATGACATGATTCAGGAGACTTTCCAGAAAAAAAGAACATCTCAGAGACGAACATTTGCATTAGTCAGACCAGGTTTTTGAAAGAAAATGTCTTATTTTGAGAAATGGAAACTTGATAAGACAATAATATCCTTATAATCAATATTCCCCTTAGTTTTATCAGGTACATATGTTAGAATATATAAAAACAAACTGACTTGAACTGAATAAAGCAAACTTGAATGAACACAATGATGGTGCATTATATATGTATGTGATACGGTCTGTTTACCGCTTTGTGTTTTATTAATACTGTGAACCAGGAAAGGAGTCTCTTTCACCTTTTCTGTGTGAACATAGGTTGAACCACACAATATCCCAAATGCTTTGTCACAAAATTGACAGTGAACAAGATTGACCTGTACTACATGTCATTCAATGTATAACAATTGGCAAATAAAGCTGTAATTCAAAAGAACAAGGATAGAGTGCTTGATATAGAAGGTTTTTGTATTATTGTTATTTTTAATTTGAATTAGGACTATTTTCACCAAGTTTCAGTTTTTATTGAAACTGCTCCCAACAAGGCCACGAATGCCCTGATTGCTGTGTGAAACATTCTGTAAAAGACTTACATTCTAAGATCATAACTTAAGACAACTCCATTTAATTTAGGTTCTGAGAATGTCAAATAGAGAATTTCAATAAATCCCCAATTTATATGAAATGTCACGATAATGTGATGATCTGGGTTTTGTACTATTTGTCATAGGCAACGAATAAAAGTAACTGTTCTACGGGCTAACACCCCTAACAGGTTGGGTCAGTCGGTCAGACTTTTTTTCTGTTCCTTTTTACCCTGCAAAGTGAACACAAAGAATTGAAAAAAATCTCAAAACGTAATAGTAAATTGTCATGCCAAAATATTGTTTGGGTCGGTATTCATGAGCATTCAAAACTACAAAAGTGAATGGAGCTTTTCTTTTTATTACCAAGGGTGGACACCTTAGCTGACAAAAATCAACCTACAGGGTGTCTAAAAAAACACGTGCACGTGTTTACCCAACTTATTGACCATGATCTTCTAGAATTTGGTGTAACAATTGTATACATTTTGATTGACTAAACGCTTAGCTTTCATATGCCGTTTATTTCAACTAATTTGGTTTTGTCAATCCTGAGATATGATCAATTAACTAAAGCTACCTAAAATCGACGTTGTGCCACTTTTACAGAAAGAATGCTTAAGATAAGCATTAAAACCCTCGTCCTCCTAAGGGAGGGTGGTCGCCGATTGCGCTAAAACGCAAAGAACAGTGACCTAGGGCATCTAGGTGATCGCTTTTACATCCCCTGCGCTCATTTTAACGAAAACAAATTGAGGGTGCCACCTTACGGGTAAGCCGTCAAAGTCCGATAGTGGTGGTGGGGGGGGGGGGGGGGGGGGGTGGTTGCCACCTTACAATTCTTTTAATCGCCATTTTGAAAAATATTTTTATTGTGTGGTCCTGAATATTATAGCATAGGCCTATGTTAGAAACACCATTTTTCTCACTTAAAGGGGCATTGAGAGATGTATCGATATACTAAATGAGCAAATAACGTAAAGATAATCATCAACATAGCCCAAATCCAAAATGTCATACAATTCCGACATCGCCTTCAAGCCAAAATAAGCCAAAAACGGCACTTCCGGGTTGAGATTTGCCGCGAAAGTCTCTAAGTAAAACGATGCATAACTTCCGAATTCAGCACCTGAGTTTAGATATGATCATATCGAAACTAAGAAAATCATGAAATTTTATATGATAAACGGCGAATGTTGGTAAACTGTTTCAGATGGTAGATAGTATATGCCTAAGTATTATTTTGATGCCAAAAAACTGATTTCCAGGATAAGTGAGGGTGCATTCCCATACTTATCTCTCAATGCCCCTTTAAAAGCAAAAAACGGGTGAAATTCTGATATTTGGAACTTTTTTGGCGAAGATTTCTATTTTGGCCTATTTCACTATGTAGCGAATACGGCGGGATTTTGAGGTCGGCCATGTTTGGTGACGTCATGCGTATGATGTTTATATACTTGTTTTGGTGTTTTGGTATGTATGGATAGAGGGAACCTCTAGCTATACCATGGTACCCAAATAAGCATACTCTGCATTTCGGATTAGATTTGTTTAGGGGTGGTAACAACCCCCAACCCCCTCTCCGGAATAACCCTTTCTATTCATTGCAAACTGTAAAGTGGCACAACGTCGATTTTAGGTAGCTTTAGTTAATTGGTCATATCTCAAGATTGACAAAACCAAATCAGATGAAATAAACGTCATATGAAAGCTAAGCGTTTAGTCTATCAAAAGGTATACAATTGTTACACCAAATTCTAGAAGTTCATGGTCAATAAGTTGGGTTAACATGTGCACGGTTTTTATTGAGACACCCTGTATTGCATTGTATGCCTGAAAGTGAAATAATTGAGATATTTTGGGGTCTATGGAACAACTAAAAACAACTTCAAAAAAAGAAAAGGAAAATGTGTTTCATACATATACTATAGTATAGTACATAAAAGTACTGGTAAGTAATATTCAACCATCTTGATAGTAATAATTTGATTTTCACATTTTCAGGTTGGGTTCAACGCAGGGGACAACAAGAACTACTACTCTGTTCCTAATTCCCGAACCAATGCCATCGTCAACATAGTGCGCACCACCAATGTGGGGCGCCCTGGTAGCGAGGGCCGATGGGTGTTTAGAATAGATAACAAAGAGATAGAGGCTGGAGGCTGTGAAGGAGCTAGTTCTTGTAAGTTGTGAGACTATATTCCCTCAACCTACACCATGCACTCCCCACCTCAAACAGTAGTTTATTGGTTGTTCTAGGGGGGTATTTAGAAATAGTGCACTTACGTCCCTCGCATACATCAAGTCTTTTGACAGAATTCAGTGCATATCATGATGGGTCAAATTTTTACAACTTTTTTTAAAGGTTGTATTTATAGCTGATGCCATCCTTAATCATACGACCCCTTGTTTTAGTAGTGTACAAACCACCACTAACAATACAGACGATAATGGAGACACATTTGCACAAGTCTGCACTTTCTATGGGTTTGATATATGAAATCACAGATTATCCATCAAATTATGGTGATACAAAGTGTAAATATTAAAATCAAATTTGTTTGATTCCACATCTGTCATTTGCAGCTACCTTACGGATTTCCCCAGAGATGGTCTCCATGTTAGGCGGTGAGGTCCTCTCCATCTCCGGCCCGTGCTTCGATCCCAACAGCGACGTGTACTGCCGTATGGACGGGCACTTGATTCAGGCCAGCTACAATTTTGCCCGTGACCCGTTCACCGTGCGATGTCCGACGCCCATCTTCATGAAACTCGGGGCTATGCCGGTGGAGTTGTCGAAAGACGGAGGAGTGACTTTTGTGAATAACACAGGGTATATCTCTATTGGTAAGATGGTGTCCAAAAAGTTGTTTTTGAAGAAAAAAATGTTGTAAATTTCCATTTCTTTTCAGTTCTACAGTTTCATGGTTACCTATATATAAATCACACATTTTGAAAAAAGAATCAAATTGAAATTCAGATTTGTGTTTAGGTAGTTCACTGTTTAGCATCACTTTCTAATAATCTTAGTGTTCAATGTTGAATCACATAAAGAGATGTACTTTGACTTTAAACACTTAGATTATTAGAAAGCACTCGAATGCTACACATCGAACTACCTAAACACTAATGCGTATCTTACAATATGTACTTAAGGTTTATATTTTTTCCTTACATTTTCTCCACAGTCGGTCTTGAACGTCAGACACCCCGCGTAACGCGAGATGTTGTCAACGACATCTTAGAGGTCAACATCAACCCATCCAATTTTCCCGACCACACATCCATCCCTGGCAGTACACGTATCGACATTTATATCTACTCATACAAAGAAGACAAAACAACCGGCGAAGTTGTGCTCAAACCGGAGTTTGCCTTCAAGAAGAAATCGAGATTGTCGCAGACAAAGTTTCTCGATATCAACAAGCAACTGGCTAATGTGGATGTTGCCTTGTTGAGGGTAGTCGTAGCGGATTCAGTGGATGAAGATCGCCAAGATAGGTAAGTGAATGGATAGCCATGAGTATAAATGCCAGCTAGGTGATGCCCAGCCTGTGATAACCATGTTATATCCATGTGATGCCCATAAGCCATGTGATAACCATGAGTAGCCCATGATATCCATGTGATATTCATGAATAAGCCATGTGATACCCATGAGTAGCCCATGTGACATCCATGAATAACCCATGTGATATCCATGAATGACCCATGTGATATCCATGAATAACCCATGTGATATATATGAATAATCCATGTGATACCCATGAGTGTCCCATGTGATACCCATGAGTGTCCCATGTGATACCCATGGACAACCCATGTGATAACCATGGGTAGCCCATATGATATCTATGTGATTGATACCCATGAATAATCCATGTGATATCCATGAGTAACCCATGTGACATGCATGTGATACCCACGAATAACCATGTGATATCCATGTGATACCCATGAATAACCTTTACCCATGAGTAGTCCATGTGATACCCATGAATAATCCATGGGTAGCTCATGTGATCCTCATGTGTGATACTGATGAGAAGCCCATAATGTGATACTATGCAACAAAGCTTTAGTTATAAAACTTTCATTCAAATCGAGAGTCACAAAGTATTAGTCACTGCTTCCATGTTTGACATAATTTTCTTCGGCAGACAAGTGTTGTTATTTTTCCCAATTAACCCAGGACACCCAGACTAGGAATTGCACTTTGAAATGATAAGATGTGAACGCTGTTCAAAATGACACTGGAAGAGAAATAGAATTGTTATAAAATACCAAAAGTGACAACCATCTAAAATTGACATTTTCTTCTGCCTACAGATGGGTGAATGGTGTACGGGAATCGATAGCCAACACCCAACCAATCGCTGCAATATGGAGTATGCCTTACAATGCTAACCCAGAGGAACTATCTGATGCACAACAATGGTGCCAGGAGTGGGAAACCCAAGAGAGTGTCCTAGATGTCCGGTCTGATGATGTCATCCCTTGTCCCTGTACACTCCAGCAAGCCGTAGCCGATATCGGGAGATTTGAACCGGACCCCTGGTGCAGCATGACCAAGGAGGACATGGAAGGCAACTGTCGGTATAGACCATTGGCAAAACATTGCATCAGAGCTAGAACAGCTAGGTATGTCAGCCTTGGATCTTATACAGTCTATTTTATAGCGCTACATATTATTGAAAAAGGATCGTTGAATATACCGGTTTTATAAAGACCAAGTAACCCCTGGGTATCTGTGAGTGCTTAATTTTTGGCAAATTTTGATAGGCCTACTTGGATAATGAAAGCAAACAATTTTTGGAAATAGAACCCATACTCTAATATTTGTTCATGAAGCTTTAGTCTTCCTCCCAGAAGCCTATAAAAGCTAATTTGTGGTGTCAAGATTTATCTTATTTTTTAAGATGGCCTACATGTTGAAGAATGCATTCTTTTCTTCTGTTCTGGCTAAGATGGTACGAATCGTATTTTATAGTTAGGCGACACACAAAAGAATACCTGTTTTATGGGCCTGAATTCACAATACACATCCGGGGATATTTTTTGAAATATTTGATTTTCTTTTGTTTTTAATTAAAAATATTAACCAAAATTAAAAAAATTATCCAACACTTTCACAAACATTTTGAAAAAAACAAGAACAAAATCACAAAAAACACACAATTGACCGACCCTACCTGAGAGGTCTGTTTGCTCCATTTTTGTCATTGATTTATTAAGGATGACTTAGGGACTACATGTACAATCATGCTCCAAATAAAGCAGGTTTTTGGATCTAATGACCACTAAAATTTGGTGAATAACGTCACAAGATTTTTTCTTAATACTGCCCACTGTTCTTTTGATTAAGGCCGACCACTTATCTTTACGTTATATATCAATTTACACAATAGTGGAGAGGGAAGAGGCCAACTCTGCTGCTACGCTAACGATGACAACCTACTCATTCTCCAAGACGTACCTGATGGTGGTTTTGTGCAACGTAATCATCATGGGGGTTTCCTCCCGGTGGCAAGTCCGGGAACTGTGCCATATCTGTCAAATTTGTACAACGACCGTGTGCCATGGGAGCAGTGTTGCCCTCGTAGTTATGACATGGAAAGCTGTGATTTATTTCGTCAGAAGCGGCCGTCCAGTGATTGCAAGGAATATCAATCTCCGAAAGCCGGTATGTGCGGTTTGAATTGAATGAAATTATTTTACTGGTCTGGTAACTGTGAACAAAATCTACACATTTTCCCTCAAGGAACCTTGGAATTGCCCTCAGGGCTAACTCCCTTGTTGTGTAATTCGTTGCTTCAGGAGAAAATCAGTGATGTAGTGAGGTTTGGAGGCTACTGGGACAAGGATATATTCTGATAAATCCTTCTAGAATTTGAAAAATCTAATGACTAACTCCAACAACAATGAAATCCCATACCATTTTGGGAATTTGACACCCGCATGAAAATCTTATGAATTAAAGGTGTACGTTTCGATCACTTTTAGATATTTTTTCACATCAACATATGATATCAAAAGAAAACCCGTATTTTTCTTGTTATTTCTGTAAAATCTTAGGCGCAATATATGTTCCATTTAGACATTATAGGCCAAAATGCAGTGAATTACCGCCAAAGGTGGTTAACCACCTGGCTAGTTTGTGCGCTACTCAATGGGCAAATTTCATGTCACCTTTTTAAATAAGAACCATTGGAGTTATGCAACTCAAACTTTGGAATATGACTATTTTAAGGATGACTCTTCATGTATAATAGTAAACATCAAGTTGAAAATTGGGCCAGAAATTGGAAAATTGATATTTTGAAAAATGGATATTTTGGACTCCTATGAAGAATATGATGACTGGAAAATAAAATAAACAATGTTGGTATTTTAGCATCCCCAACAAGTGTTTAACCAGCTGTCCCCTGGTGAAAATGTTTCTCATCTTGATCGTATCATTTAAATAACATAGTCATAATAATTAATATCCAACCGGATTTCCCCCCCCCCCCCCCCCCCCACCCCCCCCCCCCCTACAATATAGCTTTTAATGACAATGTTTTTACATGTTTTCTTCGTGTCACAGCTACTGTCTTTGGTGATCCCCATTTTGTAACCCTCGATGGATCGGACTACACCTTCAATGGATTTGGTGAATTCATTATACTCCGTGCGGCAGACCCGCAGGTTACACTGCAGGCCAGGATGGCTGAGACTATGACAGATGGTAGGTGAACAATAATTGATGGACAATATGGCTGGACCAACAAACAAAAAATCATATTCAATGTAACAATTATACAACTTTAACCCTGATACCCGGGTTGGAATTGGGGATCATTAACACTACCATGGGAAAGAACGGACAACATTTAGGAGGAAGAACAGTCTCGCCAGTAGCGGCATTCATACCTAACCTTAGTACACTTCGCCAGGCAGTGGCGGCACCAACCTCATAATTTTTTGGGGGCAAAAGGGGGGGGGGGGGGGGGGGGGAAGACAGGGCATGAAAAAAATGATGTGCACCAATTTTTTTGTGCCATTTTATGCTTAAATTGTCAACATTTGGTCTAATTCAACCTAATTTAGGTGCACACATCGTGGAAAAAAAAACTTTTTATGCTAAAATTGTCTAATCCTTTTCTAATTTTGTCTAAATTGAAGAAAAATTTGTTTGGGGGCAATAGGGGGCCCCTTGCCCCCCCCCCCCCCCCCCCCCCCCCTGTAGTGCCGCCACTGTCACCAGGGTGTCACGCTCCCAAAATCAACCTTTTCATCTGCATTTATCACCATAGTGATCACAGGGAGATAGACTGTGGGAGCCAGTGCTGCTTTCAGTATAGTTTTCAGATTTTTTTCGGTGGTGTTCAGATCTTTAAGGGTGAAATAAGCATTTCATTTGGCTTGCTATGATAATATAATAATAATGGTATATGACATTGAAAGGTGCTATATGTGTAGCATGCTTAAAAGATCTTTTCTTGTTACAAACATTATATGGTCCCAGATGTCACCTCAAAATGAACCTTTTTGCCGACTTATGTTGTGGGTATTATGAACTTGTGAGCTCATATTAGAAGCATTGGTTCCTTATCTCAAAATCTTCTTACACACTAACAATGTGTTGGCTCATTCAGAATAGGAGATGGCTCTCATTGGTGTTCACAGGCCTTGAGGGCTTTGCTCTAAGTGGAGGTTTAGTTTCGCCAATATATGAAGCAAATGAGCACCGTTGATAGCTTACGTTATTTGTGTATCTCTAAAACTGTGTTTCACTTTTTCTTGACAATTTTGTTCCTTCGCTGAAGTGTACCTAGGTTTAAAGTGAACACAAACACTTCATTTTGATAGAAAATGATAATAATATACTTTTCTACTCTCCAAGAGCAAGAAAACTGTCTATCTACAGACCACAATCACATGGCTCTTCGTGCATAGACTGCCATGATACTTAACAACCAACTTTGCTGATTCAATCCTCACAGTTTTAGCTACCGGTGTTATCGCCATGGTAATGTCCTCCTCTGAATCTGACGTGGTGCAGGTCGAACTGAACGAGAGACGTGTTATGGACACATGGGTGAGGCGGCAAGGTACTGGGTCACAGACATGGAGTAGACTAGCGTTTGATCAGAGTGTATGGTGGGATGCCGAAGGTAAGTAAGGCCTAATTAAAAAGATAGTTTGATTATTTTCCACCGCCGCTCCTAATTTTCTTTTTGTGTATTCTAAATGTTACTGTGTAGAATTTGAGCATTCTACTGAATTGTTATTTGTAATTTATTTTGTCTTGGAGTTAACTTTGGAAAAAATAATTTTGTTTGAATTGTAGTCTTTCATTATTTGCAGAAATTCTACCCTTTTTTGTCTTTTCAATGAACCTGCTGGGTCAGGGATCTTTGTGTCTAGGCTTCTATTCTGCTAATATTCCACTGTTATATATTTATCAATCTTCTATAAAGTGTGTACATTTTTTTATTTTGATGTTTTTATGCCAGGTGTGACCATTGAACAAATAGTGTCCAACTCCATCGTCTCCGTCTTGATCGTCTTCGACTCAGGATTATCCATCACGGTGTCTGTGCCCATGAACGCCAATGCAATGAGCGTTATCATTGTAGCACCACCTAGTGTTAAGGATAAAACAAGCGGCCTATTGGGTACGTGGAATGACGACGCGTCAGACGATATACAGACGCCCTCTTCAGAGATCATAATAAATCGTGAGGATCCGTACACGTTACACAACATGTATGGCTTGGAATGTAAGTATACATTGCATTTCTTCTGTTTTATTATCCTGGGGGAACCCCTCATGTATACAATTTGTTAGTATACACACAAAATGCACCATGAAAAACCACCAAGATATGCAGTGGATTCTTAAAACCAGCATAACATACCCTTAACAAAAGAGTTCTTTTAGATAAATACATGGACATAATTATGGAACCGTGAATTATATGCACCATTAAAGTATATGTATTAAATAGTATTGGCCTTTGCCCTATTTCATTCATTCTTAACTCACAGGGGCAGTCCAACAAGCAGATTCGCTTTTCCGTTATGACATTGGGGTGAACCACACCACCGTCAACAGACTCGATTACGTACCGACTTTCACACTGGGGTCCAGCGTGCCAGAAGAAAAACTGGATGAGGTGTGCGAGAAGAGCAAGTTCTGTCGCTACGACTACCACAAGACCAACAATGGGACGACGGCTAAGAGCACCAAGGATGCAGAAGATGATTTTACAGAGACTGATAAAGGCACCAATCCTGGTGAGTGCATTTCTTGTTTAGGGCAGAGTACTATAGTTTGAATCACAATACCCTCAGACATGTATGCATTCCCATCTGAATCCCACAGAGACTCAGCATGCATTGAGTATCACTTGGGCATCATGCTTGTCGTCTATGTGATTCTGAGTTGGACTTTATAGTTGAGTTTATTTTCTGGGAGGGAGGTGTGTATACCTAAACCTTCTTGGAGATGCTTGGATTTATTTCTCTACATCAAGGTATTCACCCTTTGCACGGTCTGCCATTTGCGAGGAGAGCCTCAAACTGGTACCGCATTGAATGGGACTATAGGTCGGCTTGGAATGACGTCTTATACCATTTGTTTTACACGGCCTCTTACGATCACTAGGAACGATCTTGTGTATGGTTGAGTAGAGCTGATGTGTTAAAATGTTTTGCTTTGTTGACAACGGCAAATGACAATAATACCCGATGACGGGGGAGACCTATTCCATAACATTATGTAACTAGTTCGACTCCCTCTTCACAATATGACTGGTCATGCAGTGAGACAATGTGAAATGATGCAACACTTTAATTCAATCAGATTTCGGTTTAAGGCTCTCCTCGCAAATGGCAGATCTGTGCAAAGAGCAAATATAAATAAGTATACTTATCAGTTCATCTAACTCTGTGCAGTGAATATTGATGTCAGAGCGTATAAGAGTGATCTTTTTTTGTTGGTAATTGAACCCACTTCAAGTGTTTTTAATTAGGGTGACGACATATCAGATGTTGAAACCTATATTGTTTCATGAATTATGGAAATCTAAAACATTTACCAAATGCCAACTTATGATTGGTGAAACTAGTCAAAAAGATATACAGTAGGTAGTTTTAACATTACCCAATGCCTTTTCATCCCCAGTTTCCACCTGTGGGTATGTGACACCCCCTGACGCTGGCAAGAAAGATGGTATAGTCTACATAAACGGATCATCTGTTACATTTACCTGTAATATAGGTTATCGGTTAACGGGGGCGCCAGACAGAATGTGTGTATCGGGGGCATGGAGTGGTAACGCAACAGTTTGTGGTAAGGTCTACTATTACTTGTTTTGGGGTGGGTGGAAGGCTGGGTGGGTCGGAGGCTGGGGGTGGGGTGTGGGGTTAGGAAGGGAAGTAAACTTATAAGTTACTGAACAGATAACTAAATGTATGTTTCATTTTTGGGAATATGGAGTGGTACTAGTAGTACATATTAGGCCCAAGGAATTCTATTTAAGGGGGGTGTGGACTCTCAGGTACAGCCTCCGTAAAACTGCCATAACTTCTTCAATATTCATTTAATCTTTATAAACGTATACAGTTTTTTGCAGAAAAGGGTTCAATGAATCCAACCATAATAATGAAATTGACAATTTTGGAAAAAATAATAAAAAACACGTTTTTTGACCCATTTTAGGTTTGGAAAAGATAACTCAAAATATATTTTGTTACATTTTGTCATACTAGTTTTATGATAATCCTGATAACATTCCCCAGGAGCGTTTTTAAAAATAAAAAAATAAAAAAATATTTTTTGAGTTATAGACCAAGAAGTGCCAAAAAATGTGGTAAAAAATCACCAAAATGGTCAATTTCATTATCATGGTTGGATTCATTGAATCCTTTTCTGCAAAAAAGTGTAACGTTTATAAAGATTAAATGAATATTGAAGAAGTTACGGCAGTTTTACGGAGGCTGTACCTGAGAGTCCACAGCCCCCATCAGCCCCCTTAATGTATGGGGGCAGGGAGAGTGTATAGGAGGGGAGATAAGATGAAACGGTAACAAATAATGGACACTAATTATATAGCTTACTAAGATTGATAAATGAACATGTAGTGAAAATCACTGAAAGGAGTGTTAATGCTTTTGAGATTAGGCCTACTTGTTTTCTTAATTTACATTTCTCTCATGGGAAATAAGTATATTGTTACAGGTTTGTTTGTTTACACAGTTAGCTAGTTAAGGGGTCGTCCAAAATTATCGCCATTTTCACTTACGTACGCTTTGTACGTAACTGAAAATGGCGAAAATTATGGACGACCCCTAATGTAGAAACACACTTGTATGTTTCAAATTTATTTCCGACCGATACAACAACACATTTTCTTATTTTCATTTATAGAAAAAATTGATGAAGACACAACCCTCCTGATCATCATCATAGCGTCGGCCATTGGGGGCGTCCTTGTACTAGTCATATGTTTCTTCTGCATGATTTGCCTGTGCAGACGACGACGAAACAACGAGGGGAAGAAAAAGAAGCGCGACCAAGAAATGGGGTAAGAATTGGTATTTGTAATAATTTAATTAGGCCACTTTAAAAAAAGGCCTCCCTCCTCACTTTCTGGGATAAGGTCAACTTGTTTTCCTTTTTTTTCAAATTTCAAAACTTATTGAGTTTTGAATACTGAAATTGTAATTGGTTGATAGGCCTAATTGATTATTAATCAACTAAAGCCACTTTCAAGGTGTGTTTTTTTACAGAACTCTAGCCCGAGGGTTTAACCCTCATAAACTTAAACATGAAAAAGGGCCTCACCGTTTTCCTGATGCTGCAGAAAGATGCTGGCAATATAAGTTTTGCACGGAAACAGCCATATTTACATGTCAATTTCTTAAAAAATAAGAATAAACACCGCCTTCCCTCTTCACATTTTGAAGACCAGTGCTACGAGAATCTAATCATTTTCAATTTTGAGTGGCCTTAGTGCAAACACAAATGTATGTGGAATTGAATGTCAATCATTAAAGGTATGTAATTAATTACTTTTACTGATTTTGAAAACAATTTTGAATGCAGATTTTGACCTCCACTGATACACTCTTAGAAAAAAGGTTTCAATTTAAAAGGTAAAAATTAAAAACCTGGGACATTGTGGCATTTGACTGTTTGTGAATATAAATATCCTCACATTTGAGTTGTTTTACAGTTATATAGGCTAGAGCAAGCATGTGCAACCTTTTCTACCACCCGGGCCTCATTGTGATTTTGAGATCCATTCATGGGCTGCAGTGATTGTCAAACATTCCAAACATGTCCGGAGGAGGGGTAATAGGGGAAGGGGGAAGCTTAATGCCACTTCAGATTTGTATTCTTTAGCAGGAAATAGACACCATACAAATGAGGCATAGAGATGCACTGTTTTGTTGTTAAAGAAGAAATAATCCTCAGTCCATTGCTCATTGAATACCCGCTTCTCTTAAATGTGTAATTTCCTCTTTTTACTCGCTGTTGCTGCTGCAAGCGCCATCACGCCTCGAGTTCTATTTACTAAATGCAGCACGTCACCTACTAATTATAAGTCTAAAATCAATCCGCCATTTGTGTAATCTAGGGAGTTCCTGTTAAAATGGGCCGCATCAATGGGAATTTTGGGATTGCTTCGCAGATTAGAGGCCGGCGGGCCGCATGCGGCCTGCACACGCTTGGGCTAGAGGCATAAAAATGAGACACTTCTGTAATAATATATATTTTTCTATTTTTCTATTTTTTAAAACAAATACCACAATCAAATTTACCAATTTATGTTTGGTCCCATAGAAAAGGGATTTTTCTTGACCTAATACAGTATTCATGACACTTTGGTATGAGGAAAAGTTTTGTGTGCTGTGAAATATTGTATTTATTCTGATTGTATGTATCAATCTGTACAGGTCGGTGAACGGTCTCATGCATCCAGCAAACTCAAGTGCAACAGCCTCCCGTAACCATTCTGTAAGTTACGACAAACCGTTGCCGTTCACCCCGGAAGAAGAAAACATGTTCGCTACCAAACACAATGAGGTCAACATGCCCCTCCCGTTAACCCCGGACGAAGAACACGCCATCGCCAACGGATACACTACTGAGGGTCAGATCAGAGAAGCCAGAATATCCAACGGACATGCCCATGGTTCAGGCAACGAGGGCGCTAGGCACAGTCTGCAGCTTCCGGCTGGTGCAGTTGCAATTTTCCCACCGAGTAATGCTGACAGTAACGTCAACGGTCATGTAAGAGACGCTAGGCTGGTAGGCAACGGTCATGCTGTCGGCGGTGGCGCTCTAGTTGATGAACAAGCAGGTGCATCGTCAGGAGCCATACCACCACCACCGAAAAAAGAGCCAAAAAAGAGAGCAAAAGAGAACGACTACGATGATCCTGCCGCAGTACGTAGAGGAAAGACGAGGGCACCTAGCAATAGAATGAGGTTTGTAATCACTAACTAAAAAACTTGACAAGAAACTAATTGAGCTCACTGATAGCCATCGTCCCTGCACGTTGTCATCAATTGGCTTTACAGAATGGAATCAACCATGCGTTCATTCAGATTTTTTTAGATTGTCGAAGTGATGTAAACTTGCATGAATTATATGGGATTTTTATCTTTCTTTTATTGTGAACAAAGTTCAGCAGTCTGCCATATGATTCCAGCAAACTACGTCACATGCAGGGTCTCTACAAGTCCTTTACTTCAAAACTAACATATCTTAGGGAGTATCAATATTCCATACAAAAACACTGAATTCAATACCATCCTTTTGGAATGTCAGATGATTGAGCTAAGGTTGTGACGGGGGGGGGGGGGGGGGGGAATTGATACGTTGGTAACGATGTTATAAGTCTCCGTAGCAATTCTATATTCAGACTACACAACTCTGTGGCCCTTATTAAAACCTAACAAATGTTTGATTTATAGTGGTTTACCGACGTACAGAGAAGAATCCTCAGACGGTGGTGATGACTCGGAAGATGAGATTGCAAGAATAAAAGGTAGGATGTTATCATGATTAAAGGTATATTATGTGATCTTTTCCATGGGACGCCCTCAATCCTCGAAACAAATTGGAAGCAGATTTTCTTGCAGATTTACTTTTCTGATCATGAATCATAAATATATGCCAAGTTACAGAGCGATACGATTCCTAATAACCTCAAAATCATGGTTTAAAGAGTGAATTTAGAATATAAAATTTGAAATATAGATTGTACCGCTCGGTACAATCTATTTTTCAAACCATGATTTTGAAGTAATTAGGAATCGTATCGATCTGTTACTTAGAAGATCTTTATGATTTATGATCAAAAATGCAAATCTGCAAGAAAATCTGCTTTCATAGTAAAACTCAACGATAGAGGGCGCTACTTGGAAAAGATCACATAATATGCCTTTAATGGGTTGGTCAGAGTTTGGTGAGTTGGAATCAAGGCTGGATCTTTTTTCAACCAGCCAGTCAGGCATGTAGATATTCCACCAGTATACAGCCAGTGTAACCCACTTTTACACTGTGAGCTTGACAATTTTACCTGTCAGTCGGTCAGGTACTTTTGCATCTTCACCTGCCTGACGCAAAAGTTACCTGCTATGTGCGGGTGCAATTTCCAGGCCTGGTTGAAATTAGATGGTTGGTTGGGATGGGTTGAGTTTGGTTGGATTGACTTGGTTGGGTTGGGTTGGGATGGGTTCATAAGATGTTTGGGCTGGTTTCGTTTAATGAACTTGCATGGCTAGTTGGATAGCGTAACTATAAAACCAGAAATGTTTGTGTGCATTTAAATTGCGCTAATTTCGCAATGAGAATTTATTCACGATGAGAATTTATTCGCGAACATTTCATGCCGCGAATATTTCCAATCTACCTTGAAGCAGTGCATTGCAAAGTTACACAATGTAACTACAAAGATTACATTCGCTAAATTTTCATGCCGTGAATTAGGCCAGTATTGCCAATTCGTGAAATTTTAAACTCGCGAACATTTCTGGTTTTGGGATGATAGTGTGAGTTGTTGGGGTAAAAGCTGGTTTGTTAGGTTTGGGTTAGATGATCGGAGGTGGTTGGGTTATTTGGTTTATGGTGGTAGGTTGATTGGGTTGGTTTGGGTTAGTTAAGTAGGTTGGGTTGATTAACTGATGGGCTAAATTGGGTGTGGTTGAGATGGGTGTTAATACCGTATGTGTAATCACTACATTTTTCATAATATATACAGTGGCATAACCAGGGTCTTCAATTGGTGGGGCATAAGTTACTAATTTTTGTTAATATACATGATTTGCAATTTCATTTTGGGGAAGCCTTCTCCCAGGGGATGCTACTGCCCCCTGCCCCCTCTGGTTATACCCGTGAGTGTACGGTAGCTTAGATGATTGTTTTCTGTGAAAATGCCAAGAGCATCTCATGTGACACATGGAGAAACCATAGCTCTACCAAATCTCAATCTCAGTATGATTAATGTTATCTTTTTATTTCTCTCCAGCTCAAATGAGAGCCGACACGCAGCAGTCGTAGACACAATAGCAGCGGAGAGCAGGATTTTCAAAAGGTGCCCACCATGTTTTTATATCAACTATGTTACACTAAATTATGTCTAGATAGATGTGGAGATATTGCCAACTATTATTCAGTATAGACCATTTCAAATCGAAATTGGAAAACTTTGGAAAAATAGGTCACATGGACTAGGTGCGAATGCAGCAAATGAAGTGGTTGATCGCATTCATAATAGCATAATAAAATAATGTGCAACTCAACAAAAACACTTGTCTACATTGTAGTATTTTATTTTCACCTACAATGAGATGCAACGTAGCATATATTTTATTAACCATCATAGCATTGGTTGTCTGCTTAAGGGTTTACTATGTTTACATACAAGCGTACACCCGTGAGAACTAAAACTATTCTAGTTAATTGTTTATATCAACAATGTCGTCAATACCGGCAACTTCAACAAAATTTATAAAGCTGAAGGTAAAACGTGATGGTATTACCCCAAATCTCTTTTTATCTCACTGTTTGTGTTACTACTGAAACACCGCAAAACACTACTTTGTGAGGAAAACAATCACTCTACAACACCAAAAAAAAATCCACACACGGGTTATTAAAGACACCAGGGGAAAAAATGTTTGTTTTTCTGTTGATGATTTATGAGTCATCAAACTGGAGCCAAAAGCAATCAAAAAGCATTCAGAACCAATCAAATATTTTCAGAAAACTTTGATTTGAAATGGTCTATACAGGAAATGAACTTCAGCACTATAAGGCCAAGTAAAACAAAACAACAGTTGATCGTCCCCGCCCGCTTCCTTTTTTCGTGCCGTATTGATTTTTTTTTGATTTTTTTAACAAAAATTAATAGCAAAACTTTTCGAAAAATTGCATGTAAAACTATTAAATGTTTAAGTTGCTCCAGTAAAACTTTATTAAAACTGTATCTGTTCATGAAATAAATGCATACAATGTAAAGAGGCTCAGACTGTAAAATCTTTACATCAAAAAGCCGGCGGCCATCTTGGAAAAAAATAAATAAATAAAATAAAAAGCCCCTCCCTCATCCTTTTTTTTTAAAAGTCCGGACGATCAACTGTTGTTTTGTTTTACTTGGCCTTATGCTGAGTTTATAATGTAGAACTTAAGGGGTTTGATTTTTGTTGATGGCAACTGATAAATGCATATAACATTCCCCTAAAAGCTCACAAAAGATCATTAAAAATACAATGAAATATGTGGATCTTTTTTCATCAGATTATTTTTGTGTATTGTAATTTTGGAACCTTGACGAACAAAATAAAAATGATTTTGTCTTTGAAAATAGTCCAGGAGAAGAGGGGGGGGGGCGGGGGGGGGGGGGGGGTATACAGATTATTTTATTTTTTGGGATGTTGTGGTTTTATGTGACCATTAGAGAAAGAAAATTATGTTGTTGATTTTTACAAATTGAATAATTATAATATCATTGAGTAAAAACTGCTCGTTTTAAACAGTGACATCATTTCCTGATTTTAGATTTTTAGTATATCAATGAGAGTTATGCCAATTAATATTAGGCCAAGACAAAAAAAAACCTGTCTCACCACGTACATACCCCATGCAGAAGTATGTGGAGTCACTTTTGCCGCATAACCCTACGTGATGAGCCCAATTTTGGGCTTCCTTTTTTTAATTGGCTCTGAAAGGGGAAAGCAAAACAAAAGTGGGCCAAAAACACAATAAAAAAAGAATTTACGCATTTAGCATAGCATAGCTATTTAAAAAAACCAACAAGTTAACAACAATGCGCATATAGCATAGCTATTTTCCCAAATGTATGTGAGACAGACCTTCTTTTTTTGCCTTATGGAAATAGAATAATAATTGTATCACAAATAACCTGTTGAGGTCGGCAATATGAGCCAACAAACCGGACGAAAAGGACTTGCAAAAGCATAACCGTTAGACAAGTGATAACAATTATAGCGAACAGTAAATGAATGTGATATTGTTGTGCAAATAATGATGCAATTATTGTAGAGAATTGACTAAATTAAAAAGTTATATTATTTGATTGGTAAGGGACAGTGAAAATGTAGCCAGACATTTACTGATTGTGATTTCCACATAGACTCATGGGGATAGCAGACAAGAAAGCCAACATATACACCTTTGGATACGAAGAGGAATATCCTGCTTGATATTTTAAATGCATAAAATAGGGTGGTGGTGCACCCTCTATTGAAATGTTAAAGAGTTAAAACCCACTCTTTTGGAGCTATTCTTTCAGAATTTAAAAAAATCCACCTGTGAGTGATTGAGAGACCCATATTAAAGAGGATTTGTACTATTCTCATTCCACTCCAATTTAACTGTTTCAGAGTAAAATCTCACTCTCCTGGTGTGATTTTTCAGTCAATTCACTCCTCACAACAGTAAATGTTTTAAGCATAATTTGGAAAAACTTGTTTATGCCAAGAAAAAAAACCCAACTGATCCATAGTTTTACTTTTAAAAAAAAGAAGTTTTTATTGAATAAATTTCATCAATCAATCAATCGAAACTTTTTTGAATTAAAAAATAAACTGATTGACCGTACTTGAGCGGTCTGAAAACCCTGTAGAACATGGGTTCTTGTGGGGTTTTTTTGCTTTAGGGTGGGAAACATTGGTGGAAGATTATTTGAAATAGCCCAGCCAATAATATGGTCTTGTGTTGATCACAGGAAAAATTATTGTCTCAAATACATTCTGAAAGTCTGTATAAATGAATGTGATATCCACATTAATATACAAGTGGCTTCCCTCAAGAAATTGGCCCTAATAATTACAAGCAGTTTATTAGATTTTGTTTTTATGTATCATACACATCATGCTTGTTTTTAACACAATGGGAACATTATAAGCATGATGTTAACAACACTAGGCCACTTTGCTTAATGTAACTGTACTTACATTGTATAAGGACATTGTTGTTATTATAATAGTGGTATGTATTATGCTGTATATAGACCTATGTCAATTTTATCTCTACAATTTTTTTAATTATCAACCGTTATTAATAATGAAATATTACTGGTATACACAATTTATCCACCGATTCTATTTTTAAAAAAAGGTGAAATACCCTCCACACCCTATCTATATTAATATAATTTATTCCATAAAACATAGTGCGTGAGGGTATTGCATAATTATTCCTTGTTTCTAGGACTAGAGCAGTAAATGAATTTTATCAATTTGATATTGTATAAGGTTTATCGCGTATCGATAAAAAACACCATTGATTATCCTATACTGTTGCATTGTGGGATTAAAAGGGGAAAATATGCCCCCTTTTCTATCCCACAATGCATCAGAAAAGGATAATCAATGGATTTTCCCCGATTGGCAATAAGGCTTATTGGGTAATTAATGTACTTGTATGAGTAATAACAGTCCTAATCCTATCCTTAACGCTATCCATAAACACTCTAACTCTAGCCCTAACCTTTACCTAAACCCTAACCCTGATCTTAACCCTATTAAAGCAAACACAATACAATAGGCCATTTCAAATCAAGATTGGAAAACTTTGGGGAAAACACATAAGCTGCCATTTTAGAGGGATACGTAATAGTGTTGCAACACCGTTCAGACCCATGAAACTCATTCAATACAAACTGGCGAATGACCTCCAAATTAGTATGATAACCTTTATGTGAAAAATATTACATCCAATCTCAGTCAAAAGGTACTGTAATATATTTAATGATCTTCAAAAATGCCGAAAACATGAGATTTTTCTATCCAATGACAAAAAAAGCCTACACTATAGTCTAGAGCCATTTCAGTCATAAGAGTATAACTACTATACTCAGTGATTCCCTATACTACACAAAGATAATATCAATTAAATATTTAGGGTGGTATTGGTACTATTCCGTTAAGTGATAATAAGCTGGTCTTATTTTTACATGATCTGTATAAATAGTTGCTATTTTAACATTATATTCGTCTGTCACTGTATTTTGTGTGAATTATGTACATATATTTATATACTGGTAATGATTCTAAACCTTATAAATATTTTTGTCGTCGGCAGCATCATTTGGTAAACTGTCACAATATAACTCAGTTGTGACTAAATATCAATCAAATTTATCATTCAAAATCCCTTGTTGCATTTTCCAATAGGAAAGCGATGTTTAGATATTTCATGATACTCTCAAACGAGGGAAATGAAGTCATATTGATATTAACACTAATTGTCTTTAAATGATCCGTATAATATTTATTATATTAACATATATTCGTCTGTCACTATATTTTGTTTGAATCATGTACATAACTTTTTGGGCCCCTATAATTATCCAGCCCCAAGTATTTATGAACACTCCCTAAAACTTTTTACTAAATCCAACATCAGTCTTTAGGCTACACTATTATAAATATTTCGGGTATACAGGGTGAGTAAAAAAACTGCAAAAGTGGAAAGAAGCCAAAATTAATTTCAATTTTTTTTTTTAAACGTTGCAAGAATGACGTATTTAATCCTAACTCTGTGTGAAAAAATGAAGTCGATCACATTTTTCGTTTGTCCTTGGTGACCCTCTTTGCTGCACAACCATATTTAACCATATGTCCACGAGCACAGTGATTTTAAATTGAAATGGCACACATTGCATTTTCATATTTGAATATCCCGCCAACAAAAATTTGGAAAATGTCAGTTTATTATTAAAACTTAGAATATTATAAGCTTTAATAGCATGGGTATGGTAAATTGATTATGCTAATTCACATGTAAACAAGAAAGGATGCATCAAATTCCAATAACATCACAAATTTACTTAAGTTTCCAAATTTGAATGAGAGACACATTTTGCGAACTGATGCATATTTTGGTTATCTTGTGGACAAACGTGTGAAATGGGTGCACTGGCAAAAAGGTTCACCAAAGGCAAACGGAAAATGATATTGACTTCGTTTTTTCACACAAATTTAGTATCAAATAAGGTATTCAAACTTCAACTTAGGTTTTAAAACAAGATGGCTTCTTTCTACTATTGCAGGTTTTTTTTTACTCACCCTGTATAGTGTTTGTACTATTACTTTTGTATATATATATTTTATTTGAAAAAAAGCTGGTCTTATTTTAACACCCACATGTATCTTTGAATGATCTGTATATACTTGCTGTTCTAAATGTCTTTCAGTGTGTTAGTGTGAATTGTGTGCATACATATATTGGAAACAATTCCAAACATTTATTCTATATTTTTGCTGTTGACAGCATTATTTGGTAAGCTATTACGCATCACAAATCTTGTGTGACTAAACAGCAATTATTTTTGTTTTAATTTCTAGTCTAAATAGCCCTAAAAAAGTTTGAGAGAAAAATCCTAAAAGTTTGAGAGAAAAAATCCTAAAAGAACCCTCTTTTTAAATAAATTGACATCGACTTTTTTCAATGAATGGTGAAAATGAAATAGGTACCCCCCAATTCTGTGAGAGAATTATTTTCTTCTCAGATGTGTCGTAATTGTGGATATTTTTGTGTCAATTTTAGGAAATTTATGTAAATTATGCTTCCATTCTAAACCTCTTTGTTTTAATGAGCTTCCATTTAGACCCACCTTTTGATCTTGTTTTCCTCAAAACATATGAGGATCCAGGAAAATCTTCTTTTAAAAATTGTGTTACTTCATTCAACACATTTCTATATGATAGTCCCAACAGATTCCCAGGGTGGGGGTGGGGGGGGGGGGGGGTATTTTAGCTAAAATAAAATGCATTGGTATTTTATACTGATGCATGTGTACACCTAACACTTTGTCACAGCTTTAAAATAAAACAAAGATTACTTGGTTAATTAAGTGATGACGCAAAAATGTGTCAATTAAATAAATTTTGTTTATAGAGCAGTGTAAATCAAATTGCATGTTATAAACAATGGACTGATAGTGGCATTTTATTTCAATCAATAAATTGGTATTCGATCGACTGAATACTGATTGAAAGGTGTGAAAATTAAGAAAAAAATGCTGTACGTATAAATATTTGTGAGGATAATTTATTGTAATTGTGAAATGAAGGTTTTTTATGAAGCTTTTTGCTACAATTTCGTGAATGAATTGCCCATTTCTATTATATATTGTTTCTTCAGGTGCTGGTTAAAGTAATAAAATGTTTGAAACATAAACATTGTAATTAAAAATGAACATGTTTTCTAATAAATGAAAAAACAAAACTAAATGGTGCTATAATTGTGTATTGCTTTATTTGGTAATTGATGATAGAGTTCATGATCAAGTTGATAATGGGGTCATCAAAATGGTTGGTTGGTGAGTATTTAGGCCTAAAAAAGAAGAAGTTTGATTGGCGTAACATGACCAAAACAAATAGGGTAGGTCGGTCGGGATTTTTTTAAATTTATTTATTTTTAATTTTTTAAATCACCTACTTTTGAACACTTAAAAGACAGCAGTTCACACAAATGAAGAGACGGCAAAAATTCCTTTTTCTTTAAACATTTTTCTTTTTATTTATAGAAACCAACAGACTTAAAATAGCCGAAAATGAAAGCAAACAGTCAAAAACTTTAATACTTTATTCAATTTTTATAAATATATATATATATTCTTTTTTTCCCCCTCAAAATAATAAAAAATATTCAGGGTCGGCGATGTATTTAGGGTCGGTCGGGTTACGCCAATCAAACTTTTTTTTAAGGTCTTATTTGTCCATGGTTATACAGTTGGAACCAAATTACTATTGGGTAATTGATAACACTGTTTTTTTCACAAACTGTCCTCAGAGCCCAATCAAACCTATAGCACCCTTCGCCATGAGCACCTCAAATCTATTTGAATTCACCTCAAATCTATTTGAATTCACCTCAAATCTATTTGAATTCACCTCAAATCTATTTGAATTCACCTCAAATCTATTTGAATTCACCTCAAATCTATTTGAATTCACCTCAAATCTATTTGAATTCACCTCAAATCTATTTGAATTCACCTCAAATCTATTTGAATTCACCTCAAATCTATTTGAATTCACCTCAAATCTATTTGAATTCACCTCAAATCTATTTGAATTGAGCTATTGCATATATTAGTGCACAGACTATAGAAGGCACAATGAAGTGAGAGGCATTGCTTTAACCATGATCGATTCTGCAATACAATTACGTAAGCGTGATTCGGACTCGTGTGCAGGTCGCACATCAATGGGAACGTCATGTGTGCATGATGTATAGGAAAAGTTGACAATAACTTTAATACAATATTTTTGCAGCCCATGTCATGCCTCCCGATTTATTATCAAAACATGATAAACATATGAGTTCTTCTCAGTCTCACAATTGACAGTTTCGTGTGTTATGGTCTATACAGGGTGAATCAAAACACATTGTGCACGATTTATAACGGCCATTTGACCTTGATGCATGCATTGAACCATGAATATATTTTGTTGTCAGTGTAAAACGTTGTTAATCTTATCCTCCCAAAAAATGAAGGTAATCGACTGAAGAATAAGCAAACTGTGGCAAGTTTTGTAAACTGAACGCGTTTTTTGCCATTCCTATGGGATTTACACATAGTAAAATTGGTTTTCTAAACTAGATTAACAACGCTTAATACAAACAACAAACATTTCATGATTTAATGCACGCATCAAGGTCAAATGGTCGTTTCAAATCGTGCACAACAATTTTTGATTCACCCTGTACATTTCATCAGAATGACCTCTTCTGACCTGTGCTGCTTCTGGTTGAGGGCGCTGTTACGGTGAACTGTGGGTCATAGACATGACTTAGAAAATGGGCACCATTGTCTCTGTTTATGTTATCGGGTACCTTCCGTGGAATCCAATCCAATGATTACCGTAACAGCGCCCTCAACTGGAAGCAGCCCGGGTCAGAAGAGGTCATTCTCTTGAAATGTATAGACCATAATTGTTTAATTGTGAGTAAAATTTATTGGTTTTGAAAAATAAAAATTTAAATTATTTGATCCTGCAAACCTGATGAATTTATTCAAGAATGTCCTTGTGTATTTCTCGGGTTGGGACATTTGCTAGTATTTATTAATATTTGTTATTACTTCAAAATAAAACACACAAAACAACACAGAATTATGATAAATTCCTCCAATATTTTTAATCTTTTTTTTCTTCTTCGCCATTTTCCTACAGAATACTGTACAGGTATTTTTTCTTTCTTTTCTATAAAAAAATGTTGCAGTAGTATTAAATATATAAATAGTGGTAATGATACACAAATAACGGTATCATTTAGTAAAAAGCTTCAAATATTAGATTTGAAATATTTTACTCTAAAAACAGTTTGGTATCAGAAACATTTGGTGTTATTTCTTAAGTACTACGATATGATTTAGAAAAGAATAGGCAATGCAGAAGGAAAAATTGAAACATTTTTGCATAGTCCGGTAGAGAGCAGTGAGTTATTGGTATGACTTGAAAGAGCATATTTTTAGCTTTAAAATGATACCATGTTAAAGGTATTTGGACTTTGTAATCACAAGATATGATTTGAAGAAGCATATTTTTTCTATTATCTTCTTTTGATGTCGCCACATAATTTGGCCTCTATCTCAAAACTGTTTTTGCCGACAACATGTCCTTTTTGACGCGACCGGTCACATTTTTTTCTATTTTCTATTATCTTCTTTAGATGTCGCCACATAATTTGGCCTCTATCTCAAAACTGTGTTTGCCAACTACATGACCTTTTTGATGTGACTTGTCACTTATACCACTGCACTCTACTAACTTTGTAAAGATATGTTTTTCCTATTCACATATTAACAGAGTAGATCTAACTCAGACTTAACGGTGCTACACTAACCACTACTTGAAAATAAATTGTCAAGGCGTATAATAGTCCTATGGTGAAGAATGTGCCACCTTTATTATGTTAATTATAATTTAGAATATGTTTTAATGTTAGTCCCATATTGTATTATAAAACATATTTCCATTTCCTAAAGCCAATTCAGAACAATGTCATGGACTTGACTTTTAATTCATTCCCACCCCTAACAACCAATAATTATACAAATTCATTGTACACTTGTTAAAAAGTAAACAATGAATAATTTGAATAAGGCTGATACATATCTGTGAATAGAGAGCACCGTCCAAATGAATATTAAAATTATGATAAAGCACTCACTAACCATAACTCATCTTGGAAATTTGGTTATAAATTTATCTTTTATCCATCCAATCTTTTGGTTTGATTTAATAATTATTAAAATTAGTTATTTTATATATTCCTAAATTCTTTTTGCCAGTCTGATGCAATTATTATTACTACAGATCTAACGATAAAGTGAACCTGAAATAGAAAATAAGAATTTCTAGAACATGATTTGGGAACGACTGTCTTCAATTTAAATGTCACTGCTTGATGAACATTTTGGAATGTCATTTCAGAACCCCAATTTTCCATCCCTGACTCCCTCCCTCCCTGAACTCCCGAACCCCAATTCAACCATTACTAAAATTGTACGCTCATCTTCCTTCACATTCCCACAATAAGTCCAGTATTTGGTAGATAACTTTTCATGGAAGACCAAGACTATAAGAAATATGGAGAAAAAACGTTCTCCTAAGTAGAAATAATTTTAATGGAAATCTTTCTGTGTTGACCAAGAAATAGGGAGAGAGAAAAATGTTCTCCTTGTATAAATCATTTTGATGGAAACCGTTTTGTGTTGACTGTTTAATCATTTTTATAAAATTTTGGTTTTGATAAGCCACTGTTGTTAAATACTATTCATATAAATGTTACATTTTGTTGTTGTTAAAAATATCATTAGGTCAAGGGGAAAACCTGTTCTACCGGCCCAAGATTCTGAGAATTTGAGATGGTTCAGTCAGTTTGAAATGTTAGGTTTTGTTTGTTTGTTTGCTGTTGTTTTGTTTCATTTTGATTCATGTTTTTTGAAAATGTTTGGAAATGTATTAAAAACTTAAATAATAAATTTTAAAAATCTGTCTCAATTTTGTTGAAAAACAAACAAAACCAAATGATTGACTGACCCTACCGGTAGAACAGGATTTTAGCCTTTGTCCTATGTCATCTAGGCACATATAACATGAGTTACATTGCAAATTAAGGTACTAGAGGATTAACATGCCAAATCACCACCTCATACCTACAAAAAGGCTAGTAGAGGATTGTTGGCTGATCATAAATGACTGACCAGCAGTTTATAAATTGTTTGACAAATGTTCCTTGATACACATTATGCCCATTAACATTCTACTCTTATTAAAAAACACATTTACATTGTAATACAATTCATGGTTGGAAAATCCTACATGTAAGATATTTATGTGGTAACAGATGTAAACCTGTGTCACAATTAGTTGAGCTATTATTGTGTAGCCTACACATGCTCAGGACAGGTTGAATTTGAAGAAAATAAAGATTGACAGCTTAAAGGCATATTATGTGATCTTTACCAAGTAGCGCCCTCTATCATTGATTTTTACTATGAAAGCAGATTTTCTTGCAGATTTGCATTTTTGATCATAAATCATAAAGATCTTCTTAGTTACAGATCGATAAGATTCCTAATTACTTTAAAATAATGGTTTGAAAATAGATTGTACCGAGCGGTACAATCTATTTTTTCAAATTTTACACTAAATTTACTCTTATTAAACTATGATTTTGAGGTTATTAGGAATTGTATCACTCTGTAACTTCGAATATATTATGATTTATGATCAGAAAAGTAAATCTGTAAAAAAATCTGCTTCCAATTTTGTTTCGAGGATTGAGGGCGTCCCCTGGAAAAGATCACATAATATACCTTTAGATGTGCATACATCCCTTCATTTTGCACTTCTGACATTTTATCAAATTTAGTGAAGAGAACAAGTTTCAAAAGCAGATCTAAAACACACTACAAAGTTTTTGTAATTGGTAATGGTAACCTAGCAACCAGAAATCAAAAATGGCTGCTGAAACACAGCCATTTTGAATTGTAAGTTATTGTGAGCTTGTGACAATCCAGGAGCACAATTATCCAACTATATAATACATTTTGTTATTGGCAATTTTTGAGACCTGATTTTGGGACTACGTTTATAATAATCTTTAAATAAAATCGAACAAATACCACTCCCAGACCATTGTTGTATGAATATTTTTGTCTACAATTGGTTTCAATAAACAGATAATACTCCTGACTAGTCTTGTTCTGTTTTCAGTGCTCCTTGCGGGTTAGCTGTGAACCATATCTCTATTTAACATTGAGTATTTAGAGATATCGTCAACCACTAATACTCCCGGACCACTCTACTTAAAATAACATGATATTTGTGCTCCTGAAGCATCTGTCGTCAGCTTAATCTCAATTTTTCAAATCCCTTCCAATATCATCACCACAAATATTGGAGGATACTTCTACTGTTATTTCAACACAGTATAATATTCAAAAAATAATCTGCTATATACATCATACATAATATAAATTATCAAAATCCGTTTGTGGTTATACTTGGTTTGTTAATAAGCCTAGCCATGTACCCCCCAATTATTATCATTGTTATCCCTTGTTCTTTGTCTTAGCCATGTAAGCTTACTGTACCCTTGCTCTAAGTATGATTCATATAACATTGACTTATATTTTTTAACTTGTGATTTCAGGGGTCACAACACAACTCACTTGTTTTGTTCCGTGTCAGCGCATAATTTGGCAACCGAATGGGTGACCATTTTGTTTCTTAAGAATAAGTTGTAAACCACCATATTCTTACTCTTCTCTGCTCACATCTTTACATATTGCAATTCCAAATATATACAAATAAAATGCTCTTTGAATACATAGGCCTACACACCCTTCAGACTAAATCACTAATCTTGACAGAAAACGTAAAAAATCAAAGTAACATAAGCAATTTACATTCTCACTTTCCAACCCCAACCCCCCATATAATGAATAGAGAATCATAATGCATTATTTGCATCCAAAAATGATTGCAAACTTGACTTGGTACTACTTTGTGGCGCTAACGGGCACCATGTTTGTATCTAGGTATAATATCGATTAAGATCAATAGCATCCCCCAAAGTACTCTGTGCATATTTAAAAAACACATTTTAATCTGCATTAAATATAACTCCAAAAAATATAAAAACATATCCAACATACTTTATATTCACTGGGTTGTTGTCTCTTTTACTTTTGCTATCAAATAATTACCAACAAAACATGGAAGACCCCAATATCATCAAGGGCAATAAAGTACCCTTTATGTTTGTTAGTATTTGTATTATACTTTCTCATTGTTGCTTCGTTTTTCATGTTCATGAGTACTGTAAAAGTGGAAATGTTCGCGCGTGTAAATCTTCGCGCATTGCACATTTTGAACAATTTTGCTTGTTTTTATTTTCGCGATTTTGAGCTTCCATGCATAGACCTACATACAAAATAAATTTATTCGCGCGTTTTAATTTTCGCGCTTGCTGATTTGAGCGCGAAAAGCGCGAAAATAAATGTAGCGCGAACATTTCCACTTTTACAGTACTCATGAACATGAAAAACGAAGCAACAATGAGAAAGTATAACAGATACTTAAAAAATGTTACTTGTTATTAACATTCAATGAGTTATATTACTGTGATTACGTATAGTGTAAAACTGGTGCTATTTTTCTTCCGCATTTTGTATAAATGGGCGTCACATAATGGAGTGCAAATTAAGGATGTTCCTATAGCTTAATAAAAATCTTGATATTAAAGTATAAAATAGAGCTGGTTAAGCACAACAAAAAAGGCTTTGCTGGAGGTGAATCGGGTGTATGGTTCAAAAGAATTGAAATCATCTTGAATTATTTTGTTTTGTATTGTTTTTCACCCAACGAGGGCAAAAATTGTCATATCTTTTGCTAACCCTAGGAACATCCTTGAGGATTCAAGATTTACTTAATTTAAGGCCCTATTCAAAACTAGTTTGGGCCCTTAAGTCTTTAAAATACACATGTTCATTAACTTTTTCAAATATGAGTATACTTGCGTAATTTCACCAAGTGTTGTTTCATTTATTATAGAAACTGTCAAAGTCAAGTACAAAGTTCACATCACTTCTACTAAATACATAACATTTTGAGAACTTGGTATGCTGTCAATTGTGAACATTTTCTGTAAAGGGACAAAAGTTGAACATAAGTATTTACCGTTTTATTTAAAAGTTGGATGGATTTTTTTAAATGAAAGGATATCATGTATCCTAATATACTGTACGTTATGCATTATGAAATTGAAATATAAAAAGGAGACAATTGTTTTAAAAAATAGGAAATTAAACAACACTATTTAGTCTGAAGAGTGCTTAAACTAAAATTGAGTTGAATGCTGATAACTTAACAACAAAATAACATATACAAAACTTAACATACGTGGCAGCAATACAATACCACAGGGTACCAAACAAAAATTTGGAAACACAAATGGCCAACAGAAATGTCTTTGTAGAAAAGCTGATTTGTTACCTTAGCATGAGACACAGGGGGGGGGGGGGGGGGGGGGGGGGGGGGGGGGGGGGGGGGGGGAACTGTTTATGTTTTAAAAAAAAATGAAATTCTTCTTGAAAAGAAAAACTTCTGCATTTGGGTTTAAATGATTCTCTGATCATGTGCTTAAAACCAATGTTTTGTGAGGATTTGAATTTTTAAATCATTACCCGAATTGAACTCAATGTTCAGCTTTCCTACAAAGAATAAACACATGTGTACATTATATCTGTATTTCCTCTTCATCGCCTGCAAAAGTTGGCATAAAGATCGCTCTAGGCGTCTTGATTGATGTACTATTTGTGCTGCTAGATCCGGAATTTCTTCTGCTACTGTGTACTGACCCATAGCCATTAGTTGTTTGCATGTGTGGGGTTGCTTTGATCGATGGCGACCCGGGCACTAGAGGCGAAAGGTCGGGGGTTAAATCCGGCGACACTGCCGTCGGGGAGAAGGCACTTTCGTTTGTGATCGGAGAACGAGGCAAGACATAGTTTGACAGATTTGAGCTGTTCATGGCGACGGGTGCCACAGGTTTGATGGGGCCCTGAGGGCGATTTGTAAGCAAGGGAGGCGGGTGCATTTTGGGTTGCACCACATTCTTTGGTCTATTGTCCAAGTTCCGTCTGGCAATGGAGTCGTCTTTCAACAAGGCAATCTCCTCAAAGACGTGAGCGAGGGGGTGGAACTGAGGTCCCCAGTCTAATAAATAGTCCCAGTTGTAGCTCCCTGAGAGTTCTTCATCGCTATTTACAATGGAGCTTAGCGAACCGCCCATTGACGGTTGGCTCTCATCGGCGAAACCAAACGCCCTCGTGCCATCCATGATGGCATCATCTTCTTCTGCACCCACCTCGTCTAACTTGGCATATATAAGGTTACCAATGTCTACACCGCCACCAGCCTCTCCACCTCCTTCATCCCCAAATACATGCATGCTCTCAACACTTTGGCTTTGTTTGATCATCTCTGCCATGCTCTCTTTACCGTGAGAATTCATAAAATCAGTTTCCGTTTCTCGGAACGACATCCCGTCCTCGTGATCCTGCTGTATGCCCGAATCCAACACTTTACGTCCTTTCTCGTCTGGCGATACTGTACGCTCGTTGATCCTTCGGATTTCATCGTCTTCCACCGTTGTGGAACCGCGCCCGCTGGAGGCGGAATTACTCTGATCAGAAATGTCAGTTCTGGTGAGGTGTCCCACTTCCATGGAGCTATTAGCACCAGGCGGTAGACGATACAAGCCATTTTGGCCGTACATCAGGTGCTGGTCAGGGGTCAATCTCAAGCCATGGTTGACCATAGCATGACCTCCCATTTCCACATGATCAAAAGCAGCATCGTAAGACGGTGGCGACATTGAGCGATCGGCTTTGTGCTCCTCTTGGGGATTACGCTCTCGCCGACGTCTCTTGATGACAAAAAGCAGGATGATAAGCATCAATAGAAGCAATATAAATAGTGGAATAATAATGACAAGAATCAATGTTACACTGTCTGGGCCACCAACCAGGCCACCCGATCCACCGCCGGTGCCAGCACCAACGTTTATCACCGTAGAAACATATGCCTCCAAGGAGTTCTCTCGCCCAGAGCCGGCTTTTATGAGCAAAGAGAACGTACTGTTGGTGGCACGTTTGCTACGGTGCAGAGTTCCGGGTAAATCGCGTTTTCTCCTTGACTTTGCATTTGATAAGCTCTTCTTTACCGTCACGATACCAGTTGTGTCGTTAATGGCAAAGTACTCTTGTTCGTAGACAAAGTTGTACAGCACGATGCCATCGCTACCTTTGTCTGCATCGGTTGCGTGGATTTGACCAATGGATGTGCCCACTATGGCATTCTTGGGAACGGAGAATTGGTACGTCTCTTTATCAAACGAGGGTGTAAATTCGTCCATGCTCGTTATTTCCACTTGTGCTTGTACCGCCACCGATTGTTCACCTTGATCCTCAGCTCGTATGAGAAGACGGTATGAATCCATCGTTTCAAAATCAAACATTGCGAGAGTTCTAACTTCCCCGGTGGACGAATCGATCGTGAAGTAATCTTGCCCGCTACCGTCTGCTACAGAATACGTCAATTGACCGTATTCGCCGGTATCTTTGTCGATGGCATGAGCTGTGAAGACCAAGGTACCGATTGGTGCATTTTCAGCAACACGCTCGAGATACATCATGACGGGGAAGTAAGGCTTGTTATCATTCTCATCGGTGACGGTTATGGTGACTGTCGCGACGCTGTTCTGCGGATTCTCCAGGCTTCGATCGGTAGCACGTACAGATATGCGCACGACGGGTACCGTATCATGGTCAAGAATACTGCGCACTGTAATCTCACCGCTAACTGGGTCAATTTTAAACATGTCCAAGTCGTTACCTGATTTGATTTCATAACGTACTTCCGCATTGCGATCATCATCGTCATCAGTTGCTAAGACCTTGATGACAGTTGTGTTGCTAGAAGCTAATTCACTGACAGTAGCAAAGTACTCCGGTTGATCAAACTTGGGAGCATGGTCATTTACATCTCGCACCGTTATCACTACCTCAGCAGTTGTGTTACGCTGAGGGGTGCCCCGGTCTGATGCTTGGATAATGAGCGAATACCAGGGCACGTCTTCCCGATCGAGACCATCGATGACTCGAATATCTCCAGTATCCGCTGAAATCTGGAATTTACCAGCCTCGTTTCCGCTAACAATTCTATAATCGATCTTCTGATTATCGTGCGATGGATCGAGATCTATCGCCAGGACAGTGGTCACGATGTGGCCGACGAGGGCGTCCTCATCCACAAATGCGGAATAAATATCCTGTGCGAATTCTGGCGCGTTATTATTGATATCCGTGATCTGGATGCGGACTGCTACAACTGATGACAAAGGCGGAGTACCGTGGTCAGTTGCCGTGACTACCAGTTGAATGACAGGCTGAGCGGGGTTGAATTCAATGGTTTGGTTTGTTGAGATTGAACCTGCAGAAAAGTACATGAAAGTAACAATAAAGATGAATAAATGGTTTGCTTTTTGCAGGAAAACATTTTCCTGTTAATTTCTTAGTGACATATTTTAACCATATCATATTTGAGTATGAAATTTCAAAATGAACTCTACACAATCTTTGAATAAGTTCATCAGGATTGTAGATTGAAATTATAAAAATGTTTTGTTTACAAATCCAAATATCTACTCACGACTAGACAGTTTCGTCTTCCCGTTCGGAAGACTTCCTCGGTAGATGACATCCTCGAGATCATCAAGAAAGACACCACACAACAACTAACAGACCACCTTAACACAATTGACGACACGGGCAACATAAAGTTTACATACGAAGAGGAAGAGAAAGGACAGATACCATTCCTCGACACCCTTATCGTCCGTAAGGCAGATGGCTCTGTGAAGTTGCTCATTTACAGGAAAAAGACACACACGGACCAGTACTTGAATTTTTCGTCACAGCATCCTCTACACCAAAAACTGGGAGTCATACGAACACTGTTCGACAGAATGAACAAAATTGTCACAGAAGAACCAGACAGGATAGCAGAGGAAAAACGAATCAAAGAAGCATTGGGACGCTGTGGATACCCCAGCTGGATCTTCAAAAGAGTGCAACAACAGATGAAGGATAAGACCACGAAGAAAGCCAAGAAAAAGGATGACACCAAAGTGAGCAATGGCATGGTGGTTATCCCCTACATCCAAGGTGTGTCTGAAAGGCTACAAAGGTCCTTTAAGAAGTATGACATCCAGACTGCAATGAAACCCTATAACACACTTAAGCGACTGTTAGTGCATCCCAAGGACAAACGAGACAAGTTACAGACCAGCGACTGTGTTTACAAAATCCCTTGTCACTCTTGTGACAAAGCCTATGTTGGTGAGACAGGCCGTCTGTTTGGAACAAGGTTGAATGAACATAAGAAAGACGCCAAGAAAGTTAGCGACAAAAAGTTCACGAGAGCCAACAGAAAAGATTCCACGACGGAACAACATAAATCAGCGGTCACCGATCATATAGCACAAGAGAATCACACCATCGACTAGGAAGGGGCATCAATCCTCGACAAAGACTATGACAAACACAAACGATGGATAAGAGAATCCATTTGGATACGAAGGCAGGGGGCCAAAATCATCAACCGCGACGAGGGTATTTATTCTCTAAATCATGTATACGATCCACTGTTAACAACACCTGAGCTTCCTGGGAACGAGATTGGAAGAAATTCTCGCGGGAAAAACAAGTGGAGGTCACTACCGAGGAAGTCTTCCGAACGGGAAGACGAAACTGTCTAGTCGTGAGTAGATATTTGGATTTGTAAACAAAACATTTTTAGAACTCTACACAAGTTCCACAAAAGAAGTATTTCAAGTGATTTCTCTTCCTTTTTTCTCAACTTAACAAGCATTTCGATATAAGAAGAAAAAAAACTCTTTTCAATCTGAGCTTCTGTTGCTGACATCATAAACAAGGACCTGCTTCTGTGACTAATACATGTTTTTACATTTTTTCCTGAATATGAAAACAAGTTATACCAAATGGAGTAAATCAACTAACCTGCGACAGGATCTATGGTGAAGCCTTGTACCGGTGCTACTCCCATGCTGTAGGTTATCTCTGCATTCATCCCGAAATCCAGATCAGTGGCGTTGACTGTCAGTACAGCATATCCAGCGGGGGTTAACTCGGGCAGGGTGACCTAAAAGGGGCAAAACGTTAAGATATTGTCATTAATATATTGAAGCATATCAAGTGGGTAATGGCTGATACTCAAATGAGAGTATAATTGTATTTTTGTATACAACCATGCCCAGTATCACCCTTCAAGTTGGTGGTGAGCACACATTGAAGTCAACGCATCATAATAAGTGCTGTCTAAATGTTGCGCCGCAGCACCTCCCAACTTAAAATGACACAGAGAATAATTCAATTGGCACTATTCAGTAAAGGATCGTTCAAAGCCTGTATGATTTTCAAACCAAAAATAAAAAGTATTCCAACTGTTATAAGAAAAAGATGTTCGGTTAAATGTCAAAGTCTTGTCCTTCTTGCAAGGTACCATTTGGGGAGTAATTCTGTTATACCCTTCACAGAGGTATTCATAGTGCATGATTTTAAGAACGACGCATACTACCGATGTGGGTGTGTAGGGTATAACAGAATTATGCCCCATTTGGGATTGATTGTTAAGAGCCGGGTTCTTATGGCGCACTCTGTAGGTGATTCAGTATCAATTTAATATGAAATACAAGTTACATGTTTATCTTTTTGGATAACACATGTATGTGTGTACCTTCTTGGGAGTTCAACTGCACCTCCACTAGGTCTCTTCTGCAATTTAAGGATACTATCCTATTTGGTACTGTAAACGTACAATAACACCATCAAACTTAACCCAAAAAATATACTTTCAAACCTACCTGATACGACTGCTGGTCAAACATGGGAATGTTATCGTTCTCGTCCTGCACATTGACCACCAGCGTTGTTTCATCGGTGTACACCTCGTCGAACGCCATCACCATCACCTCGTAACTTTCCATAATTTCTCGATCGAGAGGTTCAGCGAGGGTGATGGTGCCGCTATACTGGTCGATGCTGAATGTGTTGCCGGGGTTACCGCCATTGGCCGCAAAGCTGTAGGTGATGGAGGGGTTGGTGTCCGCGTCGAAAGCGGTCAAGGTGGCTATCTCGGAACCAACTTCCAAATCTGTAAACATAATTAGAAGAATGATAGATTATTACAAGTGTCAGGATAGTGGATAGTTTGAGTAAAGATCAAGAAGTATAACTTAGTCAATCGAACAGGTTCAAGGATCAAATATTAATTAAGTGTCATATGGTACACATTTTGTGAAATAGCATACTGCACAGTGATTGATATTGCCATTATAATGCAATGTGGTTTTAAAATGAATGTGAAGTCCTATGTGAGGTTTCATTGGATAACATACTCGGTCCATTACTCATAATAAGCTTAGTTTTGTGGGTTAGTCCTTTGTGACAAAATCCTTCTTTTCCAATCCTGGACATATATAGATGATATCAATTAGATATTTAGTTTATTGAGTTTATATCTCTTAACCCTAACCCCTGAATGCTAAAAAATGCCAATCCTAAGTCCCTCTCCAAGCGCATGCGCCGCCAGTTTTCGATGACGTGGTCAACCGAGCCTATATAGTGAGCGCAGTATACTGCACGAACGAGTAGCTGAGGGCCGTGGCTTAGTGGTTGGGCATTGGGGCTTGAGAACGGAGGGTCCCGGCAGGTTCCCGGAGATTTAGTTGGTGTTTTTCCCTAGAAAATTGTGATCCCGATCAAAAACCCTAAACCGGGGTTATGGTTAATACAAAACTCTTTGTTGATTTTCAAATCATATTCTGGTTTTGTTACAAATAATGTTTCACTCTACATCTATAATTTCAAAATCACTTACTTTCACTCTTGGTGACCGTTGTTGGCGGTGGGAAAGATGGCCGGTTGTCGTTGGTATCTACGATACTGATCTTCAACATCGCAGTGCCCGTCAGACGAGGGCTGCCACCGTCCGTCGCTTCCAAGGCAAGCCGGTAGGAATCGCGGATCTCACGGTCCAGATTTGCATTTGTGGTGAGAATGCCGGTGAGTTGGTCCAGATGGAATGCGCTGTCAATGTTACCAGATGTTATAGAGTAGCGGATCTGGCTGTTGGAGCCTGAGTCAGCATCAGTTGCTGAAACCTGGAAGATGTAAGATGAAACAAGAGAGGGTCATAACTTTGCCAATGATATGTATTGAGCTAAAAGGCTATGAAAAAACAAACCTCTCAGGTAATGTCGGTTGGTCTGGCGATTTCTTTGTGTGTGTTTTTTCAAACAATTATTGGTGAATATTCACCAAAAAATCAAAAGAGTTAAATATTTTTAAAAATTCCCACATTTTTTCAAAAACAATTCAATTTATTTTTGGGCCGGTCGGGACCGTAGAGAGTTTTTTTTGTTTTTTGCCATAGGGTTCAGACGTCTTTTTGTTTAACAGCTATGTCAGATACCAGGATGAAATTCCATTTTGACCCCCAAATCACAAACAAATATCTTGGGGTTGTGTTACCCCTTTTTTAAACAACAGGACCCATTTGTATACCATCATGAACAAAACATCCAGCCATCATACCTGAACAACATAGATCCCCGCATTGTGGCTCTCCCAAACCGACGTCGAATACTTTTCCTGCACAAAGTGTGGTGCATTATCGTTGGCGTCTCGCAGGTTGATGTTCACCGTTGCGTAGCCGTACAAGGGTACAGGGCCTCCAGAGGGAGCCTCTGCCTCGATGATCAGTCGCAGGCTGGAATCGTCTTCATAATCCAACATGGTGGAGTCTGCTACTACCAGCACGGCTGAATCTGTTGTGGTTTCAATTAAAGAATTAAAATAAAACGGGTTAATCATTGTCTTTTATAAAGTTTTGAAAGTCAATTCAACAACTCCCCCATACCTTAAGTACAGTAGCAAAGCGTTGTTAATTTGAGATAAACCACGCTGCTATGTAAACCAGCATGCTGATCGATCCGCACCACACATATAATGTGTTTACACACTAGGCGATCACAGCCGCAGAGTTAAGGTTTTTGCAAATAGTTTTGAATGAAATTATTAAAAACAAAGTACAATTTAATTACTGATTTTATTTGCATTGTCTGTTTATGAAATGGCGTACAAATCCTTGGTCATTGTTGAAAGGGATTAAATCATGTTTCAGCATGAACGTGCAACACCAATCTACAACTTGCGTTCGGGGTGTGTGGGGGGGTGTGTGTGTTTATTTCATTCAGGCAACATAAACCACATAGACGACGCGAACGTCGTTGTAGATTGGTGTTACACAGACACTCAAACATGATTGAACTCTTTGTGTCCTCAGTACAGTGTCACAGGTGTCATACAATACAATGAGAATTCTTTCAAAAATGTGTATATTTGGGCATAAACAATGTAAAACACACTGAAAATCTATCAAACTGTGTAAATAAATGTTTAGAAAGATGGGTGTGGGAACTAGTGATCAAATTAATGGCTATTCCAACATTGTATTTTTTGATATTCATTGATCATCATCATCATCATCATCATCGGTCGTCCTTGGACGGAACGATGGAAGCAGCTTAGTTGCCTCCATCATTCTTTCTTGGCTATTTGTTTACTCCATTGGTGCGCCACGCCTAGTGGAGGTATGTATATGAATACATATTATATGTGTGTGTACAGACACAGACCGGGATGATCCCCTACTCTTTACGAAGGAGTCTGTGACCTTTTAACGTGCTCGGGGATAGCTCTTCCGATACACGGGACCAACATTTCTACGTACCTTCCGAAGCACGATGCGCCATGAACATGCCAACTTCAGTCTGCACGGTCTGAAGGAGGCATGGGGGACGAGGCTGTGTTGGTGTATCGTTTTTGAACTCTCACTCATAAACGATCCACCAACAGAACTACGGTGCACAGCAGTGTACGACGCTCTAACCGACTGCGCCACCTCGCCCCTTGAATAGGCGATTAATAATGGGAGAGAAAGGTCATTTGATTCAATATTTAATACTGTAAAACCACTTAATTTCATGAAGTATTTAATTTCATGAATTTCACGAGGACCTTAAATTCGCGAAATATATTTTGGCCGACTTGGTTGATTATGACAACATTTTGAATGCTGGCTTACGGTAATTTGCAAATTTTAAGTGTTTTACAATATTTATTTGATTCGTTTTATTCAGTAATATATCTCACCTTCCGATGCTGACTGGATCGCGAAAGCGTTGTTCTCGTTTCCACTGGCAATACGGTAGGATACTGATGCTGGCGTTTTGTCGCTTCTCTCCGCATGCAATACGAGGATCTGATGGTTGGCGCTGGCATCTTCGTCAACATTGGCGATGTAATCATTCTGCGCAAACTCTAACGTGGCGGATGGTGTGTTGCCGACTCTCACCTCAACAATACCTTAGATATCACAATTAAAATATTATTAGTACAACAATACAACTCTGTTGAGTCCCAGATTTGTACTTTCACATTTTTTACTTCTAGTCTTTTCTTGCTTTCTTTTATCAAATGTTTTGTTAAAATTTTAAAAAAATTATAAATTTTGTCAAATGTTTTGTACATTTTTGACAGATTGTGACTACTTTTTGATTATTTTCTTCTCAATTTGTTAAATTCTTTAGAAATCTTTTGAAAATGTTAAAATATCTTTAAACAAATGTGAAACTTTCTGAAAATGTGCCTAGTCCTTTTGTTGCTAATTCTTTCTCTGCTACATGTCACATACCTGTGCTGCTCTGTGGGGTAGACCCCATGTCAAATGCGATAACCTCCATACGATACACTATATCCGTTGTCATGGAAATACGAGTGAGGATCACACCAGTCTCTTCCACAATGGTGAACTCTGGAGATGTCTGGCCAAACCTGGAATACACAAGTGATGTTGGCAAACTAGAGTTAAAATGTGAACTGCTAAATGTTAACTCCTTCATAACAAAAAAACCCCTCAAAAATGAAATCAATGGAATAAAGTTTGTAACACTTTTCCCAGTTACCTATTTCAAGGTGAGGTATACTATACACAAGCAGGTTGGTTTCAAAGCACTATTTCCTACTATAACCACTATACGCACCTGAAATGCACTTGGCCATTCTCTCCGGAATCCTTATCTTCCGCCATGACTGTGGTCACATACGCCCCTATTCCCGTCCCAATCGAGATGTTAGCACGCACGGGGATGGAAGCCAGGACTGGTGCATTGTCATTTTCGTCTGCGATATCTATGGTGACTTGTACCTTCTCTGAGCGAGGCCCAAAGGCGCCACCGTCTGTTGCCTTGACCTCGAATGTGTAGGTGGTTTCCTTCTCATAATCGAAGGACCTGTGCAGAAAGATGAGAAGGTTAAGTTGATGAACAAATGTTGGATAGACACAAGATGGCAGATTATATCTCACAGGATTATAGTGAATCAACACTTCCATTGTAATATCCTCCACTCTGTAGTATGTTGTATGGAAATGAGTGAGTTATAACAAGAAGGGTATGCAAAAAGAGATCAACGTTCATATTCTGCTATTCTGCTAATTCTATTAACCAGCTCACCAAAATAATTCCATTATTCTTGTTCTAATAACATACCAAAGGTTGCCAACCAGAGAGATGGGACTCACTTTTTGGTCAGTTTGAGATATTGGTACCAATAAAATCCTAGTTACCCAAATAATCCATGGATTAACAAGTCGAACTGGTATTCAAAAACAGCCCATTGGAGTTTTAGCCCAGTTCATTTGTTAACACACAACTCAATGGAACAAACACACACAAATATCTAAGAATATCCTATTCTTATTGAGTTACATTTTTCTGGTTGTCAACCCTCAATATTTTGAACTAAAAAAACATGAAATTACATTTGACCAAACAGCTAACAGAAAACTTATTGAGATTACACTACTCACCCTGCAGTAGTGATATGTCCAGTGCTAGCATCAATCTGAAACAATCCCAGTGTTGCATTATCCATAGAATACTGTATCTCTGCATTGGTTCCTTGATCCCTATCCACGGCATGAACGGTGATCACCGTTGAACCCACATCGATATTCTCGGAGATTGTGTGTTGATATGACTGCTCCTCAAACTCTGGGTTGTTGTCATTCTGATCGGTAACGGTGACGGTGATCTCCATGGTACTGGTGCGCGGAGTAGTGGCGCCATCGCTGGCTTGTATCGTGAGGGTGTACTCGGAGGCTTGTTCTCTATCGAGCGGTCCGACGGTGGATAGCTGACCATTGATGGGGTTCAGTTGGAAACGTGAGTTGTCGTTACCATCTGTAAAAAAATGGATCCATTGCAATGGTGAGCATTTACCTAAGCCAGTATTGGAATGGCTATATATAAAATGGAGAGGGTTTGGTTGAAGTAATGATGTGTTACGTTGCATTTTTTCCCAAAACGTGTTTAAAAAAATTGTATGCTTTAATTAATATTGGCTTTTATGAATATAACTGGTAGTTATGACATAATAGGAGCTAAACCTATAATGATACCCTCTGTTAGTTTAATATGGATTGTCCATGGACTAAAAAAACAAACACCATTTGGCAGCTATTATTGGACCCCTCTCAATTCTGTTTTGGTTTGCCTATGATGCATAATGTCCTTAAAAGAGTTTCAGCATTTTAAATTAGTATCTGTTATAAATATTAACCCTAACTCTCCTGAGCACTACGACCCGAAAATTCTCCACTCGCATGCTAAGGCATCAATTTGATGATGTCATCGTCCAAGCTTATATGTGGGTATGAAATTGCTGCCCAGGGTAGCTTTGGCAGCTTAGCTCAGTGGTTAGGAATGTGGCGGTGGTGTGTCCGAGGGTCGAATCCGGGTAACAAATTCATACTTTGTACCCTTCCCCCGATCCACACAAAAACATAGCACAGCTTGTTAGGGTTAAAGAAGAAGAAAAAAATTTGATACAAAACATAAAAACTGTTGCTTAATCTTCCCATAGCCTAGTCTTCACAACTCATCTTTTCCACTTTGCCTAGCTGATAAATACTTCACTAAAGGAATCCAAATAAAAGCCCCTGGTAATTAAGACTATCATGATGACTCCATTGACTTTGAGCACTTGTAATCTCTTCTCACCTGTGATAGTATAACGTAGCATTGCGTTAACGCCTTCATCATCATCCTGCGCCACCACTGTGTGTAGCGTACTAGCGACCTGATTCTCGGGAAGGCTAAGTGAATACACATCATTCGCAAACACCGGCGAGTGATCGTTATCATCCGCCACATAGATTAGAACGGTTGCGACGTCGTAGCGTGCCGGGTAGGCGCCATCTTTGGCATACACTGTCAGTACATAGCTTGCAATGGTCTCTCGGTCCAGTTCTGCGGTGGTGACAATTATGCCAGTGGTGGTGTCTATGGTGAATTTGTCGTCTGCTAAACCTGGAGGGATCTCATATGTGATCTCGCCGTTGATGCCTGTATTGTACATAGAAATTATGACAACATTATATTAGGTGATCAATAGACTTACCACACAACATTCAGTGTACTACAGAAAATATAAATGACCTCCCAATAATCCAGAGTAGGTTTGATATTTGGGAGTCAAGCAAGACAAGTATCTAGTCACAAGACATGTTCAGAATATTGTTAACACTTTCCACGTGGATATTAGTTTTACCATTTCAAAACAAGATTATTAAGAAACCTTTCCTATTTTCAAAGTCTATCTCAAAAATTAATGAACCGATATTAGGCATGTTGGTACTTATTTCAATGCAATTCTCATGATGACTCCAAATATGGTAATGAAATTCAATAATGTTGACATTTTTAAAACATTTTGTGAAATGTTAGAATGTAGTCTGCATACGCCTGCCGCGTGGAAAGTGTTAATAATTCAAGAATCCAATCTTGCAAAGATTCTCTAAAATAAAATGGCAAGAATCTAAATAGATACTTATATTCTATTCTCATTAACACTTGGTTTATACAAAATCCACACCAAACCAAATCATTATGGTGAGAATTCATGGAATCTTGTCACATCAATTTGTGCAAATCCGTTTACATTCTAGTGTTAAAATTCTATCTTTCTGCGCAGCAATGTAGGATTATTGGTGTCATTGGTTGCAAAAATAATAAAGAATCAAATCAGCCATATATCGTCTTTTAATAAATAACCTTTTACATATTTATTTGTTGTCGGAAAAGAAATAATGAATCCAAAATGCTATCCAATAATCATTCATCTTTCAAATTTTACCTGAATCACCATCCACTGCAATAATCTGACCCACAAAAGTCAATGCCGGCAAATTTTCTGTCACATTCAACTCGTAGACGGCGGCTTCAAACTGAGGCGGAATGTCGTTCACATCTTCTACATTGATGTCGAGAACTTGGTGGGCAACCTGCTGGGGGATCCCGTGGTCTGACGCCGTAATGTTCAGGTTGTAGTGACGTTCATGCTCGTGGTCTAGAGAATGGGCTATCGTAAGTAAACCTATTAAATATGATAAGAAAATATGGGAATTGATTAAAACAATCATTCATAACAATGCATCATCCACTGGAAATAACTTCTGACTCATTTGGACTTGTGTGGACTCAACCTGAGAAGAATATTCATGAATGATCTCTTACACAGACAAGTACAATTCAGCCATGTATTGTACCTACAGTACCAGAAAATGTTAAGACTGATGCAGAGTTTTGGGTGTAGCCCATAAGCCACTCAAAATGATATCCTATCCATTGAGCTGATCCTTATTCTTCATCATTGTAAATAGACCCTCAAATTGATTGACATTTGGAAACTCTATACTATCCTTAGAAGATTTGATTGTAATCATAGAATGCTCTATTTAAAAATCTATAATTGAAATGAGATTTCTTCGACCTACCTGTCAAGGAATCCAGTACAAATTTGCCTTCCTCGTTTCCAGACACAACTTCGTAAACAAGACGTCCATTTTCCCCTCCATCACCGTCGATAGCCACCACATGAAGCACCGGATATCCCACAGGCTCGTCCTCCATAATATGAGTAGTTGTTCTGGATGTGAAAGTAGGCTTATTGTCATTCTCATCTTCCACAAACACAAATACAGTCACCGTCGATATTTTACGCTCTTCTGGGATTGCAGCTTGATCTTGAGCTTCAACAACAAAAAGGAACTCTGTCACTTCTTCGTGATCAATCACACGTGTTGTGGTCAGCTCACCAGACACTGGGTCAATCTCAAATGTTGTCTGGTCAGTTTGGATGCTGTACCGGACATCACCGTTCTCGGTGGAATCAGCATCGCGAGCGCTGAATATCCAGACGATTTGACCGACAGGGGTGTTCTCTCGCATACCAAACTGTACCGGGTCGTTTGTGAATATCGGTGCGTTGTCATTCAGATCCACAACGTTGATGTCCACAAAAATAGTTGTCGTCTGAGGTCGCACAGAGCCGTTATCTTCCACGAGTACGGTTAGCTGATAGTTGGCGGCCATCTCGTAATCAATATCGTTCACAAGAAATATCACACCGGTGGTGCGGTTGATGCCAAAGACACCATAGCTGTTTCCATCGATAATGCTGTAGTACAAACGCCCATTGTCTCCGGCATCTGGATCGTGGGCACTAACCTGACCGATAGCGGTCTCTGGTGGTGTATTTTCCTCCACGGTGAACAGGTATGTTCTATTTTCTGCCTGTGGGGTATGGTCGTTGATATCTTCCACATGTACTATGATGGGGATTGAGGACTGCATGGTAGGATCACCGTGATCAGTGGCCACCACAATAAGGGTATAGGTCTGATGGGTTTCTCGGTCTAGCACAGATGTGGAGGTAATAATGCCGGTGGACTCATCAATTCTGAAATGGGAGCCGCCTGTGAAAGAGAAATAGAATCAGACATTAATTATATTTTTTTCACATTTTTTATGTAATTTCGTTCTTTGCTCTTGCACTACCCATGGTCTGGGCTCAGTTATGAGGGACTAAATGCACAAAACACAGCTGTCTCCAAAATAAATGTTTTATATCGAGCGGTTGTGGCCAAGTTTAAGGTCTATTGTTGCTCTACCTCAAAATATTTGACTAAAGCAAGAAATGCTTACCCGTGGTATTTGTAAGCAGGTGTCAACAAAACATTTTTTTGTATATAAATAGCAAATGTGAACAATAGCCCAACAGACATTAACAAAGTTAATGAACTGAGTGATTACAAATCAATCTGGTAACTCTCAACAGACAGCTCTGATGGGCCAATCAATTGGTTCATTGCATTTCAGAAAATATTCCATAGTCTGACTAAACTTTTCTTTATTTCTTCAGCTTACTACTACTGATGTTTTTTTCTGCCGGATAGCGGGACATGTAAGCATGTAAACCGTCTCCAGCCGTTCCAGTGCAGTAATGTTTTTGCATTGTAACCCTGTGTCCTGCCTACTTTACCCTGACATTTCTAACACCGAGTTTATATAAGACAATACGTTATTCTCTATCCAGACAACAACAAATCACACCCACCTTTGCGTATGGAGAAAGAAATTTCGCCATTAGGTCCGCTATCCGGATCGTGCACCACCAACTTCACCACAAAAACACCGACGGGCTGCTCTTCACGGACAAACACCACGTATCGCTCGGCGTGAGAGAACACTGGAGCGTTATCATTGATGTCTTCAATGTTGATGTACACGAATGCGGTTGCAGTCTGTGGTGGGGTGCCGTTGTCATTTGCCGTTACTACCAGGGTGTAGCTTGATACGTCTTCACGGTCTAATACCCTTCTAGTTGTTATAACACCTGTATGTTTGGACAAAAATAAGCAAAACAATATTTTAGGGTGTGGGACATTTTTATAAACCTTGACCTAGAGAAAATATAGTTACCTTAACACTTTCCATGTGGCTATTAGTTTTACCATATAAAAAACAGATTTTTCAGAAACCTTTCCCAATTTTCAAAGTCTATCTCAAGGATTACTAAACCAATACTAGGCATGTTTGTACTCATTTCAATGCATTTCTCATGTTGATTCTAAATAATGGTAATGCAATTCAATAATGTTGACATTTTTGAAACATTTTGTGAAATTTTGGAATGTCGTCTGCAGACACCTGCCGCGTGGAAATTGTGAAAGGCCAAGGTTTATGTCAGCATGCTTCAGCGTTTCTGTTGCCAATGTCTGCAATCTTACCTGAAGTGGAATCAATTTTGAACCTTGAACTGCCACTCAGCGTATAAGTCACTCTGTTGTTATCAGGCCCATCCCTATCAGTTGCTTCTATGATGCCAACATTAATGTTTGAAGCCATGTTCTCCGGTAATGAAAAGTGGTAGCTTTCCTGAGTGAACTGCGGCGTGTTGTCGTTATCATCGGTGATCATCACTTTCACGATAGCTGTGGCGTTTTGCGGAGGGCTACCGTTGTCAGATGCCACAACCTCAAGGATGTACTCCGTTTGCAGCTCGTAGTCAAGACGATGCCGTGTGTAAACCCATCCCGAATCAGGGAATATGGCAAAGTAGGCTGCGTCGATGCTCGGCCTGAGGGTGTATGTGATGCGGGCATTCTTTCCACGATCGTTATCGGTTGCAACCACCTGGACAAAGCGAGTGCTTATCGGGCTCGATTCGGGGAGGGTAACTTGATACATGGTTCGGTCAAACTGAGGTCCGTTGTCGTTGACGTCCTGCACTTGAACGATGACGGTAAGATTAGAGCGCAAGACTGGACTACCGCGATCGTACGCTTGAACTTTGATCTCGTAGGTGCTCTGTTCGTTATAGCTAAGCTTACTCTGTAAGGTGACCTGTCCAGTGACACGCTGTACGGCAAACTTGTTACCTGGATTCGCCACCATTCTGTAACGGATTATTCCATTATCTCCGCTGTCTAGATCGCGAGCCGATGCAATGAATATGATGCTACCATCCTGCGTACTTTCTGGGACCACTATCACCTCGATACTGCTGGGAAAGTGAGGGCTGTTATCATTCACATCCAGGACAGTGACATTAACCTGAGTGTGTCCGTACGTCGGCGGATTCCCGCTTGCAGCTTGGATGTTTAGGAGAAGTGTGGGATTCCGCTCGTGGTCAGGAGGCATATTGATCGTGATTTGACCTGAAGTCTGGTCCAGGGTGAAGTAACCATTGGGGTCTCCTGACTGAATGGAATAGGTGACCTCTGCAGTATTATCTGAAATGACAAATATTAGGTAACATTTGTAAGTTGAAGATACCGTCTCATTTTCATAGAGATATCAGATGGTTCCTGAATTGGCATTTTGGGAGAGTAGAAACCGGTTTAAGAGTATATCTCTACTCTCTACAATATAGAATGTGTTAATCTAACAGCATTTAACAGCTCTGCAGAGACTGGTCCTTTCTAGGATCTCACATGTTCAGTCTCTCTCATGAAAATGTTCTTCCTACCCTAAAGAGAGGACACAGGTCCAAACATAACACAGCTAACAGAAGTGAAAACAGGACTCCCAAAATTATTTAGACAAATTGTTCAGGGTAATTTCATAATGCATAATAGCAGTCTTTTTCATGTTATTTATATAAAAGAGGGTACTGAACAATGAACATAAATGTTGGTCAATGAATAGCTGAGGCTATTACTAAGAATGCCTGAACTAAAGCATGCAATTTCCCTCCAAATATTTTTTAAAGGAAATTCCTGGATGAAAATGATTTGCCAATTTCAATTATCATAGGTTCGCTTTAAAATTCTATTTTTTTCCCTGCAAATAATTATTGAATGAAACATTTAAATATTATTTAATATTCACTTACCAGGATCAGTATTTTCGGCATGAACAGTACCCAAGACGTACAACCTAGCAGCATTCTCTTGCACCTCAAAGTTGTACCGAGATTGGGCAAAAACCGGTGGGGAGTCATCCGGACCAACGACGCTTATGCTGACCTCTGCGTTCTGATCCGACCTCTGTCCTCCTCCGTCGGTTGCCATGACTTCCAAAAGGTGCATGGCACGAACCTCGCGATCGAGCATGCCGGAGAGGGTGATGGTACCTGTGAGGGGATGAACAAATGTTGATAACAAAGGTTATACATCTACCATTTTCTTTCTGGGATCAGGTCCTTATTTTCATGGGAGGAGGCGCTTATATTGAAACATGGATATCATGCTTGGGGATGGGGTGAAGCTTAAATGTGGACATTTATTCTCTTTAGGGCAATCATTCTTCTATGTAGAGAACGATGCAAGCGTTTTAAACTATAAATAAGGGTGAGTATGATTATAGGTAATAAACTGGTAATTTTTTTCTTAAGTCAATGTTTATTTAATGAAAAATTCAGGGGAAACCTGAGCAGACTGGGTTTCATTGATTCATGGTAATCATTTTCATACTTGGACAAATTGAAATGATATTTTATGCTCCAGTTTTATTTCAACCATATGAAATGCTCCATTTCCAAGATCACTACAGTGTTGACTCAAATATCAGGCAATGCACTCTAGGATGTGTATGTGCACTGCATTATGGTACAAATCAATGCTCTCCGTTGACCTGTGTAACAGGTATAAAAGAACTCTGCCTCTGCTCATCAATTACAAGTGATGACTAATGCTAACTTCTGACCTCTTCAATAACATTGACAATGGTAAAGTAATGGGTATCTTTCCATCTTAAGTATTAGATTGATCAACCTGCCTTCATAATTGCCGACCATTGACCTCGGTGCAAGACCATCTGGTATGAAATGAGGCAATTTGATGGTAGCCAGAGTTAGCATACAATTAAAATACATCTTCAGGAAATCACTGATAAAAATTAAAAAAAGTATTTTTGTTCATGTATTCCTTTCAACATTTTCCATTACAAAATTCATTTTAAAATCTGTACAAAAAGCATACCAACCCTATTTGAAAGTTCCATATACCTGTTGAGCACAATTCTCTTCCAGCCTTATTTCTTAGCACTTTCAAAAGGTAAATAGGGATTCTTTCAACTGAGCCAAATCAACACAAAGTTTTTGTGCAATAAATGTTAAGGTTTCTTCATTTTTTTCAAAACAATGGGTAGTGCAATGAATGGTGGAGGACAACCAAACTACAATTGTTGTAACTAAATCATAACAATCAGCCACCATCTGATTAAAAAAAAACTATTAAGAAACTGACCTGTATTCCTGTCAATGTTGAACAGTCCGTTATCGTTGCCGCCCACAATGGTGTAGAACACTGTGCCATAATCGCCAGAATCGTTGTCCTTGGCTGTCACAGAGGCTATGTCACTGCCCATGTCAGTACCCTCGTCAATGTCAACTGTTAAGGTGAAATAAAATCATAGTGGGTTGTCATTGTTGCTGATTTCTTTGTATGTAATAAGGTCATACAAAAATTGTTTGTTTGTCCATTTCAGACCTACCGTAATTTTTGAAAACTGACAAAACATTTTTACCGTACTGTTTTAGTTTACTACCCTAATTTTAGAGAAAAGAATCTCCAGAATTGTTGCTTTCCGGAAATACACTAAACTATTTTTCAAACAGTTTCTATATTTTTAAAAACATAAATGAAGTGATTTAATAGTAAAATGTTCCCATTCACGTTTTATTTAACAACTATTATACATCTTTTTAATGCGATTTATAAAAAATATAAACAAATTTACCTACATACCCTACCGGCCCTTTGGAGGGATTTATGGACAAACAAACAATTTATTTTTGGGCCTAAGCTTAAATATGTTATTATAGCCTCGGAAGTTTGGCGATTGATTCTTAAAAGAAAGAAATATGTCAATTTTTAATAAGCATAGCTTGACACATTCAATCAACAGGAATATAAGAATAAGACACAAAACCAGGGTCAATTTTCTTTGGAAAAGCTAAGATATAAATATAATTTTTTTCATTTAATACAATTTCAATACATAATCATAATACATGAAATGTGAATAGTTGAACACTCAAGGGCAAATAATATAATATTAAACTGAAAAGTGCACTCTGACTATTTCAATATGGTTTACAACCATTTCCTTTGATAACCAGATGGTTAACATCCATCAGACCATAATTTGTTAACCCTAGAATGACTTAAAACCATGGCTATTCTACCAAGAAGGTTAAAACCAAATAGCTATTTACTGGGAACCTTGCAATCAAATGACCGAAATCTGGATACAACTGATTGTCAGTTAAACAGGCTGTGAATACTAAGAACTGTGTCTCCCTCTCCACCACTACCATTTGAAAATGCTTTCTCCTAAAATCCTTGTCTGTGGACGATGTCACCTGTAACGGCACAGCAGGCAAGCTTTTGCCCATATGCGCGCGCATTGAAATGGAACCAAGCACTTAACAATAACATTGATCATCAACAGTAAGGTGACATGGTCTATATGGAATCATACATCAAGGGTTGAGCGCCAGAAGGCCGTAACTCAACTTTTGGGCAAGATGAGATTTTGGTACCAAAATAATCTATATAACCTAGATTTTCAGAACCATAAAGAGATAACTCATTAACACTCTTAATTTGACTAAAACTGGAGTTATAAGTTGGATGCTACAGTGTATTGTAATGAGTCCCAAATATTTGAAAGTCGATTATCTCAAAATAGCATTTCTTGAGTTGCGGCCTTCTGGCGCTTAACCCTCAATATCTTGTTATTCTGCTTCCTACAATTTTATCAAAATTCTGATATCCTAAACAGTAATGAGTTAGTTTCCCTACATAGGCCCTACATGAATAATATTTCCCTATATGAATGTTTCACCTGTATGAATAATGCTACAATCACATATGACAACAACACACAAAGAATGTCATTACAAAATGTAGCATACCCAATTTTCACAAATTCTGAGGACATAACTTAAAACATTATTGTTCAATGCTGGCTATCAAACGACACCTTGTTATTTAAATTAATATAATGTATTTTTGGTAATATGATTCAATTTAGCAAGTACTTTGTTATGGTTTTCCTCATTTTTGAGCACTTTCATTTGCCAGTATCTCAAATCTGCCAAAATTGATGTACAGCTCATTTTCGATGAAAACCTTTGCATGTAGATTTAATGTTGGGAGAGATGGTCGCTGAGATAGCGTCTGGTTGGCAGGTGTCCGTATTTAATAACCAACCTTTTGAATAAGTACATTTGCCGGAGCGTATCTCGGCAACGGTCGATTCCGAGTTCCGCTGACAAGAACTATCTAATGTCATTAAGAATGTTGTTGATTAAGTGTATGATAGGCCCTGGGGTTATCATATGACTAATCTGTGTTAGGAGTTGCTTTTAATGGTTTCGTTTGGACTATTATGGCATGTTTCAAATTCATGATTCTCCAGCTGATAACAATTTCTGTATTTACTTGATTGACCAATTTTACACTTCTGTAATTTCACTTTTAGTACTAATGACATACAATTCATGTACAAGGCTTCATGACAAAGTAAAGTACTCTGATATGATGCAGGATTACAAGATATGGTTGTTGATTGTTGAAGTTCCAGGATCAAACTAATTAGCCTAATACCGGAAGCATGTGAAACAATTTCATACCCCTGTGCATCACTGATTAGTACTATTACTTAGTATTTAACCATACATGGCATTACATTACACTTTCTTTCATACCAAGGTACAACCAGGACCCTGACATGAGGCACAATTACAAGATGTTTTGTTGAACTTCAAAGATCAAAACCTATTCATGCAGCATAAAACCCGAAAGCCTATAACAGTCTCCACTCAATACATTGACCAATTTTACACTTACAATTACAAGATGTTTTTCATGCAATTCCTAGATCAAATCTTATCAGTTTTCAACCGGAAACAAGTATTTGATTGAGTTTAAAATTTTGACAAAGAGACCTTTTTGTGGACAATCTTTGGCAAAAAGTAAAATTTGATGAAAGTGTTCTTTCTATTAACAGTTGAATTTTTCCTTGAAGTAAACAGTAAAAGATTGTGCAAACATGGAATGGGGCAAATAAAGAATTGGGACTATTTCTCACCTGTATAAAGAGATGGGTAAAAAATAGGTTTGTTGTCGTTCACATCGTTCATGATCACTTTCACCAGGGTGATAGAGCTCAGTCCGCCCCCGTCCGTGGCCTGAATGGGGAACTCGTACTCCTTCACGTTACCGTCCCTATCCAGCTCGGATGCGGTGCAGATGCGCCCAGAGTCGCTGCGGATGAAGAACTGTGACGGAGGAAGGGCGCCATAGCCTTGCCCTATAGAGTAGGAGACACTTCCAAAATCGCCGGCATCTGCATCAACAGCGTGGACCTGAGATGAGAAGAAATGAGAAAATTGTAGAAACATTTAGGTATGAATCCACATGAGATTTGACTGAATTTATCAAGATTTTGGTGAATGTTTTATAACAATAAATAGTGAGTAAATATGGATGGCCTTGCTTTGGGAAAACCCTGTACTTCTAATGTAACCTTATTTTGTGTAAGATTTAATGTAACTTTATTTTGTGTAAGATTTAGCTGAACAATAATATATTTTTAAACCATGTGAAATAGGGTGGAGGTGGGTTAGTAGTAAAATGTTATGTAAAATTTGTATTGTGTTATTTTTTGCAAATTTGTGTTATAATATTCAAGTTATGGACGCAGGGTTAATATTAGATGTTTCAGTTTTAGGTAGATATTTTAGTTGTTGGTTTTTTAACGAAAACTAAAAGTATACTATTGAGATATAAAATAGTTTTTTCTGAACCCAATATTAGGCTCCGGTTTATGCGGAAAAGGGGAATAATGCCCATAGTTGTGTGCAATGAAACAGGGTCAAATCGGCATTTAAGGGCATTTAAATTTACTAGTAGAATCAGTCCTGTGTTAACCCTCTGAAAAGCAACCAAGACCGAACCAGCATTTTGAATAATGCCGAATTTGACTGTCCATCACTCAAACCAGAGTAAATTACTCAACATCAAATAAGCAAAATATTGTTCTTGTATGCACCTCCCCTCACTAAAACCCTCAAAACACTGGTTCTTCACACTCACTACTATTAGCTCAAGAGTCCAGAACGAACCTTATAGTTACTCAAAGGCAGATCTGTTTTCATACATCATATTTACTGATCTGTTCAAATCATACATATATTATGTAACACGGAGTTGGTCTAGTCAACACAAAGCCCTTTCATAGGCAGGGCAATTATTGATTATGCTAACTAAGCACAGAATTTCACTGGTCCATTATTGATAACTATCAATACATACAGTGAGCCACATGTTATGAAGTTGTCCCAAGGTTTTCATACTACTGTATTTACATTGACATTTTGAAATCACATTTAAGTTTTTACAGCATGAATTTCATTTTCAAGAACAAATGTAACAAATTATCCAAAAATAGAACAAATGTAATAATAATTCAAAAATGTTATTCAAATTCATACTAAATAACTACATAATTATACACTGAGCTTTTTGCACTGGCTAGTTTAGCATTAGATCAAATTACAATGCCTGATCAATATCTCTATTCTCCCAACACGTGATGTGTAGGGTGTAGGAATGTATGCTGCCCTCTGTCAACACCGGTGGAACAAGTACCTTTTGTCAAAATGATAATAATACAGTAGTTACTTTTACTTAGAGCAACTTCGTGTATCATTTTTGTTGTTTTCAGAATCTAGCTAAACTGCTAAAGCCAACTACAGAATCCAGCTCGCAGACAAGCTCTCAGGGCAGGACTTTGAACTTTGATACAATACAAATAGCGGTGTTATCGCTATATCGGTTGCCATGATATACGATTATAACAATCATGACAGCTTTAATAATGCCATTATCTCTTCATCTTTGGGAGTTAGGGAAGCAATGCTTACCATTCATGTGAAGACAAGATATATCTAGGATGTTATCGCAGAGTACATATATTTTTGTTGGTTCATAGCACTTATGCCCAATGCTTATCTGATAGATGAAATGAAACATTTCCAAAACAGAATGGGATACTAAAGATCACACTTATAGGGATTTCCCGGTCTGTAAAAACAAATTAATAGCAATTTATAGTATGCTTTTTACATTGTATTTTACGTTTATGAAGGTTTTCATTTCTTCAAGCAACTCCTGGAATTCTTTAAAAATATTGGGATTATTTTCATTAAATATGTTTAAGCTTCTGTATTTTAACTTGGATGCCAAATACTACATGAACCCACCTAATACTGATTCTTGCTGGAAAGACAGGGGGATGGGTTCAAATGGCAGTGTGACTAGAGATAACAATTGTTTTTAAAATGTGCATTAAGTAAAATTCTCTGACTTCTTTAAAAAACCAAATCTTAACAGGTCCCGTCATCTCAAAAGGCAATACATTTTGGAAACGTGAAATTTATAGCTGTCCAGTAACTTGAGCTGAACAAATTAATTAAAAATCAGTTTTGAAGAAATTAAATGTCTAAAACCACAATGTACACAGGTAGGCTTTAAACAAGTACAAACATCAACTTCCTACACAGGTCATTCAACTAATGCTCACACACACAATAGAACAACGATCAAATTATAAGGAAAGTCAAATAAATCAAAACAAGATACCACTCAAAAGTCATATAGAAAACTATATCAAAGACACCTATAGAAGATAGTTAAGCTCCTGATAATCCTAAAAATCCCTGTTCACAATGGGTTCATAAAACTGTGAAAATATTGCTTGTCTTGCCACTCTAATCCAACAACAAACACTCAGAAAAAGAATCACTCTCGTCCAAGGTTTCTGTGAGATATTTTCGTAAAATGTCATTGAAATCTATATAAAGCTTACAAATACTAAGCGATAATTCATATCACGAGTAATGGATCCCATGAGGATTTCTTAATCAAATTAGACAATTTGGCCCTTTTTACCAGTTTGAAATTGGTTGGATTAAGCAAATCTGGTTGTGAATAAGACAAATACAAATCTGATGGACATTAAAAATAAATCTGAATGGTCATTCATGGAACGTGTGAATGGAATAACCTTTTTAATTTAAATGGTAAACTGCTGTTGTAATTCCCCAAAGGAGGAACAAAATTCTTGTCACTTAAAAGCATAGGCATTGTTTATTTAATATTTAAAATAAATTATTGCAATAAATCATTATTTTTCTTAGATGACTGCCAAGGTAGGTGATACATTAAGATTTGACATGAGCCAATAATTAATGATTATGATTGGGGGAGGTAACTCTTTTATAAAGAGATCAGTTGCAGATAACGTTATCCTTTCAATATTTTCTCTTATACTTACTACCCAACAGATTCCATGTCTAATTTGGTACAGGCTAAATATGGTGATTTTTTTTAACACATACATTGTGGAAATAGTAAAGGCAAATGCTGCTTTAAAATCATCATATTCATACCCAGAAAAGAAAAACCCAAGAGTAAGCTAGAAAGAAATGCAAATGCTAAAAATAATCATCAAGAAAAGAGGAAAAAAACCAGAGCTTGCGGTGTTCCGACAATAGATCATAGACATTCTTGTAAACAGTGTGAAACCAGCTTGCATTCTTTGATTCCCAGGTTATATGTGTACAGCCTTTTAGCTATGTTGTTATATGCTAATGTGATTCTAATGTGACTCAATATATAAATCTCTCTATACAGCAAAACATGTATGGTACAATATGATCGTAATTAAAACATGTTGGGATTGTTTGCTCATGTGGATATTACCCCATTATTATTATGTTTAATTGTAGTGAATTTGTTAACTTTGGCATGTAATGGTCAGCTGATTGAATGAGGTATGATGCAAGTTATAACTAAAATGCTTAATAGATTAGCCCACCGGAAAATATGAAACATACCAAACCGTGTTCAATCAATAAATTGATGACCAAGAGATGTTTTAATTTAATTAGAGAATAATTACTGCGTAACAACTGTTTTCGTGAATTTGTTTTAAAATCAGAGGTTTTTGTTCTGGTCTGAGGAATTGTCCCGAGGGGCGCAGCCCCCGAGGGACAATTCCGAATGACCAGAACAAAACCCGAGGATTTCAAAACAAATTCACGAAAACAGTTGTTAAGCAGTCATTATTCTCATTCATTACTGAAAAAATATGCATATTTTATCCAAATCGTTGATTTGTACCGATATAATCTTGCTAATAATTAATTAGTTTTCTGTTTATTTTGTCCACCCCTTCTTAGTTATTGAAACAGTCCAAGTCGGGTCATCCCCTCATTAACATTTTTATCATTCAACCAATCAAAAATAAGCTTTAATCGTGTATCCTCATAACTCGTTGAATATTCAGTTTAGGGGCGTGAGGCGTTAATTTAATTGGTCGGTCAGTGAGCAAAACAATGGAACACTTTGGCGCAGTACTTTCGGGCAATTATTAGTAACCCGCGCTCGGCGTGCGCGTTCTCATCTAACGATTAATTTCATTGGAACGCACTTGGTACGCAGCTATCGCGATTATTCATGAAGTAATGAATTAATTATAATACCAGTTGGGAGCAAGTCCCTGGTAATCGAGTCCTGCCCGAAATGTCCAGTCCCAGTGCCAAATTTGGTACCCGGATACCCAACATTTATTAATTAATTAATTTATTATTATTATTACTTCTAATTCAAAAACAGGACCTTAGATGACTCATATTTGACCCTTAATAACCCACATTATACCCTTGACCCACACCATTAGGGATAGTAACTCCTAACCTAGATCTTATACTAAATTATTTAATTCATTCTTATCAAAAGTATGATTTTTTCAACACTGTTTTCTATGTAAAATACGATTTATTTCAAAATCAACGTCTTAATTAAAAACGTCCTAGATGCAGGAAAATGAAAGTGGGTAAATTACATACAGTAAGTCCTTCAGTTTGAACCAGGAAATGGCATATAGACATTAATCCAAAAAAAATAAAAACTTAAAATAAAAAAATATTAATGTATATATTTTACCTAGTTTGAAAAAATATATATATATATATTTTGGGTACCCGGGTACACAATTACCCGACATTTTTTCGTCTTTTTTTTTGAATTTCCATAGTTCACATACTATGTGTCAGCTCTAAGAATTAGATCCCCCAGCCTTTAACCCTTACAGCCCCAGATCCCATGAAATCCCATTTCCCAGCATCCTGGTTCCACCTGGCGCTGAGGTTTTTGTCTGAAATAATGGCCCCGGGCTATATAGCTGGGCGAATACACTCGCCCAGCACAGCTTCCCCCGTGGCGCAGTTGGTAGAGTGTCCGCCCGCCAACCGAGAGGTCGTGGGTTCAAACCCCGGGGCGTGGCACCTCTTGTTGTGTGTGCTTTTTTCGCTTGAAACAAATTTCGTCGGAAAATCCACCGGGTGGGTTAGGGTTATTACAACTCAGGAGAAAGATTTATATAAGGTTATTTAAGGTTATTGTTAAAACAAGTGGTGGAAAATGTCTGTCAAAAATGGTTACATTTTTAAACCACCCGTCTAAATTACAGACGGACAATAATACGACCAACTCTGGAATGTGACGCACATTCTCCGCACGATGAATCATTGTCAAAATTGGAAGCCGATCTATATGCGTTCAAATGAACCCTCTCCACATTGTATTATTAATTTCCCAACACCATCATCAATATCAATCAACAATGGACGGAAAACGGCACACTTTTAACTGCCAATTATCATCATATTATCATTCTTTGATGTCGTCGTTCAATTTGATACCGTCAGAAAACGCCATAACCCAATCAATCACACATGAGTCGGTAAAACAAAAGACACATTCACGCCGCGTTAGATCCGTAAGCGTGTCACTCATCTATTTTTCATCCAAAGCTGTAGGAAGCTACTGGAGCAAACATTATGGTTTTGTTGTAAAAGAATGAGGCCTCGCCCCATATTGACCGTGACACAAGACTTGACTTAACACCTTCCATACACCACAACATATATCTAACAGAGATAAAAATATAAGATATAAATACAAAACAAAGAGAGTGGTATTTAATATTATAAAACAATGCAGTCCTAAATGGTTGGGTGAATACAGTACGTATCATATTCCGCAAATATCTTTTAGCTATTTAAAAATATATAGTCACATTGATTTTTTAGTTGTTGATGGGAGAAAAATTGCAAAACTGTCAATAACTGCAGTAAGGTCTACTCAGATAGTAGAAAAACCGTTGTCAAAAAGATTGAATGATGAAAAGCTATAATTATATTTCAAAGGGAGTACATTTTTCTCTCCTCGCCATACATGCAGACACGTGCCTTAGTGTGGCAGAATTGTCCCACTCTCTTTCAACAGCGTTCAAGTTCAAATTTATCATTATACCAATCACAAAAGAGACAACTTTTTTGGTGGTTTCCAAGGTCAATTCCCTGGCAGGTGTCCAAACACTGGGGATAATATAAGATTTGACACCCTTTTCTATTCCTTCGTTTATTGTGCGTTGAGTAATATAAACTTTTGTTAGCGGCAGTTACTCTCCGCTTTTAATGGTGGGATGTTCGAACATGCTGCGTTGCACAATTGTCTGGCTGGATAGAGGGGAAAACGTCCGACAATGTTTGTTTGAAGGGTTTATTACAAGTTATTTTCGAACAAATTGCATCCATTTTTTTATCAGAAATACCTGAATTTCCAGAAAAAAGAAAGAACACAACAGGCTACAAAGAAAGAGATAAAATAAGGAGAATATGTCTGCTGTTTGACCCAATTGAAATTGGGACTAGTTCCATCCATGCCCCAAGCCTTTGGTCTTCGAGCAAAAAGCTAATAAGCTTTCAAATTTGCCTCAAAAGTGGGTTCTGTGGCAGCTCATTGCACAATGTGAATTCAAGGGCTATGCAAGGTGTATCACTGTCAATTACTTGTTTTCATCTAATTCAATTGAAAACTACACAATTATTTTCACAACATATACATTTCAAAAAAATATTTATCATAAATATCTAGAGCAACAAAACCATATCAATGAAATGATGAATACCAAAAATGCAACACTTTCATAAATTCCTCCGCAGCACACAAAGAATTTTCAAAAAGTTAAAATGTTTTACATTAATGAAATCTATTGACAAAAACACACCACACATTATACACTGTACACATGGGTATACCCTCCCCCCCCCCCCTCCCCTAACTGTACATATACATTGAAAAGATAGCAAAACATCAAAGGTGTACAATTTGTTCACAACAAATGTAGCTGAAAATATATGACACATCCCTTGATAGCATACCATAGTCATGATAGAAATATCAATAGATTCACTGTTAGCCGGTTATTCAAACCTCACTGCATTGCAGGTGCACCATTTCGTGGCATGCAGGCGAGTAAGCCCGCTGTTTAATCTTGTATGATGCGATAGAAGACCTATTGACTGTTTGGGTTTGTCGTTCGGTGGTCTGAATGTTTTTGGTTTTGGGATGTTTATGACGCTTTATATGGCTGACGCTGTGATTTAGGTGTGAAACTTGTGTGGAGAGTTTCAATTTTTCAAAATGTTTCATGTTTCAATACTCAAAATGGATCAAGACCATAGTATTTTACATACAAAGATATGAAAGAAAGACTGATGGCTGGCGCGGCTACTTATTACACATTGAATTGAATATATGACTAATCAGTTATGACATCACCAATATACTTCAAGCTGAAAATATCATCAACATGTAGCCCACAGCATCTATTTGCACATTCATTCTTTGTTTCAACTAATGGTTTCACCTTCACTGTGACTAAATGTCAGCATGCTTAAGGCTTCCAAATTCCATCCATACATGACTTTAAATAAAATTGCTGGAATAGAAGTGCAATGAAACTGCCTCTTAATTAAATGAATAATTCTGAGCTATTCCCAATGTGGACAGAACTGTGGAGCATAGACCATCCTTAGACGGCAAAGGAAAATACTCTGGTAGTCTTAAAAACATACATTGGTTCACTTTCAAATTTGCAAATGGCAAACATCCTAACCAAAATTAAATATGAGTATTAAAGTGACTCAACCAAAAATAAATATGAGACCTTTCCTCGATGCAAGGAAATGATGTGCCCATTGTTTCAGTATTGAGTGTTCAATTATATCTACTGTACACCATATATATATATATATTTAAAAACATATTTTACATTGTTCAAGTTTGCAATAGATTCTTCAAATGAAGCCTTCTAAATTCTTTCAAAATGCATTCACTGGAGAGAAAATACATTACATGATTACTTGTACATGTTTTAATTTCCAATTTCTGCAAAGCAAGAGCCCTGATTGAATTATTATGCAAAACCATTACAGTAAAGTCCCTGCTAAACATGACACAAATGTTGTACTCCATGTTATTATAAAGATGTATTATTCTATCTACCATTCCCAACAGCTCACTACATGTAGAAATAATCAGTTACTGTAAAAGTGCTAATTTTCGCACAATTCATTTTTGCACAATTAAATTTCCGCGCTTTGCCGATTTTGAACTGTTTTGTGTGCTTTTAAATTCACGATTTGAAGCTTCATCTCATAGACCTATACACAAAAGAAATATATTTGCATGTTATTATTTTCGCGGTAGCTGTGTCGAGCGCAAAAAGAGCAAAAATAAATGTAGCACTAAAAATGTCCACTTTACAGTATTTCCAAATGGTAACACTAATGAAATACTCATCTCTTTAATGTTTAGAAGAGTACATCGCCCGAGGTACTATTGCGCAGTTGCGTTAAAAATATCTGCAAAAACGTTACGCTGTGGGAAAGCGTGAAAAATATTAACTTTGACGCATCATCAATCCTCTAGGCACAAGAATGCACACTGATGAAGAAATGAAACCATTTTCCCTGGTAGTTCAATATCTTTATTAGGGAGGTTGTGGTTTAAAGTACACATGAACTTGAGATGACAACTTACAGAAGAAATATAGGGACAATCTCAAGTCTACTCTACACCATGAGTCATGGCTCTGAACAATAGGGTATATCCCACACGATCAGTCAGCTATTAAAGTCACGATTGTCAGCCATCTTGGAATTTAAGATACTTGGTTGCCACGGTGATATTTAATTTCCACGTCAGCGACTGACTGGTGAAACGCTTACACAGGTGAGAAGTAATACCCGGACGCGAGACAGGAAAGCGGGGAACACGATCAAATTATTTTCGCGATGGTTAATTTTTCACCTACAACACCGGCAAAGATATTTGTTGTTGGTAATATACGTTATGCAGCCAACAGGTGCGAAAAAGACCAAGAAGTCGTATTTTTCTTAACAGATATCAAATAAACTGGATAAATAAATTATCATTCATGCAAGATCTTGCCAAAATTATCATGAAATATAAAAGACATCAACTATCACATTACAGAAAATTGGATTTTGTTGATACCATCTTCTGAAGAAAGCTAAACCCAGATTGAAGCGCTAATTTTAGATTGGTTGGGAGTTATTATACGGAATTGCCCCTGACATCTACATATTTTACATAAATTGAGCGATAAAATATTCCGCTTATCAATCACAGTGACCGTTCGTTTGCAACAATGACACCATGTGGTTTTGGTTCATTCGACTATTATACTGTATCAATCCATAAACGAAAAAATGTTTGAAGAAAAATCAATTAAATATTTGTCATTCTTACAGGAAATGTGAACTGATGCAGACGAATAACTGCTAGTTACTGATGACGGTCATGTCGAGGTCAAACAGATGTTTGATAATGAGATACCTTTTTCTTCTCTTTTTTCGTTATTTTTTAACCTTTATTCTTCTCTTTTTTCGTTATTTTTGACAATCTTATTTCAATTTTTAATAAGGTGAGGTAGAGGACCAGGAGAGATGGGTGGTCTGAGATTCAAACTGATTTTGTCAAATTGCTGTTGGAAAATATTAGGAAAAAGGTGTTGATATTAAAAATAGAAGCAAACAAGAATGGACTGAATTGGAGCAGAAGAGAATGTAACATATTTCTCCATCGGTCTAGATAGAGCGTATAATACGATAAGAAGATTAAAATGTCCAACCCTAATACATAAGCTTTATATTATTATTATATTATATATCACTCTACCTTTTGTTGACACCTGATCAATTTAACTGTGTAAAATTGTGTCCAAATATTACATTCACTGTTTCAAGCTGTGATATAATAACAATAACAAATAATTTGGGTGGCAAATTTAGCAAAACAAAATTAAGATGTCTGCTTAACATGTTTAGGGCATTAGACTGCAAAGTTTTATCTTCACAGCTATATATTTCAGAGCACAAAGACATCTGGAATTTGGTTCAAATAATGGCTTTATTGGTCAAATCTTGATAATACTAAATCAGATTAAGAGCTCAGACTATTAAGACTAGGGATTAGGCGCTCAGTTTGTGGCCCTTTTTTATTTTGAGCAAAACTTGTTTGAATTTCTACTTTAACATACTGTATAGAAAGGAGCCGGAGAAAGAACATAATTGAAAGTACATAGGTGGTGAAATTGTCGCTTTACACCAAATTCTTCTCAAAGTAAAGTTGATTGTAGAGTCAAATTAAATTAATAAATGGGCCTGAAGGCTGCGGTATGTCAATTTATTCTTTCTGGGAGAAAGCAAGAAGACAACAACTATAATAATATCATGATTTTATCAAAACTCAGAGCAATGTGATGCTGTCACTTTGATAGCCTTGTCGTTTTATTCAACATCGAGAACAAAGTAAACGATCACAATAATTATGCAGTCACAGGTCATACATGCATACAGCATACCTTATTTGAAATATTTCCAAAGCTTACTCAAAATTACCTATAGTGTGGAAAAATAACCCGATTTAAATGTTCGTTCTCACGATCTGAAATGATTGGCAAGTGCAGATTGTTGCACGGCCAACCTATTTTAAGTGACCATTCACCTGAAAAAATGGTGTGTGTTAATATACTACACAGAAGTTGTTACCACATTTAAAAGTCTCTGAACTTCCTTCCCTTTGTCTACGTTCAAGGTAAAGGGTTCAACAAAAGAAAGTATACCACTTTGTTTATGTCATTTTGAGTAACTTTCAATTCATTTTTGTCCAAACAGGCTAGATAGGCATAGATGAATCTTTTAGGCATACTTTGATACCACATTTTCCCTCAACAACAAAGATAAACCATGATTAGCACCATTTAAAGGAAAATATCCCATTTTCAAAAGTCGCATTTCCAATACACAGCACGAGAAGAAAGGGCCAATTGTTAACACACACATATGCCGCATTTACCCCGTACTGATCACCGCGCATATCCCTCAATGCGCGGGCTAATTCAAATGTAAACTGATGCATGGGTGAAGGATTTGAATGTAAAGGAATGTTATGGATGGGTAGAACATAATCTTCTCGTGCTGTGTATTGGAAATGCGACATTTGAAAATGGGATATTTTCCTTTAAATGGTGCTAATCATGGTTTATCTCTGTTGTTAGGGGGCAAATTTGGTATCAAATTATGCCTAAAAGATTCATCTAAATGCCTATCTAGCCTGTTTGGTCAACAACAAATTAAAAATTACTCAAAATGACATAAACAAAGTGGTATACTTTCTTTTGTTGAACCCTTTATTATGACCAAAGTGGCTAAACTATAGAATACCCTACCATTTTGATCATTTGGGTTTGTGTTGCCTGTGTATGTGTGTAAGGGGGGGGGGGGGGTATTGGGTGTTTGAGTGTAAGCATATTGGGTTTTTGACACTGTTAAAAACCCATGTGAGTAGGATATAATCCAGACCCTATTCAATCAATGGTAAAACATACACATTTGTGAGAGTTTCATAGTCTATAACTTCCAATAAATTCTACTACTGTAAAACAACTTAATTTCGCTAGCAATTTAATTTCGCTAATAGATCAAATTCATCAAGCTAAATTCCCGCCAATTATATATTATTTATAACGGTTATATACAGGAAGATGATACAAATTAGTGAAATCAAAATGCCGCAAAAAGTTGACTATAAGCTAATTCGCTAAATTGAGTTGCTGTGAAATTAAGTTGTTTTACAGTACTTTTCCAAATCAGGTCAAACAAGCACAAAATCAGGTCTCCGCAGCTATAACGAACAAAACCCAAGCAAGAGGCTAGGTCTCTAAAATAACGACAGGCCTATACCTAATTAGTCTAGCATTGCTAATTGATTCAGCTAATTTCACACCATGGTATTGAAATGGTTGTTGACAGAGTAAACAATGTTGTACCAGGGAAACTCATAGTACTGTTGAAATACATGTATCAATGATAAAAGAAGCTTTATGCCGTGGTGGTTTCTTTATTGGGTGATGGCGTGGTGTGTAAAGGTGTACAACAAGGAATTTTTGTATTTTCACAGTGAGATTAACAAAAGTAATGGTTGACATTTGGTTTGGTGATAACAAATAAGGCGAACATAGCCCCTAAAAATATTGTGGTAGTATTGTTGGACGATACACATTTGCCATAAATTATTAATATGTGAAAGTCTTTGCTGTCCAAAATTCAAGTTAGTATTTCTATTGGACATTTGGTTTCTGAGAAATAGCTTACAAATTACCCCCCTGAGAACTACCAGCTGATTGGTCAGAAAGATAGATACATAATTTATTACACCAATCAGAAACAGCGATAGAATAATTGTAACCCTGATAAAGATTGGAGTGAAATATTTTACAAGCTGCATTTTAATTGGCTATTCAATTGAGTATATCTTGCAATAAACTAATCAAAACCACTGTAAGATAGACAAGTAGACCCCGGCCCAGGGGGTTAAAATGGCACTGAATCAAGAAATGGGCGACCCATGTGAGTGCACACATCGAACTAAGAATATAAACTGACTTGAGTGTAATTCAAGTTTTAGAATGTTTGGTGTTTATTTATCATTCCAATTCATGCACTTGCCCTAGATAGTTCTTGTTGAAACATTATACAATTGTTAAGTGTTCCAGTAGCCTGTCTCAACATAGTATTATGTTTGGGAAATTCCATTTAATACACTGTGCTTTCAATTGGAGTGATGGTTATAGAGTTTGCCAATATCTTGACCAGGATATTGCCTCGCCATCCCTTTACACCCCTAATATACTAACTCAACCCTAAACTTCATTCATCATGAAGTAGGGCAGAGTAGTCAAATAGGGCAAAATAAAAATAAATGCATGTTTAGCGTCCCCTCTCGTTTCCTTTTTTGGGTCTGCTTAAAATTTATTTTCTTTTTTCATTATTTCAGTCATAACTTTTTTGTTCAGCTGTTTCAGAGTTTAAGATGTTTGTAACAGCTTTGTTTCTTTCTTATATGCATTTATATCAAGTTTTGTGGTGACAAACCTCTCAGAACCATGAAATAAACAATTTAAAGAGGCCTCCTACTCTTTCGGGTGCACAAAGTTTGTCGCTAATTTTGCTCCAAAAGTGCCAAAAAAAGTCATGACGCAAAACATGTTTATTTTTTTATTTGGCCCAAGTATCAAAATGCTACTTTACCCAAAAATACATTACCGTACTGGTCTGAGTATAGTCCCATGCCCTAACTTTTAAGACAATTCAGGAATTCAAGGAAAATCTGTTTATAATCCCATGTTAAATTTCTAAATTCCAAGTTCCAGGATGCCGTTTTTATCAATATCACCCTAAAATTAATAAACTATGGCCTGATGGTTAATGTTTCCAAGATGGCGGCTAACATATGTTGAAAAGATCAAAAATTAAAATTTAATTCCAAGAAGAAAAAAACCCATTAAACAAGCACTTTTTTATATTTAACTCTTCTTAAATCATTCCAATTTTATTTAAAAACATTGAAAAGCATACATATAAAGCCAGACTAGAGGATGGATTTGGCAATGGGCCTTTCACCATCATCCGCAGGCATTGCACACAATACACTATAAATCCATGTAAGAAAGTCTTCAAAATACTTAACATCATCAAAAAAATCTCAAACTTTGGTTCCACCTTGCAATACGGGGAAATGTGAGTAAGCTTATTTTCCTTCTTTTTTCCCCCGGACACACATCTGTCTCATCAAAATCCCACCCCCCAATTCCGATTTTTTTTTTTTCTTCTTCTTTTTTTCCCCAATTAAAAACCGGTGGGAATATACTTGGACCAGTATACGGTATCTAGATTTTCTGTCACTCAAAAATGTAGTCTAGTCATATATCCAGGAAGAATTTTTCAAAGTCCCGTTACTAGAGAATTCCAGTTTCACATTTCCACTGTTTCTCCTGAAAACGCTTATTCCTGTTAATTTTTTGACAAGATGTTTATCGTCATACTTATAGAAAGTTGTAAGTTCTATAGTTACTGTTTATACTTGATACCACCCAAGTGCCCAGTAAATCTATGTAGCGCTTATAACATGGAATGGATGACTAAACATTCACTCCCTCCAACCCATTCTAGTGGCTGGTATCTCTGAAAATCGGAACTGAAAGTAATAGAAACGATGAGGAACCAACCATGTCCCAAAGGCAAGAATATCTATAACACAAAATCCTAGAAGTTTTTAGAAAAAAAATGTTGATAGTAAATTCTGAAATATTCCAGGCTGGTGTGCCACACAGGGAGTAACAACTGTATGAACTCTACATAATTCTTTTAAAAAAGGAAATAGAAACAAATTTGATTTTATAGTTTGATCAGTTCCAAATTGGTGAAGCCTCCTTACACTAACACTTACAGCAGCGAATGAATACAGAGGGACGCAGGTGCGCATGAAGGCAACACATGAACTGTGCATTATATGCATTCGTGCCACCAAAACCGTGTGCGTGTGGCCATAATCTCGCGAGTACGCTTGGATTACGTTTTCGCGCGGAGAGATAAAAACTGAATATTTCTCGCCAATTTGGAACTGATTAAACTATAGAAGTGTCTCCTTTTTGGATTCTGGACGAACATTGCCCTGTTGCCCAGCAAGGATCAATGTGGATCAGATACACATTTCATGTGTTATCTCACCTGTCCGGTTAAAATTATTGAGAAAACAAGATGGCAGCCATCGCTGACGCTAAGTCCACATTACTTGACAAAAAGTCTCTGTCCATAATGCAATCAAAATATGTCATCATTCTCTTTTAGGCCAAAGGGGAGAATAACGGTTCTATAGGCCCAAACATTTGGACACCAAAAATTGAAAAAAAAAATGAAAAAATTTGATAAGGATTTCAAAACTGGTTGAAAATTGATGAAAGTAATTAAAAATAAAAATAAAACAATTCTTTGAAATGTTGGACAATAAAAAGAATTAAACCAAATTTTGAAGAAACAACACACACCATAAAAATAAAACATGCCCGAATCGACAGCCTACCTGATCTGACTGGACTGTCTGCCAATAACAGGGTGTTTTTCATTTTTTCCCTATCACACTTTCTCAACATCCATAAAAACATGCAAAAATAAATTCCAAATGGATGAGTCTTTTACTCAATTCTGACCAGAGATAATCACATTCTAATGTAACAGCAGTTCTATTGTCTGGCCTGAACAACACTAAAATAGATCTAATTATCTGATCTTTTTTGTGATCAAATTCACAATCTGTGGTCAGTTTAATCATGGAAGTATGATTCTTCCATGGTTCAATTCAAAGTTACACATAACCAACAAATTATATAGCGTAATTTTACCCTCACAAAAGGTGGTCTTGACATGACTTGTTGCAAGTGCGACATACACACATACATAATACATCGGCCTATGGGATAGTTCTGCTTTTGTTGAGCCGGCAAAGATCTAAACTGATTTTTGAGTATTATTCGATCTTATCTAGAGGTCAAGGTTCAAGATTGACTAATTTTCGGTAATGGACTTGGCATTAAATCTTAACTTTACACTGATAAAGTTTGGCTTCAATATAAAACAACTATTTCCAATGCATCTGTAGGGTTAATAACACTCTCTAAATTTAGTATATTGTACTTTTGCTATTTGCCTAATCGTCCTGAAATCATTGAACTACATACATACCAGGAAAAATAAAGTAACAAATAATTCATTTTGTGAAAGCGACCTATCCCCTAAAAGTAGTTCTAGGACCCAACCAGCATAGCCAATCCAAATCAAGGTATTTTTGTCTCAGTTTTACTGTCTTTTCCTCCCCTCCCCTCTGCCCTTGACAATTTTTACCAGACAGAAAAATTGAAAATCTGTGCCAAATTAGGCTATACAGGGTGAATCAAAAAACATTGTGCACGATTTGAAACGGCCATTTGACCTTGATGCGTGCATTGAACCATGAAATTTTTGTTGTATATATAAAGCGTTGTTAATCTAGTTTATCCTCCCCAAAAATGAAAGTAATAGACTAAAAAATAAGCAAACTGTACCATGTTTTGTAAACTGTCCGCATTTTTCGCCATTCCAATGGGATTTACACAGTTAAGACATGAATATTGCAGCAGCATGATGATATGGAGTGAGAGTCTACAAGAAAGGCATTGTTGTGCCTGTAATTTATTACAGGTTCTTGGCATATTAAATGAGCCAAAGGTGTTAAAACATTGTATAAATTAATAATACTTCACAAACTAAAAATATTGCACAAATGAAATGTTCTGAAGACACTTTGTTTATTGATAATTGCACTGAAAAGTCATTCACATTTGCCTTTAGGTTCACATGGTATGAGTTGCGGTCTTCTGCTTAAGATGTTTTTAAGGCATACAATAAAATGTTAGCTTCCTTGCAATTCAAAATAGAAATCATTTAGCTGTTTGCTGATATTAAGTTTTGTTAATGAAGCCCTCCTTCGACATGGCCACCATTTTGCTGAAGACATGTGTGTGCCCTGTCCAACATGTTGCGGACAGCTCGTCTAACCATTCCCCTGCTGCGGTGTAGCCTGTCACTTCGGCTCTGTAACGTGCCTCCACTTCTTGAAGACTTCTTGCCTTCTTGATCTGTAACAGGTGATGCTTGTATTCAAATTTGCCTTTTCATTTGACAACTCAGTATCAGACTATTAATTACTTATCCCAGAGTGAAAGAATGATTTTACAGGAACATTTTGACAATTAATGTGATAATAATGACCATTTTAGCAAAACCAATTTTACTGTGTGTAAATCCCATTGGAATGGCGAAAAACGCGGTCAGTTTACGAAACTTGCCACAGTTTGCTTACTTTTAAGCCGATTACTGTCATACTTTGGGAGGATAAACTAGATTAACCAGGCTTTATACAAACAACAAAAGTTCCATGGTTCAATGCACGCATCAAGGTCAAATGGCCGTTTCAAATCGTGCACAATGTTTTTTGATTCACCCTGTATTGCCGTCTTACTGGGAAAATCTACCAAGACCCAGAATGGTTACTTCCCATGACAATTATACACCCATATAACAGTCTTCTAACATTCTACATGGTTCAAAATACAATACAGAGCATCATCACTCTCAAACTTACAATACAAATCATTTTTATCATTGCATCCTCAATCAATACAACCTCAAAGATAAATGGCCCCATTAAACATGATTACACCTAAATTACCCCGATCAAATTGGCATCATCGTTATTATGCTAATATAAGTCGGTTGATCCTTTAATCGTAATAATAGGCATTATATAAAAACACTTTGGAATAATGCCAAAACTTGTTTCGAAAATGAGTACATAAAAGGCATTCTGGTTTCGAGACCTTGTAAACAAGGTGCTATAATTACGTTAATAAGGAGGGTAAGATGTTTTGAATCAAAACAAATTTGTTTCAAATGGTTTTTCACCTCTTTTTTCCAACCCTATTAGTATCATTTTGTGGCAAATTTTAATAATTGGCGACTTTTACAGGAGGAATTTTGGTTCAAATATTGTAATCAATGGCACAATTTTCTCCTTACAAATTATAGATTGATATTGAAATGACTAAAAAGGTGTGCAATGACAACATCCAAGGATGGGACAATTAAAAGGCAAAAGAAACAACACAATAACATGGGTCTAGTCATTTCAATATTTTACATTGTTGGTGTAGTGCTGTTGAATCCATCTGGATCCATCCTTGGTGCCCCATACTGATACGGTTGGAACTGATTTTTCTGCCTTTTCAGCTATAGATTGATAGTTTGGTCCATTTTCATGATTTCAGCTCATCCCTGCCAAAACAAAACAATATCTGTGCCTCCCCCCCCCCCCCCCCCCCCCCCCCCCCCCCCCACACACACTCACACTTAGTGGATATGCCGCCAAATAGGATCCCATTTTTCACCCTCTGGTAAATGATTGACCCACCTTTATTATTAATTTATAAAGCCATTTTTGGTAAATTTATGTGTCTAAAATCTTTAATTTTGCTGTTTTTCACCAAACTTTTATCAAAATCTGTCAAATATAGGGGAAAATGATTCTTAGTGACGGTGCCACAGGGGTATGGGGACATTCTTTACATTTTCCTACCCCTTTGACAATTTCTTATTTTAAATTTTGGACATCAAAAATATTTTTAATTGGGTTAATATGGTCTGAATCATCTGATTTCAGAACAAATTAAGTTATTTTGTGTTATTTTGACATTGAGAGTTAATATGTTTACACGCCTTACGTGTCTCATGCCCATTTTGCTGCCCATCCTCTCTTTAGTTCCCCTCAAAATATGGCGCTGGGGTCGCCCTTAATAGCCCATTTGTCTGAAGATAGGCGTCATTTTGACACTTTCTAATAATCATTCATCTTGAAAGGCGTAAATGTTTGAGGCCGATTCACATACCATAACAACACAAAAAGCATTAATGTACACATAAATTGCACCACTACTAATCAAAAAGCAACAAAAACCTTGATGCCAGCCAGTTCTAGTATTAGTAATTAATACCAGTCAAATACTTTGTATGCAAAATAATGCTAACTTCTGACCCCCCCAGCTGAGCCACAACAAAGCCAATGGCATTGTTCAGCGCGACTGTACATATATACGCAATTATTTCTCAACCGAAAAAAGTGAGTTTGGCTTTAACAGGATTTACAGGGAAACATGCAAACACTTAAGTTTGTACGAGTATTGAGGTGAAATAGGCTATTCCATTTAGAATCCATATACCCCCTATGGAAGACATGACCTTAATATTCCCCACAGGGAGTGTGAATTTCAAATGGGGTTCCCTGCTTGGGTGAATCCATTTAATATCTACACTCCCTGTGTGGAAGATTACGGTTATGTCTTCCAAAGGGGGTGTATGGGTTTCAAATGGAATAGCCCAATAGTGGAGTGACCCTTGGGTTGGTCTTGGCAACCCTGGGCGGCCATATTGAAGTAGGATGGAGCATGGCCAGACAAAGGCCCTGGGTCAAAGGAAGAATAGAACAACTATTTGCTCTGGTGAAAAGAAATCACCTTTTACCCAATCCCGGCTCAAACAAATTCGACTAGCCGAAGCCATATTCAAACACACTTGTGAAACGCTAGTATGTGGAAATCTGGTGATCCATTGATTGTAATGGATTGAGGGTTATGTCATATGGTTGAGCATTTATTGTGATTTGGTACATAGGCCCACATGTACCCTACTACCCTTGTTACATCTAAATGGACATGTTGCAGACAAGCCACCAATCTGAGCATGAAGCTTCATGGTCCGAGTTTATGTGAATCAATTGAAATAATAACATATAGAGGGTAAAAATTTGCTTTGAAAAATCAGTCATAGGACAAGGGTGTTGAGTTTCTAACATTAACCCTCACCTTACCAAATCCCACAAAATCTGACAGAAGCGCTGCGATCGCGGAACGGTACTAAGTATGCATATACATTGTAGGATCTGAAAAATTAGGGTGGGGTTTTTTTGGGAGGGGGGAGCATAACCCCCTAGCGTGATGCATGATCACCCCGACTCCGGCCTTATAACCCGGGGAAGTATACCCCATTTCTTGTCATTATTTGTCAAATGTTTCCGCCTGTTAGCTTTATTTCTACAAACCACCCAAATGGGTTAAGGGGTTATTATGATTCATATTTTAAAGCTTCAAACCTGAGGACCAAAGCCACCCTGGGGCTGTCAATGGTATACCTTAAATAACATTTTGTGAACAAAAAAGATTTGAGTTGAACGCTATTAACCATCTCTAGTAAGGCAACTTGACTTACAATGACCACAAATACACAATCCAATAAGCAAAAAGGCAACAACATTAAGGTTAAGTGCAACATCCAAATATTCCCTTTTCACATATCTTGTAAAATTGCTATTGTTTTTCGAGTGGTCACTACCCTGCTGGTCAAGCGCTGACGATAATCCAACAAGTAAAAAGGCAACAACATTAAGGTTAAGTGCAACATCCAAATATTCCCTTTTCACATATCTTGTAAAATTGCTATTGTTTTTCGAGTGTCACTACCCTGCTGGTCAAGCGCTGACGATAATCCGACAAGCAAAAAGGCAACAACATTAAGGTTAAGTGCAATGTCCAGTGCTTCCTAAGATACTCCCTTTTCACATATCTTGTAACATCGCTATTATTTTTCGATTGGTACTCTATTATTTTTCGATTGGTACTCTATTATTTTTCGATTGGTCACTACCCTGCTGGTCAAACGCTGACCATAATCCGACAAGCAAAAAGGCAACAACATTAAGGTTAAGTGCAACGTCCAGTGCTTCCTAAGATACTCCCTTTTCACATATCTTGTAACATCGCTATTATTTTTCGATTGGTACTCTATTATTTTTCGATTGGTACTCTATTATTTTTCGATTGGTCACTACCCTGCTGGTCAAACGCTGACCATAATCCGACAAGTAAAAAGGCAACAACATTAAGGTTAAGTGCAACGTCCAGTGCTTCCTAAAATACTCCCTTTTCACATATCTTGTAACATCACTATTGTTGTTTGAGTGGTCACTACCCTGCTGGTCAAATGCTAACAACCAGTGAAGTGGTAACAGTTACAAATGGGCGGGTCAGTCAGGTGGCCTAAGCTTGACCAAGAAAGTCAAGAGTTTGTCCAATACGATCTTGAGTGGTCCCAGTGCGGGGTTATTTTACATCTGAGAGTGTTAAGATTTGCGTTATTATTGAGCCTGAGAATCTGAAGATTCAACAAGCAACACCTGGGATGTCATTCTGTAAAATGCTTATTTTCACATGCTTTATTTTTCACACTTTTTCTATGTCAACAATTATTAAAGGTGTTTTTGATTTTGGGATTATTATGCCTACAGATCTAACTTGGGTTGGGTATACGCTTTAGGCAAATATTTACACATTTTATTTTTAAGCAAATATTTACACATTTTATTTTTAAGCAAACATTCTGATGCGCGAAATTACTGTAGCACACACATTTCCATTCTTAGAGTACAGCCTATGTCAAGTCTGCAGAACCAAAATTGACCACTTGAACTGTTTAAATAATAGCCCTGACCTATTAGTGGATTGCCTCAAATTGAGTAAAGTGATCAGTAAGGTAAACCTTATTCCAAGGGTAAACCAGGGACTTGAAAGTCCCTGGGTAAACTAACCCTTTGGATTTAAATTTAAACCATTTCAGGTTCTAGAGAAAGTTAAGTATGCACTGTTGGTTGTGAAATTGACTTTGCCTATATAGCTTAGTGCTTAGTGGTGCTAATGTTTTGCTGATGGACAGGGGGAGAGGTAAAAAAAAACCTGCAAACAAAACAATAACACTTGGTATATAACGGTTTGACACACAATTTTGTTAGCACACCTCTACTGTAATCTGGAAAAACCTAGTAAGTCTGTTGAACACAAATTTGAGAAAAACAAAGGAAAACTGTTCCCATATTTTATTCCAGACTATGTTTTTCCATACTAGGTTCTTCCAGATGAAAAACTGCCTACAGGGAAGAGTTTCACACACTTTAACTTGATAAACTGAGGGGAAAAACCTATGAAGTCCAAATCTGAGACGAATATACCGTATTCAGGTATATTCGTCTCAGGTCCAAATATGGGTCTAACTCAATTTTCACCAACATTTTGACTTACTAGGTTTTTCCAGATTACAGGAAATCTGATGTGTGTTCCCTGGATTTTTATATGAGTATTAGAATTTTAAAGTATTCTTCTTTGCTAAGTAAGTCCTACATGTACCCAAATATTCACTTGCGAGAGAAGTTTGCGACAGGAAAATATTACTACCAAGCTGACCGCATGATGGTACGGACCCAAAGTAATTGCGTTTCCAATGACACACGCTACCCAAACAAGGAGGGGAGGGGGCAGGGGGTAGCACTAACAAAGTGTTACCACTCTGTTATTTCAGCAGCATGTAATGACACCAAAAGGCGTACAACGGTGTCATTAAAAAGCCACCCATTCACAAATTGTGTTCATATCTTGTTTCATATTTTCACAACTAATAGCACAGAAAGTTCACCAGGTATGATCCCCAACTGGCTTTCAAGAGATAATCCATTACATGCTGCGGTAACTCAACTTTCCAATCCAATTCTGTTGTTCAAGCTTCAAAGGTTACCTAAATAGGCAGGGAAGAGAACTCCCAGCTAAAATTGTGCTTTCGTTTGATAAACATAGAAGGACGAGAGAACTTAAGGAGCTCGTACATGTGTGAATAACTTAATCAAGCTTATATGGTGTTTATACACAATCACACAATTTGTCTAAAGGTCAACCCTTCCATACAAACTAGTCTAATACAGGTCACCAGGTACAATGAACTTAGCCCATGACATTGAGACTGCTGTATAAATACTGATAATAAGTGACTTGATCTTTCAAGGACCGGAGGTCTGCTGGAAGACATATTCCACAAATATTGCCCAGAACAAAAGAACACCTCCCACAGACATCTAGAATTTCTCGCAATGTATTACCAGCCACGTCAAACCGCAAACTTTTCCACTCTAACATTTAAATGATTCCCGAAATCTCCTGGGCAGTCTGTATTTATACAGATTTTCTCAGGAGGGCTTTTATGATCAATTGCCTGGTGCAAAATATGTGACAACTAGTAAAATGATTGTCTCATTTCTTGGTAATACAGATCACGAATTTGATCAATTATAGGCCAAACAAAAATTATTTTTGGTTTGATATAGTCAATATGGAAGTTATTGACAATCATTCTGAAGAGAATAACATTGGTCAATAATAATATAAATTGTCAAATAGTGCCTATTTTAATCATGATGTGGACCCTAAAATTTACTTTATGCGCAATGTACTATTCTGTGTTTGGTTTTTTTTTCTTTGGTGCCCTGCCTGATATTACCTTGTAAAAATCACAACTGAGAGTGAAAAGGAGAACTCAAATATTTTGAAATTCAAGGCTAAGGCTACCTGCCCCAAGGCAGCCTTCCATTCAACACTTTCAAATGCAGACTCTTGTTAGGCGTATCACACCTTGAATGATACAATCGTTATAAAATAAGGTGAATGTGAATGGACGACAAAAGCTCTCTTTTGTACATAGCTTGTTACAATGTACCCAGATACTACAACAACAAAAACTCTGGTTTCATGTTACAAATGAATCTGTAGCTGCTTTTTTGTACGATTCAAGAACCCAATTTCGAATTTTATGTTACACACTATTGTTGATTGTTGTACCACAACATTGTATTATTTATCCAATGTAACCGTTACGCACCTGTATTGGCCAAATAATTATGTTTTTAATTTATTCTTATTTTTTAAAAACCTTTAAAAAATATATATATATATCAAAATATTTGTAGAAAAAGAATTCAAAAATTTTGAGAGCAAAAGGGGGTCGGTCGGGCCCGTAGAACAGGGTTTTTTTTATGTTGCCTTATCTATATTGAATAACACTTTAGGCCACTTACCTGTAATATAGTGAAAGATATTTAAGATCCAAACATGGAGATTGTACCACGCATACGGTAGAGGAATCATCAGGAATAAACCACAGCATGAATTGAAGTTATGAAAAAGAAAAAAGACAAACAAAATAAAGACTTATTAATTTCAATGCAAATATCATCTTCATGCAGGAAACTTTCATCTCATAATATTAACCCTAACCCATCATGGGGGTGTGTAGCAATAAAGCTAACAGGGGGAAACATGGGACAAATAAGGACCGAAAAAATGGTGTGTGCCACCCCCGGGAATTGAGGTGATCGTGCATCACACGCTACGGGGATCTTAGCCCTCCTCTGTGAGACCCTGGGCGGCACACCCCTTCCCAAATAAAAGATGAGTGCCCCCCCCCCCCCCCCCCCGGAATGGGGGTCCACCGGCGCAGTGCTTCTGTTGAATCCTGTTGGATTTATCAATAAAGTATTGTTTTATTTGTAGAAATAATTAATCACAAGAAAACTGCAATTATAATTAACTGTTTTTGTTTCAATCCACATGCACATACGCCACACAAGCTTTCAGTTTTGTTACAGGTGTAATTAAAAGGCCATGCAGGTAAAACACTAATTAATTACACTTTCAAATTGTCCAGGTTGATTTGATCACTGGGTGGGGTAAAAAGGTTAATGACCAAGTGTGTTTAACGAGACTCCAGAACTAGTGTTGGCCGATCCTGATCGGGAGATCGGAATCGGCGCCGATCTGCATTGAATCGGCATTGAATCGGAATCGGGGAAAAAATACAAGTTGCCGATCCACCCTACCGATATATCAAAATGTGCCAGAAATTAACGGGAATATATTGAAAATTATGAAACTTCTCTGCCAGGAATAACTTGCAGAATCAATAAGTTGTCATTCAGGTAAGAAAATCGGACTAAAAAGTAAGCTTATTTGATGATTCTCGCACGTTTCAATTTTTTTCAAATTATAATTTGCTAGATCTGAATCGGGATCTGAATCTGCCCGATCTGTCGATTTTCGGATCGGAGATCGGCAGTTCCGATCTTGGGTTGGATCGGCCAACACTATCCAGAACAAATTACAACTGAAACAAGTGGATGTGGATGTGTAGTAATATCTTTGTAAACCATATTTACCACATAAAATATTACATGTTATATTTCGGTTCCACGCTACGTCCCTGCAACATTCACTGATCGCAGTGAATAAACAAGCTTGGGGTGTTGGAGCATATACACATACATGTAGAAAGGCAGAAGATATACGTGGGCACATATTTTGCGCCTGTAAGTAAACAATTTTTAGCTAAAATTCTTGTTCATTCTAGACTACATGTATATAAATCTGGCTCAGGGCAGTTCATTTAGATCTAATATACCATACATAAACCAAAAAAAAAATCAAAATAATTATATCATGAACCATAACCTGAAATATAATAGTAGATTTCTTAGCAATATCGGTTCTTTTGTTATAGGTTTAATAATTGGGAGATCAGGCCTTGGATATATCACCAATTAGCACATATTTTTATATTGGTAAATTGACACAATAAACATCGCAGAAGTATTTAGCCCTGGGGCACAATAACAGACCTATCTATGAACAATAAAACACAAAAGGAGATATTGTTCAAATAGACAATCCGTTGATTTCAGCAATTCATCTTCATTATATAACTATTGTTGTCCTGTCAGGTATTTTGTGGATAGGCCATGGACATAAGATCAATTAGCCTAATATGGCGTCTCTGCGCTAATAAGGGGTGATAACAGCTGATAAATAGGGTCCACTATCACTCGAAGTACAATCCCATGCCAATTTTGGAGGAAAATTAAGAAAATTGAAGTTAAGGTTGTGTACAAAATCCTGATTGTAATCCAATTTATCAACCTTCTTATTTCCACAATCTGGCGGTACTACAATATGTATACAAGGTCCATATACACGGGCGGGTGTAACAGAAATTCACTTTGTAAGGGCAAAATCCTGATTGGGGTTAATTTTCACAGCAAAAAGGGTTGAAATGAGACAATTTAGCAAATGTTCTCATTTACCTTCCTGTTACATCTGTGAGAGAGGGAATTAATACGGTAATTTTAGAAACATCTTCAAAGGAGGTGTTATTTAATTCTCAAATATTTGAATTCATTGTATGAATTCTTAGAATAAAACACCTACATGTAACGTTGGACATGTGGGGAAAATCGCACATTTCATTTTCTTTTTTTCTAATATACACAATTATTTGTACTTGTGATTCACAGCATACTCGCCAGTCCCTACCAAACATATGATTCATCACCATATGAATTCAAGAATATCCTTGAATTTTCAGCAGACCCATACAAACAAATATACCCAGTGATATCAAGCCAACAATTAATGCAAACCCATGAGCATATGCTATCCTTGGATAATTAAAACTAATAAGATGCTAATGAATACATCTTTCATTTCTTATACTACTTGGGAGAGGACAAACTCCTGAAACCATAGATTATGTTGTGAAACTGACCCCTTGTTTATCACACACTTCTGAGCTTATCTCAGCTCCTGCCTGGGCACCAGGGAGGATGACCTTATAGGGTCACAGAAGTGACAAGGATGGGGAGGGTGTTGCCATGGTGATCAGGGTAGGAGGGGTCAATCAATGTCTGTGATATGTGGGGTAACATTATTGGGCATGTTATCAATGGCAAATAAATATGACCCAATTTGCTAAAAATCTTCCCGTTGTTAATTCAGAGACAACAACACGTCACTCTCTATCTAGAGGCTTGGACAAAACCCAACGTCAACTAACCAAATCTTTGTCCATTTGTAGTCAAGAATAATATTTGTCAAATGTTGCCGTTCCCAAGACAAGCATTCTTCCCCACCTCCAGCCAACCATGGTTTATATGAAAATGAAAAGAGGCCAAATTTACTGTTGTTGACTATTGCGGCAAGTATATTGCTGTGAGCCATAAATAGGCAGACATACATGTATGAATTTATAAACTGTTTGTAGCACATAACTCTTCTGTCCACTGATGACATGGTATCTTACGTTTTTCAAAACTTTCAGCTACTTGAAGATGGGGTGTACATGTAGGAGAGTAGTTTGGTTAAGCTTTAGAGTACCCTACCATTTTATTCTTCACTATTATAAGTGTATGGGTCGTTCTTTAAAAGCCCCATTAAAGACATGCAGTGGTAGGTATACTAAAAGGAACCCCAGTAGATTAATTAGGATTACCTGTGTAAGTGATACAATACATCCCTTAGTATGTATAAAGTCGCTACCCATAATGATTTGTACAAATACAAAGAGACAGCCCTGTTGTACATTGGTATGGTTTTAATATAGTCGAGCGTGTACAAAATTGCTAACACTTCAGAATTCTAGACCAAAATTACCAATTCGTATTGAATGCCAACATTATTTCTCACTTCATGAACATAGACCAGTCTACTCTGTGGACTCTGACATCCCCCCCCCCCCCCCCCCAACGACATAACACAAGCCCCCCTGACATAACACAAGTTTCCTCAGCCAGTTTACACACAAAGATTAAACACAACATCCCCCTAGCTAGATCACAACAGCTTGTATACACTCAAATAGGGGGAGGGTCAACGACCACGACAAGCTCTACAGACTACCATACACAAGTAGTGGATTCCAGTCAGGTTTTTGCCCCACAGGGCTGACATTGTTCTGTTGACACTACCATTCCTATGGGATCTCTTTTCGTTCTTTGTGCACCTGTAGTAATCAAAAACTTGCCATACCTGAAACACACTTGTCAAATTTGGGCTGGACCCCAAAAATGGCTCAGGTGTCACACAGTTTTCGGTGGCTTTCATTTAGTATTCACCTCGCACGGCACTTTGTTCCACCAAATCACATGTGTTAAGCATTTTGAAAAGCATGGAATAGGTTGGAGACCGACTGGTCAAGGAAAGGAAATATCAAATCGCATAGCGCATATCTAATCGCATGCAAATTGTAACATGATTGGTATTTGAAACATGCATTTTTTTCTTCTTTCTTTTCTCTATATGCCATGCATGATGCGTTTTATACCTTGCCCAGCAATGAACCTTTAGGTATAATAGTCACAGTTGAATCTACTCAGACTATTATTATTAATCCAGAACCTGTAACTGAGTAGCCCAATTGGGTTATTTTGGAACAAAATGGGCTACTTTGGAGAACAACAGTTGCACACACAAACAAACAACAAACAAACAACTATTAGGCTACATGTCAACGTTTCATGTTCCCATTAAAAACATTTAGTGTGGTAAATTAGGCTGATGAATTGGGCTAATTTATAAAATGAACTTGAACTAATATCTAGCAAAACTTGAATCTACTTGTTTGTGAGTGAATGAGCTCAGAAGTGAGAGTCTTGAAGTTACAAAAACAAAAACAGATTGTAATAGCATCTACATGTATGTATTGAGTGCCAAGGGAGAAGCCAGAATCGACTTTTAATAGACTTCTTGGCATGATCTTCGTCCCACTAATTGCTCTAGGTGTTCATCCTATGCTCAGATGATGCATCCCCCATCCACCGCTCAATACGTGTTCCCCTGCAGAGTTGCCTTGCACCAGCTCAGCGCAGTGTGGTCCTAATTGGAACTGTCAGCTCGCTGTGGGTCCGTCAAAATTTAACAAAGTGTATAATAATACTCTTTTTGGATTTTGACTTTGCACGGGTCAATCGGTTCACAGAGTTGAAGTGTACCAAGACTAGAAAACCAAATTGGAACATGGTGTTTTAGTATGGTATGGTGGCAGGGACATTACGAAGCAAGTTTATAATTTATTATTCAAGACAATCTAGTCTGACCTTTAATACTTTTATTTTAAATGTATCAACACAATCCAGGTACTAAAGGTGTGTGTAATAACACGCTGTAACAAAACTATAGCCTAATATTTAGCATCTGAACTGTCTAAATAAGGTTTTCTGTATCCACATGCAGAACAAAATGGGGGGGGGGGGGGGGGGGGGGTGAGTGCAGTTGGAGTAAGGCACTGCACCAAGTTTTATTGGTAGCTTTTTTGTAACCAGGTAGTGTCAATGAGGTGGTGGCGGAACAAATTGGAATTTCAAGTCAGTGGGCAACGTAAGGGAAGTGTTTTTGGGGTGCACTGCCTGCCCTACAGACTTCTTATCTAGCAATTTCTCCAACACAATGCTGTATCCAAACCTATGTTACCATTACCATTGCTAAAATTCTTATAACTCTTCATTCACCACATCACCACAACAAAACGGCCGTCCTACACGTCCCCATCCAGCGTCCGTCCAATCCATACCTTTACTCATTCATTTTCCCACCTGTATGTATAGCTTTAGGGTAAGCTTTAACCAGACCTGCCAACAACGAGTGTGAAATCACACAATTTCAATATCTGTGGAAGAAAACACCACAGAGCAGAAAGGAAGCATCACGACCCTTGACCTTCGTTGCCGATGGGGTACGACATCAAAGTGTTCACCCTTCACCACTAGATGACAGTTCCTTTAAGGGTCTGGTCCCGGTTTCGTTTCACATTTTGTTGAAATAAAATGAGTTTTCCAATATTCTGACCACAGTTTTGTATGCAATATGGTTGAATCTTTGTGAAATTTCTTTATCAATTCAACAAATTCACGGCAATTTTTGGCTAGCTAGCCAACTTCTCTTTCTGAAAGTCAAGAAGTATTTCAAAATTCAATGCCTGATTTGAAATGCTTGTTGTTCATGTAAAATGTAACTTACAAAAGGTACAATGTAATTGTATGGTTTGCCGACATTACAACACAAGAAGTTAAAGTCGTGTCTGGTCGTCATGGTAAAGTGTACCAAACGAGGTCAGAGGTCAACCCTTACATACAATACAAGGGGCATTATGTATGCATACAATGTACAACTTGCAACTGTTGTATGGGGTTATGTATGGTTGCCACAATGCTTTGTGAATATCAATTCCTCCGGGTATTTTTAGTGGGGTTGTTATACAGAATTGATAAGGAATTTGGCAAGTTTTGTAACTTTGTGGAATTCTTCAATAAGAACTTGTACAGAACATTATGTAACACAGTGAAATATCTGGCAAAGTTTAAACTATCGAATGTGTTGAATACTAAATTAGGATTTCTTTTAATTACGCATATAGCCAATGACCTAACCATATTTCAATAAAAACATAAAACTGATTAAAATAAACCAATAATATTATAAGATACCAAAGGTGTGGCACCAGACTGGCAACTGATGAAGTCATTCAGTACTTGACTCATTCTTATTTTCAACCTATCAATAAGATATCCACTTGCACTTCAAGTCATCATGTGTAGGCATCCTTTGATCCTCAAACAGTCTACATTTGTGGCTCTTTCTATAGCAGAAAATCTTTAATCCCCCTTTTGACTAACATTTTCAAACCTCAAGTTTATTATACATAATAAATAAATACACCCCAGGACACTTGTTAGGTGCTCTTTTGTTTCTTTCAGGTTTCAATTACATTACAAAGATTTACATTGGCACCATTTCTTGTAATAAACAAACAAGGAAGCCAACTTCAAAAACCCAGGCCAAAATCAATACTTCTATTAAGACCATATCAAATGATCTCATCCTTTTATATGTCTTTTATTATGCAAAATCCAATCATTGATTACAAAAGGTAGATATCAAAGGAAGAAAACATGGCTGACTTAAAAATCCTTTGATGATGAATAAGTGATGAGCTGAGTGGTACTGGGGGATCTTCTAACCTGCACTGTGTGTAGGCCTACATACGGGTAAGCTTTAGAATACCCTACCATTTGTAGACCTCACTGTGTATTAAGTGTCATTCTTTAAAAGCCCCCATTGAAAACATTTGTACAATGTCTATGTATACAAGTATATTGTACATGTACATCGTACAAAAAGTACAAAAAGTACATGTAGGCCTACATCACTGAAAATTAGGCCTGAAAGATAGGCTCGCTGTGCATAATATTTCATGTTCCTCCCTACGGATAGTGCACACATTCTTTAGTTATGAATAACTTTTAATGTATCTTGAATGAACACAAAGTGAAAGGTGGTGAAGGGTAAAAAGATAAATGCCCAGCCCTTGAACTTCACATAATTTTAGAGGCAACCACCCATGGGCACGGATGTCAGTTAATAATGTTGATGAATAATATATGGGTTTTCTCAATGTCTTCAGAAATATGATCTGTTACTTCCATGGTTTCAGAGATACAGTCAGATCAGAATCACTCAAATATTTTGACATTTTGTGAAACATTCACTGGCAAAATATTTGTTTGGGCAAAAGCAGACTGAGCAAAAAATAAGTAAAAACTCCACAAATTGTGACTTTAAAAATTGGTTTCAATATGTTTTCTATTTTATTGCTCAGTGCAGGCTATTGTAATAATATCTTTCCAAGAATGCAATGGAAAGGGACCAATGCATAGTCATGATAAATCTATGGACTTAGATTTTGCAGTGTTCATCCATACCTTCAGTTATCTTACAACCTTTACTGCTCATGACATTGACAGGACTAATTAGTTTTGACGGTCAAAGGGGCAAACCAAAAGTAGCTAATTAACCCAAATGTGGACACATAAACCAATAACTTTTCCATGCCGCTATCATTTAACAGTGAACCTGGTGATTGTCAAACCTTGGTATAAATTATGCATAAATCAGAATACAGTATGCGCAAAAATACCAACCATTTCAAATACCACCAACCATTTCTTTCACCAAAGATCTCTAGTGATGGATTTATGCAGTGGTCATTTATAAACTTGAGCTGACCCTCATCATCTATCAATCACATCGTCGCTGTTCTGACATACCGGCACATCACAACAGAATTAAGTAAAGTGATGTGCCAGTATGTCAGAACAGCGACGACATTTGTTCGGCTGGCTTGATAATTGCAATTTGTGTTTGATAAGGTTTTAAAATTATTAAAATACTTATTTTTCTTAATCTTATTTTATAAACTTGAAAAGACTTGAACTGACCCTCATCATCTGTCATTCACAGATGTTCGGCTCGCCTATTGCAATTTGAGGTTTGATAAGGTTTTAAAATTATTAAATTACTTATTTTTATCTTATTTTCATCTTTAATTTTGTTAATCTTTTTTAATTTTGTCTTCTTTTCTTTACCACCCCCTTTTTTGTTGTTGCAGATATACACAACAAATAAATGGAGGACAAAAGAAAGACATCTATCAAAATCCCATGTTGTACACAGCCACCAGCAAAATACTTCATCCCTCCATCACACACATCCCCCGAGTGTATCACATGATCCGTGGTCCCCTTAACCCATGTCTTTTTCTACCCTCGTTATATCCCCACCCGCCACCGACATCATGGACACGTCTTTAATAAATTGCTTTCCATCTCTAGTTTCACCGAATCGTGATAAATAAGGACGGGTCGCCATATTGGAATCAGGGTGTGATTTACTTCTTGGCTTGGCGCTTCTCTCTCTCTACAAATATATTGTTATTGCACACCAGCTATCTCTCTTGGATATCTCTAGCTCAAAGAAGGCATCTTACACCTTCCCACAATGCATTTCTTCAATTTCAATTTGCTAATCCTTCCAATACAACATGGATTGGTAATACGGTGGTGGCAAAAACTTACTAAATGAATGGAGCATTGTGGGATCTTGGAAATTAATCTTTATCTCCTTTGATTATTTCCCTGAAGAAAGTAATACTAGGGGTTTGTTACAATGGAACAAAGAGGTGATATATTTAATTGTATTATGCATGGTGCAATGGATTTTGGGAATTGTGAGATATCTTCTCTGTCACGAGTTCCATCCATTTATTCATACCAACCAGTCGGACTCCTAATCTCCTACATACTACCATAATATTAAAATTAAGTGTTGCATTATCTGGCCACCAATATCTATTGGTTCATTCTGGCCATGAAGTCCACTAAAAATCAACCAGATAAAATGGCAGCCAGTATTATACCTAACTCTGCAGAATTTGGCAGTAGGCCTATGCTGGCTATTATAATACTGTATGATGATCTGTCCAAATCTCAAATCTCATAGCTAGACTACTCATAGCAAATTACAAACATAGAAATTTAAAAATATGTTCAAAGAGTCAAATATTTAGGTTTTAAGAGCCAACAAATCGGATGTCCTTCACTACATGGATGGATGGATTACTTACTGATATGTTACAAATATGTCAAATCTACAATAATATTCCCATATCAAAACACCCAGTAGCCAAAACACAGCTTATTTTCAAGCCTGTTTATAGAATCAGTTTTAGGGGATCATACGGATTATAATATAATAATGCTATCATAAGAGGGATATAGGATCAATGTAGTCTGTAACAATATTTAGTAAAAATAGATCCAATATCTAGAATTGCTTCGCTAACCACCTCCATACAAACCAAATCAAGATTGAATAGAGGCCAGGGCTAACATCACGACAGCCATCTATAAATAACTATGATGAAAATTACAACATTTTGGAATGAAAAGAAGAAAACAAATTGCTGTATAACCACATGGCAACAGATTTCTTTTCCGACCCCAAAAATTCACCCCTTCCCGGGATTTGAACCACAGACCTCCAGCACCAGGGCGAGTATATCAATTAAAAACCTGCACGCCGGTTTATAAAAACATTTTTTTCCACCCAGATGCTGTGTGGTGTAGTAGAATTAGGGTTATCTATGATGAAAATGACCAAATTTTGGAATGAAAAAAAAAAATTGTTGTATAAGTAACTCCATTCCACATTTCAGGGATTAACTACAACTGAAATCGCCAGCGATCCCCAGTTTGGTCCAATCAGTATGTTTGTCTCAAATATGGCATGTGAATGCGGTATGCGGATTATTCCGGGTTCGAATCGTGTTACAAACACTATTGTTATGAGTTTCGCCTGAGAAAACCCGACAACCTCTATACAGCATCCTCTGTTCAATTTGTTTTCTTCTTTCTTTTCCCCCCAAAAGGGACAGAGTCAACTTCGGCCTTTATTGGCCTTCCTGCCTTTTCCTCCATATTATCATATTGTTGTATTTTATTTTTTGTCTGATTTATTGGATTTGATATTATTGTTGTTTGTAAGTATTTGTCAAATATGGATTTGATTCGAATGACGTCATTTTAGTGTATTTTCCCTCACCCACTCAATAAAGAGATCAGATAACATTCCCTGTCCTCAATGACCCAATCAAGGTACATGTATAGTTCAGAGAGTGATATGATAGCAATTGAATTACCATTCTACATTCTTCTCCTCCTGCACACACTAGAACACCACACCTCCCCCCTTCCATTCACCTTACCCACATTCAAAGTTAATTTGATCTATATTTAAATGATAACATTCCCTATCCTCAGTGACCCCATCAGGTAAAGTCCAAGGTGAATAAGCCTAGATTGATTCCCAGGAGAAGATACTTTGCAAACATTTATGATTATGATGGATTTATGGGTGTGTACATTAGGTATCATGTTAATGTATGATTTATGGGCGCTATCAGTCCAGTCACAAAGCACATTCATAACGCTCAAGTCAATGACAGAGATGGTTCTGATATGCAAGAGAAATTATTATTATTTGTGAATGACATCTTACCATCTTGGATATAATTCTATACCTGTAAAAGTACAGTCAGTTCCTAAATTGGTGAACCTGCTTACAGCAGCTAATGAATTCAGAAGGATGTGCTCGTGCAAAACCTTTGCAAGGCGCAACACAGTGCATTGCAAATTATATGTGCGACGCTTGCGTAAGCAGCATGTGCACGCTTATATTATTTTTGCGCGCGGAGAGATAAAAGCCACATATTTCTTTTTCAATATTAGTAGACACAAGGTGAATGTGTATCAATCTCGCCGTGATTATGATTATGTGTAGGCCAACATTTCGAATGACATTTTAGCAAATGTTTATTTATTTATTTATTACATAGGCCTTATGTACATTAACATTATAATATCATTAACGATCACCAAAATCTCCTGTAACTGCTTGTCTATATTTACCAAACAGAGTTTAATGGTCATAATCAATCTTAATGTTGTACCAAAGTCCAACTAATTTAGTGCATAATTAGGGATAAAATCACGGTTCAGCGTACATGTATGTGTATCACAAATCTATAACGGCTTTCTAGTCATCTGCATGGCATATTTCACGAGAGCAATGCCCGAATGAAATAAACACGCAGACAGCAAGTTGTAGATTGGTGATGTACATTTACGCTGAAAAATGATTTTAAAATCCTTTTCAACAAAGATTTGAAGTGTTTATAACCAATGACTTGATTGAGGCATACAATGTATTTAGGTCTTCGGTGATCAGGAATAAGCCATCCTTATCAAAGTCTTTAAGGTAAACCTATATTTCACGGCGGCTCATTTTGAATCCGGGGGCTCAACACACCGCATAATACAGCGGTTATGGGTGTGTAAGCAAAATCAACAAATACAAAAGTGTTGCTACTTCAGGTGGAACTAGTTGAAGAACAAATTGCCATTGACTAAGTAATGTCATACATGATTTACACAGATACAGCGATGGCTCCCTTTGATGCTTAGAAGGATTTGGGATAGTTTAGGGACTGCACCGAATCCCTGAGTAAGACACAGGCAATTATTAGACTGAATCCTTCCAGTCTTCACCATTTGCTCACCCCCCCCCCCCCCCCCCTGCTCAATCTTTTGAAAGTATTTGTCGATTAGCTCATGAATAATTGGGATATAATGCCTACACTTTGTGCACATTTTCGCACCAAACATCACATTGGCAGTGTCGAACGGCGGTGTGCAATGCGAGTCACCATAGGACATGGGGATTGTCACCTAATGGCGGTGTGTGATGATTTTATATTTATATTTTGAATTCACCGTTTTAAAATCAATCCAAAGTGCCGCCGCTAGCCAATCCACAACACATACTTTATCAAGCGGCAGCCATTTGCGACCAACCAAATAGTATACATGAACTCTCGTCTTGCCAAAATTGGGTTTTGTTTATTGTTTGTTTGATTTTGTTTGTTTTGTCCCATTCTATTAACTTTGTCTCACATGGCCAATGATGCTAGTGATGAAGTGTGGAAAAATGAATGGTAGAAGCTGGCACTTGGGTGTTTTCGTCATTGCCAATTATTGGGGTAATTAACAATGTCAATTTGTGGCGCCACTGACAGTAACTTGCATGGCCTACAAGGCACAAGAAATTGTTTTCGATTGAATGTTTTTTTAATATGATATTTTTACATTGTTATAAGTATATTCAATGAAAGACATTATCACCAGAGGTGATTTCTTGCTATTGAGACCATAAGCTTTTTTTAAGTTGGCCCTTTTAAGCGTTATCCCGATATACAGGATTTGCACCAACCCACACACAGCTCATTCACTTGCAACTTATGCCTGACCTCCATCACTGTTCAAAGGTTCAAGCCTAGAATTTTTGAAACGGACTTTACTAACAAGGTGGCAGATGACAAAATGTTAACTGTACAATGGTGGTAGCTGATAGTCTGATGTTATGGCAGCCATCATTACAACAATAGTACCCTACATTCCAAATTGGAATGACATGATGAACTATGTGTGTGAAAATAGCAAGCAGTCATCAGTCCATACCCCAACTACATGCTGGGATAGTTCTAACAAAACTTGGAGGTGAATGCAGACTATTAATTTGGATTTAAACCATGATGTTATTGAGTTGCGCATGGAAAGGCATGACAGCCTCTATACAAAGAGAAACATAGTCTATTGATCCCTAAACATGAATTAACATGCTTTTGAATTGAACACACTACTTCAGTGTTCAGTCATACTCGCTCTTTTCCGCATCTCCGCTAGACCAAACCTGCTGTGAACACAAAACCATCAATGTCCAGTCTCCGCTTAATAGTAGAAATATCATGTAATTGTGTGCATCATTGCAGATCTATGCCCATAACGTTCAATGCAACCGTTGAGACAATGGGTCGGTGATTAGCCACACTTTTGTGTCTGGTAGAGATTTACTCAATTGATTCCAAAGTATATGGGGGAAATGGCAGAAAAAGAGTTCCGATTAAGTCATTATGTGTTTAACGCACCGTTGAGACAATTGGGCTGCGATTAGCAAGGGTATTGTCCGATGGGGACACTCAATTGATTCTATTTGAATGGGGTAGCAGAACTAAGAGGGGTTATGATAATCAACAATGGGTGGGATAGTTGACAAATTTGTGAGGTCCACTCATCAAAGGTTTGGTCTGGGAAAGGTTAGTGAACTTGTCCAATTAAACTTAGGATTGTTTTTTGTTATTGGTTTTTCCTGCTTTTGGGTATCGAGAACTTTTCAACAAAAACCTTTTTCATTCAAACAAAAACATAAAATAAGTCCAAGAATGCTCACAGATAAATCAAACCTCTTCCAACATCAAGGAGAATACCAGAGTACAAATGGTATCTCCCTCGCGTGCAGTGCCGTGCACGCAATTTTCCGGATACAATTTGAATAGTCCATTGTAAGTTTATTGCAAAAATCTATGTACTTTATTACAATGTCTGTAATCTGCGCTTATGATCCTTGAACACGCACCACAGTGTAGACAGTGAACCATTCCGGTCCAAGCACAGATCCTTGTGGAACAGAATAATCAAGCACAGTGGGATGAGAAGTAGCAGTACCAATGCGAACATATTGGGGTCTAATGGAAAGGTAGGATTTGCACCAGTCCAAGGCATGATCCTGAATGCCAAGATAATCATGAAGACGAGAGATGAGAATGTTATGGTCAACAGTGTCAAAAGCAGCACTTAGATCCAGGAGAATTAAGCCTGTAATTTGTCCATTGTTGGGAGCAGTGAGAATGTCATTATTAACTCGGAGAAGAGCGGTTTCTGTTCCATGATATTGTTTATATGCAGATTGATATGGATCCGATAAGGAATTGGTATTGATATGATCAGATAATCTTTTTGACACAATCCTTTTAATGATGAATGATGCACATGGGTGATGAACTTAAGTTATTTCTCTTTCAATTTGTTTGTCACAATAGAGTATCATTCCTAAAATGTCCAGTGTTATAATCTGATATCTACTCATGTAGATAAACAAAAACAAACACAAATCTATGAATGATAATTACTTTCTTATCTGAAAGAAATCTCTACATAATGTGCAATGAATATTTCTCTTGTCGTCTGTCCAAAACCCATAAAATTCTTTCCTCATTGTATAAAATCACCAAACCGTGCACATTATCATGATCCAACAGAAAGTTGTTATTCTTGCCATTATTCAACAAACGATTCGGGTTCTTTTTCGGCAAAACTGACACAGTAGTCGACCATTCTAAACAATGCCACTCCTCCTCTCTATGTATTCATTAGCAAGTGTTTAGCACACCCTATTACACATTGCTAAACGGGGTATGCTGGTAATAGATATCACCGTCGTCCACCAGACCCTATGCTATTTCCGACTTTTTGTTTACTCGTTTTTGTTTCTGGTTACTGACTGGGAAAAATGACATCGTGTCGGACGTCTTTGAAGCGGTCGACATGTCTGACGATGTGACTACACTGCAGTCGGATCTATGGCTAATTAATTGTCATTTTGTGTGAAATACCGAGTTAACTAAAGATTAAAATTTTAAACTTTAATATTTAAATTGTATTTATATACCACCTACAGCCAAAGATGAAAAGTGGTGCATGAAAACATATCTGAGCAATTTAACTGTTATTTGGTAACAGTTTTTGTGAATGTGTCTCTTTTTGCTACTTTGAATGCGATGAGTTTCAAGTCTCTCAACTTGTTTAGAGACTTTACTCTTTTCTAAGCATTTTTTTGTCTTAGGATTTCTTGCCAAAAAGAGGCCCGCTGTAGCGGCACACCTCCATAGTAGCCTATCCCCTCCTTTTCCATTTCAGACTTTTGTAAAATTATTTTCTTTTATAAAAATTGTTGTGATTTTCTGTTTATCGATTTGGCTTTAATTGATCCTTTTAGTTCTTCTGTAGCGGTACAGCCTAATACACACATTCCCATCGGTAGTAATGCAAGTTTTGTAAGGCAATCCGGAGAAAAATCAAAACCAGAGTCCGCGGAACTTCCACTGCAAAGGAAAAAAAGCTGGGGGAATGGGCGTCAAATTCACATATTGTGTCCCATGGAATGGAAGGTCACATACTTTCACACCAATTTGTAGGCTTTATTGTGTCCATGTACAATATGACAAAGCTTTACGAATGCCATATATCATCCCCACACAAAATAACTGTCCATACTTGAAGGCTCTTGATGTTATACCCCGTAAGCATCGGGTACGCTTGAGCGCTAAACTTGATTTAGACTAAGTATTTCAATCATCTTCTTCAATCAAATTACATTTCACGCTTCAGAATCAACAAGTAAACGCTTTAGAAATTTAACGTTAAATAGGCTTAACAAATTAACAAGTTGCACAAAGGAACCTGGGTACCGCACAATCCAATCTCTCCTGAATGGGCGGTGCAATTACGACACGCTGTCCTCAAAGAAGAAATGATATTGCAAAAGTGAGAAAATATCACAGAACGATAATTGTACTTATTTACAGACCTATTCAAGAAATTTGTTTACTTTTTACACACAAAAAGAATCTAAATTGACAGTGCACGAGTGCACAAATACTTCATACTTCCTGACACTATTGTAACTAATAAATTGATTATCAAATTAAAATGCCAATAAGGGACAGTGCACTAATAGGATTCAGAAGCGAATCCTAGCACTTTCCTACCTTTTATGAGCAAAAATATTATTTTTAAATTGTGCATCTGGTAAGGTCACCGGAAAGATAAAGACATCATTGTGTAATCTGTAAGGAAATAGTCAGATAGAGTTTTCACCTGTCACTTTGTCAGGTTAATCTGATTCTGTTGTTCACGGTTAAATGTGTATAATTTACCTTCAGTTGGTCGTAAGGCAACCAACCCATTTTGGGGGGGCGGTCAAATTTTATTTTATTTTATACAAATTTGTTGACAATTTTTCGCAGATTTTTTAAGATTTTTGAAAAATACATTTTTTTTAAACAATTCACCAACATTTCAAACAAATTGTGAATGAAAAAAACCCTGCCAGACCGATCGATCCTATCTGAGAGGTCCGTTTTTTTCAATTTGTGAATAAATAAAACCAACGCCAGACCGACCGACCATATATGAAAAGTCCATTTGATCATCGAAAAGGGTTGGTTTTTGTCGTCTAAACACCAAATGCGCTTCACAGTCGTCTTTACCGACTACCTGCACACCCAACTAACAAACAGGCCTGTACCCTCAAATCATGGTTTGAAATTGTCCACATTTCCAGAAATAGGGGGTAAATTTGATTAATGTTTGTGGGGCACATCACAAAAGTGAAGTATGTTTTCAAAATACTATGTTCCATCATCAATTGCCATTATTTTCCCTTTAGTTCTTACAGAATGCCAACCGACTGCTGGATGACCCTGTACAAGGCATTACTATTTTTACACTTCATTTTTTTAAAGTAATGTTTTGGTTAAATATTGATATCAGAATGGCTTTAAGTATACTTCAAATGAACTCTGTTCAAACTATCTTGTTGCCTTAAAGCAAGCTTTATACTTTTGATTGACTTTCCGCAATTCGAAAACGGACAAAACACACTTCACTTTGAAAACATTGTAATGGAATGTGAAACATCAAATTGAGTGAATTGTGTTTTCTGATGGTATCAACATTTCTGTTTGCGCTAAAGATTTTGTTCGTTGCAGTCACTCCATTTAAAAGAATGGACAATCAGAAAAAGTAAATCTTTGGGAAATCTCCCATACTTTGCATATAATATTTAATCTCCGTCACCTTGTTTTGGTCATGCTTGATATTATATCAATGATATACTAAAATAACTAAGTGATAACAATACATGGTTAAGCTAATTCACTTTTGTATGTATGACAGTTCAACATATAATAACAATACACCATACCTTTTCACTCAAGTCAATAACATGGATAAGTACTGTGACTTTCCTGATCCAAAAGCAGTTCAATGTTTTTGTTTAAATGTGTAACATTTTCCCCATTTCCACTGCCGTAACATAACAGGGCAGATGCCTACTGAAAATTTAGTTCTGAACAAGTACTCAGTATTCAGTTTTATGTACCAAATTGATATTCCTAACCCTAACCATACAGAACCAAACAGCCAGCAGCACTTCTTCTAGACACGCTCATCACACAACTTGTATCCATGCTGCAATAACCCCAGGTATATGCATGGACATAATTTTTGATGGTCACCCCATTTAACAACCTCCCCCTGTTCTTTGGGACATCACTACTTCAAGACTACAAGGGTTAGGGATGTAGAATAAGAATATGGAATTTTAAAATGAGTCAATTTTTCGGTGCAAATATTGACCAACAACAAATATTTCAAGTACAAAAAATAATGAACGAACTCATTACAATTAACACCCAGTTGCATATTCATCGGACCACATTCCTCCAACAACTCCAATCCAAATCCCAACAACACTACCAGTAGAATAACTTGCAAAATTCCAAAATAAATGTCTACGATTTTGGCACAATTTTTCAATTTTCTGTCTATGGTTGTACACCATTGAACACAAGTGTCACGCTTCATCAACCAGCCCGGGTTACGCAGCTCTGAAGCTAAATTAAATCTTTTGTTACGTGCGGTGCTTTTTCTTTCTACCTGTCCTTTCACCGGCCGATTTTTGTTCTCAACACACAAAAATGCACCGTGGTATAGACCGATCCATCGAGGGGGTATATCGCAACAAACAAGCCCTGTGCTTGCTGTACTGTTTAGCAGAAATTATGGTGTCTGTCATTCACATACATAGAACTATGCCATTTACTCCAAAATTTCAAATTCAGTTTTGCATTGCCGACCGATGCAATATACGAAAGTAAAATACCTGAAATGGACTATCACATTCATGATGCATTTTATTAGAAAGTTCTCATCACACAGTATATAGACATCACTCTCACTAGTAATTGCAGTCAAAGTACTAATAGTAATACTAGAACAATAAATTGATATGGTATACTGTACAAAACTATTGGTTCCGCAGAATTGTGTTCTCAATCTATGTGAAAAAAGTCGATCAGTAACAATAAGATCACAATCAGACTGGAGTAAAATATAAAGGGCAAATAAATAGCAGGATTATAAATTAGGTCACATTACTGACTATACAAAAATGTCAAAAGCAACAATGGAGTGATACTTGTTACAATATACATGTAGGTCTGTGTTACATGGATGTGAAATGTGAACCAGCTTATGGTACGAGTGCCTACAACGTGAGATATCATCATTCTGCATTTATTATACATTTTGTACTTTTCAGTTCAGTTCAGTTTATTTCCAAATAGCAGATTATTAGGTTTGGGCTAAAGTTTGGTTGCAACCAAATTGGCAGAAATGTACAATGACAATTTGGTAGAGTGAAATGATCAACTGAAAACAAAGAAACTCTGTAAATAATAGAGTATTGTCCTGTCCATTGGTAACAGTTTTCCCAATTATCGTGATCAATTGAAATACAGGTACGGTAAGTACCCCAAATTGGTCATTACATTACCTAACCAACCCTTTTAAGGTGTTTGAATAGGCATCTTTTTCTCAAAGAGTTGTGAAAGAAATGTACATAACTGCAAGTTTCATCAAACTTTAAATAAAAGAGAGTATAGGCCAACCATCCATTTGGACCATATGCAATAATAACCGTTGTGATTGCTTGTCATAACTCAACGATATCATTATACATCAATGTTTTCTTAGGAGAGATTTGTCGGCGTTTGGATCCCCTTCAAATTTAAATGAAAATATTGGAATTGTTTGAAGATACAAAGGCAAAATTGTTACAAACAATTAAGTATTAAATTGTAGTACTTACTAGTACAGTGAACTTTGATAGGTGTATATACATGTACTACAATACTGCAAAGTGACTGCCATTATATTCAGATTCAACATGCTACCACTTTGAATAGATATTGCACGATGATGACGTGACACCAAGTATAAACTTAAATACAAATTTCAGCGACTGTTGGACTAAAAACACATGAAAGACATTTTGGATTAAAAATTAGCCGTCACTTCAAATTTGGCAGGGATGAGAAAATCTATGGCTTGCTTCTTATACCAAAATCTCAAATTCTGTTTGTGTTTTAAAGATGGAAGGAAGCATAGCCCCGGCCAAATTTAAACACAAATTTTGGAGTCCAGAGGCGAGGGGTTCAAGCTTAAGCAATGCTGTCTAATGGGACAAGTAGCAATATATGGTACGCCTCATATTTGGCTGTGGGTGCATCAACTAATGTACTAGATGGGACAGGCATCAAACCACTTAAGAATCATATGAATAATCCTGCATTGTGAAATTCAAACATGTGCCATCGCAATAAATTCTCATCAAAATACACAATGTTTCAAAATCTGTGTATTGTTGAATTGTATGGACCAAGATCAAAAAGCTTTTACTATAAATATGTACATAACATAACATCAAACAACCACGATGGTGAATCATAGTCCCATTATTGTAAATGTCATTTTGTGTTTCTTGAACTACTTTTCAAGGGGGTGCATATCTTGGTTCAAAAACTCACTTGCTTCGACTATAATAGATAGGACATACAGGAAAATGCGCAAAAGCACCAAAAAAGTTGTCTTAATTAAGCAAATAATGTCCATTTATCAAAAAATCAACATATTGCATAAGTGTTTATTCTACACGTACATGTAGTTTAGTTTGAATGTAGTTTTGAATGAAAAAGTAATGGTTTGGACAATGAAAACAGAAACATGTCAACATAGCCATGCTTTTGGGTTTATCTTATTGCATGGCATATTTTTTTGTGATAAAAGCACCTTTTGCTCCAAAATCAGGCAGCACTTTTAAAAAGCGCAACATCCCTGTCCCTAATAAAAGATCAAACGCTTAAATTACATCTCTGTTCCCAATGAAGGAAATATAAGGCTGTAAAGGCAAAGTTTAAAAAAAATACAAGTCTATCACTCTGTTTTTAGCCTCCACACGGATTTTTTAATTTTTATTTGATTGAAAACCTAGGCTATAGAATAGGTTTTAAAAAAATTGTAAACCAGGGAAAAATCAGAAATTTCATATGTATTTGCAATTTTTGTAAGCTTTTAAACTGCTATACATCCATCTATACACTTTATTTTTGTAGGGCAATGTCATAGTTTTAAACATGGTGTCCATTTTGATAAGAAATAACGTAATAACAGATTTGAAATAAGGGCCTCCCCTCACCGATTTCTTAAAATGTCTGGAGTGGACAATATATGTGTTATTTTTTACTTGGCCTACAACTTTATTTTGTCTTTGGAGTTTGGACCTCTTGCAGATTTTCAACATTTGATATCAAATTTATTTGATGCATGCCAATCTTTTTACTCATATGATTTATTCCAAATGTCATCCATCGCTTACTGTACAAATCCCCTTAATCATTTGTTCTTTTACAAAAGCAAAAAAATGCAAATTACCTAATCCAAATACCCATGAATGGATAAATCCTAGGTTTATGCATCTTGAAATTTTTTTTTTTATAAATTGATGAAATATATGAAGTGATATTTGCCTGCAGGAATGCTAAATCCGGATAAAATCCAACGATTTAACGCTCGAAAACGAGACACTTTTGTTTAACGAGATAGGCTTGAATAGCGCAGCCAAAATATGTTTGCCCTCCAGATCCGCTGTTTAGTTGTATTATCGCATATTTATAAGATTAGGGCTAGGCTGATACAGTGGATAATAAAGCAGGATGTTTGCTAACATTATAAAATCACCTACGGATTTGGATCAAATATTTTGAAAAAAGGGGAAATTTAAGAAAAATAACAGAATTTAGAGTTTAGACAATTAAAACCGTAAGCAGACAGGATGTTTACTAGCATTATAAAATCACCAAGGGATTTGGTTCAAATATTTTGAAAAAGGGGACAAAATGTAAGAAAAAAGGCTGAATATAGCACAAATTCCATTATACATGTACACCCTGTGGCAATATGTTACGTATGGGAACTGTTGTACCATTTCAAGTCATCAATAGCACAATAAAGTTGCGGTCAAACTAACCATGGACGCGCTGCGATGTGAAAGGAAAAACTTTCACCCTTCTCAAATTCTGATTCTTCATTCTGATCAATTTTAAAGTGCTCTTGCCTTTTTGGTCAAAATAATCTGTTCATGCGTCCAATTGCTGCCCATTTGACCTTCTTAACCAAATTGAAGTTTAGATTTTGAGTTGCTTTTTGTAAATTCACGGCATAATTACGAAGCCGTTTGCTTTTTGCAGAAATTGTATCATGACATTCTTTTATGTAATAATGGCTTACATGTACTGTACATACAACTCTGGCAAATTATTCATACTTAAAAATTATGAACTAAAAAGTCAATTATTAATTTGAACTTTTGGCACTGAGAGGCTTTGGGAAAATAACAATGAGTTTATCCTTACTGTATTTGACTTGACTTTGGGCAGGTGGCTTTCGACCAACAAAAAAATAATAATTAAAATTTGAATTTCAATAATATTAATTTATTATGTTCTATTTTTGGATGCTCTGTTAAAGAGGTACAGTAGCAAGTTTAAGGGTCGTTTAGTATATATTTTCCAGAACATTTTAAAGCCAATTAGAACTAGGCAAGTTATTAATTCTTAAAACAGTTTGAACTTTTAAAAGCATTGCCATTGAAAAAACTTCCGCCAGTCTGATGGACCCAGAATTACAGAATTTGTGATTTTTTGCCATTTATTTTATTTATCTTTTTTTCAAAACATTTTGATTCTTAAAAAAATGAAAATTTCTAAATTTTCCTACCTGCTTGATTGACCCAACTGAAAGATCTTTATGCTCAAAGAGTAGCATCTGGTTGTTTTATTGTGGTTTTATCATTGATCAACTCATTAATTACAGACATTTTTAAAACTACAATAAAAATGTACATAAATGCACTACCTTACTGACCATTGCACATGAAATTTAACCACAAATGAACTCATTCGACCACCAGCTCCACCCTAGTTATATAGTTTTACCCACCTGCAAAGCCAACGGCAATATTTTTACAAAATGTTGGGTCAAAAGTTGGTTTAACGGTAAAATAGAGTTACGGAAACTTTATCCAAACTTGGAGACTGCTAGGATTATGCCCCTTAGGGTGGTCTGTGGTCAATCATAAAAAAATGGGGGAACAATGTACACGGACAAGAACCCCTGACAATCATAATTATTGAAAGGTTATTGTTGTGTCACTTAAAAAGAAAGCTTTCAGCGAGGCTTTACTAATCCGTGTTGACAGTCTAATCAGACTCAGATCAGAGTGAAAAAACCAACCATGTTTTCAGGGTCCGACCCAATTTTTGGAACATTTTTGCCAATTTTGTGCAAATGTTTTATTTGAAATTCATGAATTGTTTTGACATTTTTTAATTTTGTTTGAAAAAACAAAACAAACAAACCAAACCAGACACAAATCTCGGAAACTAAGCATCGGTGGAAATACAACAAATCACTTTTTTTTTTTTATCTCAGGCACAGTTTGATATCATTACACCACAATCTGAGCAATTTTGCAATTTTCCCCCATGTACATGTAGTATTTTCAAGGGGTCTAGGGCCTAGACCCAGCTGAGGGGTCACTCTGACAACAACAACAAAAATGTCTTAGATGAACTTAGTAACTTTAGGGGATCAAACCTTCTGTACTTTATGGGTTGAAATCATGTGTGACAGTCTCCCAGACTAGTATTGTTTGACTTTGAAACAAGTCGACAAAGGAATTGCATCTAAGTTGGGATTTCTGTGCGGAATTTTAGTACTGATGTTACACAAGGGGGGGGGGGGGGGGGGGGGGGGGGGGGGGGGGGGGGGGGTACTTACAATGTATCCTTATGCAAAACTTTAAAAGTGTCCAACTATAGGTACATGTACAAAGGGGCGAGGTGGCGCAGTCGGTTAGAGCGTCGTACACTGCTGTGCACCGTAGTTCTGTTGGTGGATCGTTTATGAGTGAGAGTTCAAAAACGATACACCAACACAGCCTCGTCCCCATGCCTCCTTCAGACCGTGCAGACTGAAGTTGGCATGTTCATGGCGCATCGTGCTTCGGAAGGTACGTAGAAATGTTGGTCCCGTGTATCGGAAGAGCTATCCCCGAGCACGTTAAAAGGTCACAGACTCCTTCGTAAAGAGTAGGGGATCATCCCGGTCTGTGTCTGTACACACACATATAATATGTATTCATATACATACCTCCACTAGGCGTGGCGCACCAATGGAGTAAAACAAATAGCCAAGAAAGAATGATGGAGGCAACTAAGCTGCTTCCATCGTTCCGTCCAAGGACGACCGATGATGATGATGACAATGTAGTGCAAGTGACCAATCCGGGGTTTTTTCAATGATAAATACCACTTTCTTTTCACTTTTTGATTTTTCAATGGTATTCATTTTAAACAAACTTTGCTCTTAAATTAAATTAAAACAATGTCTTTGTTTTTTATCATTAACAAGGTCTTCAAATGGTACACTTGCCTTAAAAATATAAATCATTTCTGTCCATAATGCCCCATGGCTTATAAAAGTATGGCCTGTTTGACCTTCAGTATGATCTTGATGCTTGAATTAGCAAATAAATACCACAGTTCAATAGTTTGTAAGAAATCTAGCAGGACAATGGCAAAGTTATGGGGTTTACAGTATACCCACTGGCATCAATCAAAATCTGTTAAAATAACTCAGCCACACCTTCAAATAAGTTCATTAACTGTCAGACCTGTGTCCGGCAGTTGACCTTCTGTGCTCTTTAATTAATGTGCTATCTACTGAAGATAACACTACCGCATGTCACTCTTGCAGGTTGTTTTGAGCCTACATGTAGTCCTGTGTCCGGCAGTTGGCCTTCTGTGTTCTTTAATTAATGTGCTATCTATTTACTGAAGATAACACTACCGCATGTCACTCATGCAGGTTGTTTTGAGCCTAGTCCTGTGTCCGGCAGTTGACCTTCTGTGTTCTTTAATTAATGTGCTATCTACTGAAGATAACACTATATACCACATGTCAATGCAGGTTGTTTTGAGCCTAGTCCTGTGTCCGGCAGTTGACCTTCTGTGTTCTTTAATTAATGTGCTATCTACTGAAGATAACACTATACCACATGTCACTCATGCAGGTTGTTTTGAGCCTAGTCCTGTGTCCGGCAGTTGACCTTCTGTGTTCTTTAATCAATGTGCATCTACTGAAGATAACACTACATTATGTCACTCTTGCAGGTTGTTTTGAGCCTGTTTCTTTAGGTCAGATAACAAAACCCCTGCTGAAAATATAATGCATCTTTTGCAACAGTTAGTATGTATTCCTCTCCATCAGTAAATTACTAAATATTCCCTACAGTAAAACACACACAAAATTCAGATATATTGGAACGAAACCTGTATTGCTGTCAATATCAAGCAAATTATTCCAACACATGTCACACATAGCTGTAGGGTTTAATTACGAATTGTATTACTATCCACTGAGCATGCCCCCAAACCATTATAATTATTTGGTATACCAGAACAATCAGAAACACAAGTTAAGTAGTTTAAATTTTAATTATAATTAATGTAATTTTAGATTATGTACAAAAAACTGTATGTCATTATCACTCAGTATGCCCTGAGCAAAGTGCGTCTGATGACATTCCATTTTCACAATCAAATGAGCATCAATTTACATTGTGCGCAGATTTCATATCCAACTTTGCTATGGTACATCTCGTATACCATACGATGCATTTGGATGTGTCACTAAAAGCCCTTGAAGTGTCATCAAAACCCTCAAAGTCAAAACAAAACCTTAACAAATTTAATTATTCATCAATTTTAGTCAAAATTTATGATCTCAATTTTCTTCTGGGATGATCTTAAATCCTATCAATTTAGATTCAATGACCTATTAATAAATAATTAACAATATACTGATTCCCTCAGGTCCTTGTATAAAACAAAACTCATTACCCATAAGATAGCCCATGAATACTTAAAAATTCACAAACTGCTCAGCCGGATATCAAATTGTAAGATTTGAATGTGTGTATGTCAAAAATGTTGCACGCATAAAACAACCTACTGTTCTCTCCAAAATCCCGAACTATTCTTAAATAAAACTATATTCCCAATGATAAATCACCTGCTTCCTTGTATTGAAGGCATTCAAGGACTTCCTTTTAGCAATTCTTACATTACAATAGTTGGTATTGATGGGATAATTCTTTTTGCACTTCATAAATCCACCTCCCTTTATTTCTCTTTTTTATAATACCAGAACATTAATATTTCTGCCAATTTCATGCATGACCCGGTATCTATTCACAAGGTGCCATTTTATTAATTTCAAAAATGCTACAGTAAGTTGTTTGTTAATTAAGCTGTAATGATAATGGTATCAATTTGTAAAAATATGGCAGGTTGGAATTGTTGTTTGAGGCCATATAATTAAAATAAAATCCCATACAATCACATCTTTATCGTACACATTTTAAATTCAATGTCAGATCGGATTAAAATAGTTGTTTGAGTATGGTACAAAGAACGTTCTTCTCAACATTTCTCTATTATTATATTATTCAGTTACAATTAAGGAAATTGTGACCTGTGACCATATTAATTTGTATTCTATATCATATGGCCATGCATCTTATACTGAGACCCTTCAAGGGTGGGGGTGTGACATAATATTTGATCATGGTATTTTCAATATAAAAATGAATACTTACTGTACGCCTTTCATATTTGTCTTTTTGTATGGGTAAGACTTACATGTAACGTAATGTCATTGTCGTCTATACTTGTAGTGCTGAATGATCAAGCACTGTTTTAGAATCTCTTCTTAAATGTGTGGCTAATAAGCGAAGTATTAGGCATAGTAAAAAAATTACATGTTTCCCGTCCGGACTTTTTAAAAATAGGAGGGAGGGTCTTACTATTTACTATTTTCCCATTTTTCGCTATTTTTTCAAGATGGCCACCAAGTCGAAAGTGACCAACTGACTGTGTTGCAGACACTCCTAAACAGGATTTTCCACTATAATTGCCAGAGGAATAAAAATATGAAAAGGTTTACCTAATATATAGAGCAAGGTACATGTACACATTGTTTCTCTATGTTTTCTTCATTTTTCAGGTTGAATGAGGAACAAAACATCATTGATCGAAAGGATGTAGGCCTACATGTATTGGTCCCCATAGTACTATTTGAGAAGCCATGTCAATAATTCCGTGTCATGCATGGCATGAACATGCTATAAAATGATACAGAAAGGAGGCGGGCGGGGACGGGAAACATGTTAATTTTTTTACTAGGCCTTAGGCACTCCAGTCCATATTCAGACATGGCGTACGTGCAATTCTAAATAGAGCATCTTTTTCCACAAAATAACTATCACTTGGTGACTTTTGAACGGGCTGAATATAAAGCATGTCAGAGGTCGAAAACGTGTGACCCGACCCACATTATAGCGCCAGTCTAGAATAGTGTAGTTAGGATCTAACATTAACCAAAGATTTTCTATTTTGCATTAACAATGAAAACCCACCATAACATTTACAGACAATCCCAAATCTAGACACACACACACACATCAATCCTCTGTAAATATGACAACATTATGATCATTAGTATATAATTATATTGCAATGCTGAATACAGGTACACCAATTGAACCCGGTGAGATGCTATATAACTATTGTTGTATGTCACGGTACAGTGAAAAACACTTTCAAAACATTAAAATGTTAAACATTGGTCATGTAGACCCATTAACCTAGAGTGCACACTACCAGTGGAAGGTACAGATGTACATAATTATGACCAAATTTGATATGAGATTGAGTGTGTAATAATACATGTACATATTATTAAATATAATCCTGCGAAAATAGTGCACTTTCTGTGAAGTAGGTTAGGGTCGTATTCAAAATTTAGTACCAATATGGCTGTTTGGCTAAGCAAATATATAATAATAGGCTATACAGTCTCACCACTAAATTTTTAGCGACATAATTTGAACAGACTCGGACATCATCATTTGATCGAAAGTCCCAGTGTCGATGACGTCATGGTTATCAGTGCTCAAATTTGCGCAAGTGCATGGAACAGCTATGACTTCATTGACACCGGAAATTTGGATCCCCGCAAATGTTAAAAATTGCATGTTGAGAGATGGCGGTTTTTTATCCATTTTTGTCATAGGTACATGTATGACGTTTAGTTCTATTTAATTATGCAATTTGGGCTCGATAATTAATTTTCGAACATATAATGCAGAATGATGTGCTTTTAGATAATAAAATTAAAATGTATGTGCATTACATTACATTTTAAAGCTTGGTATACAATGTAAAGCAAGGCAAAGCCACATGGTTGGCAAAATGCTACTATACATGTAACATCCCCAGTCAATATTGCAATGGGGTTCAATCCATGACTACACTTTTGCCACCTAAAAATACACTATGCAAATTAGCGATTGTCCATCAACCACCACTGAAAACAACCAGTCGATATTTCACTACTATCACATTGATCTATTTGCTATGAATAATAGAAGCAGGGCTTTCAGATCAGCGATAACAATGGATATTCGGCCATCAGTTCCCCCAGTTCTTTTCACTGAGCATCAAAGCAGATCCATAATTTATCAATCGGTTATGAAATTTGGAGTATTTAATGGGCTCAAAACCAATTTTGAATGATGCTGTGTTGACCGATATTTACCATTTTTACTATTAAACATGAATGAGATACTGGGTGGTGGGTAAATGATTGGCAACTAACTAAAGGTACACCGTATATAACTAAATGGACAGACTAATGTTTTGTGTAGAAATTTAGAAGAAGAAAAAAAGTATGGCTATCGCCCATGTGCAGCGATCAATCCATAATACGATAGAAATATTTCAATTTATTGGTGATGTTTCTGTTATGAACATCTTCAAAATAATGGTGACCCCAGGACATGTCAAATTCAGAAGTCTTTTAAAACACTTTCCATAAGACCTCTGGTTTAAGATTAGCTCTATTAATGGACAGAAAAAGCGGTTATTCAAACATAAAATCTGCCCAATTTGACACTGACAGGTCACAGCCCCACCTGGGTCACCAAAAATGTCTGTACCCATTATAGTTTTTATACTGAATACATTTTTAAAAAGGCTATATTTATCTATAAAATGTGGTGCAAACAATTTGTAAATTGTTCTGTTGAGAATTTTGTTAGTTTCTAATGGATATGAGGTGAACATTTGTGAATGTGTGATTTTGTTGAATATTTATTGCTGATTTTCACCAGATGAGGTGAATACCCTTTAAACTGACCATTTTGTTTAAACTTTAATATCAGCCCGAACTTGTCCAGCAGCTGTCAATAACAAACCATTCATCAGGCCTCCTCTCAAAAGGTTACCAATTTACACAAACCCATCAGCAGGGTGACCATTTAGGGCCATTAGTGTGATTACTGCCATTGAAAGTAGAAAATAGAGAGCACTCAGTGTGTTCAGTTTGTTGTGAGACAATTTGACTTGAATTTGAAAGTAAAAAAAGCATTTTATTTTTTTCGCAAAGTCAAAAGTTTGAAAATAGAATTTCATCTACAATGTATAGGGCCTAGGCCTACAATACAAGGGTAAAATTTTATTTGGCTGCACGTTAGAGTCTGCACATGCAAAAATTGACAATTTTTAGGTAAAGCAAACAGATGTTCTTTGGGCCAATCACAATATTGGCCATTATCACTTTGTAAGTACATCTACAAGTCCCCACACAGTGATAGGGCTATTGTAAAACTACTTAATTTTGCGATGTATTTAATTTCGCGAATTTCAGAGGACCTTAAATTCGCGAAATCAAATCCCCCCTAAATAAACCATGGTAAAATCTTGATATCAGAGTCAAATTTTGGATTTCACAAAATGAAATCCTTGCGAAAATGTTGGCTTTTGGTAATTCATGATATAAAGACAAGGACTTCCAGCACACAGGACTTGGGATTTTCCAGTACACCACAGGTGTCAAGGCTACTTGGTGCAGTATACTGCGTATAGGCTGGGCCCAGAATTTCTGTGGAAAAACTTCCACGCTGGTGAAACTAACAGCCTGACTTATTCGATTCTGTTGGATTTAGCAGGGTTAGGGTTAATAGTATTCTATTTACAGTAATTCTATTTTGTTCTTATGTCTCATTTGTTTAGTTTTTCATTTTTGTTGGGAATCTTACACTGAAGTGCAATTCAATAAAAATCACTCACAGAATTTTTTATTTCAGGATATATTGTGAAAAAGGGCCCTAAGAAATCTGCATCATTAAATTGAGTGGTGTTAAATACAAATGCCCTTTTCTCTCTCACCATTATTAAACGATTTCCCCCAAAAAATCATAAAATCATGAAGACTCTTTCCTCTACATATGTACAATGTACACAGAAAAATATCCCCTCGCCACAATTCAAATTCAAAATGAAAGCTTCCAATCGGATTAAAAAAGAGGCAAACAAACTTCTTTCAAGTGGAGAGGGATGAGGACAATATATTTTAATAACCCCCCACATAAAATGATATAAAGCGCCTACAAGGGCTGTAAATCCATTGATGATTTGTGCTCTAATACCCTCCCATTTGAATTGATTGAAAAGGCTAATCCAGCCAAGTATTTGATGGCTAAGACTAAATCTATTGTTGTGGTGGTCATCAACTGAAAGCATGGCTTGGCATTAGACTTATTGTCCCCATTCAATGTGGGAGCTCAATATTTGAAAACATTTTACAATCTGAGAGGGGCGCTATAAATAATATAACATGACTCTTTTATTTCTTGGAACAAAAATACTTGATTGCTTACTTAATTTCTACAATACCAAGCATTCCAAGACCCTTACAAAGCTCGTGATTTGTCGAATTCTAACCAATTTCAATTTTTACAATATACAAGTAATAATTTGCCATTTATGTGTGGATCATGTTATAAATATTTCAAAGAGCAAATTCCAGTGGCAATTATTGTACGATATTGAAAATGGCACCTTTGCAAAAAGAGTTAAATTAAAAGGATTTTGTGGTTGGATCAGTCGGTCAGCCGTCATTCAATTCAAAAGCTATGGATGTAATGCCCAGCTGCCCAATTTGCAAATGGTCAGTGCATTTACAATTTAGCTGGGTGGGTAAACAATCACAAACTGGGATCCAATAGGATACTGGACAATAAAAGTACATGCAGCACAGTGGCGTAACCCACCCCCCCCCCCCCCCACCCCCCCCCCAAATGAAATCAATAAATGTGGGTGTGGAATGGAGCCTCCCCATTTCAAGTCACTGCCTCCCCCCCCCCCCCCCCCCCCCCCCCCAAATGAAAAAGTCTATTTACGCCACTGATGCAGCAAGTATGTTTTTAGCCAACCAGCTAGTAATTTTGAAAATAGTAAAATATACATCTAATAATTTTCAGGGTACAACACAATTAATTGACTTATACTGTTCATCACACTTTCTTTGCCCAGGCCCAATAATCATGCCCAAAACCTCAAGACCAGGATTTAGGATAGTATAAGGATTAAACACTTACCGTGAGAAAACATGTTCCAATTGTAATATCCTCCGGAATACTGACATTATATGCGGAGGAATCGAACCTGGGCTGGTTATCGTTAACATCCCGCAAGGTAACAATTACGGAAACGTTGGAATGCAACGATGGCACCCCTGAATTTGCGGCGGTGACAAAAAGTGTCACTGTCTCGCTGAGTTCACGATTTATGACCTGTCTTGTGGTTATCAATCCAGAGTTCTGATCAATCTGGAACCAATCCGAGTATGATCCATCTTGGTGTTGTATGGTGTAGGTTATCGCTGCGTTATCGCCTATATCCTCATCAGTAGCTCGTACCTGAACCACAGAGGATCCAATATCGGCCAACTCGAATATTGAGGGATAATATGCCGGCTGATCGAAAATCGGAGCGTTGTCGTTGATGTCAGATACCATTATCACCATTTTCTTTTCTGCAAACAGAGGAGGTATTCCAAAATCATGAGCATGAATCGTGATCTCATACGAAGCTTGCTCTTCCCGATCCAGGCGCTGGCTCACCGACACAAGGTAGATCACGTTATCACGAGTAACAATGTTGAAATGACCCTCGCCACCGGTTAGTGTGACATTGACATTTGTCAGTTGCCCCTCGTCCGGATCGTTCACTGACACGCGGGCCACGTACGAGCCTTCCTCAGCAGCTTCGGACACTTTTGGTGTGCCGTCGTCACTCAGGAAGAGAACGTTGATGGATGGTGGGTTCTCGTTGACATTGAGGACATTGATGGTGACAAAAGCGATGCTCCTCTCTGGTTGCGTCGCATTATCTCTTGCGTAGATCAAGAGCGTATGCATCTGTTGCGTCTCATAGTCTAAAGGTCTGTTGAGGGACAGAACACCTGTTAGGGGATTGATAACAAAGTTCTCCTCAGGATTTCTCTGACGGTTGATTTCAAAAATGATCTGACCGTTCGGCCCTTCATCGGCGTCAGACGCCGTCACCTGCAGGATTGTACTTCCGACAGATAATGTTTCATTTACTGTTGCGGCAAAGCTGGTTTGAGTGAATACTGGCGGGTTATCATTGATATCCAAAATGTTTACGTTTAATGTCATATTGCCTGTCCTGGGAGGAGAACCCCCGTCAAAAGCTTGTATAAAAAGTGTGTAGTTGGCAGTTGTCTCACGGTCGAGTTGTTGGTTCACTACTAGATCAAGAAATAAATCTGAATTTGGTCCACGATGCGTTTCAAGCCCGAATGTGTCATCCATATTTCCTGATACGATGTCATATCCTTGTGTGTTGAAATCTCCCTCGTCTTTATCCTTGGCGGAATCAAGACTACGCTTCGCTCCGACCGGAGTAGCTTCGGAGAGATCGAGGTAAACAACGCTGGTGGGAAACTCAGGAATGTTGTCGTTGGTATCGATTACATTCACTGTTACAGAAATTCCCGCGCCAGTAGTCTGTGAGATGGCATATATATTGTGACTGACTTTGTCCTCGTAATCTAATGGCACTTTAGTCCTGATGATTCCATTATCATCAGCTTCAAAATAAACATGATCAATTATGGGAAAGAAATATTGCTCTCCAGGAGAGCCTACGTCCGCTGCAAGATTAGCAACTTGGACCGGGGCTGGTCTCTCTTCTTCTATGAAGTAAGTCCTTTGAGCTCGGCACGATGGCAACAGAAGTATAAAAACTAGCATAAAATAACAAATTTGTGGGAAGACAGACGTTGCGGACTGCCATGTAGTCCTTTGACATGGAGTTCTGTGTTGCAAAGGTGGATGCATTTTATTGAGAGTTTGGATGCAACTCAGCTTGCTGCTGATTGCAAAGACTGGAAGAAAATTCCAATTCAACAATCGGACAGTGTTCTGCGTAGAATGGCAGAACTGCAGCAACAGAGGGTATCAGCTGGTTGATAAATTGTGATCCATGGTGTGCTTTTATTCAAATGCCATCCATCATACTTTGTGGTAATCTAAATCTGGGTATGAAAATAAGACAATATTATATGTTATGGGGAGACTGTTGAATCCAATTCCAATACATAAATGATATACATGTATGACTCATAAAGAAAAGTTGGCAATGTGAAAAGTCAATGGGCAGACAATACATGATCTGAAAAAAATGGTGGAATGACTTTCAAAAGAAACATTCAACTTGTTACAAAACATGATGAAGTCAAGAGCAAGTTTACGTGGAGTACTTACTATAGATTATAAACAAAATGCTTAATTTAAGTGTGTAACTGAGACTAGAGAGGACAGTTACAATTGAATTCATCTTATAAATTATATACAAAAAGACTCTGAAATTGTTGTATAATATTTGTCTTTGAATTATTCTGATGAAATTCCAGAATTCTACAGCATGGACGTTTTTATTACTGTACTTGTTAATACATTCATGTGTCTCAAAAAGGGAAACCGGCTGCTGTACAGTCTATGTCAAGGGCTCAAGGCATAAGGTTTATCTCCTTTTCTGATGCATAGTGGGATCGCAAAGTGTACACATTCTCAATTTGTACACTTTGCGATCCCACATTGCATCAGAAAAGGGTAATCAATTGATTTTTACGGTATTTGCGATAAATCTTATGTCAATTGAAATAGCTTTGTTTAACACTCCTAGTCCTAGTCCTTATTAATAAATGCTAAACAATCTGATATTTAAAGGTTAAATAGCCTAAAATAGGCCTACTTACTATTTAGTACTATACTAATAGGTAAATTAATAAATGAACGAACACAACTAAAGCAGCGTATCGCGTACATTGCGTGAAGCGCGCACAACCATTCGCGCGATAATTTTGGGCGCGATCATCTTTGTACTGCGTTTGCGTTGTTCGTTCAATTATTAATTTACCTATAGTCTACTACATGTATAGTATATGGGAGGACTAGACAGTTTTAGACTTCTACTAAAAAAAAGTAATAGAGTTTACTAATACTAGGTTCCTAAAGCTATACTAGCTCCTGAATGAGCTCGAGAAAATGGTATCTTCTCAATAATTTGCATTCGCAAAATTATTCACATAATATATTTATTTATAAGCTTAACCTTTAACAAACCATAGACTCCGATATAACTTGTTTTTCCAGCTCCAGGCTACTCCAACTGAAAGTCAAATGTTCCAGCCCAAACTCCTATTTCACTGGCCGGTTGATCACGCTGTAGTGACCCGTTGTTTACTCAGTACTGAAAGCCAGTACACACACCACACGTAAAAACAACTCTCGGCTCGTAACTTTAGCGCTCTCGATTCAATATAAATCTACCCCTTACCTCATTTTCAAATACACTGGGCGTCTGGAAGAAGTTTTGGGATAGGATTCCTGCACAATAATATCACGAAAAATTATGAAATAAGTAAAAAACAGCAATTTTCGGGAGTTCCATCTCATCTACATTTCCAATGCAGTCGCCACTCAGCTGCGTCCATAGCACTTGGTGAGCATGCGCAGTTGTCATGTAGTAATTGATCTGGGAAAAACTGAATAATTCATGACTACCAACAGGGGGGTGAATGGTGTACCAAACTGTGAATAACAATAGTTGCTCCCTTTAGGAGATTAAGGGAGGTGATCGAGCGCTTGCTTTGTTGTTATTTAGGCCAAATATCGAATTTCAATTATAACTTTAGGCCGAATATCCGACAAGTGTTATGTTTGTAAGCACCATCTTTTAGTGGTTGCCGCTCTGTTTTGAAAATATTTTGCATACAAATAATAGATGGAAAGATAAGTAAATAAAGAATAAGATAGATAATAAATCTTACACATAAATTAAATAAATGAAATAATTAATTAAGTAAAACAGAAATACATAGAGATGAATAAATGTATACTTGATCTTTATATGGATGAATAAATGTATAGGCCTACTTGATTTTTATGTGATTTTTTTAGTGGTTGCCGCTCTGTTTTGAAAATATTTTCCATAAAAGTAATAAATGGAAAGATAAATAAATAAAGAATAAGATAGATAATAAATCTTATACATAGGGGCCTAAATAGTTTGCAATAGCTCGTCTTTCGGGTTTTTGGACTAAACCACGTCACCCTCCCCTCTCAAAATGTTGACTGGGCGGCGGCATCGAAAATTGACTTTCTGGTGAAGTAGTGACCTGTCGGTTGCATTTTTTGCCGCCGCCGCCCCCCCCCCCCCCCCCCCCATATGAAAAACAAAAACCTAGCTACGCCACTGATCATTTGAAAAGGCCTGATATTTCGATCCTTAGCAGAATCATTTAAGGCAAAAAAAAGGGAATAAAATCAATGAAATACTTGAATAAATACATTGTTATACATGCATTTAAAACAAACTGATGTTGACTATGTTTAATAGCCCGTTCGAGGTGTAGCTAGGTTTTTCATATGGGGCAAGACTAATAAAAGTGAACCGACAAGAATTTGTAAAAGTGTAAACAAATGCGCATAAACATTTGCTATTTGATTTCAGTCTTAAATCTGAGACGAATATAACTATATAATAGTTATATTAGTCTCAGCTTAAATTGGGGGCACATACGCGCGTAGCGTGCGAAAACTTGCTATCTTTGTACTTTTGACCTGACATTTGACCATCAGAGTCCCATGATTTGTCAAATTAACCGATATAGTGCCCGTATCAACCACATGAACAAATAATGGAGGGGGCAATCGCCCCCTCTTGGCAACTATACACCAACTTTTTCTAGTCATTTTTTACACATTTTGTATTCGCTATCTTGGTCATTTGACCAGGGACTTTCAATTGAAAGTCCCTGATTTGACACAGGGTAAGGAATGACTAGAGAATTAGAGTCTAAATGTAATTCAGTTGGAGTATAAAACGTCGGAAAATGGGTTATTTTTAACTACATATTTTTAAGTGTGTATTTGAAATTCATTATTGAAAATAATTTGCTCTAACTGCACATTACAAAAGTGTGTAAAAAGATTCCTATGTCATGTCAAAATGTCACTCCTTTATAACCATTTTCGAGTTTGATTTTTCCTATGAATTCCTAGAGGGCTCCCTTTAATTTTCAAGAAGCGCCACAAGTGAGCAGGGGATTCCATTCACAGGGTTACTTGATTTAGGATCGATGGCTTTTTTCAATATTACCATTTTTTGACACACTGTGTGGTAGTTGAGTGCAGTTTATCTATGGGAAATCTAGTTTATAATGGAGTTCATTTAGTATACCCTACGACTGCATGTCTTCAATGGAGACTTTAAAAGAACGACCCATACACTTACACAGTGAGGAATACAAATGGTAGGGTATTCTAAAGCCTAGTTTATAAAATACTACTGCAAGTCACGACTTTCGAATGCCCCTGGCTGAGAGATTCACCTAAATGGGGTCAAAGGTCGCATAGGGGTCATTAGAGCTAAAGTCAATCTGGGTACACCATCCTACGAGTCATCTCAAATCCAAATATTATTGTCACTTAAGTTGAGAGTGAAGTCTGACTTTTCATATGAGAGAGAGGGCTCTAAAGTTCTAAAGAGACGGCTCTAAAGGTCATGTAGGGGTCATTAGAGGTCAAACTGTGTACGCCCCATGAGTATCTGAAGTCAGCCTTTACCCAATGATTATTGTTACCAAATATGGTTGAGATTGAAACCTGACTTTTCATATGAGATTGAGAGCAATCAACAGGCCGAATCTGCTCAAACTAAGACCTTGTCCCTTTTTCAGCCTGCATCAGCTCTTTTTTAATTCAACATTCAAAACACGTCGTCTAAAGCCCCACATTTGTGACAAATTCGTGTTCTTATTACAAAATGGGGTGGGGGCGGGGGGAGGGGGAGTACCTTCTCAAAACCTTACTTTTTTAGTAATAAATTTGGTAGGTGAAAATACATCCTTCTGTCCTATAGGATTAATATAAATTGCTCATTGGTCGGAAATTTGTTTTCAATCGCCAATGTTTCGAATATTTTGTGATTATGTTCATATTCTGTTTCATATCAATGTAAAGCTGATGTGTTCCCCTTTCCAACGATACCTCATTCTTAGCATTCACTTGTTTAGCCACCTGCTTGTGAATGTGGGGAGGTCTCCTTAAAAATGTGCCAAATTCCCCACTATTTTGTGCTCAGTAGCACAAACTCTGTCATCAGTTCAATGAAGTGTCACATTGATTGAGAACTGTAACAGTGTAACAACGTTGTTGAAAACTTTTAAACAACTGATGTTGTTCTGTTCCCTGCTCAAACTAATGTTTAATACGCAAAACTTGTTTAAGCAGGGTACTTGAGGAACCCTCGTTGTTTAAACATGTTAAACAACATTTTGGCTATGTTGTAGAGATACTCTTGACTTTTGAGGATAAAATAGTGATGATTTGGGCACATTTCAGATTGAAACATTCCCATATTCTCAAGTATGTGGCTGAGCTCTGGGACATGTTCATATTGTGTTTCATATCATGTGAAAGCCAATGTGTTCGTCTTTCCAGTGATACCACATTTGTAGCAATTACTTGTTTCAGAGTTCATGGGGAGGTCACAATCTGATTGCCAAAATGATCACTATTTTGTCCTCAAAATCAATAGCGCATCCCTCTGCGACAGCAGAAATGTTGTTTAACAGTTTTAAACAACAGGGGTTATTCAAGTACCTGCTTGAACAAGTTTCTTGTCTTTAAACATTCATTTAAGCAGGGTTCTTACACAATACCAAGTGTTTTAAAGGTTTTAAACAGTGTTTTACAGTAAAGCTATCAGTTTAACACTGCATCACGAAATAGTGGTGAATTTGGCACATTTTGAATGAGACCTCCCCATATTCACAAGCAGGTGTCTAAGCACTGAAAGATGTCATTACTACGAATGAGGTATCATTAGAAAGAGGAACACATCAGCTTGTCATTGATATGAAACCCAATACGAATATATCAGGAAATATTTGAACAATTTGCGATTAAAAACAAATTTCCGAACTTTTTTTGAGCAGTTTATAAGAAATTCATTACTGGTCACTTTTTGTTTTTGTGACTACCCATACGTAGTTTCACCTATAGTTTAGTTGCATCTTGCTGGAAAATACACTCGTCCAAAGAAGTTCATTGCCACTCATTGAAGTTCAAATATTGAAGTTCAAATATTTCACATAAATATTTAATATAAATTAAACAATTGCGTGTCAAAATAAGCAGACAATAATTCTCTATCATGTCTGTATGAAATTAAGATGTACGCATTCATGCATGGCTGAGCACATTCATTAAGCAATGGTAAGGAATCTTCTTCCACAGACCTTGCCATTGTCAAGTGAATGGGATCTGCCATGCATGAGTGATCAAGTCTAAATTCATGTTAAGCTGTTAGAGGATTACTTTCTGCTTATTTTGATATACAATTATATATATTCTATTAAATATTAATTTGAAATATTTGGACTAAGTGGCAAGGAACTTCTTTGGACGAGTGTATATTTACAAGCCCCTCTGGCCTCTGTCCTAGAAAGTCTTCTTGTTTCAAGACTAAATACATGACTATTTGATAGTCATTACACAAGATAAGTCTGTTTCATCATTCGCGATATTGTTTTTCTCAATTAGATGTTGCTTTAAGCAATTTTATTGAGTATTAATTTAGATTTAGATTTAGATCTTATTTTTCTGATTGTAAGAAAAAAAAGGAGGAAAAATACACTTCGATAAAAGTCAACACATTTTTTCCCCAGGAATAATTATTGAATATTCATGATTGATAGAAATATTGAACATGGATTGGTTTTTTTCACTAATAAGCAAAAATTTCACTTTAATAATTGGTAAATATTGTGCCTATGCAGCTGCTGCTTCTAAAAAGCAATACATTAAACGTTACAGACAATTTTGAATATCAGAAAAAGATCTCTAAAAACCACACAAACTGAAAACCCTAACACTGGTCATATGAGCTAGATTTCAAATACATTTTACTGCAATAAAAACAGAATTTCTAGATTTTTTTAAACAATGGAATTTCAGATTTTTTCCAGGTCTACATTTTGCTCAGAGAAAAAAAACCTTTTTCCTTTCCACAATTGTTGTCTTGATTTTGAAAAATGTCAAACTCTTTCTTGAATGGGGAGGGTGATAGGCATCTATTTACTTTATGAGGATGGGGTGGTCTTACTATAATTGTTAGGTGTATACAGTGTTCAAATGAAGTGGTAATCCGAGCTTCCTGAAGCCCAAAAATGCTGGCGGATAACCTAAATTTCAATGCAGGTTATCCGCCGGATGACTGTATACTTACATATTTGTACTGCAGTTACTTTGGCGGATAACATTGATGGATAACCTGATTTCATACATGGTTATCCACTGCAAAACATGATATTTTATCTTAATTTGAACACTGGGTGTATATAACTTCAATGAAAGAAAGAAGACCCAACAGATATGTACAACATTCTACACAGTAATGTGTGGGTTATTAATTTAATAATTTGTTATAATCAATTAGTCATCTATAATCATTATTACTATTCAGAAGAATATGAAAATAGAAAATCATCATTTACAATATAGCAGCATGGAAGATCATATTTGATGGTGGTTATAACTCTTATTTCATGATAATTGTATAAATATTACAGTTAAAATACTGATTTGATCCAATCAATAATAGGAATCTATATTGAAAAAATGATATCTCAGCAATTTGAAGCATTATGGGAAGTTAAATTGTGATATGCACATATTTTTACTTGGAAAAGGAGAGCAATTAAAGAGATGAGAGGGAGGGGAGAAGGAGAGCTAGAGAGGAAAATCAAAGAAAAGACCAATATAAATGAAGCAAAATGTTTATATAATATTGGATGGCTTTGAGGGTGATACAAGAAAATATTGCACTCGCTATACAAAATATTGCACGAGTCGGAGACGAGTGCAATATTTTTTATAGCGAGTGCAATATTTTCTTGTATCACCCGAAAATAAGACATCCAATATAATTATTATTATTTATATCAGGCTTTTACCCATAGATGCGTTGCGTGTTGATTTAATTGTATTTGCAGAATATTTGTTCCGCAAAAGTTTGTTAAAATCATCATCACTTTAGAGAAGCGTATCTTCCGGGAGTCGCTGCGGTTCCGACATTTTGCAAACTTGTTGATTTGTTGTTTTCGTAGTGGTTCCCCACGTAAGCCTGCTTCATTAACCCGATAACACGTATTTGCGAAACCCATGCAATCAGCGAAAATTAGTCTCGATTGCATGCTTAACAAACGCTAAAGTTGCGTGAGCTCCTTTGTATACAATAGTATAGACGAATATTCGTAACGAACAAATAATGGGTATGAGACTAAAAAACATTGCACAGCAATATTTCTAGAATATTGGATGCATCCGGGTACTTTGGTTAAACAATATTGAATACACAGTTTTATTGTACCGTTACAAAGCCTGATATAAATAATAATACACAATATTGTATCAAAATGTAATGAAAGATTGTATAATTTCAATTAAATTAGTTGAGTGTACAATAACAATTCGCGTAATATTTTGGATTAGGATGCCAGTGGAGCTTCTTATCCTTAGTATACTTTGGTTAAAACATCATTAATACTATTTAACTATATACACAGTTCAACAAAAATAAGTTCCCCTTTAGATTATGCCTGATATTTCCATCGAAACAATTTTTGGCACACATAATGTTAGTGTTCACAGCAATGCTAGAACGGGGATATAACTACGCAGGTGTTGTAATGCTTGAATGAGCACACATTAAATGGAGGAATACCTCAATTCAAAAGTTGCTAAATGATGTATTGAAGGAGGATGGTTAAGCAGCTTGAACCAGGGTCTTTTTGATGATTAACATATTAAACCACTACCATGTGTGCATAAGAAACATGTATCAAACGAACAATACAAAATGTCAGCCTATACTGAGTTGTAAAAAATTAGAGAAAACAAATGATATCTTGAATGGAAAACTTAACAGCCATGTATAAATGTCTAATATTAAAATAAATCATCATTCTTATGTAGGACTTACTAAATTGACTACTACACACATGTATAAAATGAGTTCAAACAATACAAAATGTCAGCCTATTTTACTGAGTTTAGACAAAAGCATAGATGTGACCAGTCATATCAAAAAGGACATGTTGTCGGCATAACACAGTTTTGAGATAGAAGCCAATATATTTTGTGAAATACAAAGAAAATAATAGAAAAATATGACTACCTTCAACATGTCGTTTCATAGCTTAAAATGTGCCTTTTCAAGTCATACCAATAACTCAGAATTGACTTGATTGATGTGATGTAAGAAGTAGATGTAAAAAAGTTGATAAACAGGGTGATAATCAGGTTCCTAATGTTGAAACAAAAACAAACAATACAAACAAGCAAAAAAACAGAATAACAAATACAACAACATTGTGTACAAGTGGTCAATTCAAATAATCAAACCAATGACAAAGAGCAGATATCCCTTCAATATTCCTGTTGTACTATTTTGGTCCAAGACATGTAACAACTATTCAATTATTTACAACACAACGATTAAAGGTCAATAAATGTTTATGTGTTGTTTCGAGAGAAATTAGACAAATCAATGCACGCACGCTAATGTTGATGTGCAAATAATGGCACGACCCACAGGGAGAGTGTTATTGTGAGCGTATCAACATTTGCGCAAGTGCATTGATTTTTTCTAATTTTTCGAAAAACAAAACATACGCATGTATTGACCTAATTCATACACGACACTGTACAAATCAAAACTCACAATTTAAGCATAATTTTGATATAATTATGTAAAAACGAATCAAAACATGTTAACAAGTGTGCTAACACCCGCAGTGAAAATCGGCGAACCCGCGATTCCTGACCAACGAATAAAAACAAAGCGCGCGGTGCGCTTATTGAATGGCGCACACGCGGAGTGCACTGGACACCTTCAATGCACTCCACGTATTTTGGTTTCTTGCTTTCTGATTGGTTCGACACTCATAAGAGTGTATGAATTTGGTTTATTTCACCAATGGTGCCTTGGGGATTTATGTCAGCGTATATTCTATAATCAAAACAAATAATAGTCCATCATTTAAAAACATTCCCTTGCGTACTATGCGACATCTGCTTTGACCGCTACAGCGTTCAACCTTTGGATGAACGTGAGCGCTCAGATCGTGATGCTGTGATCAACAATTATTTGTTTTGATTATAGTGTTTGTATCATAATATCGGGTGCTTAACACCGATACAATGATACTACAAGAAGAATTTCTATGTAGTTAATAATACTATGATATATTGGAATTATATATTTTCTTTAGATCTGATATATTTAAAATATTCTAAAAATACTATGCTAATTGGTCTTTGGTATGTTATACTTGGGAATAAAGGGTGAGTGGAAGTACCAAGGCCCTTTTTCTGGGCACAATTTTGTCTGACAAATATATGAATTATACACACACACAAAAGGTACTCATATAGATCACTGTGTAAAAAAACAACTGGTCCCATACTTAAAATTTTGTAATTTATACACATTTTGGATTTTAATTGTTATCGCCTCAAAACGGGTCTTTGTATTTCGACTCACCCTATATATATTAAAGCTCTGATATAGTGGATGGATGGATACACAATATACACTTTGCTTTAATATAGTTATATATCATTACACAAACCAATAGTATACAGGATATAGGTGAGCGACCCACAACATTTTATCCCGCTGCAGCGCTCTCTATTGAAACTATAGTACACAAGCATTTGCGATGCGTCACATCAAATGGTACAGCGGCCTACTCGAAAGCGCAATATTTCATCAATATATCTGTGTTCATTGATTGTTTTAAAGGATGTCACATGACTAGAAAAAGGTTTGCTGTCTTGATAAGAAAATACTTTTTCAGGTTACAGAAAAATTGAAACCCAAGTTTTTCAATAATTAGAAACATCAAACCATGTCAATGTATGCACATTACTGCACCCCGTCGTGTCATGCTTCAGTCTTTTAGTTCAGCCATATTTAACGACTGAGCCTTGCACAAATATTAACGATGGATTTAAAACAAATATGCAAGACACTTTATTTGTGCCTCTTGATAAAGCTATCGCCCTCTGTGGCATCAGTATCAAATAGTACTATTGATGTCGCCTCGGGGCAATAACTTTTACCAGAGACGATGGATTTAAAACAAATATGCAAGACACTTTATTTGTGTCTCTTGATAAAGCTATCGCCCTCTGTGGCATCAGTATCAAATAGTACTATTGATGTCGCCTCGGGGCAATAACTTTTACAAGAGCCCCTCATGGCTGAAAATATTTCTATATTAGGTGCCAAAAAACACCCTGTTCTACGGGCGGGCCCGATCGAAAATATTGAAATTCATGAAGATGTTAACAATAATTGAAAATGATTGATTTTTTTGTGGAAAAAGCAAAACAAAACAAAAACAACACCCCACCGACCCTACCTTAGTGGTCCTTTTGCTCATAGAACATGGCGTTTTTTAAGCGTCTTATCTGACTTAATTATACACATAATAAGCTTTGCATTGATTCAAATATTTAAGTACTCTTTTGAAGATATGAAGATATTCAATTAATTAATAATTGGCTTATACAGGACGAGTAAAAAAACCTGCAATAGTGGAAAGAAGCCATCTTGTTTTCAAAACCAAGTTGAAGTTTGAAACTTCCTAAACGCTGCAAGAATGACATATTTGTTCCTAACTTTATGTGAATAAAATAATGTCAATCACATTTTTTGTTTGTCTTTGGTGAAGCTTTTTGCTGAACAACCCTATTTACTTGTTTGTCCACGAGCATAGTAATTTTCAATTGAAATTGCACACATTTCATGTTCACATTTAAATATCCCGCCATCAAAAATTGGGAATAATTTCCCTTTTATTGAAATTTAGAAAATTATAAGCACTAGCGGCGTACCCTCGCTACGCTCGGGTCCCCGCTACGCTCGGGTCCCCGCTAGATGGTTATGCCACATTACCTACCTCTGAATCAACATAAACCCCCCACACCCCCCCCCCAAAAAAATACCAGGTTGATTAATAACCATATCCCTCCTAAAGGCATTATAAACCCCCTACAACCCCCCCCCCCCAAAAAAAAAATCAGGTTGATTTATATAACCATATCCAGTCCTAAACCATTTACCGTGGCTACTTTATTAGCCCCTATCTCTCAAACCGCATCAACTCAGTACTTTTAAAACCACATAAACCCCCTACAACCGCCACCCCCCACTGCAACTACACCAATATAATCATAACCCTCCTAACCATTTCCCGCGGCTACTTCTTCATTAAGTCTTAACCCTATCCTAAAACATTTCCAGTGGTTTTACCCTCCCCCCCCATGCACACACCCAAACCAGTTTGATTTATAATCACAACCCTCCCTAAACCATTTCCCGTGGCTTCTTCATTAACCCTCGGTCCCTTAGATTGTTTGGCACGCCAACTTAAAGTAAAGAAATCAGGTTGCTTCCGATAACCCCGCAAAACGCTGCTTGTACCATTATAACCCTAGGCCTATCCTAAACCATTTCCCGTGATTTTACACCAGCCCCTCCCCCAACTTGACACCAAATACCCTACCAACACTGTACGCCTATATTACCATTTCCCGTGTGGCTTCTGCGCCATTTGTAGGAGTGCGTGTGCCGCGGCAGTGAGACCTTGCGCAAACATGCACGCGACGCGTTACCACGGTAAGATTACGCTGTAGTACGCGCAACGCACAATGTTGTTCAATTCTAGTGGCATTTATGAGCCAAATCTGAGAGTTTTTTTGCTGTTTTTGGAGCCAATTGTTAACCAATTTCAGTGAAATAAACTTTAACACCCTTCCCGTTATTTCCTCTATCTTTCTTGCGAATTAGGCGCCACTTTGATCACAACTAACGGAGAAATAAGGATAACAAACAAACACCCCAACACACAAACACACAAACACATACACACACCGTTTCCAGATTTATAGTAAGATTACATTCCAACAACGTCACAAATTTGCTTGAATGTTGAAATTTTAATGAGAGACGCATTTTGCCATCTTATGCCTGTTTTGGGTGTTTCGTGGACAAGCGTGTGAAATGGGTGGATGGGTAAAAAGGTTCACCAAAGGCAAACGAAAAATGAGATTGACTTCATTTTTTGACATGAAATTAGTAACAAATATGTTATTTTTATAACGTTTAGAAAAATTCAAACATCAACATGGTTTTGAAAACAAAGCAGTTTTTTTTTACTCACCCTGTATATACCTTTTCTATGTGACCCATCACATCACAATAGACCAGTTGTCTCCCAAAAGGAAAATCAATATTTTAATTTTATGTTATAATTTTTAGCTTTTTAACTTATTAAATTTGAACGAACATAAAGCACAGACTTCATGCAGCTTGAGGTGTTAAATTCCTTTTAGTTTCCTTATATTTTCTGCAAATAAGATTTGCCGACAATTGGTCTGTTTTCGATGTGATGGTTCACATATTTTCTTTATACATTGAAAACTATTTTAAGCCTACTATGTCAGCAGCATGTAAATTGATATTAGAATATGTTATAACAGAAGGAAAATTTGAGAGACCTTTTCAGAGTTGTAATATCTTTTTAAAAAGGCATCTCAAATTTGCCTTACAAGTATTTTGTTAAAGCTTTTGTGCTGTTCTGTCTGATCTCGTTTCGTGTTTTCTGTTCTCCCGTCATTAAAAATGCTCAAATTATTATCATTTTATTTTTGTGTCAAGGGTCCCCGTTTTATAAGCCCGTCTATCAGGGTTTCCACTGGGGTTCCTAGCCTCTATTCCATATTGTATTATAATTTCTTTGTATTACTTTTGCTGAATAAATTGAATTGAATTGAAGAAAAAAAAATTGATATCTTTGTATGTACTCAATTCAATATATACAAAAGAACAAAATCCATATAAAAACAAAAAAATATTTACATGTCAAACTTTGAACAGACTGAAACAATATTGACAATCAGAAAAAGGCATTCTTGCATGAGTGCACCAACAGAGGTTTATACAAAATGATTGATTGTGATAAAACTCAAATTAAACTGGTTTAAACAGAGTTCAAAGATCAAATAACTTTTTTTTTAAAGGTTTTCTACAGGGTGTTGTCCAAGAATAATTTATACCGGGTTTGAAAAAATATAAAAACAACATTGCAGTCCAACACTGATATCTGCAATATAGTCGGGAACATATCTCCTACTTACTCTGTCAATTTTATCAAGATGTGGCACAACATTATTGAAAATAAGTGAAAATTTGTTTTTCACTTTCAGCGTACTTCAATTGATAAAACTAACAGCAAACTTAAAAACTGCCGCTTGAGAAAGAATGGTGTCACTTTAGCTGAACTCTCACATCATTCAAATATTACTTCATAAAACATCATGACCTATTGATTATCTACTCAATTTGTAGTGGAAATTAAAAGAGGACACAGCAAAGTATATGCTTATCATTTAAATTGAGCTTTGTGTCGAACATGGTCAGTTTTTTACGAGTTTCAAAAGAGGTAATTCTGGTCAAATGTAGATTTTAGAATCATAAGCACTCTGACCAATAACAATGGTATAAATAGCTAAATAAATGCACCTTTCCGGTATAAATCTTTCTGGGACACCCTGTATTTTGACACGAGATTTGACATGTGAGAAAGGAAGATTTGCATAGATTAGTATTGGAAAACAAAACATCATAAAGCTGTAAAAAAATAAAGCTAATTTACCATTGTGCATTCATTTTCTATTTTCCTTTCGTAGAATAGATTTTTTCCCCATAAATTTCATACCAATTTCCCCACAAAATTCACCATTTCCAAAATGCTGATGCTCCGTTAAACAAATCCCACTACAGTAAGTCCAGTCAGTGGCAAGTGGATGGAAGGTCTCCCTACTAGACTGCAGTCAGCAAAAGACCAATGGCTGAGTTGACAAGCCATCAACAAACAATAGGTGTGTACCAATAACGGCCCAAAAGGCTGAGAAGCTGTATGACCATATGACGCTGGTATATCATATACTACACTCCTCTGGTAATCTTTGGTAAGAATGTATTTCTATGCCATTACCTCAGGATACAATTTGTCAACAGTTATTATGCCATTCATTTCTTGTAGGAAACCATCAAGAGTGATTTCCAACGTTACCATGACGAATAAACACAATAAGAGCTCTGAGTTATTTTGAGCCCTGGTGACGTTGGAGTCTTATGATTCTCAGTAGTTCCGATCCCAGATGCTATGACATAAGAGTAAGTAACCCATAGCAATAACTGTCATCAACAGCATATGGGAAACACAAATGATGAACAAACACGATAACGGCTCCCAGTTATTTTAAGCCTTGGTGACTTTGGAGTCTTACGATTCTCAGTAGTTCCGATCCCAGACGCTATGACATAAGAGTTAGTAAAACATAGCAACCGCTGTCATCAACAGCATCATGGGAACACAAATGATGAACAAAAACGATAACGGCTCCCAGTTATTTTGAGCCCTGGTACCTTTGGAGTCTTCCCATTTTCAGTCATTCCAGTTCCCAACACTATGACACAAGAGTAAATAGACCATAGCAACCGTTGTCGTCACCAGCATCATAGGACAACCGAACCTGCAAACAGAAGAAGAAAGAAATGATTGGTAAATACTTATTATTACTGTGTATAGTATAGCTTTACGATTCTGCTATATTTTTACGTATGAACTCCTGGTTTTTATACTGGTTGACGGATGGCCAGTATGTGTATTTTTTAGATCAGGATGTAAATTTCTTTCTGACATTGAATTGATGGAGCTGGTAAAAGATTCCATAAGTAAAGACAATCCAGCACTTTTATGTTCTCAGAATAAATAAGAACAAATGTGTGCAAGGGACGTGACACATGCCTTTTGTTACCATATTGACGCTAATAAAATGGTCAAATAGGGTTCAAACTGGAACAAATCTGCACACAATCTGCATAAATTGGTACATTTTAAGCTAAAATTATAAAATATGAGATACATTTGGTCAAAATCACATACATAGGAGTCAACATTGGAGGGATGATTATATGGACCATCTTATAAATTATTGAGGTGATAAAATAAATATCATTCCCAATTTATGGGTGAGATGGCACCATGCATAGACATATTGTCCCAGGGCCATTTTAGGTATATATGTTGTAATCATCAGTGTGAATGTACTCTCAAAAACTATCCTTCATGCAGATTCTCAGAAATGAATGCATGAAGTAATTGTGTGATTCAGTTTTGTCTTAGTATAGGCCTAACTATTTTGGGCTATTTTTACAATGATGGACGCGTGACTCTCAGCCCAAGCTACCATGTTTTAGCGCAAATTCAGGTTGAAAAATACACCCTTATTCTCCAAAATTGTTGATTTTGATACCCTTACCACGGACCTGCGTTGTGGTCGAAAAAAGCACCCTTAATCCATGATTTCAACATAACTGCACCAGTCTCGGCATGTTTGTTAATAATGGCATAATATAGTGGTGACATGATAAAAATCACACTCAAATATCAAGGAGGATTCTGATATATATTTAGAAAATGTAAAGTGCTATTGTGCAACTGTCCTGGCATAAATTATGTGCGTGACTATTCTGACATGCATTAAAATGCATCATATGGCATGAAAATACATCCCAATGGAGACTGGTATAATACCAACCCGCACACTTTTGGGATGGAAATGTTGAAAAATATCCGGGAGTGGAAATGGCAACATTTAGAGAAGAAACTGGACTTGGCGGCGACGAAAGTCGCACCCGAGTCCACCAGCCTGGAATTCAGTGTCTTAGACAGGATCATGTACCCGTAATTAACAATTCCGTCCACATTTATCACCCCCTGACTTCCCTGCAAGATAGATTAAAGCGGTGTGTGCTGTCATCATAGTTTTCAAATGGTATTACATGGGGTTCAGGGCTTAAGGGTTAAAGAGATCTTTATCATGCAAGTGTCTATATTACCATGTGACACAAACTTATCCAAATAGCAAAGAGGATTCTGGTATATACAGGGTGACCCAGAAAATGTTGAACCCAAATATCACAAAATTCAATAATTTTTTTAACCATTAAAATAACAAAATATATTGCACAACTCGTTCACCAGCTATGTGCACCATACATTTCTTTCTGAAACATTTTAGATCATAAAAATAGGCCACACGAAACTTAAAATACGTGTAATTTTGTAAGAAGTGTTGTTTTGTAGTGTAAGTGAAGTGCAAAAAATGCTACATGAGCAGAACAAGTGCCTGTTTGAAATCATTTCTTTCCGTACAGTATCTCATCAATATTTATTTATTATGTTAATCAATATTATTATTACATAAGAGACTTTGAAAACAAAAACTGAAGTCCCCTTGACTTCATTTGAAAATGTTAATTTGATAAATACAGATCAAAAGAAAAGACTAATTAACTCACTGTACTTAGAACAGAATTAAGTTTCATATCTGAACCAAGTTACAATTGTTTCACTTTTACAAAAGGGCGAAAACACCCCCTGTCACACAATCAAGTGTATCTTTAGTTTGGTAAGGCCAATTTACATGATCTAAAGTTCTCCAGAAAGCTGAATAAATTGTTTTCATAACTGTTGAAAACAGAATGCCATATTTATTTATTTTAATTTTTAATTTGTGATTTTGGGGTTCAACATTTTCTATGTTAAAAAATCTCAAAATATCGCTAATTATTACGTATGTTAGAGATCTCACTTGAAAAACTCGAAAAACGTGAACCTGGTCCCATGCTGCTCCGCTATACCAACACAGACGACGTTAGCCGGCGAACCAATCAGAGTGACATTTCCGCCGAGACATATGCCGAATGCCAGGGCCCATACCATGGGCTTGAGAGGGAGACTGTCCTTGCTGAATATAGGATCTTCTGATAACTTTATTATAACTGGTAACTATGAAAGAAAAGAATGGTTGGATACAGACGATGCAAACATATTGTAACCAATAGACCTACGTCACATAGCCTCCTGGCTACAGTCAGAAATACGCAAGCGCAATCCGATCAGCTCACTGCGCATGCTTGACAACCAATGGGAACCAATCAGAGCCATAGATCGATTATACTTGTTGTGCACCACGGATGTGTTTCAATGTTTTGGGATGATTTTGAGGTTAACCTCACGTGCTGTGTATGCTAGGTCACCTCATGCGCCAGTCCATTGTCACAGCTGACAAAGATACATGGAAAAGCAATGCAGGGTACTTTACAGGGTTATCAGTTCAAGTGAGTGGGGGTTTAAAGTTAAACTCTATTATGATCAAACTCTCTTCCTTGCCGAAATGTCATCGTCATTAAAGTAGCATTCAATAAGTCACACTGTGTAGGGTCCATTTCCCACAAAGTTTGCCCTAAGTAGCTCAATTCTAAAACTAAAATGGCACACTCTTCAAGCAATTCTTCGGTCACTAAACAGAGCCCAATTGATTCTCTTTGTAGTAGATTGGATAATTATATTAAACTGTACGATTAAAAAAACACCACATATACCCACCCACTCCATCTCTTTCTTTAACACCCACCGATGGCCCAGCAACAATATTCTCCGATGCATTTCAACCCCTCTCTAAACTTACCATGGCTGTAGTATTAATAAATGATGTTGCTATAGCTGATACCCACAGTATCAGCAGAATGACTACAGTCAGCTGATATTCCTCTGGTACATCCTAAAGATAATCAAAAATAAAATGATTTCATGTTTGCTGTATAAGTAACCTATATCACGAATTAGCCTAGTTAGTAAGTATTCTTTAGAAACTTTGCCCCTGTTTTGCTGATACCGGGATTTGAACCCAAGACATTTCGGTCCCAAAGCGAATGTCATATCCACTAGACCAGTTAGGCTTCAAGTCTTACACAACCGTAGCCAGAATAATATTATCTGCTGATATACGAACACCAATAAATGATATGATGAACTTACTTCATTGGACAAAACTAAGTGATAGGTGGAAAATTCAAATACTTCTTATTTTATTCAAATATGTTTAACAGATATAAGTCCGGCCTATTTATCATCCAATTTTGAATTTATACATAACTATTACAATCATACTACCAGGAATCATTCACGTAATACTTTAATCATTCCTAAAATCAACTCAAATTCTGGTATGCACACTTTTCTTTTCAGATCTGGCCATCTGTGGAACAATTTATCACATCTATTCGTATTGATTTAGAAAATATGTCACTCGGTCAATTCAAATCCTATATTTCCACTGTATCATAATTGAATAATATCATAATTTGTATTATATTAAAACACTGTAACATTTGTTATTTTTATGTATTTATATTTGTATCGAAATGAGGGCCTGCTTGGAAAGCAGTGCAAAGTCACTGAAGCATATTACCCTCAATAAAGAAAGCATAAATAAATAAAATAGGCCTAGTCCGGCAGGGAATTATTATTATTATTATTTATTATTTAATCTTTCTTTATTGAGGGTAAACAGCTTCAGTGTCAAGCACTGCTTTCCAAGCAGGCCCTCATGTCACAGAGAAAAATACATAATTATTTACAATATACATGGAATATAACAACTATTTACATAAATATATATACAAAACCATCAGATAATCAGCAAGAAAATGCAGAATTGTAATATACTTTAGAACACAAAATTTAAATTCCATGGATCTTTGTTTTAAATTGTTGCACTGACATATTCGCAAGCTCGGTCCTGATTGTTGATGGCAAGTTGTTCCAGGCATATGCTGCCCTAACATGAAACGTTCGCATACCTGATTTAGACTTATGAGAATGGTTATTATGAACAAATTCAAACTGCATCGATAAGTATGATGGACTTACATTTCTTAAACATTTATACACAATTAGTAAAAGGTGATTATGCCATATTTTTTTTATCAAGTTTAACCCATTGAAGTGCATCCATCAAATCATTTGTTGGTGTTCTTATATCAGCTGAAAGTATTATCCTGGCTAAATTATTATGAAGAACCTGTAATTTTCTATGACATTCGGCAGAAAAGTTTGACCAAACTGTGCTTCCATAATCAAAGTGAGGAATAACAAGAGCATTTGATAACATTACAATAGTTTGATTTGGAAGAAAATGTTTCATATGTTTGATGATACCTGTTATTTTAGAGACATTCTTACACATATAATCAACATGAGCTGACCAAGACGTGCTATCTAATTTTACGCCCAAGTATTTAAATTCATCTACCTTTTTAATGATAAAACAGCTAGAGTATTTCCTTGCGAATTCAATACGAACAACATTTGTGGCGTAAAATTGATTGCCGTTTGACCAGTTAAAGGTATATTATGTGATCTTTCCAGGGAACGCCCTCAACATCAACAAAAAAAAATGGAAAGAAGATTTTCTTGCAGATTTACATTTCTGATCATAAATCTTACATACATTCCAAGTTACAGGGCGATACGATTCTTAATTACTTCAAAATCATGATTTTAGAGTGAAAATAAACTGTCGGATTATCCGACAGTTTATATTTTCACTCTAAAATTCACTCTAAAACCATGATTTTGAGGTAATTAGGAATCGTATCGCTCTGTAACTTGGAATGTATGTATGATTTATGATCAGAAATGTAAATCTGCAAGAAAATCTACTTTCTAAAAAAAAAAATTAATAGAGGGCGCTCTCTGGAAAAGATCACATAATATGCCTTTAATGATGCTGATCTTATACGTAGCTCAAAATGTGATATTTTATCCCAAAAAGAAAATCTGGGCACATGTTATGCTATTTAGCCTAGTTAGGCCTAGTCCGGAAGGGAAAACAGCATATTTCTTTGCGAATTCAATGCGAACAACATTTGTTGCGTTAAATTGATTGCGGTTTGACCGGTTAATGATTGATCTTATAGCTCAAAATGTGATATATTTTCCAAAAAAGCAAATCTTGGCACATGTTATGCTATTTAACCTAGTTATGCTTAGTCTGGCAGGGAAAACAGCTTTTTCCTTGCAATTTCAATGTGAACAATATTTTCTGTATCTATATGTATCTCTGGTTGTAATGTTCACGCTACTTGAACAAAGCACAATAGAAAACGGTATCTATCAGTAATACAATTTCAAGATCCGAGCAGGTGCATGTCCATATTAGAATCCTTGGATTTATAAACACGACAACACAGGTGGTTTTGCCGATATATCAATTAGTTTTTTACATCAATATCTGCTGCCCTCTGTTGTTGTAGGTGCGCTTATAAAACGGACAATTTACACACAATCAAACGCCCTTTGTACCCCCGCCCTATTGTGCCCCTGCCCCATTCTCAGTATATAATGTGCATATATGCATTATAACAACTTATATGGACCATATTTTTCGAGTGCATTTTGTGTAAAACATGACCCCCCCCACTCCAAATTGGCGAGAACTATTCGTTTTTTATCTCTCTGCGCGCTAAAGTAATCCAAACGTATGTGCAAGATTATGGGCATATGCACGCAATTAATTAGGGGTACACACACGCGTCAAGCATATCGTCGCTGTTCTGACATACCGGCACATCACAACAGAAATAAGTAAAGAGATGTCAGAACAGCGACGATATGATTGCACCAGAGCTCAAATTTCACCAAAGCCATCGAGACCATTGCCTTGCCGTGTTGAGGTTTTGCCTAGCTGCCATAGACCTTTACCATAACTTTCAAGGCATTCTTGACCATGTGTTGGCCTAGTGCCCTCATAAATTTGTTCAGTGGCCTTGACATTGGATACCCTTAAAATGTGCATGGCATTAAAGACTCAACCGGTCTATCTCTTAATTCTGCGCACCACATGTCACAAAATATAGAAACAAATAGCGCTCCAGCATCAATAGGGTCCGAAGGAGGAGCCGGTCTTGATTCATATGACAAGAACAACAAATAAATACTAAATTGTAGTATCTACCAATGTTCACAGCAATCATTCTGGTAAGTCAGTAGGGCTACAATCAAAATTCATACAATTATAGATCAAATTTGCGCAAGGATATATTAAGACAAGAATAGTAGTGGCTCAGTTGTCTATTCCTCCATTATTTGCCCCAGACACGGGAGAATAATTTCACCTTCCTGTATTTGTCATAATTGTCATCAAAAAGGTTAATTTGTGTGGATAAACCAGCCGCCATTAAGGTATCTTTTACCAACGAAAGTTACGACAGGGTTTCTATTCCATTTTATTTTCAGCGGCGACCGTGATAATTTGCTATCTCCCGACTTGAATTGTGTTCACGTGACATGAATGGTAAAAATAAACATGTCACGTATAGTAAAATCCACAGAAAAATACATCCCTGTTTGATAAAGTTTTTAAACTTACTCTTAGATGATCTGCTATAATATCACCGATGTAATCAATCAGTCCAAGTTCCGTCAAACCCTGTATTCAGAAAATCAAAATAAATAAGTAGGGCCACTTAAAATTAATTATTAGTTTCTCGTAGCACTGGCCTTCAAAATAGTGAAGAGGGCCTGGACATTTAAAAAACAACTAAATTGACACATAAATATGGCTGTTTTCATGCAAACGGTATATTGACAGCATCTTTTAGCAGCATCAGGAAAAGGTCATTGTTTGAGGGTTGGACCCCTAGAGGTCTATAAAACACATGAAATTGACTGTAGTTTAATACACAATTGAGCATTGAAGCGTTACTATAATCCAATTATCACTATGACAACTGGATCACGCTTTTGAGGGTCGAACATCGAAATGATCGCCACATAAAGTCTGTGGTGAACCATCACACCGAAAGGTGTGTGATCCAGTTATCAGAGGGTTATATAATAAGGTTTATGGAAGGCCTACTTGCATAAACCAATTTATTTACCGGGGCAGATACCCTCTGGGCTATCCCTATTGCAGTGTGCGTCTGTGTGTCTTGGTTACCGTACATCGGGCCAATCAGCATCCTTGCTTTCATGCCCGCGATTTTCGCCCTTTGTTTTGGTTCTGGATGAGGTTCCGTGCTTTTACCTAGTCTATTGTTTTGATCATATTTCTCATTGGCTTCATCGTGACTAGTCGCTTCCTAAAAAATTCCACTCCCACCCACCCATTATTGAGTAATTTTAGAGTCAGCGATTTATGTGCTCGCTCTATTATTGCCATTCATTCATTAAATTGATACAATAAATTATGCAGAATAGACTATAGGACATTAAAATACCATAACTTTGAAGTCAGTATACAATGTGAAATTAGCAGATGTTATCTTCCGAGCAATTCTCTATAGGTAGGGGTTGGTAATCTACAGACCCCTGGAATCATGTGCTGAAAAAATGTATAAATGACTCATCTAATATAATAATGGTCCTTAGTCAATTCATTAGTTCATCCATCATTGTGTCATCTCATGAGCATATCTCTCTTAGGTGTTTATACATTAGGTTTAGGTACTTTACTTTTCCAAAAAATTGATGGTTGTTGATGATACGAACACGTCTGTTATCAATTTATACAATTATATTTCCATGACTTATTATTATTGTATTAAACAAATAAGCATCGTCAAATGGACGATCAGTTCAATCTAACTATACATTGTATGTATGATAAATTTACTGTCCAATGTATTATTAAGGTACTACTATATGTGTGGTGGCATGGGAAAACCCTTCACATGGTTATTTTCTAGCAACTTGGTTTTTTTATTTGGTAGAGAGCTTCATACTCTTCTGAGTATAGGACTGTTTAAATTTTTCAGAAATTCCATCTAGAACTACAGTTATAGTATTTTAAAGTTGGCAAGTTTAAACGCAATACTAAAAATTGAAACTAGCTATTCAAAGGTGTACACAAAATCTTTTAAATGCTCTAATAATAATAAAACTACATTGTTACATAACACAGAATAGCTTGTCATATGAAAAGGACTTTTGATATGAACCTAGTTTTTTGCGATATTATCAACAATTGTAAGTTCTTCACTTTCAAAATCTTTACAATGTATTTTCGAAATTCACAAGTGGTTACCATGGTAACAATGTCATTTTACGTAAACATAGCATTTTACACATAAAATGTGATAAACAAGGTTCAGAAAAGTACTAAAATAAACTTAACATCTGGAATTTTGCATACAAAACTACTGGAGACTAAAGTTCAAGGTATAATCTCTATCTTGGGACCAAAGTTGGAAAATTGACTTGGAACTCTTTTGTTAGGAATATTTTGGTATGACCCAGATATCTCAATATTAACACTAGCGACTTCCGACGGGTTTTCCCATACCACCACACATATGTAGTGACATATCGTTAGTCAATTCATTAGTTCATCCATCATTGTGTCATCTCATGAGCATATCTCTCTTAGGTGTTTATACATTAGGTTTAGGTACTTTACGTTTCCCAAAAATTGATGGTTGTTGATGATACGAACACGTTTGTAATCAATTTATACAATTATATTTCCATGACTTATTATTATTATACAAATAAGCATCGTCAAATGGACGATCAGTTCAATCTAACTATACATTGTATGTATGATAAATTTACTATCCAATGTATTACTACTATATGTAGTGACATATCGTGAATAAATTAAAACTATGTTTAATTTAATTCTACAAATGAATGATGTAATTAAAATCACCAGTATTAATTGTAGTGAATCTACAGGTGACATATCGTGAATAAATGTAAACTATGTTAAATTTAATTCTACAAATGAATGAGGTAATTAGAATTACCAGTATAAATTGTAGTGAATCTACATAGTTGAAAATGAATAAGAGTGCCATTTTTGGTGCTCAGTAAAGGTTAATAAATCGATGTAGCCGATGAGCAATACCTCAATTTTTGTTTCTCCTGTGTCTGTTATCTGTAAATAATTACTTTGATAGTGAATAAGACTATGAATCATTGACATTTCCGTTTTAGAAATTCAATAATTAAAAACCCGAAACTAGGGTCCCATATCACCAAACAAACCCTAAACATGGGTCCCAAATCACAAAGCAAACACTAAAATGGGTCCCAAATTACAAAACAAACCCTAAACATGGTTCCAAAATCATCAAACAAACCCTAAACATGCATCCCAGATCACAAAACAAACCCTAAACTTGGGTCACAAATCACAAAACAAACCCTAAACATGGGTCCCAAATCACAAAACAATCCCTAAACATGGGTCCCAAATCACAAAACAACCCCTAAACTTGCGTCCCAAATCACAAAATAAACCATAAACTTGGGTCCCAAATCATAAAACAAACCATAAACTTGGGTCCCAAATCACAAAGCAAACCCTAAACATGGTCCCAAATCACAACAAAAAAACTAAACTTGGGTCCCAAATCACAAAGCAAACCCTAAACATTACATGGGTGGGTCCCAACTGACAAAACAACCTGTGAGGAAGTCAGTATAATAATATATAATTGCTCACCCCTAATGGTTGACAATGGTGCCCAAGTAGTTTCAAGAGAACGTCACATAATTCTTGCCAATTAGAAGGCTGAAACTACATGAGGGTTTATCTGGGCAATTAGGTGGAGAATTCGCTCTCTTTTCCTGCGTGCCTGTTTTGGAACGATTTCGTTAGAAAATTGGCACATATTAAATCAACACAATCTTCTGTTATCATAAAGAGTTGATATATAAAACGACCAGGGAACAAATATATAAACCCTAGTTGGCCAACAGTTAACGTCTGGTGTTTCAACGTGTGAAGTTCTTTAAGAAACGGGCAACCCGGGACAATTAACTACACAATGCAAAGCCAATGTTAAGGTAAATTTAAGCAATTAAGCTTACTTTACGCTACCACAATAATAATAACAATAATTTAACGCTACGCTAGCATCTTCACAACGCTAGCATTGTCACACAAACCCTAAACATGGGTCCCAAATCACAAAACAAACCCTAAACATGGGTCCCAAATCACCAAACATACCCTAAACATGGATCCCAAATTACAAAACAAACCCTAAACATGGGTCCCAAATCACAAAATAAGCCCTAAACATGGGTCCCAAATCACAAAACAAACCCTAAACATGGGTCCCAAATTGCAACAAAAAAAACTAAACATGCGTCCCAAATCACAAAACAAACCCTAAACTTGGGTCCAAAATCACAAAACAAACCCTAAACATGGGTCCCAAATTGCAAAACAAACCCTAAACATGGTTCCCAAATCACAAAACAAACCCTAAACATGGGTCCCAAATCACCAAACATACCCTAAACATGGATCCCAAATTACAAAACAAACCCTAAACATGGGTCCCAAATCACAAAATAAGCCCTAAACATGGGTCCCAAATCACAAAACAAACCCTAAACATGGTTCCCAAATCACAAAACAAACCCTAAACATGGGTCCCAAATTGCAAAACAAACCCTACATATGGGTCCCAAATCACAAAATAAACCCTAAACATGGTTCCCAAATCACAAAACAAACCCTAAACATGGGTCCCAAATTGCAAAACAAACCCTACACATGGGTCCCAAATCACAAAACAAACCGTAAACATGGGTCCCAAATCACAAAACAAACCCTAAACATGGGTCCCAAATCACAAAACAAACCCTAAACATGGGTCCCAAATCACAAAACAAACCCTAAACATGGGTCCCAAATCATAAAACAAACCCTAAACATGGGTCCCAAATTGCAAAAAATACCTAAACATGGGTCCCAAATCACAAAACAAACCCTAAAATTGGGTGTCAAATCACAAAACAAACCCTAAACATGGGTCCAAAATTGCAAAACAAACCCTAAACATGGGTCCCAAATCACAAAACAAACCCTAAACATGGGTCCCAAATCATAAAACAAACCCTAAACATGGGTCCCAAATTGCAAAAAAGACCTAAACATGGGTCCCAAATCACAAAACAAACCCTAAAATTGGGTCCCAAATCACAAAACAAACCCTAAACATGGGTCCAAAATTGCAAAACAAACCCTAAACATGGGTCCCATACCGTCCCAATTTGAAAAAAAATGCGAGAAAAAAACCAGTCATTCTTTGAGGCAAACACACAGGATTTCAAACCTCAAGTAGCACACCCCTGTTAAAAAATAATTAGAGTACCCCCTTCCCCTCCCCCGGAATATTACCTACCTCCATATGAAAAAAGAAAATAAGAGCTGCCCATTGTACACTATGCATACTACTTTCAATATCATTGATATCAGCCAAGACTAGAAGGGCCATGGCTCCCCCTCCATACCCATTCCGATCCCCTACAACTGCCCAATCCCCATGTTGACATGCAACAGATCTTACAACATGTTAATTACGTACTCCATGAGAACAAATAGGTAAGCAAAGAAAATAAGCATTTACCCATTCCACTCTGTGCATGATATTTTTAATATCGTTGATAATCAGCCGCGTTCAAAATAGTGGTAATCTGTGCACCCAAAATGACCAAATTTCCTGACAGATAATCATTTCTTTCTTGCCAGTTATCCAACCGATAACCAAGAGTTTGACAACAAAACAATTAACTAAAACAATTGCAGATGATAACAACAAATTGTGGCAGGTAACCAAAATCTTCTGCTGGGTTATCCGCTGGATTACCTGTTTTTCCCCCTCTTATTTCTAATGCTAATATATCAGCCAAGACTAGTAGGGACATGGCTCCCCTCCTCCCTACCACTATCCAAGCCCCATGTTCCCTAGCAACTGATCTTACACCATGTTACCTACCCTCGTAAAAACAAACATGGCAGCAAAGAAAATAAGCGTTGCCCATTTTACTCTGTGCATGATACTTTCAATATCAATATCTTTGATATCAGCCACGACTAGTAAGGTCATAGCAGCTATTACGGCAATCCAACCTATAGGGAAGAAACAGTGATAAAATAACACAAATATTATGAAATATTTAGATAAAAATGGTTGATATCATCTCATCGGCGAACCCAGGGGGGGGCGATGGGGGCCCCCCCTTCCCTAAAAAAAAAAAAAAAGAAGAAGGGAGAGAGAGAGGAGGGAAAGGGAGAAGGAGAGAAAAAGGGGAGGGACAGTTACCAGGATTTCTCATCTCAGGTGAAGGGTGGGGGGGGGGGCAAGCTTTCAATTTAGCCAATATGACTTCACACAAATTTACTCAGTCTGTCCAAAAAAAGGGTTGTCCCTAAACAATTTGCAGCCATCCTCGAGAAACTTGAGAGCGGGGGGACATGATTTTTCCCTAACCGACGCGATAAATTTGTTTCACAAATTGCCTTAGGGAAGCTATTTAACCGAATGGGTCCTTTCAACCGAATGATAGCAGAGGTGAGGCGTGGCCATCCCTCCCCTCTCCGCCCCTCCCCCCTTTGGACACGCCACCGGGGAGGGAGCAAGGTTGGCACAGCACACATAGACGAAAGGCATAATGTCGGCGACTAAAGTATTAGCAGATCCAGGTTCGCTATTAAGGCGTAGACCCATCTTAGTAATACGGCGGACTGTTTAACTACGAGCGGAGCGCCTAATCGACGCGGCGTGGAGTTCGGGGTCCGATTTCTCTTCGTATTCACAGCTTTCAAAAGTAATAGTTGCCGTTCTGTTTTAGAATACACCTTTTTGAGATTTTCGCTTGATGACCAAGCAAATTTGTCAGTAGTCCTTAATTCTCTTTCCTGGGCAGATATACCTTTTTTGGGGGGTTCGATTCGGGGGCATTTATCAAGCCCGGAGATAATGAATGATATTGGATGCTAGTGAAATTCTAAGTTCACACAACAGAAAGTTCACTTCTCAGGATATTTCATTTTTTATAGTCGCACTGATAATAATGTGCATTGGATTAATAGAGGGTCCCAAGGGCGCATAGGCTACAGGATGGTCGCACCCCGGGGTGCTGTGAAAAGACGATTCCCAAAAAATGCAATTGATCAGGCCCTTTTGTTGTTCTATAGCCCTAATATTGCCTTTCTTTTCCGTTTCCTTTTCTTCTCTTATCTTTCCTTTTTTCTTTCTCCCCTTTTTTCTTCTTTTTTCTTCTTCATACCCCGGGGTGCTGCAGCCACAGCACAGCAGCACCCCCCCCCCCCCCCTGGATCCGCCCCTGGAGGGTCCTATACTCTGATCATTACTTTTGTCCCTTTTCCTCGTACAAAAAGGCTAAAATGATTTCCCTCTTTCCTTTCTATCTCTTCTCTTTCGATACAGTATAATTACTATTTATTTGTGCGTGTAGAAAACTGTAAGGGTAAATGCGTATAATAATGAAATTTTAAGAATCGGAAGCCTTTTCACCGGGCCATTTCAACTACTTTGAAAGCTTTGTATTATAACAAGTTGGTGTGCAAACGCCTCAATGATTGGCTTAAAGTAAAGAGGGTGACGGGCTGTTATTTTATTTCAAAAATCGCGCCTGTAAACACGGGCTGTGAGTACGGGAGTCAGATACCATGTGCGTATAATAGAAGCTGACACACGATAATCGTAAAGGTAAGCATTTTCTTTATTTAATTTACTTGTTGAACGCCAAAACAGTAGCTCAGGTATACAGTTAAGTTACTTTTGTAAAAGATGATATCTAGGCATAGGTCTATTAGAGGAAACATTTGTATTAAAGCTAGAGAATACCAACACATTTTTACTGGGTCTAGAGCCAGTCTTGAAAACGAATGTTGCTCAACCTACCAAACCAAACTAAACCATACCATAATGGGTGGTTTGCCGTTAGTATATTTACACGAGCATGACTAGGCGACACTATTTGGAACCTAATAGACACATGGAATTGATGTTTACTTTTAGTGCAGATTTCAGTACGATTTTTGGTAGGATTTTCAGTACGCTTTTTGGTTTGGTAGGATTTGCCTCTCTCAAACTTATATACAGGCCTACAGGAAAATGGATTGCCAGTGCAACCGCTATCGCGGAATTGGGCTTATTTTTAGAAGTCAGGCTACATGTATTTTCTATCGGCAAATAATGAATGAGAGACCACTTGAGCCTTGGTTTGGGTGTTTAAAGTGGCAACACTGAACCGGCACTGAACGCACGCTCACACACGCAACAGACAGACTGGTCAATGTACACTGTTAGTGTTGGTTGATAGCGTCCATGGCCATGGAAAACGGCCTCACTGGAAATTGCGATTTTTCAACTTTAGAATTAGAAACTGACGGCCTCACTGGAAATTGCGATTTTTCAACTTTAGAATTAGAAACTGACCAACATATTCCATATAAATGTTGCTAAAGGACTCATATAAGTGATGTATGTGATATTTTCTTAATTTATGTTTTATTTTATTGAGTAATTCTAGGGAAAATATGACCTATAAAGAAGCCATTTTTTCTTGCTAACTAAGACGTTTTCACATTTCTAAGTTGCACTACGGGAATAATTGAAGCCTTGTTTAGGTAAAATCTTGTGTACGTAAAGTCGTATTTACAACCGGAATTGTATGGCTACCCGAATTAAAACTCAGCTAGATTTTGCGGTACGAAATAATAGTCGCCATTTTCGTTCGTGACCTGTTCATTCCGTTGCTGCGATTACCACGCTATAATTAGGCTCGTCAATCCTTTTTGTCACAAAATGCGCCCAATTCGAAGTTACCAATTGAAACATAATATAGCGGGGCGCGAAATGGGAACAGTAAACTCTGTAATTCGTTGTCATTTGTATCGATTAATCTAGAGCCTGGCCTTGACAATCACTTGAGAAATCATGGTAGTTCGAAGTCATGGTAAAGTGCAGGCCTGGATTGCACTTATATATTTTGGTTTGTTTGTTGGAAAGATCGCGTGATTGCAAATGATAGTAAAATGAAACGTTTTTTCTCCATCACAGTGGAGCCTGAGCTATAGGTACATTATCATTATACGGGAGTGTTGTATGGGCCAGGTGATTCATTCTTGCCAAAAAAAGCCTGACCTTAATTATAGCACTTCGTCATATATACATATTCGTTATTTTATTGTTACAAATGTTAGATTTTTGATGATAAAGACTGGATGTTTAGTTTGCAGTAAATACAATACATAGTCTGACCAAATAATAACTCCTTGGTCTGACGAAAAACAAAGGCAAGGATTTTTGTTATTTGTTTAAATATAGTGTTGTTGTAATTGTCAAACAAATAATATTAAAAAAAATAGCATCAAATAGGAGGGACCCGCCTGCGAGAGGAGCAGCGTTAAAAATCGGAGCCGGCGCGAGCGAGAAACACGTCTTTTTTTTGTTTCTTGGCCTCATCACACTACCTGTTGTGGGATCTGTTGCTATGCTACTTCCTCCTGATGTGGAGTATGTGTAATTATACTAGGCCTACACCTATTCCGGGGGCGTCTTCATTGTATGTTTTGAGAGGTGTAAATTAGGCCTCTTTCAACAATGGGACTGACAATGGCCTAATTTACATAGCGTGGGGTCGCGATTTTGAATTTGAAGAGCCTTAATACACTAGAGCATTGCACCTGAATACTTGGACTTGACAAGTTCACATTCGTAATTCGTTCACGCGTCATCGTTCCGTTGCAGCATCGCTTTTTGTTTAGAACTATATTTTGTCGGTTATCAGACACGATTTGAGATCTATTTTATAAATAGGTAAGACAGTGATTGGTAATATAATTGTTGTAATATTCTTTATTTTTTATGAATTATTAACAACGGCAATTGAATTGTTTTTTTGTACACTGTTCCTCGGCGCAGGAATGTCCTCTGCCACTGTTCATGCTGTTTAAAAGCATGATTAAAGGCATATTATTCAACAATACGAGCCCACTCGCAATCTTCGTTCTGGCTCAAAATATCTTCTTGCGCATGTTTCTTCACCTTCGTCTACTTCATATGGTCGTCGTTCTTTTCAAGATGCTTCTGCTGAACTTTGGAACAACTTACCATATCATGTTAAATCCGCCAAAACTTTTGAACAGTTCAAATCATTGCTAAAAACTTACCTATTTAATGTTAATGTTTAATTTATTTTTGTTTTGTCTTTTGTTACTCATGTTACTGTGTGTTTTTGTTTCTGTTTGTGATAGCGCATAGGGAATTTTGTGTTATGCGCTCAATAAGTATGGTTTTATTATTATTATTATTATTATATTATGTGATGTTTTCCAGGGAGTGCTCTCTACATTGGACAACCAAGGCACCATGAAGCGGGTCATCAATTCTCATATAAACGGCCGTTTATATGACAACATGTCAGGGCGGGGCTAAGGTTAAAGTCAATAAAACCATCGAGCGGTGCCTCGATACACTCGAATTGTCGGCAGTGTTTATTTGATTGCGTAATTGCTGTATAGACTCAACGAGCGAAAAGTAAATACACCGAAATGACCCGGAATATGGTGAAGTGGTTTCCACATGTATTCATGATTTTTTTAGAAAGAAATCATGACTATATTCCAAGTTACAGAGAGCGATACGATTCCTAAATCCTAATTACTAGTACCTCAAAAATCATGGTTTTAGAGTGAATTTAGAGTAAAAATAAGTTATCCGACAGTTTATTTTCACTCTAAAAACATGATTTTTAGACGGACGCAGCGGCGGAACTTGAAAACACCTTTAAAATTATGGGGAAAATATAGAATTACAAGCACTTTCACCTTCTCCCGCGTGCAGAAGTTACCCGTATGGTGTAATTTTCCGGGTGAAAATCCAGTCAAATTTGACATTTTTTAACTAACGAGACTGCACTAAATTGATTAAACTATAGCCGAATTAATAATTTATTGTACTAATAACACGCACGCAGCACAAAGATGATCGCGCCCGAAATTTTCAAACTTTGGCTGTGCGCGCCTCACGCAATGTACGCAATACGCTGCTCCAATGTATTCGTTCAATTATAAATTCGACTTATAGCAGCTATTTATGCAGTCGTTAAATACGAGCGTAAAAGGCGTGTGCTGCCGCATGACCTTTGCAGGTCACTTTTGCAGGTCACTTGGATAAACAAATACGAGATCGATAAACAACAGAGCTGATCGAGAAAGAAAATGAAATAGTAATGGCTTCGCAGTAAAGTTGCTACCGTTTTACGGTGTTTTTGCCACAATCATTCGGTAGCTGAGACTGTTATCAAACCATTCAACGAATCGGTATGGTCTAGGCTCTTGCATAGTGTTGAAATATGGCAAGATTTGGTAGGAAATACGGCCGAAATAGCTAAACGTTTTGTTGAGGACGCGAGTGTACGAATAACCGGAGGCGGAAAGGTGCTGGCTGGTCGTGCTACCATTGCACACTGATAAGACAAAACAGAAGCGGGGGTTGACAGCAAAACAGAAATAAGAAGCAAAAGAAAAAGCTGATCTTACTGCAGGTAGGCATATATTTATATATATTTTATAGCGGTAGTTTATTTATAAGTAAAAACCATTGACGGCCGGTGTTGATCACGCACGAGTCTAAAAAAAATAAAAATAATAATCATAAATAATAAGCTTATTCTGCTTAGGAGCCCGAACTTATTTAATAGGCTACTGGCTGTATTCAGCATATTTAGGCTACTGCATGAATACAGTATTACTAACGCCAAAAGGATTTAGATAAGCTTAGGAGCCCTAACTTATTTAGGCTACTGCATTCAACATATTTAGGCTACTGCATGAATACAGTATTACTAATGCCAAAAGGGTTTAGATCGCGAGCGATCTGAAAAACTAAAAAGGGTACCTGGCTGCTGAAAATTAGTAACTCCCACAATACAGCACGGTCGATACCTCAAAAATACACTACAACAACAAGTACCGTATACACTATACGAAAAATATTATTTGTAAATAAATCTTCACTTGATTCTGTTCCGTGCTCACAGTGTCAAGCGGGGCCGAAGGAGCCGCTTGCGGCCGAGGCGACTAAACCCGGCTTGTTACGAACCGATTTAAGTTAGGTCCAATTTAGATGAGCCCGCCGCAGGCGCGATACGGTCTACCAACCGACCCGTGTAGAATTTGCGAACTCAATCCCTATTTTGCGTGAACTCTACCCCTATCGTAGAGGGCGCTGTTGTACCTAGGATGCGTGCAGGGGCGTAACAGGTTGGTTGTCAGGGGGGCACAGCCCAAAACATTCCTGGTTAGAATAATTCCGTCCCGGAATTTTTTGTAAAATGTTGCCCCAAATTATCCCCAGTCAGTCACCTCGTGAATTTAACCTAAGTTGGGGGGGGGGGGGGTGGGGTAGGGTAAAAAAAAATCGTACGGTCACAACATTTCGCACGGTCACAACATTTGGCAGTAAAAAAAGGACAACAGTCAACAATTCTTTTACTGTTGTGCTTTTTGTACTGCGAAATTTTCTTTCTTTCTTTCCCTTTCTTTTCTTTCTTTCCCCTTTTTTAGCATTTTCCTTTTTCTTTTTCCTACCTTTTTCCTTTCTCTCTATCTTTCCTTTCCCTTTCCCCCTTCTTTTCCTCTTTTCCCTTCCCCCTATTTCCCCCCCCCCCCCCCCCCCCACCCCCCCCCCGGCTGTTACGCCACTGGATGCGTGTTTTTTTTCAGCAAGCTAGATGGTTCGCCGCCAAAAATATGCGATCTCTACCACTATCGCATTAATATTATAGCCTGGCTGATGGGCTGAATGAACATAACAATGCATGTAAACATGATACAGGCATGTGAATTTTACCACGAAACATTGTGTTTTGGTAGTAAAGTTAATAAGTTATATTAATTTGATATAAACAAATTAGTGAAATCAATTTTGCACTTGAATTATTTCATATGGCCTGATTGTTTAATAATTTCTGCAGGGAGATGGCCAATTTTTACGGGTATAAAGCCAGGCTGGTAAAATTGTTAACATTTATTAATCATGTCTTGTCACTATACGGCATAAAGTTTAAGATCATACGTCATGTAGCTTATCATTATTTTCAGTGGCGTAGCTAGGATTTTTTTCAGGGGGGGGGCAAGATTTCTAAAATTTTCGTAAAAGGTTGCCCCCCAAAAAATTCTAGTCACTTACCTCGTGAATTTCACGTAAGTGGGGGGGTTGAGGTCAAAAAATGTTGCACAGTCCAAAAAAAATTGCACAGTCAAACAAATTCGCACAGTACTAAATGTATTACATGTACAATTTTGCCTTCGATTTGGCTAATATATTCTCGGTCTTTTTTCTCAATTTTTTCCTATTTCATTTTTTCCTCACCCCTTTTTTTTTTTAGGGGAGTGGGGGGCGGGGGCCCAAATTGATTTTTTTCGTCAGGGGGGGGGGGCATTTGCCCCTCGCCCCTGAGCTACGCCACTGATTATTTTATAATATTGTTTACTTTGATTATTTCATGACCTGACTGTTTAAAATTTTCCGCGGAGCTCTGGCAAATTCTTAAAATCCTGACTTTAAATTGCTACTGACTTTGATTATTTTATATGACTTGACTGTTTAAAAATTACTGCGGAGCCATGGCCACTTTCACTGCCGGGCTACGGCTGGCCGGCAAATTGTTAACATTTTTGAATGACTTGTCAGTGTACAAAAACAGTGCGAGGGAAGATAATACGCAATCGTAGCCTATCATTATTTTATAATTGTTTTGATTTTGTTATTTTGTAAAAGTGACCTTTTGTATTTAAAATGATGTGATCAATGAAAATCTGAAAATTTGGTGAAACTTTTGGATTTTAAAAAAACAAAAAAAACAAAAACATTTTTTTGTTTTTCTAATGCGCATCAATAAACTAACGCGTGCAGGAGCTTTAAGACAAATGAATTTTGTAATTTATCATAGCCTACCATTATTTTATAGTATTGTTTTGATTTTGTTATTTCATGACCTGACTGTTTAAAATTTTCCGCGTAGCTACAGCATTTTTTTTAAATCCTGACTTACAATTGCTACCGGGCTATGGCTAGCAAAACCGTAACAATTTAGGAATGAAAACAAATTACATAATTTTTGGCAAATTGCTGAAATAAATTTTGTACTTCAATTATTTTGTGACTTAACTGTTAAACATTTTCTGCGGAGCCATCCACTTTTACTGTCGGGCTATGGCTGGCCAAATTGTTAACATTTATTAATGACTTGTCAGTATACAAGACGGTGTGAGGTAAGATGAATACGCAATCGATACGGTAGCCTATTATCATTTTATAAGTATGGTTCTGATTTTTGTACTTTGATTAGGCTATATTAAAAAATCTTTTGTCTCGGATCTCTTCAGTTTTTCAAAACCTAATGCGGAATGCATTTTTTTTAAAGGTTTTAAAAAATTAAAAAAATTAAAAAAAATTGAAATCCTTGAGCCAGTCTTGAAAACGAATGTTGCTCAACCTACCAAACCAAACTAAACCATACCATAATGGGTGGTTTGCCGTTAGTATATTTACACGAGCATGACTAGGCGACACTATTTGGAACCTAATAGACACATGGAATTGATGTTTACTTTTAGTGCAGATTTCAGTACGATTTTTGGTAGGATTTTCAGTACGCTTTTTGGTTTGGTAGGATTTGCCTCTCTCAAACTTATATACAGGCCTACAGGAAAATGGATTGCCAGTGCAACCGCTATCGCGGAATTGGGCTTATTTTTAGAAGTCAGGCTACATGTATTTTCTATCGGCAAATAATGAATGAGAGACCACTTGAGCCTTGGTTTGGGTGTTTAAAGTGGCAACACTGAACCGGCACTGAACGCACGCTCACACACGCAACAGACAGACTGGTCAATGTACACTGTTAGTGTTGGTTGATAGCGCGTCCATGGCCATGGAAAACGGCCTCACTGGAAATTGCGATTTTTCAACTTTAGAATTAGAAACTGACGGCCTCACTGGAAATTGCGATTTTTCAACTTTAGAATTAGAAACTGACCAACATATTCCATATAAATGTTGCTAAAGGACTCATATAAGTGATGTATGTGATATTTTCTTAATTTATGTTTTATTTTATTGAGTAATTCTAGGGAAAATATGACCTATAAAGAAGCCATTTTTTCTTGCTAACTAAGACGTTTTCACATTTCTAAGTTGCACTACGGGAATAATTGAAGCCTTGTTTAGGTAAAATCTTGTGTACGTAAAGTCGTATTTACAACCGGAATTGTATGGCTACCCGAATTAAAACTCAGCTAGATTTTGCGGTACGAAATAATAGTCGCCATTTTCGTTCGTGACCTGTTCATTCCGTTGCTGCGATTACCACGCTATAATTAGGCTCGTCAATCCTTTTTGTCACAAAATGCGCCCAATTCGAAGTTACCAATTGAAACATAATATAGCAGGGCGCGAAATGGGAACAGTAAACTCTGTAATTCGTTGTCATTTGTATCGATTAATCTAGAGCCTGGCCTTGACAATCACTTGAGAAATCATGGTAGTTCGAAGTCATGGTAAAGTGCAGGCCTGGATTGCACTTATATATTTTGGTTTGTTTGTTGGAAAGATCGCGTGATTGCAAATGATAGTAAAATGAAACGTTTTTTCTCCATCACAGTGGAGCCTGAGCTATAGGTACATTATCATTATACGGGAGTGTTGTATGGGCCAGGTGATTCATTCTTGCCAAAAAAAGCCTGACCTTAATTATAGCACTTCGTCATATATACATATTCGTTATTTTATTGTTACAAATGTTAGATTTTTGATGATAAAGACTGGATGTTTAGTTTGCAGTAAATACAATACATAGTCTGACCAAATAATAACTCCTTGGTCTGACGAAAAACAAAGGCAAGGATTTTTGTTATTTGTTTAAATATAGTGTTGTTGTAATTGTCAAACAAATAATATTAAAAAAAATAGCATCAAATAGGAGGGACCCGCCTGCGAGAGGAGCAGCGTTAAAAATCGGAGCCGGCGCGAGCGAGAAACACGTCTTTTTTTTGTTTCTTGGCCTCATCACACTACCTGTTGTGGGATCTGTTGCTATGCTACTTCCTCCTGATGTGGAGTATGTGTAATTATACTAGGCCTACACCTATTCCGGGGGCGTCTTCATTGTATGTTTTGAGAGGTGTAAATTAGGCCTCTTTCAACAATGGGACTGACAATGGCCTAATTTACATAGCGTGGGGTCGCGATTTTGAATTTGAAGAGCCTTAATACACTGGAGCATTGCACCTGAATACTTGGACTTGACAAGTTCACATTCGTAATTCGTTCACGCGTCATCGTTCCGTTGCAGCATCGCTTTTTGTTTAGAACTATATTTTGTCGGTTATCAGACACGATTTGAGATCTATTTTATAAATAGGTAAGACAGTGATTGGTAATATAATTGTTGTAATATTCTTTATTTTTTATGAATTATTAACAACGGCAATTGAATTGTTTTTTTGTACACTGTTCCTCGGCGCAGGAATGTCCTCTGCCACTGTTCATGCTGTTTAAAAGCATGATTAAAGGCATATTATTCAACAATACGAGCCCACTCGCAATCTTCGTTCTGGCTCAAAATATATTCTTGCGCATGTTTCTTCACCTTCTACTTCATATGGTCGTCGTTCTTTTCAAGATGCTTCTGCTGAACTTTGGAACAACTTACCATATCATGTTAAATCCGCCAAAACTTTTGAACAGTTCAAATCATTGCTAAAAACTTACCTATTTAAAGTTAATGTTTAATTTATTTTTGTTTTGTCTTTTGTTACTCATGTTACTGTGTGTTTTTGTTTCTGTTTGTGATAGCGCATAGGGAATTTTGTGTTATGCGCTCAATAAGTATGGTTTTATTATTATTATTATTATTATATTATGTGATGTTTTCCAGGGAGCGCTCTCTACATTGGACAACCAAGGCACCATGAAGCGGGTCATCAATTCTCATATAAACGGCCGTTTATATGACAACATGTCAGGGCGGGGCTAAGGTTAAAGTCAATAAAACCATCGAGCGGTGCCTCGATACACTCGAATTGTCGGCAGTGTTTATTTGATTGCGTAATTGCTGTATAGACTCAACGAGCGAAAAGTAAATACACCGAAATGACCCGGAATATGGTGAAGTGGTTTCCACATGTATTCATGATTTTTTTAGAAAGAAATCATGACTATATTCCAAGTTACAGAGAGCGATACGATTCCTAAATCCTAATTACTAGTACCTCAAAAATCATGGTTTTAGAGTGAATTTAGAGTAAAAATAAGTTATCCGACAGTTTATATTCACTCTAAAAACATGATTTTTAGACGGACGCAGCGACGGAACTTGAAAACACCTTTAAAATTATGGGGAAAATATAGAATTACAAGCACTTTCACCTTCTCCCGCGTGCAGAAGTTACCCGTATGGTGTAATTTTCCGGGTGAAAATCCAGTCAAATTTGACATTTTTTAACTAACGAGACTGCACTAAATTGATTAAACTATAGCCGAATTAATAATTTATTGTACTAATAACACGCACGCAGCACAAAGATGATCGCGCCCGAAATTTTCAAACTTTGGCTGTGCGCGCCTCACGCAATGTACGCAATACGCTGCTCCAATGTATTCGTTCAATTATAAATTCGACTTAAGAAAATGAAATAGTAATGGCTTCGCAGTAAAGTTGCTACCATTTTACGGTGTTTTTGCCACAATCATTCGGTAGCTGAGACTGTTATCAAACCATTCAACGAATCGGTATGGTCTAGGCTCTTGCATAGTGTTGAAATATGGCAAGATTTGGTAGGAAATACGGCCGAAATAGCTAAACGTTTTGTTGAGGACGCGAGTGTACGAATAACCGGAGGCGGAAAGGTGCTGGCTGGTCGTGCTACCATTGCACACTGATAAGACAAAACAGAAGCGGGGGTTGACAGCAAAACAGAAATAAGAAGCAAAAGAAAAAGCTGATCTTACTGCAGGTAGGCATATATTTATATATATTTTATAGCGGTAGTTTATTTATAAGTAAAAACCAGTGACGGCCGGTGTTGATCACGCACGAGTCTAAAAAAAATAAAAATAATAATCATAAATAATAAGCTTATTCTGCTTAGGAGCCCGAACTTATTTAATAGGCTACTGGCTGTATTCAGCATATTTAGGCTACTGCATGAATACAGTATTACTAACGCCAAAAGGGTTTAGATAAGCTTAGGAGCCCTAACTTATTTAGGCTACTGCATTCAACATATTTAGGCTACTGCATGAATACAGTATTACTAATGCCAAAAGGGTTTAGATCGCGAGCGATCTGAAAAACTAAAAAGGGTACCTGGCTGCTGAAAATTAGTAACTCCCACAATACAGCACGGTCGATACCTCAAAAATACACTACAACAACAAGTACCGTATACACTATACGAAAAATATTATTTGTAAATAAATCTTCACTTGATTCTGTTCCGTGCTCACAGTGTCAAGCGGGGCCGAAGGAGCCGCCTGCGGCCGAGGCGACTAAACCCGGCTTGTTACGAACCGATTTAAGTTAGGTCCAATTTAGATGAGCCCGCCGCAGGCGCGATACGGTCTACCAACCGACCCGTGTAGAATTTGCGAACTCAATCCCTATTTTGCGTGAACTCTACCTCTATCGTAGAGGGCGCTGTTGTACCTAGGATGCGTGCAGGGGCGTAACAGGTTGGTTGTCAGGGGGGCACAGCCCAAAACATTCCTGGTTAGAATAATTCCGTCCCGGAATTTTTTGTAAAATGTTGCCCCAAATTTTCCCCAGTCAGTCACCTCGTGAATTTAACCTAATTTGGGGGGGGGTAGGGTAAAAAAAAATCGTACGGTCACAACATTTCGCACGGTCACAAAATTTTGCAGTAAAAAAAGGACAACAGTCAACAATTCTTTTACTGTTGTGCTTTTTGTACTGCGAAATTTTCTTTCTTTCTTTCCCTTTCTTTTCTTTCTTTCCCCTTTTTTAGCATTTTCCTTTTTCTTTTTCCTACCTTTTTCCTTTCTCTCTATCTTTCCTTTCCCTTTCCCCCTTCTTTTCCTCTTTTCCCTTCCCCCTATTTCCCCCCCCCCCCCCCCCCCGGCTGTTACGCCACTGGATGCGTGTTTTTTTTTCAGCAAGCTAGATGGTTCGCCGCCAAAAATATGCGATCTCTACCACTATCGCATTAATATTATAGCCTGGCTGATGGGCTGAATGGACATAACAATGGAATTATTTCATATGGCCTGATTGTTTAATAATTTCTGCAGGGAGATGGCCAATTTTTACGGGTATAAAGCCAGGCTGGTAAAATTGTTAACATTTATTAATCATGTCTTGTCACTATACGGCATAAAGTTAAGATCATACGTCATGTAGCTTATCATTATTTTCAGTGGCGTAGCTAGGATTTTTTTCAGGGGGGGGGCAAGATTTCTAAAATTTTCGTAAAAGGTTGCCCCCCAAAAAATTCTAGTCACTTACCTCGTGAATTTCACGTAAGTGGGGGGGTTGAGGTCAAAAAATGTTGCACAGTCCAAAAAAAATTGCACAGTCAAACAAATTCGCACAGTACTAAATGTATTACATGTACAATTTTGCCTTCGATTTGGCTAATATAACCTCGGTCTTTTTTCTCAATTTTTTCCTATTTCATTTTTTCCTCACCCCTTTTTTTTTTTAGGGGAGTGGGGGGCGGGGGCCCAAATTGATTTTTTTCGTCAGGGGGGGGGGGGGGGGGCATTTGCCCCTCGCCCCTGAGCTACGCCACTGATTATTTTATAATATTGTTTACTTTGATTATTTCATGACCTGACTGTTTAAAATTTTCCGCGGAGCTCTGGCAAATTCTTAAAATCCTGACTTTAAATTGCTACTGACTTTGATTATTTTATATGACTTGACTGTTTAAAAATTACTGCGGAGCCATGGCCACTTTCACTGCCGGGCTACGGCTGGCCGGCAAATTGTTAACATTTTTTAATGACTTGTCAGTGTACAAAAACAGTGCGAGGGAAGATAATACGCAATCGTAGCCTATCATTATTTTATAATTGTTTTGATTTTGTTATTTTGTAAAAGTGACCATTTGTATTTAAAATGATGTGATCAATGAAAATCTGTAAATTTGGTGAAACTTTTGGATTTAAAAAAAACAAAAAAAACAAAAACATTTTTTTGTTTTTCTAATGCGCATCAATAAACTAACGCGTGCAGGAGCTTTAAGACAAATGAATTTTGTAATTTATCATAGCCTACCATTATTTTATAGTATTGTTTTGATTTTGTTATTTCATGACCTGACTGTTTAAAAATTTTCCGCGTAGCTACAGCATTTTTTTTAAATCCTGACTTACAATTGCTACCGGGCTATGGCTAGCAAAACCGTAACAATTTAGGAATGAAAACAAATTACATAATTTTTGGCAAATTGCTGAAATAAATTTTGTACTTCAATTATTTTGTGACTTAACTGTTAAACATTTTCTGCGGAGCCATCCACTTTTACTGTCGGGCTATGGCTGGCCAAATTGTTAACATTTATTAATGACTTGTCAGTATACAAGACGGTGTGAGGTAAGATGAATACGCAATCGATACGGTAGCCTATTATCATTTTATAAGTATGGTTCTGATTTTTGTACTTTGATTAGGCTATATTAAAAAATCTTTTGTCTCGGATCTCTTCAGTTTTTCAAAACCTAATGCGGAATGCATTTTTTTTAAAGGTTTTAAAATTAAAAAAATTTAAAAAAAATTTAAATCCTTGTAAAAGTGACCTTTTGTTAAAATTATTTTTTGTTAGCTTTGTTCAAAACAATTTGGGTCAAAAAAGTGAATCTCTTCTCTTCAACTTGAAACATTGTTCATGAAGATTGGTTAATAATAAGAACACTACATTGATAAGGATAGAACAGAGTGCAATTTACATTTTCACACCGTTTTTCTGGCGGGTACCCGAAAATACACAAAAAAACAAAAAAACTAAAAAAATTTTTTTTAAATTTTAAGTACAAATTTGTCCCTAAAATGACACATGGGGTCAATAGAGGTCATTTAGGGCAAGCATGTGCAACCTTTTCTACCACACGGGCCGCATTGCGATTTTGAGATCTATTCACGGGCCGCAGCGATTGTCAAACATTCCAAAACACGTCCGGAGGAGGAGTAATAGGGAGAGGGGAAGTCCATTACTCATGGAATACCCGCTTCTCTTCCTCTTTTTACTCGCTTTAGCTGCTGCAAGCGCCATTTTAACCAAGAATTTTATCACGCAATCACACCTTGGGTTATATTTACTTAATGCAGCGCGTCACCCTACTAATATAAGGGAGCACACCACCAAATCAATCCGCCATTTGTGTAAAACTAGGGAGTTCCGTTTAAAACGGGCCGCATCATTTGGAATTTTAGGATTGCTTCGCGGGCCGCAGATTAGAGGTCGGCGGGCCGCATGTGGCACGCGGGCCGCAGGTTGCACACGCTTGATTTAGGGAGACAAATTTGTTCCAAAAAAAATAAATGTAAAAAAACAATTACATTTCGGGTATTCGGGTACCTAATATGGTACCGGAATAGCGGGCGGGTACCCGGGTATAAGTCGCAGCCTAAGGGCGCGTTCCCACTGTGGCTGTTTGATACCAGGACGTGGACTCGATACTACATCGAACCTACTTCCAAGCCTAGTGGGAACGCGCAATAAGGGGGTTCGACCATCAACGATGTAGGGTCGAAACCTACTCGAAGAGGTAGTCTCGCACCTAGGACGTGGTATCAAAATCGCTAGTGAGAACGCGTTTTACTTATCGTATGTTTCCACAAAAACAAGCGTGTTGCGCTGCGTCAGACTGCGCCGCCGTCCGCCGCACGCTTCAAAATGCAATTTCACGCGGCCAAATGTCATGCACGCGTGGTATTTACGCAGTAAGTACGCACGGCGCACTCGCTTAAACTTGTAAACAAGTAACATCAGGGTAAGTGGACTCGATACCACATCGGTATTTTGATGTATTTTAATCGCACAATGAGAACGCAACATCACTGTTATGCATGTAGACTCGCACCTAGGTATGAGTCCACATTCGCACAGTGAGAACACGGGAAAAAATTTGGGGCAACCTTTTACGAAAATTTCTGTCGGGACGACATATACGTACTTGCCAACCCCCCCTGACTCACATGCCGCGGTACGCGCCTGTCAACATGTTGTTGATGCCGGGACCTTCGGACGCTACTTTCATGCTTTATTTTGAGCTACAGTGGCTAAGATGGGCGCTTATTAAGTGTTACTTTTGGTAGTCATTGGGAAAAAGAGGGGTGGGCACTTATAAGGGCATGGGCGTTTACTAGGGATAATATGTTACTGTTTATCATACGGTTATTCAATGTTGACATGGCTTTTCAAAACTCCAACAGGGAAATCAACACTGCCAAAAGGAAGTATGGGACACTTTAATGTTTTGAGATTGGTAAAATAACAATTTTTGAAGATATTTCCATATTTCTTCAAGCAATTACTTATCTTTTTTAAATATTAATGTTATTTAATGTCTCTCTGGTGCAGAAAATGTAAAAAGAATTAGGGAAACTATAATGTTTATGTTATTAAATTATTTAAATTAACCAATATTATGTGTCCCATACTTCCTTTTATGGTGGGTTTTTGTTAATTGCCCTACATGTACATCTCTTTACTCTACAAAATCAAAGGAAGAAAGACCTCTTTACATGAAATCGGGGTGTTTCAGGTTCCACAGTGATTTTAACGTGAATGTACATCTTCTGAAGCTAAACAAACTAAAAAGTGTATCTTGATTAGAGCCCATACTTCTGTCGTGGGTCTTCTCTTGCCACTTGAACTTTCAAAAAATTCTGTTGGAATTTCAATCTAATTTATTAAAGGAATACTGTTCTATTCATTAAACAATGCATTATCATATGGTATGAAAATAATTATCTAATATTTATTGAACACAGAAATATAATATCCAATAAAACAATTTAAAACTGCACATTCCCAACCTGTGATTATTTGAAATTCGCGCCCGGTTGTCCGTGTCGATGATGTCATCGTCACTAAAACTGCCTCATCAGCAACAGGTCGCTGGACAGTATCACACAGGAATCCAAGCATAAATCGATAATATCGATCTATGAAACAGAGATGCTGACATCTCATAAATCTAAAGCTGATTTTATCTTTTACGCCATACTTGTAAAAACTTTAACCTTCAGAAGTGGTCTGTATAATAATAATGCTACATATCTGAGCGCTAAAGTCATTAATTTAATTATTTGAATTGTTCTTCTCTTTTATTTCCATTTCAGCTGCTGAAAGTCCAATGAAGATGCCCTAACTGATCCAGTGACTGATGTAAAGAGACAAGCTCTACGTTCCGCATCTGGTCGTTGTGCTACTGCTGACAGACCCCATGTTCTACCCAACATTTGCATCCTCTGTCGCGGAACACATGTTCGGGACGGAAATCGCAAAAGTCGCCCTGAGAAACTAACCTCGTGTGAGCTAGTAGATGGTAGAGAAGTAATGGAGGCTGCCAAATTGAAGCAAGATCAGAATCTGTTGCTTCAAATTGAAAACAAAGGCTGTGTGGCCATTGAAATGAAATACCATGTAACCTGCTATAAACAGTACACAAACTTCCTCACAAGAACAAGGACAAAACCTGCAAATGATAAGGAACCCGGGAACGAACCACTGTATGCAAAAGCTTTTGAACATTTCTGCTCTTATGCATTTTTTTAACATTCTAGATTGCTTTGGTAAAATTGCTTGTCTACACGTCCCCTACTATATATTTTAATTTATGATTTTCAGTTCGATAATGTACACCATTCAAGGCTTTTAAGAGATGTTTGGTTCCAGTTGGAGGATTGACAACCACAAAGACAACTCACGTTTTGGTCATTTTCAGATATTGGTACACACACACAAATCATTGTCATCCAAAGATTCTCACTTCCAAAAATACCACTTACTTAATAATTATTCAAAAATAGATGCTCGGTTCATTTTTGCAAACACTCAATGGAATGCAATACTTTAAAACTCATTTGATGTTCTTTTTTGGTTATCAACCCTAGAGTTCAATTAAAAGCTATTTTAATATTAACATTAAGATTGTCCCACTATGAAAACTATAATGTATATAGTCACAAAAGCTACCCTTTGAATAGCTGGTTATTTGAATATTTGATGGGCTTTTTGTTCATTTGCATGTATGTAATCAATTGCATGTCAACACTATGTTGAACTTGAAAGTGTACCAATGCCCTTTATGAAATTCTATACTCTGTGTCACCTCAAGTTGGTAGATGACGACAGCCTCATCCAACATTCTTAGATGGCGTGGGAGCAAAGCTATCACATTTGGAATTATGCATAATGTTATGAGAAACAGCATATTCGCTGAAGTAAACCTCCAACTGAAGATGACACAGAGTATGCATGTAAAATGACAACTTCAAACGACCCTGAATATTCATTATTATGTTGAGGGAGTAAACAAATATATATATTAAAAAAAGAAATTAAAAACATTTAAAAAAAGGAAGAAAAAATAGAAATATAATTAATAAAAATTGAACAAAGTATTTAAAGTTTCTGACTGTTTGCTTTCATTTTTGGCTATTTTGTGATGACTATACCACAGCATTACAGCCGCTTTGTCTCTTTAAAGCAAAGAAAGTACACCGAATGGTGACCTATAATACATAAGTATAGTGTATTGTTTTTACCCCCCCCCCCCCCCCCCCCCACAGTTTGTAAAACCAGAAGGGGATTTTGTCATGTCAATGGGGCGGGTGTGTGTGTGTGCCTTTTGCTTAGCCTTTCCCCAAGTGCTGTATCTTTTGAACCAATGGACGGATTGACTTCAAACCTTCAGCGATAAGTTGGCCAGGGTGAACAGTTTGTGGGTCTAATTCGCAATATACAGTGATAGCGAAATATAGGAGCAGCAGCGACACATCGTCAACAGTGTAATACAACGGCAAACACCATGTGATGTGTACCACCAACAAACACCATGTGGAACACTTAAAATAAACAATTGTGGGCATGCAGACACCATGAGGAGCACATACAATAATAGCATGACTTGGGAGCAACAGTGAGATGTCTTCAACAGTGAGTCGACTACCATGGCCAAAAACACCATGCGTAGCATATAAAATATACAGTGATAGCAGAAGGTGGGAGAAACAGAGAGACGACTTTAACAGTGGAATACAATGTGGAGCACATACAATATACAATGATAACAGGATAGGGTAGCAACAGAGAGATGTCTTCAACAGTGGAGTACCACAAGCAAATACCATGTGGATCACATATTATACAGTGATAACAGAAGTTGGGAGCAACAGATAAACAACATCAACAGTGGATACCACAGGTTAACACAATGTGGGGCACATAAAATACACAGCGATAGCAGAAGATGGGAGCACATACAATATCCAGTCATAGCGAAATATGGTAGCAACAGAAAATCGTCGTCAACAGTGGACTACCGTGAGCAAACACCATGTAAAGCACATACAATATACGGTGATAGCAGGAGATGGAAGCAACAGAGAGACGTCGTCAACAAAGAACTACCGTGAGCAAACACCACGTGGAACACATACAATATACAGTGATAGCACAAGATGACAACAACAGGGAGACGTCGTCAACAGAGAACTACCGTGGGCAAACACCATGTGAAGCACATACACTATACATGTACAGTGATAGCAGAAGTTCCAGCAACAGAGAGACATCTTCAACAGTAGACTAACGTAGACAAACACAACATGGAGCATACAATATACAGTGATAGCAGTTAAGACAACAACAACAGAGAGACGTCGTCAACAGAGAACTACCGTGGGCAAACACCATGTGGAGCACATACAATATACAGTCATAACAGAAGATGACAGCAACAGAAGATGGGAGCATGAGAGAGATGTCTTCAGCAGTGGACTACCGTGGGAATAGAAGAGTGGAATATATAACAATAATGGTCCACTGGAGTACCACTTCGTCCGTGGTGTCTAATAAGGCTTTCACCACAGCCGTACTGTTATTCCAATGTGCCCATCAGCAATACCAGCACACAATTTTGTAGCCCACCAGCTTAGGAGATGAAGGAGTCATCTACATATGTGATGCGATCTGTGAAAACCCGTCGGATGTCGCAAAATGTGAAATAGGGATTATGGGTAAAATTAAAAATAAAAAAAATTGTTTAGAAAATTAATTTTATTACTTTGTGTCATCACCTTTTGTGAAATATCACCTTCAAAAACTTACTTAAGTCACTTGTCTAATTAGCCTTATAATGTTTTTCTATTGAACTATGTATCTTTTATGGCCTGTTTTTATGATTTCTTGTATTGTAGCTTTTTATGACATTACAATCATCATTCACTCATAACTTTTTTGTAGTGATCGTGGAAAAATGATCGAAACAGTTCTGTAATCTGCACAGATTCAGCTTTCTTATGATATAAATATCTCCAATACGAAAAATCCCGACATGTGGCGGGTTTTCACAGATCGCATCACATATAAGGTAAATATACAGTCATGTTTAAAATGTTTAAAATGAAACATCAATATATATATAAATCTGTTTCACATTTGCAATGCCTAATTGTATTGCCGTATGTAATCGTATATATATCTTCCAAATATATTTCAACAGCCACAAACGAATAATTTGACTTCAACATAAACAACCATTATAATAAACCAACCAACAAGACCCAGTTAGGTTTTGTCCAAAATCATTTGAACATTCAAATCCACCAACCGCCAAACCCGAGAACCGCGAAAGCCGAGAACCGCTCTAGTTTTGGTATGTTTTTGTAATGGTCAAATACTATAGGGTATAGCATAAGATGCGTGTAATACTAGAACGTAGTCCCCTGTATGCTATGGGTTGGGCATTGATGACCCTGAGGCCTACCAGTAACAGTAAATCCAACATAAACATATTGTACCGAACACCCATTTCGTTGTTGTAACATTAATGATATTAGGCCAAGCACAAAAATAAAGTAGTTTCTTCAACGCACATTCTATAGTAGGAATTTTGAAAAGTTTTCTTCTTTATTTCATTCACAACTATTTTGTTAGAATATTTAAGAAGCTGACACATACAGTACTATAATTGCTTTAGTGCAATGAGCATTTAAAGCAGGCTTTATGTTAACCAACCCATAAAAATATTTTACAAAGGCCTTAAATTCTCTTCAAGCTACACAAACAACCACACAATATGCTGGTATTAATGGCGATTTCGCATTGTTATTTTTAAAGAGTCGACATCCTCCTTTTTTCCAAAAGGTAGGATGAGAAACTAGTGTTTATTTTTATTTGTCCTTTATACAACGAGATAGTGAACTTTACTCATTTTACTGTACATGCACTATATGATACTACGTGCATGCATGCTATTACATTTTCTGATTGGTCATAGCCCAATAAATGGAAGTAAAATACAAATATGGTTAAATAAATTGGTAACTGTAGGGCCGATATATACATTTCTAAATGAGTAGGCCGAAGATATGATGTGTTCAAATAATTATGTTCCTGGTTATATCAAGGCTTATCTTTTCCCCTTTATATTGTAGGTTTATGCGGATCTAATATGCATATGTCAACGTGTAGTATTTTTTTGATGAAGGGTACAACTATTGTCGACTGTTTTAAGTTTGTGTGATTAAATGATGATTACTGTATATCATGTTTATATTTGGTCTTTCATTAGTGTCTCTCGTTTATTTTGTCTCTAATCAAGTCCAAGTTTTATGCAAAATTATGTCAATTTTTAACGCAAGGAGAGCGTTTCTAGGCCATTCAGACATGCTAAAACCCGACAGCTTCAAGGGGGCTCCGCCCCCTTAACCCCCCCCAGGGGCCTTGCCCCTGGACCCCACCGGGGCCCTTAAGCGGGCCCCTGGACCCCACGCCGTTGGTGCTAGGACTCACATAGTTGGCGCCCCCCCTCAACACAAGACGCTGGGTTCGCCCCTGCATCTAGTAAGCATATGGGTATCGCAAGTATTTCTTTATTGTTACATTGTTAAAAAAAGTTATTGCGATATACAATAACGGCGATAAAACGGGCAATCTCAAAAAAACACTAAAAATACCTTTATCTGGCATGGTGATTTAAAGATTACGCTAAAATATTGGCATGCATTGGTATCCCTATTCATTGTGTGCAGAAGTTGAATCCTTTATAACTGCATCTGCAGAACAACATCATTATTGCACAAACTGATTCTTTGGCCATTCTTTGATGACGTAATACGATGTGATAAAAATGTCCAATATCTACATACTTTGTAAGAGTTTATGGAAATGTACTGGTTCTTGTGAAGTGCTACAAAAACCAGTTGAAACCACACGCTTTCACTATGTTTTTTTTAATTGTTGGAGACACCATTTATATAGGTTCCATTATTGAGGTGCGTGGACGGACGGGCATGGGTAGCTGTTTGGAAGACGAGTGATCCCCCAGCACTGATTAAGCACATTTTTCATGTTACCTAGATGAAACACTAACTTACCTAGAAATACTAACTTACCTTGGTCAAGGTACGATCTGTCAAAACAATGAGTGAAGAACAAAATGATGGCGACTATCAGCAGCAAACTAAAACCAAGTTTGCCCAGCAGTAGTTGGTTGGTAATTTTGTACTGTAAATAAATAGAGATAAAACATAATAAGCAAAAGACAATGAAAAAACAAACCCTGTTATACATCAGACAGACAGACCTCTTTATGTAGGACTTTCGGTTGGACAGGTATTTGTACGTTTTTTTTGTTTTTAATTTTTGTGACCCTTTTGAAAACAAATTTGAAATGTTCAAACATTATCAACAATTTTTTTTTAAATATCTTCAAAACATTTCAAATAACCTGTAGCTTCACAACTTGACGTTGTCATTGTGTAGAGAAGCACATGACAAAAAGAATCAATATCGTAGTTTTATTATTCATGAGAATGGTAGGCCATCGCCTAACTACAAGAACAAACAAAGTATCTATAGTCTTTAAAACAAACAATCAATCTAAGTACTACAATATTCTCAAACAATTTGGCATTTCCCATGCTCCCATCCAATCATGTTTAAATGCCACTTTAACAACAATATCAATTGACATTTAGATTTTAAGCAATGTGAACCAGAACACCCTGCCATGGACCATATATATACAGGGTGTCCCAAAAGTCTATGCACGTTTTTGAAGACTCATATCTCATAAAATATAAATCATATGGTATAAATTTAACCATATTTTGATAGACGAGATTTGGGAAATTATTTTGATACCAAACACAACCCTATTGGTGAACCCACAACATTATAAAACTGGTTGAAAGTTTTTAGCCATGTGAGAACCATTTATACCAAGTACCACACATTGTTGCTAAAACAGGTGCGCATAAATTAACGGTATGAAAGCAACATTGCGCATTAGTCACAGTTCACTGCTTACCTTGCAACATTAATGTTATTACCAAACTCGGTCATTCACAACATAAATAGGCGTAGTAGACAACATTGCACAGCAAAAGTCTTCATTCAAGATGGTTTACAGCATAGAGCAAATACAAATTGTATGGTTCTACACTGAAACAAATTCAGTTCAACTTACTCAACAAAAGTTCAGATTTTTTTAAAGTGAAATGCGCACCAGGAAGAATATCCATTCTTAAGTTGGTGGATACATTTTTGAACACAGGAACTGTGCAAGATTTGTCTCGATGTGGTAGAAAAAAGACTGGTAGATCAACAAGTCATAAGACATGCAGTAGCCAACAGTCCAAAGAGATCTATTCTCTGTGTAACCAACTCTATCCGTCTTTTTGTTAATCTCAATAGGTATGGATTTATGAACTTTATTTTCCTCCGAAGTATAAAATTACATTTTTGCAGTAATTCATATTCTACTTCTAGGGTGGAATTACAAACAGATGTTTCTCTAATGTTTGGTATCGAAATTATTTGCCACATCTCCTCTTTCTAAATATGTATTCATATTTTCAATACGACTTATATTTTGTAAACTACAATGCTTCAAAGTCATGCATAGACTTTTGGGACACCCTGTATATAGATCATCTTTATTAAACAACAAAAGAAGATAACATACAATGCCCAGGAACAACTGAGATCCATTCCGATCTCAGGCAGGGATTAGACAAAGACAAACAACTAATAATTAAACACTAGAAAGAAAGCAGAAAAAGAAGAAAATAGATACCAGGGCGGGAAGGAAAACAGACTAGATAAATTCATGAACGTTCCACTGAGGTTCATATCTGGCATTAAAAATGGAGTATGAAGAACTTATCGCGGATTTTGTGATATGTTTCTTCATAACAGTGAATGTGGTAGGAGTTTGAAGTTCTTGGACAAGCGAGTTATTCTGCCTTTATTGTCGGTATCAATAAGCCCTCTTGATCCTACTTCGACAGCGATACAGGTGCAAGAGAACCCGGCGTCGACAATGTCGGTAACAAGGGATGCGTACCGTTCGTTTTTGGTACGGTGAGCTTTCTCGATGTTGGGTTCAAATGGCACCGACAATTCAAACAGAACAACCCGCTTGTCTATAGGCCAGAATAACACAATGTCAGGTTTTTGGGTGGCAATTATGTTGGGTGGAATTGTTCCACCTCCGACAGTGTTGTTTTTGATGTCGGCATAGATAAGTAGATTACCACTCTTGTATAATTCTGAGTCCTTGAACACTGAAAGCAGAATACGGATTATGTTGTTGTGTCTCCAGAGGTATCTATCCAGCATTTTTTGACAATTATTGAGAATGTGCAATAAGGAACCTTTGCTTTTACACAAGAGGGCAAATGTCACTAAGTCGTTTACCCCAGCGTTTTAGGTTTGTAAAAGAAGGCAGAGAATCCATACAGGCATTTATAGCAAATTTCAACACACCTTTTGGCAATGAATAAATCATAGATTTCCATGTTAATTAGTCTGTTTCACATTTTCCTAAAATTTTAGGGAGGTCACCCTGGCTCAAGAGGGGCTCAATTATGGATTTCCAGTAGTTCCCATAGCAAAAAAAAAAGGTACCGGGTGTCCACCCAGTAGACATCCGGTGGCTACCGGATATCATGCCGGTAACTTTTTTGAAGGCACCCGATGACACCGGCTAGCTGATAACCTTTCCGATAACTAAAATAAGTTATCGGGAAGGTACCAGAAACACACACGAGTTCCCAGGAAGGTGCCAGGAAACATAATGAGTTCCCAGGAAGGTGCCAGCAAACTTAGTCTCTAAAAATGAGTTCCCAGGAAGGTGCCAGCAAACTTAGTCTCTGAAAATGAGTCCCCAGGAAGGTACCAGCAAACTTAGTCTCTAAAATTGAGTTCCCAGGAAGGTGCCAGCAAACGGTCAAAGGTCAAGGCAAAAGATCACATGATGACCAACTGATTTCAAATTTGCTGTTGTCTGCCCTATATAGCAGTGATCATGGCAGTTGTGATGTGGAGCATATATGATGGATATGGTGGTTCCTTTTGAAGGTATTTGACATTTGTATGTGAATTGTGAATCCCTATTGTCTAAAGAACAGTTATGTGGAATATATGTCACTGGAATTGTACTGTAGATGACTAAAATGTGTAAATATAGTAAGCTTTAATAAGCTACATAAAAGTAAGCTTAATACACTTGCATATATATAGACCATGTAAATTTGGCTTACCTCTAATGGTCACATCACTTTAGTGATGTGGAAAAGTGTTTGGATGATGTTTTGAATGAATCTGGTGTGAGGGGTGGGGGTGTGTTGGTATTGGGTGACATATTTAGAGCCTAGATGGGATTAAGGGCTCACAACACTAAATAAGTGTTGGGAGATGTTTGGAATTTGGTGTGGTTAAATAAGTATGATGTCTACTAGCTTCTGCCATGTGTTGGTGGCATACTTTGGAGAATGTGTCCAAGGAATCTCAACTGGCGGCTCTTTACACCGTGGATAAGAGGTTTCGTCTTGATCATGTCGTAAATGTTGGTGTGTGGGACATGATTGTGAGTCATGGGTTATATGCTAAGCATTCCCCATTAAGGTACATGTTAGTTACTGTAAAAGCTTAAAGCTTAAATTTTTGTGCAAAATATATTTCCGCGAAAAATATTGATGAGTGGTACCAGGTGACCACCCGATAACCATCCGGTGGTCATCCGCTACCTCATGGTTAACAGTTGCCTTCATAGGTTCCTGGTAGCTACCAGGAACCTGAAAACTAATTTGCATAAATTATCATAAAAGACACCGGGTGGCCACCAGGTAACCACCTGGTGACCACCCGGTACCTACTAATTTGCATGTGAAAATGTACCCGATGTCTACCCGATTACTACCCGGTAGACATCTGGTACTTCATGGTTTAGGGTCTATGTAGTAGTACCTGGTGACCACCCGATGACCACCAGGTAGCTCCCAGCAACATGCATTTTTTTTGCTATATTGGTTTCATCCTTCAGAGATTTTTGCACTGCCGGTTTGATTTTGTTCCAAGAACTATTTTCGGAGTTCATGGAAGCAATAGCATGTATGTTATGACATTGTTTGGTAATTGAGATCTTACGAACCCAGGCAGATTCGCGCTGAAGTTTAAGGTCTAAAGCCAGGTTTGTTATCTGATCAGCTTTACATCTAGATCTGCTGTATGAGGCGCAATGAGCTTGGCGATATACATCAGAAATGCGGTGGATATTGAGACCTCGTAGTATGTGAACCAAGGCAGTGTTAGCGCCATGTTTTGGAATTCCAAGCCACTAAGCCACTTCTTCAGGATGCTCAGATTTGCGGTCTAGAAGTTGGAGATTGGAATTAGTAAGATCATGAACAGTAAGACAAAATCTAAGAGATGGGAGGCAATAACGGGTGTATATGGCCAATTTGTACTCATTGCGAATTAAAAAAGCCGACTCAATATTTTTGAGTTGACTGTTGAGCTGAGAAAATATGTGATTGTAAATTTCTTGTTCTTTACCATGAAAAGTGACCAGCGACCCGAGAAACATTTGAGGATCTTCCTTGACAGATTTAACAAGGTTTTCACCAATGTAGAAATCGACCAAAGTTGGCTTGCCGCCAGACAGCGAGAGGCTGCGGCATTTGGAAGGTTTCAGGGTTAGCCCCATAGTAGTAGCACGTCTATGAAGCTCGTTTATTATTTTCTTGTATTATTCATATTATAAGCGATATTGAGCAATTTTGACAAGCAATGAGTCAGTGAGCTAGTGTTCTGGAACAACCTGCTATTGTACAAAATTTGACAAGATTCTAGCTGATATTGGACAAATTTGACAGACTCCTACAAAAGGACATACAATATCGAGCGAAGGGAGGCAAGGGCGCCCGCAGGGGTCGCCGGGCAGCACTCCTCCTAGATAGTGTCTCCAGTGAAAAATGCTATCATGCGATCCCCCGGGTCCCGCATCCCAGGCTTAATCCTCCAACCTCCATACCATCCATAAAAGACAAACAAGGACCCCAATAACGAGGTGTTAAGCTTTTCCCCATCTCTCACCCTTTGGAGGAAGGTGAGGGGCAGGAGGGAGGCCAAACCCAACTCATGAAAATCAAAACAGTGAATGATGAATACGCCACATGAAGCACGTAACCACGCCAGATGCGTTGAAGCTGTTAACTCCAGGTTGTTGGTTAACAATCATTCTTTTTCTTCTTCTCGCTGAGTAAAAACAATTAATCCTGTTTTCTCCACCTTGGACAGCTACGCTGAGAATTTGTTGGCGAATTATTATCACCAAACCTAACTCATGAAAATCAAAACAGTGAATGATGAATACGCCACATGAAGCACGTAACCACGCCAGGTGCAACCCGCACCATGCATCAACAACAAACCAAGCGCGACGCGCAATTGTCGTGTACAAAGGATACCGACCGGAAAGCAGCGCGCCATTATCAGACAAAATCTCGATATGAACGGTCATCGACAGCTATAGAGCAACTAACACGTAAACAACCTGTAACAGGTCGATGACCTTTTGAGCCTTCAGAAAGTCATATGGCCTCACACAATTAACATTTACACATGAAAGGTGGAAATGCATTTCTTGACTCATGCCGTCATCTCCTTGTACATGTTGTACGTAGGTCAAATATGATGAGCAATGGACGGCCGTCTCCTTTGGCCCTGCAGGGGTGGGGAGTGGAGGGTGGGGGGGTAAGTAGCGCCTGACCGATAGACACCTACACAAAATGAAAAAACACATAGCTATAAGTATACATTTATCACAAAATTGGTAAAAACATACGAATCTTTCTTCATTAACCTGCCTGCCTCTCAAACCATAATACTTCTATATACACACAATTCCTGCACGTGCGTTTATTTTGCATGGCGTACTATGACACGTTATTTGCTACGCGCCAACTGCATGGTTACAGTACGCACAGAAATAAACAAACATGGCCCGTAGAAATAGTCTGAAAAAGCCCTGGATTTGGGCTGTGTTTCATATCTTGGTCAATTCTATGGTTTACTATTTCTAGCGTAGGCTTTTCATCAGGGAGACAGAAAATATATGGGAAGGATAATTATACTAATTATATTACATCCAAAATAGAGCCTTGTTCAAGAGGAGAGCTCTTAGTCATAGTCATGTTCAAACACACTTCTTGACACCCTCCCCTCCCTATCCGCATTATGATTACTTACCTTGCTCTCTAATAAAGCCAGTTTATCCTCCCAATTTAATATTTCTGCCTTTCTATGCCTGAAATGTAAAACAAACAATTACAAAAAAAACTAAACATACAAAACAAACTGATAATATATACTGAAAAGCAAGCAAGAAAATATAGAACAAATGGGAACTTTGGGAAAGAGTAATGCCAAACAGAAATTGTATAATTCAGTTATTTTTGAAACCTGCTATATGGACTTTGAGTAAATAAATTACAAAATAACCTTTAGAGGTCAGAAACCTTGCTTTTTTTAATTAAAGAGTGTATTACTTGCTTAGATCAGTATAAATGAATCATGTAGTCAATTTAATTTAATTATCCACAAATGCATCTTTTTTTAAAAGTCAGTCCCTATGTAGTGTCCTAGTGTCCTAACGGTTGAGGAAGGGTATATGCCCGGGGGGGGGGGGGGGGGGCTAGACAAGTTCCACCAGTCCCTGAAGTGTCGTCCCGCACCCGCTGAACTAATATACCCAGAATGCATAGCGTGGGCCTCCACTTGGGGACTGGTCACAAAGCGTGAAATTTTCGCGAGCAAAATAAAACCGCATTTGCAGTTTTATTTTCATATATGAATATGCATGTCAATTGCCACGCAGATCTGCCGGCGCGGCTCACGGCGTGGTGGTTGTTCAGCCAGGTTCAACAGACAATTAGTAAAGAGTAAAACCATTGATTTGGGAAGTTATTCACATAAAGAAGCCTCTTCTGTAAAGAAAGAGTAAAATAAAACACAAAACTCTAACCCTTCTCCGGCCACCTCCACCACACGCGGCACTCCTCGTTGCAGATGACCATGGGCAATCTTCTAAATCTTGGTTACCCTGTTTGTTTACATTTTGCAGCAAATTTTATTTACGATCAGCAGCCGTGCATTTTGAAATCAAGAGATGTTCTGCCGGATAAGACAATAAATTAACGTTTTGTTCCTCGATAATTAAAAACAATATGCTAGCATCAGTGACTGTTGAGTGTTGTGAGTTCGAGCGTAGTCTGCTGCATGCTACTCATGACATTGACATTGACAGCTATTGACCATAAAGCGGTGAGGCCCGGCGGTGCATAGCCTTGTTGTTTTTAAAAAGCTTAACAAAAATAAAGCTTTTTATTACCGGCCAAATATCCTCAGTCCTCCATATAAAAATGCCTAGCCTTCATGACAGAAAGAGTGTTGTTGTGCCTAGCCTAGTAGTAGTACTGGATTGTTCTTTGTTTGAGAGAAGAAATATCAGGTCAGTACTTTTTGTATTTTTACTAGTTTTCATACGTGTATAAATATGCCCTTTTAGGCCCTGGCCTAGGCCAAGGTCAGTCAGTACTAGCCTACTATGTGTATGTCGATTCATAACCTTCACTCATAATGTGCAACTATTCCTAACAGTAACAGTACCACAGTGCAAGTTGCAGATCGGATTAATGCTTTTCTTGTAGGCTTCCTGTGCTACCTTTGTACACTTTCCTGCGATACCTTCGCTTTCCTGCGCCAGCTTTGTACGCCTAGTGCATCAGCTCAGTATGAAGCCTCCTGCGCCAGCTTTGTACGCCTTCCTGCACCAGCTTTTTACGGCTTCTTGCGCTTACGCCTTCTGCGCTTACGCCTTCTTGCGCGCTTACACCTTCATGCGATTATGCCTTCATCAGCTTACGCCTTCATGTGTATGGTTAACTCTCATGAAAACAGTGCAAAATGAACTTTTTGATGTCTTTGGTCCATTTCTGTGTTATGCAATGTTTTCTTGCTTGAAAAACTTCTTTTCTAGATAGATCTTGATGTTTTCTACTTGGATATATATACTTTGATATACTTCTGATCGTGTTTTCACTAAAAAAATTGCCCTCATATACCCCAAATTAGCGAAATTTCCATGTTCGCAGCATAAAAGTATATTTTGTCTTTATTAATTACAATAGAAATAGGGCACCATTTTCTACAAGATATGTCCTAATTTGTAGGGAACATATAGCGATATTCCATGGTTAGAAAAGAAATGCACATCTTTTACGATGTTTACCTGTTTCAATTTCATATATGTTGTCCGAGATAATGATGTTTATTACGTTACCAGCGACATATTGAAGATCAAAATTGTTCAAAATTAACATTTAAACATTTAAATGCACATATTCTGAATCTAAAAGAACATGGGTGTTGGAAAATAATATTTTCAAAAATCTATAGCAGCATGTCTGACCTTGAGAAGAAATCAAAATGCTGCAAAGCATGCGACCTTGTTAAGGATGTTTATTACGTTGTTCAGATTTCTCCCGAACTATGTATTAAAACACACTTTTTGGTTAAAAACCAATTTGATACATACACATAGACCATGTCGTTACTTGGAACACCCGCTAGCTCTTTCCAGATCGTCTACATGGTACTTTGAGTACGAAAAACATTTACTACGTTATCGTTTATTACGTTATCGAATAAATCGAAAGAGAGACAGCTGCTCTCTACAACTGTATTAAACAAAGATACGTGGCAGGCCCTTTTCGCAGGCATGCATGGAGGATACTCGTTGAAAGTACAATGCAAAAAAAACATGACGAATGGTAAGAATTTCTCATTTTTTTCTTGAAAGTAATATGAAAATTAAGCCGAATGACAGTTGAAGTCATTATAGATCTCTTAAGCACATTGAAAATGGACCTATGATATCATAGTGGGGTTAATAATGTGAAGAAATGCAGTAGGTATCGATAACATCTACATTGATTGCTTTGTATACGTTATAATCCAGCATTAGGCACTGTTGTAGTTGCCAATAACGTAATAAACGGGATAACGTAACCAACCTCATTGTCTATTCTCATGTCAATGTTGGTGTCAATTCCGTAGCTTTCATGATTGATGGTACTTGAGTTTCATACATTGTATCCAATGTTATAATTTTAATATGTGGACTATTCTATCTCAGGGCTGAAACCACCTTAGAATGGATAACGTAATAAACTGTTCATCATTTGATAAAGATAATTGCATCTTGTTCACAGTGATTCAACATTTATTATGTGTTTATGAATGTTAACTTAGTGTACAAACATATTGTATCACATACTGACACAATCTCATTTGTTTGCATTCTTCAATAGTGTATAGTTCTATGGCTATTGGATAACGTAATAAACCAATATGTATAATTGGGTGAATAAATATGGTATACCTAGCTGAAACAGCTACAATATCTTTCATCAATTTTGTTTTGTTTTTGTTATCATTATTATACAGGAATATGGGCATAATTCTGTTATACCCTACACACCAACATGGGTAGTATGCGTCGTTCTTAAAAATCATGCACTATGAATACCTCTGTGAAGGGTATAACAGAATTACTCCGGAATATGGGCGACACAGTGCAAACAACTAATGGTAATACCGGCAGAACCAAATGCAATAGTGGAGACAAAAAGGTCATCAGATTGCAGTCTTATTACAAATCTACTACCATCATTTAATATAAAATAAATCAATATCTTTCTAATTTAAACAGATTACAAGGCAATTCAATATTTAGTGCTATTATAAGTTACATGAAGGTAATAATGCCATGGTTTAATAAACATACCTGCACAGTGCTATGTTACATCTGTCGATTTAGTGACCATGTTTATTACGTTATTCACCCTATTTACCCTACATCAAAAGAGCGAGTCAACAATATATAAAACAATCTTTCGGTTGATTTCGGCAACTTAAAATTCTCAAATACCATTTACTAGGTATCGTTGAATACACTGAGGGGCTTTATACATAGAAAATTATATTTCATTAGATAGTACTTAGTTATGTATATTATCATTGTGGATGTTTAAAATTTGAGGTATAAAATATATGCTTGTGTCATTTAACACAAGTTACTTAGTAAGTGAGATTATATGTGGTAAGCATAATATGTGGTAATGTTTGATTGTTATTTCGTTGGTAAAACAAGATTGAAGATAAAATAAATGTGGTGTGATGTATAAATAAGCGTTTGAAAATTATATACTAAACAACCGTGACCATGTTTATTACGTTATTCATCCTCGTTGTTGGAATTGCATTCTGGTGTAATTTACAATTGTTTACTGCTTTTTACTGCTTTATATTGTCAAATGGGCTTCAATGCATGTCGATAAGATGTGTTTGCATACAAAATAAACTGCCTTGCTCGATGTTGAATATATGTGTTGGGGTGTGTTTGTATATGTTTATTACGTTACCAAACCCAATAAAGTCAGAGTTCCAATGCCAGCGTTATTAGTGCAGCATAATACCATTGTTTCGGGGCTAACTTTGGAAAACACATTATGACGATTGGAAAAAGATACAATTAAAGATATATTTTATACTTTGCACAAAAAATATTCATTTTGGAAAACCGTGCATTTTTTTTATTTAAAGATGAAGTTCATGAAGTAATGTGAATACCTAAAAACGATTCATAATACTTGCAATTTACAAAATTGCATTGCATTTTTTTCGCTGTAATTGATAGAAGTATGCTTTCATAAATACAATTTTGTGTTTTGGGCATCACAGCTTGTAAACTCATTCTGATTTAGAGCTGATAGGCAGTAGATAACGTAATAAACGTGGAACAAAATCTGCAAAAAAGTGATTTAATAATTTGAATTCAACATTATATTTTTTAAAAATGCAAGGAGTGTTGTTCACAAAATTTTTAATCTAGTATCCAGTACATGTCTACTCTTAAAAAAAAGCGTAATAAATAAAATTGGAGACAACTTTTTTTTTCAACTTCTGAAATCTCATTTGCACTATTTTCATGAGAGTTGACCGTATACGCCTTCATGCGCATAGGCCTTCATGCACGCTTACCCTTCTCATCTGCCTACGCCCTCATGCACATACGCCTTTATCATGTGCTTACGCCTTCATGTGCTTACGCCTTCATGTGCTTACGACTTCCTGCGCTTGCGCCATTCCTGCGCTTGCACCTTCCTGCGCTATCTTTTTAAACCTCCATGAACCACATGTCCATACATCTTCCCGTCACCTGTACGACATTCTATGCCAGATCTAACTGTAGTGTACGCCTTCGTAAATCCAGTGGCGGCACCAGCCTCATACATTTTTTTTTTGGGGGGGGGGGGGGCGAGACAATGTTTAGGGGGGGGGGGCATGAAAAAAATTATGGGCACAAAGCCATTTTAGGATTAAATTGTCAAATCTTGTCTTATACTAATTAAATTGGTATGAAAATGCTAAAATTGACAACATTTGGTCTAATTTAACCTATTTTAGTAAGAATTTTTTTCTTCTCCTTTTTATGCTAAAATTGTCTATTTGTTTTTAATTTTAACTAAATTGATTTTTGGTGTATAGTGCCGCCACTGCATAGGCCTACATCCTGCCTTCCTATGCCAGCTTCGTACCCGCCTGCCTTCTTGCTCCATTAAAATGACTCTCCTGCTCAGCCTATGAAATGATTTATAAATAATGAAGGTGAAAAGCATTTACACACTCAATCTAAATGAAGTTGATATATTTGTTTTAATTAAATTGATATTTATCTTTTATACAAAACATTCAACAAATTAGTGTGTTGATATATAGGCCTATTTTTTAATTGGGACATTTATATTGAATCAATTAATTTTGTTTTTGTTTTGTAATATTTCGTTATTATTTATTTATTTGTAATTTGTGTGACTGTGAGTAATATTGGAGGGGTGGTCTTGTACTGATCATGTTGTCAATATTGACAGACCCAAGAATATCGTGACCCGATGCTTGATCTTACACGTAACAACAGTTATTGTAGCATACACACTTCAAAATATAAAGCTTTATTACTATCAGACTTCTGTTGTCTCGCTGCACGGCCTACAGTACTGTCGGGCCTACTGCCTACTGCCACCTCGGCCCTGGGACGATTTTTTAATTTTTATCGGCCGATATTGGAAATCAATTAACAGAAATTTAACACTTCATTGATTTATTTCTCTATGAAAAAAAGAAGGAAAATCATGGGACAGCAGGCCTTCTAAATCTAAGCCTAGTTTGAGGGTTTCTTCCATAGGTTTGTGAAAATATATTACCTCGTAAAATATTGACCAACAACCGGTAAACAGAGCAGTGCAACGACAGTTATGCTAGTAAATAACAATTAATTTAACACGATAAATAAACTTGATGTTTTTACTGTTTTAGATGAATTGTGCGCCTGCGTCGGGACCAGCGTGTGCGTAAGTGCCCTACCAATGCGTGTGTTTGTGCAAGATGCAGCTCGCGCGGTATGCAATTTGCTCTTTGAAAGTGCTCGAACATTTGGGCTGGATTGTTTCCAGTCGTCACAACAGCGAACGCAGTGGAGCGTGTGTAACGACTGGAGGATAAAGTCTAGGGGGGGGCATTGACATTGGAAAAGGGTATAGGTATGTGCCGCACTGAAGACCCCATTTTCACCCTCTGCTGTATCAGTTCTTAAGACCCCAATTTTATTGAAAATTCAAAAATCGCAAAATTTTGCGTTCCAAAGCCCCAATTCTTTGAAAACTTTGCGTTCTAAAACCAAAAAAATTGGGACAGCAGTCCCAAATAGGTCGTCCGTTTATATGGGCAGTTTGGTTGCAATTGTACTTCATCTGTTTAAATGTAATCAATTTTGCATATGCAGCCAATTTGACCTAAGATGACCTTTGACCTTGGTATGTGACCTTTGACCTCATTAACATATGAAGGTTCCATGTTGCATCTATGACCGAAGTTTGGTTGCAATTGGTCATTGTATGGAAAAGAAATGGACAATACAAAAAGTGTATACTAAATTTTACATCTTGACCTCAGATGACCTTTGACCTTGGTATGTGACCTTTGACCTCATTAACATATGAAGGTTTCCATGTTGCATCTATGACCGAAGTTTGATTGCAATTGGTGAGTGTATCGAAAAGAAATGGACAAAACAAAAAGTGTAATGGCTCATTTCCATGAAGTTCGGGTATTTGGTAAAATAGCAGTTTTTGGGATTTAAGTCTGGTTATAAACTGTTTACTCTATGTGTATATCAATATTTTTATTTTTATGTGTCAAAGAACAGTAATAGGTTGTAGTTATGTATCATTAAAAATAAAAATAAATCGACCCTTCCTTGAAGAAAAAATAAATAAAAAATAGGGTGGTGTCCAAGACCATTTTTGCTAAAAAACGTGACATGGAAAAGGCAACAATTAATATGAGTTTTATGTAGGCAAAAATATCATAGAATTGCTTGGAAATTGATTTGATTAATAAAAGATACATGTATTCATAGTTTACTGACCAAAACACCTCGTCACGCTGGACTGATTTTTCACCCAAGCAACATGAAAATTGCCTTTCCGATGCTACGCACGGTGTCCACAAAATATACACATGTAGCATCGGGAGTTTTCATTGCTGAATGGGGGTAGTTCTCTATCATACATTTCTAAATTATTTTCCAAAATTAAGAGCATTTATCAATTGAAAACTAATGGCAAATGAGAATAAATTTCATGAAGACCATTCCATATATTCATGAAAAAGTATACCGTGCCGTGTGCATGGTGTCCTAACCATAAAATGTAGCATCGTGATAAACATCCTATGAAATTTGTGGGATTTCCCCCCTGGAGATAAATAAAACATTCCATATTTCTTTTGTAAGGATAGAAGTCAATAGCTATCAGGTTTGTTTGGAATTTGCCACATGTGGGCTAGTTTTATCAAGGTTTCAGTCGCTGGTGTCCAGTTGTAGCATCGGGACTTTTATGTAGCATCAAAATGTAAACATTGGATAGTTTTGTGAATGGTAAGTGTGATTGTAATTATTTCTTAATGTTGCTTGTATGTCTGTATTTATTAATGCATTTTTACTGAAAGGGAAACACTGAATCAGAATTTCTTTTCATGTTATGTTATTCATTTTGAGTCACGGACGCCATAATAATTTGGCGTCCATGTAGCATCGGGCATAGCATGGGCAAAATTTGGCATTGGGTATTGTTATAGTTCGTTGAAATTGTAATTACTTTATTAATTTTTTTGTAGAATCACATCATTAATAAACTTTGAAGTTAATAATGAATTAGTTTTTGCTCTTTTAATGTTAATATATAGCTTATCAATATGATGCTACAAATGCACCATGTACATGTAGCATTTTATAAAATTTGCCTAATTAGACTAAAACAATTACCCCATTCGCAATTATCCATCACCCAAAACATTCAAAACATTGCCTAAATTTGACTTCACTTTACAGAAAAAATAGGCATATTATGAGAGATGTATATGTCTGTTACTTCCATGATCTAATGAAATATATTAATACAAAATGCTACATGGACACCATTTCCATTAGCATTTCACTGAATTCACAATAAACATTCCCTTATTTTAGTTTTATTTACTATAATTAAAACAAATAATTGTCGATCATTTAAGTTCTCTATCCTTTGCTATTCTTTTTCATGTTAAATGAATAATAAATAAAATACTCCAGCATGATTTTAATATAAATATTTTCCTGCAACACAAAAAGTGCAACATGAATAAATAATCTACTCCAATATCAATACACAATGTTCCATGAAGATACTAAGCCTTAGGGTTTATTTATATTAGTCGAGAAACGACTAATATACTGTATTCGTGCTGTTTCGTCTTCTTCTTGGCCTTCTGACCTCTGACCTCCTGCGCCGTAACCGTTGGGCCGATTTTGATCAAACTTGGTCACAAGTACACTTGTGTGCACCACTACTCAGGTTTCAAAGCACAAAAGGTCAAAGGTCACACAGGGGTCACAGGGGTCAAAAACGTGATTTTTCACTTAAAACGCATTTGCAATTTAGTGAAATGACCTAGGATCTTCAGAATTGGTCAGCATGTTCCTTTTGACCGTACGCATGTACAATAGTTCGGTTTTTAAAATCAAAATATATTTGGGGTCAGTAGGGGTCAAAATGTAATTTTTTCTCCATTCCCTCAAAACCCTACTTGTCCGAGGGAAATTAACTGATGATACTCAGAATTGGTCAAAAGATTCCCCTTGACCATGTACATATAGGTTGCTCCTGCATTAAAAGTGATATGTCACACGGGGTCACTAGAGGTCATTGAACTATACAGGTGAAAATCTTAAGACATGCTCCGATTTTAACGGGATTACTTTTTTCTTGTGAGCATTGATAAGCCAAGAAAAAAAGTCAATCATAAGTTTTGGGTCAAAGGTCACTAGGGGTCAAAATGTAAATGTTCACTCCATTCACTCAAAATGCTACTTGTCCGAGGGAAAATGACTGATGATTGTCAGAATTGGTCAAAAGATTCCCCTTGACCATGTTCATATAGGTTGCTCCTGCACTAAAAGTGACATGTCACACAGGGTCACTAGAGGTCATTGAACTATACAGGTGAAAATCTTAAGACATGCTCCGATTTTGACGGGACTACTTTTTACTTGTGCGCATTGATCAGCTAAGAAAAAAAGTCAATCATAAGTTTTGGGTCAAAGGTCACAAAAAGGTCATTAGGGTTTAAAATGTAAATGTTCACTCCATTCACTCAAAATGCTACTTGTCCGAGGGAAAATGACTGATGATTGTCAGAATTGGTCAAACGATTCCTCTTGACTATGTTCATATAGGTTGCTCCTGTACTAAAAGTGACATGTAACACAGGGTCACTAGAGGTCATTGAACTATACAGGTGAAAATCTTAAGACATGCTCCGATTTTGACGGGACTACTTTTTTCTTGTGCGCATTGATCAGCCAAGCAAAAAAGTCAATTACAAGTTTTGGGTCAAAGGTCAAGAAAAGGTCACTAGGGGTAAAAATGTAAATGTTCACTCAATTCACTCAAAATGCTACTTGTCCGAGGGAAAATGACTGATGATTGTAAGAATTGGTCAAAAGATTCCTCTTGTCCATGTTCATATAGGTTGCTCCTGCACTAAAAGTGACATGTCACACGGGGTCACAGAGGTCATTGAACTACACAGGTGAAAATCTAAAGACATGCTCCGATTTAACGGGACAACTTTTTTCTTGTGCGCATTGATAAGCCAAGAAAAAAAGTCAATCATAATTTTGGGGTCAAAGGTCAAGAAAAGGTCACTAGGGGTCAAAACGTGATTTTCACTCAAAACGCCATTGCATTTTATTAAAACGACCCAGGAACGTCAAAATCGGTCATCATATTTATCATGACCGTCTTCATAAAATATAGTTTGGTTTTTTGAATCGAAATTTTTTTTGGGGTCACTAGAGGTCAAAATGTAAATTTTCACTTAATTTACTCAAAATGCTACTTGTCCGAGTGAAAATGACTAATGATTGTCAGAATAGGTCAAAAGATTCCTCTGATCGTGAACTTGGGGTCAAGGGGCAAAATGTAATACGCTAGACTAATATCCGCGATCTCCGATCGCAGCTTATGTCTAGTTTGTTTTGCTTTGCAGGTTCTTGACATTAATTCAGAAGACAGTTCTATCGTCCTGGAATTTATGGAGATGAAGACAAGGAACCCATCATTTTCAAAAACTAGTACCTTTCCAAAGAAATCCATCATGGCAATTAAATTATTTTTTTGCAAACTGACTTTTTAAGTGATCAAACTTTTCAATCATCTTTATCAATAATAGAGGATGATTCAATCAGAAACGAGCAAAGAGACTAAGATCACAAAGGGTACTTTAAGAACAACACTGCATGAAGTTTGTTTCAGTGGACATCTTAAGTTTCGTTGATCAATGGTGTATTGTTATTGTGTAATTGTAAGAAATGGTGTATGTGTATCATAGGTAATTATGTTTTATGCTTCATGGCAGGATGATCTTTTTGTGTAATTTGTAGTTTTACAATCCATGTTATTAATTTTATCGTGTGCTTATAACATAAAAAGTTAACATCATAGTACATCCTCTCTATTGATCTGAAAAAGATGCACCTGTTCAAGCTGTTCCAAATATTTTAGGGCACGGTGTCCATGTAGCATCGTAATACTTAAGTACACAGAAAAGGTAAATTTTACATGAACAGTGTTTAGATAAATTTCAAGCAATTCACTCTGTGTATCTACTTGATATGATGAACAAGTAAACAAACCATTCACACTCAAATAATTGTAACAGTACATGTATGAATAGTCTTATTATTAACAATGTTACAAGACACGGTGTCCATGTAGCATCGGTAGTGCATTTTAAAACATTATACAGGTAAATAATACTTCATATACTTACTTTATGACTATAATGTAATCAATGTGCATGGTTTATAGAGTATTTTACATCAAACAAATATTGATATGTACTTTATTTAAATTCATTATATACAAATTGCAAAATAAAGAGTCACTTTTCAATGAGTTTTTACATAAAACAGTTAATCTACGATGTCTTGTTCGTTAAGTTATGTTCAACCTAGACAAATCTGGTTTCTTTTCATGTATTTGTGGTTCCAAGTAGTTAATTGAGGTATAAAAACTTGGCCCACATCTTAAGCTAATTTATTAGAAAATGGTATGGAAATGGGAAATGGTGTCCATGTAGCATCAGGATTTTTGGAAATGTCATCCAACTGTTGAACATGTGCGGTTATTTTACACCAAATGTTACATTGAAAAAAAAAGGTTCTACATTGGACTTTGGTAAATGTAGAACCTAAAAAAGAAGAAAGAGTTGGAAAATATCTATTTTGAAAATTTCACTTGGATGTCACATAATATGCCCCAACTTCATGGAATGAGCCGTATACCAAATTGTTGACAGACACACCCCTACTACAGACAACACACACCACAGACAGACAACACACACGAAGTATGCTGCCATAAGGTCTCTTCCTACAGACGACCTAAAAACAGGAACATTTGCGTTCTTGTTAATCAAAATTGAACTATAGGCCAGTTCTCAAGACCTACTTTTTTGAAAAAATCAGTTCCTATGACCCTATTTTTCGTCATAAAATCCACTCAGTTCAGTTCTATAGCCCCCTTTTTGAGATCCTGGGTGGCACACCCCTACCAACAAAAAGCCCCCCCCCCCCCAGGATATGGGGTATATGTAGCGAAAAGCAGTAAAAAGCTAATCGGCATTTCACATTATTGTAAATAAAAAACATGTTTATTGTATTATAAACCCTCCATTTTCCTCAGGCCCCAAAAAACACCCAACCTGTTCAGGCAAACGGACCTCTCAGGTAGGGTATGTCAGATGACCGGGTTTTTTTGTTTTTTTCCCCAAAAATGTGTGATAATTTTTGTGAATTTTCAAAAAAATTGTAAAAATGTTGGTGCATTTTCAAACAATTTGTGAAAATGTTGGTGAATTTTCAAACAATTTGTGAAATTTCAAAAATCCGCAAAAAAAAAATATATATATATTTTCTTCAATATTTCAAAAAATGCATTGACAAAATTGTTTTACAAATTGGGCCAATAGAACAGGTTGGGTTTTCTTTTGTTGCTAACAGACAAAAGAGGATACAATGTTGAATAGCTTACCTCCGTTCATAGATCTTATTTCTCAGCATACTCTCAAGTTCATATACTTTTTGTTTCAATAACATCTTGACTGTGTTCTCCTCAATGGTTGCCACCATGATTCTGGATGCTGTCTGCCGCCAAATCTCAATCTCATGTCTCAAACCTGAGAGGAAAGGTAAGGTTACAGCATGGGTGGGAGTCTACAATAATGGGACAGGAAATTTGAACCGGGAAAGTACAGCCTTCCATATACAGGCATATACACGCAATGTGACTCTCAAGTGTGTCGATCAGGATTGGCGGTACATTGCAAAATGATTGACAGCTCGCACATGCGCCGTAAGCTCATGAGACGCGAGATGTGATTCTGATGAAATGCCAAATTGAGGGCACTAGTCCCCAGAGGGTAAAAAAAGAGGGGAGAGAGGGGAGGGGAGGGGAGGAGAGGATGAGGGGAGGGAGGAGAGGAGGAGGGGAGGGGAGGGGAGGGGAGGGGAGGGGAGGGGAGGGGAGGGGAGGGGAGGGGAGGGGAGGGGAGGGGAGGGGAGGGGAGGGGAGGGGAGGGGAGGGGAGGGGAGGGGAGGGGAGGGGAGGGGAGGGGAGGGGAGGGGAGGGGAGGGGAGGGGAGGAGAGGACTATAAGTAACCCACACTCACTATGGACAAAACCCATACTTACATGGTATTTAAGGATTATCCAGTGACTGTATAGACTTATGTCTCCACAAATTTGCCTAAGTAACCCACCCCCTATACTTTATGTAGTATTTTTAGGATTATCCAGTGATGTAGTGTTATGTCTTAATAAATTAGCCATTACTACCCACACCAGGGAGTCTATAATTATGGGAGAGGTCACTCCTCAGACAAAATTTCACCTACTAAAACCAAATTCACGGGTGAAGGTTTTGTAGGGGGCGCACTATCATGGTCGTAGCAAACCAGACGACATAAGACGTGGTTGATTTTATCGGCTCAAAACATGATTTGTGGCACAAAAATAGTACATCAATGGTAAAAAAAAGCTGATTGTGATTAGAACTGATTTGTTTTGATGATGGCAGAATTTAGTTCTTATATATGACACGAAACATTCAGAATTGGTTATTTGAAATTAATTTACGTAGAACAAAATACGAATTTTAAATTGTGGATGGCTTCGTCTGGCAGTGACAGAGGAGGCCGGGGCGTGGCATTATTTGCATTTTATGATTATTGTAATCAGATCAGTTAGGAAGGACCTCGGATCGCAACGATCACATGGTGTGAGGTCATGAATAGTCATGACTGAATATTCATTCACAACGAATGATTGACAGTTTACGCTGTAACTTCCGAGTGAAAGTTTGATATGCGCTATACTGAACCAAATCTCAACAATGGGCAGATATGAGAGTTATAGGCCTGCCCACACCCTCAACGGAAAAAACCCATACTAATGCAGTATAAATCCTGAGACTGTAGACTAATGTTTCTATAAATTAGCCTAAGAATCCACACCCTCTATGGATACAATCCATACTTACTAGGGCTATCATCGACATGGACTATATCGACATTATATCGATATCACTATCAATTCCGACATGTCGATATCCAAATTGCATGGTATGTCGATATATATTTTATTTTATAAGCTTTTTGATGGCTGTGTAAATTCTAAACGTCTACAAAGTTCACTAAACGTCTACAAAGTTCACTAAATGCAACCCCTATTAAAATTTAAAAGCCACTAAATTTGCCATTAAAACAAGCTGGCTCATATTTCATCCGAACATTGCAGGATTTAACAATTAAATCACTCCAAATCGGGATCGTCACTCTTGTAATAGTCGTCATCTTGTTTTCGAGATTGTTTCATTTTCTGCTTAGGCTAAATCCTCAGTCGTTTAACAATATCGATATAATATATAGGATACAGAGGTCGTTGGTGGGGCTGTTTCTACTGGTTCACATTTTCTTAGGAAATTTACAATATTACTTTCTAGAAAAGTTATTGTATTTAATACCACAATATTTTGAAAGAGAATCCACAAGTTGATTTTTGTAATAAAATACGTAGAAAATGTTGAAAATCGGCAAATTAATTATTATATTCACATTTATACTAACTGGTTTTGAACTATAATTTGGTGTAGATTCATCAGGATTGTTCAAATAAATAGTAGAAAGGTTGATTTTTTCTTTTTACAAATCCATGGTGTAAAGTATAATAAGCTTATACTTACAATTTACACATAACGTTTCATGCTCCCTGAGGACGATGTACTAGAGATTATCAAGCAGGGCCAAGTGGAGAATTTAACAACACATCTTAATACCATCGATCCCCTCGAGCACATCAAGTTTACACATGAGCAAGAGCAAGACGGCAAGATCCCTTTCCTCGACACCCTAATAATTAGCAAACCTGACGGCAGTACCAAACTTTGCATCTACAGAAAGAAGACACACACCAACCAGTATTTGCAGTTCAATTCACACTACCCCCTCCACCAGAAGTTGGGTGTTCAGGTCGCTGCTTGACAGAAAGGAAACGATTGTCACAGAGGAAGAGGATAGAAAGGCTGAGGATAATGTGATCTGCGACGCACTAAAACAATGTGGCTATCCCAAATGGGCCATAAACAAAGCCAAAAAAGACAAGGAAAAACATCAGAAAAAAGGAGTCCAAAAGACAGCAACCGACAACAAGTCAAAAGGTCTGGTAGTCGTGCCTATGTTGAGGGACTGGCAGAGAAAGCCTCGCGTGTCTTCAGGAAACACGGTTTCGCGACGGCTATGAAGCCTCCCTGCACCCTACGCAACATGCTCGTCCATCGTAAGGACAAGCGAGACCCTCATCAAACGGCCAAAATTATTTATGACATACCATGCAAAGTCCTACATTGGAGAGAGTGGACGTTTATTTGGCACACGGTTCAAAGAACACAAAACGGAAGTTGACAAAATTAGTGCAAAGTCATACACGCGGTCTCAAAGAAAATCGTCAATAGAGGACCAACATAAATCCGCGGTGACTGAATATGTCGCGGCCACGAACCATAACATCGGGTGGTCATAGCCAAAGTCATAGACAAAGAAGCACACAAAACAAAAAGATGGCTGAAGCAGGCAATCTGGATTCGACGGAGAGGAAAGTTGACTCTTAATAAAGACGACGGGCCTACCAACTCAACAATATACCGCCCTCTACTTCCGGTGGTATTCACTACAAAAAGACAGTGAAGAGGTCAGATGTCAACTAGTCTGATGAAGTGCTCAGGGAGCATGAAACGTTACGCGTAAATTGTAAGTATAAGCTTTATTATACTTTACACCATGGATTTGTAAAAAGAAAAAATCAACCTTTCTACTATGGTTTTGAACTTGTGTACATTGACACAGCGCTATTGATGTCACTGCAGTGATAGCTTATTATTACAATGGACCTTTTGTGGTGACGATCGGCATGAAACTTTTTATAGTATTTGGTTCATAAAATGTCAACATCATATCGATATCGAGATTGTAAAATAGCAACATGTCGACAAGAAAAAAAGATCTCGACGACAGCCCTAATACTTACGTGATATTTCAGGATTATCCAGTGACTGTAGACTTATATTTCTGTACATTAACCTAAGCAGCCCATACCCAGCAGCCATACAGAACACACTCCCAATCGACATATGTATGGTGAACTCTGTAAAGTCAATTCCCTGTGAGGATAATTGCAAACGAGACTAATTGGATTAAAACAAGGAGTTTAAAAGAAGGTATTATTGTCGGATTTATGAAATGAGATGGTATGGTTGGCAATATTGGTAGCAATCAATTATCAAATGAAGACGGACTACCTTATAGATTGAGTGTTTTTTGAGGGCGGCGTAAGGGGATTTGAGTATGAAATTGCTTGTTTTCAAGTGCAACGGTACACGCGTGTGGGGTGGTGGGTGAGGGTGTTTATAGGGTCTTAAAACGGGGAGTAAATAAGGAGGGAAAAGTAGGAATGAGATCAAGACTACAGGGAACCATATGAGAATTACAGAGAAGATAGCTGAGATAAGAGAAACGTCTAAGCGGGCTACGAACCCCATTCCGCAATAGTTTTACTCAACCCATGAACACAATTGACACCCATCAGTTATCAATTAAAAAACCATCAGAAAGTATCCTGGAATGTAAGGAAAAAATAAAATTATGAGCCTTGAAAAGGTTTAGAAATGCCCTCGACGAGCACCTATTTTCAAACATTAAGTGGGCCCACACAGTGGTGTGTAGGGTCATTTGTCAAGGTGGGGGGGCAAAGGGTATTTTGCCGGTGAACACCATTTCGATCCTAAGGTTACAAAAAGAATTGCGCAGCTGGGCTCTCTATTCCACCGAATGACGTTGCATCCTAAACTTGATGCAATTTTTAAAGCATATTTACAAGAGAACCTGGCCATCATTAACATGATTGAAGTACATTTTTGTTTTAAACCCGCTTCTACAATGATATTCCTGGACAAAAAGAGATGCTTCTGCTGAACTTTGGAACAATTTACCATATCATGTTAAATCCGCCAAAACTCTTGAACAGTTCAAATCATTGCTAAAAACTTACCTATTTAATGTTAATGTTTAATTTATTTTTGTTTTGTCTTTTGTTACTCATGTTACACTGTGTGTTTTTGATTTTTGTTTGTGATAGCGCATTAGGGACTTAATTGTGTTATGCGCTCAATAAGTATGGTTTTATTATTATTATTATTATTATTACTAAATTGCCCATCAAGCCAGGCAAGGGTCAAATTGTCAATTAGATGGGAATTTAAGTAAATCCCTTAGATTCTCCAAATAGGCAAAATTCCCCCAAAGTCAAAATGGATGGTCTCTATCCTGGTCCTATAATAACCTTGATGAAAGTCACTGAAGTTATGGAATGCACGCTCATACACAAATCAAGTGTACTAGAATTTGCGGTTCGTGGGTTGGGCGGTTCTCGGGTTGGGGGTTTATGGGATGTGTATACTCTTAAAATTCCGTTATCACAGGTGCCATTAATATTCCAAATCCCCATAATACAGGAACCTCATGTGCCCTTAAATCCAGGTAGGCTACCCCATGTGCGTATCCATGTAATTCAGTACATGTGTTATTAGGCCTAGGGTTAGGGTTTTATATTGGGGTCTTAGTTCAGAGGTCTTTTAGTTTTAGAGTCAGCGAGAGGAGAGGTCTATCGTCATGATCATCTGTGCCCAGTCTTGAGAACTGTGTGTCCACATTGATTATTCCTCCGTAGGCATGCCTAAACGTATCATATATGTATTTAAATCACGCATGTTACGTTTGCGCACACCGATATCCATGTAAACATTCCCATTTATATAACAGACATCCCATGATTGGCCTAGGGCCTATCCGAATTGCTATTGTTAAACTACAAAACTGTACACACTTGCACCCTCAAGGTCTGGGTTTGATTCCTGGCGCATGCAGACTGAAGCCCCCCCCCCCCCACCCCTCATTTGACTCTTTTCATCCTAATCATGCATGCATAGTTTAACTCATAAAAAATCCGCCCGTGAGTTGCTCACACCGTCCCTTTATATTTATACATGTCCCTGTAACATTCCCATTTATATAAAAGACATCCCATGATAGGCATGATGAGGGCCCAGCCCGTTGTGGCCTGCACGCATAGATGGGTCCGCGATGAGATGTTTGAGGCACTGACATCACACCACCGCAATCACTTTAACAACAACATGTTTAACACATAACGTGTTCCTGGATGAAGGCCTACAGTTTACGCTCCCAGTTCCTTTATTAACCCTAACCCGCCATCTGATCCTTTTTTACCTCCTGATCATATGCATAGGCCTATAGTTTAACTCATACAAAAACACGCCCGGGAGTTAAATTTAATTGGAGTCCTTTTTCTCTCTTTGTTAGCCACTGGACGGCTTCCTTTTACCCGCCCATGAAAATACCCAGTTTGCGCCACAACGCGTACGCACCTTACGGTCTGCGCCATTACGTGTGTGCCGGCAATCGCGTGCGCCATGTTTTGTTTTGTTTATACGCGAGCGCGTAGCAACAGTTTGTTGTCTACGTGGGGCGAAGATCACTGTGCATAGCGATTACATAGGCAGACGGGCAGGGATTTGCACCCGGAGGCATTGAACGGACGGACGGACAGAGTCATCAAAAATAGTATTATGATAGATGGTGTTTTCAAATTTCATTTCTTTCCACTTATTTTCCCTTCTTTATCAACTATCTACATAATTCTTTTCCTTCCTCTCTCTCCTTCAGCCTTCATTTGTCTCTTTCCTTTTCTATTCATTTTTCTTCCCTTTTTATCTTCCTCCCTCCCCTCCTTTCCTTTCCCTTTTCCCCCCTTTCCCTTTTCCTCCCTTTCTTCTCTTTTCTCTTCCTCTCTTCCTTTTTGTTCTGGCCTTCACTTTGCTCCTTTTAGCCCAGTAGTTGAGCTGGCCTTCATGTCAAAGCTGGCACCCTGCCCTCCCCCCCCCCCCCCCCCCCCCCCCGACCCTGGGAGATATGCTATTGGGCCCATATTGTCAGCCTGCTTCGATAATTGCCTAACTCACTTTTCCGCAAAATTGAGCTTTTTGCATAAATCTTGACTTCATTGCATTACGCACATGCTGTAATAAAACCTAAGATGACCAATTAAAAGTGTTGATAAATGCACAATTTCAATTCTGCCTAAGTCAGCTTTGTGAGTTAGGCAGATTGTAATAATGATGTAAAATGTTTAAAATGGGTCATATTAACTTGTATTAGGCCTATAACAAACCACATTTAACTTAAAGGTATATCTCAAACCTAATTCTATCCAACAGTTACTGGTCCTGTTGGAATTCACCTGCACTATTCATGGTGCTAATCAACATATCATCAGCCTGCTTCGATAATTGCCTAACTCACTTTTCATATTTTTGTTGTTTTCTAAAAACTAGAAAAAATTAGTTAGGCAATTATCTAAGCAGGCTGACGATACGCCGTTGGTCTAAAAGAGGAAAGCACCTCTTGACACCCACCTGAATGCAATTTCAGGCGGTCATTATAGCAACAGCAACAAAAAATCGGAAACAAATCCTGAAATTTAAAGAAAACTACACTGTAGACGAAAATGGCTTAGAAATGCTTCTCAGAGAGCATCTAAATGCAAAATGCTCGCGGCCCTTAATCTTTAAAGGTAGATGTTCCGATGCTGGCCCGATTTTCAACTTGATGTTTTCTATTTTCCATGAAAGGTCATCCTTATAATTGTCACATTCGAAAGTTTGAGTTGCATAACTCCAATGGTTCTATTTTTAGAAGCGAAAAGTCACAATACAATTGCCCATTGAGTTATACACAAACTGGTTGGTGGTTAACCACCTTTGGCAGTAATTCACCACATTTTAGCCTATAATTTCTAAATGGAACATTTCTGGGCCCTAAGATTTTACAGACATAATGAGAAAAATATGGGGATTCTTCTGATATCAAAATATCTTGATGTGAAGAAAAAAAATCATAGCCCAAAAAAACTGATCGGAACATACACCTATAACATGATGGTAATAGTATATGTATGACAGTTATCCCTAATTTGAAATCCTGGATCAGGGGTTATTCTCAAGGAGTGGGTGTTGGATTTTCACGATGACAGGGTTCAAAGGGCCAATTTAACACTTTTTTGCCAGTAAGCCTTCGGGAAGGAGGTTCTGATTGACCATGAAGTGAATAGTGACAATTAAGAAATGAAAAGACCATTTCTACCTGAGTATTTTTCCTTCAATTACATATTGAAACAAGTTTAATGGACATGACATTGTTCCAAATGGTTTAACTTATATTCCGCTCTGCATCGCATTGAGCACTCTGCAAGAAGATTGCTTCTTTACCAGTATTATCGCTCCTGTAGTTCATTTAAGCACTCGACGCATATCTGCAGATTTTACCGATTTTTTTACAGATGGAACCACCAACGTATGTCAACATCATTGATTTTCTTAAAAATAATATACTGATACCGCCAGCCAACTCTTACAAGAAAAAGCTTATTGAAAAAGTTGAAAGTCTACTGAGATGGAAAGCACTATTCTTCATGAAAAAGGAAGATGAATTAGACACTGACAGCGATGACTCCCATAGCCAGCCAAAGGATGATATAACTACGGTCTAAAGAGTAAATGCTGCCCACTGCAAATCGCTGCGCTAAAATCATTCGAGGACGACATCCAGACCATGATAGCAAACATCAGATTCCATAAAGTTGCTGATCCGTTCCAGAGGAAATTGAATATAAAGACATCAACAAGATAAAGACATCCAACGCCATGTTCATCCTGGCCGACAAAACACGGAACCATTACCAAATGGAACACAACCAATACCGAAATCTAATAAGAGAAAACATCACCAAAACCTACAAGCACACAATGAGAGTTGAGTGCCAGAAGGCCGTAACTCAATTTTTAAGCAAATTGATATTTTGGTACAAAAATAATCCATATAACCTAAATTTTCAGAACCATAAAGAGATAACTCATAAACCACTCTTAATTTGACTAAAATTAGAGTTATAAGTTGGGTGCTACATTGTATTGTAATGATTCGCGAGTCCCAAATATATTTGAAAGTCTATTATTTCAAAATAGCATTTCTTGAGTTACGGCCTTCTGGCACCCAACCCTCAACAAGCGAATCAACAGTGGACGACATCAACACCAACGCTCGCGCCATCGCAGAAAAACTTGGAATCGCTGAATGAATGGAAGCCATGGCCATCACACCAACTTCCTTGACATCACGCTGAACCTAAACACCGGCAAGCATTATCCGTACCGCAAACCTAATGACAGGCCGCTGCATATATCAAAGCTCTCAAATCACCCACCTAACATCATCAACAACCTACCAGCATCAATAAGCAGACGAATATCCGACATTTCATATGAGAGAAGCATTCGATAACGCCGCGCCAGCATACGGTGACGCCTTAAGATCTAGCAGATTCACCTAGCACTTATTGTACATGGAAAAGCAACCTAAGAAGACGCGACATTGGCAGCGCAATATCATCTGGTTCAACCCGCCATACAGCAAAAGCGTATCCACCAACATTGGCAGATCCTTCTTGAAAGTCATCGACAAGCATTTCCCAAAGGATTCCAAGCTCCACAAGATATTCCACAGAGACACAGCCAGTTAGCTACAACTGCATGCCAAACATAGCCAGTATCAGTCCCACAAGAGCTATCGTTCTGTTGTTCTTGCATTCACTGACGACATCTCCTTTTTTGGGTAGGGTGAGGAAAACAGATTTTTCCAGTCTTCAGGCCGAGTGTGCCATATCTTGTTGCAGAGCTACGTAGCAGGATTGAAACTCCATCTTTGTTAATGTTTTTGAGTAGCTATCGCCAGGAATATCGTCTATGCCAGGTGCTTTGTTGGTTTTAATAAGCTTCTTGATGGCATTCTTGACTTCAGATACAAGAATATCAGGCTCCTTCTCATTGCACTTGATATCTGCTTGTATGCCAGTGACCTCTTGATGGCATCAGGATTGAAACTCCATGTTTGTCAATGTTTTTGAGTAGCTCGCCAGGAATATCGTCTATGCCAGGTGCTTTGTTGGTTTTAAGCTTCTTGATGGCATTCTTGACTTCAGATACAAGAATATCAGGCTCCTTCTCATTGCACTTGATATCTGCTTGTATGCCAGTGACCTCCTTAAAGCCCCTTGCAGTAGTTTTTCCACCGCTCTTTGATGTCTGCCCCCTCTGTCGGAACTTTGCTATTCTCATCCTTGATTACTGCAAGTTTGGCTGTAGTTTTATTGGTCGGATTCTTTACTCCACGGAACAGATCTCTGCTGTTATTCTGGGCGGCCCATTGCCACTTCGTCCAATGCCAGTTGGTCCATTAGCCATTTCGTCCATAGCCAATTCGTCCAATACCCATTTCGTCCAATACCCATTTCGTCCAATACCCATTTCGTCCCATACCCATTTCGTCCAATAACCATTTCGTCCAATACCCATTTCGTCCAATGGCCATTTCGTCCAATAGCCATTTCGTCCAATAGCCATTTTGTCCAAAAGCCATTTCGTCCAATAGCCATTTCGTCCAATAACCATTTCGTCCAATAGCCATTTCGTCCAATAGCCATTTCGTCCAATAGCCATTGCGTTCAATAGCCATTTCGTCCAATACCCATTTCGTCCAATACCCATTTCGTCCAATACCCATTTCGTCCAATAGTCATTTCGTCCAATACCCATTTCGTTCAATACCCATTTCGTCCAAACAACAATATGCAACCAACAAATAACAAACAATCAGACGCAAACAGTAAATAACAATAAGAAGCAAATATGAAACAACAAGTAGGGCCTACAAGCAAACAACATCTTTACATTGAGATCAGGCATCGTGATCAGATCCGCGCAGTTCATACTAGTTGTTACACAATCCAAATGCTTATATAAGGTTTTGAAACCCTTGGAAGCCCTTAAAGGCACTAACATCTATATACTAATTTTCGGTCCCTCGCCTGATTAGATAGTTCAATAATAATTTTACACTCGCGTCCCTCTTCAACTGAAAAAGCGTGGTAATTGCGCCTCTAATAGACGAGCTAATTAGATAGTTCAATGCCAGTATTTTTCCGTTTTCAGACATGCGCAGAAAGGATCACAGATGATAATCCGAAATGTTGAATTTCTTTTACTCGAGTAGCTACTGTTCGGGCAAAAATTGTGGTTTTCGGAGTGAGTGATGACATATGGTCTTCACCCAAAATATTTTCATCAGGGATATAGCTACATTTGTGTATATGCGGCCGTTTGTAATTCTTAAAGTTCGCATGAGTACAAGCATTTATACGTGACTAAACGTCCGACAAATAACATTATTTTACGACATTTTCTAAATGTAAATAAAAACTCTTACACAGATCTTAAAGTGACACTTTCGCATTAGTAACATAGATGAACGCGTAGTTTGCTAACGATAAAGAAACTGTGGCGGTACCATAACAACCGTTACGATGTTGAAGCTGCGCGGCCGCGTTTATCATGGCGCGCGCGATTCGGCGCACACGTAATGACGCATACAAAGTGTATACGCGTTTGTGGCGCAAACTGCACATTGTAACGTGGCAGGGTGAAAGCAGGCAGTCCGTACACTCTTAGAAAAAGGATGCTTCAGGCTTCAGGGGTTCTTGGCTGTCCCGTATGGAACCCTTTATAACACCTTAAAAGGTTCCAAAAAGAACCATTTTAAGGTTCAAAATGGGCAAAATATGGGCAAACATTGGTCTTTAGAACCTCTAAAGGTTCTCTACAGAACCTTATGGGGCCTTTAAAATCAAAAAACCTTTAAACCATATACGGGACAGCCAAGAACCCTTCTGAAGCACCCTTTTTTCTAATAGTGTACCCTAAGCCACCTCCTCCTCTCCGCACTTCCCTTACTTGATAATCTGGATATAAGGGCACATGGGCATCTGGAAAACGGAACGTGTGGTACATTATCATGATTATTAAAGAGTGTCTGGATTATTAAGGGCATCCGTGGTATCTGGATTACGGGGTTCACTATAAAACGAGTCTCAAATTACCTGGATATACTTATGCGCAGGTGGGCCACCTGTGATAACTGGATTTTAAGGGTGTACTCTCAGGTAGTATCCGGAGGCTTTATAGAACACAGCAAACATGACAAAGGGACTACATACTATAATACGTTAAGGCCCCACATACCTATTGGAATAATGTATTTAATGTAAATCGGCCAAACAAAACCCGGATAGCACACATTGTGCTCAAGTACAAGCGTGGAATGGTGCAAGTAATCTTGATGATAGACTCCGTCGACCATAAAACTAAACGACCGACTATAAAACTATAACGCTCAGAACGTAGGCCTACTGAATTACCTGGATACTGTATGTGCATGGGCAGTGGCGACACCAGCACCAAAATGTTAAAGGAGGAAAACGGGATGACGGGGCAATAAAAGAATCGGGGGAGACATATAAAATCTAATTTTAAGTAACTTTCAATTTTGACATTAAAATTCAACTTTTTATTATTTGGGGTACAAAATAGGTAGAGACATGCGCTGAAAGGAGGTAATAACTGGGGGTATTAAGAACACGTTGATGGAGTAGGCCTACTTGGATTAGGAACATGGGTATCTGTATTAATTAAGAGCACATTGGGCCTAGGCTCATGGTGTATTAAGGGCACCATGTCAGTTTCATTATATCAAGGGCACTTAACATTATATCAAGAGTACCTGAATTAGTTAAGGACATACTCTTGATATTTATATAAACATTTATAACGCTTTGATATTGCTCACCTCTGCCTATTGTGATATGACTTTTACTGCCTATCTTTGGCACCCGCGTTTAATTTACTTGACTATGATAAAGTAAGGGCACCTGGGTATCTCGAGATAACGGCACACTGCAGTGGGCCTACCTTGATTATGTGGTATCCGGTGCATTATTAAGGGCACCTGGGGTAACTGGATTACGGGGGTAGGGCTTAGGCCTATGGGGTCCCTGGATATAATGGGACAAAGGGTACCCGCATTGCAGGTCTCATGGGAGGCCTACGTATGTATCTGGAAACACAAACGTAGGCCTACCTAGATTAAGGCACATGTAAGCCTATACCTGGATTATCAAAAGCACCTGCGATATTCTGATTATTTAGGGCCCCGTCTGGATTATGTATGCACGTAGGACATGTTCTTGATATTATTGTATCAAATCTTCTTACGCTTTGTTTACTTATTCCCCGTGAAATCTTCTAGCGGGTCCAGTCCAGCGCGAAGCGCTGGTGCCCGCTAGTTATACTAATTTTCAGTCTCTCCCAAAACAAAATCGTAATTTCTCTGCTTTATTTTAACATTCAAAGCCAGCTTTTAATTTGTAATGTTGGTCATAGCACCCAAAATTCAGAGAGGGGGGAAGTCACATATTAAATTTTGTAATCATCCGCTTGAACCAAAACGCAGAATAAGGTCGGCCCGTGCTAAGGGTATCAATCACCAATATTTCCTAGAACTTAAGGGTATCTTCTTCAACCTGAATTCACGTTAATAAGGGCCCGGGCTGAGGGTGCTTGCATCCGCATTATCAAACTGTGAAGGGGTGAACGGTTTCAATGCCTTCTTGCCGTAATTGTGTCTTACTGTAAAAGCTGAAATATTCGCTGTGGTTTTATTTTCGCGCTTTTCGCACAAAAATTATAACACACGAAAATATTGTTTTCAACATTAATGCAGTGCATCCTGAAAGTCGCCCGCGAAAAAAACAATTCGCGAAATGTCTATGATACCAAAATGCGCACAAATATCTTTACGCGAAAATATTGGCTTTTACAGTAGTTCACGCTGGCATGTATGTGTATGTAGTAAAAAAATTGTGTGATTAAAAAAGTAGTCCGACTTTGGATAGGGGTTGTTGCATGCTATTTTAAGAAACTGTATGGGAGTACCACACCAAATCTATGTGTTATCAGGGAGGTGTTTATTGATTTGACATTGATTGACACCTCCCTGGTGTAATCCTGTAGTTGAGGAAAAACACAAAGACTAACAATGAAAATGTGAGGTTTTCGGGCAATTTCATTCTCCGGTGATGGCATTGTTGTATTTAATTAGAAGAATGAGCTGTTACTGGCCGTTGCACGTTCAATATAAAATACCTAAATAGTGCAGCGGAGGTCGGAAGCACCCTGCTGCCTGAAATGGTGAACGGGCATGCCAGAAAAGGTGAGACGCTATTTACGGGTCTGTAGAGGAAAATCTTGTCTGATAACCCAAATGCCAAATGAAATGAAGTTGTTAATGAAAATGGTCATAGGTGACAAGTATGCCATGAATGTAATCGGATGATAGAAAAGGTGTCTAAAAAATAGGGCTACACATTATTTCAATGGAGAGATTATTTGGAGTGGTGCGCCCTTTAACAATGGTCATTTTCACGTAAAATCACGTTAGGATACAGAAGATGGATTCAAATTGCCTAAAACTAACTGCCTATTGATTTACAACGGAAACACCATATAATCAATGTCAGATGTCATCGATAAATAACCAAGGAAATGAGTCTAAAGCACCACCTTCAGAGTAAATGGGTTTAATTAAGCAGTGACAGTTAAGAATTCGTAACTGTCTACATGTAGTCTTAACTGTCACTGGCTTTTGAGATTGTATATACGAATACGTGGATCTTTAGTCTGGATCATTACCTGCTCCACCGCCCGCCCTCTCTCACGATTCAGCGCGACGAGATTTATAACATGCTACCCTCACGCCAACTGATTCCCACCAAAGGACCCAGATTTATCACATTATTATGTTTTAGTCCAAGTGTTCATAATATTCAATCCAAAACATGATAATGATAAAATGGGATGCTTTTCGCCCAATATTTGTTGGTCTCACTAGAGTTTTTTCTTCTTCAATATTTTAAAATTCATAACTCGACCAATAAATATTGTCCTCCAATAATCCATATCAAAATCGTAAAGGGGAGAGAGGGCGGATGGGATAAGAAGGGTGGAACTTTTATCATTGTATCACGACGTCTCTGAACCGTGTCAGTGTTTTATAAAATAAAAAAATATTGATAGCAAGGAGAGTGTTCGATCATTCAGACACAAATCCCAACAGCTCGACCCCAAATCCCCGCCAACGGCATTCCCCCACCTCCAGTGGCTTAACCAGAGGCAGGGCGGGGGAGGGGTGGGATGAAATTGGGTCTGGGTCTGTCCTAAAATAAAGGAAGGAAAGGAGAGGAAATAGAGAAGGGAAAGGAGGGGAAAACTTAGAAGGGAAAGGAGATGGAGATGGGGTGTATTGCCCGACGCACGTTACCGGCTTCAACAATACTTTGAATCCGGTGAGCCGTTCATCCGGCGGCGCCGTATAGCATGCTTAAAAAAGGGTTTGCTTACATTATTTGCTAAGACGAAGACAAAGTGAGGTAAAGTTCCAACGTCTATTTTTTTCAACAATTGCGGGCTCTCAGTGAGGGTTACAAACAGGCGGGGGCAGCAAGGGTTCAAAGGATTAACCACGTCTAAATACCCCCTCCAAGCCAGGGTGAAAAGAAAAAGAAGAAATAATGAAAAGAGAGAAAAATAGATAAACTAAAAGAAACTAAATTGAAAAGATAATTAGGTGTCGATGCTTTTTCTGTCTGTCTGTTAAACTTGAAAGGGAGAACTTGAAAGGGAACCTGTGTCATGTGACACACATTGAACCAATGAGATTGCCCGTAAAACCACTACATGCGGATTAAGTTACTGTATATTATGATGTTTTAAGGTTGAACTCAGTCAAAAGTATTAAGATTTGGTGTTAACACATGAGTTACTGGTGAGAAATTGCAATGTTGAACTATAAGAATCAACCTACAATAAGAGCTAAAGTGTTCACAAATGTGCAAGGAAATTCATTCTTTTCAACCATCTCTTTTCATCCCCTTCTGGCGTCGAAGGTACCCCCCTCCAACTCCCCGCGTGTGTGTCCACGGCCGCAATTTTTTGTAAACATTTGTAAAAGAAAAAATATTCCGTTTTAATACAGAATAAAGCAAAATTCACTGAATAAAATGATTTTTTTTTTTAATTAAAAAAGTCAACTGATTTTACAAATGTTGATTAAAATAAAAACAATCTCGTCCCGGCCAGCGCTTCGCACAGGCATGGATAGTGAAATAATTCACAGATAGTCAACTATCTGTGAATAAATCGATATTTCTTACATAATCATGCGTCTACGCGCATGACCAGGGGATCCCCTGTAGGAGAAAGGGGGATAGACAGGCGAAAAGGAAGAGGGGAGGGATATCTCCACCTCGAGATTTATGCCTGATTTTTGAGATTTTTGACCTTGATTTATGGTAAAAGATCATGCGTGTAATGTGTGTCAACTAAACCATGCTCCCGTGGCACAGCATGAGAGCCACGAGGCATGGTTGCCCCATGGTTGTTTCGTGATGATTTTACGGCGATCATTGATAATTTCTTTTCTTATATAAACAAATAATGCTTGGCATAAACTGCGTAGTGCGTACCCTTCCTTTTAGACGTCTTAGCAGCGCAAACCAGCGAACGATTATTGTTGTTGTTGACACATGTAGGTTATACCATGGTTATACAGCCCTTGAAATACTGTTAAAATTTGAGTGCTATTTTTAGAGAAACCGCCCGGTCCCGTTATTTCATTTTCGGGGGCTATGATTTTGACTTTTTCGGAGGCACTTTCTAAATTAGGTGTTGATGTAAAGACTTTACTCTACCCTTCTCTCCTAATGAGTCCCATGACCATATCATCAATAAAATAATGCCCAAGAACTCTTACTTTCCCACACCCACTTTGGTCAAAATACCATCGTGTGGTTAGTTGCGGACATTTAAACTTTTATTAGCACATGCGCTGAATATTCATTTCCTTAATATGCATTATTCATGAATTACTGTACGTGCATGTTCGTAATATTATAGCTTCCGATTTGATAGTACATGTACTTGACTCGGGCCCGGCGTCACCATTGGCGTGAATGAATACCATTCACCGCTGCAGCAATAACTTAGTATGCTTTCTTTTTTCTTTCCTCCACCTGTTTTACTGGGGTGGGGTGTTTGAGGAGAAGTAGCTTGTTTGTTAAAAGGAACAATTTAAAGGCTTTATCCCCCTTGAGTAATTTTAAAGGGGGATTAAATGATAATGTAGGTGCCTTCGATTTTCCTGGAAATCAGGTTTATGCACCCACGGTATACTTGGGCATAGACCTACCATCTGAAACCGATTAACCTTAACATTTTACGATTTTGTAATCTCGATGTAGATCACATCGAAATTATCAGCATCACTCAACACATCAGTTGATAGTAATTTTCAGTAGTCCATCCACTCAAAGGTCCTTCTTTCGATCAACTAGTTATGATTATTATTTATCTCACGTAATGATTTATGTACCATGCAATCGACAATCAACTACAATGGTTATTGGACGAAATGGGTATGGACAAAATGGCTATTGGACGAAATGACTATTGGACGAAATGGCTATTGGACGAAATGGCTATATGAAGAAATAGCTATTGGACGAAATGGCTAGTGGACGAAGTGGTTATTGGAGGAATTGGCTATTGGACGAAATGGCTATTGGACAAAATGGCTATTTGACGAAATGACATTTGACGAAATGACTATTGGACGAAATGGCTATGGACGAAATGGCTATTGGACGAAATGGCTATTGGACGGAATGGCTATTGGACGAAATGGCTATTGGACGAAATGGTTATTGGACGAAATGGTTATTGGACGAAATGGCTATTGGACTAAATGGTTATTGGACGAAATGGCTATTGGACGAAATGGCTATTGGATGAAATGGCTATTGGACGAAATGGCTATTGGACGAAATGGCTATTGGACGAAATGGTTATTGGACGAAATGGCATTGGACGAAGTGGCCATTGGACGAAGTGGCCATTGGACGAAATGGCTATTGGACGAAGTGGGAATGGACGAAATGGCTATTGAACGAAATGGCTATTGGACGAAGTGACATGGGACGAAGTGGCTATTGGACCAAGTGGTTATTGGACCAAGTGACTATTGGATGAAATGGCATTGGACGAAATGGCATTGGACGAACTGGTTAATGGACGAAATGGCATTGGACGAACTGGTTAATGGACGAAATGGCATTTGACGAAGTGGCAATAGAGCTTCTGGGCACTGTCACGGAGTATATATAATAGGAGGGGACAGCTAGCTCATTTGCATATTTGTCATTAATATTATTAACCCTGCCTTGACCCTATGACCTGCTGCGAGAAGTCATATGCAACGCCCTCTAACGTGAGAGGGGACTTTTCTATTGTTCTCATGCACAGCGTTGGCGATGAGCGACTGAGAAGTATACCAAAAGCGTACATAAACAGATCGATTCGAAGCGAGGCCAAACGCAGTAATTTGAATAACATGAATAATGCAACACGTCACACAACGTCTAGTCGAGCAATGATTGTGGACCGTATAAATGACGCGATTTTTGTGTTCGAAAATGACAACGTTTTTACCGTTCTTTCAAAAATAAGGAGTATAATCACATTACAAACAAATTTTGTGCGAGAGAAACACACACATTTGGCAAAAATAGCACAATAAAAATCTGTTCGTTATAAATAAATGGATATGGTTAAATAATAAAACTATCACAACTATCCTCGTTGATCTATGTGGCGTGCATACGTTGGCCATATCGTTTGCAATTGGCAAGCACGGGTTCGATCCCTGTCCGGGCCCGTGTTTTCCTTGTTATTTTTTTAAATTTTATTTATTTAAACTTAATGGTGGATTAATGTAACATCATTTTTATGTAAATTTTTATAAAATAATGGGCCTTTATAGGTTTTTTTCTATTTATTCATCTACCATTTATCTCTTGATTTATTTAACTTTGTATCTAAACAATTATATATATTATTATGATTGCTCGATAAATAAGTGATTTAACTTGAGATCAGTTTGATAATGATAGCAACATTTGTTGTAAAACCATTTTACCAGTGTGCCCAAAGTTTGTGTACATTCAGAGATGTCACTTTTAGCTTAGCTAGGCTAATATTTAATATACATTTGTAGCAGGTATTTGTATACAAGAAGCAAACACATTTCCAAAACAGGACAGACATAGCCCACAACATGACAAACGAGACCATTGCTAACGTTAAATTTAATACCATTGCCATGATTACCAATTTGGCTCTTTTCAGTGGCGTAATTAGGTTTTTTTATATGGGGGGGGGGGGGGGCAAGATGAAAGTGATGAAAATGTTCGACTTAACATTTATTTGTGATATGATTGAGATATATTTCTGCTTTAAACAAGCTTCTACGAAAAAGATAATCCATTTTTTGGACACATGCGCGCGTAGCGCACGAATTTGTTTCCACTGTGTACTTTTGACCATCATAATTACATGATTCCTCTTGTCAAATGAACCTGCAGTGCCAATCTCAACCGACAGACCGGGATATTGGGGTGGGGGGAGGCCGATCGCCCCCCCCCCCCCTCTGGTTACACCACTGGCTCTTTTGGAAACCGATGAATTTCTAGAAAATATTTGGTACCATACAACTTCACAAATGAAAGTCAGTTCTTATAGCAAAACAATTAGCTAGCTTTAATAAACGAATTGGGAGACGCAACATATTCATATGTCGAAATCTATATGGGCAATCAGACAACTATTGATAGACCGCGATCAAGTCTTGTACCTCTGAAGGGTGATTAGGGGTAGGCCCTAATCCACGTATCGGCCCATGGAGAGCTAAAGTATGTTTCAGAATATAAAAAGAGCAACACCACAGCAAATAATCTTACTCTGAGCAACACACAGTTGATGGATACTCGTTTGAAAATAACCCGCCAATGTAGGTCATTCTTTTTAACAGAGTAACGCTTGTATTCAAAGGGTTGGCTTGTTGAAGGTCTTCTTGATCTGAACAACAAATAATAATTATGGGAGCAAAAAACCTTGTTACGGGCACGCATGAGTAAAGTGGATTCCCTATAATAAAACAGGATTTTTATTTAAGATCTGGAATAAAGGTTACCAGGGGACATTCACTTCAACGATGCTCCTATGCGTACATCAACTGAAAGCCTGGTCCAATGGTAGGCCCCGCCAAAGCCAGCACTCGGAACCCCAGAAACAAGTGATTTTGTTCTTTCTTTTGAAGATATGTGCACATTGTCTCATTCAGTAGATAGCACATGTGGCACTAATGTGTGCTATCTTCAGTAGATAAGCGCATGTATAACAGTGGCAGTGCTAGTCTTATAATAGCGCATGCCATAGTCACATGTGGCATTACTATATGTGTGCTATACGCATGTCACACTACAGTCACATGAGGCATTACTATGTGTGCTAAGTTAGCGAGGGTGTGTACGTGGTGGCCACGCTATCTTCAGTAGATAGCGCATAGTCACATGTGGCATTACCATAATATATGTGTGCTATTTTAGTAGATAGCGCATGAGTCACATGTGGCATTACTAGTATTATGTGTGCAAGATTTTTTTTAATTCAATGTGTGCTATCCTCCAGTAGTATAGATAGCGCTGTGTCATATATGTGTGCTATCTTCATTTGTCATAGCAGTATACGTCTCATTTAGGCCCACAGGGCCGGGCCGGCCAGAGAAGTGCTCCCGCGCGGTCACAAATTATCAGGTGAGTTTCGTATAACATACGTTTTTTTATTATTTTTTTTTATTATTATCATCCAGTCCGGGAACATTAAAATCAAATCACATCAAACTTTTTTGGATATGTGTATCTGGTCAATATCAATATTGTCGGTCTGCTTGACCTCAAACCATATACCATGGGATACCAAAGAATGACTCCGCGGCCGGCTAGAATAGTCCCGGGAACCTTTCCTAAGGCTTTTCTGGATCCCGGGGGACAGATATACTGTTGATTAGCACATCACAAGAAGTTCTGTCACTTGCATTACAGTACATACTCAATAGGAACTTGTCAACAATTTTGGTGGACAAACCAAAGCAATCGCACGCATGCGTAGAAAAAAAATGAAGTCCCCTCCCAGGTTAGAGGGCCTTTTTCGATTTCAGCTAGACGATGCCGGACGTACGAATATTATTCTAGGTTACATTCGGTGGAGGAACGTTAGGATCCAGCCGCCACTGAATACCGTACGCCGTACGGTACGGTTTTGTCAATGTTTATACAAACACATTTCACTCCCAGTTTAAAATTAAAAAAACATCACGTCAGGTATATAGCAGCGATTATTTTCTACTCTTGAATCTTGTGCGTACAATGTAGTCTTGATTCTCTACATGTGACACCGGTCAGAATAGATTCATCTTTGACTTGTTGATCACTATAGTCCCTGTCATAATGCCTTGGACATAATTCCATCAAATCATGCGTACGTTTGAGTTGCGTACGTATGTGCGTAGGTGCGATTGTGCGTAAATACGGAAGTGCGTACCGGTTCCTTTAAACAAATAATCACGCATCCTAATTGGTCAATCGTGAAATCGTCACACGCCTTGATTGACGGCGCGTGACATTGTTCGCGCCTGTCAAGCATTTTGACGCCGCGCCCCGCAAACAACAACAGAATAAGCTCGCGTAAAATAACGCGAATTATGCCCAAGGGACTATGACAGGGAGTATAACTACAAGGTACTTGATGCAAGAGGTCCGCGTCACTATATATTTGTATCAATACGTTTCAACTTTTCCGTGCATAAACTAATTAGTCAACATTTTGGCTTCATGTTTAATGTTAATCCATGGTTCAAATAACCGATGCCTATGGTTATAGATTAACTGCTGTTTCAATCCAATAAAAACTATTTAGTCTTTGGATCGCCGCAAATCAGCTGTTCAAAGCCCGAGGGTTCTTCTACTAAAATCATACGTGGATGTGCCTCTCACGTTTGATTTTGGTAGAAGAATCATACGTGCATGTGCCTCCCAGACTTTGACATTCCGACTTTCTATACCTGCATCATATGCAAAATTTGAACACCTGATCGGTATACCAAACTTGGTGAAATGTCTACCGATCAATATACCCTTGTATATACCCTTGTATATACAATAAACAGAAGGTAAGTAGAATATTGGGTTCTCAAAAGTGTAATAATTAACCAAAATTGGGTTCAAAGTGTATTTAAACATTTGTACTTCGGATATTGGAAATTCAGCGGTTATTGAATAGGCCAGGCCTTTTTTAGGTGGGGATCAATAAACCTATCTAACAAAGTATGGACCATTCTACGAGGGTCATTCAATAAGTTCTACCTCCTACCTCATAACTTTGCTATTATACAAGCCAGTCGTATGAAAAATTCCACAATTGAAGCTTTGAATCTCAGCTACAAAATCATAGTAGATTTGTCTGAATACTCATTGTACTTATCTGTATATGCAGTAAAAACTAAACTTCCATTTAGTGCGACGAAAACGGGTAAAAACAGCCAAATGTCTCCTAAGTGTTATTCATTTGGCCATATCTAAGAGACAAAATGAACCTATTGTGTCAATTACAATCGTTCTCAGTTACAAATATCTCTTGAACAGACTTTAAACAATACAAGTGACTGATTTATTGGCGGAAAATGCACTCTAATTAGCCAGAACCAGACCCAGGACAGTCATCAATGTTAACCCTACCCTAGAGAACCGCTGCAAAAAGTCATATTTGCTTTCCATAGGAACTAAGAGATCTTCATTCTACAGGAATAAATGGATATATGTCAAGTCTCTCGAAGATATATTTTTCCATCACTGACTACCTGATAAACTATTCTAAATGTTGCATATAAGGAAAACTGATAAAGTTACTATCATGTTAAGATTTAACATTCGAGGCATCACTGTGGCTTGACTTGTAACAAGGAGCATTTGACTGAATATCAGTATTCCAGTATGCTAAAGGCGTGTCAATACATTCGAGCTGATATTATACTATTTGCAAGCTAAAAAGGTTAATATTGCCTACAATCTAATATATACACTGATAGTATAGCATTATATTCGGAAATCATCCATTGTTTTCTATTTCCAGTATTTAATCGGGCGGTTATACCTAATCATACAATATGGAGAGAAAACGAAAAAACATGTATTTATCTTAGGGGTAATTTTCCGTGTCCGTTGTCCAAAATCTCTCTCTGGCTTTGATTGCATCATGACAAAAGCAAAATATGTATCAATTAGCATTTACTATATATGTGTAGCTATGATTCAGAGCTATAATCATGACAAATGTCATGAAGCTGACATTTATATTAGCAATGTTATGAGTGAGGAGGTAGAACTTATTGAATGACCCTCGTATATACCATGAACGAGGGGGGCATTAATGAAAACCGAGGCTTTATGATTACCACCCATCGATATACTAAATTTCGCGAAAAGGCACTCCAAAAGGCAGGCACATCAATACGTATGTATTTGTATACCACTATATAGTGAGAACCCCATGGTCCAAAGCTATTGCTCGAGGTCTTTAAAAATAGATTGTGACAAATCATAAAAACTGGTATTGTCCATCTTTTAGTTTCCAGTAAGTTAATGATTATATTTAGCGCAAAGTGGCCAGGCTCCTTTTATGTTGCAAGTTTTAATGTCATAATAACTTTGACGATACTGACACTTGCATTTGTTATCCAGCTCCAGTGGTTCTAGGATGATATTTAGTTACAACGTGGGATGAATTTTCTCTGGTCACATAATCAAAATCCATCCATTATAACATTGAAACCAGCGGAGATTCAAAAATTACGGCCGTTTGTGTCCACCATCGTCTGGTACTTTCAATTTTTGACTCTACAAATGACGTATATTCATTGATATGATTATTCATTGTATATTCATGAACGTCGCTGCGTTCTATTGTTCGAACAATAAGTGACCACCCTCTGGCACTGTGGTCTTCCAATTCACTGCACAACTTGCTGATGTGACTGTTTTTGTCCCTCTTTGCCTTCTGTTGGATTTCATTAGAGAACTTGCGGTATAGGTTGCTATGTTGTAGGCCAGCTTCTTTAAGATGACGTCTATTACCTTTTGAGACAGTAAATGGAATGCACTTCTCTTGGGCTTATGTTTCTTGGGTGGCGCATTGCATCAGTCTGAGTGGCGCGCGGAAGGACGCATGGAAAAAAGGGGAACATTTAAAAAATATAAAAAATAAAAAATGTTTTTTAAAAAGAATTACAAAAAGAAGAAGAAATATATCCCCAACTTCAACCAGATCGCAAGAAGCATGAAGAGCCACTTCAGCAACTTACTGCAGTGGGGTAAGTCATGATTATTATTAGTAGGCCTATTGATTATCACTACATTTGCTACCATATTTTGTACATTTGACCATCAACATCTCTTTATTTCTTGTACCGTATTGCATGCAAATATAGCTCCCTTATAGCCTCTTAACAGGGGAAATCCATGAGCTTACAGGGGGCGAAAGGGGGCTTTGCCCCCTGGACCCACACCAGGGGACCTAAGGCGGGCCACTGAACCCCACCCGTTTTTGCTTCGCTCGCTACGCTCGTAGGGATAGTGGTGCTTCATGATCACTAACATCTCAAAAGTGGTGCTTCACAAAATCTAATTGGGAAGGCCTGATTTAAGGACATGTTCTTGATATTTATATAAACATTTATAACGCTTTGATATTACTCACCTCAGCCTATAATCTTGATAAGACTAACTGCCCCACTATATATTTAATTTTTGGCACCCCCGCTTTACTTACTTGATAATATGATATAGTAAGGGCACGAGGGTATCTCGATATAATGGCACATGCAGTACATGGATTATGCGTAATATGGATAATTAAGGGCACCTGTGGTAAGTGGGTTACGGGTAGGTCTTATATATTAGGCCTATGGGATGCCTGGATATCATGGGACAATGGATACCTGATTTTCATGTCACATGGGATAGGCCTACATATTATACTATTAAGGGTACTTTGGTATTGGATTATAAAAAACACAAAGGTAGGCCTACCTGCAATGTTAGATAAAAGTGTTCGAACACTTTGTAGGTGTAATGTAAAGTGTTCCCCCTCCCCCCCCCCCCCCCCCCCTAATTGTTTTTAAAATCTATTACTGTATATCTTGCATTTTTAATGTATTTTTGTAATTTGTAATATTGTGCCAATTCAGCCGGCTGGCTGCGATGACAATAAACTATACCATGAATATTAACCATGAATAATAATCAATGTTGAATCCCGCAATTTGCCCACCATCAGCACAGGGCCTCGCAACATTGATCAGTAGGGAAGGGGGAGGGATATGAGTAAGGAGATACTTCAGGCTACCAGAAACAAGTTTTGATTTTCACGTGACTCAAATAGCGTGCCTGTTATGGTCCAATAAGCATGGCAAGTAGGGTCAGTGTTCGAACACCTTTTTTCTATGATTGTGGATTATTAAAGGCACATTGTATACCTAGATTATTGATAGCACCTGCGATATTCGGATTATTGAGGGCACGTCTGGATTATGTATAAGACATGTTCTTGATATTATATAAATTTTCTTACGCTTTGTTTACTCACTTCCCTGTAAAATCGTCTAGCGGGTACCCGCTAGTGACAGTATTCTCAACTGTCACTGGTGAAATATAATAACCTGACATGATCATGGTATATAAGATAGTGGTAAATATGGAAAGGCTTGAGCCTTACTATTTAACATGCTTTTTGTGTCCTAAAACATTATGTTCCTCTGCCTAATATTTTTCATACTGATGAGGATTTAGCTAGTGGCCGGTCATGAATTCTCCAATTCCCAGATTAGGCAGGCCAGTGGTCATGCCTCTAAAACACTGTTTTGATGTAAATCCCACATGTGACATTGGTTAGTCGACAATGACAGTAGAGTAGTAGACTAATAGCTTGAAAAACAGACACTTTATGGCCTTGGTGTTTATGGGCTTGAGCGGAACATAATGATATCACTATGAACAAATGCGCATGAACACGGGTGCATCCTAAGAAATTGCAAATTTAACCAAATCGATTATGTTTGGCAGCGCTTTCAAATATGTGACCAGTTACATCAAAAAGAACATGTTGTCAGTAAACACAGTTTTGAGATTTGGTGAAATATGAAGAAATTAATAGAACAAATTTTGCTTCTTCAAATAATATGTTGTCGTGATTCCAAAGTCTGATTACCTTCATTATGGTATTATTTCAAAGCTTAATATGTGCTCTTTCAAGTCACACCAATAACTCAGATTTGACTCGAGCCACCAACATGTCCATTTTGATGTGACGGGTCACAAACTAGTTGAGTTGTTAAAAGAGTTAAAACAGAAAAAATATCAAATAAACAAGTTAAAATAGAATAGTGGATGAAAGAACCTGATAATGTTGTGTATGGTACGTATGAATTCTTTCCCTTGATCAAGCTATGCAGTAATTTGTCCTGTTAACTTCTGAAGATATGACTTGTCATCATACATGTATGTACGTGGCATGCTTCAGTGTATGCTGGTTCCATGCTTCAATGGGTTCAACACAACTCAGCCATATTTGCAGGTACATGCAAATCATGTCATCACATATTCTGACCATGTCCCACTTTAGCTACTGCCACAAATATGGTTGAATTGTTTGCTGCAAAATGTTGTCATGAAATAACAAAATTAGCTCACGCTTCAAATTCTTAGAGGATAGACTTGCATGCTTTATTTGTGTGGGGGGGTGTGTACATGATGAATTGTTGTTAGGTATGAAAATCTTGTATGTGCTTTGGCCTGTGAACGTGTTTACAGCAAAAAGGCCTAGCAACTACATAGAACATTTTTGCCTAGACATGTTCCAGGGCCCAAAACACATAGAAGGTTACTCCTTGCTTTGGCCCTTAAACATGTTTACAGCAGAAGGACCTAGAGATGAGAGATTTTTGCATGAACATATAGCTTGCTTTGGCCTTTGAACATGTTTACAGCAAAAGGGTCTCAGACTACATAGGAGGATTATGGATAAACATGTTCCAGGGCCCTAAACACATACTAAGAATTCAATGTCTATACTTACAGCATTCCGAATATCATGATTTGAAAGAAAGATAACGTTTGCCGGGACCCCGATGGCGGTGGCCATGCCGCAAATGTTTGAAAAAAGTACCTCGGCTATAAGTACATACTTCGGGTCCATTTCGAGTACTTCGCAAAGTCTGAGAAGAAATAAAGAAATTTCAAAACTTATGAATATACACGGTATGTGTTCAAATCAAATACTGTCCTTAAAGGGACACTAAGAGATGTGTTGGAGGCTGCACCCTCAATTATGATAAAAACTGGGATTAGTATATTTTTATAATTGTATTACATGTATGAACTTACACCTATAAGGATTAAGAAAAATCAGCCCTCTTTGTACAAGAAAACGTCGATTCAAAAATGCTCGTACAGCTGCGCGAGCATTTTACGTACGACAGTATCCCCCTGCAGTACGCGTGATACATAACGCGAACCATATTTGCATAGAGTGCGTTTTCCAATAAATAGCGATGATATTGTTTTAATCAAGTTTTGCTGTGTTTTTGTTAGTAGAAACAACAATAATGGCAATTTTTAATGTTCATCTTGAATTCTGAAGTAAATTTTTAAACATTTAAAATTTTCAACACCACTTAATGTCCCTTTAACTGCTACGCACCTCACTAACGGAGAATCGAGTACCACATAAACATTAGTCACCCTGTGTATGCGTATCATGTTCGATCGACAAAACAAGCTCGATTAATCATTAATGCTTTGAACGCTCAACGTATTTGCACAATGCAGTAGTTACTCCACATGTGTGTGAGTGGTTAGTTTGCATGATTTCCGACAGTCTGGTCAATTTTAGTGGGGAAGCATTGTTAAAATACTGTACAGTGTAACTTTTAAAATAAAAAATTGATAGTACAAATCATGTCCCTATCATTAAATGATGATTTTATTTGGTTTTGAATCAGGATAATGATTTTTATTGTCCGTAACCGAGAAGATCGAATCAAACAGTTTACTTTGGGACCTCAGAATTTCCCTCAGGTCGGCGTGGGTAGTGTATGAGTTCAAACGTTTTGATTATTTTAATACCTCGAACCAACTGACACACAGTCATTATCCTTTCAATAAGTGTAATTAGGTCCCAGCCATGCATCATTCTTTGATGGAATAAAGTGCCTCATAATGTTATAATGAGACACTTTATTATACCGTGTAATTTATGCATGTCTGAGATCTAAAGTACACTTGATCCGAGATATTATTATTATTCATGGTATAGTTTATTGTCATCGCAGCCAACCGGCTGAATTGGCACAATATTACAAATTACAAAAATACATTAAAAATGCAAGATATACAATAATAGATTTTAAAAACAATAATATCATAAAAGCAGACACTCACTCACCCCTGCATACAACATACATTCCACATTAAAGACCACAATTACCCCCCCCCCCCCCCACACACCACACCCCACACCACATACCCACTACCCCCTCCCTCCCCCCCAAAAAAAAAGAAATGGATAAGATTGATTGAATACAGCTTTTCATAGGAAAGAGTTGAATTATTATTAGATTAAGATCGACCTTCTCTTAGATTAATAGATCCAAGTCATGAACCCATGCAATTGTCTTCATCTTAGCCCTCCGGACGTTGCGTGTTTTTGGAATAAAACTATCAGGGAGTAAAAAAAGGGGAAAACCGGCACCACCGGCGCCAGGGATTGAACCTGGGTTGCCTGTGTGGCAGTCTGCCGCCCATCTAAATGAGCTAAGGAATCAGTTTGCAAAACCTTCACTTTTTGATGCGCTTATGCACTTATCAATTGCATCCCCGGCCCCGGGGGACCCGGGGATAGCGGGGATTAGGGCCGGGACGTACAAATTGCCCATGTGACGTCCCGGCTACAATCGTGTACGGTCCCCGCAGGGCCGGGCACCATTTAGTGTACGTCCCCGCTACAGTCCCGGCCCCCCTTGGCCGGGACAAAGTGTACAGTCCCGGCCACCCATTTCCCAGGACAAAGTATGATTCACCCGGCTACAGTCCCAAAGTCGCTTATTTCTAGTGCAACCCTAACGGAATGCATTTCTATGTGTTCCCTATGTGTTATTAGGCTTATTCCGTCAAGCGCATCGCATCTCTAGCTCATTTATAGCAATCGCCCGGGGTGTACATTTGTGTACCTTAGTGTACGTCCCCGCTACACGCCCCGGCTAGCGGGGGCACATTTTGTACGTCCGCGTACACTCCCCCGCATAGCCGGGCATCATTTTTTGTACACTCGTGTACGGTCCCCGCATGGTCCCCACCATGCCCCGGGTCCCCAGGGGCCGGGCTTGCAATTGATAAGTGCATTATGATAGCCAGCTTGGGCGAGGCCGGAGATAGACTGTGGAAATATGCACTACCAGTACATTGTTTCCGGTTGAGCTGGGGGATTTCAAGCGACTGCAAACCTACTTTTCGATCAATAACTATCGATCACGTTTAGCACGCCTAAGTTTGTGTAAATAGTGAATATAGGTACGCTGTCGCTTGAAATCCCCCAGCTCCAGTATTTCTTTTGCCATGTATCATTGTATCAAAAATAAATGTTATAAATATTATTTTCACATACAATTTCGCAGTAAATTTCGACGCTCGAGCGAATATTATGTGAGTGATTAAAATTTTATAAAATATTTAAGAGCTATCATCTAATCCATTTCATAGAAAATTCCATCGTAAATTTCGGTTGCTTACGATTGCTTATTCCCTGGGCTTGTTCAAATGTTGACAGTAACTTAACACCCGACCCACTGCCAGTCAGTCATGCAATAGGGCCGCGTTGCTTGCCAAGCCATGGCGGACATCTCGCTACGGTCGGTCGACGATCTGTGAAGTGGGTCACAAAGCGCGCTGCTAAAGTGATTGTTTAGGTGTCAATAGGATTGACTGTGGTACTTACAGACGATCAACAGACCGACAAAGGTTCTGTGAGAACCGCTAATTTTCAGTGAATGATGTTCGACCATACATTTTGGTTGTTACGGTGGCACCAAAATTCATCAACCGCATGCTCGGTGCAAACAAATGACCAATTGTTTGACGGTTGATTGGTTTTATGCACCAGCCTAGCTGAAGGGCCAGATGGAGATACAAGGTTTTGACAGAACAATGACAAATTACCTTATAGTAACTGGTGTAAGCAGCAATATCGTGATGACATTGTCTAATAACGCAGAGAATATCCCTGAGAACATGCACAGTATAGTGATGAGAACCCACATACGACCTTTGGCTATCTTGTATGACTGAAGGGCGCACCAGTCAAAGCAACCGGTCTGGGAGAAGATCGCCACAATTGTCATCTACGATTAAAAAGAGTTTACAAATTTATTCAGCATAGAATATCTCATACAAATGACATACAATTGAGAAAATATAGGTAATAACACTAACCCCGATTTAGGGTTTTTGACCGGGATCACTATTTTTGAGGAAAAAACACCAACTAAATCACCGGGGACCTGCCGGGATTCGATCTGGGAACCATCTGGACCCCAGCCCTTAAGGCCCTCAGCTATCTCACAGTATACTGCGCTCACTATATAGGCTCGGTTGACTACGTCATCGAAAACCGGCGGCACAGACGCTTGAAGATGGACTTAGGATAACCATTTTGTAGCATTCAGGGGGTTAGGGTTAAGATTGGATACAAGTATGCTAGCGGATAATGATGAACTATCACAAGGTGGGGGTGCAATACAGTACATGGCTTTATTGCTTGCTTACTTGCTTAAGGCGTCCTGAAGGGACAAACTTCTGTGATGGCCTTCCACACTAGTCTTTCAAGCATGCAGTTTTTCATGTCCTGCCTAGTTAGTCCTGTATCCTCTGATAAAAGCTTGATGTAATTATTTCGTGGTGGTCCTCTAGCCTTGTGTCCATGCTTGGGTTGCCACAGGAGAACTTTGGAGACTGCTTCCTCTTCCCTTCTGGCACAGTGGCCGGCAAATTTTAATCTCCTCCGTCTTAGCCTCTCTGATATTGGTAGCAGGTTCTCATATAGATCTTTGCTGGTGGTGTGAGATTGCCATGCTTTTCTTAAGAGGCGAGTGTAGCAACCATCCAGCACTTTTCTCATTTTAGCTGTTAGTGTCCAAGTCTCGGCTCCATAGGTCAAAACAGATTCAACAGTGGTGGTAAACAGCTTTATTTTCAGGTTTCTTGCGAGTTTACTGTTCCATATTTTTGTCATGCTGTTACAGGCTTTCCAAGCTTGAGCCTTTCTTATGTTGAAATCTTGCTCACTACCAGCAATCCAGGCATTTGAAGTCTTGGAAAATTTCTAGATCATTACCATCCAGTGTTTTAATTGGTGTTGGAGCTTCTTTGTACAGCATTGCCTTTGTTTTTTTGGTGTTCATCCCAAGACCAACTGTAAGCGCTGCTGCTTCCACGTAGTAGTTCCTCTGCATCCCGTAGATTGTCAGCAAGGAGAGCAATGTCGTCTGTGAAGTCAAGGTCTGTAATTGTCTGCGGCCCTATTCTCCTACTTTGCCTGGGAACAAGTGTGAAGCCTAGTTGCTCTTCTTTTCCTGCTAATGCCTTCCTCAGTACATAGTCTAGGATGATTATGAACAAAAACGGTGCTATAGCAGTGGCGGATACAGGGGGTGGGGGGGGGGGGGGCGGAGGGTGTTTTTGGATCTTGAACATGTTTAAGGTGTACTGCCCAAAGGTTATACATAGGAAGTATTACTTTATACATGCTGAAGGGCCAGATGGAGATACACGGTTTTGACAGAACAGAGATGATATGCGCGATCCTCCCTGAAATAATATAGGGCACCTAATCTTTCTAACCTTTGAGGTGGATTAACAATATATTGTTCCTAAGCTATATGTGTATAAAGGCGAATCTGACGTGCCAAGTAATGGTCAGTATATTGGCCATTACTGAGGGTAATCTGAACCTGTTTTTGTCACGTGAGTGCCCAATTGAGTGTTTATGAATGGCTTTATAAAAAATAGGGACAGCGGTCCCAAATAGGTTGTCTGTTTATATGAGAAGATTAAAAACAAGGTGGCTCTCAAACCACAGGCATCAGGCAACTAGAAAAAAAGAGGACATAGTTTAGCCTTCTTGTTAAAGACATAGTAAACATCATAATGTAAATAAATAAACATCCTTGCGTTTGGTTGCAATTGTTTTTCACCTGTTTAAATGTAATCAATTTTACATATGCAACCAATTTTACATCTTGACCTCAGATGACCTTTGATCTTGGTATGTGACCATTGACCTCATTAACATATGAAGGTTTTCATGTTGCATCTATGACCCAAGTTTGATATAAAATTGGATGGATTGAGCGTGATACACAAAGATATTGGTCGAGCTATGAGTTTTAAAAAATATTGTGGGAGACGCAGTCGAGCACAATATTTTTAAAACTCATAGCGAGACCAATATATTTGTGTATCATGCGAAAAAATCCGTCCAATTTTATCATTATTATGCAGTGAGAATCTGACTCGATACTCGAGAAATGACTTGAGCCTGTCAGATAAATGAATAACACTGTACTAAAAAAAGTAATAGTCTGTCGGCCTACTTTTTCCAAACTGTTCAACATTTCTGGTACACTAACAGAATGACAGAACCAAAGCTCCCAAACAAATTCCAAACACGTAACAAGTTCAAGTTTTACAGTTAGCAATAAATTCAAAAGACATATTTCGCCGATCGTCTGTTTTCAACATTAAAAAAAACACCTGTTGTTTATCATGTAAGCTTACATTGACTTACATTACAAGTTACAGTACAAAACTTTGACGATCGCCATTTTTTAGGCCAGGAATGTCACCATTTATACAGATAGACACACTTGTATCGGTGCTTCTTCGCGTTGCAGAACTGTCGGCCTAATTCCTGGAAATTAGTTTTCATTTCGCGTCACAAAACGACGTGTGCTTCGTGCTCCAGGAACACTTCGCCATTTTTAACACAAATTACCATGACCCGGATGTCGATCGTAATTAATTAAACCAAAATTAGTCTCGAGTCTCGACTACATTTTTTGCACGCTACATGTGCGGTCGCTACACATCGGCGTATTAGCACATGCTTTTAGTGGATTCGTGAGGCTTTAAATGTATTAAAGAGGCAGTAACCGAATCGACCAAGTTCGCGAATGAACTTGGTCAGTTCAGCTGACCAAGTTCGCTCCAGTGACACAATATATGTTCAGAATAATTGGTCTTTACCAATGCATTGCAAGTATGGGACGAAAGATTCGAACTGCATAATAATGGTTGCAATTGGTCATTGTATGGAAAGAAATGGACAAATGTAATCAATTTTACATATGCAGCCAATTTTACATCTTGACCTTTGACCTTGGTATGTGACCTTTGACCTCATTAACATATGAAGGTTTCCATGTTGCATCTGTGACCCAAGTTTGATATAAAATTGGATGGATTGAGCGTGATACACAAAGATATTGGTCGAGCTATGAGTTTTAAAACTCATAGCGAGACCAATATATTTGTGTATCATACGAAAAAAATCCATCCAATTTTATCATTATTATGTTTTGAGAATCCGACTTGACAACAACAAAATCAAAAATTAAAAGAAATCAAAAAAGAAATCACCATAATATTGTAAAAATATCAATAACATTTTTTTTATGATCAACAGTTTTGTCTTCTAAGAATATAATCAAATGCTTTATAAAGCGTAGTAATTTTGAACAAGAAATCACACCTTGTAGCGCGTTGTGTTCAATGTGTATCCTTCCGCCAATATTTTTAAATAAAACGTTAGATGTATACTCTTTTCATTCAAAATATATCGGGTACAATTCAGTGAACAAATAGAGACCAAATTCAATTATCTTTGATACCAAATAATGTCAATATGAATCATTCTTTCCGTTATTTAGGGACTAGCTGGGTGATGGCGATGGCCGGAAGCCCGATCTGAAATTTTGACCACAGTTAGATCTATGTGTGTTAATTACTATTCCAAAATTTATAAACGTAGTTGCAAAGTAACTCAAGATATCGCCGTTTACCTAAGGCACATTTCCCATAGGAATACACTATAGCGCGTAATAGTTGTGTGCACCCTTAAAGTGCACAAGATAGTCTTTAAATCCAGGCAATTTGGGTTGTAAATATTGGTTTGTTTAGCATTTGATGTTAGATTTGTTTAGCATTTGATGTTAGATTTATATTTTGAAAATACATTAATGTAATAATTTCAACATTGGGCATTATCAAAATAAAATAAATTAATTCATTAAACAGCGAGCGGGTCAAAAACAGGAATCTTGGCCATATTATTTGTATTTAATTTTCACGAAATAATAAATTCATGTAGCAATAGAAGGATTTTTACAACTCTTCGTAACATGTGTGTAAAAGTATTAAAACTGCACAGGCATGATCAGAATACTCGCACTCGTAGTTCGTCACCCATCATCATCGCCATTCATTTTTTAAGTCGATAATATTACGGCTCAACATTTTGGTTGGTAAACTTGTTTTGGGTTTATCCTGGCAAGCTCTGCAGATAACCCTTTGAATAAAATACTTATGAGTATTTTCTGTCAATTTCAGACTTTTAATTGCAATGCAAAACCTGCCAGAAATAAATATATTTATAATAGTAAGCTAAGTAATCGATCTGATAAGAGTGTTTTCCAGATACAATTACGTAAGGCGAGGTGTAGTGATGGATGACGGAGAGACGGGTGTCACAGACTGAGTTTGATCAGCAGCACAGCAGCAGCTAAATTTTGAATCGCGCGGTTGATAAAATTTTCTACTACGTTTTCCGCTGTAGCAGTATTTAATACTGTATAGTGATGTTCGACGATACGGATACGGCAGGACGTTCTGCAAATCCAGACCCATCTGCAAAACCAGTTGGTGAGGTAGTTAAGGAAGCCTTTGGATCATTTAAATCCTATCTTGATAATTCCTTGGAGCAATTCAAGGAGGAAAACGCGAGAAAGTTATTGGAAGCGTCGCAACAACTCAAGAAAGCGTCGGGGGTATCTTTTCGTTATAAAGGTAACAAGACTCAGTACGAGTTTAATGCTGGCGTGATTGAGACCTTAGATAGAGGAGAGGCGCTTTTTGAAGAAGGAAAGTTTACAGGAGCAGGAGAGTTGGTTAAAGCCGCCTTGGTAGATCTTAGAAAGCGCAACAAACATATTCGTTTGGCTGATAAATCAGACGCAGGTCAGTAAATTATGGTTAATTTTCATAAATGTTGATTATACCGAGTATACCGGGAGTGATACTACGTGTTCATGTACGTTTTTCTTTATTGTATAGGGTTATGCATGGTTAACCTTTTTGTTTTGATGCTTGTGTACATCATCCTATTATATAGCTCATGATTATCCGCTGTTACGTTACGATGCGTAAACATGGTGATGAAAGAGGGATGATACGCTTCCTGGTTTTGTAGTTTTTACAGGTGTGGTTTTCGTTGTTTTGCGGGGTTTAATATTGGCTTGACTTTCTATTATTAATTTGATCCTAAATATAGGTTGGGTCGCTGTGGAGGAGTATCTAAGCCTGATTTGGCGAGTGATTCAGAAGATGAGAAGCGCATACGATCCGCACAGGCTAGAGCATCTAGACTCAAAAGAAAGCAGTCTAAATCACGTCCCACCAAACATGGCCGTGGAAGAATGGATTCGCGTTCTGCTAGTTACAGTGGCAATAACCCTGCCAATAATTCTTTTCGGAACCAATATGATTCTCGAAACAGATATGATTTTGGCGCAACTGGAGCCTACGGTCCACAACACCAGTGGAAATCCACCGCTGGCGGCGCTAGATTCAATGCCAATGATCTCTGTTTCTCGTGTGGAAAGGCGGGCCACTGGAGGAGAAATTGTCCCGGTGTTTTCGGTCAACAAACAAACAAAGATGGCGGCGCCCATGGCCAGCGATAATAAATTTCATGTTCTTGCACCTAAAGGTAATTGACACAGATTCAGTGGGATTATTGATTGATATGATGTTGATTATATATGATAGTATACTGTTGTTGTTTCTCCGTCCATTCCGTTTGGTTTTGGGGCGTATACATGACATCACAATACATGTCATTTGGAGACTAGTATAGTATAGTAAGTTGTGCGTAACGATGATGTTGATGATAATTGGTATACTAGACTGTAGTACAGACAGTGGCATACTTGTTATAAGTTGTGGCAGTGAAGTATGCAGTTCTACACCAGGACTATTGTGTTTTTACAGTTTCAGTTAAATTCGGTACAATTACCACTGTGACTGTTTGTTATGATTATGATGATTAACTGATCTTTTTTGTTACTATCAGATGGATTTATAGCAGATTATAAATAATACTTTTGCTTTGGCTATTTTTGTAAGCTTATTCTATTCTACTGGTTAGCGAGTGCTTCATCAATTAATTTTATATGATATGTGTTTTCGTTGATTTTTATCATTATACAGCTTCACATCAGGCTCAATCGAAGCCAGCGGGTATTTTGCCAGGATTCATTACAGGTAGTGATAGTACTGATACATCTAGTCTACATCAACCATGTCAACAACAATCTTCTTTCCCTGATCCGGATATTAATGATGTTGGAAATCAAGCTTATACTGGGTACGCATGTTATCCCAATATTCAGTATTTGAACAATATTGACTCTGATGATTTTGATCATGACTTTTATCTGAATAATTATTTTGATTATGAGAAAGGTACTACAGAACCCCTTATTAAGGGCAGGCTTCATGCTGCCTTTAGTTTTTGGCAGAACATTGATGCTTCTCCCTTTGTTCTTGATATCATTAGTAACGGTTATAAGTTACCTTTTATTAATACGCCTCCGCAGCATTTATTTTCCAATAATAAATCTGCTTTATCACAGAGTGAGTTCGTTTCAGATGCTATTAATGAGTTACTGAGTAAGGATTTTATTTTAGAGTGTGCCATTACACCTTATGTTGTCAACCCATTATCAGTTTCTATACAGAGTTCTGGGAAAATGAGATTAATCTTAGATCTGAGATTTGTTAACCAATTTTTATGGTAAGAGAAAATTCGTTTTGAAGATTGGTCGGTAGCTCTCGATTACTTTCAGAAAGGTGATTTTCTCTTCTCCTTTGACCTGAAATCTGGATATCATCATATTGAGATTTCTAGTGAACACACTAGGTTCCTTGGTTTTAGTTGGGACTTTGGTAGTGGTATCAGATTTTTCAAATTTCAGGTGTTGCCTTTTGGGCTTTCTACTGCCCCATATGTTTTCACCAAATGCCTCAGACCTCTAGTACAGCGATGGCGTACCAAAGGTATTTTTGTAGTTTTATATCTAGATGATGGACTAGTTCGTTCTAGCTCCCGGGTTGATTGCGAGGTGGTAAGTAAGATAGTCAAACAAGACCTGCTTGATGCAGGGCTGGTACCGAATATAGAAAAGTCTCATTGGTCACCAACACAATGCCTAGATTGGCTGGGTCTTACCTGGAATGGTTTGGAAGGATCTATTAAGGTAACTCAGAGGAGAGTAGATGGTATTCTGAACAAGATTCATGAAATTCAGGTATGTTTGCCGTATGTATCAGCTAGACAAATTGCATCATTAGCGGGTAAGATTATTTCACTCGCCCCAGTAGTGGGAACTATTTGTCAGTTAAAGTCAAGATATATGTACCATGAAGTGGTTTCCAGGAGTCATTGGGACAAGAAATATACTATGTCCAGTAATTGTAAGTTTTTGGAGGAGTTGTTTTTCTGGAAAAACAATGTCAATACTCTTAATAAACGTATGCTTTTTGAATATTCTATTCCTCAGATAATAGTGTACACTGATGCTAGTGGTGTGGGCTGTGGAGCTTGGGTTACTGAATCCGACAATATGACAGTCCAACAGAATTGGAATCCTATAGAATCTCAGAAGAGCTCCACTTGGAGAGAGTTGAAAGCTGTAGAGATAACGGTGCGGGCATTTGCGCCAAGATGGTCTGGTAAAGTAGTGAAATTGTTTACGGATAACAAAGGGGTTGTGTCAGTAGTGGCAAAAGGCAGTATGGTTTCAGACTTACAAGATATGAGCCTTAGAATTTTTCAATGTTGCAGAGATAAGCAGATTTCACTTCAAGTACACTGGGTACCTAGAAATGAGAATCAAATAGCTGATTCAATTAGTCGCATGATTGATTTTGACGATTGGGGCGTCTCCAATGAATTTTTTCTATTCATGGATGGCCTATGGGGCCCGCATTCCATTGATAGGTTTGCTAATGATCAGAATACTAAATTGCCTAGATTTAATTCTAAATTTTGGTGTCCTAATTCTTTGCAAGTTGACGCTTTCTCTAGCAATTGGACAGGTGATACTAATTGGTTAGTCCCACCTATTGGGCTGATCGGTCAAGTTCTAGATCATGTCAGGATTTGTTCTGCTATGGCAACTTTGGTGGTTCCTTGTTGGCCTTCAGCTTATTTTTGGCCACTGCTATTTTCAAAACATAGCGCGTTTCATAGTTCTGTATCTCATGTGATTAGATTTCAGGATGCGCAGGGTATTTACAAGCTGGGTAATAATACACACTCTATTTTCGGACCTAACTTCAAAAGCCCAATTTTGTGTGTGAGGCTTAATGGTTTTTAATGCAATCATAGCTACCCAGGATAGCCGTTAATGAATATGATAGCTGAATAGCTTATTTATCATGAACTCAACCAGTGTATGGTATTCAGTTGAATTTCACGATTGCCACTTGGCACAGATCGTAAGCATTCTTATGGGATAAGAATGACAGCCGCATGGCTTATTATGGTGTACATTCTAGCAATAGGTTGACGCTAGTCGGGACTGAGCGAATTCAGTGTTATGGTACACGCATGTGAACACAGTTTTCGATTTTCTATGTATGATGCAGCTGGATAGCTTTTAACATCCATACTTTTCTGATTGACTAATTATTACTCTAGCTGGATAGCTTATAGTATGGTGATTTAATTAACTGGTTTTTTGTATGTCAGAGAAACAGAATCTTTTTTCATTTATATATTTTGCAGGATTTTGTCAGCTGATGGATATGGTGACATCTTGACGCAAGCGCTCGACGCGTCCAGATCCAACAACACTGTATACAAATACAAGAGAGCGTTAGTTGGGTGGAATGAGTGGTGCCTTACGAACCAAGTAAATCAAGTTCCCGCGGATGCGGAAGATATTAGTAGGTTTCTACTGTATATGTTTCAAATGAAAGCTCCTTACTCTAGGATGGAGTCGTTCTTTTATGCGCTTAAGTGGCACTATGACTGTCAGTACAAAGTAATTTACAATCCTTGTGAGTCTAAGTTCCTGCGTAATGTAATACAAGGTCTTAAAAGACTGTTACAGAAACCGATAGTAAAAAAGGAGCCAATCTCACCGGACATTCTTAGAGAACTCATGCATAAATACGGTGCTTCATCTAGTTTGATAGACATTCGCTTGTGTGCTATGATACTCATCTGTTATGCAGGTTTTCTAAGATTTGACGAGTTAAGCAGTATTAGGCGGTGTGATTTAGACATTCATATTTCCCATGTGAGTATTTTCATACTTAAAAGCAAAACTGATATTTATCGCAAAGGTGCATGGGTTTTAATTGGTGCAACTAATTCTTTTACATGTCCATTGGCAGCTTTAAGGAAGTACCTGTCAGCTGCTAAGCTGAGTTCTGATTCTGATGAAGGATTCTTATTTAGACCCCTTAATTATATGAAGTCCACTAATTCTCATGTTTTGTTATCTCGCAAGATGTCGTATACTAGATGTTTAGAGATTCTTCGCAAGGCCTTGGCTTCCATAGGTTTGGACCCTAAGAGCTTTGGCTTACATAGCCTCCGAAGTGGCGGTGCTTCAGCAGCAGCCAATTTTGGAGTCCCGGACAGATTGTTCAAAAAACATGGACGTTGGCGTTCTGAGACAGCTAAAGATGGTTATATTAAAGATTCTATGAAGGACAGACTTGCTGTATCCCTTAATTTGGGATGTAATTCCAACAAGGCTGTTATATTGTCCATGGTGATTATGCATAGTTTAATCTTGATATTATATGATTATTATATTTATGTGATATTATGGGGTGCACAATACCACCGGTATTGTTTTTGATATTAATAAATTATTGCCTGATGAAATTTATTTATTTTCTGACTGCCCGTTCTTTATTTATTTATTTATAACAATAGGCTGAAGAGCCAGGACAAACCCAATAGTGAACAAGCACTAAATTAAAGGGATGCCCGAAGAATAAGCTGTACAGACACAGACCGGGATGATCCCCTACTCTTTACGAAGGAGTCTGTGACCTTTTAATGTGCTCGGGGATAGCTCTTCCGATACACGGGACCAACATTTCTACGTGACTTCCGAACCACGGTGCGCCTATGTACATGCCTACTTCAGTCTGTACGGTCTGAAGGAGGCATGGAGACAAGGGGAGATTAGGCGAGTGTCTCACAATCAAAGCTCGGTGCTCCCCATGTTAAGGTGTAACATTCATGTCTTTTGTTTCAGCTTGTCAATAGAGGATAATGCGGAATTATAAATGCTTTATTCGCGTTTAAGGAACGCAATAGAGAATAAATATATTTATAATAGTAAGCTAAGTAATCGATCTGATAAGAGTGTTTTCCAGATACAATTACGTAAGGCGAGGTGTAGTGATGGATGACGGAGAGACGGGTGTCACAGACTGAGTTTGATCAGCAGCACAGCAGCAGCTAAATTTACGGAATCTAGGAGGACTTGGAGGTGGTAACCAGACTTTGTATAGAGACAGGAAGAAATGTGTGAGGATCCGGTCAAGATTGGAGAGATTTGTTTAGTGGAGGAAAGGTGCGCAGGTCTGAAAGTAGGATGGTAAGAGGTCAATAGGAAGGGGTAAGTTGAATGATTCCTTGTCTCTCCACTACGTACTGCTGTGTCTCACAATCAAAGCTCGGTGCTCCCCATGTTAAGGTGTAACATTCATGTCTTTTGTTTCAGCTTGTCAATAGAGGATAATGCGGAATTATAAATGCTTTATTCGCGTTTAAGGAACGCAATAGAGAATAAGGAGGATTTCTAGTTCTCTTTTGTGTAAAAGAAAACCTTGTTTCTCCCGATCTTACCTAAAACATAAATTATTTGAGATTTTCTATTCAAGTCTACTTGAGCTTAGCACCAATTACTCGCAATGTTTATGCCAAAAAAATAATGTTACAGACTCGGATGTTGCGAATGCGCTATGCGTTTGTCCTAGGTGTAGTATAGGACTTTTCTATCCCAAAATTAATAGTATCCATGTGATGGTTCCCATTCATGGCTGACGATTCAGAAATGCATAGAAATATTTGTCTATACATACCATGCCCCAGAGATGTGCCAGTGTTTCATAATCCAACCATGCCATGACATGCTCAAATGTTGGTCTCTCGTTGAACTCCGATAATGTGGCTAGAACTGCAAAGGAACCCACCATGACCGCCACTGTCCTGTGCACAAGCTATGAATATAAACAAACAAACTCGGTCCGGTCACTCGCAATATGGAACAGTGTAAAACCCAAGAAAAGTGCTTCCCGTAAGACATTCCGTAACCCCTATCGTGTTGGAGCATTGGCAAATTAAAATTGTGTGCTAATTAGCTTTAAGTAAGCAAAATAAAGAACCAATACCTCAATTTAATGCAGTTATATACTATTTTAGCAACACTACTCTATTGAATGTACGGCGAACTCACTAATGTGTGTCTTTGTGCTGCTATTGAATGGAGTTGCTACCTCGAGTTCGAATCCCATTGATCATGAATATTTTTAAGGAAACAAGCGCGAGTTCCTTTTAGGAATATTTACTGGTATTGTTCTCAGGTATGCAGCTATCGCTCGTAAATCCAACGTCATTCGTCTTAGGATGCTGTATTCAGCTCTGTGTACTAAAGTGTTATATGGAGGGACTGGATTCTCTGAATTGTCAGATAGCTATGGACGATTTCGGGACTGACAAGGTTATTTTATTGAATAATTTTAGAAGCATAAACAAAGTAAGGACATCGATTTTTAATGATTATGAGTTAACAGTTTCATGTTTGGAAAAGTCTATCTTTTATTCCTTTATATTGAAACAAGTGGTCGCAACCAATATCGAGGTCCGTATTTAATTATGTTATAACTACATGATTAATTTCATAAAATCCTAAATAAAGATCAAATAATTAAATATTTGGGATTCTATTTATTTTTATTTTCTGTAAATATGTCGTTTACTCTCCTATCCCGACCAGTCCTAATTAAGTTTAGAAACTGTTGCACACTAATAACACCAATAATACATTAGGTGTTAAATCACGGTGTAGGTATTTGCTGTCTATATGGATATTATGTTCAGGTGAAGATATTAATGTAATAATTCATGAATGCTATCTTATGCTATCTACCGAAGATAGCAATATAGCCTGTGTTATCTGAAGATAACAATGTAATATATTAGTATACTATCTACTGAAGATTGCAGTATAACATCCCGTTATCTACTGAAGATAGCAATGTAATATATGGGTACTATCTACTGAAGATAGAAATGTAACATGGGTGTTATCTACTGAAGAAAGCAATAATATTGGGTTATATCTAAGTGATGAATGCAATAATATATGGGTGCTATCTACTGTAGATAGCAGACATCCGAGTTGAAACGGTTTGTTTGTTTGTTTGTTTGTTTGTTTGTTTGTTTATTCGCGAATTGCACTACTCACCTTAACCAGCTTTACACTAAGGCCTCCCAGGCTCCCATGCAAAGAAAATCCTTTCAGAGATTTATGTTATTCTCAAAAAGAACTATATGGATTAAAACAGCAACACCCACCCCTATTCAATATCCTTTGGGTACCGATGCTGTTGACAATGCCATTTTCTAATGTAGCCGCATTTGTGGTGTTACGCAGGGGATGTAGAGAGGATTATGGGATTGGTGGTCAGATGTGAGTGGTGGTGGGAAATCAGAAGATAGGTATTATGAGTATGATGATGTGACGGTAATTACTTGACTGTTTTCGCTCGAACGACACAGACGGTTTTTAATTTAATTTTTAATTTATTTTGGTTTTTGTCTTCTGATTTCGACTGCTGTGTCGACCTGTTACGGGTTGAAAAGCTGCTGACCTGGTTGCAAAACACTATTGGTGTTGATGGTGTGGCACTTGACTGGTTCAAGTCCTATTTTACTGGTAGGTCTCAAGCCGTGTGTATTAATAATGCCATCTCTGATGCTGCTCCCCTTGACTATGGTTTACCACAAGGATCATGCATTGGACCAGCTCTGTTTCCCATATATACTAGGCCTCTTGGAAACATTATACGCAATCATAAGCTACCATATCACCTTTATGCAGATGATACACAAATATACAAGTCTGTCAAACCCATACAAGCCGATGTCGATGAAGCAATTCAGAAAATGGAGAGCTGTATTGATGAAATACGCGCTTGGATGAATGCCAACTTTCTTAAACTAAATAATTCTAAAACTGAATTTATAATCATTGCTTCGAATTACCAAAAGGCAAAAGTCAACATTCCTTCCATAAAAGTTGGCTCAGAAAATATTGTACCTTCTCTAGATGTCCGCAACCTTGAAGTGATGTTTGACAGTGGTTTAACAATGGAGAAACAAGTGTCTACTGTGTCAGGGGTGTATGTGCGTCAATAAGGAACATTGGACGAGTCCGTAATCATCTTACATATGATGCAGCGAAAACCATTGTAAATGCTCTCATAATTTCTAGGATTGACTCATACAACTCTCTCTTATTTGGTATTTCTGATTTCTTATTATCTCGACTTCTTCAATGGTTACAAAATATGGCAGCTAGACTAATCACACTTACTCGGAAATTTGACCACATCTCCCTTGTCTTAGCTGATTTACATTGGCTACCTGTGGAGCAACGCATTGTCTTCAAATACTCTTTACTCATCTACAAAATAGTAAAGCACCCGTATATCTTGCTGACTCTGTTCAAACATACACTCCTTGGCGTGCTCTTCGTTCGTCAGAGCAAGGTCTCTTCAAATTAAATCGTACAAAAACGCAGTGGGGCAACAGAGCCTTTGGGATTGCAGCGACAAGAATATGGAACAATTTACCTGCTGTCATCTGATTAAACAGCAATATAAACAGTTTCAAAAAAGACTTAAAAACCCACTTATTTAAAGTGGTTTTTACTCAATAATCTTTTTGTGGTCATCAATATGTTTTGTGCTCTATTGACTGTATAACTTGTTTGTAAAGGCATAAGTGCCATGAGCGCCATTTATGGCGGATACCGGCTCTTTATAAGTTTTCATTATTATTATTTATTATATAGCTTTGTGATTAACTATTTGCATTATTGCAGACATAATTTCAAGTTGTTTGGCATTTTGCGAATCTCATTTTTTAAATGATTGACAGCAATTTTATATACAAATTGGTTTATACCAGAACGGTTGGCTGCTTATATAATGATAATGCAATATAAGAACGAATTATACTTATCTAACACTAGTTTGTAATTAATTACACAGACTTGAGAATTCTTTATATTCTACAGGGATGGGTTGTTCATATTAAACAATAATATTACAGGTAACTCTTGCATGATAATGCAGTACGCGTGATACATAATGCGAACCATATTTGCATAGAGGGCGTTTTTCAATAAATAGCGATGATATTGTTTCAATCAAGTTTTGCTGTGTTTTTTGTATGTAGAAACAACAATAATGGCAATTTTTAATGTTCATCTTGAATTCTGAAGTAAATTTTTAAACATTTAAAATTTTCAACACCACTTAATGTCCCATTAATTGGGGTAATTAGCACATGTTTTTAATTTACCAACATCGGTATTCCTATCGGGGAGAACAAACTACACGACTAACATGAATCGCATGCTCCAACACGATAGGGGTTACCGAAATTATGTTAATGAGCTACCTTTTCCTCTACCAAAACTTTTAGGTACCTGTGCTTGAATAAATGATTTGTAGATTTTAAATGAACAAAATTGAGTTAGGCGACTCAAAAAGAAACCCTTTTGTACAAACCTGACCAACCCATTTGTTTAGAAATCTGAGAAAAAGTGTTCGCATGCATTTAAATACCGACCCAAAATATATTTTTTATTTGTCAAAAAACAGCAAAATGTTTACATTTTTTGTTGTTGCATTTTTACAGATCTTTTGGGATGTGAGATGTGTGACCCTGTTTTTTTAAAGATTTTAGGGTCGCTTGCTGAGGGCAACACAACAACACAAATTTGGCCTTACCTCAAATCCAATAAGTATGTAGACGCCCACAAGAATGATAGCCGCGTAAATGTCGGAGTCCGACGATGCTGGCGGCATTCCCAGATGCCCTATCACCACTGTAGCGGGATATGCTGTGGAAGATTCTATGGCGAGGTAAAACTTGTCCTCTTTGCTGCAGAAATAACAACAATAAAATGAAACTATGTTAAACATGATCTGAAAATATAATAAGTGTCACAAGAGCTCAAAACAAGTCTCTGATTCCACATCAAGGGTCTGTTGAGCCCATGGTATATCGCCGAGTCAGACGATACTAGTGGCATCCCCGGATGCTCTATTTACTACTGTAGGGGATAGTCTATATCCTAGCTACTGCGTAAATAACAACATTAAAATGAACACTGTTAAATAAGATCTGAAATTTTAATAAGTGTCCCCGAGACACACTAGGAGATCAAAAACATTGTAATTCCCACATCATGGGTCTGTAGAGCCCATACCCCTGTGAAATAGCATTCAAGCAGGCCAACCGATATTCTTTCTTTCTCTAAGGCCAAAACAAAAAAAAGTAATGTTGTCTTCCACAGAATTCAGAGAGGAGGGGCGGGCGGGCGGATTTAAAAAAAAAAAAATCTTATACCAGCGGAAGTTCAAAGTTCAGCCAACAAGAAGTTGTAATCACTCTAAGAGTCGCACATATATGTTATAATTAATTTAATATTCAATGCCATTTAAACTGTTTTTAAAAAAATCTGAAAAAGAAAAAAAAAATCTGAAGAAAAAAAAATCTGGAAAAAAAAAATCTGGAAAAAATCTGGAAAAAAATCTGGAAAAAAAAAAATCAGAGCGGCCCTAAATCTGACGAGCGGGCGGTCGAGGACAACATTACAATTTATTTCGTTTGGCCTAATTGACTTACCTTAAATACCCACTCACAGAATGCATAATTCGTTCAGCTTGAAACATGTTCAAGCATGTCACACTACACCTGAAATGCCATAATTCTAGCAATATAAGTGCATGATCATTTTAGAAATCTATCATAGCCTGTATGTTGGTAACCATTCCATACTACAGTGTGTTCAGGTTATTTAGAAAATCATAATACATGTGTGGAAAACACTGGATTCAAAATTGCGCGCTAACTCAAATAATGAGGTTGTTCATCAAATCAAACTGGATGTTAATAACAATGTCGCAGCAGACCTGGATGTGATTTTTTTTTTACTAGTCAACATTTGTAAAATTTATTTATTTCGTTTTATACGGAATAAAGCAAAACTCACTGAATAAAATGATTTAAAAAATATTAAAAAACACCTGATTTTACCTGTGAGACCATACAAATGTTGACTAGTAAAAAAAAAGCGACCTGGATCGTTGTACATAGCAGGTTTGAATCAGAATAGCACTTGTATATTTGTCTCAGCTGCCACCCATGGGATTGTCTCTCATTTTTACCAGAAAATTAATTAACTTCAGTGAACTCCAAAACTTCAGTGAATGCCAAAATTCCCTCCTCAAAGAGCTTACTTCTCCCAGGTAACACTAAACACTATCTCTGTAATATCATACGCCGAATTCAAATCCACCATTTCGTGTCCCATTTTAAGCGCCACCACAAAGGTATCCACCACCTCCACGAAGGGACCGTCTTTTGTCCGTATTAATAACACCGTGAGATTGTCCGTCTCTGGCGTGAGTAAGTCGGGGGGCTCTGCTAGGTTCCCGGCGACGGTCACGCGGACACGCTCGAACCGGGCTTTGTTTACGTCGCTTATGTTGATCACTGAAGAAGAGATGTTGTAGTTAAGGCAGCAAAATGAAAACTAAATATTGTTTTCTTGAATCCTAAATTCCTGAGAAGTGCCAGTGTAAAGCAAAAAAAAGAGATTGAAGTAAATATTGCTAACCAACCAGATCGATGAAGTCTTATAGAGGTTGAAGGTGTTCAAAATAAAAGAGAATATTGATGAAAAATCAATTTATTTAATTTCTTTATTGATTTAAAAAAAAAAAAGGCATATTTCATACAAACTTAATTTTGATGTCACATTAGGACATTAGCCATCAGGACATTCTGTAAGTATCTACACCTACTGTAAAAGTGGAAATGTTTGCGCGTCTTTATTTACGTGCATGCGAAATATTTGGTGCTACAGTACATGCAAATATTCATTTTCATGTGTTTTTATTTTCGCGCTAGCTAAACATAGCAAACATATTTGCAATCGCTTATGTCACGCTCATTGAAATCCAACATGGTGAGTAGTACTCATTCAGAAATTTCAAGTCTATCACTTCTAAACGTTCCGCAGTTTGCACTTTTCATCATCAAATCAGATGGCCCAAGTTGATGCCTAAATGCTTTATAATGAATCTGAACAAAATAAAGTGTGACTTGACTTGTGTTGATGCCATTGCCAAATGACTTGTGACTTGACTTGACTTGAAGTGAGTTAACTTGTCTTAAGATTGGACCAGTTGATTTGTAAATTGATTTGGACTTGAAAAAAAATGACTTGTGACTTGATTTGGACTTGAAATAAATGACTTGTGATTTGATTTGGACTTGCAACAAATGACTCGTGACTTGACTTGCAAAAAATTACTTGCTGCCATCTCTAGGATTTTGATTAGAGTTGTTGCTTTTTTTGTGACTTGTGACTTGATTTGCAACTTGACTTGGACTTGCAAGAAATCACTTGTGACTTGACTTGCAACATATAACTTGTGATTTGACTTGGACTTGCAACAAATGACTTGTTGCCAACGCAAGTCACAAGTTAGTCGAACAACCCCATAAACTTTCAAATAATCCATTGACGCATTGCATGAGCCTAAATAAATAACGGACGAATGCAAAAGACTGACTTGCTGCCATCTCTGCTAGATATATTTATCACAATTAACCCTTGTTGCATTCAATGGCAAATCTGTATAAAGAAATGAGATGGAAGAAATGCATTGTGGGATATGTAATCTCTAGTTTACTGGCATCATATGACTATGCCAACCAGATTGTGTGACTCAAACAATGTGCTCTCACTTTTACATGGGCGGAATATATTTTATTTAATGACTATCATGGTAAGTTATTCTAGTCAAACAAATAATTGTGCAATGCATTAAGATTATAGTCTTGTGAAGGGTGGAAGGGGAGGGACGGATGGAATGTGACGGGAAGGATGGAATGACGAGGGGTGGAATGTGGAGGGGTGGAAGGGGAGGGGTGGAAGGGGAGGGGTGGAAGGGGAGGGGTGGAAGGGGAGGGGGAGGGTGGAAGAGTAGGGTGGCGGGGGAGGGGTGGCGGGAGGGTGGTGGGGAGGGGTGGAAGGGGGAGTGATGGAAGAGGGCGGAATGGAAGGGAAGGGTAGAAGGGAAGGATGATTGTATCGGAATACTAAAGTGAAATGAACTCATGTGCCATCTTATAACAAAGTAAGTTATTCTTTATGGTCAGAAAAATAATTGTGTAACACATTCAGATTATAGTCTTGGGAAGGGTGGTATAAGCTATACATTTACAGAATAAGCTTTAAATAATCCCTTTTTGTGCAACAGTTGGCCATTTGAATCCTTGATCTGGCCCAAGTGAGCAGTTAATGAGGACCTGAATCCAGCTTTGAGAATTATTAAATCAAATGATTAATTTTGTATCACTGACGGATAATTTCAAAGGATTTAACATTTCGTGGACAGCTGCCAAAATGGGTTCTTTCATTGAAACAGGCATAGCAAGAACCAATTTCAGTGATTCTTTTTTTCATATGAGCGTATGAAATGCTCTTTGAATACATGCTTCAATGGTTTGTCAAATTTGTTTGGTCTCTTTGGAAAGAAATATTGATTCCAGTACTTCTTTTTGACTCGCACTGTACATAGTGCTGGTGAATTGGTAGCATTTCCTTTAATTACATGTAAATGTATGAGACAAACCAACCATTCCACAATTGTTTTGCTCGACAAGTCATAGTCAAAATGTTTTTATCCCAAAAGAGTTTCGCTTATTCTGATAAAAGCTTGACAGTATCAATCTTATCCAACCTATGTATCATGAATCTATTGCATAAACTATACATGTAAGGATACATCCTAAAAGAGATTCGCTTATTCTGATAAAAGCTTGACAGTTTCAATCTTATCCAACCTATGTAATAATAATAATAATAATAAATAAGCATTTATAATGCGCCATATCATGAATCTATTGCACACACTATACATGTAAGGATACATCCTAAAAGAGATTAGCTTATTCTGATAAAAGCTTGACAGTATCAATCTTATCCAACCTATGTATCATGAATCTATTGCATAAACTATACATGTAAGGATACATCCTAAAAGAGATTCGCTTATTCTGATAAAAGCTTGACAGTTTCAATCTTATCCAACCTATGTATCATTAATCTAATGCATAAACTATACATGTAAGGATACATCCTAAAAGAGATTCGCTTATTCTGATAAAAGCTTGACAGTTTCAATCTTATCCAACCTATGTAATAATAATAATAATAAATAAGCATTTATAATGCGCCATATCATGAATCTATTGCACACACTATACATGTAAGGATACATCCTAAAAGAGTTTCGCTTATTCTGATAAAAGCTTGACAGTATCAATCTTATCCAACCTATGTATCATGAATCTATTGCACAAACTATACATGTAAGGATACATCCTAAAAGAGTTTCGCTTATTCTGATAAAAGCTTGACAGTTTCAATCTTATCCAACCTATGTATCATGAATCTATTGCATAAACTATACATGTAAGGATACATCCTAAAAGAGATTCGCTTATTCTGACAAAAGCTTGACAGTATCAATCTTATCCAACCTATGTATCATGAATCTATTGCATAAACTATACATGTAAGGATACATCCTAAAAGAGATTCGCTTATTCTGATAAAAGCTTGACAGTATCAATCTTATCCAACCTATGTATCATGAATCTATTGCATAAACTATACATGTAAGGATACATCCTAAAAGAGATTCGCTTATTCTGATAAAAGCTTGACAGTATCAATCTTATCCAACCTATGTATCATGAATCTATTGCACAAACTATACATGTAAGGATACATCCTAAAAGAGATTCGCTTATTCTGATAAAAGCTTGACAGTTTCAATCTTATCCAACCTATGTATCATGAATCTATTGCATAAACTATACATGTAAGGATACATCCTAAAAAAGATTTGCTTATTCTGATAAAAGCTTGACAGTATCAATCTTATCCAACCTATGTATCATGAATCTATTGCACAAACTATACATGTAAGTATACATCCTAAAAGCATGCGTGGTCCAACGGATTCACTCTCGCTCCACGATACAAAGGCTGTGGGTTCAAGCCCCGTTGCTGCCAGCGTGTTGTGTCCTGCTTCACCCAGGTGTATAATTGGGTACCGGCATTAATTCATGTTGTGAAGTAAAACAGACTCGCTGTGCAGGAGGAGTGGCGAACCCCCCACAGTCAAAAATTACATGGGGGAGTCTGGCCTAAACGCTAATGAAAGAGAGATGGGCACTCCGCGCGCGAGCTTAAGAAGCTCGGCGCGAGTCTTTACTTTCTTTACTACCTAAAAGAGATTCGCTTATTCTGATAAAAGCTTGACAGTATCAATCTTATCCAACCTATGTATCATGAATCTATTGCACAAACTGTACATGTAAGGATACAGTTTGTTTGCTCCTGTGATACTGCCAGTTGAGTCCGTATTATTTCAGATTCGGCTGATTTGGTAAAGAATACCTGTGAAGGGAATCACAAAAAGAAAAAGAGAACAAAATGTTAACCAGTGAGAACTACCTGACGATTGGATGAAATTTAGATGTTTCAAATAGTGTGCCAATCAGAGACATTAGTTAGAATTATTACAATTTTCAAAACAATTGGCATAAAATATTTATAACTAAATTGTATTTGGTTATCAAGATGATTGATTATCATGTAATTGACCAATTGGAATTCTTGTACGAAAGACAGGTAGTAGCCAGGGGGTTAAGAATCAGTGGTTGTAAATTATCATATTCCTTACTGCATGCAGACTGTAACAAACAAATTATACAATTGCATTTATGTCTCCAAAGAAATAAACGATGCAATGACATAGTGTTTCCTAGTGCAAAATGAATGATAATATTGGTTACCAAAAACAATTTAGTTGGGGTTTATATCGGCTTTTATTTAAAAGTTATGCCCGTTTAAACAAAGAGGTCATAAAATGAGTTGGGCCAGTTTCACCGTTCTTGTGTTTGTACTGATGTTCTATCATCATGAAGTGCTTATGAGAAACAAATATGTTATTGTGTTATGTGTATTGTTAAATCCCGTCGCCAAAACACTTACCTCTGGTTCAATTGCCGTATTATCAGCAAGACCAGTGGCCTAGTTGTTAAGGCGCCTGCCTCTAGTGAGTACAGTAGACCAGGGTTCAATTCCCAGCCGGTTCATGTTCTTGCTTATTTTTCGTTGGGACATTTACCGGTGGTGTTTGTTAATATTTGTTGTTATAGTCTAATTGTAAACACAGTGGGTTGGCAAACTGCTTTATATTATATAAATATGTTGTTGTTTTTCACTTTTTTCCTTTTAGAAACGATAACTTATCATTTGATTTTGTTTAAACACCAAATCTTTTAAAATGCAGCATTATTTACCCCTGAACAGGGGCCAGCTTGTACGTTCATACAGACCAATTTGCCATTGATTTTTGTCAAAAATTGGCCCGAGTGGTTTGTTAAGGAAACAAAATAATAATGAAATGCTTTTTTAGAATTGTATAATTTTTTGGCTTCAGTCTGTATAAGCTTGAAACTCTAAATGTTTCAACAAAAGTTGGGAAGCAGTGACATTGGAATCAAACAAAGTTAGGGGATGAGCCCAATTTCTTTCTTTTTTCGTGCACATTTTCAATTTTTTTAACTGCAATATGGTTCAGAAAAACGTCCCTGAAGCAATCTTGTGTGACAAATTGAGTTTATTCAAGCTTAAAATAGCGCAAAGCACACAAACAATGGCAATTTTAACACTAAAATGGTCCAGGATGGAATTTTTTAGGTGACATCTCCATTCTCCCACCACCACCCTACCACATGAAAATTTAGGGTGGGGGACTCGATAATGTATCTAGCTCAAGATACTTAACTTACTGACCAAGGGACCAGTCAACTATACAGTGTAAACATGCATAACCAAAAAACTGTGTAATAAGGTGTTGTTATTAGATCACTTGTGTTATGCACTTAGTCTATCGACCATTTTCAAGACAAGGCGGTTCTCGAACGGCGCGTCTCACCTGTTCATCAAAAGTGACTTGAAAGAAATGATGATGAAACATATAATACAATGTAGCACTGTCACAGAGGTATGCGATGTAATACCTTAAGGGATGCTCAAATGTTACCCCGTACTAAAAATTTGTGGAACACAAACGAATCGTTTCCGCTTTATGGCCCTTCAAAGTTTAGATGGTACAACACCCCCTTTGGACTATGCAGTGGCGGCACCAGCATCATAATTTGGGGTGGGGGGGGGGCAAAAGGAGGCAAGACATTTTAGGGGGACCCCAGACGATCTTGAATGACCTCCAATGACCTTGAAAATTTAATCAACAAAAAGAATACACCCCCTTCCCTCCACCAAGTCGCATCAAGATAGGCCCTACTGATCTATTTGACCTTGAATGACCTCTCATGACCTTGAACATTTAATCAGCAAAAAGAACACACCATCCCCCTTCCCTCCACCAAATCCCATCAAGATAGGCCTTACGGATCTTATTTGACCCCAGATGACCTTGAATGACCTTGAAAAATTAATCAGTAAAAAGAACACACCACACCCCTTCTCTCCACCAAATATAATCAAGATAGGCCTTACGGATCTTATTTGACCCCAGATGACCTTGAATGACCTCGAAAAATTAATCAGCAAAAAGAACACACCATCCAGCTTCCTTCCACCAAATCCCGTCAAGAGAGGCCTTACGGATCTTATTTGACCTTGAATGACCTCTGATGACCTTGAAAAATTTAATCAGCAAAAATAACACACCATCCCTCTTCCGTCCACCAAATCCCATCAAGATAGGCCTTACGGATCTTATTTGACCCCAGATGACCTCTGATGACCTTGAAAATTTAATCAGCAAAAAGAACACACCAACCCCCTTCCCTCCACCAAATCACATAAAGATAGGCCTTACGGATCTTATTTGACCCCAGATGACCTCTGATGACCTTGAAAATTTAATCAGCAAAAAGAACACACCAACCCCCTTCCCTCCACCAAATCACATAAAGATAGGCCTTACGGATCTTATTTGACCCCAGATGACCTCGAAAAATTAATCAACAAAAAGAACACCATCCCTCTTCCGTCCACCAAATCCCATCAAGATAGGCCTTACGGGTCTTATTTGACCCCAGATGACCTTGAATGACCTCCGATGACCTTGAAAATTTAATCAGCAAAAAGAATACACCACCCCCCTTCCCTCCACCAAATCCAATCAAGATAGGCCTTACTGATCTATTTGACCCCATATTTGACCCCCGATGACCCCGAAAAATAAATCAACAAAAAGAACACACCATCCCTCTTCCGTCCACCAAATCCCATCAAGATAGGCCTTACGGATCTTATTTGACCCCAGATGACCTTGAATGACCTTGAAAATTTAATCAGCAAAAAGAATACACCACCCCCTTCCCTCCACCAAATCCAATCAAGATAGGCCTTACGGATCTTATTTGACCCCCGATGACCTCGAATGACCTCTGATAACCTTGAAAATTTATTCAGCAAAAAGAACACACCACTCCCCTTCCCTCCACCAAATCTCATCAATATAGGCCTTACTGATCTATTTGACCCCATATTTGACCCCGATGACCTCTGGTGACCTTGAAAATTTAATCAGCAAAAAGAACACACCACCCCCCTTCCCTCCAACAAATCCCATCAAGATAAGCCTTACTAATCTATTTGACCCCATATTTGACCCCCGATGACCTTGAATGACCTCCGATGACCTTGAAAATTTAATCAGCAAAAAAGAACACACCACCCCCTTCCCTCCACCAAATCCCATCAAGATCGGCCTTACGGATCTTATTTGACCCCATATTTGACCCCGATGACCTTGAATGACCTCCAATGACCTTGAAAATCTAATCAGCAAAAGAACACCCCACCCCCTTCCCTGACATGAAGTCCCATCAAGATAGGCCTTACGGATCTCTAGATATCGCGTCACAACGCGTCACAAAAGTTTTAAGCATATTTGACCCCGATGACCTTGAATGACCTCCGATGACCTTGGAAAATCAATCAGCAACAGAACGCACCACCCCTCTTCCCTCCACCAAGTCCCATTAAGATAGGCCTTACAGATCTCCAGATATCGCGTCACAAAGGTATTTCTTAGCACACGGCAGACGCCGGACGCCGGACAGAAATAGTGATAACATAGTCTCTTTCTGATTACATCAGGCGAGACAAAAAAGGGTACTTTTTCCAAAATCCTGTTGATATTTTATTCGTATAGGGTGTCAAATTTGGTAGAAAGAGATGGGAAATTTGTATTTTATAGTGAATTTTGGCTTCAGTGGAAATATATGTTTAGGTGGTGTCTCAAAAGTGTTTGGTCATGCATATTACTTACAGCATAATATTTGACTGCCCCCTCACCCCCAGTATGTAGGTCAAGATACTCACCACCATAACAATCATGCATATGAATATGATGATCTTAGTGATTCTTTTGCACGTCCTGTGGATATACAGAAAAAAGGAACAACATTTATTTTAGATAATATTATTAATATTACTGTTCCGAAGGTCACAGGTTCAAGTCCCGCACCTGGCTCATGTCCTTGCTTTTTAAAGGGGCATTGAGAGATACGTATGGGAGTGCGCCCTCAATTATCCTGGAAATCAGGTTTTTTTTGCATCAAAGTAATACTTAGGCATATACTAACTACCATCTAAAACAGCTAGTTTTTATTATCTTATATATAATACGGAGTTGCCCATTTTTGTCCAGAGATGTTCTCCCCTTTCCGCACCTCCGATTGACTTCAAATTTTCTGTGCGAGTGCGTATGGGCCCCAAAATTGTCCAGTTTATGTTTGATTTTCTTATTTTGGGTTAGATTTCGTGAAATTTGGGCTTTTTTAGCCCGTTGCTACGTTATTGCTACGCGCTGCGTATACGCTGAGCACGCCATGGCGATGGCCGGCGCACAAATCGCGTAATCGTGCGATTGTCGGCGCGCGCGTATTCAGGCGGTTGCCGGCGCACGCGTAGTCAGGCACCGATTGACGGCGCACGCGTAATCGGGCGATACCGGAACACGCGTAGGTGCACACGCGTAGTTTGTTATGTGGTAGAGTAAAGGCGGCAAGCATCCGGTGCTCCATAGTGCACTGCAGACCCTATAGTACAAGAATACGGCATGATGAGACAACAACAAAAAGGTCAATCATACAGCCAGGGTATACAGAAACCCCTTTGAAGGAACTGGGAGCAAGGCCGGCGCAAACCGTATAAGGCGCAAACCGTACACCTGCATCCAGGATAACATGTGTTAATAATAGTGACAGGGAAAATGCGTTTATACGACAGTGCCTCAGTCCCATCGCGGATCCATCCACAATGCGGGCCACGGCAGGGATACTATTAACTTTGGGATAGGAAAGTAGTATACCAACGTACGTAACGAAAACGGACCTTTTGCATATTTGAATAAATTATAGTAATCGTCCGGAATGCGTCCGTGACCGGCGTTTAACGCGTTTAACAATGTTTAACCAGGTTTAACGGCAGGTTAAACGGCATGTTAGTCAGCATAGGTTTGGGGGCGCTGTAGATTTAAACAGACGACGGTGGCCACGCGAAACCTAAATTTTGAATTCGTAGTGAATAACACGTAATCGCGAATTTTAAACTATCATTTTGACAAATACATCATAATTAAAAGGATTTTTATCGTTAACCGGGCGATGACTGTTAAAAATAATTCAAAATGGTGCACTCCCGTTGCCAAATTGGGTCGTCTGAGAGACGCGTGGCCAGCGTTGCGTCGTCTGCTACAATCATCACGCCTGATCGGTATAGCGCCCCCAATTCTATGCTGACTAAGTTCAATTTAAAAGTGGACCCGATCGGCAAGCTCAGTGACATACCCCTGGCCACGGGCAGGGCGCGCAATATAAAAACATAGATAGGCCAGAAAACAGTGATATCATATTATACATGGGGGATAGGCCTATAAATAAACAAGGAACTGTTAGAGCAAAATGCATGCAGAAATAGTCCTACTGGTGAAATAATTTAATGTCAATAAGCCGAAAAATTAAATAAACGGATGGCTAACACTGAACTGGATGGGTACAAAGTGATCATGGTGAGCACCCGCCTCCCGCCAACTATGAAAGACCCACTATAAAACTTAATAAAACCACTAAAAAACCCAGTGGCGTCGCGGACCTAAATGTATTTATTACAGCGGCGGCGTGTTCTATGAGAGACTTGGCAACTTTTAGGGGGGGGGGGGCGTCCGCGAAGAGGGTTGTGAAATCTAGGCCTACACGTGTGTATGAACACATGGGGTGGGTAGGCCTGTCTGGATTATAAGGGTACACTGGGTACCTGGAATATCAAAGGTACCTGTGATAACTGGACTTTAAGGGGTAGGGCCTACCAGAGTGGTTATTTCATGTCTTATTATGGGATACCTATAATAATATTTAGCGTTTCTGGGTAGGCCTTATTAAGATCCCTGGATTATTAAGGGCGCCGTGGCACCGATATTAGGATTAAGGGCACCTGAGTATCAAGGACCTCTTGCTATTTCACAATAGCCTATACGCTTTGATCATGTTGACGACTAACCGCACACTATTTTCTATACCATGTATACACTATATGGGGTATGGTGTTGGTACTGCACATTTTGGGGTGTTTGTTTGTTTGATTGTTTGTTTAAACCGTCGGTCCGTACGGACACACGCTTGGGTCCTGAAGGGACCAGGCTCAAGCAAAATGCTCGGGCCAGGCTTAAAAAGCCTATTATAAGCATTCTGGCTGAATGAAATGAAAGTTAGAAAAGATTTGTTTGTTATAGGTGTATGGGGTAACTATAACATTGTTTCCCTCCTAAATGGGGTATTGAAATTGGGTCCGAGATTCAAAGATATCACAAAACTCAGATTTCTGTGAACAAAGTCTATTTCAAATGAGAAAAAAGAAATTCAGGGATCAACAATTTTGAACTCATTATCTATGCCCATTTTGCTACAAATCATGAAGGTATCTAATTTAGATAATAATACTCAGCTAGCGAGTGCCCGCCGCTAGTCTATAATATAATACGGAGTTTCCGATTCCTGTCCTGAGATGTTCTCCCCTTTCCGCACCTTCGATTGACTTCAAATTTTCTGTGCGAGTGCGTATGGGTCCCACGACGAACCAGTTTATGTTTGATTTTTAAAATTTGGGTTAGATTTCGTGAAATTCAAGGTTTTTTAGCCCGTTGCTACGGTATTGCTACGCGCCGCGTATACGCTGAGCACGCCATGGCGATGGCCGGCGCACAACTTGTGTAATCGGGTGATTGTCGGCGCGCGCGTATTCAGGCGATTGCTTGCGCACGCGTAGTCAGGCGCCGGCCGGCGCACGCGTAATCGGGCGATACCGGAACACGCGTAGGTGCACACGCGTTAGTGGCGCAAAGCGTAGTTTGTTATGTGGTAGAGTAAAGGCGGCAAGCATCCATTGCTCCATAGTGCAAACCCTATAGTACAAGAAAACGGCATGATGAGACAACAACAAAAAGTCAATCATATAGCCAGGGTATACAGGATTACAGGGACCCCTTTGAAGGAATTGGGAGTAAGGCCGGCGCAAACCGTATAAGGCGCAAACCGTAGGCCTGCATTCAGGATAACATATTGTGTTAATAGTGACAGGGAAAATGATTTAATACGACAGTGCCTCAGTCCCATCGCGGACCCATCCACAATGCGGGCCACGGGCAGGGCGCGCTATATAAAAACATAGATAGGCCTATAAATAAACAAGGAACTGTTAGAGCAAAATATGCATGCAGAAATAGTACTACTGGAGAAATAATTTAAGGTCAATAGGCCGAAAAATAAAATAAACGGATGGCTAAAACACTGAACCGGGTGGGTACAAAGTGATCATGGTGAGAACCCGCCTCCCGCCAACTTTGAAAGACTTATCTGGATTATAAGGGTACACTGGGTACCTGGAGTATGGAATATTAAGGGTACCTGTGATAACTGGATTTTAAGGATGTATGGGGTAGGGCGGGGGCGTCCGCGAAGGGAGTTGTGAAATCTAGGCAGGCACGTGTGTATGAACACATGGGGGTGGGTAGGCCTGTCTGGATTATAAGGGTACACTGGGTACCTGGAGTATGGAATATTAAGGGTACCTGTGATAACTGGATTTTATGGATGTATGGGGTAGGGCCTACCAGAGTGGTTATTTCATGTCTTATTATGGGATATCTAATAATATTTAGCGTTGCTGGGTAGGCCTTATTAAGATCCCTGGATTATTAAGAGCGCAGTGGCTCCGATATTAGGATTAAGGGCACCTGAGTATCAAGGACCTCTTGCTATTGCACAATGGCCTATACGCTTTGATCATGTTGACGACTAACCGCACGCTATCTTCTATACCATGTATACACTATATGGGGTATGAGGTTGGTACTGCACATTTTGGGGGGTTTGTTTGTTTGTTTGTTTGTTTGTTTAAACCGTCGGTCCGTACGGACACACGCTTGGGTCCTGAAGGGACCAGGCTCAAGCAAAATGAAAATGCTCGGGCCAGGCTTAAAAAACCTATATAAGCATGATGGCTGAATGAAATGAAAGTTAGAAAAGATGGAAGAAAAGCCTGAGGTAAAAAGAGCCACTTCCAACAAATGGAGTAACTATAACATTGTTTCCCTCCTAAATGGGGTATTGAAATTGGGTCCGAGATTCAAAGATATCACAAAACTCAATTTCTGTGAACAAATTCTATTTCAAATGAAAAAAAATAATTCAGGGCTCTACAATTTTGAACTCATTATCTATGCCCATTTATCTACAAATCATGAAGGTATCTAATTTAGATAAAAATACTCATCTAGCGAGTGCCCGAGCGTAGCGAGGGTACGCCGCTAGTCTATAATATAATACGGAGTTGACGATTTTTGTCCTGACATGTTCTCCACTTTCCGCACCTTCGATTGACTTCAAACTTTCTGTGCGAGTGCGTATGGGTCCCACGACGAACCAGTTTATGTTTGATTTTTTAAATTTAGGTTAGATTTCGTGAAAATTGAGGTTTTTTGGCCCGTTGCTATGTTATTGATACGCGCCGCGTATACGCTGAGCACGCCATGGCGATGGTCGGCGCACAACTCGCGTAATCGGGCGATTGTCGGCGCGCGCGTATTCAGGCGATTGCCGGCGTACGCGTAGTCAGGCGCCAATTGCCGGCGCACGCGTAATCGGGCGATACCGGAACACGCGTAGGTGCACACGCGTTAGTGGCGCAAATCGTAGTTTGTTATGTGGTAAGAGTAAAGGCGGCAAGCATCCGGTGCTCCATATGCAGACCCTAATAGTACAAGAAAACGGCATGATGAGACACAAAAAAAGAAGTCAATCATACAGCCAGGGTATACAGGAACCCCTTTGAAGGAACTGGGAGCCGGCGCAAACCGTATAAGGCGCAAACCGTAGGCCTGCATACAAGATAACATGTGTTAATAATAGTGACAGGGAAAATGCGTTTATACGACAGTGCCTCAGTCCCATCGCGGATCCATCCACAATGCGGGCCACGGGCAGGGCGCGCTATATAAAAACATAGATAGGCCAGAAAACAGTGATATCATATTATACATGGGGGATAGGCCTATTATAAATAAACAAGGAACTGTTACTATGTTAGAGCAAAATATGCATGCAGAAATAGTCCTACTTGTGAAATAATTTAATCTCAATAAGCCGAAAAATAAAATAAACGGATGGCTAACACTGAACTGGGTGGGTACAAAGTGATCATGGTGAGAACCCGCCTCCCGCCAACTATGAAAGACCCACTATAAAACTAAATTTATTTAATACAGCGGCGGCGTGTTCTATGAGAGACTTGGCGGCAACTTAAGGGGGCAGGGCGTCCGCGAAGGGGGTTAAGAAATCTAAGCCTACACGTGTGTATGAAAACATGGGGTGGTAGGCCTGTCTGGATTATAAGGGTACACTGGGTACCTGGAGTATGGAATATTAAGGGTACCTGTGATAACTGGATTTTAAGGGGAAGGGCCTACCAGAGTGGTTATTTCATGTCTTATTATGGGATACCTATATAATAATATTTAGCGTTTCTGGGTAGGCCTTATTAAGATCCCTGGATTATTAAGGGCGCTGTGGCACCGATATTAGGATTAAGGGCACCTCAGTATCAAGGACCTCTTGCTATTTCACAATAGCCTATACGCTTTGATCATGTTGACCACTAACCGCACACTATCTTCTATACCATGTATACACTATAATGGGGTATGGGGTTGGTACTGCACATTTTGGGGGGTTTGTTTGTTTGATTGTTTGTTTAAACCGTCGGTCCGTACGGACACACGCTCGGGTCCTGAAGGGACCAGGCTCAAGCAAAATGCTCGGGCCAGGCCTAAAAAGCCTATAAGCATTCTGGCTGAATGAAATGAAAGTTAGAAAACATGGAAAAGATGGAAGAAAAGCCTGAAGTAAAAAGAGCCACTTCCAACAAACGGGGTAACTATAACATCATTGTTTCCATTCTAAATGGGGTATTTCCGAGATTCAAAGATATCACAAAACTCAGATTTCTGTGAACAAAGTCTATTTCAAATGAAAAATAAATAAATCAGGGATCTACAATTTTGAACTCATTGTCTATGCCCATTTTGCTACAAATCATGAAGATATCTAATTTAGATATAATACTCAGCTAGCGAGTGCCCGAGCGTAGCGAGGGTACGCCGCTAGTTATTATTATAATAGGCACTTATATAGCGCTCTTTAAAAAGCACAGCGCTTAAACAACGCCCCCGAAAACAATATACGGCAGACATAATACACAAAACATATACAATAATACAAAGTTACACATTTGGAAATAAATAGGTCTTTAGAAGACTCTTAAAAGTAGACACAGTCCTAGCTTCTCTGATATAAATTGGAAGCTTATTCCAGAGCTGAGGTCCGAAAACAGTGAGACAACAATCACAAGCTCTTTTGTGTGAACGAACGGGATTGAGCTTTGTTATGTCAGATGAAGAACGAAGTCTGTGCCTACTTCTAGTAGTATCAGGATGATTGTACAACGCGACAAGATTCTGAAGATAAGGCGGAGCAGTACCAGATATGCACTTATATACCTGCAACATGATTTTGAAATGTATTCTTTCTTTGAGTGGGAGCCAGTGTAAGGAACGCAACAGTTTGACAGAGCACCTGTCTCGTCCACATGCAAAGACTAGTCTGGCAGCTTTATTTTGGATACGTTGCAAACGTTTTCGATCAGCTTCACGAGCTCCGTACAAGAGGGAATTGGCATAATCAATGCGAGACAAGACAAGTGCTCTGACGGCATGATGGCACGCTTCCTGGCTAAGGAAGCGACGAATCCGCCATAAGTTACCAATGTGAAGTTCAAAGTCTTACAAAGCTTACTAACATGGGTAGACATATTTAGAGTGCCATCAAAAACAACGCCTAAGTTCCTAACACTGGCAGATGGTTTTATTGAAAGATTTCCCACATTTAATACAATATCTGGAAGTTTGGTGAGAGCTCTGTTTGTGGCAATTATGAAAAACTCAGTTTTATCCTGATTAAGCTGCAACTTGTTGTGTAACATCCAAGAGGTCAGATATGCAAGCAGACAGGTTATTGAGGACACGCTTACGACCACCAGGGATCTTAGGATCAAACTCGGCATAGAGCTGAATATCATCCCCATAGCAATGGAAACATATTTTGTAACGACGGATGATCTCACCAATAGGGGTGGTGTACATGATGAAACCCGGAGGGCCAATTATGGAACCCTGTGGCAAAGAGTATGTAAGCGTGTGCTCACTAGACATAGCGTTTTTAATTGCAACTCTGACATTACGCTGATTAAAATAAGATTTATACCAATAGAGAACAGAGGCATCGATACCAAAATGTGATTTAAGTCTATGCAACAAAATGGAATGATCAACTGTATCAAAGGCCGCTGACATGTCAAGCAACACCAAGAAAACAACTTTACCATGATCCACGAACTGGTTGATATCGTTCTTAACCTTCAGAAGGGCAGTTTCAGTACTATGAGACCGCTTGTATGAGGACTGGTAAACTTCGCCCAATTGTTGTTGTCAACATGTGTTGTCAGTTGATATGAAGCAGCCTTTTTGATTACTTTGGACATGAATTTCATGTTAATCGTAACAGATGGAAGGTCCCCGGTACGATCCCAGTTGGGAAGTGGCAATTTATTTGTTGATTTCTCTTCCAAAATTGTGATTCCAGTTAGGGGGTTAGGGTTATTATCAAATGGGTGAGTCTATGTGGCGGTGTTACATTTTCGGAATTATTTTTTTATTTGAAATAGACTTTGTTCACAGAAATCTGAATTTTGTGCTATCTTTGTATCCCGACCCAAATTTCAATACCCCATTTTTCTGGGAAGAAATGTTGTAGTTTACCCCAGACACCCCATGTGCCCGTATACATCCAGATTATCAAAAGTAAGGGAAGAGCAGATGTACCAGCTAGAAAATAGTGGGCGGTTACGCCGGTTAGTCATCAAAACATATAGGCTATTGTGAAATGTCCTTGATACTCCAGGTGCCCTTAAACGCCATCGCGTGTCCAGAGTATACAAGAGCGCATAGCAACAACGTAGCAACGGGCTAAAAAAAACCCAAAATTTCACTCAATCACTTTAACACTTGTCTTGCTTGTTATCCTGGAAGTAGGCCTACTGTATGCGCCTATGGCTTGCGTCTTGCTCCCAGTTCCTTGGGGTCTTATGGCTGTATGATTAACCTTTTTTCTTGTCTCATCGTACTTGCTCCCAGTCGTTGTCCTTTATCAAGGCGTCCTTATAAACTCCTCACAAAAAGTATCGAGACACTTACAAATTATCCAATAATTAACAGCCCAAAAGGGTATGGATTAATCGAAGCAAATAAACCCAGTGCATAATTTTGTTCTGCATATTTTGACACCTCGATTGTTGAGATACGATGTTGCGGAGCGGAGTTATTGTCATTTCAATGGTCGTAGGTCCAGTTTCAAAAGTGACAATCATCCCTATAGACAATAGACGCAGGTCTGTATTTATTGTTTTGAATTGAATGGTCATGTTTATGCTTACCCACACGTGTACAAAATGCAACATACACTCAGAAAATCAAGATAATGTGTTCCTTTCACACATAGATTTATTTTTTTCATTCAACTTCAACATGACTATCTTTATCTTCAGTACTTTGTGTGTCCACTATCATTGTCCACAACAGCGTGTGTAATGCATAAACATGATCATTCAAAACAGTAATGCAAACCAGCTTCTACAGAGACGATTGTCACTTTTGAAACTGCACCTACGTCCATTGAAATGACAATAATTCCGCTCCGCAACATCGGATCTCAACAATCGAGGTGTCAAAATACGCAGAACAAATTTATGCACTAGGTTAATTGGCTTTCATTAATCCATACCCTTTCGGGCCTCTAATTATTGGATCATGTGTAATTGTCTCAATACTTTTTGTAAGGAGTTTATATTCCGGATGTATGATTGACTTTCGTTCTTGTCTCATTCGTGCCCCAAAGTATTGTACGATTTGTATTGCAGGAGCAACAGACTGTCTGCTTTTACCCTACCCCATAAACTACAGCTTGCACCACTAAATGCGTGGATACCTTCCCGTCTGCGCCATTATGAGTGCGCCTGCAATCGCAGTCATGCACGGCTCGTGCGCCATGTTTTGTTCATACAAGAGCATGTAGCAACAATGTAGCAAACATTGCGTGCCTAGCGTATACGTGAGTGCGCAGCAACAGCGTAACAATGGGCTAACAAAACTAAATTTCACAAAATCAAATATAAACTGGTTCGTCATTGGACCCTCACAGGCTTACACAGCAAATTGGGAGTCAATCAAAGCTGTGGAGAAGGGAGAACATCTCAGGACAAAACTGAGCAATTCTGTATTATTATATAGACCAGCGGGTACCCTCGCTACGCTGTGGCCCTCGCTAGCTGAAGTATTATGATCTAAATCAGATTCCTGCATGATTTGTAGCAAACTGGGCATGGACATGAGTTCAACATTGTAGATCCATGAATTATTTGTTCATTTGAAATATAGACTTTGTTCACAGAAATCTGAGTTTTGTGCTATCTTTGAATCTCGGACTCAATTTCAATACCTCATTTTAGGGGAAACAATGTTGTAGTTCCCCCATTGACAGATACACCCAAAAAATGTTGTACCTACCCCATATAGTGTATAGAATATAGTGTGCGGATAGTCAAAGCGTATAGGCTATTGTGAAATTCTGAAATAGCAAAAGTTTATGTCCTTGATACTCCAGATGCCTTTAACACTAATATCAGTAATACGGTGCCCGTAATAATCCGGGGATCTTAATAAGGCATACCCAGATACGCTAAATATTATTATAGGTATCCCATAATGAGACACAAAATAACCACTCAGGTAGGTGTCTTTGATCAGGTAGGCCCTACCCCATACATATCCTTAAAATCCAGTTATCACAGATGCCTTGATATTCCATACCACCATACTCTGTATCCTGTGTGCCCTTAATAATCAAGACAGGCATACCCCCATGTGTTTATACACATGTACTATGTAGGCATAGGATTTGAGTTTTATAGTGGATATTAGTCAGTGAGGCAGCAGAAGAGGGGGGGGGGGGGGGGGGGGGGTCATGGGGTTGTGACCCCTATCGTGATCCCCCCCCCCCCCCCCCCACCCTAAAATTTGACAAGTCTCCCATGGAACACGTGTAATAAATAGGTCCCCAACGGCACTGGTTTTATGTAGTGGGGTCTTAAAGGTATATTAATTATGTGATCTTTTCCAGGGGACACCCTTGGAAGCAGATTTTATTGCAGATTTAAATGTCTGTAATATATTCCAAGTTACAGAGTGTTACAATTCCTATTTACCTCAAAATCATGGTTTAAGAGTGAATTTAGAGTAAAAATAAGTTGTCGGTGCAGACTCCGACAGTTAATTTTCCAGTTGGTGACCTAGATTATTGAACCCTGGATGTTTTGCCTAGTTGAGTTACACTATACAGGCTGTCCCATAATGATTAGTACCCATCGATGCCCAAAGTTCAATAATTTTTGTCATCATCAAAATCGATGGGATTAGGTCCGTTGTTTTTACATCATATTTGTCATACTGTATTATTTTATTAGAATTTTAGATCATGAATATCAAATTTATCAACCTCAAGATACACTCCATTATGTAAAACATGGTGATTTCACCTTTTTGACAAAGTGCTAAAAAAATGTGTGTGCTATTACAGCTTGTTTGAAAGAAACTTGTATATTCTCATAATCTCTTGTCTACTCAATATAATCTTGTGTGTCTTTCTGTTGTAACTGTTATTAGTTATGGGTGTTCAAATCATTAATAATTCTTTTCCTTAATTAAATTTAACGGGTAAAAGAAGTTTGTCACACTTGAGTGACCCCATGCATTGTTTTATTTGACAAGTGTTTAGGGACTTCTAAATGACTCGTGGTATTTGGTGAATCACCAGTGGCTTAGATTTCATTTTCACATTGGAGAATGGATTTCGTGAGGTTAAACACTAAGGGACTATATCATTTTTAGCATGTTTGTAGGAAATTGCACCCCCAATATGAAAAAGAAGTCTAAGCCACTGCTAATTACCCATGATCACGTCTTTACCTGTTTAAATGTCCCTCAAGTTTAGCCTCAAAACTAGCTCATTATAGAAACAGAGCTTGGGGTCGCTCATGCGTGACGATCCATTTTTACTCTTCAAATTGAATCAAAATGAAGAAGTATTAATGGTTTGAACAACAATATGATACAACACCAGTTTAAACTAGAAAGGAACCACAGATATTAGCAGACAAGAGATTGAGAGAATGTTAGTTTCTTTCAAACAAGCTGTTTAAAACACATTTTTTTTGCCCTTTGCCAAAAAGGTGAAATCACCATGTCTTACACAATGGAGTGTAACTTCATTAAAATAAGTCCGATATTCATGATCTAAAATTCTAATAAAAGGGTACAGTATAGCAAATATGGTAAAAAAACAACGGATCTAATCTCATTGATTTTGATGATGAAACAAATTATTGAACTTTGAGCATCGATGGGTACTAATCATTTTGGGACAGCCTGTACAATGGAACAAAAAAAGTGGGTTCTTCTTATTATCACAAATACTTGTTAAAGGGACACGAAGTAGTGTTGATGATTTTTTTTTTAAATTAATTTACTTCAGAATTCAAGATGAACATTAAAAATTACCATTTATTGTTGTTTCTACTCACATAAACACAGCAAAACTTGATTAAAACAATACCATCATAAGTTTGTACCTTTCCTTAAAAACGCTCTCTATGTAAATATGGTTCGCGTGATTTATCACGCGTGCTGCAGGGGGACACTGTTTGACGTAAAATACTGGTTACGGCTCAACCAGCATTTTTGAAGTGATGTTTTGTTGTACAAAGAGGGCTGATTTTTCTTTATCCTTATAGGTGTAAGTTCATACATGTAATACAATTGTAAACAAAATACAAATCCCAGTTTTTATCATAATTGAGGGCGCAGTCTCTAACACATCTCTTCATGCCCCTTAAGTTGTTGTTTGTATTGTAGTTGAAATCAGTGTGGACTATAGAGGGATTCCTTCTGTAAGGGGTACGAATACGAAGGGTAAGAGCATGGCTATTGATCATGTTACACTACGTTCTATTCAATTCTAAGGCACTATAGTCAGTGACTGGTCACACTGTCAATGGTCATACCTTAGCTCCTCCTATATTACATATTGTGATACCAAAACTCTAAGTCTAGAGCTCAGTTGCATCCAGCTTCTCAACGAGACAACACCGCCTCTTTATACTGGACTCATAACAGAGTGTCAAGTTTTGGCATCATTCAGTAGTATGATATATATTACTAATAGTGTGGGTCGGACCTATGTTAGGTACCGTTTGCCTATCCAATAAAGCCGAAATAACTAAGTAGCTGAAAAGTCTTAAGGTGTTTAATTGAGTTGAAACGAACCCTACATTCTGTGTAGCTCCTATATGATGTTGGGCATTAGAACCCCTGCCATCATACAGAGTTCTCACACTTCAACTAAGTGTGATTGCGGTATGAACTATAGGTGGCTCCAGTGGCGTATCTGGGGTCTTTTCCAGGGGGAGCAAAGGATATTTTTTCCCGGTGAACACCAGTTTGACCCTATTAAGTAAAAAAATTGTGCAGCTGGATTGTTTATTCCCGCGAATGACGTTCTATTAAGTAAAAAAATTGTGCAGCTGGATTGTTTATTCCCGCGAATGACGTTGCATCCTAAAGTTGATGCGCCCGCAGCGCGCGAAATTTTAACAACATATATCTACACGAATCTGGCCATTATTAAGGTACAATTTTCTTTCAAACCGGCTTATTCCTGGACAAAGAGAAAATTTGCCATTTTTATACTAAATTGCCCATCATCAAACCGGGCAAGGGGCAAAGTTGTCATTTAGACGGGAAGTAAATCCCTTAAATTTTCTCTTTCCTTTTCCCTTTTATCTTCCTCTTCTCCCTTTCCTTTCTTTTCCTTTCCCATTTCCTTCTCTCTTTCTCCCCCTCTCTTTCCTTTCTTTCCCTTTCCTTCCCCTTTTTCCTTTCTTTTCCCTTTTCTCTTCCTCTCTTTCCTCTCTTCTTCCCTTCCCTTCTCTTCAATTTTTTTAGCCCGGTAGTTTGAGCTGGCCTTCCCGGTCAAAGCCATCTGGGGGGCACTCTGCCCCTCTGACCCCCCAGGGAGATACACTACTGGGTGGCTCCCGTCAGTCAGTGCTATATCATGTGACCGACAGTAAAGTCATATGGTTTTTGTGTATAAAAATGAGTGCTGCCTGTTAATCGTGACCAGTAGGGCTGAGCTACCGCTCAAGGTAGATCGTGCCAGATGGAGCTGGTGTAATAATGAATAAGTCACTTTGTGCTAGAAAGTGCTCTCTTGCTTCCACACATTGCGTCTGCCTCATGATCATTCGACGCTTGCTATCACAGAGGGAAGAACGGAGTCATTCGGATTGCGGAGTTGCAGGGAGGACGTTACCCTTTTCGCCACAGTATGTATGCACACAAACAAAATAGGTAATTCATTGTAAATAAATTGTGTTTCCTATTTGTTTTCCTTTGCGATTCCATTCTCAGTTTGTTTTCAAAAACAGGCAATTAAAATATCATCTCTGGTTCCCCGTAATAAATATACAAATTTGCAAGTGAAACAACACAACTATTATCTTTGAATTTACTCTAATTTACTTACTTTTGCCATTTTGTCAATTTAATATCAAACAGCCTCTGATGTTTTTTAGCTTCTGCCTCCTCCTGCTCTTCCACCATCTCCGCCAGCTCACTCCAGGCTCTTCCTCGTGATCTTGGATTGGAACCATCACTATTGATTAAAAGTATTAAAAGGAATCCATATGCATATTCATTAGAAATCAAACTATTCAACTCTTCCTCGATCACCCACAAGCTCACTCCAGGCTCTTTCTTGTGATTGGAAACATCACATTAATTGAACATCCATATCAGTCATTACATATTCATTAATAAGTAACCAATCAACTCAAATCTTCCTCCATCACTGCTAGCTCACTCCAGACTCTTCCTCGGGATTGCGGATTGAAACCATAAAAGTTTATAGAAATTCTCAGCCATTACATATTCATTAGTAATCTAAATCGTAATAATGATGAGTTAATGAATGTAGCTCAATCCAGGCTCTTAATTTCCATGTAGTCTTGGATTTGAAACATTGCTACAAGTACCGGTATAAATTAGTAGAAATTCTATTGCATATTTCTTTCGCATATGATATATCTTCATCTTATTTTTTATCTGGATTTCGACTGATACATGAACGGTATGTACAAGGTTTGAAAGAATCTGGCACACTATACTCTGTTTGGCCATCTCGAGACAGTGACGTAACTGAACAGGCGCAGCTTTTACGCACGCGTGTGTATCTTCCGCCTTTCAACGCTCGTGTTTGTACGCCAGCGCCGCGAGTATGCGCGTGCGTTATGTGATGCAATTAGTAGAATACGCGGTTACGTCACTGTCTCGAGATGGCCAAACAGAGTATAGCACACATAAAATATTGTCCAAAAAAGGTAGGTAATGGTAGCTGATCCATATTTTCTCTCTATCTGTAAGCAATTGGGCCATACTCATTACCGCCAGACCCTAGAATTGTTTACCAACTACAGCAGATCAACATCCCGCCCTCTTGCAATGAAACGAAATGACACGTACCAGCCCGCAAAATCCAAACGAGGGATGCGCAATCACATAGAAGCCAGCGACACATACGCAAGCAACGGGACAAAGGCCCGTAAGGATGCAAGACAGAACTGAATCATTTCAAGGGCTCGCAGTAAAATCAAATTTTGCTTAATTGCATTTCAGAAATCTGTGATTCTTTTAGTAATGTTGTGGGGGAGGGGTCGCTACACCTCCACAGAATGTACCAGGCATTCTATAATATCAGAGTAGTGACTCCTAATACTGCACATATTTAAAAAACAGGTCTAATAAATAGCACCATCCCTCAGTACCCCAACAAGTTAATCTTATGTCATGTTCACATGAGCAGTGGTTTGTCAACAGCATTCTGAAAATATGCACAGAATTTATGTACATGTTTGTTGACTTGCATCAAGTCTGTCAGACACAAACAATGACTTGGTACTACTGGACTAGATTGGGGGTCCTGCGTTAGACTGGATCCTCGACATGTCTTCCCTATTTTATACACGGCCCCTGCAAGGGTGCTCAAAAATGCAGTTCCAAAAGTGTGCGCTGATAAACTCGTGAATAAACATGAGCTTATTCACGCACCAGTGCGCCGGTAGTTTTATGCGGCGTTGTATACCACGTGGCGCGGTAGGGCGCATGATTTGCATCCCCGTGGCGCAGCGTGACGATCGTTCGATGCACTCACTGCCTTTGAATTGGACCGATCGGATGCTATTTCTGTTGTTGCTGTGTTCAAATGCGCATGATCGGTATTGGTATAAATATTCATATATGCTTAATATTCGTGGAATTCCACGAGTAAATGCACACTTTTTGGACGTACTATTTTCCCAGTCCCTATATGTGACCAGTCGCGTCAAAAAGGACATGTTGTCGGCAAACACAGGTTTGAAATAGAAGCCAATAAAGTTGGTGAAATATACAGAAAATAATAGTAAAAAATACGGTTCTTGAACTTATATATCTTGACGTGATTCTGAAGTCTAATTTCCTTCAACAAGGTATCATTTTAAAGCTTAGAATGTGCTCTTTCAGCTGATATGTATAACTCAAATTGGTGTCTTGCCTCCAACATGTCCATTTTGATGCGACAGGTCACATATATGGTCCACCATTTTTAAAGATGGCGGCCATATATATAGAGGGACGCAGAGACCCAGTCTAGGTGTTGTGGAAATCATGACACTTCCAGTCATTTCTAATTTAACTACCAATGCGCAAGTCCGCCCGACAACAAAACCAAAGCATCCAATCGGTCCAATTCGAACTGAAGTGTGGCTAACTATTGTCACACAGCGCCATGGGAGGTAAATCACACGCCCTATCGCGCCACAAGTTAATTAATGTACCTATAATCAGCGCACGCACAGTTTTGGATTTTTTTTCAGTCTTCACATTTGAGCACCCTTACTTTGAAAATTGTGAAGACACAAAGGATTCAGTCTTCTACTGGACCAGGGACCGCACCTAAGTGAGGAACAACATTATGTCTCACGTGCCGCAAATATCATGTCAGTCGCACTAAAAAATAGTAATAAAATCCTGCTCATATCAAATGGGAGAGGAAATTCAAATCGCAAAACAATTAGAGCCTCCTATATGGGCATATGGGCGCAAGTATGCGCAATGTAACTCTTGAAATGAGGGCGCTATCTTGACAACACCTATGATTAACGGCACTCAAGGCCTTATAAGGTCATTGAGGCACGTGATGGGACTCACAAAATGGGGGTGCTAGCACACTAGAAGTATTAGGACACTTGGTTTTGGTGTCAAAATCATCCCATATATGAAATTTGGAGTGTACTATTTCACTACGAGTTGAACACAAATGTGTTGCTGAATATCTTCTCATTAATAAATTCATGTTTCCTACAACATCTGCTTATAATTCCATGGACTTGTAGCTCCCCATACAAATTTCTCATTGGAAATAGCTTGTGAATAATTAATTTGATTTTATTACATTTGGGTCCTACTACCCTGGATACCCCAATAAGCCTCAATTTAATAGCTTATTTCCATTGAGGTCCGTAAGACAAGCCCGTTGGAAATGGGGGTGCTTGGGGTGCTGCAGCAACCCCATGTTTTTATAAGGGCTGCTATGCCCCCCCCCCCCCCCCCCCCCCCCCCCCCCCACCTTACGATTTTTGAAAAAATATAAAGTGTGTGTCCAATAATACGTTCAAGAGCTGGAGCTTGGAGGGAATTATATTATAAAAAGGGTATTGCACTACACAATGATATGACCAAGTAGAAATCGCACCTGTACTGCAAAGTTAGTTTCAACTGTTTAATTATTCACGAATAACAAGATGGCTTCAGGAACGTTTTCTGGACCATTTTAGCTAAAAAAAAAAAAAAATTGTGGGCTTCGCCCGTATTACTTTAAATGTTTTATCATTCAAGCATAACAAGATGGAACGTTTTCTGGACCATTTTAATTAAAAAATTTGACATTTTTGCCTGCTTCGCGCATATTAGTTTCAATGTTTAATTATTCAAGCATAACAAGAAAGGCTTCTGGACCATTTTAGTTTAAAAACTGGACATTTTTGTGCACTTTGCACATATTAGTTTCAATGTTTAATTATTCAAGCATAACAAGATGGCTTCAACGTTTTCTGGACCATTTTAGTCAGGGTTCGCAGGTTTTTGCCACAGGCGGTATAAACCATGGTTTAAACCGCGGTTTTAACAGTCTGGCAAAAATACCTTTTTGCCACATAACCCTAACCCCCGAGGCACCTTTTCCAAAGAAATCTTTTTCGCGGCCAAATAGCGAGGGGAAAAGTGCCCCCATGTGTTTTCTGATGTATTATTAATATATTACTAGCTGTGTATGGCATTTTCCTAGTTTTTGCTAGTTGTTACCACTTTTGGCAGCAAAAACTGGCAAAAATAGGTTTCTTACTCTTTCTGCTGGCAAAAATGGCAAAAAACAGTTTTTGCCGGAACAGAACCCTGATTTTAGTCTGGACATTTTTGCACCCTTCGCGCATATTATTTTATAATGTTTGATTATTCAAGCATAACAAAATGTCTTCAAGAATGTTTTCTGGACTATTGTCATTAGTCTTTAATCTCTCATACATTTACTTTCATTTTGACAGTGCCAAAGTTCTATAGTACGACGCATGTAAATTTACCATTTGATAGTCCGAATCAGATATAAGGTTCTTTAATCTGAAAAAGGGTTCTTTAAAGGGGCATTGAGAGATTGATATACTAAATGAGCAAATAACGTAAAGATAATTATCATCATATCGAAACTAAGAAAATCATGAAATTTTATATGATAAACGGTGAATGTTGGTAAACTGTTTCAGAGGGTAGTTAGTATATGCCTAAGTATTACTTTGATGCAAAAAAACTGATTTCCAGGATAATTGAGGGCGCACTCCCATACGTATCTCTCAATGACCCTTTAAATAAAGGCAAGATTTCCCAGACATAACAATCAAAATGATTATATTATAATCCATTTTGTCGGTTTTCATTGGAAGGCCTTTGATATTTATCAGTTTTTAAAAATGGAGAATTAATTTTACACTTGAATAATGTGGACACAGGTTTCCCTGGTCCGCGAGGGTCATTTCCTCGAAGCATTGCACCGGCACTTTGTTGTTATAACATTTTGTAGCAAAATTCAGTTTTTTAACTAAGATGGTCCCGAAGAATATTCCTGAAGCCATCTTGATTGAATAATGAAACATTGAACCTTAAAATAAAATCCAGTATGACATTATTTTTTTAGAGCAGTAGTCCCCATATGATGAAAATTATGGGGGATGTGACCCCATAACATAAACATGCAAAAAAACAATTACAAAAACAACAACACATTTCTAAAAAAAAACAAAAAACTTACTTTTCAATGACAACATATCCATCCACACGGGCATCCACAGTGACCGTCTTATCAGCGTGGCCGTTTGTCTCACTGTACAAGTTGTCATATTCATTATGGTGAGTTTGTAGCAGTTGAGTTGTCTCTGACGTGGCATCCGTCACAAGTTCAGTTTCCTCAGGAATCAAGGGCATCTCTGGTATTTGTGACGGCCGTTTCGATCTCGGGATATGATCGGATTCCATTATGTATGTGGTTTGGTTAAGAAGATGCAGCTGCGAAAGATTAACAGGTTATAGTTCTTCTGTTTTAAAATACAAGATAGAAAACATGTGTGACTGGTCACATTAAAAAGGACACTGTTTTTATAGGCTTACATACAGTTTTAGATACAGGACAATAAAGTTGATGACTTTATAGAGAAAATTATGAGAACATTTATCCTTCTTGAAATCATATAAATTTTAACCAATTTGACATTTAATAAAAATACATTAGCAGTTGTATTTCTGGCAACAGTGGAAACAGTCATCCTATGAGGAAATAACAGGAAGTGTGATAAAGTTATTCCAGTGAAATTGGTTAACAATTAGCTCCAAAAACATTAAAAACCCGCTCGAATTTGACTCAAAAATGCCACTAGAATTGCATGATATTAATGTGCGTTGTGCGTACTACCGCATAATCATACCATGGTAACACGTCATGTGCATGATTTTGCAAAGGCTCACTGTCGCGGAACTTTACGCACTCCTACATATGCATGACATGGCGCATTAAGCCACACGGGAAATGGTTATAGGTCTATTAGGGGTATGTGGTGTCATGTCAGGTGAGGGTACATTAAAACCACTGGAAATTGTTTATGATAGGCCTAGGGTTATATAGTGATGTGGTATAGCGTTTTGTTTCTTTACTTTCTTTTGGGGGTGGGGTGAGGGTAGGGGGTTAATGAACTAAGTTGGCATGTGCCAAACGATCCGGTTAGGGTTAGGGTTAGCCAAACAATCCACAGGACTGATGATTAATGAAGTAATGTGGTTTGAGAGGTATAGGGATTAATAAAGTAGCCACAGGAAATGGTTAAATCATAACCCTCCTATATAGGAGGGTTATGATTAAAGTGATGTGTTAGTATATAAGTACTGTTGGGTGGGGGTTAATAAATCAACCTGGTTTGTGTGGATTGGGGGTGGGGGTTGTAAGGGGTTTATGTGGTTTCAGAGGTAAAGTCAAAAGTTATATGAACAGCAGTAAGAGTGCTCAATACACCAAGTGTAGAGCATGATATAACGGCAAGACGGAGCTTATCAAAAAAGATCTCTATATTATCTTCAAGACACACGGTCTAAGAATCACCATCGGGGCGAACAAAAAAGTTGTAAACTTCCTTGACGTAACCCTCGGCCTAAACAGCGGGAAGAATATTCCCTGCAATAAACCAAACAACATACCACTATACGTCCACCAAGAGTCTACCACCCACCTGCTATTATTTGGAATATCTTGAATTCCATCAACAAACGCATCTCCGAGATCTCTTCTGACCAAGAGTCCTTTGATCGCGCAAAACCATACCAAGAATCTATCAACAAGAGCGGCTATGATTACAAACTGAAATTCTCTTCCCCGAAACCATCTGAACCAGGGACACAGAGACGCAAGCGCTAACGAAACATCATCTGGTATAACCCGCCTTTCAGCAAGAATGTTACTACAAACATTATAGATGAAGAATTCCACATTGATCACGTTCTACACAAAATATTCAACAGAAACACTATTAAAATCAGGGGGGGTCAGTGAACATACCAAGCGGGTACACATCCTCGTTAAAAAAAAACGTCGAAAAGGGTCCAGATTTCAACACACGACGTCGAAAAGGGTCCCGATTTCAACACACGACATCGTCAACGTCTTTCTAAAAAAGGGGTACTTTTTAGGGGGCATCGCACTTTAGGGTGTCCATTACAGCATCGAGGTATTGACGTTTAGGAGTACTAATTGTTGTATGTGTGACTTTTCAATTAACATGCAAAATGTTGAAAAAAATCTTCAATATTTCCCTACTTTAATTGTATATCCTCAGTATATCAAAAAAGTTGCTGATTTTTCAAGCCTTTAGGGTGCATTATTGAGTGTTGGTAACGCCGTTTAGGGTAGGGTTTGTAGTTACGCCATTTAGGGGTATGAAAATAGTGTTCTGGTTTCTGCCATTTAGGGTCCATTTCAGAGGACGCGCATGTGTACCCTTTAGGGTAGGGTTTGTAGTTACGCCATTTAGGGGTATGAAAATAGTGTTCTGGTTTCTGCCATTTAGGGTCCATTTCAGAGGACGCGCATGTGTACCCGCTTGGTATGTTCACTGACCTCCCCCCCCCCCCCCCCGGACAGCTGCATGACTAATATTAAACAATCCATCGACTGACACAACAAGAAAATCTTGTCTCCTCAAGCTGAACAACCTGAGCCTAAAGAATGCAATTGCCAGAAACCTGATGAATGCCCAATGATGAATGCCCAATGTCGGGACACTGTCTTTCCACCAAAACTGTACATTTCATGTGAATATTTGAAGCAGATCAACCCTTCGAATTGTTTACTATATGAAAGATCAATGCTTCAAATTGAAGTCTGTGTTGGCAAATTGATATTGAAATGCTTTAAACGGTATCACGACCAGGGTTTTGAATTGCATATCACACAATAATGATCATTTTTAAATCACGAATTAAATCATTCTATACAGTCATAAATTTACAATATTTGATAGAATGATGGCAGAAAATAATAAATCAAACAACTTTATACCCATCGACATATTTTCAATTTTTTACTTTAAAAAGTTTGGGTCATGAGGTAACACAGAAAAAACTAGAAACTAGAGAGGGCTAAAACTCTCACATCTGTGCAGTGAAGCATGGTTTTAAACAACAGCATCATCATCATCATCCTTCGGCTGCAGAGCAGGCGACCACAAGACCACAAGTTTCTTCCATGCACGACGGTCTTGAGCAAGAGTGACAATCTGTCGATCTTCAATCATGCCTTCATTGTCCCTAGTAAGCGTTGTATATAATATGTAAGATGTGGTGTGCAGGGACGACTAGCTGGTCTCCTTCGGCCATGTGTTGGTGCGTAGGTGGCATACTTTTTAGCAGGCTCTTCGTTAGGGAGACGGAGTATATGGCCAAGGAATCTCAGCTGGCGGCGCTTTACACGGTGGATAAGAGGCTCTGTCTTGGTCATGTCATAAATTGTGGTGTTTGGGACATGATCCATGCGCTTGATGTTTAGCAATATCCTGTAGCAAGAGGTAGCGAAGGCATTTATTTTGCATTCCATATCTTGGGATATCACCCAGGATTCCCATCCATACAGTAAGATAGTCACACAGGTGGTATTGAATAATTTCATCTTTGTTGTGATACCTATTTGAGGGCTCCTCCAGAGGCATTCTAACTTCCAGAAAGCGCACCATGTAATGCCTTGCGTCTTTTAAGATCGCTTGCACCCGATGACATCATAGAGCCAAGATACCTGAAATCTGTCACAATGTTTAAGGTATCCCCATAGACCTGAAGTGTTGGGTGAGGATTGCAGTTGCCAGTCATGTACTCTGTTTTAGATACGCTAATGTATAGGTCAAGGTCTTTTGCTGCTGCAGCAGTTTCTGTCAGCTGCGTCTGGGCTCGTGGAATTGTTGTCTCGAGTAAGGCAATGTCATCAGCAAAGTCCAAGTCGTGAGAACAATGGCAGGATGACGCCTCAAACGATGTGGATGTGTCACAACTCCTGAGTCAAGATCAGATGTGGCCTTCTTCAAAAGGTAGTCTACCAATATCACAAATAGGAATGGAGCCAGAACATCACCCTGTAGCACTTGTTGTACAGTACACCTATAGCGTCGACTAAAGCTTTTGGGATTCCGTAATGTCGCTGTACTGCAAACATAACTTTCCTGTTTATGGAGTCAAAGGCTTTCTTGAAGTCTATATGAATGTGACTGTGAGAGGTAGCTGCTAGTCTTTAAACCCTTCCATGATTCTCCTCAGGATGTGGATTTGCTGAGCACAGCTTCTGCCAAGGGCGAAAGCCAGCCTGGTTTTTCCTCAAGATGGGATCGACAGGATCTTTAATTCTGTTGAGCAGGATCTTGTTGTAAACTTTAGCTGCAATTGACAGAAGAGATATTCCTCTATAGTTAGTCATAAGAGAGAGGTCCCCTTTCTTAGGTAGAGGAACAATAACACTGGTGGTCCACTGGTTGGGTGGTTTCAGGGTGGTGTACCACTGGTTGGGTGGTTTCAGGGTGGTGTAAACTTCCATGCAGAACCCATGGACAACTTGTACCAATATGTCACCACCATCTTGGAGTGCTTCTGATGTGATTGCACAGTCAAGACCTGCAGCCTTCTTGGGCTTCATTTGATTAATGGCTTCCTGTGTTTCCTCAAGTGTGGGAGGATCAACAACAGCAGTTGCCCTTCTACTTATACCATACTCACAAGTTCACACTGTGTCAGCTAGGGGCTTTTATAGTCAATGGTATTTTAGCTTGGTCATACCTGTGTAATATGAGACGTGGAATTCAGCTGACCCAATTATACCTCACCACTATTGCAGCATAGTTTGCATGGTCCACTATCAATAAACTCCAGTTTCCATGCAATTAAAGATCCACTATCAATCAAATCCAGTTTTCACGGTATTATAAAGATTAACAGGACAAGATACAGGAAAATGATAATGAAAACGAATCAATGATCACAATGCAGGAATTTATATGTGCTCTATTAATGATGCAATATGCAATATAACTTCCTTTTTATTTCCACCAATAAACCAAACCTATCCAATGTTGCTACAAGCTTGCTAGACCAGTGTATAGCTTAGCCTAATCGTACATAATAATGCTAATATGTTTTATCATGCTCGGATGCCTTCGCTTCAATTGTTCCAAGTTCAATATTTTTAGGGTGAATAAATTTAGGGCATCTTTGAAATCGCGTAATCGGGCACCTAATGAGAAAATTGATGTCTATGTGGCAGAATTACGCCAGCTAGTAAGGCAGGCTTTTCCTACATATAATGTAGTCCAACGGGATTGTGAAATCTTACGCAGATTGATTGCGAGTTTGGGCGCTGTCGAAATACGCGCGCTGCATAAATTGAATATCAATATGGTTCAGGGAGTAGTGGAAATGGTTAATTACATGGAGCGGGCTCAAGGGCCAATCCCTCCTAAATATCACGCGCGAAACGTGATGTCCCCCTTCCAAATTGCACGAGCGCACGTAGCTAGACAGCCGGCGAGGTTGCAAGTTTCTGAGAATAGGGGCCATGATAGTCGCTGTGATTTTGGATTGGATGAGCCTAATGATTCCCTATCTCCATTGTTCATTGATTCAAATTGCTCCCCTGTAACTGATATTGATTCCAACCCTCCTAATCAGGCGACATCTCACACCCCTGCATCAGATATTGTTTTGACTAAAGATGAATCCCCTATCCACCTAAAATTGCAGTTCCATGAATTTAAGTATTCTACACTTGTTTCGACAATGAATATAAAATCTTCCCCCACCGTACCTATAATTGACACGACACTAGGGGAATTACGTCCCACTCATCCGGGAAACATAGTGGTTCCCCCACACCCGACGAGACCACCAGACAGGGCTGGTTAGATCGTCGCCTCAGAAAAAAGAAAATTGGTGACAAAAAGTTGCTATATAAGTCAGTCATGTTGAATGATTATGAATGATGTTTACATTTTGATGTAAATTAGATTAATAATAATACCTACATGATGGATTTGAATTATTGAGGTTCTTATAATATTATGGTTATATCGGAATTTTGAATATTGTGTGATGAGCAGTTTTGTTAACCCGACCGGTCGCATGTCTTTGCCATCATAACAAGTATTCACAATTCTGTATATTTCTAAATTATTGATACAAAGTTTTGATGTTATTCAAGGCTTAAAGGTTACCAATTAGGCACAGGAATTGTCCAATAGGTATATATACGCATAATACATCACTATACATCTGACATAGATAGTACTGTATTTCAATACATGGCTTAATTATTGATAAAAAGGTGTGTCTAAGTACTTTCGTAATTATTGAAGTACTATTCATACAGTTCGGCTAGACTTTACGTTTTACTTAACGTTTCTGGCAATGTTTAATTAATTAACAAACGTTTATGATTTCGTAAAAGGTTTTATCTTATTCCTTATCAAAATTTAGGTTTGTGTTAATGTAAGTGTTTTCAATTTTGTCGCAATTATCCTGATCAAATAGTTGTTAAAGAATTGAGAATTACGAGAAATTGGGAATTATAATTTTTGTATAGTTATTCTTGAAGCGAATATAAATTTTGTTTAGGTTTTATTTTGTTTTATAAAATTCGTGTTTTAGCCATGTACACATAATACAATTTCGACAAGTTATAAGCCCAATTTGAGTTCAGATAGGATGGTAGTTTATAGTAAAGAACGCCATGCGACTGAGCAAATCACATATCTACCAGTCCATGTTGGATTTTGAAGAGCATGGTAGTCTTCTTCAACTTTCTGCGGACTTCAAAAGGTTGCCATTTCAGATATTATTAACAACTACTTACATGGCTGCATGCATAATTATGCAGTGTGAACATGAAATCTTTAGTAGTTCCTGTTTGTCCATTCGATGTCCCCAAGACAAATCATTACAGTAGGTCTCATATGTTCTTTGCAGGTTTTCATTTAATGATTTTATCACATATTAATATCAACAGGTTTATACATGATGTCATGAAAGGGTCCTTTATATTACCCTTTGAGGTTTTAGTTTGTCACGTTACCAGACACCACATTGCATAAACTCCACTACAGGGAAGATTTCTTGTCAGTCCCAGCATGCTTAGCATGGTGAATTGTCCCTAAAGGACTTTTCCACTGAATATAAGCAGTGTCAAACATGTGCTGAAATAATTACCTCCTAAAGGGCATCTGACATCTAGACTTGCTTTAAGTCTCTCTTGTTAGTCATTTCCATCTTTTGCTATTAATATAAGGTTCAATACCTAGTATGCCAGTCATAACACTTTACTTCAGACACGGATATAGGCAAAAACAAAAACCGATGTTGTGATAAATTGGGGCCCTTTGGGAATAAGTTTGGCGTGAGGGTAGCATTTTATAATTAAAATGAAAGATAATCTCTTGTACTTTGCTCAGGATATTGCAAAATAATGATTTTCGATTGTACCGGAAATTTATAACGTGGATGAACACACATGCTCGAAGGCGGTCAGAAGGCAAGCGTCCTGGCTGAAAATAGGGGTGGCGCTGTTTAAATGATCATATCGTAAAATCTAATTGGAAGGCGTATCTGTTCTTGACGATTTTATGAAATTGTAATGTTTATTTGTTAGAATAAAGCATTCAAGACATTCCAAAAAGAGTTACTAAGGACCCAAAATCGTGACTCTTTAAGCTCTATTTTAAACGTAGGCTATCTGACATCCACCTTCTAATACATGGTACAGATAGGCATACATTTGTAAAAGAAGTTGAATTCCAACGAAAACATATATACCTGTGATTTTAATAAATATAGGGTCTTAAGAAAATCATAAGAGGATTGCATGGATTGAAATAACATCAATTGTACTACTTGCAGCAGGATTTTCTTAAAGACCCTTGTTTAACAATGTTATGGTCTTTTCATTGGACTGTAAAGTCAATGGGAACCAGTGGACACTTGTGACAGAAATCACTGATCATGTGACCAAAGTGAAGCATGCTGGTGTTGTTCAAGAATATTACAGCCAGTAGGGGAGATCTTTCATACACATGCAGTGGTTCAGTTAGTAACCAGACACTTACGAACGACACATACTAGGGCCTACATGTACCGATGTTGGTGTGCAGGGAATAACAGAATTATGCCCAATGTTATGATTTTGTTGTGTAAAACCATCTACCCACTCTGATATCTGACAAATTGACATATAGTTGTGTACAACATGGATAAATGGATATGTATTTCAAATTAAAAGCTTTGATAAATAACTAATATTTTAAAGATAATAGTATGCATTAAAATAATGTTTGTTTGACTCTAGACACCAGAAAGAAACCTTCAGTGGCGGCTCATGGGTGTTTGAAGCTGCGGGGCTAAACGGCGCGCTAGCGCGAACAGGGGGGAGTCTTTGGGGGAATGTGCCACCCTCTGCATTAGACATTTTTTGAAATTGAGGGTTAAAATGGAGCAATTTGGTGCTCATTTTTACTATTATAATGAGTACATAATACAAATTATTATATCCCTGAGAAGTCAGGATTTTACGAAATGAGCCTCAAGTTGTGCAATTTTTGTCTATAATATATGCGTAAGCTACATGTTGGCCAATATTTGTATAGAAGTCATTTTTTAAAAAACATTAATAATTGACAATGTTATCACCTTAAATAACAAAGTATAAATATTTTACAGTGTGATAGATGAATAACTTGGGAAACATATGTAGCCTCCTCTTAAATTTGAGACTATAGAATAGCCCCCTCAGGAGTCACCCATGGTCACTACTGACCCACTGCTGACCCAGCCACATCACCAAACCAATCTTACAACAAACCAAGTTTCCCATAGCCCATACCGACACACCCTACATCAGCTCAGCTCCGAGGAAGACCTGTCAAGATACCTATCTGATCTTTATACAACTCGCACATTTGGATTATTATTAGAAACAATCATAATTATCATGGATTACTACCACTTAGAAACAATAATTATCATGGATTACTACCACTTTCTTTAATGGAGATGATATCCGCATCACATTTGAATTTTATCGCTTTTGGCTCTTTTCCAGGTGAGTTGAGTTTGTTTTATATTCATTATACCAATTGTTATTTTACGTTAATACCTAATTTTAAACCAAATAAGTTAGTTATCCTTATATTTAATTTCACTATATTGTTGGCCATTTTGGGATTTGATTAAATCTTTGTTTAATGTTAACTAGAAAACCATTGCAAATTTATACCAAATTTAACTTTAAATCATCTTCTATACAATGTTGGCGTTGTAGGCTGTTTTCATATTTGTCACTTCTATTTTTGTTGTTCTTAAGAAAGAATATTCATAATTAATGTTAACATAATTTGGCATTAAGTCTCGGAACAAAGGAACATAAGAATTTAACTCATCTAAGTTATTGTGTTCAATTCATTTGTATTTTTCTACCAATATTACATGTAATAACTTGAGTATATAGAATTGTCATTGTGGGAATCAAAGGTAGATGAACTCCAAATTGTGCCTTCCCAGATTGAAATGTAATTAACCAGAAATGGGACAAGTACTCGAAGTGGCTAGGGTTAAAAGGTGGAGCAAATGAAGTTGCTCTTCTTCTGGTGTTATAGGGACGGGTTAAGATATTAAGTAAAGTATAGCCACACATATTATGATACAAAAGCATTGCATTTATATACAGTCATCACAATAAGTAACTGACAAGGTGATAAACATGCGCTGATAACTCTAAAAGTATAACTCCTACATAAACATATTTAATCATAAAGTTGTTGAGAAATTTCTCTTCTTGAATTTGAGATATTACACGCTAAGAATGGTTGATTAATGAGGAAGTTACGATCCCAAACGTTAGGGCAAGTCTGATTTTCATTTTAACATTTTCTTTTCAACACGGGGAGAGTACAACAGGTAAAGCGTGTGTGCCGTATTGATTAACCGTAACAATGCCACCGGCCAACTATCCAACGACCAGGCCATCGACGGGTGAATTGGCACTACCACTACCAGTAATCAATAATTTGCCGGTCTGAGTCCCCGTGTTGAAAATGAAAATGTGAAAATGAAAATCAGACTTGACAGTGCATTTGGGATTGTAACTTCCTTGATAATCAGCCATTCTTAGCATGTAATATCTCAAATTCAGGAAGAGAAATTTCTCAACATGTTTATAATTTAATATGTTTATGTAGGAGTTATACTTCTAGAGTTATCAGCACATTTATTACCTGGTCAGTTACTTATTGTGATGACTGTACTATACCATAATTATTTAATGCTTGAAGATATTCACTAAAATGATGTATTTAGTGATAGGTGAAATATGATATTTGGTTCATTCTCAAGTCTTAGTAAATATGCTGGAAGTAAAAAAGGACATTGTAATCATCATTTTATTTAGTATAAATGTGTTAAACTATGACGTTTTACAAATAATTGTTTGCAAATTTAGGACTTATTAAGTTATGACCAAAAGTTTGCTACTTCTATATATTGATCTTACCACATGATCTATATTTTGGATGATAGACCTGTGATGTTTATTTGGTTTGGATTTTGATTTAACATTTTTTATTTGTTTATTGGATTGATTAAATTTTGAGGCAATACAAAGTTTTTTCAAGAGATAATCTTAACATGATTACTGCTAAATTTATGTTTTTGGATCACAAGTCATTAATCTCATAATGCTTGAGTTTGTTATGAGAAGTTTATATTAGAATATGTTATTTTAAATTGTATACTAACCATGGCGATAGAGGTCCTCATTTGTGGTATGTGAATTCCTTTTGGTGACTCTAGCTTTAGTATGGTTATGCTGTTAGATCTATTGTTGCTCGCGAGAAGCTGAAGCTTTTCTTAATTTGGAATACTATCCTGGTCAAACTTACGATCATTTGCTCAATCGTCAGAAGGCGGTAGTATTTTTTGAGCTAAGTTCACAGTTTATACCATTAATGATGTATCAATATCGCACATGTCTACTAACTCATATAAATATATATATCAAGTCATATTTTGAAATTGTACATGATTTTCCAATATATATTGTTTGTTTAAACCCAGATCAATGTGAAAGTTTGATAGCGGTATTTGAATTGAAATATTCAATTGTATTGATTTGCTTGCAACTTTCTAGAAAAGAATACCTATGATATTATTGTTTGAAATATAGAGTCTAAAGATTAAATCGAGACTCTCACTCTTTTCCAGGCCCCCTTTACCAGAGGGAGACATTCTTGGAGGATACTCCGATGATCAAGAAGAACGGATACGAACTCCAATGAACTTTAATGGAAAGCGGGAAAAAAACTGTTTGGAATGTACATTGTACCACTCGAGTGTGTATCTTATAAACCGGTTATGTGTTAATGGATCCAATATACTTTGTAACTGTTTGTAACCACTATAACTTGTAGAAATTAGATTTATAAATTAAAACCATATATTTTACCTTCCTGAGCTCACAACATCAAACGAGAGTCGTTTCCTATCTTTTACTTTAAGTTCAGGGCCGTCAGAAGGGGGGGGTGCGTTGGGTGCGGACGCACCCCCCTTGAAAATCCTCTTTTTTTTTTTAAGGTAAAAATTGCGTTTTTCTTAGTTTCAAATTGCAATGATAGTAAAACTACTCATAAAACATTGACTACAGTGCTTTTTGGACTGCGAAATTTTGTGTCCGTGCGAAAAATTTTGATGTGCGAAATTTTTTGACTTCACCCCCCCCCCCCCCCCCCCCACTTCCGTGAAATTCACGAGGTGACTGACTTGGAAAAATTTTGGGGCAACCTTTTACGAAAAAAACCACCTAGCTACGCCACTGCTTCCGGTAAAAAATCGTGAAAACGCACCCCCTTGGGCAAAAGTTGCTGACGGCCCTGAAGTTAAAGAATATATTTAAGGTTTTCAAATTATTGTTTCAAATTTCTGCTGAAATGCTGTTTATAAATAGATATTCTTAAAGAAACCTCATTAAATCTGTGGTATCATTTTTTTGTTGGAAAACAGCATGCAATATGTATGTTTGTTTGTTTTTCAATAGGCCTTTTAAACACTATCCCTTTAAAAAATGGAAAAAGTACCACAACTCTAAAAGCACATTTGAATAGCTGGAGGCTATAACTACTTCAAAATATTCATAAAGAGGCTACAAAGTATATAAGACTGTGTTGGGAATAAATGTAACCTCAAAAATCCTTAAAATTTACAATTCTAATATTTTTTCTAAATTCTTAAAATACGTTGAGTTTCCAGAGCTCAACCAATATCTTTACAAACTAGAAACAGGCTGTATATTGAGTTGTACAACAACAAGATAACACTAATTCACAAAGAAGTTGTTGATTTTTGGAATGTAATTACCTTATTTGTTTATTTAACCTTTAGATTTGACATAATTTGAGAGTTTTTCAGTAATATTTTGACCAAAAAGGACCAATTTTAGGGAGTGCCCCTTTAACTGTGAAGAGGGTGTCTGACATTTTTTTAAAATAATTTCAAGTAACTGTCCATCATATATAATATGACTGAAATCAGCCGATCCCATCTGACACCTTCTGCAGCTTTTTAGATTTATAATAACCCTCCTAAACCATTTCCTGTGGCTACTTCATTAACCCTCGGTCCCTTGGATTGTTTGGCATGCCAACTGAAAGTAAATAAATCGTACCCCTACCAACAGGCCTACAACCATTTCCTGTGTGGCTTCTGTCCCATGTGTAGGGGTGTGTGTGCCGCCGCAGTGAGCCCATGCGCAAACATGCATGTGACGCGTTACCACTGTATGATTACACAACGCGCAATGTTGTTCAATTCTAAGTGGCATTTATTAGCCAAATCTGTGAGGTTTTTTGCTGTTTTTGGAGCCAATTGTTAACCAATTTCACTGGAATAAACTTTAACACACTTTCTGTTATTTCCTCGATATTTCATGCAAATTATGCGTCATTTTGATCAAAACTAACGGAGAAATCAGGATAACAAACACACCCCCACACACCGCTTCCAGATTTATAGTAAGATATGCTCACCTGAAAATAAATATATTATATCAGTGCTCAAACATTACAGAGTTTCTAAGCATTTGGCCCAATTTGCCAAATGCTAGCTAACTCTACAATCACAGGCTCAATGTACAATATTTGTCAATATAAATTAATCATTTATATATTGACAAATATTGTATATTGAACCTCTGTCTGTCAGTATTTACGGGTTTCGGGTTGTTTTGAGCACTGCATTTTATTAAAATATGTATTTGAAGTTGGTGTTGAACTCTTACCAGGTTTTTTATTTCATGAGTGCTTCCAAACCATTTGATAACAAGAACTGTCTTTAAAAAAGACATCGCGGTTTCCCAACGTTTTCCCTTCATTTGATAACTCTTTATTTCTTTTTCTGTTCGTGCTCCAAAAAATTATAAAAATAAAAATAAATACACAGATAAATAAATAAATAAATATAAACATGAATAAATGGAATAAAAGAATCAATAGGTGAATGAATAAATGGATAAATAATAAATTAATTTAATTGATTATAATTGATTAAATACAAAATAATTAATTAATATCATTAAATAAATGAATACATTTATAATTTTTTCATAGATTTATAAATCAATTATTATTAATTGCTTATTGGCAAAACTTGGTATTTTGTGATTTTCTCGAAAGTGGTCTATTTATTCCAAAATATGATGTCATATTTGGATTTCTGAGGTAAATTTCCTTTCCAAAAATGTATACATTCATATACATTGAATCAATATAACAGATGTTACGATAAAAACAAATCACTATAAAAACTTCCTTGTGCCCCCTCCCCCCCCTTAAGGCCTTAATTATAGTTGACTAAATGAATACATAAATGAATAAATCGATCAATCAATCAGTTAAAATAATTAAAATTCATTCATTCATTTTAATTAATTACTTACTAATTAATTAATTAATTAGATAATTATAATTAATTAATTATATAATTATAATTAATTAATTATATAATTAACTAGTTAATTAATTGTAATCAAGGTGTCCGATTGCTGGCCTGATTTTCAACTTGATGTTTGTTTTGATGTTTTCTATTCTACACAAAGGGTCATCCTTAAAATAGTCGTATTCCAAAGTTTGAGTTGCGTAACTCCAATGGTTCTTATTTTACAAGCACCAGATGACGTAAAATTTGCCCATTGAGTAGTACAAAAACTGTCCGGGTGGTTAACCACCTTTTGCAGTATTAATTCAATGCATTTAGGTCTAAGTTCCTCATAATTATGACTTACACACAGAGGAATATTGTCAAGCATTTTTATTTTCACAGTAGCTGCTTCAAGCATGAAAAGGAATCCAGTGCGAAAATGACCATGTTTACAATAATATGCTGGAATTTACTTTCATAAATGGCTGATTACTACAATTATTTATTGTCAGTGCTATCATACCTTCAATGTCTGCTTGATTGTATTAACTTTTCAAATAAGGTTTATAAATTATCAAACTTATTTTCATTTTCTACCATATCCACATTTATCTGTTATGTGCAGGGTTATATGCAGGTTAATTGAGTAGGGTGATGGAGTCAATTTGACCTATTCCCTGTGCTGTTACTATCACTCACTCTTACAGCTCTAGCTCTTTATGAGTAATTGATATGCCCAAAGGGGGTGGATAGATTGAAATGGAGAAAAAAAAACCCATGATACTTTGTGGGTCTGATCCTTGGCATGTTGCCCACGATAGCCAGTTTCTGTACATTAAACGTTGTCTGTCATTGGTCGTCCTTTATTTGCAATTGGAATTCCAGATATAAACTCGTTGTCTATTGGTTCGACCATTTCACTCATAAACTTTGACCAAACAAGAAAACTTGTATCGTTGACAGGTGTTAACACTTTCCACGCGCAATGGTCTGCAGCTAGATGACAGTTCTAACTTCACAAAATGTTACATAGATGTCACACATTGAATTTGAACACCATATTATTTAGAATCACCATAGGAAATGCATTAAAATAAGTACAAATATGCCTAGTATTAGTTCAGTAACCCTTGAGATAAACTTTGAAAGTTAGGAAAAGTTTCTAAAAATCTGTTTTGTACAATGGTAAAACTACTAGCAGTATGTATGATGTTAAAGCTCTAGCATCATGGCCTAGGCATAAATACTGGAGAGGAAGTATTTATGGCCTAGGCATGTCTGTGATACAGACAGCTATGGCAGGCCATTCAAACCACACATGTATTTCATAATGCTGCAAATAGAATATAAGTTAGCCCAATTACTCTGTCAGTAAACACTCTATCTTTGGGCGGTAAATGTGGAGGCCAAGGGTTACTATTCCAAAGAAACAAAGACTGGGTTTTCGTCAAAGCACCTACAAAGGTGCATTAACAATAATTTATGGCTTCTAATTTGTTGACTTTTGCTTCTTATCCGCGGGACCGCGAAAAACAATTATTTTATCCTGGCCCAGCTTTACATGAACATTTTATGATCACTGACAATATATATATATATATATGCAGCGATGGAAATTCCCACATGACTTTCAACCTATATGCAGCGATGGAAATTCCCACATGACTTTCCACCCAGAGTTGACGAGGTAGGAACTATATACTTTGTGGACTTAGAATATTTCTAACCCTAACTTTTTGTGGTCCTAGTTGGAATCGATCCATGGACCTCTGCATTTTAAGACACATAACTCAACCACTAGACTAGCGAGGGGTGAACTGGCCAAGACATGATTTTAATCCCTCTTATTATTACGGAATAAAGCAATACTACTATTATGACCAGTACACACAATATTATTAATAGAGCTGCGACACACATGATCGCACATCACACATGATGTGGGTATTTCCATTACTGCATATAAATATATTGTTTGAACATTTGAGCTTACCGCCATGTCTCTGTCCCCAAGTTACTAATTACATGGACAAACCGGTCCAAAGCGATGTGTAGATTGGCAACTGATTCATCGGCCTCATAGATGCAAAATATGGTTGTATGCTTAGAGCTGTTGGTCCCCATAATGTTAACTATTTGACAATAGCATTTACTTGTTCCACCACTGTAATCTGCTCCTATGTTTACTCCTATTCTGTTGGGCTTCAAACCATCCCAGGTCAGCAAACCGTGCCTATATTGGCGATAAAAAAAGTAATAATCCACATCCGCATACATATTTTCTGTACTTTTCTGTGGTTGATAGCTTTTGTTTCAGTCCTGAGACTAGTATACCAACTATAGTCTCAGTTTCAGTCAACATGTGTGAAGATACTAAGGAAAACGCATACTGGCTGTATTTTCTACCCAATGGTAAATATTTTCTTGAAGTACACATCCATGAGCTTGTTGTTTGGTTTTCTGGGTTTTGTTGGCTTTTACACACATTTATCAACCGGAAGAAAGGTAAAAATAGTGTAGAAATATTAAAAATCTTTAAAAAAAAGAAATCTTAAAAAAAATCTAAATTTTTCTTTTTTTAAATAATCCGGCCCACATTTTCCGGAATTTTGACCCGTCTGGATGAGGGCAACACAACTACTTTTTGTTGTTGCTTAATTGAAATGAAGGTTAGAATAATCTAAGCAATATATTCTTGATTAGTATGCCATATTGTGTGTGCTGCGACTGTAGTGTACATGTATGAACGCAATATGCAACCCTTGACTGTGTTGCACTTGGGCGCATGTAATGCTGATAAAAAACAATTGATTTGATTATAGGCCTATCACTATCAGTAAATATCCATTCTGCCTTAGTATACCTTTTTCATCCTTGAACAAGAAAGGACTCATCACTGCCTGGAGGTTTGTTGAAATTAGAAGATCTTTCCTCAGTTTCCTTGTTGAACTCTTACATGCAAATGTGATTTTGTACTTGTGTCGCCACCTGAGAAATACATGAAGGATTTTTTTAGCAATTAGGCTCTTAAATGTATGTAACAATCTATGTAATTGAAAATAACAGTCTAGACCAAAAATTTCCCATGTACACATAATAAATAATATTCAGGGGTAAAATGACATGGCTGACCGACTCATTAAGCTCTATCTGATGATAACAAATCGAAGGTTCTATGTTCGAGTTTAAGTATGTAAAAAACCTGAGTAACGTTTTGATCCTAGCAGAATCATTATCAAAGGCAACAAAAGGGAATAAAATAAATAAATACTTGAATAAATAAATAGTTATATACATACATTTAAAACAATGGATGTTGACTATGTTTAATATAGCCCGTTAGTGGCTGTATTGGTGGGGCAAGACTAATAAAAGTGAACAGACAAGCATTTAAAGACTTAACAAATGCGCATGAAAATTTGCATTTGTTACTCAATTTTGGCTTTAACAAGCTTCGTAAATCTGAGACGATTATAACTAGTCATTAGTCTCAGCTTAAATTTGAGGGGGAGGGGGGGGGGGCATGCACGCGTAGCTTGCGAAAATCTTTGTACTTTTGACTATCATAGTCCCCATGATTCCCCTTGTCAAATGAACCGATAATGCCCATATCAACCGTTCTCAAGACTTACTTTTGTGAAAATGCATCCTTCTGTCCTATAGGATTAATATATAAGAACATCATCACTGTCACTTTTTGATTTTGTGACTACCCATAAGTAGTTTCACCTATAGTTTGGTTACGACTTGCTGTAAAATATATTTACAAGCCCCTCTGACCTCCGTCCTAGAAAATCTTCTTGTTTCAAGACTAAATACAAGACTAATTGATGGTCATTCCACAAGATATTATTTTTCTGATTGTAAGAAAAAAGGAGGAAACATACACTTTGATAAAAGTCAAACACATTTTTCCCCAGGAATATTATTGATTATTATATAAACTGCTCACAAAAAGTATCGAAACACTTAGAAATGATCCAATATATAACGGCTCGAAAGGGTATGCATTAATCGAAGCAAATAACCAAGTGCATAATTTTGTTCTGCGTATTTTGACACCTCGATCGATGAGATACGATGTTGCGGAGCGGAGTTATTGTCATTTCAATGGTCGTGGGCCCAGTTTCAAAAGTGACAATCATCCTATAGAAAGAGGTTTGCATTGCTGTTTAGAATGATTAGATTCGTGATTTTCAATAGGGATGAGTGTCACTTTTGAAACTGGACCCACGATCATTGAAATGACAATAAGTCCGCTCCGCAACATCGTATCTCAACGATCGAGGTGTCAAAATACGCAGAACAAAATTTGCACTTTGTTATTTGCTTCGATTAATGCATACCCTTTCGAGTCGTTATGTATTGGATCATTTCTAAGTGTTTCGATACTTTTTGTGAGCAGTTTATATGGGCATCCAAACAGTACAATAAAAGGGCATATTGAATATTGTGCACTAAGTTCCGGATGTGCATCCAATATTCAAACAATATTGCTGTCAATTTTTTTGTTGTGCGGCACAGAAGATGTGCGCATGGGTACATATACGTTAACTTATTTAGTTTTTATCAAAACAATCTGTTATATAAATAATAATAATAATGTTGAATGTCTTATTTTCGGGTGATACAAGAATTATTTCACTCGCTATAAAAATATTGCACTCGTCTCCGCCTCGTGCTATGTTTATAGCTCGTGCAATATATTCTTGTATCACCCTCAAAGCCATTCAATATTATATAAATATTCATGTTTGATAGAAATATTGAACATGGATTGTGTTTTCTCACCAATAAGCAAAGATTACACTTTAATAATTGGTAAATATTGTGCCTATGCAGCTGTTGCTTCTAAAAAGCAATACATACAGACAATTTTATCAGAAAAAGATCCCTAAAAACCACACAAACGGAAAACCATATAACACTGGGCATGTGAGCCAGATTTCGAATACATTTTACTACAATAAAAACAGAATTTCTGGATTTTTATAAACAATGGAATTTCAGATTTTTTCCAGGTCTACATTTTGCTCAGAGAAAAAAACCTTTTTTCCCCTTCCACAATTGTTGTCTGGATTTTGAATAATGTCAAACTCTTTCTTGAATGGGCATCTATTTATTCTATGGGGATGTGGTGGTCATACTATAATTGTTAGGTGCATACAGTGTTCAAATGAAGTGGTAATCCGGGCTTCCTGAAGCCCACAAATGCTGGCGGATAACCTAAATTTAAATGCAGATTATCCGTCGGATGACTGTATACTTACATATTTGTACTGTAGTTACTTTGGCGAATAACATTGATGGAAAACCTGATTCATAACATGGTTATCCACTGCAAAACCTGATATTTGTTCTTAATTTGAACACTGGGTGTATACAACTTCAATGAAAGAAAGACGACCCAACAGATGTGTACAACATTCTACACAGTTATTTGTGGGTTATTAATTTAATAATTTTTTATAATCAATTAGTCATCTATAATCATTATATTTATATAGTATTCTATTTAGAAGAATATGAAAATAGAAAATCATCATTTACAATATAGCAGCATGGAAGATCATATTTTATAGTGGTTATAACTCTATTTCATGATAATTGTATAATTATTACAATATTATCCAATCAATAATATGAATCCATATTGAAAAAAAATGATTATCTCAGGAATTTGAAGCATGAGAAGTAAAATTGTGATATGCGCATATTTTTACTTGGGATAAGGAGAGAAATTATAGAGATGAGAGGGAGACTGAAAGAGGGGGTGGGGGGAGTGAGAGCTAGAGAGGAAAATCAAATAAAAGACAAATAAAAATGGAAGCAAAATGTAATAAAATATTGTATCCAAATGTAATGAAAGATTGTATCATTTTACTTTTTAAAATAAAATTGTGTTCACTGGTACCTTTTCAATTTGCCTCTGAAGCACACTTTACTTTGATATCAATCAATCAATCAATCAATCAATCAATCAATCAATCAATCAATCAATCAATCAATCAATCAATCAATCAATCAATCAATCAATCAATCAATCAATCAAATTGGTTGAGTGTGTAATGTCTTGATGCCTTAAATGTTGGCTTGAGACTGGATATCAGTGAGTCCTTTCTTACAACTTAAAAAGGCTATAGTATACAAATATTGACTGCTATGAGGGGCATGGTCAAATTATAGGCCCAAGGTGATCTCAAAACCAGAGTCGGGTTTTGAGATCACTGAGGGCCTATAATTTGAACACGACCCAAATGAAAGCAGTCAATATTTGATTTATATACCAAATATATAGATTGTTGTCATTTGATTGGTTAAAAGAATATTTTCTATCAACATATTTTCATTAGGCCAACCAAAGTTTCATGAAATGAAGGTACATGAGACCAAACCTTCACCGTTCTGTTGCCCAAAGACAAAGTAGAATCGGACAAAAATATTGATTTCCGAATTTGGAATGTTTGTCACTGTAAATCTGTATAATTCTTACCGTAGTGATTCTAACAGGATTTCACTTGACAATTTGCATTTTAAGGCTATAGCGGAATCCATCATATCTTTGATACCTTCTTTATTAAAGGTAGATGACCCGATCACATATTCATAACACAGATTTTTCTCAAACATATGGAGATTTTCATATCATATGAAAGATCATATTTTTCTGATTAACATACTGAAATTTGACGGTCCAAATCAGTATGATTACGAAGAAATCGGTGAAATAACATTGAATTACCGCGAAAAGTGGTTAACCACCAATATAGTTTGTGTACAACTCAATGGGCACATTTCACGGCATCTTGTGCGTCTAAAATAAGAACCATTAGAGTTATGCAACTCAAACTTTGGAATACGACTTTTTTGAGGATGACCTTTCATGTCGAATAGAAAACTTCAAGTTGAAAATCGGAACATCTACCTTTAACAAAGGCAACCAGAGCTGTTTGTTTTAGTCATCTTAAAACGGTACAACAATGCGAAACTGATCATGGAAAATTGAAAACTAAATCTTCAGCAGACGAATTCAGACGAATAAACGCGAAATGTCAAAGGTCAGCATCACGGCATCTTGTGCGTCTAAAATAAGAACCATTAGAGTTATGCAACTCAAACTTTGGAATACGACTTTTTTGAGGATGACCTTTCATGTCGAATAGAAAACTTCAAGTTGAAAATCGGAACATCTACCTTTAACAAAGGCAACCAGAGCTGTTTGTTTTAGTCATCTTAAAACGGTACAACAATGCGAAACTGATCATGGAAAATTGAAAACAAAATCTGCAGCAGACGAATTCAGACGAATAAACGCGAAATGTCAAAGGTCAGCATCACCACGTAAATACAGGGTGTTCAAAACGAAATTGTTCGCCGTATTATTATGTTTCGTCAATCAGGCTGATTCGGATGTTTTAAACGGGTTGCGGACCCGGTCGCGGAATGTGAATCGCTTGACTCGCAAACCATGGGGTGTGACGTCATCAAAAAAGACTATGCCCTGGGCATAGTTGTTTTTCATGACGTCATATTGAAATTGAAGGCATAGCTTGATTATCCCCTTACTTTTAACCAATCAAATAACAGTAATCTATGTATGCGGTATATAATAAATAATGTGCCATCCGAAAAAGATTTGTCAATATGGCATTTCTTGACAGATGTAAAAGTTTGTAGATAGTGGCTTTGCCAGCTTGGCATTAAAAAACCTTTTTGGTTTGTTGCCCGAGTTCCTTTATGGACGATCATTTTATACATACATACACTGAGCCAAAAAAGAAACTTATTATAAAACAAGAAACTTATACAATTTTAACAGATCACCAAATAATATTCTGTGCATGAAAATGTACCAAATTTGGATACAATATTACTGCAATGTATCGCTTCAAATGGCAGTCAATAACCAATTGTTTGCTTCAATGACACAAGGGAAATGTGCACTGCCCCTATGGTGATCTGTTAAAATTGTATACGTTTCTTTTTTGGCTCAGTGTACATATACAATGTAACAATAACAATTCGCATCATATTTTTGGATTTGGATGCCAAAGCTTCTACTTCTTAGTATTCTTTGGTTATAACATCATTACATGTAATACTATTTAACTGTATATAAAATTGATATCTTGCATTGGAAAACTTATTATGTATTATAATGTCCAATAAAAGCAATCATCATTCTTATGTAGGCCTAACTCAAATTGTATGAGATACCTTAAAGAGGGATATGTTGTCTCCCTCGTCAGTCGTTTATGACAATAAAAGTATTACTACACTTGAGAGAATAAAAGATGGAAATTGCGTTGACATCCACTACTCAAAATATGGACCTACCCATCCATAAATACACAGTAGTCTTGCAACCAAACTAAAATGTCCATCTTTTATTCTCTTTCTTACGCATAGTATGATAATTATATCTTATTCCAAAATGATTTTTCATGTAAACTGTATTTTTGTAATTTAATCTACAACAAGTTAACAAATATCTTACCCATTTATAAAATAAAATAATCCAGCAAGTTATTTACTCTTTTTTTTGTGATACACTGCTTTCGAGCATGCATATGTACTGCGGCATACAAACATGCACGACAGGCATGCACGGCACAGCCTGGATGCATGCAGCGCTTTGAAGTGGATGCAGAATGCAGAAAACACGCGATTGTGCTTGACGACGACATTGCCATATCACAGCCTCATTATGTTCCCATCCCTTAACACTTTTGAACTGGTGATTTTGACATTTCGCCGGTAATAAATCATCTAAGATTTTGTCAACCGCTGACTATGTGGTCCATTTTCAGGGTTATGAAGGTTAGTTTATGCCCTTGTTGGGGCATAACTATGTCCTTTGCAGTCTTTTAATTTGACTACATAGTGGGAACTAGACACATCCTTAGATGATTTATTACCGGGGAAATGTCAAATCACCGGTCCAAAAGTGTTAAGAGACTGGGAACATAATGCTGGTAAAAGGCAGCTAAATTTTGATGCGTCCCATCAAATGCCGTCTTATAGATGATTTACATATTAAACCACTACCACTGCATAAGAAATATGTATCAAATGAACAATACAAAATGTCAGCCTATACTGAGTTGTAAAAAATTAGAGAAAATAATGGATATCTTGAATGGAAAACTTAACAGACTTTCAGTCTTTTGTAGGACTTACTCAATTTTGTTTGTCAAGGCACATGACAAAAAAAAGAACTACTACATACATGTATAAAATGAGTTAAAACAATACAAAATGTCAGCCTATTTTACTGAGTTTAGACAAAAGCATAAATGTGACCAGTCATATCAAAAAGGACATGTTGTCGTCATAACACAGTTTTGAGATAGAAGCCAATATATTTTGTGAAATACAAAGAAAATAATAGAAAAAGTATGACTACCTTTAACATGTCGTTTCATAGCTTAAAATGTGCCTTTTCAAGTCATACCAATAACTCAGAATTGACTTGATTGACATGATGTAATAAGAGCAACCCAAAAAAAAGTTTGTCTCAAAGCTTGCGAAGGCTTCAAAATCGGGCGATGCGCGCTGTTTTTTGTCTTCCATTTTGTTTTAACATTTTTTTATTTGTGGGTCAATTTTGCTCTTACTCTTATTTGCAACCGTTGACACTTTGTGATATAGTTATGTAAAGAACAATTGTACAGCGTTTTTGACGAACTGAGTCATGTAAAAGTTTGAGAAAAGGAAAATCTGCCAATATTTTTAATAAAAACTCGACATAAAAAATTGATTCTCCAATTTCCTGCATTTCAGACGCGGTATTTTAGGCATTTCAAAACCAATGCGCGCAAGCTTTGAGACAAACCTATTTTTTTGTTTGGCCTAAGTAGATGTAAAAAGGTGACAAACAGGGTGATAATCAGGTTCCTAATGTGAAAACAAAAACAAACAAGCAAACAAACCATACAAAATACAACAACATTGTGTACAAGTGGTCAATTCACTGAAAGTCACGAACTGTCAGACATGACGGAGGCGTACCAGACAGACAGGTCAATTCAAATAATCAAACCAATGACAACAAACAGCCCTTCAATATTCCCTTGTACTATTTTGGTCCAAGACATGTATCAACTATTCAATTAAGTTACAACACAACGATTATAGGTCAATAAATGCGTATGTGTTGTTTCGAGAGAAATTAGACAAATCAATGCACGCACGCTAATGTTGATGTGCAAATAATGGCACGACCCGCAGGGAGAGTGTTATTGTGAGCGTATCAACATTTGCGCAAGTGCATTGATTTGTCTAATTTTTCGAGAAACAAAACATACGCATGTATTGATCTAATTCATACACGACATTATACAAATTAAAATTCACAATTTAAGCATAATTTTGATCTATGTAAAACGAATAAAAACATGTTAACAAGTTTGCTAACACCCGCAAAGAAAATCGGCGAATCCGCGATTCCTGAAGAGCGAATCAAACCAAAGTGCGCGCTGCGTGCATTGAACAGCGCACACACGGAGTGCATTAGACACTTTCAATGCACTCCACGTATTTTAGATTCTTGCTTTCTGATTAGTTCGACACCACTAAGAGTGTATGAATTCGGTTTATCTCACCAATGGTGCCTTGGGGATTTATGTCAGCGTATGTTCTATAATCAAAACAAATAAGGCTATATTAAAAAAATCTTTTGTCTCAAAGCTCCCCCGCGCGTTAGTTAATTGATGCGTTTTTCACAGATTTTTCAGATTTTCATTGATCTCATTATTTTAAATACAAAAGGTCACTTTTACAAGGATTTCAATATTTTATATTTATAAAAATAAATTTAAAAAACTTAAAATTAAAAAAATGCATTCCTCATTAGGTTTTGAAAAATTGGAGAGCTTTGAGACAAAATATTGTTATAATATAGCCTAATAGTCCATCATTTAAAACCATTCCCTCGCATACTATGCAACATCTGCTTTGACCGCGACAGCGTTCAACCTTTGGATGAACGTGAGCGCTCGGATTGTGATGCTGTGAGCCTGTGATCAACAATTACTTGTTTTGATTATAGTATTTGTATCATAATATCGAGTGCATAACACATAATACTATGATACTACGATACTACAAGAAGAATTTCAGTGTAGTTAATAATACTATGATATATTGTAATGATATATTTTCTTTAGATCTGATATATTTAAAATATTCTACAAATACTATGCTAATTGGTCTTTGGTATGTTATACTGGGGAATAAAGGGTGAGTGGAAGTACCAAGGCCCTTTTTCTGGGCACAATTTTGTCTTCTGACAAAACTATATATGAATTATACACACACACAAAATAGCCTATAAATAGCACTCATAGAGATCACTGTGTAAAACAAAACTGGTCCCATACTTAAAATTTCGAAATTTATACACATTTGGATTTGGATTTTTTCACTCCAAAATGGGTCCTTGTACTTCGACTCACCCTATATATAAATTAAAGCTCTGATATAGTGGATGGATACACAATGTACACTTTGCTTTAATATAGTTATATAAAATTTACACAAACCAATAGTATACAGGATATAGGTGAGGGACCCGCAACATTTTATCCCGCTGCAGCGCTCTCTATTGAAACTATAGTACACAAGCATTTGCGATGCGTCACATCAAATGGTACAGCGGCCTACTCGATAGCGCAATTTTTCATCAATATATCTGTGTTCATTGATTGTTTTAAAGGATGTCACATGACTAGAAAAAGGTTTGCTGTCTTGATAAGAAAATACTTTTTCAGGTTACAGAAAAATTGAAACCCAAGTTTTTCAATAATTAGAAACATCAAACCATGTCAATGTATGCACATTACTGCACCCCATCGTGTCATGCTTCAGTCTTTTAGTTCAGTCATATTTAACGACTGAGCCTTGCACAAATATTAACGATGGATTTATAAACAAATAGGCAAGGCACTTTATTTGTGTCTCTTAATAAAGCTATCGCCCTCTGTGGCATCAGTATCAAATAGTACTCTTGATGTCGCCTCGGGGCAATAGCTTTTACAAGAACCCCTCAGGCTGGGTTCTGAGGAGTATACGGTATACGGTATACGGTATTCGCTATACGCTATTACGGGCACGGCGAGTCACATAGGGTATACGCGAGCCCTACTCGTAGTAGCCGAATTGCAGCCACATCCAAACAGGACGGTATACGTCGGTGCACGAAAATCGAATACGCACGATTCCCGGTATACTATACTATACTACACTATACCAAGGAGTTATTATAGTTGTTAACTATAATAACTCCTTGACTATACGCAGGTATACGGCCTTGAATGGTGCCGTCTTATGTGACCGAATAGCGTATAGCGAATACCGTATACCGTATACCGTATACTCCTATGTGAACCCAGCCTCATGGCTGAAAATATTTCTATATTAGGTGCCAAAAAACACCCTGTTCTATGGGCCCGACCGAAAATGTTGAAATTCATGAAAATTTTAACAATAATTGAAAATGATTGATTTTTTTCAGAAAAAGCAAAACAAAACATAAACAATTCCCCACCGACCCTACCATAGTGGTCCTTTTGCTCATAGAACATGGCGTTTTTTAAGCGTCTTATCTGATTTAATTATACACATAATAAGCTTTGCATTGATTCATATATTTAAGAACTCTTTTGAAGATATGAAGAAATTCAATTAATTAATAATTGGCTTATACAGGATGAGTAAAAAAAACTGCAATAGTGGAAAGAAGCCATTTTGTTTTCAAAACCAAGTTGAAGATTGAAACTTCCTAAATGCTGCAAAAATGACATATTTGTTCCTAACTTTATGTGAAAAAAATAAAGTCAATCACATTTTTTGTTTGTCTTTGGTGAAGCTTTTTGCTGAACAACCCTATTTACTTGTTTTTCCAAGAGCATAGTGATTTTCAATTGAAATTGCACACATTTCATGTTCACATTTAAATATCCCGCCATCAGAAATTGGGAATAATTTCCTTTTTTATTGAAATTTAGAAAATTATAAGCATTAAATTCCAACAACGTCACAAATTTGCTTGAATGTTGACATTTTAATGAGACGCATTTTGCATTCTTACACTTGTTTTGGGTGTTTCGTGGACAAGCGTGTGAAATGGGTGCATGGGTAAAAAGGTTCACCAAAGGCAAACGAAAAATGCTATTGATTTCATTTTTTAACATGAAATTAGTAACACATATGTTATTTTTATACCGTTTAGAAAAATTCAAACATCAACATGGTTTTGAAAACAAAATGGCTTATTTTCACTATTGCAGGTTTTTTTACTCACCCTGTATACCTTTTCTACGTGACCCATCACATCACAATAGACCAGTTGTCTCCCAAAGGGAAAATCAATATTTTAATTTTATGTTATAATTTTTAGCTTTTTAACTTATTAAATTTGAACGAACATAACGCAGACTTTATGCAGCTTGAGAGGTGTTAAATTTCTTTTAGTTTCTTTATACTTTCTGCAAATAAGATTTGCCGACAACTGGTCGATGTGATGGGTCACATATTTTCTTCATACATTGAAAACTATTTTAAGCCTACTATGTCAGCAGCATGTAAATTGATATTAGTATCTGTTATAATAGAAGGACAATTTGAGAGACCTTTTCAGAGTTGTAATATCTCTTTTTAAAAGGCATCTCAAATTTGCCTTACAATTATTTTGTTAAATTATATCTTTGTATGTACTCAATTCAATATATACAAAAGAACAAAATCCATATAAAAACAAAAAAATATTTACATGTCAAACTTTTACGTGACTGAAACAATATTGACAATCAGAAAAAGACATTCTTGCATTAGTGCACCAACAGAGGTTTATATCATATGTTTGATTGTGATAAAAATCAAATTAAATTGGTTTAAACAGAGTTCAAAGATCAAATAACTTTTTTAAAGGTTTTCTACAGGGTGGGTGTTGTCCCAGAATGATTTATACCAGGTTTGAAAAAATATAAAAACAACATTGCAGTCCAACACAGATATCTGCAATATAGTCGGGAACATGTCTCCTACTTACTCTGTCAATTTTATCAAGATGTGGCACAACATTATTGAAAATAAGTGAAAATTTGTTTTTCACTTTCAGCGTACTTCAATTGATAAAACTAACAGCAAGCTTAAAAACTGCTGCTTAAGAAAGAATGGTGTTACTTAAGCTGAACTCTCACACCATATAAATATTACTTCATAAAACATCTATTGATTATCTACTAAATTTGTAGTGGAAATCAAAAGAGGACACAGCAAGTTATATACTTATCATTTAAATTGAGCTTTGTGTCGAACATGGTCAGTGTTTAACGAGTTTCAAAAGAGGTAATTCTGGTCAAATGTAGATTTTAGAATCATATGCACTCTGACCAATAACAATGGTAAACATAGCTAAATAAATGCACCTTTCCCGGTATAAATCATTCTGGGACACCCTGTATTTTGACACGAGATTTGACATGAGAGAAAGGAAGATTTGCATAGATTAGTAGTTGTAAAACAAAACATCATAAAGCTGTAAAAAAATAAAGTTAATTTACCATTGTGCATTTATTTTCTATTTTCCCTATGTAGAATAGATTTTTACCCTATAAATTTCATACCAATTTCCCCACAAAATTCACTGTTTCCAAAATGCTAATGCTCCATTAAACAAATCCCACTACAGTAAGTCCAGGCAGTGGCAAGTGGATGGAAGGTCTCCCTACTAGACTGCAGTCAGCAAAAGATCAATGGCTGAGTGGACAAGCCTTCAACAGGTGTAACAAACAATAGGTGTACCAATAACGGCCCAAAAGGCTGAGAAGCTGTATGACCATATATGACGCTGGTATATCATATACTACACTCCTCTGGCAATCTTTGGTAAGAACGTATTTCTATGCCATTACCTCAGGATACAATTTGTCAACAGTTATTATGACATTCATTTCTTGTAGGAAGCCATCAAGAGTGATTTCCCAGGTTACCATGACGAACAAACACAATAAGGGCTCTTGAGTTATTTTGATCCCTGGTGTCTTTGGAGTCTTACGATTCTCAGTAGTTCCGATCCCAGACGCTATGACATAACATTAAGTAAACCATAGCAACCGCTGTTGTCACCAGCATCATAGGAAACACAAATGATAAACAAACATGGTAACGGCTCCCAGTTATTTTGAGCCCTGGTGACTTTGGAGTCTTACGATTCTCAGTAGTTCCGATCCCAGACGCTATTACATAAGAGTTAGTAAAACATAGCAACCGCTGTCATCAACAGCATCATGGGAAACACAAATAATGAACAAACATGATAACGGCTCCCAGTTATTTTGAGCCCTGGTACCTTTGGAGTATCCCATTTTCAGTAATTCCAGTTCCCAACACTATGACACAAGAGTAAATAGACCATAGCAACCGTCGTCGTCACCAGCATCATAGGAAAACCGACCCTGCAAACAGAAAAGAAGAAAAAAATGATTGGTTAATAGTACTTATCTAAATACTATTTGTGGCGAGTCTGTCTGTCCGTCCAATGACTTCGGGTGCAGATCCCTGCCCACTGTAATCGCTATGCACAGGGATCTTCGCCCCACGTAGACAACAAACTGTTGCTACGCGCTCGCATATAAACAAAACAAACCATGGCGCACGCGATTGTCGGCGCACGCGTAATGGCGCAGACCGTTAGGTGCGTACACGTCGTGGCGCAAACTGGGTATTTTCATGGGCTGGTAAACAGTGTAAAAGGAAGCCGTCCGGTGGCTAACAAGGATAGGAAAAGGACTCCAATTAACTTTAACTCCCGAGCGTGTTTTTGTATGAGTTACACTATATGCATATGATCAGGAGGTAAAAAAGGATCAGATGGCGGGTTAGAGTTAATAAAGGAACTGGGAGCGTAAACCGTAGAAACCGTAGGCCTTCAATCAGGAACACGTTATGTATTAAACATGTTATTGTTAAAGTGATTGCGAATGTGGTATGATGTCAGTGCCTCAACATCGCGGACCCATCTACATATATGTATATATATGCGCGCAGGCCACAACGGGCCCTCATCATGCCTATCATGGGATGTCTTTTATATAAATGTGAATGTTACAGGGACATGTATAAATATAAAGGGACGATGTGAGCAAACATTTAACTCCAAATAGCTTTAAATCTCGGACGTGTTTTTCCCGGTTTTTCCCGAGTTAAACTATGCATGCATGATCAGGATGAAAAGAGTCAAATCTCTCTGAACATGCTGAATCTGAATCTGAATCTGAATCTGAATGGTAATCTCAACGCCTCCTTCAGAAGCCAAACGAGATGATATGGTGTGCGCATATGTTGTTCTTTTAGTCTTGCGTTGGTGCTTCGTTGCGTCTGATGAAATCAGCAACGTTTGGGGGGGGGGGGGGGGGTCCAGGGGGGCCCTGGCCCCCCCTGAAATAACACATGTATGTAGTTACTCCCATTTCGGAGTATCTGCGCCCGTCGCAAAAACTCCGAATTCGGAGGGTCTGCGTATTATGCGCAGAAACTCCCAATTTGGAGTTTCTGCGACGGGTGCACAAATCCGAAATCGGAGGTTCCGCGGACTCTAAAGAAAACACATTCAGAATTCACACTTTTGAATTTCAAAATTGGAGTTTTTGCGACGGGCGCAGACACTCCAGTATTGCAGTTTTTGCGGACTCTAAAATCTTACCTCCGAATTTGGAGGTTCTGCGGACTCTAAATATCTTACCTCCTGATTCGGAGGTTCTGCGGACTCTAAATATTTTACCTCCAAAAACGGAGGGTCTGCGGACTCTAAATATTTTACCTCCAAAAACGGAGGGTCTGCGGACTCTAAATATTTTACCTCCAAAAACGGAGGGTCTGCGGACTCTAAATAATTTACCTCCAAAAAACGGAGGGTCTGCGGACTCTAAATAAAAATTACAAAGGAGCGGGAGGGTACCAGGGGTACCTGCTTTCGGACGACCAAACTAACTCTTTTAAAACCACCGATTGTAAAATGCTATAATAGAAGTTCAAACTAGAAAATCTAAAATAAGTAGCATTCCAAAACAGAAAACTTTGATGAAGATGATTTAAAAGAAAATCAACTGAAGGCAACGTGTCCGACAAAATCTTTGTCGTGGCAAAACTTATTAAAAGATGTGTTGTTAAAACAAACAACATTGGATTTCTAAACTTGAAATTCCTATTTTGTCTTATCTCACAAAATATATTTGATTCTATGATGTCAAACGGTAAAAGCTTCCGAATGAAACTCTATAAACGCTGGCTCTTTCTCCGACATTTAAAATGATAAATTTTCAAACTAGGAAAGTATATCTTATTGAAATCTGACAATGTAGGTGTGCAGGGTATAACAGAATTATGCCAAATGTCTTGCTGAATGTTGTGTAGGCCTAATGTGCTTTATTCCGTATTGGACTAAAAGACACGCGGCATGTATTGCTCATATTAAACTTATATGAGAAGGCAGTAGGTCTATTTATCTTACGATAAATCAAAAAGCGAACTGGCTTAATGATAGTTATTTAAAACGGTGACAGAAGGCATGTCTTGCCGTTCTTTAAACGATGATCGATGGAGGCGACTTGTTGTAATTCACCCGGTAATTCATGACTATGAACTTCAGGTTTATGAAACTGTTTGCTAAAAGAAAGCTAGCTTGCTTTCGTAACTAAGATGACTCTGGGAAAGAACAAAATTAATCCAATGGACTAATACGGAAAACCGAATGCCATTCTAGACTTAGAGTGACTTATATTCATTGATATTAAATTGATTTTTGTTTGTTTGTTTCGAAGAATTGGTCCTGCACTTTTGCAGATGAATCACGCAACTCAAATTAATCGACTACGGCTTGAAAAACGAATTATAGTAGATCGATTGATCGAATGACTAAAACGTCGATCCATCGCAGAGTGTAGGCCTATACCCTAATATCAAGTGTGTGTTGATTGGTCAATGGAACATGTGTAGGCCTATTCTTGTTATTACTGTTTATAGGTAGCTTTATGATTCTGCTATATTTCTATTTATGAACACTCCTGGTTATACCGGTTGGCGGATAGCAGTATATGTACTTTTTTAGATCAGTGATGAATTGAGATAAATTGAGACAATCGAGCACTTTTGATCTCAGGATAATTAAGAACAAATGTGTGCAAGGGACGTGACATTTTGTTACCATATTGAAGCTAATAATGGTCAAAAACGGTTCAAACTGGAACAAATTTGCACAAAATATGTATAAATTGGTACAGTTTAATCTAAAATTATCAAATATGAGATACATTTGGTCAAAATCACATACATAGGGGTCAACATTGGAGGAATGATTATATGGACCATCTTGAAAATTATTGAGGTGATTAAATATCATTCCCAATTTATGGTTGGGATGGTGCCATGCATAGACATATACTCCCAGGGCCATTTAGGTATATAAGTTGTAATCATCAGTGTGAATGTACTCTTAAAAACTACCCTTAATGCAGATTCTCAAAGGATATGGGTCCTCAAGATGGAGTTTAGACTGAAATGAATGTATAAGGCAATTGTGTAGCAATTCAGTTTTGTAAGTAAAATTGTCTTATAAGCCTAACCATTTTGGGCTTTTAAACAATGATGATGCGTGACTATCGGCCCAAGACACCCTCAGCACAGATTCAGGTTGAAAATACACCCTTAATTCTCTGAAATTGGCGATTTTAATACTCTTAACACGACCTGTGTTGTGGTAGAAAAAAGCACCCTTAATCCACGATTTCAACATAACTGCCCCAGTCTCGGCACCGCCGAAGCAGGCTTCGATCAGTGGTAGTGTCATGTGTGCATGTTTGTTAATAATATGGCATAATTTAGCATGTGACATGATAAAAATCACACTCAAATATCAGTGAGGATTCTGATATATATCTAGAAAATGTGAATTACTTTTGTGCATCTGTCCTTGCATAAATTATGTGCTTGACTATTCTGGCATGAATTAAAATGCAGCATTAATGGCATCAAAATACATCCCAATGGAGACTGGTATACAATACATACTAACCCTGAACTTTTGAGATGGAAATGTTGAAAAAACTATCCGGGGGTGGAAATGGTAACATTTAGAGGGAACAATTGAACTTGCCGGCTTAAACCCGGGTCCACCAGCATGGAAGTCAGTGTATTATACTCCCTGTCATAATGCCTTGGACATAATTCCATCAAATCATGCATACGTTCGAGTTGCGTACGTATGTGCGTAGGTGCGCATTGCAATACGTAGGTGCGAGTGTGCGTAAATACGGAAGTGCGTACCGGTTCCTTTAAACAAATAATCACGCATCCTAATTGGTCAATCCTGAAATCGTCACACGCCTTGATTGACGGCGCGTGACATTGTTCGCGGCTGTCAAGCATTTTGACGCCACGCCCCGCAAACAACAACAGAATAAGCTTGCGTAAAATAACGCGAATTATGCCCAAGGGACTATGACAGGGAGTATAGTCGACTCGGCCAGGGGGTCACATGCCTGTAATTAACAATTCCGTCCGCATTTATCACCCGTGTGACCGCCCGGCAAGATAGGCTAACACAGTTTGTGCTGCCAGCATAGTTTTCTAATGAGATTTCATGGGGTTCAGGGCTTTAAGGGTTAAAGAGATCCAAATTCTATTCATCGTGTAAGTGTTTATATCACAATCAATTATCATGTGACACAAAATAATCAAAATAGCAAAGAGGATTCTGATATATGTTAAAAAACCTCAAAATATGACGGAGGATTCTGGTACGTATGTTAAAAATCTCACCTGAAAAACTCATAGAAAGTGAACCTGTACCCATGCTGCTCTGCTATACCGGCACAGACGACGTTAGCCGACGCACCAATCAGAGTGCCGTTTCCGCCGAGACATGCGCCGAATGCCAGCGCCCATACCATGGGCTTGAGAGGGAGACTGTCCTTGAGTGCAGGATCTTCGGCTAAGTTTACTATTACTGGTACCTGAAAGAAAACAATTGTTGGATTACATCAAAGAATGGACTGGTATTGTTTCTGTTCTGTCAGAACCTCCTATCCCCATATGGCCCTTCAACATGTATAGAGCAGACTGCCCAAAGGTTATACATGTTCAAGGGCCAATAACACCGTGTAAGTGCTCTTGCCCTTGAACATGTATAAAGCAAAACTTCCTATGTATAACCGTTGGGCAGTTTTACTTTATACGAAGGCCTGAAAACATACAAGGTTTTGACAGAACAGCGCCGATATGTCTGATATAGACTAAGCATCTGATGTAACTGTAAGACACAAGCAGTTTGGAGACAGACGATGCAGAGATGCAAACATATCCTAACCAATGGACCTACGTCACATATCCTCTTGGCCACTGTCAGAAACACGCAAGCGCATTCCGATCAGCTCACTGCGCATGCATGACAACTCATAAAATTCTGGGAACCAATCAGAGCCATAGATCGATCTTACTTGTTGTGCACCACTGATGTGTTTTAATGTTTAGGGATGAGGTTGACCTCACATACTCTGTATGTGAGGTCAACCTCATGCGTGACGTGCGTCCATTGTCACAGGTGACATAGATAAGGCAATGCAGGGTACTTGAATACAGGGTTATCAGTTTAAGTAAGTGGGGGTTAACTGTATATATGGTCAAGTTCTCTTCCTTGATGAAATGTCATCGTCATTAAAGAAGCATTCAATTAGTCACACTGTGTAGGGTCCATTTCCCCAAAGTTTGCCCAAAGTAGCTCAATTCTAAAACTAAAATGGCACTTCTTCAAGCAACTATTTGGTCATTAAACAGAGCCCAATGTGTTCTCTTTGTAGCAGACTTGGTAATTATATAAAACTGCATGATTAAATCCCACTCACACACACCCCTCCCACCCAATCTCTTTCTATAACACATACTGATGGCCCAGCAACAATATTTTTTCTGATGCTTTTTCAATCCCTCCCTTAACTTACCATGGCTGTAGTATATGGAATGTTATCAATAAATGATGATGCTATTGCTGATACCCATAGTATCAGTATAATGGCTACAGTCAGCTGGTTATCCTCTGGTACACCCTATAGATAATTCAAAATACAATGATTTCATGTTTGCTGTATAAGTAAGCTATATCACAAATTAGCCTAGTTAAACCAAACAAAGAAGAAGGTTTGTCTCAGAAACATTTTGCAAAAAAGCTAAGTGTTATGCAATTTTTTTAAGAAAAAATATTTAAGAGGCTATGAGGTATGCGATTTTTTGTTGTTGTTGTTATTGTTGCTAATCCAAGCTTACAGAGACCTTTTATTTAAAAATTGTAAAAAATCAACAACCAAAAAAAATAAAATCTTTTAGGCCTCAGCGCGTAGACCTACGCGCCGTAGCTCATTTCACATACCAATGCGGGCGGGCTTCTGAGACAAACAATCTTCTTTGTTTGGCCTTTGTAAGTATTCTTTAGAAATTTTGCCCCATTTTGAAAAAAATGAAATGAAAACAAAGGTTTTGTTGATACCGGGATTCGAACCCAGGATATTTCGGTGCCAATGCGAATGTCATAACCACTAGACCAGTTAGGCTGTCGGTGCCGAGGTAGCGATTTCAATCCTACAAAAGAGGTAGGGTAACCCATAGTCTAGGTGTATTATGGAATAAATCTATATATAACTCATACAAAAGAAGTGTTTGCACTAGACTAATTTGTGATAGTTTACTCATAGGTTTAACCAAACTATTAGGGTCTGTTAGTTCATTTTACTAATCTTGCAATAGATACGTAATGAATACTGCCTTTCCAAAGATGGTGGAAGTTCTGGAGAGATAAAAAGATGTCTGGTCATGGCTAGAACATCAGCAAATTCCATCTGGAAAGATAGAGGAATCACAAAGGCCACCAATATTTGCATTGTGAGTGCCTTGATCTTCCCGTTGCATTTATGAAGTTGAAACCTGGGCAGTTGGTATAGCTGACTCAAAAATATAGCAGCTTTGGAGATGTGGGGTTGGAGAAAGATGTTAGGTATAATCATGGAAAGAGCTCAAAACCAATTAATTTTATTTGACCAAACTAGACCTTTTCAGTACGATTATTTGTATCAAATTACAATACTTTGGACACTTGACAGAAGAGATGATGGAGACAACCTATAGTTTAATCAGGTCCAAATTGGCGAGAAATATTCGGGTTTTTATCTCTCTGCGCGCAAAAGTAATCCAAGCGTACACGCAAGATTATGGGCATACACACACGATTTGGGGCATACGCATATGTTGCACAGTGCGCTCGTTACCTTCACGCGCGCCTGCGTCCTTATCTGTGTACATTCCCAGCTGTAAAGAGGCTTCACCAATTTGGAGCTGATTAAACTATAGAAAAGAAAGTCCGAAACGTAAACATGGCCGACCAAAGATCTGTTGGACTGATGGCATTTAAGACTCAACGGGTCTATCTCTTAATTCTGTGCACCGCATGTCACAAAATAAATAAAAATGGCGCTCCATCATCAATAGGGTCACAAGGAGAAATGGGTCTTATCCTTATGACAACAACAACAAATTGATACTAAATTGTGGTATATCTATTACAATGGTGGCAAACTTATGAATCCTCCATCCCTCTGCCCTCATTTGTTTTTTTGGTAGTCCTTCTTTCAAGTTTTTCAGTTAACCTTTTGTCCGCCAATGTTCACAGGAATTATTCTGGCGAGTCAGTAGTGCTACATATCAAATTGTATGCAATTATAAATAAAATTTGCGAAAGGATATATTAAGACAAGAATAGTTTGGGCTCAGGGGTCTACTCCTCCATTATTTGCCCCAGACACAGGAGAATGATTTCACCTTCCTGTATTTGTCATAATTGTCATCAAAAAGGTTGGATGGACAAACCGGCCGCCATTAAGGTATCTTACCAACGAAATTTACGACAGTGTTTCTATTCCGGGTGTTTTCAGCGGCGACCGTGATAATTTGCGATCTCCCAACTTGAGTTGTGTACATGTGACATGAATAGTAAAAATAAATGTGTCATGTAAAGTAAAATCCAAAGAAAAATACATCCCTATTTGATACTGAAGTTTTTAAACTTACCTTTATTATATCTGCTACAATATTACCAATGAAATCAATCAGTCCGAGTTCAGTCAAACCCTGTATTCAGAAAATCAAAACAAATAAGTAGGGTCACTTAAAATGAATTATTAGTTTTTCATAGCACTAGCCTTTGAAAAAGGAAAGAGGGAGGACATTTTTTTAATTTTTATTATTAAATTGACACATACATATGGCTGTTTCATGCAAAACTTATATTGCCAGCATCTTTCAACAGCATCAGGAAAGGGTCATTTTTTCTATTTTAAGGGTCAGACCCCTAGAGGACTATTTTACACATGGAAGTGACTGTAGTTCATTATTACACAATTCAGCATAGAAAGTGTTACATGTAATCCGATTATCACTATGTCAACTGGATCATACTTTTGAGTACTGAACCCAGATCGAAATGATCGCCACATAAAGTCTATGGTGTGCACCACACACCAAAAGGTGCGTGATCAAGTTACCCGAGGGTTATATAATTACTTTGATAGTGAATAAGCCTGTGAATCATTAACATTTCAGTATTAAATACTCAATAATTTTTGAAAATTGATTTTGACCTTATCCCAGAAAGTGAGGAGGGAGGTTGCAAGAAACAAAGCAAAAAATCACTGGCCCATGCATTGAAATGTACAAAACTCTTTGAAAAACAATATTGGTCTTCAAGTAAAATCAAATCAAATGAGTAGGTTAAGATGAGTCAAATCAAGTCACAGGGCGTCTGATCATGTTGTCTCATTTATTTGAACAGATATGAGACTAAGTCAGTTAATCATATGACCCAAGTGATGCATGATCAATTATGTTTGCACATTAAGTCTTTGATCTCAGAAACCAAGCCAAACACATTGATTCATTTGTCAGGATATGTATTTGCTCTGATTATCTGTAACCTGAGTCAAATCATGTTCTACGTCAGGCTCAAGGTTAAGGTCAGTATGGAGGTTTGTATTAGGATTGGGGTTAGAGTTAGAGATTGGAACACATTTTACAGTAAATCACAACTAAATGTGTCACTGAGTCGTGAAACTACATGTAAATTGAGGGAGGTGGATCTGGGCCTCTTATGGGAGGTGGTTAATTTTTGAGGTTGGTAGATATGCCCCTTCCAACCCAGTTGAGATCCAATGTTGTTACGCCAATGATGATACCTATTACCGAGGGGGAAGGTACTCACATATATAATGTATACAGGTATGTCCTGCTCTAATGGCTCGCCTTTTTGCAAATACTCCCTAAACATTGGGTATGAAAACCCTAAACATGGGTCCCAAATCACAAAGTAACCCCTAAACATGGCTCCCAAATCACAAAACAAACCTTAAACATGGATCCCAAATCACAAAAATGGCGAGATTTTTTTGGACGTAATAACACCTTAAAAGTTGGTCAGGATTTCAACCCTCAAGCAGCACACACACCCCTGTCAATAATTTTAGTACCCCCTACCCCTCCCCGGCATATTACCTACCTCCGTACGAACAAAGAGGGCAGTAAAGAAAATAAGAGTTGCCATTGTATGCTGTGCATAATATTTTCAATATTGTTGATATCAGCCAAGACTAGTAGGGCCATGGCTTCCCTCCCCTCCCACCACCACCCAAGCTCTATGTAGCCATGCAACTGATCTCACACCATGTTACCTACCTCCATAAGAACAAAGAGGGCAGCAAAGAAAATAAGCGTAGCCCATTCTACTCTGTGCATAATACTTTCAATATCATTGATATCCGCCAAGACTAGTAAGGCCATGGCGGCTATTACAGCAATCCAACCTATAACAAAGAAACATGGATAAAATAACACAAATATTATGAAATATTGATATAAAAATGGTTGATATCATCTAAGACTATAGAATGATTAAAAATTGAATGAACACCACGCACACAGCACAAAGATGATCACACCCGAAATGTTCACGCTCATGGTTGTACGCGCTTCACGCAATGTATGCAATACGCTCCAAACTTGACCAATAGACTCCAAACTATTATTTTACGGTAAATAAAACCCCATTATTTTAAGTGTACTTGGGACGGACCGAGTCCGAGTCCTTCAAATTCGAGTCCGAAACCGTGAAAATCGGGACTCGGAAGTCCTCCAGCACTGATGAAAATGTAAATGGTTCCTATAATGTGCTACAAACCAGTTGAAACCACATGCTTTCTCTATGTTTTTTATGGTTGGAGACGCCATTAAGGTTCAATTATTGAGGTGCGTGGATGAGCATGGGTAGCCGTTTGGTAAGCGGGCGCTCATTAACATATCCTTCATGTTGATGATATGAAACATTAACTTAACTAGAAATACTAACTTACCTAGGTCAAGGTACACATTTTCCAACGAATGAATGAAGAACAAAATTATGGCGACTATCAATACAAAACCAGATTTACCCAGCAGTATTGGGTCGGTAATTTTGTACTGTAAATAAATAGAGATAAAACATAATAAGCAAAAGGCAATGAAAAAACAAACCCTGTTATACGTCAGACTGTTCTACGGGCTGGGACTTTTGGTTGGACAGGCATTTGTTTGTTGTTTGTTTTTAATTTTTGTGAAAATTGTTGGTAAATTTTCAAAAACCTTTTTTGACAACAAATTTGTAAAGTTCAAAAATTGTCAAAAAAAATTTAGAATTTTCAAATTAGATATTCCTTCACAACTGGACTATTTGCCATTCTTGACTTTTGCTATCATCCCCTTGTATTGTACACATTGTATGTAGGTCAAATATGATGAGCATAGACGACCAGGTCTCCTTTGGCCCCAGGGGTGTGGGGAGGGGAGGGGGGATACTCATACTATTTTTACAGGGGTGTGCCTGCAGGAGGTTTGAAATCGTGACTGACTTTCAGGGGTATTTTTATCTAAAAGAATGGTTGATTCAACTCAATTTGTTATGATTTGGGACCCACAATCAAGGAAAAAAAGGTTGGCACACTTTGTTCTAATTACGGAAAAAACCCGCCCCTCTCCCCGGAGGCAATGTTGATCTGAGTCATATTATCAGAAGCCTTGGCAGTTCCCCCAACATTGATTGATGGGGGTGGGGAAGGATATAAGAAAGGGGGGAGACTTTTGCTTTCTATTAAACAGTGCTATGTCCCAAGTGTGATCTCAATTGCGAGCACAGGGATAGTTGTAATGAGTTGCTTCAAGTGTGCCAACTATTATTTTCCTTGATTGCAGTTTGGTTTTCTTTCATGATTTGGGACCCATATTCAGGGTTTTCCAGCACATATCATACCCCATGTTTAGGGAATTTTGGCAAAAAAGCGACCCATTAGGGCAGCACACACCACATACCTGTATACCTTATATACACCACCCCCCCCCCCCCGGGCCTTTGGCCATGGAGATTGTATGGTATACCTTCTTTATTTATTTATTTATGCTTTCTTTATTGAGGGTAGCAGGCTCTTTATCAGGAGACAGAATATATGTGCAAGGATAATTATATTACCTCATACCTTTAAACTAAAATCATCCAAAATTTAGCCTTGTTCAAGAGGAAAGCTCTTAGTCATAGTCATGTTCAAACACAATTCTTGACACCCCTCCCCTACCCTATCGGTATTATGATTACTTACCTTGCTTTCTAATAGAGCCAGGTTATCCTCCCAATTTAATATTTCTGCCTTTTGATGCCTGAAATTTAAAACAAACAAATAAATTACCCCAAAACAACATACAAACTGATACTATATACTGATAAGAAAGCAAGAACAGCAGTTAGGTCAAAATGGAAGAAACAATATGGGAAGTTTGTCATATTATGGGAAAGAGTTTTGCCAAAAAGAAATTGCATTATTCAGATTTGATGCGATCAAAAGAAATGACTCTTAAGTCAAAAAATATCAAATTTCTAGCTTTGTACCCTGTGTTTAATTCGTAAGACCCTCAAGAATTTCAACAAGTGGGAAAAAACAGGTATTTCCTCCCGAACATTTTGACACCTCATTTGTCACAATAGTACCAACATTGATGAAGCAGTGGCCATTTGAATGAAAAATGATGTAGTTTCCATTGTTGCACTTAACCCTATACTCATGAAAAGAGCGTAAATAAAACAGTAAATCTGAAGTGCACCTCTTCTTTCTATCCATGAAAAGACAATCCTAATCCGAACATCTTTGTTTTCCAATACCTGTACCTACTGGTGTGAGACTCAACCTTGACAATGACCAGTATCATTCATGATGTTTGTAAGCCAACACATGTCTCTCCATTTTCATGCAACCTTCCTTGAAACTCCAAATCGACGAGCAACTTCAGTTACAGAAACTCCAAAAACTTTGCATGGAGAGAAAGAAGTGGTACACTTAAGATTTACTGTTTTGTTTACACTCTTTTCATGGGTGTAGGGTTTAAAGTGCAACAAAAGCGGAGTCAAAGTTTAAATGCCTTGGTTTTTTTCATCACTGAGTGCTTAATCATAATCCGAACATCTCACATCGTCAATTGTGTCCAATTCCGGTCTCTACTGGTGTGAGACTCATCCTTGACAATGACCAGTATCATTTATGAAGTTTGTAAACCGACAACTGTCTTTCCATTTCCATGCAACCTTCCTTTAAACTCCAAATCGACAAGGAACTTCAGTTACAGAAACTCCAGAAACTTTTCATGGAGAGAAAGAAGTGGTACACTTTAGATTTACTGTTTTGTTTACGCTCTTTTCATGGGTGTAGGGTTTAAAGCGCAACAAAAGCGGGGTCAAAGTTCAAATGCCTGGGGTTTTTTCATCACCGAGTGCTTTTATCAGCACTTTCATTCGTGTGTCGTTTCGCTTCGAAAATACATACAAATATGGCGGGGGCAATATACTTCAAGTCAAGTTTTAAACATGTTGGATGATAGCGATTCTGCCGAGGTTTTAGATGACGATAGTTCTGGATATTCAGATGATTTTGATACCAAATCCGATGAGGAGGATATGAGTATTGCCATTTTAGTACAACATTTTGAAATTGAGCAAAAAACATGGAAAATTGACATTTTTGGTGCAACATGTCACCATTTTTATTTATTTTTGTCCTGGAAGCACTTTCTAAGTAAAGTTTTATTATTTCTATGTGATTTTACAATATTACAGATGATTCAGAACAAGTTTAGTATAATTGTTTCATCCATTTCCTGCAAAATTCAATATTTTGTGTGTTAACCACAAAAAGGCTAGGGTGAGGGGTACAAACAGAGTGGGACCACTAGAGTTCAAAGGGTTAAATACAGGGCGCCTCAAAAAAAGTGAATACTTTCTTTTTGTGCAGTGTTTATAAGTTACAAGATTACTTTTAGAAGTCAGAAACGTTTCTCTTTTTTAATTAAGAAGTGTATTATAAGTATAAAAAATCATGTAGTCAATTGAATTTAACTATCCACAAATGCAACTTATCAACAAAAGTAAATCCCCATGTAGTGTCCTGGTGTCCTTATACTTTTGAGGAAGGGCGTGCAGCAAAGAGTTGGTAAAAAAGCAAAAAAAGATAATTGGCATTTTACATCCTTGTAAATAAAACATGTTTATTGTATTATGAATCTCCATTTCCCTCAGGCCCAAAGAAACACCTAACCTGTTCCACAGGCAAACGGACCTCTCAGGTAGGGTCTGTTGATCAGACCTTTTTTTGTTTGGTTTTATTTGTTTTTTCAAACATTTGTGATAATGCTGGTGAATTTTCAAACAATTTGTGAAAATGTGGGTGAATTTTCAAAAAAACAACAAAAAAATTCAAAAAAATGTGTTCAAAAAATTGTTCAAAAATTGGGAACAGGGTGGGTTTTTCTTTTGTTGCCTCACAGACTAACTTTTAAGAGGATACAATGTTGAATAGCTTACTTTCGTTCATAGATCTTATTTCTGAGCATAGTTTCCAGTCCATATACTTTCTGTTTCAATAACATCTTGACTGTGTTCTCCTCCTTGGTTGCCACCATGATTCTGGATGCTGCCTGCCGCCAAATCTCAATCTCATGTCTCAAACCTGAGAGGAAAGGTAATGTTACAGCATGGGTAGGAGTCTACAATAATGGGACAGGAAACGTGAGCCGCGAAAAAACAGCCTTCCATATACAGGCATATACACGCAATGTGACTCTCGAGTGTATCGATTGGGAGTGGTGCTACTCTTACTCTTGGCAACGTGTGACGTTGCAAAATGATTGACAGCTCATTGACAGCTCATGAGACACGAGATGTGACTCTGATGAATTGCCAAATTGAGGGCGCTAGCAAACTGGAAGCTTCATTCTTGAAAAATGACTAGCAAGCGTGTAGTGGCACAGACCTGGGGTAACTAAACTAACTGAAAATGAAATAGTTTGTCTTGCCAACCAACTGATTATGTATGGTTATTACATAGGTAATTAATATAGTATGCAATAATAGTAAGTAGATGGTCCAGTGACGACAGGCTAATGTTTCTATGCATTAGCCTAAGTAACCCACACCTTTTATGGACAAATTCTATACTTAAATAGTATTTCAGGCTTATCCAGTGACTGTAGACTTACGTATTCATGAATTAGCCTAAGTAACCCACCCCTCCATGGAATAAAAAACCCGGGGGGGGGGGGGGGGGGGGGGGGCAGTCAGGTATAATGTTGTAATCATCCGCGTGAACGAAAATGCGGAATAAGGGTGTGTTTTTTCGACCACAACACGGATCCGGGCTAAGGGTATCAAATCGCCAATTTCGGAGAATAAGGGTGTCTTTTTCAACCTGAATCCGCGCTAAGGGTTGCTTGGGCCGATAGTCATGTGTCATCTTAGTTAAAATAGCTGAATGGTTAGGCCTATATAAGTCAAATGTACTTACAATACTGAATCACTCAATACTTCATACGTTTTTCCAGTCTAAACACCGTCTTGAGGACCTTTATCGTTTGCTGTGAGTATGATTCGTCGAGCTAAAATCCTTGTTAAGAGTCCCTTTTTCAATCTTTTAGAATCCGCGTTAAGGGTAGTTTTTGGGAGTGGATTCACACGGGTGATTACAACTTTATACATGAGTGGCCCCCCAGGACAAAACCCATACTTATGTAGTATTTCTGGATTATCCAGTGACTGTAGTCTTAAGTCTCTATGAATTAGCCCAAGTTACCCACATCCTCTACGGACAAAACCCATACTTATGTAGTATTTCTGGATTATCCAGTGACTGTAGTCTTAAGTCTCTATGAATTAGCCCAAGTTACCCACATCCTCTACGGACAAAACCCATACTTATGTAGTATTTCTGGATTATCCAGTGACTGTAGTCTTAAGTCTCTATGAATTAGCCCAAGTTACCCACATCCTCTACGGACAAAACCCATACTTATGTAGTATTTCTGGATTATCCAGTGACTGTAGTCTTAAGTCTCTATGAATTAGCCCAAGTTACCCACATCCTCTACGGACAAAACCCATACTTATGTAGTATTTCTGGATTATCCAGTGACTGTAGTCTTAAGTCTCTATGAATTAGCCCAAGTTACCCACATCCTCTACGGACAAAACCCATACTTATGTAGTATTTCTGGATTATCCAGTGACTGTAGTCTTAAGTCTCTATGAATTAGCCCAAGTTACCCACATCCTCTACGGACAAAACCCATACTTATGTAGTATTTCTGGATTATCCAGTGACTGTAGTCTTAAGTCTCTATGAATTAGCCCAAGTTACCCACATCCTCTACGGACAAAACCCATACTTATGTAGTATTTCTGGATTATCCAGTGACTGTAGTCTTAAGTCTCTATGAATTAGCCCAAGTTACCCACATCCTCTACGGACAAAACCCATACTTATGTAGTATTTCTGGATTATCCAGTGACTGTAGTCTTAAGTCTCTATGAATTAGCCCAAGTTACCCACATCCTCTACGGACAAAACCCATACTTATGTAGTATTTCTGGATTATCCAGTGACTGTAGTCTTAAGTCTCTATGAATTAGCCCAAGTTACCCACATCCTCTACGGACAAAACCCATACTTATGTAGTATTTCTGGATTATCCAGTGACTGTAGTCTTAAGTCTCTATGAATTAGCCCAAGTTACCCACATCCTCTACGGACAAAACCCATACTTATGTAGTATTTCTGGATTATCCAGTGACTGTAGTCTTAAGTCTCTATGAATTAGCCCAAGTTACCCACATCCTCTACGGACAAAACCCATACTTATGTAGTATTTCTGGATTATCCAGTGACTGTAGTCTTAAGTCTCTATGAATTAGCCCAAGTTACCCACATCCTCTACGGACAAAACCCATACTTATGTAGTATTTCTGGATTATCCAGTGACTGTAGTCTTAAGTCTCTATGAATTAGCCCAAGTTACCCACATCCTCTACGGACAAAACCCATACTTATGTAGTATTTCTGGATTATCCAGTGACTGTAGTCTTAAGTCTCTATGAATTAGCCCAAATTACCCACATCCTCTACGGACAAAACCCATACTTATGTAGTATTTCTGGATTATCCAGTGACTGTAGTCTTAAGTCTCTATGAATTAGCCCAAGTTACCCACATCCTCTACGGACAAAACCCATACTTATGTAGTATTTCTGGATTATCCAGTGACTGTAGTCTTAAGTCTCTATGAATTAGCCCAAGTTACCCACATCCTCTACGGACAAAACCCATACTTATGTAGTATTTCTGGATTATCCAGTGACTGTAGTCTTAAGTCTCTATGAATTAGCCCAAGTTACCCACATCCTCTATGGACAAAACCCATACTTATGTAGTATTTCTGGATACTGTAGACTCATGTCTCTATACATTAGCCTAAGAACCCACACCCTCTATGGACACAATCCATACTTACGTAGTATTTCAGGATTATCCAGTGACTGTAGACTTATATTTCTGTACATTAATCTAAGCAGCCCATACCCAGCAGCCATACAGAACACGATCCCAATCATCATATGTATGGTGAACTCTGTAAAGTCAATTCCCTGAGGAGATAATTGCCAACAAGACTGGGATTAAAACAAGATTATCAACAGCTTGGCCAGTCTGATGAAGCTACTTGTGTGGCAGTGAAACCTAATCGAATCATAGATTCCAAAAATATTAATTAAATATTTAGAAGATATACAATTGGAATGGTGTTCCAAATTTGAATTTGAATATCAACTTTTGATGACAGTAACTCCCCAATTTCCTCAGAGTGAGTGGATTTTCATATCGTTGCTGTTCTGTCAAAACCTTGTATGTTTTGCCGGTCTTTCAACATGTAGAGTAAAACTGCCCAACGGTTATGCATAGGAAGTGTTGCTTTATACATGTTCAGGGCATGTGTTCATACACCTCCTGACCAGCCTTAGAAATTGCTTACATTATCCAAGACATAGTATTATCATACTGTATAGTACACCACTGTGTTATTGCATCATAAACATCCATTGGACCTAGAGTTTGCTGCGGTAACAAGTTGCCTGGATGGACACTGGATTGTGACTGTTTTGAGAGAAGTAAACATGGTATCCAGAGAAGAAACTGTATGTAGGTAGCCAAGGGTTTCACCTTTTCATAACTGTTTAAAATTTCCAAAACGGCTCATCTTATCTGGAGTTATGCAAACAAACATTCTCCAATATATGGGGGACTTACTTTTTTTTAACCCTTTATATTGGTATAACGCATGGGAGCGCCGTGAGGTAATTAAACATGCTATACATGTGGCTTCTTAACGATACATTACAACTGTGGACATGACGGGTTGCTTCAAAACAGAACCTGCAGATTTGTGCTGATTTTGGCGCATTTTTAGATGGCAAGGAAGAATGCATACCGCCTTTCAGGTGCCGAGTTTCGAGTGCCGAGTTATAATTATATTCTACTGGAGTTTATTAACAACTCATGAACTCAAGTTTTCCAGCAATTGACAACTCATAAACTCATTTTACAACTCATGAATCTCATTTGCTCATCTAGCAGGCGAGGGTATCCCGCTAGTGGTTATAAAACGGAAAGTTTAGAATGGATTTTGTGCAAATACAATATACGATGAATGTATATTTTAATGTAATTCATTAATAAATAATTGACTGCTTACCGTATAATAAGTGTAAAAATTCTGCAGACATTCCAATCGTGAATGTGGCAATGTTGGTTGTCATGATGGGTGGTTGCCATGGTGATTATGAGGATGGAGATGATGCGAAAGAATAAAGATGGTGATGGAAAAGTGCAGGTGATAAAAATTTAAAAAAATGTGTGTAAGTGCCCGTTACTACATGGCAACAAAAATTAATGAAACGTCACCGTAATAGATCTTTGCTGATAAGCCCCCTCAATTGGATCTGTTGTGGACCATAGAGCAAGGTTATTGATTACTCACTTCAAGATTTTACTATTTATAGTTCAATCAGCTCCAAATTGGCAAGAAATATGAATTTTTATATTTTATCTCTCCTCGCGCAAAAGTAATCCAAGAGTAGGTGCGTTAGTTTGGCATACGCAAACTTCACTCTCACAATTTACAATGCGCCATGTTGTGCCACGCGATATTTTGCACTCAAGAATTCATTCGCTGTTGAAAACAGGTTTGCCAATTGGAATTCACTGAACTATAGGACGATCTGAATATTCTTTTGTTGGCAAAAGAATTGGTTGCTATATAACATTACATTACGTGAAACCCAGGGTACCAACCCGTGCTACCATGTGTAATTAATGATTATATAACATTACATTACATACATATTAACATGATATAAAATATAATAACTTGACATGATCATGGTATAAGACAGTGGTAAATATGGAAATGCTTGGCCCTGACTATTTAACATGCTTTTTGTGTCCTTAAGGGAGCTGTGGACTCTCAGGTACAGCCTCCGTAAAACTGCCGTAACTTCTTCAATATTCATTTAATCTTTATAAACGTATACAGTTTTTTGCAGAAAAGGGTTCAATGAATCCAACCATGATAATGAAATTGACCATTTTGGAAAAAATTATAAAAAACACGTTTTTTGACCCATTTTAGGTTTGGAAAAGATAACTCAAAATATATTTTGTTAAATTTTGTCATACTAGTTTTATGATAATCCTGATAACATTCCCCAGGAGCGGTTTTTTTTTTTAATATCTTTTTTATTTTTTGAGTTACAGACCAAAAAGTGCCAAAAAACGTTTTTTTGGCACTTTTTGGTCTATAACTCAAAAAATTAATTTAATTTAATTTTAAAAAAAACCCCTAATGATATTGCTAAAAACAAAAGCGCATGAACACAGGTGCATCCTAAGAAATTGCATATATAACCAAATTGAATAACTTTGGCAGCGCTTTCAAATACTAGTTGAGTTGTTAAAAGAGTTAAAATAAGATCAAATAAAACAAGTTAAAATAGAATGATTAAGATCAATTTGAAGTATATAATTAAAATTAAATCAAGATTAAATGATTTAAATTATATCTATTCTATTGCCTTTTGCAGATTTGGAAATTCACAATCAAATTTGCATATGAATAAAACAAAACACCATGTACGCTTTTGCTAGGAGTAACGAGCTTTACAATTTTGGCTCACTTGGTTCAGAACAAATATTTGTGAACAAAATGGTATAATTTTGAAATACTGTGTGTGATTTGATCGAATAAAACGAGTCACATGTTTTAAACAGTCTCAATTTTTGCATACATATTAAAAAATGCTACAGCATGGTCCAAACCTCGCTAAATTTGAACCTCTGGTTAATCAAGTTACAGACAATTTACCAACTGTTATATTATGGTAAAAACTTAATATGTAGAATGTTTTCACCTATAACACAAAAGCAGTGTATGCCGCAATATCTGCTTTAACCACCCGAACGAAATAAGCTTAACACTTTCCACGAGGCAGGTGTATCTGCAGACGACATTCCAAAATTTCACAAAAGGTTTCAAATATGTCGAAATTATTGATCTTCATCACCATATTTGGAATAACCTTGAGAAATGCGTACAAACATGCCTAGTATTGGTTCAGTTATACTTGAGTAATCCTTGAGTAATCAGCCTTCAGTAATGCTTTGGCCCGTGAACATGTTAACAACAAAAGGGCCTAGCAACTACATATGATATTTTTGCCTAGACATGCATTACCCTTGAGATAGACCTTGAAAGGTTTCTGAAAAATCTGTTTTGTATATTGTAAAAACAATAGCCGTGTGGAAAGTGTTAAGCTTAATACACAACTTTAATTCAGCGCACAGATTTATTCCATACGCGAAGTAGATGGAAGAACCAGGTATGGTACGTATGAATCCTTTCCCTTGATCAAGCTATGCAGTAATTTAATCCTGTAAACTTCTGAAAATATGACTTGTCATATGTGGCATGCTTCAGTGTATGCTGGTTCCATACATTAATTTAATGTATGGAACCTTAGGAATGTGCAAATCATGTCATCACATATTCCGACTATGTCCCACATTTGTGCTCTTAAATCAAATTAGCTACTGCCGCATTGTGCCTCGTTTACTCACGTTGGGTAACAAATATGTTTGAATTGTTTGCTGCAAAATGTTGTCATGAAATAACAAAATTAGGTCACGCTTCATATTCTTAGAGGATAGACTGGGATGCTTTATTTGTGTGTGTGTGAACATGATGAATATTGTTGTTGGGTATGAAAATCTTGTATATGCTTTGGGCTGTTAACATGTTAACAGCAAAAGGGCCTAGCACTACATAGAACATTTTTGCCTAGACATGTTCCAGGGCCCAAAACACATGAGGTCACTCCTTGCTTTGGCCCTTAAACATGTTTACAGCAAAAGGACCTAGAGACTACATAGGAGATCATTGCATAAACATGTTCCAGAGCCCAAAACACATAGAAGTTTGTTCCTTGGCTTGGCCCTTGAATATGTTTACAGCAAAAGGGCCTAAAAGACTACATAGGAGAATTATGCATAAACATGTTCCAGGGCCCTAAACTAAGAATTCAATGTCTATACTTACAGCTTCCTGAATATCAGAATTTGAAACGATGATAACGTTTGGCGGGTCCCCGATGGCTGTGGCCGTGCCGCCAATGTTTGAAAAAAGTACCTCGGCTATAAGTATATATTTCGGGTCCATGTCGAGTACTTCACAGAGTCTGAGAAGAAATCATTTTTTTGTTATTTCAAAAATTGTTTAAATTCCCTAAAATGTTCACCAAGCTTTTGAAGAAAAAAATGTGCCCGGCCGACCAACCCTACCTGAGCGGTCTATTTGCCCATAGAACAGGGTTTGGTATGTTTGTTGCCTTATTATGTTGTCTGGAAGTTGTTCCATTTAGAACACTGTTTATGATCCTAAGTGATACACACATTGTCTGTTTAACAGTTATACAGACCAATGTAAAGAAATCCAAGTGCTTCTGCTTAAGTGCCCTTACAACAAACGCTGGAATTCATACCAGCAGAGGAAAGTAAACAAACAACAGGCATGTTGACATTACAAGATCATTAGCTCTCTTATTTTTAAGTATCTATATACCTTCACTGTTCTGTCCAAACCTTATATATGCTTTTTCGACCCTTCAGCACGTATCAAGTAAGGCTGCCAAATGGTTATGCATTTGAAGTGTTACTTTATACATATTCAGGGGCAAGAACACTTACAAGGTTTTGATATATGTGTTGTGGCCCTTGATCATGTTTAGAGCAGACTGTTCAAAGGTTATATAGGAAGTATTACTTTACACAGTCTGAAGGGCTGGATGGAGATATGAGGTTTTGACAGAACAACAACAAATTACCTTATAGTAACTGGCGTTAGCAGCAATATCGTGGTGACATTGTCTAGAAACGCAGAGACGATCCCTGAGAACATGCACAGTATAGTGATGAGAACCCACATACGACCTTTGGCTATCTTGTACGACTGGAGGGCACACCAGTCAAAGCAACCGGTCTCGGAGAAGATCGCCACAATTGTCATCTACGATTAAAAAGAGTTGTCTTGCAATGTAAGGTAACACATTCTTTTGGCTAACTGAAAAACAGGTTACCGAAATACAGTACAAAATTCCTGCCAAGCCAAAAGTGCAAGGCTTTTGGCCATATCAGGGAAAGTATATAATGGGAGAGGAAATTTGAATCGCAAAACAAGAACCTCCCATATATGGGCATATGGGCGGGAGTATGCTCGATCCGACTCATGAAATGAGGGGGCTATCTTGACAAAGCCTATGATTGACAGCATGCAAGGCCTTATAAGGTCATTGAGACGCGCGATGGGACTCACAAGATGGGGTGCTAGCACACTAGAAGCTTTGATCTCAGTAATGAAAAGTCTGTCTATAGTGGCACCAGTCTGGTCATATCAAGGGGGCTGAACCTCTGCCTGTCCATAGGAAGCTACATTTTTCTTCCTGTGGCGCATACTGTTGGTGGCATTGTAGTTGGGTTTAATTAAGGTATAGACTTAATTGCTGTTTACAAGGAATTGTTGGGAAAATTCCTGAATAATTATGCGGTTTCGAAAATTATGATAGAACTTACGTGCTGGCTGGAAATATGAGTAATTCATATTTTATATTTTGTTTTATAAATTTTGAATTATATTTGTCACTTTCCTTTAAAATACACCACTCCGCCATTATTTGTGTCAGACGGACTTGATGCAACATATATTTAGAAGGCTAATGACGCATCGCCGCTCATTTTTTTCTTCTTCCTGGGGCGCATACTGTTTACGTATGAGCAGTATAGGACTTTTCTATCCCCAAATTAACAGATTCTTTGGGATGGTCCCTATTTATGGCTGACTGTAAGATACAGAAATGCATACAAATATTTGTCTATACATACCATGCCCCATAGAAGTGCCAGCGTCTCATAATCCAACCATGTCATGACATGCTCTAATGATGGTCTCTCGTTGAACGCTGATAATGTGGCTAGAACTGCAAAGGAACCCACCATGGCTGCCACTGTCCTGTGCACAAGCTATGAATATAAACAAACAAACTCAGTCTGGTTATTTTTTAGTTAGGCGACGAAAAAAACAACCCTGTTAACGGACCTGACCGACCCATTTTTTTAGAAATCGTTGGGGAAAAAATTCATGTGCAATTGAATACCGACCCAAAATATATTTGTTGCTTGTCAAAAAACGGCAAAATGTTTACAGATTTTGTTTGCATTTTTACAGATTTTTAGGGGATTTTACGGTCATTTTCCCAACCCGACCGAAGGTCTGTTTGCCCGTAAAACAGGGTTTCTTTTTTTCATCGCCTTTTGCTATTCTCTAGCGGTTCTAAAGATGGAAGCAAAAATCACTTCAAACTGTCTCACAGAACAGTACACAAACGTCAGTTGTGATGCACCACATTTGGGGATAATTCACTTCTTTTCACTTTGTAGTTAACAAACACAACACGGTTAAGGTAGTCAGTCACCAATCATCAATTTGGGTAAAATTTAAATCTTAGAGAAGAAAAAAAATTGCAACTCTAATTTTTGAGATTTTAGGGTCTTACCTCAAATCCAATAAGAATGTAGACGCCCACAAGAATGATAGCCGCGTAAATGACAGAATCCGACGATGCTGGCGGCATTCCCAGATGCCCTATCACCACTGTAGCGGGATAGGCTGTGGAAGATTCTATGCCGAGGTGAAACTTGTCCTCTTTGCTGCAGAAATAACAACAATAAAATGAAACTTTGTTAAATATGATCTGAAAATATAATAAGTGTCCCAAGACACAAGAGCTCAAAACAAGTCTCTGAAAACACTTGGATTCAAAATAGCGAGCTCACTCAAATAATGAGGTTGTTCTACAAATTAAACTGAATGGTGATTATCCATTACTATAACAATGCTGCAGCAGACCTGGATTGTTGTTCATAGCAGGTATGAATAGCACTTCTTATCTGTAAATGTATATTTGTCTCAGCTGCCACCTATGGGATTGTCTCTCATTTTTACCGGAAAATTAATTAACTTCAGTGAACACCAAAATTCCCTCCTCAAAGAACTTACTTGTCCCAGGGAACTTTAAACACCGTCTCCGTCTCCATCGCCAAATCCAAATTCACTGTTTCATGTCCCATTTCAAGTGCCACCTCAAAGGTATCCACCACCTCCACGAAGTGACCGTCTCTTGTCCGTATTAATAACACCGTGAGATTGTCCGTCTCTGGCGTGAGCATGTCGGGGATCTCTGCCAGGTTCCCGCCGACGGTCACACGGACACGCTCGAACCGGTCTTCGTTTACGTCGCTCATATTGATCCCTGAAGAAGAGATGTTGTAGTTAAGGCAGCAAAATGAAAACTAAATATTATTTTCTTGAATCCAAAATTCCTGAGAAGTGCCAGTGTAAAGCAAAAAGATAGAGATTGAACTAAATATTGCAAACCAACCAAATTGATGTTGTCTTATAGAGGTTGAAGGTGTTCAAAACAAAAGAGAATATTGATGAAAAATCAATTTATTTAATTTCTTTATTGATTTTGAAAGGAAGAAGGCATATTTCATACAAACTTAATTTTGATGTCACATTAGGACATTAGCCATCAGGACATTTGGTAAGAATCTGCACCTACTGTAAAAGTGGAAATGTTCGCGCGTCTTTATTTACGTGCATGCGAAATATTTGGTGCTACAGTACATGCAAATATTAATTTTCATGTGATTTTATTTTCGCGCTAGCTAAACATATCATAAATAGTGCGTAAATAAATGTAGCACAAACATTTCCACACATACATTAGTTTCCAAAATGTGCAAAAAATACTCAACATATTATTAGCTCTAGTACCGAGCTACGACCAAAGGGATACCAATACTGAAACTTGGGGTCACAACACTAGAGCCAGGTTTCTGCTTCCAAGGTTCAGAGGGGCATAGTTTCAGGCTAATATGTGAAAATGTTGGTGAATTTTCAAAAAACTTTAAACATTTTCAAAAAACGTGTTTTTGTCACATTACTTCCAATTTTTTATCTATTTATACAAATTTCAGTGAGGTGAAAAGTTGCTTACAAATGAGAATAGGAAATCAAATGACAATCACTAACGACGTGACCTTGATTTAAACAACAGATCGCATTTAATGGAGATTATTTTTGTCACCATTCCCATAATCCTTCATAATATGATTAAGTCATATACCTCACTTCACATCATCAATTGTCACAGTTACCCAGGGGGGGGGGGGGGGGGGGGGGGCTAGTCAACTGTAAGCATGCATGATCAAATAAGGGGTGGGTTTTAGATAGCATTAAAGGAATAACGTTTTATTCATTAAACCATGCATTATATGGTAGAAAAATAATTATCTAATGTATATTGACCATTTTTATTGAACACAGAACTACAATGTAAACTGCACATCCCGAACCTGTGATTATTTGAAATGACTTGTTGCCAACGCAAGTCGCAAGCTAGTCGAACAACCCCATAAACTTTCTAAAATTCCATTGACACATTGCGTAATCGAAGCCTAAATAAATCACGGACGAATGCAAAAAACTGACTTGCTGCCGTCTCTGCTATATATATTTTTCACAATTAACCCATGTTGCATTCAATGGCAAATCTGTATAAAGAATTGAGATGAAAGAAATGCATTGTGGGATATGTAATCTCTAGTTTACCGGCATCATATGACTATGCCAACCATGTGTGATTCAAACAATGTGCTCTCACTTTTACATGGGCGAAATATATTTTATTTAATGACTATTATGGTAAGTTATTTTTTATAGTCAGAAAAATAATTGTGCAATGCATTAAGATTATAGTCTTAGGAAGGGTGGAAGGGGAGGGACGGATGGAATGTGGAGGGACGGATGGAGTGTGGAGGGATGGAATGAGGAGGGGTGAAATGTGGAGGGTGAAATGTGGAGGGGTGGAAGAGGGCAGAATGGAAGGGAAGAAGGGAAGGTTGATTGTATCGGAATACTAAAGTGAAATTCATGTGCCATCTTTTAACAAAGTAAGTTAATTTTTTATAGTCAGAAAAATAATTGTGTAATACATTCAGATTGCTTGCTTAAGGCGTCCCAAAGGGACGAACTTCTGTGATGGCCTTCCAAACTGGTCTTTCAAGCATGCAATTTTTCATGTCCTGTCTAGTTAGTCTTCTGATAAAAGCTTGATGTAATTCTTTCGTGGTGGTCCTCTAGCCTTGTGTCCATGCTTGGGTTGCCACAGGAGAACTTTGGAGACTGCTTCCTCTTCCCTTCTGGCACAGTGGCCGGCAATGTTTAATCTCCTCTGTCTTAGCCTCTCTGATATTGGTAGCAGGTTCTCATATAGATCTTTGTTGGTGGTGTGAGATTGCCATGATACATTAAGTGCTTTTTTAAAGAGGCGAGTGTAGCAACCATCCAGCGCTTTTCTCATTTTAGCTGTTAGTGTCCAAGTCTCGGCTCCATAGGTCAAAACAGATTCAACAGTGGTGGTAAACAGCTTTATTTTCAGGTTTCTTGGGAGTTTACTGTTCCATATTCTTGTCATGCTGTTACAGGCTTTCCAAGCTTGAGCCTTTCTTATGTTGAAATCTTGCTCACTACCAGCAATCCAGGCACCAAGGTATTTGAAGTCTTGGACAATTTCAAGATCATTACCATCCAGTGTTTTAATTGGTGTTGGAGCTTCTTTGTACAGCATTGCCTTTGTTTTTTTGGCGTTCATCCCAAGACCAACTGTAAGCGCAGCTGCTTCCACCAGATGTAGTAGTTCCTCTGCATCCCGTAGATTGTCAGCAAGGAGAGCAATGTCGTCTGCGAAATCAAGGTCTGTAATTGTCTGCGGCCCTATTCTCCTACTTTGCCTGGGAACAAGTGTGAAGCCTAGTTGCTCTTCTTTTCCTGCTAATGTCTTCCTCAGATTATAGTCTTGGGAAGGGTGGTATAAGCTATACATTTACAGGAAAAGCTTTGAATAATCCCTTTTTGTGCAACAATGGGCCATTTGAATCCTTGATCTGGCCCAAGTGAGCATTTAATGAGGACCTGAATCTAGCTTTGAGAATTATTAAATCAAATGATTAATTTTGTATCACTGACGGATAATTTCAAAGGATTTAACATTTCGCAAACAGCTCCCAAAATGGGTTCTTTCATTAAAATAGGCATAATAACTCTTGATAGCAAGAATCAATTTCAGTGATTCTTTTTTTCATATGAGCATATGAATATGCTCTTTGAATATGTGCTTCAATATGCTACTTGCACGCAATCACCATTTTAGAATGAAAGTGAGGTTCTCCCCTCAGCGCGCGCTCACCCAACCGTGTCACGGGATGCACAAACCTGTGTGAAACCACGACACATTGTGGCGTGATAGTGTGTGATAGTGCGTGGTGAGGGGAGAGCCTCGCTTTCAATGGTTTCATATACTGTGCAAGTAGCGTATGGTTTGTCAAATTTGTTTGGTCTCTTTGGAAAGAAACATTGATTCCTGTACAACTTCTTTTTGAGTCACACTGTACATAATGCTGGTGAATTGGTAGCATTTCCTTCTATAAGTGTATGAGACAAACCATTCCACATTTATTTGCTCGGCAAGTCATAGTCAAAATGTGTTTTATCCCGAAAGAGTTTCGCTTATTCTTGAGAGTTTCAATCTTAGGCCCAAATTTTTTTTGTTATGTTGTCCTCGACCGCCCGCTCGTCAGATTTAGGGCCGCTCAGATTTTTTTCCCCAGTTTTTTTTATTAAAAAAAATCTAATTTTTTTTCCAGTTTTTTTTCCAGTTTTTTTTCCAGATTTTTTTCAGATTTTTTTTTTTTAACAGTTTAAATTGAATATTAAATAAAGTGTTTATAACATATATGGGTGACTCTTAAAGTGATTTCAACTTCTTGTTGGCTGAACTTTGAGCTTCCGCTGGTAAAAGAAAATTAAAAAAAAAAAAAAAAAAAATGTTTCGCCCACCCGCCCCTCCTCTCTGAAAGTTGTGGAGGACAACATAACAATTTTTGTTTTGCCTTATCCAACCTATGTATCATGAATCTATTTCATGTAAGGATACAGTTTGTTTGCTGCTCTGATACTGCCAGTTGAGTCCGTATTATTTCAGATTCTGGTGATTTGGTAAAGAATACCTGTGAAGGGAACCACAAAAAGAAAAAGAGAACAAATGTTAACCCCGTAAGAACTACCTGCCGATTGGCTGAAATTTAGGATGTGTCAAATAGTGTGCCAATTTGAGACATTGTTAGAATTATTACAATTTTCAAAACAATTGGCATAAAATATTTATAATCAAAATTGTATTTGGTTATCAAGATGATTATATCACTGTAATGGTTTGTAACAGCCTGCATACGCTTGAAACTCTACCTGTTTCCACACAAGTTAATAAAATAATAATAATAATGGTAATTTATAAAGCGCCGGTATCCGCCGCAAGCGACGCTCATGGCGCTTCTCTGCATAACAACCAAAATAACATAAACACGAATAGGAACAAAGATGAGGAGAGTCACATCAAGCAAATGCTTCAGAGTACAATGTCTTCAAGTTTTTCTTAAAAATATGTACAGAGTTTGACAGTTTCACATATTCAGGCAAGCTATTCCATAGTTTCGGTGCTGCGACTTGAAAACTTCGCTGTCCCCACTGATGTTTAGCCAATGTTTCCTGAAGAAGACTTTGTTTTGAAGAGCGTAGCCCGCGATGCCCTGGCACATATGGTTGAACAAGTTCTGTTAAATAAGAAGGAGCTGCATCATGTAAGATTTTGAAAATAATAAGACATATCTTGTATTTCAGTCTCTGTTCAATTGGAAGCCAGTGTAGGTCCGCTAATACAGGAGTTATATGATCTGTTCTCTTAGTATATGTAATAATCCGGGCGGCTATATTCTGCAATCGTTGAAGGCGAGAGAGTTGTGATGTTGTAATTCCATATAGAAGTGAGTTATTGGAGTCAAGTCTGGATGTTACAAATGCATGAATGATGGTTTTAGCTGCATCCCTTGTTAGATGTTGACGGATTCTGCCAATGTTTCGTAAGTTGGGAGACAGTGACAGTGGAAGCAAACAAATTTAGGGCGTCAAGCTCAAATTTGGTTTTTTGCGTGTACACATTTTCAGTTTTTTTAACTGAAATGATTCAGTAAAATGTAACACTAAAATGGTCCAGGATGGAATTTAGAACCCCTCCCCTCCATGAAAATGTAGATAAACTGGATAATGTATCTAGGTCAAGATACTTATTATTGCCCCAGGGACCAATCAACTATATAGTGTACACATGCTTGACCAAAAAATCAGTGCATATAAGGGGTGTTTTTAGATCGCACGATTTTGAGCATAACATTGTCTAAAATCAACCATTTTCAAGAAAAAGGGTACTTTTTCAAAATCCTTATTTTATAGTGAATTTTGGCTCCGGTGAATATACATGTTTAGAAGATGTTTTTGGTCACGCATCCTTAGAGCATATATTTGACTGCCCCCTCACCCCCAGTATGTAGGTCAAGATACTCACCGCCATAACAATCATGCATGTGAATAATATGGTGATCTTAGTGATTCTAATGATCCTCCTGTGAATATAAAGAAAAAGGATATACAGAAAAAGGATTTTTATTAGATATTATTATTATCATTATTATTATTGTTTGGAAGGTCATGGGTTCAAGTCCTGCACCTGGCTCATGTCCTTGCTTTTTAAGTTGGGATATGGGTAAAGGCGTGTTATGTTTGTTTGGGTTGTGGAACTTGTGGTAGTTATCTGCCTCGCTGTTTTTATTTACAATGCGATCCTATATATGTTGGTATGTGATGCGTAACCTCTTTCATCTTCAGATGTGGTGTGTATGTATTATTATACAGTGCAAAAATAATTGTTTTCATGATTTAAAAGGAAGGTTTTTATGGATTAACACTAACATTAACATTGGGTGAGCAAGCGGGCATATCATATGCGGGTGGGGGGGGGGGGCGGTCTTGAGATTTATTAATTTGACTCCTTAGTATAGGTAGTATCTGGACCCAGCTTGATAATCGGCACCAGCTTTCCCCCCTTTTGAACTGTTTTTTTCCCCTGATAGTTTTATTCCCCAAAACACACCTTCTGGTTTGGGTGAAGAAAATAATAATACTAATTGTAATTGTTAACCCTAACTCCTCTAAATACTAAAATATACTACTTCCAAGATTATCTCCAAGCACATGTGCGGACGGTTTTCCAGTTACTAGGGTCTTCAATTTGGGGTGTGGGGGGGGGGGGGGGGGGGGCAGCATGAGGGGGACAGGCCTGTGATCAGGGGGCATAACCGACTATTTTTGTTAATATATATATATGGTTTGACATTTCATTGGTGGGGGTAAGCCTTCTGGCAGGAGGATACAAATGCCCCACCCCCCCCCCCCCCCCCCCCCCCACCCCTCAAGTGGTGTAATCAACCAAGCCTATATACAGTGCAACTTACTTTTGAGGTCAATTGCACCTTACTTTTGAGGTCAAGGTGCAATTCCTTCCAAATCAAGGCGCGATTTTAGGACTCACGATAGCAAAGCAACTTGATTATGGCTGTCAAAACTTGTACCGCAATTTCACATTAGCCTTTGAAAGTTGTATCCCAGTTGATGAATTTTAAGATGCAAAGTGCGATGCGATACGGGAAATGTGCAGGTCTGCCCTATATAGTGAGTGCAGTATACTGTGCGAACCAGTAGCTGAGAGCCAAGGCTTGCCAATGGGGGCTGGGATTTTGGTCCGGATCGAATGTCCCCGGTCCGGATCGAATGTCCCCGGTCCAGATCGAATGTCCGGATCGAATGTCCATCGGGGAGCGGCTATTTATTTGTTGATTTCTCTTCCAAAATTGTGATCCCAATTAGGGGGTTAGGGTTATTATCAAATGGGTGAGTCTATGGATGGTATGGAAAATGAAAATGTGACTGATAATGTTTCACATGGGAATATCTGTGGGTGTATCACATGGGAATATCTATGGTTTCCATGTCATATTGGTTTCACATGGAGGCTGCATAGGTCTCTTATCATTATACTGGGTTTCACTTTGTGGATGTGTTTATAAACAAATTAACCCTAACCTTCCTCATCACTACAAATCACTACATTTCTAGGTCCACAGTCGTATCTTGTGGTGCGCTCAGACATGCTATTATATGGTGGAGAAAAACTGTTCAAGCTGACCCTGTGTTAGGTGGTCAGGTAGGTGGTGACCCTGGTTCGATCCCCGGTGCTGACACTGCCTAATTTCCCGCCCCACAAATTAGATAAGTTCGTCTCCCCTGGGTACACGAGCGTTTTACATGCGTGCAATTGTTGCATATGCACACGTCACGCATATGATACACAGATGCACCTGTAGCACATGCACGCTTACACGCTTCTGTATTAATTCCCTGCTATAAGAAGGCTCTCCAATTTGGAACTGATTAAAGCAATAATATGTGATATGTTTTTTAAGTAAAAGTCATGGATATAAAGGGTGTCATTTGGAAAAGATCGCATAATATGACTTTAAACTATAGTGGGTCCAGATCAAGTCAACCTCCCCCAGGAGGGGGGGGGGCACTGACATTGGAAAAGGGTATAGGTATCATGTGCCCGGCTGAAGATCCCCTTTTTCACCCTCTGCTGCTAGCTCTTATGACCGCGAAATTTTGCGTTCCAAAGCCCCAATACTTCTTACGTTTTTAAAACCAAAAAAATCACAAATTTGCGATCTTGCTGATCAAAATTCAACTATAGGCCAGTTCTCAAGACCTACTTTTTTGAAAAAATCAGTTCCTACATTGTAAGACCCCATTTTTCGTCATAAAATCCACTCAGTTCAGTTCTGTAGCCCCCACCCCTTTTTGAGACCCTGGGCGGCACACCCCTCACCCCTACCCCAAAAAAGTGCCCCCCCCCCCCCCGGGCAACCTCCCTCCTTTATGCCAAACAAAACACAGGGTTCACTGAGGGAAGCCCTAGTGCCCTTTGGATTTAGTCGATCAAGTTCATTTGTGTTTAGACTCAAAAGTCTATTTACCTTAGAAAATGTATCACTGCGTATATTTGATTTATCAATCTGAGCGATAAACTATTAAATAATTACTCGAACAAATGTAGAGAGAGGCCAAGTTTGTTTGCTGTTGTGCACCTATGTATTCTATTAACTAAACCTGTATGGGCTAATGTACTTTTCAATATTTAAATTTGTCAGGATGCAAACTTTTCGGGATCTTTCGGTATCATTCTATGAAATGAACAATACGGGATCTTTAGGTGACAGTTAGGCAGAAAAGGGTTATTAAAAGCCTGATAAATGAGCCACCCAAACATATGGGAGTGCCCCCCCCCCACCCCTCCTCCCCTGGTGCTATGAAAAAACACAGAAATAACACGCCATCATCAGGTGGCAATTATATTCAAAGGATATAGGGCAGAACCAAAACGAAGTAAAGTGATTTTAAAGTAAAGAACACACATTTGTTTACAAAGGAGTAAACTTCTTAACCCTAATTCTCCTGACGTGTTTTGGGGAATCAAACTATTAGGGTTGAAATCTGGCTGCGCCTGCGCCGCGATAGACTGATGGGGGAGGGTGTGCTACCAGCAACACCTATAATTAAAACAAAGAATTCTCGATCAAAACGTTTATTCCAGTCACGCCAGCGTTCATCCAAATTTTGAATGCAGCGTGATGAGCCCCTTGACAACCACGCCACAACGCGATCCTATGTGACATGAATAAACATGAACTTACATAATTGTCCAATCACGCAGCGTGGGGTCTTGTTGATTAGGGCTGCGATTGGTCAATTTGTTTACAAGTACGTCACAACTTCCGGTTTTACTGCGCCTTTTCCATCGCGATCGATCGCCGTCACGCACGATATGCCCCAGTCACACGGGACACTGAGGAATCGTATACATTAATTTTCATTAATGTGTAAATCTAAAAATATTGTTGATCTCCAAAATCAATTAGAATCATGTTTAAGCACAGTAGCTAATTGGTTCAAAGCAAACAAGCTTACCCTGAATGTTGATAAGACTAAATTCATGATATTTGGTAGTAATAAGATGCGTGAGAGGTTTCAAGATGTACAATTAACCTACAATAATAACATCATTGAAAAGGTAGATGAATTTAAATACTTGGGCGTAAAATTAGATAGCAATTTGTCTTGGTCAGCTCATGTTGATTATATGTGTAAGAATGTCTCTAAAAGAACAGGTATTATCAAACGTATGAAACATTTTCTTCCAAATCAAACTATTGTAATGTTATCAAATGCTCTTGTTATTCCTCACTTTGATTATGGAAGCACAGTTTGGTCAAACTTTTCTGCCGAATGTCATAGAAAATTACAGGTTCTTCATAATAATTTAGCCAGGATAATACTTTCAGCTGATATAAGAACACCAACAAATGATTTAATGGATGCACTTCAATGGGTTAAACTTGATAAAAGATGGCATAATCACCTTTTACTAATTGTGTATAAATGTTTAAGAAATATAAGTCCATCATACTTATCGATGCAGTTTGAATTTGTTCATAATAACCATTGTCATGTAACAAGAAATCACACAAGTAATACTTTGGTTGTACCGAAATTTAAGTCTAACTCAGGTATGCGAACGTTTCATGTTAGGGCAGCATATGCCTGGAACAACTTGCCATCAACAATCAGAACCGAACTTGAGAATATGTCAGTGCAACAATTTAAAACAAAGATCCATGGAATTTAAATTTTGTGTTCTAAAGTATATTACAATTCTGCATTTCCTTGCTGAATTTATCTGATGGTTCTGTATATATTTATGTAAATAGTTGTTATATTCCATGTATATATATTGTAAATAATTATGTATTTTTCTCTGTGAAATGAGGGCCAGCTTGGAAAGCAGTGCTTGACACTGAAGCTGTTTACCCTCAATAAAGAAAGATTAAATAATAAAATAATAATAATAATAATACGATTTGATCGAGAATTCTTTGTTTTGATTATAGTAGTGAGGATCTTTGTGGTGCACCTAGTAGTTCGGATCTTTGATGACGAATGTTAGGGTTAATGATACCAATACTGAAACTTGGGGTTATATTATTGTATACACTCTACCTTACTATTTTGAGCGATGTTCATGTGGTGTCAAGTTAGGATATTTATAAGTTCCAATTGATGACATGTGGTAGTGGGTAGTGGGTAGTGGGTATACATTGTGTAGGCGTGTAGGCCTACTTGGGGAAAAACAATGATTACGAGAGCATGTTATTTGAAATTGCCACTGGTCATGAAATTTCTTGACGATATTGATACTGAAACTTGAAACAAAGGAAGTTACATGTATAATAGCGGTGTGTGGACAGGGTAATGCTTCTTTAAAATATCCTCTAGGAAACATGATTAAGGTACTAAAAAAGGGAAATTTTCGCTTGATTGATTTTTCACGCTTTGCTGATTTTAAAGGTATATGACCCGATCACTTTTTTGGGGCTATGATTTTTTTTTCACATCAAGATATTTTGGTATCAGAAGAATCCCCATATTTTTCTCATTATGTCTGTAAAATATTAGGGGCCAGAAATGTTTCATTTGGAAATTATAGGCTAAAATGTGGTGAATTACTGCCAAAGGTGGTTAACCACCAACCAGTCTGTGTACTACTCAATGGGCACATGTCTTTTGACCTTGCGCTTCTAAAAATAGAACCATTGGAGTTATGCAACTCAACCTTTGGAATGCAACAATTTTAAGGATGACCTTATACATGTAAAATAGAAAACATAAAGTTGAAAATCGGGTCATCTACCTTTAAACTGTGTTGCGCGTTTTTAAATTCACAATTTGTAGCTTCGATCATCACATAGACCTATGCAAAAGAAATACATTCGTGTGTTGCTATTCGCGACAGCTGATTCGCGCGTGAAAATGTATGTAGCGCAAACATTTTCACTTTTACAGTATTCATGAGTCATGGGAGGGGAGGGGGAATGTGCAATGTAAACTTCTCTATAAATAGTTCATAACATAATGAAAACTTGCCTATTGATGACCAGCAAAATATAAAGTTAGAAAGTCTGTGTGCAGAAAACCAGGGAGTAGGTGACCTTGATAATAGCAACCAACACAACCATTACATGCATGAACGCACTCTACGCACACATCAGGTTTGGGCAGTTTATTATTCCAAACGCATGCATCAAAACATAAGAAAACTGGTATATTAGTGCGATTTTTATTTAATTTAGTGCTCCGTTATCATTGGGCCAATCGTGTCGTGTCTTATATCATAAAAAAGCTAGAACTGTAGGCTATTTATATCCATTCGCCCAAAAGTTTGTCACGCACAGGAAAAATCGGAGGGTTTTCGGGTTTAAAAAAAATCAGTGCTTCGTTATGCTAGCATCAATTGTAACAGTATTTAGTCGAGAGTAAAGCTTCAAGTGTCTAGTTTCATTATCCGTTTGCCCCAAATTCAGATAATTATATTGTGAAAAAGAGGTAACATTTTGGAGCGGTTCAAGGCTATTGATCTGAACTGTAACATTCACCAAAATAACAATAAATCTTCTCTTTTTCTAAATTCTTTTACCCAGGGTGCTCAGTGGTCGTTACAAAGAGGGTATCAGGCGTGTCCAATAACTTCCAAAAAGCACCAAAATAAGTGATTGAATTAATATGAAAAAGCACCCCTAAGCAAGTATGGACAGTATTTCAAATACCCTAAGCAAGTAATATCAGTGTTTCCAATAGGGTAGGTGTGGGTAATACGGGACCTTTAACACATATGCATAATTAAAATACAAAATAACTGACTCAAATTTAAGCAAAGTTTGTTATTTGTAATCTACATTTTATAAACCTTTATTGTAATAAAAAACAGAGTCATTCTATGTTTGGTTTGGCTGTTATTATCAAATACTGACGTCATCATAAATGTCCCATCTTACCTACGTTGTTTTGAGGACATTGTTTTGGTATGAAAAGTTATTTGACATTTTTTATTTAAAGAGTAACTGTTAAAAAACCATAAATAATGGTCCACTAATCCATTTAAGAGATAATAATGCATGAAGTACATTGGTACAAAAAAGGTACATTGCTACAAAAAAACAAAAAAACAAAATCCTGTAGGTGTGGGTAATACGGGACCTTTAAGACATTTGCATACCGTCATGCTGGCTGTCCCATATTACCTTCACCAATTGTGAACCCACGGCTCCCATTCAATGCATTATAACACCAATGTACACTGTACTAGCGAAGCACACACACAATACATGTTGGACTAACACCTGAAATATGCTTAATAATGCAAAAATTCAGGTCACGCCCCCTTTCCTTTTCTTTACCATCATATTCTATGAAAACACTATTTTTATATTAGACCAAAAATATGGGCGCATTTTTCCTTAAATTGACAGGTTGTGGTGATTTTCTGGCTGGTAATTCTTCCGGTAGCTTTGATAATAGTCATGCAATTCACTAAGGGTTTGATCTATCTATAGAGGGCGCTATTTAAAGTGCTAGTAATGCCAGACGGCTGTAGATGAGATTTCAGTGATGCGGTCCTGTATTAACTACGGTCCCGTATTAACCACACCTACATGTACCCTACTCTAAAAAAGTCCAAATATTTTGATGCCCTAAACAAACAATCAAAGTATTTTAATATTCTAAAGCAAGTGATTTGTATAGTTTAAACCTCTCTTATCTATACCAAGTAGAGTGATACTCTCAAATCCTTGGTTCCTTAGGTTCCCTAGTAAGTATTACGCAATAAATGCTGAACTGATCTAGATCAGATCACTTGTACAAATTGAGAAATATATCCTGTCCATCCGAGCAAATAAGGACCCTAAATACCATTGTATGAAAAGTATACCCTTTTCTTAATGTTGATTTTTTTGATACACTACCCGGCTTGAAAAACTACCCTAATTATGTGATTTTTTTGACACGCCTGATGTAATGACCACTGAGCATCCCGGGTTCATGAATACATGCATATTACTATGCATACTTTATATGGTGACATTTTCTTTTGGGACACCCTGTACTTGTGCAGGGCTAAATCAGTACAGGTTAAAATAAATCTAGCATTAAGAATTAACACATGTTTATATAATAAAACCGTAATTAAATAATAATACTATTATCTTGATCTCAAATCTTGTCAGTTCAAACATTCTGTAAAGCAGATGATCTCTGATAGCCGGACTTTACACCCGTCATCGCTGGATCACATGCCAGACTGGTGTGATTAGCACACAAATAGTGTGTTATGAGTTTGGAGTAATATTTACAATCGGAGCATTGTAAAACAATTATCAAATGTATTATAATTTTCATGATATACTTTTGCATTGAAAGTTTGAGGAAGAAAAAAGTTGATGATTTCAGAAATCATAAGAAATGAAATTCTAATTAGGGGGCTGTCATTTTCTTTTGGTAGGGGGTGGTCCCAATTATCCTGGGGTCATAGTTTTTTATATGGAAAATATGGGGTCATGCAGAGCTGCTGAAATTTACTGCAATTTACCATTATTTCCTATGAACATCATCCATCCATCCATCTCTCTATCTATCTGTGACCCTTCATGTAACCCCATGCCATGTCCATGTAACCTCTATATTGGTGTCTCAAATAATTAAGAAATATTTTCATTTATTCTAAACAACAGAGACATACATGTTGGAATGCTTTAACAGTTGAAAAAGGCCTAAATCCAGTAAATTATCATTCAATATGGCAAGATAAGTGTTGCCTGTTACATGATATAATAATATAATAATTTTTAAAAAATTGAAATATATTTGAACATTTAAGTCAGAAAAAAATACAATCTTAGTTCACATGCAGGGTTTTTTAGACTCTTATGCAGGACTATCCCGCAAAATGCGGGAAAGTTGGAAGGTCTGGCTCATGAAATTGATACCATTATATGGGGGTTGTTAAAACAAAATTTTAGTTAAAACGGAAATCTTGTTTCAACATTGTAAATCAAAAAATGGGCTTGTCCATCTCACTTTTTTGCTTCCGCATCAACTGTTTCCCCAATGACCCTAACTAGATAGGCCTTATAAATACAGATTTGTGTGTGTGTTTGGGACAAATCTGTCAGAGGGGAAAATACACCGAATTAGTGGGAAGAGCTAAATGAGTCGGTGGAAAACAGGCCAAAAGATACATATGAATTTCAATAGAATAACATTATAAAGTTGATTAGAAAAGTGACTTACAAAAAGTAAGTTTTTGAAGGTGAAATTTCATGAAAGATGATGACACAAAGTATTGGAAATGAATTTTCGAAAAATTAAAATTAAAATTGTGTATAATTATCCTTTTTTTAAATTTTACCCATAATCCCTAGTTCACATCTGGCGAAATCCGACGGGTTTTCACAGATCACATCACATATGTGTAGATAAATGCAGAGTTTGCAGATTATACTTCGCCATGCCAGGAAGCAATTCCGGGGCTCAATATTCGGATGAGATGAACTTCATGTACTATCAGCAGGTCTCAAGTAATGCAGTAAACCTGTATTTACAGTCCCCGGTGGTTTCAGTCAACATTGACTTTGGGTACGCATGATCGTTCCAAAAATCGCGGTAAAGGGATGCTTTCTGTACAATGCAAGCGGACATACTGCAGACATTTATGTCCGCGATTTCCCCAAATTAGGGGTGTTTTTTTAAGCCATGTCCGCGATTTCCAAAAATAAGGGGTCATTTTGGAAGCTATGTCCGCGATTTCAAAAAATTAGGGGTGTTGTTTGGACATGTCCGCAAAGAAGAAATAGAATGAGTATTGCGTTGCGTCATGTCATCTCAAATTTTCCAGAGAATAGGGAAAAGGTTGTTTTTTTTAACCAAATGTGTCCTCGTTTATGCGCACTAGGGGGACTATAATATAGAAAGTGTCCTTGAAATTGTAAAAGGGGGGTTATTTTCAGTCAAAATGTCCGTGTTTTTGTGCGAAAAAAGGGTCAAATTAGCAAAATTGTCCGCAAAACGCTGTCAGGGTATTTCAAGATCCTGGAACGATCATGTATTACCCCTCTAAATACGAAGAGCGAACACCGGGTGACAGTCTTATTCAGATTGAATATCTAACCAGGGTATCTGACCCTCTAATACTACATGTACAAGTATGGCCTTTGGTATATGTGATAATATACAATGTTCCATTATGACTGTACATGACGGATTAGGTCTATAAAGGATTGACAAGGTAATGCCAAAATACAAACTGGAATACTCCACGAAGGTTTATCATAGGCATCGGGATTTTGCGCATTTTCAAACTGCCATATGCGCCGCCGAAATTCGCCATATGCGCTAAATACGCCAGTTAAAAAGCCAAAATGCGCGATTCGCGCATTTCCATTGTTTTAACGTTTGTCGACCCCCGGGAACCAAAAAAAAGTTGCTATAAACGCGGCCTTTTGAACTCGTACTTGTTCAGTACAAAACTAGAAAATCCTTACCTTTCTTTTCATCGAAAAGACGTATTATTATATTCCTAACTGAAATCATAAATGTCTTGTTTAGTCTTGTTTGTAGAGATGAGATTTACGAGCACGCACACATTTTATTTTATTAAGTCAAAACAACCCGACCGATAACTTCACTCAATCAGACATCGATCTTTTATAATGAAATCTTATTTAACTAAATAGGGCCGCACCATTTGATTTGCAGGGGTGGGATTAATTTATTTCTGGAAAACCCCCGATACATTTCATTGTTCATTTTATTAAATCCAAATGCAACCAAAATTCTCTATAATTATTTCTGGAAAAAGACGATCAATTTTATTATTCATTTCAATTTCAACCAAAATTCTCGTTAATGACTCGGAAAATGGTGCGTCCCAATATTTTCAGTTTTGTTTTTTCCCCAGGTGATCATGTCATAGGCGGCGGTGCGTCCAGACCATGTGCTCGTTCGTAGCTGTTAATAAATATTCACGAAAATATATTTTCAAAAATAGTAATAAAATAAAAGAATGCTATTGATAATTATTATAATTATAAATATTTGTAAAAGAATGCTATTGATAAATATTTGTATTATGTATTATCTGGTAATATACAAGTAATGTCGTATTTTAAACAAGTGCAATAAATAACCAGAACGTCTTCGATCGAAATTAAATTGTCATTAAATATCATTCAACACAAATAAAATACGCAATTTCATTGACCTCTAGTTCTAAGAATAGCTATCGAGGGGCGTGTCTCAGCACGCATGAACTGCCGGACGGACTTGGGATGAGTGCCCTTGTAGAATATTATCAAAGTATGCCGCATGTCGGTTTCTTCTCGGATTTATACGATTGCTGGTCATCGGCCCGGGGTCGAGTCATCGGGCGGCGGCGGCATGCCAGACCATGTGCTCTATGTTCAAACGGTTTATAAACAGCTCTCAGACTGAGAGTGAAGCAAGCCGCCGGGAAATCCCCAAGAAAATAATTCGCGAAGAAAATAATAACACACACATTTATTTGTTTGATGCTTAATAATAATAATGGCATTTATTTATATAATCGAGTGCTGCTTTCGAGCACAACTATATAAGCAATAGATAGGCGACCACAAAATAAAAACTCTGTTTTATACGGGCCTGCTGACCGACTCATTTTTTTTAAATTGGGAACAAAATGCACGTCCAAATGAATAAGACCATGTCGCGCCATTTTGGCATTTACTTTTATTTTGAAAATGTTAATAATGTTTAATATGGGAAGGAAATCAGTTACCGCAATTATTTATATTTTGTTTATCATATCTCAAATTGTATTCGTGATTTTAAAACACCATGTTCTGCTGTATGTACATGTTTTTGGAATCAATATATCTTGAATGAATATTATGGATGTAAATGATTTGTTTAAAGGTGTATGTTCGGGGGCTATGAAAGTATAATTTTTTTTTCACATCAAGATATTTAGATATCAGAAGAATCCCCATATTTTTCACATTATGTCTGTAAAATCTTGGGGGCCAGAAATGTTCCATTTAGAAATTATTATAGGCTAAAATGTGGTGAATTACTGCCAAAGGTTTGTGTATGACAAGGATGACCTTTCATATAAAATAGAAAACATCAAGTTGAAAATCGGGCCAGCAATCGGAACATCTACCTTTAAATGTAGTGCATGTATCAGATAATTATTACAAAATTGTTTGATAGTCTAAAAATTAATTGATTTTTTTGTTGACTATTTGTCAGAACTTCCTGTATGTCTATTCAATGATTCACTGAATGACCACTTGACCGTCTTATAAGTTGTGGATTACTATGAATCTATTGAAATACAAATTTGACTATTTGTAAGAACATCACGTGAGTCTATTCAGTGGTCTATTGAAATAAATATTGGCCGTGTAATTACAATCAATAACATTTCTATTCAATGATACACCCGAATGACCACTTGACCGCCTGGATGAATTGAAGCTGTATGCAACATCTTGGGTCAGTCTATTGAAATACAAATTGGCTGTTTGTATTTATTAAGCACATTTGCTGAAAGAAACCGCGGCGCAGAAAAAACATCTCCCCATTCAAGTAATCAATACGTGACCGACAGACGAGCCCTGGACGGACCCAGTTATATAAACACGTGCCTTGAGTCAATGTGAATTGCGCATGACCACATGTTGTTGCCATCACCTACAGCATGCATATTATACATGTACGTGTGTGGAAATTACGCGCGAGATAGGCCTACTTCTATGAGTCACTGTAAATATGCGCATGCCCGCAAATATTTTAAAATCACCTACAACGTATGCTGTCAATCAAATATCACGCGCGGTATAATCTAAAGAGAAAAACCCGCGTTCTTTTAAAAACAGCCAGTGTCAATCAAATATCGCCCGGTAACATCAGAAGGTAATGAGGTTAGGTTGGTGCCAATTTGTCTCTAGGCATTGTCTTGAAAAGCAACGTTGATTTTTTAATTTCGGATTTCAAAACTTCAATGGGTATGTGACTCATTTTTGTATCGAATAACGAATGTAATATGTTTTTTTTATTATCTGGACTGGAAAAGAATAGCTTTGAAATACACGATAAACAACACCACAAAACAAGAGTCATCGGCTTTAAGATTATTTTATTAAATCGCGGGATGGTTCGTTTCGGATGTAAATCATTCCCACCAGATTTCCAGATCTCTGAAAAGAAACAAAGACAACATTAGTTGAATAGCAATGACTAGGTAATGGCATTTTTTTCTTCTAATTTCATAATTGGTAAATTTACACTCACTTTGACCATGGAAGTAACAGACAGGTCAAGTGTCTGTTACTTCCATGCTTTGACCTACCGTACAATTGTATTATTTATTCGTGTTCCACCTCGTCCATTGTGCTGCGCGCTGGTATTTCAGGCAGGTATTGACGGGCAAGACTACAGATAACGACCGCCGCAAATGTTCAGCCAAACACGCTAAATAATTGCTAGTAAGGCCTACCTTGCAATGGAAATAGCACGGGCGGGCGTACAAGTCGCGGGCCATGTCTCTACCTCTACTCGTGCCGGGACTAGCGGGGCATGACCAAAGGGCTAACCGCGAGCACGCACTACTCAGTATTATAATACAGCTAAATATTCGGGCGGGGCAGTTCATGTCAAACTGGCGAGTATTGAAGCCTGCGATACCGGCAGATGGCGGCGGGCATGATAAGGCAATCGCGCCCGTGGCCGTTAAAGAAAATCTCGCCGTGTTCGTTAAAAAAAATAAAAAATAAAAATCGCGCCGTGGTAAAAACAATTTAAAATGGGGATTTTTTTTGGGGGGGGGGGGGGAATTTCGGTGTACTCGGTAATTCTTTGTTTTAAAATGTTGTCATTATTTTTTTTTTAAATGTACAAGGTACTGAAAATGGTACTTTTAATTTATATTAAAAAAAAAAATCATTAAAAAAAAAAAAGGCATTAAAAAAAAAAAAACATTAAAAAAATAAAATAAAAAACCCCCCGGAAAATGACAAAATGCGCGATCGGACCCGAAATGCTTTGTTTTAAAATTCTTTGTTTTAAAATGTTGTCATTATTTTTTTTAAATGTACAAGGTACTGAAAAGGGTACTTTTAATTTATATTAAAAAAAAATCATTAAAAAAAAAATCAAAAAATCATTAAAAAAAAAAAAAAAACCATAAAAATAAAAAAAACCATAAAAAAAAAAAAAAAAAAAAAAAAACCCGGAAAATCACAAAATGCGCGATCGGACCCGAAATGCGCGATTTTTTGCGCGATTGCGCGATCGCGCAAAATCCCGGTGGTTAGTTTATCACATACAAGTCAATGTAGAAAGTGTTATGGCTATTGCATATGAGGGGTTGTTTGTGGGTCAACTGTGTACACCATGTGCTAATTAGTCATGTGTATCAATCTGTCTTCCAACATGGCAGACATTCAGCCTAAATTGTCAAGGCCTCTTCCCACGTCAACACCATGCATGTGTTTTCAGGCTGAAAATGTGAATACATGTGCCAGATTATGGTCCTTTTTTACCCACTGACTTGCCATTCTACTCTCTAACCAAGACAATCTGTACCCAAAATCAGTATTTTCCTCCTCTGACGAATGAACCCTGTTATTTCCCTGAATAACCCTTGACCTTAACCAACAAGGCATGTTTTGGGAATAAAACTATCAAGGGTGAAAAAACAAGTCAAATAAGTGGGAGGTCCACCCGTATCGGGCCTGGGTGGTAGTCCTGCCCCTAACTATCGTACCAGAGTGAAAAATCTTAATATTTTCCTCAGCATATGATTACCTGCATGATAGCCTGCGCTACCAGCATCTAGTAGCAGGGCTCAAATTAATCAAAGGCATCGAAAATTGCCTTAGATGCCCCACCTAGTTGCCTTGATGCTCTCAATTTCTGGGGGTTTTTTTCACTTTATTCAAAAGTACATTATTGAAAGTTGGTGCCCTTTTTAAATTGAATGCCTTTCCATTTCTTAACTTGAGGCCTGCCTAGTAATGTAGTGTTTGGTACTGATGTTATGCCATGGTATAGGTTCAATACTTCCTATATTAGACAGTCTGTTTCTGTTTATACCTTCAAGAAGGCACTTTGGGAATCAAAGAATGCCTAGACTCAATCTAAAAAATAAACTGTGTTTCCTCGGTTGTTTTCAAAAACAGGTAATTAAAATATCATCCCTGGTGCCCCATAATAGATATATTCAAATTTGCAAGTGTAACAACACAATAAGACCAAATAAAAATAAAGGTTTGTTTCCGGTAACATGCTGAAAAAAAGAGGGTTGGTCAGTCGGAGAAAAATTAAATTAAATTTTAAAAAATCAGTTTTAAAATGATTTTTGCGAAAAGCTTTTTTTTCTCCCTCAGTTGGCTATCGCATTCTCAATAAGCTGAAAGGCTTACTGTTTTCTTCCCTTGAGCTTTCCCTTCATGTGCGGCCAGTTTGACAGCTCTTCTTTACCATAACATTTCCCATCCTGATCAAAATAAACATTTTTTACCACGATACCTGATACGCATTAAAAATTGCACGCAAACATGTTTTCTATTTTTATTTATAACTAGACAATTTGACAGAAACATAAATATAATAAAAAAAACATCATAATAAATAAAAATCAATTTTGATCCATTCATAATATATTTTATTCAAAATTATTACATGAGATGGTCGCCAGGTAAATACAGGTTTCGTGGGATACATCACAAACCATGGAAAGCACGTGAGACAAATCTAGCTCATTGGACGAATGATAAACATTGTGTCGTGTATTTATCGCCGAATGTGATTGGTATTCATTTTCGGTACAGAAACCACATCCCATCATTGGCTCTGACATAAACTCGGATTGATTGATAAACTATTTCTCTTCATGAAAAGTAAATAGATCGGCTGTTCTTGCATCGTTTTATTTGGATCGTCAAGAAAAATGATTTAAGGTAAGCTTATACATGCAAGATCGATCAACAATTATTCAGAGTCAAAGCTCGGAATTGTTGCCAGAATTCATGGAAATGTGTACATTAAAATTAACCTTTGGCAAAAATGGGAATTGACATTTCCGTAAATTTGGACTAAAAAAAAATGAACGGTAAGATAGAAAATAAATGTTAATTTGTTCAAAATGTTGATCAAATGTTTACCGTCAGCATGTTTTTTTTAGTGTGGGTCCGTCGGGTTACCAGAAACAAACATTTATTTTTATTTGGCCTTATTATCTTTGAATTTACTCTGAATGACTTACTTTTGTCTTTTTGTCAAATCAATATCAAACAGCCTCTGATGTTTTTTAGCTTCTGCCTCCTCCAACTCTTCCTCCATCACCGCCAGCTCACTCCAGGCTCTTCCTCGTGATCTTGGATTGGTACCATCACTGTAGATTAAAAAGATTAAAAGGAATCCATGCATATTCATTAGAAATCAAAATATTCAACTCTTGCTCCATCACCGCCAGCTCACTCCAGGCTCTTCCTCGTGATCTTGGATTGGTACCATCACTGTAGATTAAAAAGATTAAAAGGAATCCATGCATATTCATTAGAAATCAAAATATTCAACTATTGCTCCATCACCGCCAGCTCACTCCAGGCTCTTCCTCGTGATCTTGGATTGGTACCATCACTGTAGATTAAAAAGATTAAAAGGAATCCATGCATATTCATTAGAAATCAAATTATTCAACTCTTCCTCCATCACCGCCAGCTCACTCCAGGCTCTTCCTCGTGATCTTGGATTGGTACCATCACTGTAGATTAAAAAGATTAAAAGGAATCCATATATGCATATTCATTAGAAATCAAAATATTCAACTCTTGCTCAATCACCCTCAAGCTCACTCCAGGCTCTTCGTTGTAATCAGTAGCGTAGCGAGCCCCCCCTCCACCCACCCCCCCCCCACCCCCATCCAACCCCCCCCCCCCCACCCCCACCCCACCCCCCGACGTGGGAAAATTGGCAAAATGGGGACGAAAAAGGCGGAAAATCATGTTAAATCAGCCGGTTTTTGACCTGGTTTCTTTGAAATAGGGACCGTTATGGGGATCTATGGGGATCTTGCCCCCTCGGAGTGGCTGGGCTGGCTACGCGACTGGTTGTAATCTTGGATTTGAACCATCACTATAGATTAAAAGGAATAGATGTAAATTCGTTACTGATCTGTTATTATTGTCATTATTCTGATATGGTCAACCCACCATAGTATATTAATTGTAAAACTAAAGGGTTCAACAAAAGAAAGTATACCACTTTGTTATGTCATTTTGAGTAACATTCAATTATTTTTTACCAAACAGGCTAGATAGGCATTTATATGAATCTTTTAGGCATAATTTGATACCAAATTTGCCCCTAACAACAAAGATAAACCATGATTAGCACCATTTAAAGAAAAATATCCCATTTTTAAAAGTCGCATTTCCAATACACAGCACGGGAAGAAAGGACCAATTGGGGTCTCTCGGGGTGTGTGTATTAGCCAGGATTGACGGTGCTATCGATCGCACAGTACAAATGCGTTGGGTCTTACGACATTGTGTGTGTTAACAATCGGTCCTTTTTTCTCGTGCTGTGTATTGAAAATGCGACTTTTGAAAATGGGATATTTTTCTTTAAATGGTGCTAATCATGGTTTATCTTTGTTGTTAGGGGCAAATTTGGTATCAAATTATGCCTAAAAGATTCATATAAATGCCTATCTAGCCTGTTTGGTCAAATAAAAAATGAATGTTACTCAAAATGACATAAACAAAGTGGTATACTTTCTTTTGTTGAACCCTTTATTTTCATTGTATATCTCATTTGAGGTGAATAAAACTAAACTGAACTAAACTGAACTCACGCCAGATTGCACATTGGAACATCGCTATTAATTTTATAGAAATTCTCAGCCATTGCATATTCATTATAAAAATAGTAATAATTATGCATATCCATGAGTTAAAGGGGCATTGAGAGATATGTATGGGAGTGCGCCCTCAATTATCCTGGAAATCAGGTTTTTTGCATCAAAGTAATACTTAAAGGCATATACTAACTACCATCTGAAACAGTTTACCAACATTCGCCGTTTATCATATAAAATTTCATGATTTTCTTAGTTTCGATATGATCATATCGAAATTAAGGAATTCGGAAGTTATGCTTAGTTTTACTCACTGACTTTCGCGGCAAATCTCAACCCAGAAGTGCTGTTATTTGCTTAGTTTGGCATGAAGGCGATGTCGGAATTGTATGATATTTTGGATTTGGGCTATGTTGATGATTATCTTTACGTAAATTGCTCATTTAGTATATCGATACATCTCTCAATGCCCCTTTAACGACCGGTAGATAAACTCTTCCTCTGTCCTCACAAGCTCAATCCAGGCTCTTTCATGTAATCTTGGATTTGAACCATTGCTACCAATATAAGTTAGTAGAAATTCAATATTTCATTGCATAATTCTTTCCCTTGATCTATCTTCATCTTATTTTTTTATCTGGATTTTGAACTGGTACATGTACGGTACAAGGTTTGGAAACATCTCCTGTTATATAATACTATTTCCTGGCGTCCAATACTGGCACACATAAATGTCCAATAAGATAAGAAAAGGTGGTAGGTAATGGTAGCGGATCCATGTTTTCTCTCTATCTCTAAGCAATTGGGCCAGACTCATTACCGCCAGACCCTAGAATTTGTTACCAACTCCAGCAGATCAACATCCCAACCTCTTGCACTCTCAGCATGAAACGAAATGACAACAGTGGGAAACACCACGTACCGGCCCGCGAATCACGGAGAAGATAGCCACACATGCGCAAGCAACGGGACAAATGCCTGTAAGAATGTAAGACAGAACTGAACCATTTCAAGGACTGGCAGTAAATTCAAAATTTGCTTAATTGCATTTATACAATTTATGATTCTTTTAGTAATGTTGCTGGGGGAGGGGTCGCTACACCTCCACAGAGAGTATATACCAGGGGTTCTAAAAATGTCGGATAAGAGACTTCTATAAAACTGCGCATACGTAAATAACAGGTTTAATAAATAGCGCCATCCCTCAGTAGTGCTCTCCGAGAATTAAGCTTACGTCATGTTCACATGAGCAGTGATTCGTCAACAGCCCTCCGTAAATATGCATGTTTGTAGACTTGCATCAAGTCTGTCAGACACAAACAATGACTGGGTACTACAGTGCAACTTACCATAAATGCCCGTTTTACCTCATTCACTTAAATGACAATAATAACAACATCACTTTTGCTCCAATAAATTCAAGTTTGGTGACACATGATATCGAAGTCTTATCATAAATATTTACCCGAACAATGTTATCAAATAACATCGCTTGCGCATTATTTGCATAGTTAATTAGCATCAAGATCAAAACACATTTTAATTTATATCTAGAGATGTGTGTACCTTGGTAACCTGGAAATCAGATACGGTGTGCACATCACTTATTCTAATATTTTTGTATGAGCAAAATAAAACTTTTCTTTGTATTTCTTAATATCTATTTGATTAATTTGCATAACTAAGAACCGATATTTCAGAATTTATTTGAAGATAACCATAACATTAATATTGGCTATGATTTACCAGGGAACATGCATTTGAATTGTCAAATCTGTGCAGTGAAGCATGGTTATTACACAGGAAGACTGGGTGGATTTCTATACCATGTGCAAGTCTGCCCGACAACAACAACAAAGCATCCGATCGGTCCAATTTTAACTGTAGTGTGGCTAACGATTGTCTCACAGTGCCATGGGAGGTAAATCACACGCCGTACCGCGCAGCAAGTTAATTAATGTCAGCTTTAATATCAGCGCACACTTGTAGATTTTTTTCAGTCTTCACATTTGAGCACCCCTCGCCTTGTAAATTGTTTAGACAGGAAGGATTCAGTCTACTACTGGACCAGGGACCAAGGTATTAGCCAGAGGGCCATCTGGGCGTCATATGGATGCCCTGTTGCAAAAATGGACGCCCTAAAAATGCTAAAGCCGTCCAGTGGACGCCCTAAAAAACTTCTTTTTTTTAAATGGTTTTGAATGTATACAATTTGAACCCCAAAAGGTGGGTATGCTATTTTGTGCGCAATATTTTGAATTTGTACCGATTTTCATTTATGATAATTCAAAGCTCACAGCTTCCGATGCGGTCAAATTACACAGGAACGTGGGCGCTCCCCCTCGCGATGCTCACTCCACTTAATTTTGGTCCCACTTTGGACACCCAACTTTCAAATCCTGGCTAAGGCCCTGCCAGGGACCACACCCATGTGAGGAACAACATTGACAACGCCTATGATTGACAGCACGCAAGGCCTTATAAGGTCATTGAGACGTGTGATGCAACTCACAAAATGGGGGCGCTAGCACACTAGCAGCGGCAATCTTGGCAATGACAAGTCTGCATGTAGTGGAACCGGCCTGATATATTGTACTATAAAGGGGGAGGGGGGACCAGTGGCGTACCCAGGAGGGGGCCGGGGGCCTGGTGGCCCCCCTGAAATAACCCCGTCGGTACACACGAGCTCCCGTCGGTACATTTCTGATTTTGTCCATGCAAAACAAATTTCGGCCGGTTTTGAGGATAAAACTCCTACCCCCCCCCCCCCCCCCCCCCCCCACCACACACATATCAAGATTTCAGCTGCTGGCGGAGAAAAAAAAAATTGGGCAACTTTACAATTTTTTTGGAGTCTGTAAAAAAGAAATTGTCGGTACATCATGACTTTCGTCTGTACAACTATGTGTGGCCCCCTGTTTCCAAAAGCTGGGTACACCACTGGGAAGGGGGGGGGGGACTAGTGTAAAATATACTGTACGATGGGACATCAGGATTAACAAAACACACTTAAAAAGTTTCAGCAACCCTACAGTACACCCTCTAACACTTTCCATGCTGCAGTCGTCAGCAGACAGTTCCAAAATTTCACAAAATGTTTCAAAAATGTCAACATTGAATTTCAAATTAATTTGTAATCACCATGATAATGCATCAAAATAAGTACAGACATGCCTAGTATTGGTTCAGTTATTCTTGAGATATACTTTGAAAGTTGGGTTCAAGGTTTCTGAAAAATCTGTTATGTATATTTAAAACTAATAGCCGTGTGGAAACTATTAAGGCATTTAAAGTTATTCTACAACCACTATAATTCAAAGTGCAAAGGTTGAAAAAGTTGTGCACTCAAATCTGAGCTATTCATGATATTGGTACGTTGGAACTATCTTCATGTCTGCATAAAAAAAGGTTTTCACTTTACAAGTATAATAGGCATACAAAATTCAATTTATAATAATAATAATAATATAAATAAGCATTTATAATGCGCCATTTATCTAGAAACTTATTTATTAATTCAACTAGAAACAAGTTCTAATCCAAGATGCAATGAACAAACAAGAAAAACAATACAGTAGTGCAGTGGAAATCACAGAAAAAAACATGATCTGTAAGAAACTTGCGCAGAACAAAAACCAACCAAAAATTGTTACGTGCTAAAAATATGACCAAAAATAATTACAAATTGAATAATTATGTACAACAATGTTGTTCGTGGAACTGATAGTAAGCACTTTTCTGATGACCTCAGACTGCGAGTAGGAGTATATGGAGAGAGAAGGTCGGTTATATAAGAAGGTGCCATTTGTTTAAACCTTTCCATGTCAGAAGTAGAGTTTCATATTTGATCCGTTCGCGAACAGGTAACCAGTGAAGACTCCATTAAGTAGGTGTAATATGATCAAATTTGTGAGTCTTTGTTAAAACGCGAGCAGCTGAGTTCTGTATACGTTGCAGTTTCTTAAGTTGTTGTTTAATTATTCCATTTAGTAAAGCATTTCCATTGTCTAGACGCAATGTTACAAAAGCATGCAATAGTATTTCTGCTGTATATATTTATATATTGGAAGAGAGAGGCCTAACCATATAATAACACCCAGGGCCAAAAATGAGCCACTTAGTTATATCTCAAATTGTTCGTCTGATTGCAAGGATTCCAGAAATGATAGCTTTTACCACCTAGAGTGTCTGTTGTACCTTCTAAAGGGGTCAAAAGGTCAGATTCTATGTAGGGCAGTGTACCTTGACCTTTTGACCTGCACAAAATATTCCCGGTGGTAAAAAAACACCTATTTCTGGAATCCTTGTGATCATACGAACAATATGAGATATTGTTTTTCAAAATCGGAGCAAGTTTAAATTTTGACCCCATATGCAAAGGTCAACGACCTTTTTACGTTTACCCGATAACTCGTTAACCAAACATCGGAAGTAGGGCAAACTATACTTTTTCGGAATCCTTGTGCTCAGCCGAACAATTTGGTGTGCTTTTCAGCTTAATTAAAGTCATTTGAATTTTTGGGCCCCTGTATGGCGGCCATTTTGGAATTTGCGCTAAAAAGAACTTTCCCGTCACTTTTGAGAGGTGCATGGGAGCTCATTTCCTCTTAAAATGATTCTAGTTGACAAATTCACTAAGAAACTTTGGTATCAAGAAATTGGTCACGAAATCCAAGAAAATGACTCTACTACAATAACCAGGACTTTGATCCCCCTGATCATATGCAGCTACTAATAAAACAGAATCGATTTTAGTCATGTTTTTCCAAAATTGTAAATATAAAGGCATTTTGTTAAATTTGAAGAAAAAAAGTATTGACAACCAGACTTACCAACAGACTGACCAAGAGACAATAAACAAACAAAACAAAACAAATAATCAAAACAAATATACACCTAAAATAAACATACAAACAAACAAATACATAAACTAGAGCGGTTCTCGGGTGTAGCGGTTTTCGTATGTGGCGGTTTTCGTATGTGGCGGTTCTCCTATGGGGCGGTTTTCCTATTTGGTGATTATGGTTATTGGCATTGATTATAGTTTGGATATGTGTAGGCATGTTTTGGATCCAACCGGAACCATGAGTCGCCGATATAGTTGTTGTTAGTGGTTGTTGAAGTTCAGAGAGATAAGTAAGGTGAATAGGTTGTAGGGTTTATTAAAGTAGCCATTTGTAAATGAAGGGATGTCTAGGTCTAGACGACATTGTCTGTAGAGGTAAGTGTGACTGATCTATTACCACTGCCCTAAGAAACCATTATTGATGTGAATAATTACATTCATTTGCTGATTATTGTGATTATGTTTAGTGAAACATGGTGGGAAACAGTTGCCTATATAATCTTGCATATTGTTATGTAACCCGCATCGGCAAAGTCATTTAATAATTTAGTAGTAACAAATAGGTTAGACAGATTTCAATTGCCATTGAAAGAAGTGGAGTATATTTTTGGGGTGTAGAGGTTGAATTTATTGATTCCCTTGTATTTTATCATTATACAGGGTTAATCAAAAAGAAGCGGCGGTAATAAAGATGGGTTTATAAAGATCATGTCCTCACTATTACCATCTTTGCCTGTTTGATTGAAAGACCCCTGTTGGCAGATGTCCAAGATATTCTATATCTTCGAAATTAGTCTGACTAAAAGTGAAATCTATCAGATCTGCTAGCTGTTCCACTCTATTCAAAGTTGCATATGTTGTCTTTTATTGGAATAGCTTTAGTGTAGTTGTTTGTTGTCTGTGGTGCTATTAGCAAATGGGGGAAATTGTTGTAAGAGTGCAATTTACACAAGCAAAGAATGAAAAGGACTATGCAATAAGTTTTTATATAAAAAGTTTATTAAGGCATTCCAAGTGGTATTGACGAAGTAGTAGCTCAAGGTTAGCATTACGTATATGGATACACAATTGCTAATAATACCCTAACATTCCTGGAATATGTGATGGTGTTTGAAATTGTTGTCCTGGTGAGCGTTGGCAAGTTAGTTGTGAGGTTAAGGAAGTGTGGGGGGGGGGGGGGGGGTGAACAGGGGGTCAGTTGGGAGAATTGGGACGCTCTGATTTCTATAAAAAACTGTAGGTGGAGGTGGTTGGTTATGGTTAAAATACCCTGACGTTCCTGGAATGTTTGATTCACTATGGCAGGAAATATTGTTTACGCGCGAGGTACAAGATTGGATTCAGTTTGACGTTATCTACAAAACTGAAAATCGTGCTCAGGAGAGCGTAGGTAGGTTAATTGAGTGGTTAACTGGGGATTTGCGTAGATGATTGGGGGTAATGTTATGTCCCCCTCTCTTGATTTCCACACAATAACATAGCTTGTTTGGTTTGGGTTAATTATAAATTGAAATGAATATTAACATCACTAAAAATATCATCATTCTTGGCCTATAAAGGTATCAAATTGGAAATAAGTTATCATTTATAATGGAAGAGTCGTAAGGAGCATAACATTTTTTTCTCGCTAAGGGTACATTTATAATCCCATGTATGTGTGGTTCAGTATGCATGTCGCAAAAATATGGATTATTGCAGCAACATTTTGTGTCATGTGTTTGATACAACAGAAGTGCTCACAGTATAAAGTGATCATTGGAGGAGACTATGTGCATTCATCAATGTTTTATTTGATCTAGTGTGTCATGTTAATCATATTACAATGTTTGTTTCAGACCCAAACGTATCAAATATTCTATTACTTTTAATAATAGTATTGTGACAATCTGAATCCCTTCCGTATTTATTAATTATTACTTTCATAGCCATTAGTGAAGTTCAAGACCCCAGATATGTCAAGATGTGGACCTCATTCTCCTAGTACAATGCATGCACAGTTAGGACCCGGGACTTGTTAATTGCATCAAAAATTGACGAACCTTTCAGCTACCATGGTTCAAGATTATAATCAATGCATGCAAGATCAGACCTCACTCAGCTCAAGAGTTTACAGAAATGTTGTAACCAAAGCAGGGAACTTAAATGTAACTCAAAGTTAATGTGGAGAAAACATTTGCAAGAAGAAATCACACAAAAACACTATTTTTTCAAAACAGTAAAACATATATTTTATTATTTACATTTGTTGTTGCTGTCACACACAATATGTAGGATATAATGAATGATTTGAGCTGTTCAATTCTTTAGTTGCAAATGTAGGGCAAAAATGGTGTCATGTTTTTAGAAGTAATATTTTCGTTTTATATTGCACCTAGAATTGGAATTGTTTTCCTTTCAAATTGCCTTAAATTGCCTGCCCTTTTCATTTCTTATTTCAAGGCCTGACTAGATGCCAATGCCATGTAAATTAATGACGTCTTGTAACGGTGCTGTGTACATGGTTAATTAAATGGTCCAATAACTTATCCTTGTGGGACGCCTTCCAGATGAGTATGAGGCTTATAAATGTTGTCATTTACAGAGATAAATCGTTACCTATGAGTGACAAATGACAACATTTAAAAAAAAAATAAGCCTAATATTCTTCTGGAAGGCGTCCCACAAGTATCTAAAACATATATTCATGAGACCATTTTTTGCACCATAATGTTTTAATTCAAGAACTTTTTGATACCCCCTCGTATGTTAAAGGTATATATTTATGTGATCTTTTCAGGGAACGCCCTCAACATTGACAACAAATTGAAAGCAGATTTACATTTTCTGATCATAAATCGTACATTCATTCCAAGTTACATGAATCAATACGATTCTTATTACTTCAAAATCGTGGTTTTAGAGTGAAAACAAACTGATTTGACTCTAGTTTAAATTCACTCTAAAACCATGATTTTGAGGTAATTAGATTAGATGTTCACAACTACCCAACAAGACATGGCAATGATTTTAACATGACAAATAACAAAAAGACTTTCCCCAACCGTGCTATTCGAACCAATGGTCCAATTCTCTGGAATTCACTTCCCAAAAACATGAAACAATCCAAATCGTTAAAGCATTTCCGAACCCAGTTAAAGCAAAACCTTATCCAAAATTACGAGTAATCTCTTGTATTTGAGCCCGTCCTTGTTCTGTATTGTATAATGGTGTTGTGGGATTCTTATTGTTTATTGTAGTATAAAATGTTTGTTTATTGGCTTTCCAGTCTACTCCTCCATATTGTGTTTTTTTATATATGTGATTGTGATTTGATGTATTTTTTTATATGGAAATAAAGATTGATTGATTGATTGATTAGGAACCGTATTGCTCTGTAACTTGGAATGTATTTATGATTTATGATCAGAAATGTAAATCTTCAAGAAAATCTACTTTAAAAAAAAAAATCATGAATAGAGGGAGCTCCCTGGAAAAGATCATAGGCCTATATATATAATATGCCTTTAATATAGGTTTTCCCGGCGAATTTCGCACTTTGTTAAGTTCAATTTGTATTATGGGTATTCAATTTCGCGAGAAATCTTAGCATATTGCTATCGACGTGTAGGCCTATTGGGGTATCTTTTTCGCAAAACAAGCAGTCAATTCATTTAAAAGAATTCAAATTGATACATGCAAAATCAATTAAATTTATTGAGATTCAAATCTGTTCAGGGCCTATACGCTGCCATGTTAACGAATGCGCGGCTGATTTGGTAAAAGCATCAATCTATTTAGAAGTATAGTGGACTTGATATTGTGATTCGAGCTAAATCAAATTGTCCTTTACACCAATTGGCATTTAAATTCGCAAAATCAGCATTCAATTGGAATAAATCATGTTACACGTTTGATTGTTTTATAATATAATTGCCATGAATTTAATGGTTAGATAATTTTGAACCGTTTTGTGTTTTACAAGACTTCTTCAATTCAAGGCACAGGGCCCGATATCATTGGGAGTAGTTTCACAGATCACTCAATGTATCTTGTGTATGATGAGTTCCCTACCTTCGATCCTAGATTTTGTTCCGATTTCCACTGAAGGTCAGAATATATTTTCCTATTCAGTCAAAAGGATTTTTTTTGGATGATTCCTCTCATAAAAACATATTATCGACCTGATTACAAAGAAAAACATATAAGTAGGATCAGGACTACACAAAGAAAACATATTTGCGCAATTATAGTGTGTAACGAACATTTTATACCCTTTTAATCGATTTAAAATAAAGAATCATAAATATTTTTGAAGGTAACCAACGATAGAATAACAGACGAGAAATAACGTTGTTTATTTCAAATAATCTGAACACTTTCCACGTGGAAGTCGTCTGCAGACGACAGTTCTTAAACTTCACAAAATGTTTAAAAAATGTCAAGATTATTTAATGCCGTCACCATATTTGGAATCATTATGAGAAGTGCATTCAAATACGTACCACACTTGCCTAGTATTGGTTCAGTAATTCTTAAGATCAACTTTAAAAGTTGGGAAAGGTTTCTCAAAAATCTGTTTATAGTGTATAATATGGTAAAACTAATTGCCGCGTGGTAAGCAGGTAAGTGTTATTTAAACAGCTTTTTTGGGGGTGAAGCCACCCTTATAGCATGTTATTTCAAAAACTTACACATTTTGGTCTTTCTAGACATAAGTGGGGGCCGCCATGTTTGTAGTCTTTGTAAATTACATGTACCTATGCAGTTTATTTCAACAGTCCTGCAGTCTGTGATGGATTCAAAGTTATATTTGTTTAACCTTGATGATTCAATCAGAGAGATGTTATTAGACTCCCAACAGAGAGACATAATAGCTTATCTTGTTTGACTAAGGAGAAATCTCCCAATTGTTGTGGGGTTGTCTAATAAATCAGAAAATCGTTGAATAAATGGTGAGTTGTGGCTGTCATATATACCTATATTGTTCTTCAGACGGTACCCTTCCATGCACACAAATCAACTTTATTGGTTTCCTTTACTCTTTTTAGACTGCGGTGTTTTGATTTTTTTTTTGGTTTGAATTATCGAAAATACATACACCATTTCCATGGTATTTTGTTTGGTATACAACGGAAAATGGTTACAAAACATGCTTCTTTCTCTTGGATCGCCCCCATTCCATTTCAATGGCATTTGTATTTGCACTTCGCTGAGTGAAATCCCCATCCCGTACGCGATCACATCGGGCCGTGTATCTTTAGTAGTTGATAGTCCGATCCATGATAGTATAAATAGGCGTTAATCATTAATTGATGCTCATGATTGAAAATATAATGAAGGTTTGGCATCGATGGCCTGTATTTTTGTACGTAGTTAAACACGGTTTGAAGCTAAACACCTGTCTAACTTGGACATAGTGTTTACCTAAACACAATTGCTTTTGGTAAAATGTATGATTCACAATGTTTGATTTTTTTTTTTTAAATCTTATATTAATTTGAGATCCATGTAATTCTTATACCTACCCATGACATAATGTTCTTTGCATTTTTGAATTTCTCATGAAATTACTAACAAGCACCTCTAGGATTGCCATGGGTTACTGTCTATATTGGTTAAATAACATACAGGCTAATGAAAGTGCCCCAACAAGTTTAAATATTTTTTTAGAGTTTACGCCGGTCACATGCCGGATGCCCCCTACACTGATTTAAACTGCATTTTTGAATTGCCAATGTTGAGAGCTTTCCAAAAATGTATAGACCCTACTTTTGCTATCAAAGGTTAAAAAGAAATTCCGTTAGAGTAATTTATATAAATTGGGGTTAATATTATTTTGCGTTTACTGTGTAGCGAATAGGCCGGGAAAAGCCGATCATGCGACTTATCCATAATGAATAGTTGTTACATAAGGTTGACAAGTCTGTTAAAACACAGACATAAAGACTATTAAATAACATTTAAGAAGAGACCAAAATCATGTTTGTAGCTCATACAGAGGTTGATTCAAGGAAAGGCACCGCTTGGCACACACTTTTTTCCCATAGAGTTTATGTGCACCTCCCCCCCCCCCCCCCCCCCCTCCGCCACTTCCCAACTCAATCAACCACATTTCCCCTATTTAAGAAGTTATATGCGTCATATTTACAGGTTATGTAATGCAATTATTTAACTTTCAAATGAGACCAAAACCATGACAATATCCTTTTGCGTTTAGTTATCGTGATTTGAGCAGAACACGATTCAGAAAAGCGCAACGACGCCACCTTTTTTTTTTGGGTGGCGAGTTCAAAACGCGTGGTCCTACATAAATCGATACAACAAGTCCAGGCATCCGCCCGGCCCTGCGGGGCCTGCGGGGACACATTTTGAGTCAAATCCGCCCGGCCCTGCGGGGACACATTTTGAGTCAAATCCCCAACAAACATGATGACAAAGTCCCGGCCATCCCTGAGTACCCAGGGGCCGTGGTTGCAATTGATAATTGCATAACTTGAAGAGCACGAAGCCTTTGTAAACCATTTTTCTTCATGGTTCTGGGGGATTGGTTACTACCGTAGTAATACAAACTCTGCTTTAAAATGTTCATTGGTTTAAAGTAAACCTATTAGGGACCGTTCATAAATATTTTGGTGTGGGGGGGGGGGGGGGGGGGGCTGGATAATTTCATTTTTGGTATATCAACACTTTTTTGACCCCCCCCCCCCCCCCCCCCTCGCCATGCCACAAACTTTTTGGACCCCCCATGTATTACAGCCTGCACCTGAAACTTTCTTGTCCCCGTTCATTGTTATCAAGTTCAGAGAACACTGAGGTATGCCATAGTTTTATGGGATTTTTTTGACCATGTATCATATTATATCTTTGATGGACGTGTCACATCTAGGAGGGCAGGTTGTAGAATCTAGAGTGAATCAGAACTCCCACTTCAATTGCAGGTATCTTTGGTTTAGTGCCAGTCCCCTGAATAACTTCACATATATTTATGCACGGATCTCTGTTTTTGAAACCAATTAGGATGCTCCCTCCAATTATATATCATGGCTTTATCTTTGGCTTTATCTTTGCTTTGCTTTATCCTGGCTTTAAATATGTTTTTGCTATTGACATGAATTTGCCTTTCATTCTTTTTTAGCTGGGCCAGTACATAAACATCAGGACCGTAGACATCTGCGCGCGTAGCGCGCCAAAACAGCTATTTTTACGTTGATTTATGAACGTTCCAGAGTATTTAGAATTAGAAACGACATGTGCATATTGGTAAAGCAGGGCCCAGAAGATTTTGGAAACTAATAAGCGTTTTAAACTTTTTTGACCCCCCCCCCCCCCCCCCCCTCTGTTGGGGTTTTCAAAAACTTTTTTGACCCCCCTTTGCAGAGTATCAACACTTTTTGCCCCCCCCCCCCCAGTATTTATGAACGCTCCCTTACCAAGATGTCAGCCTTTTAAATATTTTAACAAAAAAGGTATGGCAAAAATTAAGGGAAAAAAAGAAAATTATAGAAGTCCTGAAAATGGTGCCCGAGGGGACCATTAAAACTGCTTTATTTACTTACTTGGCCTTAATGATATTTGGATCATTCCTCGTTTATTCAACTATGTCATAAACAACCTTGGGAGAAGTTGTCCTCATTTCAATAATTTAGATCTACCTTTCATTTCAACACAATCAAAATCTAAAGTAATTCCAAATTCATAATAAAATAACGGTGACAGTGAGCACTGTAATCTCAAAATTGGGATCAATTTGGCTTGATAGTGTCCTAATTATCCAGGAATCAATGCACTCACTATTACCATCTTTGCCTGTTTGATTGAAAGACCCCTGTTGGCAGATGTCCAAGATATTCTATATCTTCGAAATTAGTCTGACTAAAAGTGAAATCTATCAGATCTGCTAGCTGTTCCACTCTATTCATAGTTGCATATGTTGTCTTTTATTGGAATAGCTTTAGTGTAGTTGTTTGTTGTCTGTGGTGCTATTAGCAAATGGGGGAAATTGTTGTAAGAGTGCAATTTACACAAGCAAAGAATGAAAAGGACTATGCAATAAGTTTTTATATAAAAAGTTTATTAAGGCATTCCAAGTGGTATTGACGAAGTAGTAGCTCAAGGTTAGCATTACGTATATGGATACACAATTGCTAATAATACCCTAACATTCCTGGAATATGTGATGGTGTTTGAAATTGCTGTCCTGGTGAGCGTTGGCAAGTTAGTTGTGAGGTTAAGGAAGTGTGGGGGGGGGGGGGGGTGAACAGGGGGTCAGTTGGGAGAATTGGGACGCTCTGATTTCTATAAAAAACTGTAGGTGGAGGTGGTTGGTTATGGTTAAAATACCCTGACGTTCCTGGAATGTTTGATTCACTATGGCAGGAAATATTGTTTACGCGCGAGGTACAAGATTGGATTCAGTTTGACGTTATCTACAAAACTGAAAATCGTGCTCAGGAGAGCGTAGGTAGGTTAATTGAGTGGTTAACTGGGGATTTGCGTAGATGATTGGGGGTAATGTTATGTCCCCCTCTCTTGATTTCCACACAATAACATAGCTTGTTTGGTTTGGGTTAATTATAAATTGAAATGAATATTAACATCACTAAAAATATCATCATTCTTGGCCTATAAAGGTATCAAATTGGAAATAAGTTATCATTTATAATGGAAGAGTCGTAAGGAGCATAACATTTTTTTCTCGCTAAGGGTACATTTATAATCCCATGTATGTGTGGTTCAGTATGCATGTCGCAAAAATATGGATTATTGCAGCAACATTTTGTGTCATGTGTTTGATACAACAGAAGTGCTCACAGTATAAAGTGATCATTGGAGGAGACTATGTGCATTCATCAATGTTTTATTTGATCTAGTGTGTCATGTTAATCATATTACAATGTTTGTTTCAGACCCAAACGTATCAAATATTCTATTACTTTTAATAATAGTATTGTGACAATCTGAATCCCTTCCGTATTTATTAATTATTACTTTCATAGCCATTAGTGAAGTTCAAGACCCCAGATATGTCAAGATGTGGACCTCATTCTCCTAGTACAATGCATGCACAGTTAGGACCCGGGACTTGTTAATTGCATCAAAAATTGACGAACCTTTCAGCTACCATGGTTCAAGATTATAATCAATGCATGCAAGATCAGACCTCACTCAGCTCAAGAGTTTACAGAAATGTTGTAACCAAAGCAGGGAACTTAAATGTAACTCAAAGTTAATGTGGAGAAAACATTTGCAAGAAGAAATCACACAAAAACACTATTTTTTCAAAACAGTAAAACATATATTTTATTATTTACATTTGTTGTTGCTGTCACACACAATATGTAGGATATAATGAATGATTTGAGCTGTTCAATTCTTTAGTTGCAAATGTAGGGCAAAAATGGTGTCATGTTTTTAGAAGTAATATTTTCGTTTTATATTGCACCTAGAATTGGAATTGTTTCCCTTTCAAATTGCCTTAAATTGCCTGCCCTTTTCATTTCTTATTTCAAGGCCTGACTAGATGCCAATGCCATGTAAATTAATGACGTCTTGTAACGGTGCTGTGTACATGGTTAATTAAATGGTCCAATAACTTATCCTTGTGGGACGCCTTCCAGATGAGTATGAGGCTTATAAATGTTGTCATTTACAGAGATAAATCGTTACCTATGAGTGACAAATGACAACATTTAAAAAAAAATAAGCCTAATATTCTTCTGGAAGGCGTCCCACAAGTATCTAAAACATATATTCATGAGACCATTTTTTGCACCATAATGTTTTAATTCAAGAACTTTTTGATACCCCCTCGTATGTTAAAGGTATATATTTATGTGATCTTTTCAGGGAACGCCCTCAACATTGACAACAAATTGAAAGCAGATTTACATTTTCTGATCATAAATCGTACATTCATTCCAAGTTACATGAATCAATACGATTCTTATTACTTCAAAATCGTGGTTTTAGAGTGAAAACAAACTGATTTGACTCTAGTTTAAATTCACTCTAAAACCATGATTTTGAGGTAATTAGATTAGATGTTCACAACTACCCAACAAGACATGGCAATGATTTTAACATGACAAATAACAAAAAGACTTTCCCCAACCGTGCTATTCGAACCAATGGTCCAATTCTCTGGAATTCACTTCCCAAAAACATGAAACAATCCAAATCGTTAAAGCATTTCCGAACCCAGTTAAAAGCAAAACCTTATCCAAAATTACGAGTAATCTCTTGTATTTGAGCCCGTCCTTGTTCTGTATTGTATAATGGTGTTGTGGGATTCTTATTGTTTATTGTAGTATAAAATGTTTGTTTATTGGCTTTCCAGTCTACTCCTCCATATTGTGTTTTTTTATATATGTGATTGTGATTTGATGTATTTTTTTATATGGAAATAAAGATTGATTGATTGATTGATTAGGAACCGTATTGCTCTGTAACTTGGAATGTATTTATGATTTATGATCAGAAATGTAAATCTTCAAGAAAATCTACTTTAAAAAAAAAATCATGAATAGAGGGAGCTCCCTGGAAAAGATCATAGGCCTATATATATAATATGCCTTTAATATAGGTTTTCCCGGCGAATTTCGCACTTTGTTAAGTTCAATTTGTATTATGGGTATTCAATTTCGCGAGAAATCTTAGCATATTGCTATCGACGTGTAGGCCTATTGGGGTATCTTTTTCGCAAAACAAGCAGTCAATTCATTTAAAAGAATTCAAATTGATACATGCAAAATCAATTAAATTTATTGAGATTCAAATCTGTTCAGGGCCTATACGCTGCCATGTTAACGAATGCGCGGCCGATTTGGTAAAAGCATCAATCTATTTAGAAGTATAGTGGACTTGATATTGTGATTCGAGCTAAATCAAATTGTCCTTTACACCAATTGGCATTTAAATTCGCAAAATCAGCATTCAATTGGAATAAATCATGTTACACGTTTGATTGTTTTATAATATAATTGCCATGAATTTAATGGTTAGATAATTTTGAACCGTTTTATGTTTTACAAGACTTCTTCAATTCAAGGCACAGGGCCCGATATCATTGGGAGTAGTTTCACAGATCACTCAATGTATCTTGTGTATGATGAGTTCCCTACCTTCGATCCTAGATTTTGTTCCGATTTCCACTGAAGGTCAGAATATATTTTCCTATTCAGTCAAAAGGATTTTTTTTGGATGATTCCTCTCATAAAAACATATTATCGACCTGATTACAAAGAAAAACATATAAGTAGGATCAGGACTACACAAAGAAAACATATTTGCGCAATTATAGTGTGTAACGAACATTTTATACCCTTTTAATCGATTTAAAATAAAGAATCATAAATATTTTTGAAGGTAACCAACGATAGAATAACAGACGAGAAATAACGTTGTTTATTTCAAATAATCTGAACACTTTCCACGTGGAAGTCGTCTGCAGACGACAGTTCTTAAACTTCACAAAATGTTTAAAAAATGTCAAGATTATTTAATGCCGTCACCATATTTGGAATCATTATGAGAAGTGCATTCAAATACGTACCACACTTGCCTAGTATTGGTTCAGTAATTCTTAAGATCAACTTTAAAAGTTGGGAAAGGTTTCTCAAAAATCTGTTTATAGTGTATAATATGGTAAAACTAATTGCCGCGTGGTAAGCAGGTAAGTGTTATTTAAACAGCTTTTTGGGGGGCGAAGCCACCCTTATAGCATGTTATTTCAAAAACTTACACATTTTGGTCTTTCTAGACATAAGTGGGGGCCGCCATGTTTGTAGTCTTTGTAAATTACATGTACCTATGCAGTTTATTTCAACAGTCCTGCAGTCTGTGATGGATTCAAAGTTATATTTGTTTAACCTTGATGATTCAATCAGAGAGATGTTATTAGACTCCCAACAGAGAGACATAATAGCTTATCTTGTTTGACTAAGGAGAAATCTCCCAATTGTTGTGGGGTTGTCTAATAAATCAGAAAATCGTTGAATAAATGGTGAGTTGTGGCTGTCATATATACCTATATTGTTCTTCAGACGGTACCCTTCCATGCACACAAATCAACTTTATTGGTTTCCTTTACTCTTTTTAGACTGCGGTGTTTTGATTTTTTTTTTGGTTTGAATTATCGAAAATACATACACCATTTCCATGGTATTTTGTTTGGTATACAACGGAAAATGGTTACAAAACATGCTTCTTTCTCTTGGATCGCCCCCATTCCATTTCAATGGCATTTGTATTTGCACTTCGCTGAGTGAAATCCCCATCCCGTACGCGATCACATCGGGCCGTGTATCTTTAGTAGTTGATAGTCCGATCCATGATAGTATAAATAGGCGTTAATCATTAATTGATGCTCATGATTGAAAATATAATGAAGGTTTGGCATCGATGGCCTGTATTTTTGTACGTAGTTAAACACGGTTTGAAGCTAAACACCTGTCTAACTTGGACATAGTGTTTACCTAAACACAATTGCTTTTGGTAAAATGTATGATTCACAATGTTTGATTTTTTTTTTTAAATCTTATATTAATTTGAGATCCATGTAATTCTTATACCTACCCATGACATAATGTTCTTTGCATTTTTGAATTTCTCATGAAATTACTAACAAGCACCTCTAGGATTGCCATGGGTTACTGTCTATATTGGTTAAATAACATACAGGCTAATGAAAGTGCCCCAACAAGTTTAAATATTTTTTTAGAGTTTACGCCGGTCACATGCCGGATGCCCCCTACACTGATTTAAACTGCATTTTTGAATTGCCAATGTTGAGAGCTTTCCAAAAATGTATAGACCCTACTTTTGCTATCAAAGGTTAAAAAGAAATTCCGTTAGAGTAATTTATATAAATTGGGGTTAATATTATTTTGCGTTTACTGTGTAGCGAATAGGCCGGGAAAAGCCGATCATGCGACTTATCCATAATGAATAGTTGTTACATAAGGTTGACAAGTCTGTTAAAACACAGACAATAAAGACTATTAAATAACATTTAAGAAGAGACCAAAATCGTGTTTGTAGCTCATACAGAGGTTGATTCAAGGAAAGGCACCGCTTGGCACACACTTTTTTTCCCATAGAGTTTATGTGCACCTCCCCCCCCCCCCCCCTCCGCCACTTCCCAACTCAATCAACCACATTTCCCCTATTTAAGAAGTTATATGCGTCATATTTACAGGTTATGCAATGCAATTATTTAACTTTCAAATGAGACCAAAACCATGACAATATCCTTTTGCGTTTAGTTATCGTGATTTGAGCAGAACACGATTCAGAAAAGCGCAACGACGCCACCTTTTTTTTTTGGGTGGCGAGTTCAAAACGCGTGGTCCTACATAAATCGATACAACAAGTCCAGGCATCCGCCCGGCCCTGCGGGGACACATTTTGAGTCAAATCCGCCCGGCCCTGCGGGGACACATTTTGAGTCAAATCCCCAACAAACATGATGACAAAGTCCCGGCCATCCCTGAGTACCCAGGGGCCGTGGTTGCAATTGATAATTGCATAACTTGAAGAGCACGAAGCCTTTGTAAACCATTTTTCTTCATGGTTCTGGGGGATTGGTTACTACCGTAGTAATACAAACTCTGCTTTAAAATGTTCATTGGTTTAAAGTAAACCTATTAGGGACCGTTCATAAATATTTTGGTGTGGGGGGGGGCTGGATAATTTCATTTTTGGTATATCAACACTTTTTTGACCCCCCCCCCCCCCCCCTCGCCATGCCACAAACTTTTTGGACCCCCCATGTATTACAGCCTGCACCTGAAACTTTCTTGTCCCCGTTCATTGTTATCAAGTTCAGAGAACACTGAGGTATGCCATAGTTTTATGGGATTTTTTTGACCATGTATCATATTATATCTTTGATGGACGTGTCACATCTAGGAGGGCAGGTTGTAGAATCTAGAGTGAATCAGAACTCCCACTTCAATTGCAGGTATCTTTGGTTTAGTGCCAGTCCCCTGAATAACTTCACATATATTTATGCACGGATCTCTGTTTTTGAAACCAATTAGGATGCTCCCTCCAATTATATATCATGGCTTTATCTTTGGCTTTATCTTTGCTTTGCTTTATCCTGGCTTTAAATATGTTTTTGCTATTGACATGAATTTGCCTTTCATTCTTTTTTAGCTGGGCCAGTACATAAACATCAGGACCGTAGACATCTGCACGCGTAGCGCGCCAAAACATAGCTATTTTTACGTTGATTTATGAACGTTCCAGAGTATTTAGAATTAGAAACGACATGTGCATATTGGTAAAGCAGGGCCCAGAAGATTTTGGAAACTAATAAGCGTTTTAAACTTTTTTGACCCCCCCCCCCCCCCCCCCCCCCTCTGTTGGGGTTTTCAAAAACTTTTTTGACCCCCCTTTGCAGAGTATCAACACTTTTTGCCCCCCCCCCCCCCCCAGAGTATTTATGAACGCTCCCTTACCAAGATGTCAGCCTTTTAAATATTTTAACAAAAAAGTTATGGCAAAAATTAAGGGAAAAAAAGAAAATTATAGAAGTCCTGAAAATGGTGCCCGAGGGGTTCATTAAAACTGCTTTATTTACTTACTTGGCCTTAATGATATTTGGATCATTCCTCGTTTATTCAACTATGTCATAAACAACCTTGGGAGAAGTTGTCCTCATTTCAATAATTTAGATCTACCTTTCATTTCAACACAATCAAAATCTAAAGTAATTCCAAATTCATAATAAAATATCGGTGACAGTGAGCACTGTAATCTCAAAATTGGGATCAATTTGGCTTGATAGTGTCCTAATTATCCAGGAATCAATGCACTATTAAATCATAAGGTTAAATCAAACTTGAATACAAATACAGAAAATAATCTGCCATTGCCAACAACTTGCAATTCCATGTCTTATCTCTAACACCAAAACTCATACATAGTTCACTATAATAATCAATAGCAGGTTCATTGACCTATAGATACACATACCTAGGCGGTCAAATCCACCATGGGATTCAACAATGGATTGCCAAGCAATCTCAAGTGGCCAATTTGCACCCCATTATTTCCGGTTTCGTCATGTCACAAGCATGATGAACTTAACGCAAACACACGCTGTATCGGGCCTAATACCTAACTAACTCAACTTCGGTGTAAGAGACTAAGAGCTTTGCAGCGGACCACCCATGCACACAGTCGGCAGCGCGGACTGTTGCACTATTTCCAATTTACCAACCGGGCCAGCCCAATACGCCATTTTATTCACAAAACACGCTAACAATTTACAATGAGAGTCCATTGAACCATCGATTATACTACTTTCCCGAATGATTTAAATTTCGTCCAAAGAACGGGATACTTATATAATCCTATTTCACCTATCTATGGCATTTTCCATTCTAACAAGTACTTAAAACTCCATATTTTGGGCCACGCATACGTTGTGGTATGTTCAGAAATAGAAACAAAATGGTTCGTCACGCAGTTTCTCCTCAAAAACATGCTACAAATTCACAATTGAAGCATCGATTACACCACTTTCATGGACGAATTGAATCTCGACCAAATCACGGTACACTTCAGAAAACTCTATTCTATCTAAATATGTCATTTTCTATTCTAACAAACACGGCTAATTCCATATTTTGCGCCATGCCGCGACGTCGGGGTCGGGGTGGGTTGTCTATGGAAATAGAAACAAAATGGCTCGTCGCGCAATTTCCCCTAAAAAACATCGTATAAAATCACAATTGAACCATCGATTAGACCACTTTCCTGGCTGATTTCAATTTCGTCCAAACTTCGGGAAACTTCGCTATCTCTATTCTACCTATCTATTGCATTCATTTTTTCAACAAGCGCTGCAAACTCCATATTTTGGGCCACGCAGACGTTTTGGTGATTTTTGGAAACCGATTAGAAAGCTCACCGTGCAACTTCTATGTAAAATTTAGCGTTGCTGCATTGCGCGTCATTGGGCTACCAAATTTTGCTGGAGCAACTACTCTAAAAATGACAAAACAAAACTATATAGTCAGCCTTCGGCGACTCAACAACAAAATGTTAAAACAACTTACTTTTCAATGACAACATACCCATCCACAGTGACCGTCTTATTAGCGTGGCCGTTTGTCTCACTGTACTTGTCATATTTATCATGGTGAGTTTGTAGCAGTTGAGTTGTCTCCGTGGCATCCGTCATAAGTTCAGTTTCCTCTGGAATCGAGGGCGTCTCTGGTATTTGTGACGGCAGTTTCGATCCCGGGGTATGACCCAGGGGTATGCCGGAGTTGGACATTGTGTACGTGGTTTGGTTAAGAAGATGCAGCTACGACGGTGAACTGGTTATAGTTATTCTGTTTTAAAATACAAGATAGAAAACATGTGTGACTGGTCACATTAAAAAGTACAATGTTTTTGTAGGCATACACACAGTTTTAGATACAGGACAATACAGTTGGAGAAATATAGAGAAAATTATGAGAACATTTATCCTTCTTGAAATCATACAGCAGTTGTATTTTCTGGCAGCACTGCACACACTCAATGCCTATAGAATAGATGGATTTATCTGTGTAAAGTCTTTGGATTTATAGAGCCTTAAAACTGTGTGTTCAATCATAGATCATTGAGAAGATAGGGTTCAATCACAGATGGTGGAAAATTCCACCATCTGTGGTTCAATGGAGCAATACTTTTACTCTACAAGAACATCTGCACTGAAGCAGGGACTTTCTATAGGAAGTCCCTTAGGACTGAAGTGCCTAATGAGCAGGACATCGGGCGGGTGTGTATGTCATAATCCTTGCGGGTTGAGGCTATTGGATGATTTTAAGTACTGTAAAAGTCAATATTTTCGCGATTTAAAGATATTTTCACGAAAATGGTCATAAGGCCCCTTGCAATTAAATGTGAGTTTACTGTTGCCCGCGAGCGTCCAAAAGTCACCCACGTTATGTATGTAATATTTTTAAAATATTTAATTATTTCATTGTTTACAGCTTTTTCATAAGCTTTTTAACACTTTTCTGATGATAAGCCGCATTGCAATACTTCCGGGTTGGGAAAACATTTCTGGGAAGTAAAAAACTCTGCACGAAACTTGCAATTGTCGCTTTGTATTGAAATGGCCATTGAAATGTGTGCATTTGAAGCACGGCAGTTGATTACTGCGCAATCGCTTCAGCGCATGACGTCACATCAAAACCGCCAAACTTTTTGGAGTTTCCTAGTGCATTCTGGGTAATATTTCAGGGTTGTTTACGATCGCCATCTTTAAAATTCTTCGAGCTAGCGTTAAAAAAAATTACAAACATCGATCGAATATCTCATTAATATATTCAAAATAGGGATGCAAATATGAGTAGACTCCTTTATAAAAGAAACAAAATGCAAAGCCATGGCAGTAGGTGGTGGTAGGACATAATTAACAGCATTTGAATTGTATTCGTACCTTGGATAATAGTTAACAACGCCGACAATATTAAATCAGGTGACTTTACCCCAAAATATCACGATATTAATATTAAATAGTCACCTCGTCCTGCTTTTCAAAAACGCAACAGTAAACTCACATTTAATTGCAAGGGGCCTAACAGGCATTTCGCGATTTTTTTATTTTCGCGATTTTCAACATTTGTGAACAAAAGTCAATGGAAGTCAATCATTTTCGCGAGTTTATATTTTCGCGGATGAGGATTGATTCGCGAATTCGCGAAAATAAAAACCTCGCGAAAATTTCTACTTTTACAGTACATAGCTAATGATGACAATTTAATATGAACTTAGAGCCATGTGGTGTATAAACGCATGTTAATGTTACAAAATCCAACAATTTTGTGATTAAAAAATGTAATTTCTTGCATGCTGTTCACCTCGTCTCAGCTTTGCACCAATGCTCACAAAAGTAGAATGTTTCACTGGCTTTTAGATAACACTTTGGGTCATGAAAAATTGTGCACTGCACAGCTTTTCTATTATGTCATAATTAGAAACCCTTACACATATAGATAGGCTTATCAGTGACTTTCACATATATACACATCATGTACCTAATGTGGAATAAATAATATACAGAGTTGCCTAATTTCATCGTCTTCTGATTTCATTCTCCTGAATCTGCTTCTATACTGATGTTACTAGCGAGTGTTGTTGGAGAGAGTCTGCCAAAGATAAAAGCAGTGCGGCAATCAAATGTTCGACTAATTGAAGTGTTAAAATGTTTCAAAGGTAACGTCTGTCAAATGCTTTCAACTAAATTCCTTTAATATTTGCGTGTTCACACTGACGTGTTACTAACTATTTCGTCGGACACAATTATAAAAGAATCTGACAACCGGCAGTTCCAAGATGAAAGGAAATAATTGATTGCCAATACTTTGGAACCAGACCTGTAGTATATTTTATTACTGAATACCTTCTTTACAATGTTGATATTATGTCAAAGAAGAGGCGTGTTTCAATCGCTTAAAATCTACAGGTCTTCAGAGATACACTCAGTTGTTTTTCCGAAACTGTTTTCCCAGGGGTGTTTGTGATGAAGTTACTTGCATGGTGACTAGAGAAGAGTTAATTAATTATGTCATTGTTTTTGTTAACAATTACATTATGATGCATTTTGATTCATAATATTAGATGTTTACCAAAAGTACATTTCCCTACATGAGTGAGTAATGTATTAGATGGATGAGAAGATGACAATAGCTCACATAGTTTGAGTTAGAGTTAGAGTAGAGGTCTATGAACCACATTACTAATCAAGGGCGCATCCCAATTGTATAGTTTCTAGTTAAATCCTCTTTACGGTATTAGGAGGAAGTAGCTTGACGTCAAAGATATGATGATTACCAAGAAAATGTATATAGAGGACAATAGTTTTAATGTGGGAGTTTGGGGTTAATAACCTGATGTCCTTGTGAATATAGTATTGTGATTGGTTAATTAACATGAGCGTGGGTGACTAATTTCATTTGAGATGAAAGTGGTGATGAGAGGAAGTAAGTTAGTTCAGCTTGAAAAGTTAAGAGAGAAACATCGAGTTAAACTCCGCTCGAAGATAGCGACAAATCTCAACTGTACATAATTATTTGTATGTTAACACTAATAAAATATATATACATAATTATATACTTGGGCGACGTGATGTTTGCAGTTATTTCTAGTGGTCGAAGCAGTGAATCATTAGGTTATAATTACCAAGCCTAATCGCGTCGTTACAGTGTTCATATGTAGACGTTTATGATATTTTGCGACTGGTGGATGAGACTAGATCTATCTGGACTGTGTGTTGCATGATGGGATAGCAAGGATACCGAAAACTCTGAAAACTCATTCTACCATCAAGAATATCAATTAATGATGTCATCAAAATAAAAGCATTTGGACATACGAGAGTTTGAGCAAGTACTAGAATTAAAGGTTTATTCAGGAATGTCTTGGAAATTGCACTCTCAATTTTGATATAAACTGGGATTTACACAGTTATTAGGGAGCGATCACTATTTATGCCAGGGGGGTGGAGGAAATCAGGGGGGATGCAAAATTTTCTTTAAACATGAAGGGGGGATGCAAAATTTTATTCTGGCAAAGAGGGGGGACATGAAATTTTGATGGTCAAAAGTACGCACGCATGTTTCCCAAAAATGAAATACTTTTTATTGGACAACCTTCTTTAGAGCCAAAATGTACATTAATCATACCAAAAATAAGTGTAAATTCTATTTTTTTTTTTTTTTTTTTTTTTTTGGCGCACTATGCACGCATTTATTTAGTCGCAACAATCTTGTTGGTTCGTTTTTATTTCTTGCCCCCCAATATGAAAAACCTAGCTACGCCACTGTTGACACACCCTGCATTATTCATAGCCCTGCATGTTTAAGTTGTTTTGAGCATACCGACGATGTCGTCAAGTAGGATGGCACTGGGATGTTACTATAATAAAAGCACGGTGTTATCGTGAAGCTTCATGTTGATGTTCTTCTAATAATAATGTTCACTTCTTTATACCATACACCTAAGGTTCGGGATTTCCCGTGAATTTTTAAGGTGAAAACCGTGATTTACCGTGATTATTGAGATTTCAAGAAAAAACCGCGCGAAATTCCATGATTTACGGAGCGGAGTGGTCGTATTTTAAGGCATTCAAAAGCCACCGTAAACAACTACCAATTCCCGACGGCCTAGGTGGCCTTTCTGTCTCATTTTTGCCATTACTAAAGACAGCCCGTAGCTGCGTTGATGTACACGTTTTGTTAGAAATTCCGAATGAAAGTAGTAATAAAATCTATATTTTTCGTACTAAATGCAGACAAAATGTTTGGTACAATGTTAAAATTAATAATAAAGCTGTTTAGCGCAACCTTTTGTACAAATATAGCCCAAAAATACAAATTTAAATATTTTTCATTTTACGTTTTTTAAGTAAAATCATTTATACATGCGGCGTGGTTTGATTTTTTTAAACGTTGAGTTGATGCGCAGTTTCGTTACAAAACAAACCGTGAAAGTATTAATATAACTTAATTTTTCGTGCTAAATGCGTCATAAATTGTTTTACACAATGTTTAAACTAGTATCAATGCTGTTGTTGTTCAACATTTTGGAAAACATATTCAACAAAACAAGATTTTATTATTTTCTCACACTACCTTGTCCTTGTTTAGATTTTCCCAACGCACGTGGAAAGGATTGTAATTTTTAACATACGCACGCGCATCCCCTGATGTCATCAGTAATTATAACATTTTTATTATGGAATTGTAATCAAGTTGATTTTATATAATATAACATTTTTATTATTAATTTCTGGTCATTTACAGTCATTATTGTTTTCATATATTGATAACTTTCTATATAATAATTATTATCTCCGTCCAAGTTTATTGCTTGCTGTGTAACTGTTTGATTCCCCCATTTTTAATACAACAGTATCCGTTTTAACAAACAAACAAACAATACCATCTCGTGAATATTAAACCCTGATAATTAGGTTAATCTGGTGACGTAATGTTTTTCCTGACACCGCGAAATTAAACACGCCTTCGAGTCATGTACATGTACATGCCCATTAACAATGTATACGAAGGCGCATTCGTACATGTACTTCATGAATAATGCTGATGAATATTCAGCGCACGTGGGGAAAAGTCGAATTGACAACAACATGCAGCGCAAGCCATTGAAAGCTATTGTATTCAGTCTCTTGTAATACAATGCAATGCAAATATGAATGCTGAATATACGATGTTGTTTGATGTCGTTTGATGACATCGAAACGAGTGAGTCATCATGCTCTTCATTTTCTGTGTCTTTAGAAAAGGGTCTTGAATCAATAATCACCCATTGAACGCGCTGGATTAACTTTTGTATCGACTAACAAACTTTCTGAAGAGGGTGGCGGATGTAAACAATCTCTATGTTCTTTTGAAGTTGGGTTTGAAGTAGGCCTACCTTACTCTTTAGAAGAATACGGTCTTGTTTATCTCATTCAAATAAATTCGATATTATAAATCATCTGTCAATTGAACTTCAATCAGTCGTTTCAAGTAGGCCTAGAGATGAATGCACTGTCATGACTGTACACAATTGTGCGTCGATATCGTCTTGAAAGGAAATATTTCAATAGGAATTCAGAGAATTTTCTTTTGTTATTCAACAAGACCGTACTGTAAATCGGCATGTCGGACAATTACCGCGACTGAAATAGGAATTCCGCGATTTCGCGGTACAATTTACAGCAATTCCGCGATTTCACGGTACATTTTACAAAATCCGTGATTTAGCATGAAAACCGTGATTTATGCCGTGAATTCCGCGATCACGGGAAATCCCGAAGCTTACATACACCCTATATTTTATGGTTTTGTTGTTGAAATAGTGACTTTACACATTTAAAATACCATCATTATTTAGTGTACCATCATTAAATAAAAAGGGGGGCCATGATATTCTTTTAATACTCGAGGGGGGCATGGAATTGTTCTGTGTTCAAGAAGGGGGTGATGAAAAAATTACACACAAAAATAAAATATCCTCTATCCCCCTCCCTGGCGTAAATAGTGATTGCTCCCTTATAACAGTTTTACAATTGTAAGTTTACATATTGTATGAACGTACACTTGAAAGGATTCAGAAAAATCGGTCTTCTTTGCACTATACAAAACGTTGATCGAAACCATTGCCATGATGTCATATAATTAATATTCATGATATTTGGTATGGTTGATATGTAACTTACAAGTGCTACCTTCAAACTCAAGTTTTACCACCATTTCGTAATACACGGCGGAGAATTATAGTTAAATATGGAATAATTTAGCATTAATCTCATGTTATAAACAGAGGCTTAAAAGAAAGAACTTAGAAAAGGAATTTATGAAGGTGTGTAGCCAGTATGAGTATGAAAATCAACAGGAATGCTGTTTTGGTGTAATAACCCCTGTATCATCATCGATACCGGCCCGGCAGTCTTCTTCTTCATTCTTCCGATAAAGCGCAGAATTCCTTAAATGAATATAGTCGCAATGCATCTCTGGAACCTAGGAATACTTATGGAATTGTGGGTACAGATACAGACCGGGATGATCCCCTACTCTTTACGAAGGAGTCTGTAACCTAATAACGTGCTCTGGGATAGCTCTTCCGATACACGGGACCAACATTTCTATGTGACTTCCGAACCACGATGCGCCATGTACATGCCTACTTCAGTCTGCACGGTCTGAAAGAGGCATGGGGATGAGGCTGTGTTGGTGTATCGTATTGAACTCACACTCAAACGATCCACCAACAGAACTACGGTGCGCAGCAGTTTTTGCGACGCTCTAACCGACTGCGCCACCCCGTCCTAGACCTAACTTCAGGTCCCTCAATTTACTAATTGAGGGACCTGACAAACATTATGACTTAAACAACCACCGTTGGCCTGTTTTGAACAGGCCAAAACAGGCCCAAAATAACCACATAGCAAACAAGAAAAATATTCAATAACCAGCACCTATACTTACAGCATGGGCTTTACAAATATATGTCCTCCTTAAATAGTCCAAGCTTACACTTGATCCTTGCATTTGAAGGAAAATATGGGCCACTGATCATAAAATGCCTACATTTTTTTGACCAAATGTACATGTTCAATTTGAGCTATAGTAAAAGATGTACCATCTAGGTGCTTTTTAGGCCATAGACAAAGACAAACACATGGCCCAATGTTGGGTAATCCCATTAGAAAATTCTACTAGAGCAACAAAATCTTTTTGTTTGGAAAACAGCACACAGTTTAGAATTAGCCCAATTCACTGTTTGCTGACTAGTTTGGCAACAATGTTTGTCAGAATTTTCATTGTGTCAACCATAGGTACTTTACATAATCTATCTACATCATAAAAGATTTGACCAGGCAGCATGAACTGACATTCCTGACAACAAAAGGGAATTGCACCTGGACTATAGTACATTCAATAGAGTATAGCATGACAATCACCGCTCACAGCATCAAGAGTATTAGCTGTCAAATAAATATAGTCAATATCTGAAAATATTAAACACAGTTTATTCTTAACCAATCATATGGATTACATGTGGTCATTTGATAGAAAATGGGTGGGGCATTTGACCATTCTTCAGGGGTCAAGGGTTATGGCCTCTGGATATTTTCATTCATAAATACACATGCCAGAAGATGGTGAGAAGATGGTGGTGAGAATTCTGTTACCTCTGAAATATATAAATATTTTTTTCACCATCAAGAATTACTCCATTTTTCATGAGATTTTAGATGCTAAATGATAAATACCAGTGATAACTGATTAAAATATGTTGAGGTGGATGCCAGTAGATTAAAGTGGATTTTACAAGGGCCATACATTGACAGTGCAGAAAATTGTGACTTGGTAAGTACACTGGCAACTGGGACTTTGGCGTGTAACCCCGTCCCTCAGTCATCCAATTAATCAAATCAAATTGGCAATTTCTAGTAGTTAGTATACGATATCTACTCTAGTCCTTTGGTCATGTTGGTACAGTCATGACTGTACCAAAGCAAAGAAATATACGATATCCCCATACAAGTCGTTGTGATGTTGGTGGGTGAAAAAACACCCCAAAAACCAACATTATTTACATATGGGTTTCCTGTACCAGGAAAGGGTTCTCACCTTTCCAAGGGTTCTCACCTTTCCTGCCTGTACTACGTGAGTACTACTACTACTAGTCTACTTACAAGCTAGCACCCTTGCCAAAGGCCTTTGCACACATACTTTACAGCAACACTACATGTAGCTGACCAGACCGTATACGATTTTACTTTCAACCAAAATTCAAGAACTTACTGAACTTTACGGAAGAGGAATGTACTTACATACAATGGAATACATACGATGTAGATACTTTAAAAAGCCTCAACCTATGTCATGATGTGTAAACCTAGTAGTATTTCAGACTCGGACTCATCATGCTCATAATATGCAGTAACCTGGTTTACTAACATTCGTCGCGTGTAAACACATACCTGCCATGATATAATATGCACCGTAAACATCAGCTGGGCTCAATTTCCTAGATTCATGTGAAAATTACGTTTTTGAGGGCGCTATTGCAAGCACTGATCAAATTCAGGCGGTGTCTGACATGAATTTTAGAGAGGACCGTTTGCAATACAATCATGTTAGAGGACGGTTGTAATTTGAATGCGGCACACTTTGTGTTTGGATTTTAGTTTTTTTACTCCTATTACCTACTTTGCCTTTTATAATAAGGAATCGTTGATTTTTGTTATAGTAGGCATGTGAGAAAATGCCAAAATTACTACTTCAAAATGCCTAAAACTCAGGAGCCAAAAGGCGGGCCCCAGACCACACCAAGTCCGCTACGCTTGGTGTGGGTGGGTGGTGTTTTTTTAGGTAGGAGGTGTGCACGTGCGGGGAGATGTGCCGATACAATCATGTTAGAAGATGTTGTAATTTGAATGTGCTTACTTTTTGTTTGGATTCTTTAACAAAGGGATCAGGATCATTGCTTTGCTTTAAAATGTAATTGCATACTATTTGGAAAATGTAGTCACACCGGCAGAAGCCCTCTCTCCTCGGATTAAAAAAATGCCCGAAAACATGAGGTTTCATCGGGATAAGTGGATAGTGGATCCCACCAGGGACCCAAAGGCGGGTCCCTAGCACTGGCGTAACAACAGGGGGGGATGGGGGGGGATATATCCCCCCCCCCCCCCAGATTTTTACCTGGGGGGATGCCTAATGTAATCATCCCCCCAGTTTCATAACCAATAATTTTAAAAGTGACGTATTTAAACAAATAGGTGGGCGTAAAGATTCACACACTGCACACTGGACACAACCACACTGGGACATTCAATTCATTCATTGCAGTTTGGATTTTATCTTAAAATGAAAACAATGACGAATTTTTGGGCTACAAAATGAGCCCAATCTGTAAAAAGTGTATTATTTGGGTTACAAAAGGCGGGCAATAGTTTTACGAGCGTAGCGAGTAAAAAAATATTTTGAGGTTAAAAAAGTCTCACTCTGAACATTACTCTGAACTTGACAGCCCTGCCGTATTTGAGTCTGATAATTTTCACCCCCCCCACTCAAAAAAAGTAGTTACGCCCCTGGTCCCTAGACCCACCACTTGCTTAGTTATAATTTGAACTTGTGCACACCGTTTATCGATTTTACTCCTGTTATGGTATATGACCCGATCACTTTTTTGGGGCTATGATTTTTTTTTCACATCAAGATATTTTGATATCAGAATGATCCTCATATTTTTCTCATTATGTCTGTAAATAGGGGCCAGAAATGTTCCATTTAGAAGTTATAGGCAAAAATGTGGTGAAGTACTGCTAAAGGTGATTAACCACCAGCCAGTTTGTGTACTACTCAATGGGCAACATAATTGTGACCTTGTGATTCTAAAATAAGAACTATTGCAGTTACTGATGCAACTCAAACTTTGGAATGTGGCAGTGGCACATATAAGGATGACCTTCCATATGAAACAGAAAACATCAAGTTGAAAATCGGGCCAGCAATCGGAACAACTACCTTTAGGGACCGTTCATTATTTATGGTGGAGGGGGGGGGGGGGGGGGGGGGGGTTGGGTAAAATATAGGGGGGGTCATGTAACTTTCATATGTTGAAATAGGGGGGGTTATGTAACTTTTTATTCTTAAACAGGGGGGGTTGTGTAACTTTTTTAAACTAAGATGGTGGTGATTAGGGTGATTTTAGAGGCTATTTTGGAGTGTAAAATGCCAATTTTTTGTGCGCTTCGCGCACATTTTCTTACAACCTTTCAACTTCAAAACATGTAGGCTACTTATGATGACACTATGTACTTTCGTACAGCAAATCTTATTTGTGCACGCCCTGCTCGGACGATCTGTTGGAAAAACACTATAAACGTCACAGGTTGAAAACATTAGAGCCATAAAAAACATGTTAATAGCCTAGGCCTATGTTCCAAAAACCAATTTGATTAAAAACGGTAATTTCTTGCATGCTTTTCACCTCGTCTCACTCTCAGCTCTGCACCAAAGCTCACAAGAATATTTCATACGTTTTTGTCTGGATGTTCTAACTTTTTTTCGGGTTATAAAGACTCACAAAACCCCAAAAATGTATAAATATATGACAAATGTTCTGCCTCGCTACGCTCGCAATGTAGTAAGTCATTAAATTATTGGCCGTTCAGAGACACAACCAACGAATCCATGGACAAAAGAAAAATGCATCCCCTAAGTATGTGACAAGTTGATTTTGAGGGGGGGGGGGGGGTTGTGTAAAAATCTATTGGTTAGTAGGGGGGGTCATGTAATTTTCAGTTTCAGCTGTAGGGGGGGTTAGGTAATTTTGACATACGAGTCTCGAATTTGTCCCAACCCCCCCTCCACCATAAATAATGAACGGTCCCTTAATACGTGTGAATTGAATAAGGGGATGTGGAAATCCCGAAGGCTCAGGATCATTGCTCAAATTGTTGAATTGTGATAGCATTTCAATTTTTAAAAGTGATTCCCATCTCAAGCCCCGTCTCTCCTCGCGTTAAAAAAAATCCTAAAACGCATAGCTTCCCAGGGCCGCGCGCTCCGCCTGGTTGATGCGATGCCCAACCAGTAACGCCCTAACCGTAGGCTACACACTTTTTTTGACCAAACACTGTATAAATGTATTGCTGTACAATGTACATGTGCTATGCGCTTTACTCCGTCAAGGTATCAAATGTTGTTTACGGTAACGAACATCCCCCCACATGTAGTTGTAGAGATGATAATTATGCGAGTAAAATTTAAATTTAAATAGTCAGTGAGAGACCAATGAGGAAGATTTTAAAACGTGGTCAATTTTAGTTGGGTCACCCTATCTTGACAGATAATAAAACCAAGTTTAATACGTTGTTAGTTTTGACCCATCAGTATCAGTTTCGGTTCTGTCGGTAGGGTATAACTTCTTATACATTTCACCAACTTCACGAAAATAAACTGGATGACTCATGCAAACAACACGAATGTTTTGGGTAGGCCTACTAATTGATGCCATTAAAGGTGCTTCCTAAAGGCATCAGCAGATGGTGCGTTCATCAGCCCTGGTGCGTGGACCCATCCACCAGAGTACTAGACCACCAAAGTGGAAGAGCTATATCAGTACAAAAGTCATCGTATAATGGGATCCGCAGAGGTCGGGGGGGGGGCTCACTTCGCTGTAAGTATCCAATTGTTCTTTACCAGGTCGATATTTCAATTTCAGGCTTGCCATTAGTGGAGCATGGGGGGGGGGGGGGGGGGGGGGGGGTTACGTTAACACAATTGGATGGCACATCGTCCTCCTTTGCAACTTCCTAGAGTATGGTATTTAGTGCATCATGGGCATGCTTATAGTGTTGTTATGTCCAATTGTCATTGTCTGATTTTCACTTGATATCCAACCAAAGGATACGACTACTCTGGTGAGTAATAGTATTACAATTATAATTGAAAATGGACAGTTTTGATATGTTTAAAACTGTTAACTCCAGTCTCCATATTACCAGAAATCATAAGAGGTGAGAGTTGAAATCCGCGGACATACTGGAATGTGATCCAATTGCAGATTTAGGTATCGTAATCGTGTCTATCGTCGTCTGGGCCCAAATCCATCGAAAGTGAGCCCTCTATAGTTACCTCTGCACCAATATCAAAATTCGGCAGGGAAAAACATCGATCACAGGAAATCGGAATTTCAACAAAACACACAAAAAACAAAATGAGTGGGGATAATAAGGAGAAGCCTAGGTTGGACTTTAGTCTCACACCAAGCAGATACACTTATATATTCGCATCGGCTGGTATAATGGCAGCTATTATGCATAATGGAATACTGAAGAAATTTTTATGGCAAGGTAAAACCAAATTTCCAAAAAAAGCTAATAAATCCAGACCATATTATGTAAGCTTATTTATATTACTTTTTATTAGCCTTTTTAGTTTGACTAATAAGTTAGGGCCTACATGTAGACCTATACTAGCATTAGGAAGAGTCTATTCGTACAACTGTTGTACGAATTAGCGCAGTATTGATGTAATTCGCACAACTGTTGTACGAATAAGCGTTGTATCGCTGTAACTTGTAAATGTAAGTGTAAATTCGCACAACTCAACTGTAATACGAATTAGACGAGAATCTCTGTTATTCGTACAACCATGGACTTATTCTAATAAGTCCATGGTACAACTATTGTAAATAAAAATAAGAGGGAATCCCTGTAACTCTTGCAACTATTGTTGAAGAGGGGCCCTCTTAGTACAACAAATCATACTTAGTTAGTCCTTGGTACCAAAATCTAGTACTTACTCAAGGCACAGTGTTGAAGGGAACCAAATTAATAACCTAACCATTTTCTTGACCAGACTTATTGCATAGTCTATTAGCAATTGAGTCTCCTCCTGTGGAGGTCAATAAATTCTAGTTCTATTCATCCATTTATTAAGTTTTTAAGTTTATTGATTCTTTTGTCATGTTTGTTCTATGCTGGGCATGCATGGATTAACATAGGCCTAATCCCAACTTATCTTTTCTGGCATTTCCGGAGCAATCAATAACTTCTTTTCATAAACATGATGCCTTATAAAGATGAGATGGATGCTGATTATGCAATCTGCCACAGATTAGGTTTTTTTACAAGCATGGACTTATTTTATAGACTGATTAAATCTGATTAAGTCTGTGTTTCAAGAGATGGTTAGCTTCCACCTTACACACTTGCCTGAATAAGTACCAAAATCCTAGATTTTGGTACCAAGGACTATACTTAGTGATATTTGTCATCAGATGGTATTATACAAGGCGGTAAAGGCAGATGGTCCTCAGTATTGTTCTGACAGAAGATTGGTAGTGATTATCCTCTTGAGCACAATCCATACACGAGGTTACTACAATAACCATACAAACTTGTGCGTGGGCGATCAACATGGTTGATGCACGCTCGTGAATTTGTTTGTATTGATAGGCACACGATTGAACTTAATCGATTTCAAGGAGGGTTACTTGATAGGATAATCGTCTATCATCAATAAAGTCGATCGGTGAGGAGCTCGAGGGATAATCTTCTGTCATAACAATACCGAGGAGTTGCTAAACAATACTGAGGACCATCTGCCTTTACCGCCTTGTGGTATTATTCATCATAGGGTATTTTGCATGTTTCACTATCTGTCCCCATCCTAAGTATGACTCCTTCTAAATATGATTTTTGTGGTAATTTCTGTATCGCTTACCAGAGCTCAAAAACACACTTCTTTGTGCTTGTTCTTATCTACTCTTTCTCATCTATCTTGCCATTCGTTTAACATTTTGTACAAATGCACTATTCCCTTGAAATTTAAGGTGAAATTCTAAGCCCATTCACTTAACGGCACTAGCGGTGTTTATCGAAATCGGCGCCATGTTTTGTTAATAAATAGTCTCTTTTAATATTTTTGTTAGTTCGTATAGTGTAAGGACAGGGAAAATGCTCAAAAGCGCAAAAGCACCAAAAAAAGCACCTTTTGCCCAAAATAGCACTTTTTGCTCAAAAAGCACTTTTTCATCACACAGCATTTTTTTTCAAAAGTTGTCTAAATATTTAACAAATAATGTCCATTTACCTAAAAATCAACAAGTTACATAACTGTGGAAGTGTTTATTCTACACTTAGTTTAGTTTGAATGTAGTTTTGAATGAAAAATAATGGTTTTGACAACGAAAAAAGATACGTCAACATGGAAACATGCAATACAATCACTTTTGGATTTATTTTTAACGCATATATGGCATAATTTTGGTAAATAAAAGCACCTTTTACTTTTTAAAAAAAGCACTTTTTACCTAAAAAAGCACCTTTTGCTCCAAAAAGCACTTTTTCCAAAATCAAGCAGCACTTTTAGTGCTTTTAAAAAGCGCAAAATCCCTGTCCCTAGTATAGTGGTGTGCGTAGCGTATATAGACGTTTGTTATTTTGCGATGGGGGATGAGACTAATCTGGACCGCGATACTCGCGAAATGTCTAAAATAAATTCTGCCATTGCGTTTACACGGCAGAGAATTACGATTAAATATGGAATAATTTAGCATTTTCATGTTTTAAAAAGTGGCTGGAAAGAAAGATGAAGACTTTATGAAGGTGCGTAGCTAGTATGAAAATCAACGGAAATGCAGTTTTGCTGTAATTCACCCGGCACTCATTCGAAAGCCACACCATTCACTTTATACAGCAAATCAAATTGACAGTTTCTCGCAATACAATTTCTCCATACGTTGGTAGGGAAAGAAAAAAACGGGAAAAAAACCCCACACCAACGTATGGGTTTCCTGTACTAGGGCCTTCTGTTGGGGAGTCCCTGTAATTCATACAACCATGGTGATGGTCGGAAGTAAGGTACCTGTAAGTGTAAACTATTGTTGAAGAGGGGTCTAGTGTGGGGCCCGGGTGTGGGGGAGTTCCTGTAATTCGTACAACCATGGACTTGAATAAGTCCATGGTACAACTAGGCGCAGACCTAGGCGGAAATCCCCCCCCCCCCCCCATTTTTTGACCGGGGGGGGGATTTTTTCATATACTTTATAGTGTATGTGCGATGGCCAAGTAAAAATGAAATATTTCTTTTCAATAAAATATTGGTGAAAAGAACACACCAAATCGCACCAAATGGGTTCCATTTAAAATTTAAAAAATCCAATTCCGAGGGGGGGGGGGGGGGACATCACTTATCAGACTCCCCCTGTTCGAGCTTTTAAACAATCTATACTTACATCAAGAAAATGAAAATGCTCAACTTCTTTCTTGCATTGATAAAATTAAAAAACAAAATATTGATTGGAAATGAAGAGGTGGCTTTTTGGGAAATACCCACGTCATGGTCCGCCAAAGGCGTTATCAAACCAGGCTTGTCATTGGCTAGGCTACGTTTCACTTCTATGTACTAAAAGATTCACTAAACTAAGTTAAAACTTCGGGTTTATGGATAGAATTAAATATATTGAAAATCTCAAATACATTAATTTACTATCAGGTATCTGTGTTTATGAATTATGATGTATTTTTGCAACAAAGAAAGAATTGTGAGAATACCCAGCGTGCCGTGTGCAAAGCTTCAAATCGCACATGGTCGGTCGTACTGGGCACCGCTCGCAATCGCAACGTTTGTAAAATGTAAACAATGACTTGACACTTGATTGACAGGTGTCCTTAGAGACATGGACCAGGTAAACACGATAAATAAAAAGAGTAAATAATTATATTTTATATTTAAACAATTTGAACTTGTTTTTCACTCGTTATAATCTGTTTTGCTAAGTACACAAATGCTACTATATTACACTATGTAGTATATGTACGGCAACACACACGAGGGAAATGTACTGTTATTTAGGCATTGCAGTTCACTTGCGCATTTAATCGGTGATCGGATCGGATCGGCCGATCAAAGAGGAAATGATCGGTGATCGGCGATCGGCTGACATGAGCTGATCGGTTAGACACTAGTATTTGTGCCATTTGTTTATGTCTGTATGGTATGTGTGCTGGTTTATAAAATTTCATAGACGTTTTACAGATTTAAAAAAATTAAATTAAAAATCCGACCTACCTACCCTATTTTTTTTCCTTTGTTACGCCAATCAAACTTTTTTTAGGCCTAAGGCTCTTAATCAGATGCACTGGTTTCTAAGGTTGGGAGCGAGTCCCGGGTAATCAAGTCCCGCCCGAAATTTCCAGTCCCGGGTGCCAAATTTGGTACCCGGATACCCGAAATTCAAACAAACAAAAAAATCTTTTTTTTACATTTTTCTTTTTTACATTTTTTTTCCAAGTAAAACAGATGACCTTAGTTGACTCGTACAATAGTTACATGCACCGCTAAACAGGCTAGGAAAACAACGGGCGCCAAAATGGTGAAATGAATAATTTATTGACCTTTGTATTGATAAATGATAGTACGAAAATGTCATCAAAAAAATAAAAAATCAAATTCCAGGACTTTCAAGGTTTTCAATGACCCGTACCAACCGTGTTACGACTGAAAACATACTTTTGATAAGAACGAATTAAATAATTTAGTATAAGATCTTAGGTTAGGAGAGTTATTATCCCTAATGGTGTGGGTCAAGGGGTATTATGTGGGTTATTAAGAGTCAAATACGAGTCAACTCCTGTGTTTTACTAAGAAGAAAAAAATGTATTTTTTTTTTTTTTTTTTTTGAATTTCGGGTACCCGGGTATAGAATTACCCGAAATTCCCACCCTTACTGGTTTCCCTATTGTAATCCCTGGTCACAAAGCGTGCAGATCCCTGGCCGGTATGAACTGCTGAGTGATTGAACATGTCGTTGTAGACGTACATTGTAGTACAGGAAACCCATACGTTGGTGTTTATTTTTTATTTTTTATTTTTTTTTCACCCACCAACGTATGGGGAAATTGTATTGCTGGAAATTGCCAATTGATATTGCTGTACAAGGGAATGGCACCCTGTATAAATGATACCAGGGGGGGGGGGGGTTACAGCAAAACAACATTACTACACACCTTTATAAAGACCTCTCCTTTCTTTTCAGCTTCTGTTTATTACATGAAAATGATTCCATATTTAACCATAATTCTCCGCAGTATAACGCAATGGCAGAATAAGTTGTCAGACTTTTCTGAGTATCCTTGCTATCCCATCATGCAACACACAGTCGCGTCCCCCATCGCAAAATAACAAACATCTATGTACGCACACTCCTTACGAGCTGGGAATGTTTTAAAAAGACTCGAGATACCTATGATCAGCCTATTATTATAATAAAATCGAAAGTCGAGTTTTGATAAACATCGCTAGTACCGTTGAAGTGAATTGGCTTAGAATTTCACCTTAAATTTCAAGAGAATATTGCATTTGTACAAAGCACTAAGAAGTGTGTTTTTGAGCGCTGGTTTAGCGATACCTTAATTACCACAAAAATCATATTAGAAGGAGTCATACTTAGGATGGGGACAGATAGTGAAACATGCAAAATACCGGGATGAATAATATCAACTGATAAGTGATGACAAATTACTCTAAGTATGACTTGTTGTACAGGGGTAGAATTTCGGCACGAATCCGTGAATCGATTTGCAAAACGATTCGTGTAAAATCACTACCGCGTGAATCCAGGTGGATTCGCGCAAAACAAAAAAAACAGGACCTTGGATGACTGGTATTTGACCCTTAGTCAACAAACATGCAAGCTTTTAGCCTTATTCTTGATATTATTTTCATTAATTTCGCAATAATCCATGGATTCTCGCAAAATCCTCTGCGAGAATCTTAACGGATTCGTGCGGTTGGTTACGAAATTCTACCCCTGTTGTACTATCGTAGTTGTAGTTGGACATAGCCTATTATTAATATTATAGCCATAGGCCTACTCCATCCCATGGGAAGGCCATGACCCAGCACGTTGTATCGCTGTAACTTGTAAATGTAAGTGTAAATTCGCACAACTCAACTGTAATACGAATTAGACGAGAATCTCTGTTATTCGTACAACCATGGACTTATTCTAATAAGTCCATGGTACAACTATTGTAAATAAAAATAAGAGGGAATCCCTGTAACTCTTGCAACTATTGTTGAAGAGGGGCCCTCTTAGTACAACAAATCATACTTAGTTAGTCCTTGGTACCAAAATCTAGTACTTACTCAAGGCACAGTGTTGAAGGGAACCAAATTAATAACCTAACCATTTTCTTGACCAGACTTATTGCATAGTCGTATAGGGGTAGAATTTCGGCACGAATCCGTGAATCGATTTGCAAAACGATTCGTGTAAAATCACTACCGCGTGAATCCAGGTGGATTCGCGCAAAACAAAAAAAACAGGACCTTGGATGACTGGTATTTGACCCTTAGTCAACAAACATGCAAGCTTTTAGCCTTATTCTTGATATTATTTTCATTAATTTCGCAATAATCCATGGATTCTCGCAAAATCCTCTGCGAGAATCTTAACGGATTCGTGCGGTTGGTTACGAAATTCTACCCCTGTTGTACTATCGTAGTTGTAGTTGGACATAGCCTATTATTAATATTATAGCCATAGGCCTACTCCATCCCATGGGAAGGCCATGACCCAGCACGTGCGCAATACAAACTGGAACGATTACTATTTTACTACGTCTGAGCCGATCGGCAACCAAAGCGAGGCTACTGACTCACTCTTTCTCGCTCAGAATTTCCCGACTCAGAATTTCAAGTATGACCGCGCTAGCACAGCAGCACACATCACAGTGCTTTGCACACTTTAGTGCAATGCAGAATCAAAACCCCGCTCTCAAAGCATGAACCATGCATTACACTATTGCACAATCACATTTTTTTCTTTTAAAAAAACAACCCAACATCTTATGCATAACTCTGAAGTCCTGAATGTTTCCACTTGGTCCCAGCTGATTCATTCATATAACTTCAATTATTACACATCAATTATACGTACAAGCTTGGCTGTGATGTCAGGTATTAAGGTGCCTGCGCCAGCGCAGTACTTTAGCGGAGTGTTGTGTGTAGCTGGATTAGAATAATTTATGAATACACACAGGTTTCTACGTGCCCCGCTAACGCTCTAGTAGTCTCACTGTCACACGTCCTCATCAGTCCGACTCTTGACGTAACTTAAATTTTCTCGAGCTCCTATTCATAAAATATGAGCACATGATTTGGCAATCCTGTATTTTAGGAGGTTAAATTGTTTGACGGATGATATATATACAGTCAATTCATGAAGTATGCGGTTTATTCCGGTTTGTGATGTGGTGTTCCCAAAAGCAGCGCGTAAAACGACAGTGCCAATTTTGACCGACACATATATTGGGGGGTGGGGGGATCTCCCCTGCTGCCCCTCTGGCTATGCCATTGTCTCCGAAACACCCATAGCCTCGGCTATAGAGTGAAAGCGTTTGGCCAAGCATTGATGAAGGCTAGCATGCAGCATTTGATCCCTGCTGAGTGACAGAGAGTTGGTACAATTTGTGACAAGCAAAGCGGTGATAAACGCCACTACTCAAGCGTTGTGAAATGTTGAGTACATGTATGTTCAGCTCTTGTAAAGGATGTGATTTAGCATCTGATGCATGCAGTAATGCCCGTAATTACACATTTTTAGTAGGCCTACATGTATACCGCACTGACGCGTGTATAGTCCCATACTCGATTTAAGTCCCAGCCCCTAATTGAGCTTATATCTCAGACTAGGATGGGCACCAGTCTAAAGTCCCAGGGGTAAAAGTAGTGTACAAGTTGTAGAAAAATTACTTTCAGTAACTCAGCCGGACATAAACATCATTGAACTTTATTAAAAGTATGCATGAGTTATAATTATTCTGTGCAATTTCTCTTACGTGACACGGATCATTCTATACGTGCGTATAAAGGGTACCCGTATCATTCCGCACTCCGTGAGGGTCTAGGAGTAGAAATCATCCCCGCGATAACCTGCAGAGTGCATAAAACCAAGTGTAGCGTTCGATTTAACTGGCGTAGGATCTCGAAATGCGACACACTTTTGAAGATTTGCAATGCTATTGCACAAATATGTAGCAAAAACTGACGCAAAAAGATTCCCTACTTGATATTTGATCACGTACCATCAATGCCAAACCAACAAAGATAATCTTTAAATAACTAGAAAAAGTATGATAAATCCTGAAGTATCGGCAGTTAATATTTCGATTTCGTTAGAGACAAAATTGCCATTGCTTTACACGTAGGTGCGCAGAATTTAAAATTAACAAAATGGCGGATTTCTGCGCAAGTCAGAGAATGTTTAATCATGACGTCACTTCTGATGCCAGTTTTGTTCTCGTGCCGCCGAATGTTACGAAAAGGAGCCAATAAAAATGACTTGGAATAAAACTAGTGGTGCACCACGGATACAAGGAATCATAACAAAATGGCGCGCCATCGTAAGAAGATGTAAACAATTATGAAATCTATCGTGACTTGTGAGCGAAATGCCTGTATTTCCTTGTGTTTTGTTACTAAAATTTGTTAGTTCAAATTGTAAAATCTAGATTTTAATTTTCATGCACACATGGGCAACAGGAAGTGCAATAAATTTAAGTCCCACCCCCTAATTTACGCATATTTTGGGGGTAAAAAAGGGTAGGACTATAATACATGCGTCAGTGCAATATTCATCAAGTGACATCGGAGTATGTTTCAGTGATACAACATTATCGCATGCAATGTATAAAGAATAATGTATGTATCGAAATGAGGGTCTACTTGGAAAGCAGTGCAAGTCAGTAAAGCAAATAAAGAAAGCATGAATAAATAAACAATGTGCCAACAACTATGAAGTACACTTGATATCCCAAGAACTTATGTCAAAATGTGAGATAAACAACCATATCAATTAACGCCGCTCTTATTTCATTTTCAGGAATCTACAGGCACATCGGTCTAGCTCTTGGTGGCGCCTACGTTGGCACTAAATACGGCCAGTGGGGTGAATATCAGCATGCTAAGAGAGATTTCATCCTCTATGACTACATTTCTAGACACCCGGAAGATTTCAAAAAACGTGAGTGTTGCACAGGCTAATGATTCCCGGTGTGGGGGGGGGGGGGGGGGGGGGGGACAAACGAACGACAGAGTAGGCTCGAAGATATTGACCCATTATCATAGTTGCCTAGTGTGTTAGTATAGATGAAACCCAAAAATAGCAAAAGCATAAAAACATGACCCTAAACGGCCTAACCACATAGAAGTATCACACAAAAACATGATCCATTGTCATTGTAGAGGGTGAAAATGCAACACATATGGCACATCATTGTATGTACCTACCTTTTCTACGTATACCCCCCCCCCCCCCGCCCCCTCCCTGGATGTTTCCTTGCATTGTCCCCCATAACTGAGATCATACGTGATGTGGTCCGTTAAATGATACATATTGCACATGCACACATATTGACGATTTCACTTTGTCAACATTTTGGTGAGTGAAATTGCTGAAGTCTTGAGAGTTAAGGGCTAGCAAGAAATTGTATTTTGTAATGATTGAATGTCAGTCTAGAGATTTCAGGGCTGTGGCGGGTAACTTTTGCGTTGGGCGGGTAACTTTTCAAATACACGCCTAATTAGCCATAATCGTACAAAGCGGATTTAAATTCGTATTCTAACATGTCTCACTTGTTTGTCCTCTGTTTATTTTTTCAGCCCCTGTGACATTGGTGGGCGATCAACTGAGGGAGTTTGTACCTATCCGATAAGTGTAAAATAACCAGCTCCAAATTGTATTACACATCTATCTATAGATACTATTATATATTTTGAGAAATCCAGATGGTGTATGATGAACAATGAACACACTGGATGTGCTGCATGATGGAAATGGATGGGACAGTCATGCAATTTTGATCGTGCTGTGATCAGTAGTTCCCAGATTTGAACACCTTTTGCAAATTAACTGGACATTTGAAACTGTATTGCTGGGACTACGGGAGTAATTCATCGTGTCATAACCCAATTCTGATAGCAGATGTAATGTCGGATACGTGTAGTTGGTTTCTAAGAATTCTCATCAACATAATAAATGAATTGGAGTTTTTATAAATGTTTTATGAGAGTCAGTCAGTGGTGGCATTATAGATACTTTCAGCAAGCCTTCAGATTATCTACTACTGGTCATTCTTCAACTTCACATTAAAATTACAGTCATTCCTTCTTATTATTTGAAGCAGTTTCTGATGATACAATTTGCTGTTTTCTGCTCTAATGCTACTACTACATGTATGTGCATTAATATTATATTTGGGAAAACACTTATATTGGTCTCCAGCTTTGTCCTTCCCCCCCCCCCCCCCATCCCAACAGTTTCTCAGGAGTGGCATCTTATTTTCCCCCAACCCCCATACACTCCTATACCACTTTACACAAAATCCTGGTGCTGTTACTCTATAGTGATAGTCCCATTAATTATTGAACTCACAAGTTTTCACTATAGTTTGATCAGTTATAATTTGGTTAAGCCACCTTACAGCAGCAAATGAATTTTGAAGGACGCAGGCGGGCATGAAGGCAACAATCATATGAATGAAGCGTGCGTGCGTGCGTCCAAAGCCACGTACGTGTGGCCATAATCTTGCGCTTAAGTCTATGACATACTACCCAATCGCTCGGAGCGATTTGCCGCTGACGCCCCTTATTTGGTAAATAGCACTCTTTATAAGGAGCGTAAGCGACAAATCGCGTCACACGATTGTGGAGTATGTCATGAGCTTTATGCTCCGATTACTTTTGCATGTGGAGAGATAAAAAAAAAATCTCTTCAATTTGGAACTGATATGAATTAACTATAGCGTATGCACAACTGCGAATGCGATTGATGAAGCGCAATTACGGAGCATACAGAGCGAGTGTGTATGCTTGTACTTGTTTATGCAGTGTGCTTTTTATCAAAACGTTTCTGATCAATTATTAATTAGCCCTAACTTAACTTACTACACTTAAACAGGCTTCCCCATGAATTTGTAGTGCCACCCAACTCCATGCAAAATAAGCTACAATTAAATGGATGATTAAAGCCAAAAATAATGAAATTTGTTTCACAAACTTTTGGATTTTATAAGGTATTAATCCAATATTTGATCACAATTTTTTGAAGATGTTCTGACTTGCTATTCGCCTTGTCCTAATTAAAATACTTGATGTTCTGTGAAAAAATAGTTGACTGTGTGTGTGTGTAAACCTTTTATTTATTTATGTTGTTATTTTTGAAGTGTTTGATTCCTGAAATTTCTTGTAGCAGAAACTCAATGGCCAACTTATTTTGTGTAGCATTTTCTATATCTTTGAAATTGTATTACCTTCCAACCATTATTCAAGGTTAATCAAATACCGCAGCTGTATGACAGCAAGTGACCACTGTTTGGTGCTATACAGCGTGTCCCCCAAAAAAGGGTCCAAAAACTGCAGAGCTTATAAGTTTAAAGGTAGGAAACGTAGCTGCTTCATATCTAGGGATATAAAGGTAAATATACCTGACCTTAATTGATGAAATTGAGAGACCAATCAAATGGCCACTTACTGAATTATACAAAGCTTTCAATAGAGCATGGTCAATACCAGTTGTATCCAATTTAACAACAAACCACCCATGCGTTGCATCTGTGCGTTGTGTGCAAGTTTTCCCTGCATGGTATTTAGTCGCCGAAATAACTTGTGTTTGGTAAAAAAGGGTTACAGGTATTTTAGATCAATATTCATCATTAGAAAACCCCATTGCAGTAACCTTGTTATTTAAAATGTTCAAAAACAGAGCAACTGTTAGAGCGCCCCGATACCCTGCCTGTAATTATTGTGATGATATGAATGACTTAATGGCTGGTTTCCAATTCTAAAGAAATGGTGTTTGAACTGCAACAAAAAATGGCAGTGTCTTGGAAGGTTATTTATTGATTTTTCAAAAGGTATTTACACTTTTTAATCCACCTCCTTGTGATGGAGATGATTTTCCTGAATAAGTCATTGTAAAAGAAGTCAAAAACAAAACTTTGATGAAGTCAGAACGACATGCAAGCAAATACAACGCATGGACCGTTCATGGGCAAAATTGAAGAAAAAAACAGGTTCTGACCACGCTGTATTCAAAGCTTTGTATTTAAAAATCCTGATGTCCGATTGGTGTCATAATTTCACCAATTAATGTCAGATATACGATACACACTGTCATATCCACAAATATGAAACAGCTGTGTTTCCTACACTTTCAATTATAAACTCTCCAGTTTTCTGAGACATGCTGTAGTAGATTCATAAATATTGGCCGATCACTTATTGATTTGGACCTATTCTATTTAACATTTGAGGAACCACAATGGACCAATCACAACAATATCAGATGCTATTGCCTCGCTGCGATGTACTGGACTTCAAAGCTTTGAAGCAATACATCCCCAAATATCATGCATGCATTGAGACCTCCCCATATTCTTAAGCATGTGTGGTTGAGTTTTTAAGTAATTGCTACAAATTTGGTATTACTGGAAAGATGAACACATCATCTTTCAATTGATAACATGTCCCAGAGCTTAGAGCCACGTGCTCGAGAATATGAGGTATCAGTCTGAATGTGCCAAAATCATCTCTCTACAACACAGCAAAAATGTTGTTTTAAACACGGGGGGTTCTTCAAGTACCCTGTTTAAACAAGTTTTGCGTATTTAAACATAAGTTTGAGCAGGGTACTTGAATAATAACAGCAGTTGTTTAGAAGTTTTAAACAGCGTTTTTACACTGTAGCTCTCAATGTGACACTTCATTGAACATAAGACAGAGTTATTCTTTTGAGCACAAAAAAGTGGTGAATTTGGCACATTTTGAATAAGACTGCTTAACATTCACAAGTAGGTGGCTAAGCACTGAAATAAGTGATTGCTACGAATGCAGTATCGTTGGAAAGAGGAACACACCGGCTTTTCATATCACAAAATATTTGAAAAATTGGTGATTGAAAACAAATATCTTAACTTTTTTTGAGCAGTTTATTATAAAATGACAATTTGTTTAGCCTTAATAACCCGGTTTGGATTTTGGGAATGAACTAATATCAGGGGAGGGAAACGGGTCAAATTAGCAAGTGGGTGGGACACCTCTGCCAGCATTGGGAATCAGGTCACCTGTGTGGTAGTCCTACCCTTATCTAAGTGAGCCAAAAGGTCAGCTTACAAAACTTGTTACATTTTGCTTATTTTTAGTTGGGTAGTCCTACCCTTATCTAAGTGAGCCAAAAGGTCAGCTTACAAAACTTGTTACATTTTGCTTATTTTTAGTTGATTCCTCTCATTTTTTCAGAAGATTAAATAAACTTTATATACAAACAACAGTTTTATGGTTCAATTCACACATCAAGGTCAAGGACCATTTCAATCCATAGACATTTGTTGTAATTCACCCTGTATTTTATGAAAACAACTGGAGAGAGAAAAAAGAAAAACACAATTGACAGTTTTATAATTATTCAAGGCATCTAGATTGGTTTAATATATTTAATTTTCATTTACATCTCATACAAGAACATACATTATTTGATAGTTAATCATTATAACAAATCTTCCCACCCCAAATTAACTCATTAGCTCAGTTGGTAGAGCGCTGGTCTAGTGATCCAGAGGTCCCAAGCTCATATCCTAGATGGTCAATGACATTTTTTCACTGACTATCTATCATTTATAATGTGTGGAGTTAAGAAATAATTTACTCAGCAAATGATCTGTCTACAATACACTTTTGTCAGACATTGACAACTCAAGTTAAAGGTATATGTTCCGATTGCTGTTCCGATTTTCAACTCGATGTTTTCTATTTTACATGACAGGTCATCCTTAAAATTGTCACATTCCAAAGTTTGAGTTGCATAACGCCAATGGTTCTAATTTTAGAACCACATGGTCACAACAAAAAATGTGCCCATTGAGTAGTACACAAACTGGCTGGTGGTTAACCACCGTTGGCAGTAATTCACCACATTTTAGCCTATAATTTCTAAATGGAACATTTCTGGGCCCTAAGATTTTACAGACATAATGAGAAAAATATGGGGATTCTTCTGATATCAAAATATTATGATGTGAAAAAAAAAATCATAGCCAAAAAAAGTGATTGGAACATACACCTTTAATAATTTGTGTTGTATGCCTTGGGTATTGAGGCAAATAGACCTCAGGTTCATATGCTCATTAAGGTTTTATGCATGAGTTATTTCAGTTAATTTAGATATGTATGACTGGTGAACAGCATACAGAGAAGGGGTAGGCAAGCATGGAAGGATTGAAATATAATACAGCAGCACAAATTATCTACCCAAACACTTGGATAAAATGTAGTGTTCAACCATGGTACTACATGGTATAAAATATTTAAAAATTGGATTGAGATAATTTGTAGAATTATTTTTATACCTTTCAGCATATGTTAGGTGCCTCACTAAGTACGGGGTCATGGTAAAAGTTAGGTATCAAAATAATTTACAAGTTTCCTCTATCCATTGTTTTCAGCTTTATACTGCAAATTATTTTAACAGAGATATTAAGGTTTAAAAGGGTATTGAAACTTTTTGGACACCCTGTATATATACAGGGTGGTTCAAAAACAAGTTAACCCATTTAGATATCTATTTTTACCTATTGCTACTGTATTGCAATTTAACGCTTTAAACAAATCTTGCATTTGATTGAATAAAGTACTCGTCTAGCATTCATATACGGTCTAAACGTTTCTCATAATTTGGAAAATAGCTATGAGATATGCAACAACAAAAAATAGAAAAAAATTGCTATGCTCAATGCGGAAATTCTTTTTATTGTGTATTTTGTTCATATTTTCCCCTTTTTTTTCGGAGCCAATTGTTTTCAGTTTTTTTCTGATAACTAAAAAAGCCAAAAATTGGGCTCATCGCATAGGGTTATTAAGCAAAAGTGACTTCACATACTTATGTGCGCGAGTATGTGAGACAGATTTCTATTTTGTCTTATAATAAAATCCAGCAAGTAATATTTTGTCAGAAAAAAAATGATATTTTTAGGTGAAAATATGTTAATTAGGTTTAAAAAATGGTGGGTTTTTGCTCATATTAACGAAAATAAACAACACAATGAAAATAAAAAGAATTAGACAAAACAACATGCTGGTTAAAATAGAAAATTGGGAGATAGAAATGTAATATTGAACAAAAAACAATTACAATGACATAAATCGGCAACATACACACCATTCTATCTGAAGCATGAATGTGAAGTTCTTCCCATTGATTGCCGCTTTCATTAAACTCTTCAAAATGCACTGGCATATACACTCGCTCGCCGATCAAAAGACACATTTTTGTCTTTTTGTGCACAAGTAAATACCCGGAATACACATTTGGTACTACATTAAAGGTAGATGTTCCGATTTTCAACTTGAAGTTTTCTATTCGACATGAAAGGTCATCCTCAAAAAAGTCTTATTCCAAAGTTTGAGTTGCATATCTCTAATGGTTCTTATTTTAGACGCACAAGATGCCGTGAAATGTGCCCATTGAGTTGTACACAAACTATATTGGTGGTTACCACTTTTCGCGGTAATTCGATGTTATTTCACCGATTTCTTCGTAATCATACTGATTTGGACCGTCAAATTTCAGTATGTTAATCAGAAAAATATGATCTTTCATATGATATGAAAATCTCCATATGTTTGAGAAAAATCTGTGTTATGAAAATGTGATCGGATCTACCTTTAAGTGGAATGGGGAATAAGTGAGTTTTAAGGCGAAGTATAAAACTGCTTTTTCGTGTACTATTTCATAGTACATACACCTTTGAAGAATAAAGTCCACATTCATTTGAGAGGTTATGACATTGAATCTGATCATGGTATACTGATACAATTAATACAGACCTGTGAAGAAATTTTTTTAGCTACATTTTGATACCTCATTTGCAACCAAAACTGAATTATTAAAGTTTAATTACGATTTATGACAAATCACCCACTTCCAATTTTCACAATTTTAGGTTCTATCTATGAGTATTCTAATCACAAATTAGTGCATAGACTTCTATTGAATGAGTTATTACAGATTTATTCCGTAAAATACATAGACTATGGGCTACCTACCTCTTGTAGGATCAAAGTCGCTACCTCGGCGCCGCAACCTAGCCGGTCTAGTGATTATGACATACGCTTTGGGACTAAAAAGTCCTGGGTTCGAAACCCAGCATCGTCAGATTTTATGTAAAACCTTTGCTTTCAATTCTGAAAGTTTCCAAGTCGAATACTTACGACTAGGCTTATTTGTGAAAGCTTACTCATAGGTTACACCCAATTTGACAAGGAGTCGCTATCGGACCTCTGGTGACTACATGTACAAGATGCTTATGCAGGCTATTTGATTTGAATTTCGGCATGAATGCATTGGAGCGTGGCAGCGTGCATAACCTTTTAATTTGTGACATTTAAGATTGCATGATACTTTTAAAAAATGTTGTAAATCTTGCACAATTTGCAAAAACAAGGTATCAAAATTTAGCTACCAAAATTCTTTGGATGTATATTTTAATTATATTATCATACGATGATCAGATGTTAAGTTGTGTCTCTATAATAGCCAGTCTCTAATATGCATGGATTTTCTTTTTTTTGCGATGTTTAGTTCTTGGGAATGCATCAAAGGACTATAAGGAAGAAAAAAACAAGTTTGTTTCCAGTAGCAAGCCTTAAAAGTCAAATGCGAAATGCTTTTTTAAATTTATTTCTTTATTCTTCTTCTTATCTGTGCATTTTCATTACTCTTATGCTTGCTAAAATGTGATTTTCACTTCCTTATTTGCTGTATGTCGAATCTTGAAACATGTTGGACACCATTTCGACAAAAGATGGCGCCCTAACGATAATTTCCCCCTGTTTTTTCTATATGCTCAAGAATCAAGTGTCTCAATGAAATGCACTCGCGCTACTGGAAACTAACTTTGACATACTACCCCTGACTTGGCAACTTTTAAATCACCACACACTTATTATATATTTACAAATCTCAAAAATATTTACATTCCATTCAGGAAATCTATATACATTATTGCACTTTTATATATCTATCTATACAAATGTATACGCATACATTCTACTGAGTTGTAGCACATACTCATTGGGCTACATCTTAAAAAATACCAATACATTAATCGTTGGAATGACAGATCAGCTGGTGAAGTAAAGTTTGGACGGAAACAAATGCTTCAGGCGACAATATAAAAACTGTTCTACAGGCCCGACCGACCCTTTTTTTTAAATTTGAAATTTTCTTAAAAAACAAAAACAAAAGGTTGGAATTTTTGTTTAACACCTATTTGGTTGAAAATTCACCAAAATTGTACCGAAAAAACCCCACAAACACCGCCTGACCCTACCTGAGAGGTCCCTTCGTCCGTAGAACAGACTTTACTTGTCACCTTATAGTACATCACAAAACATCAAGTTATTTAAAGCTATAAGAGCAAAGGCTTGCAATAAATGGGTGCGTGTTTACAAGATATAGGAATAATTCTTAGAAGAAATATAAGGCCAAACAAATCTATAAGTGGATTCATGGGTAATAAAGTTATTGCTTTCAGAATCAAACTGTAACGTGTGATATCTGTAAAGTTGTATGGCACAATGTTAATATAGCACTGTAGACATTTTCGATCGATAGGTTTCGTTGTAAGGCACAATGTTGTAGCACTGTTGTCAGAAATTATTGTTTCATTCGTTGGATGATCATTCTAATTTCCTTTCTAAGAGTGATAATACAAACAATATTTCGTCGTTGTTCTGTCAAAACCTAATATTTCCATCCGGCCCTGCAGCATGTATAAAGTAATACTTTTGGGCAGTCCGCTTTAAACATGTTCAAGGGCCAAAAACACATCTATTCAAACCTATCAAAAGTGTCTATCTAAAAAACACCAGATCTATCAGAACTAAGTGCTCTTGCCCCTGGACATATAAAAAAAACCACTTCCTATGCATAACCGTTGGGCAGTTTTACTTCATACATGCTGAAGGGTTGGAAAAAGGATACAAGGTTTTGACAAATATTAAACATTGATTGAATTGACTAAAAAGCACCCTTTTTTAGAAAGACGTCAACGAATAACGATGTCATGTATGAACAAAATCTTGACCCTTTGACGTTTTTTCTTGAGAGTGGATGTGCCGAGTGACCCCCACCCCCTCAGGATCTTGTTTGAGAATGATTCATTTGATGCTTATTATGTTTGCACCGAGTTACAGTACTATGATCATAATCATGGTTGTACCTTCATAGGATTCATAAAACTAGTCTAGCATGAAAACTTCATTCAGATATTACATTCCGTATAATCCCGCAATGAAATCTTTACCCTAGACTAACTCTGCCTCCCTTACATGAAGGTAACACCAGAATTATTGCGAGGATGGAGAGTTGGACATGTCCAGTTTGGGCAACTTCTTGACTGCAGCAGTTTTCTTGATGGGTCCTTTCCTGGGGTCGAGTATCCGTTGGTTGTCAGGTAAACTGTAGAGAGAAAGAAATGGTATGTAAATATATGGTTAAGCTGTTCAAATTCTATCTATTTATGGCCCATAGCTAAAAATAGTTTTCCAATGCTTTTGGGTTAATAAATGGGTATGTGTTGTTTCAAGATATTGGCAAAATCAACATGCGCGCTGATGGTGATGTGTCAACATTTGAGCAAGCGCATTGATTTTTCTAATTTTTCAAGAAACAAAACGTGACTTTCATACACAACAATATAAATCAACATTTGCAATTCTGTACATACTTGTAATCTCTTAAATAATTAACAAGTTCTATATCATCTGCAGTAAAAATCTGCGTTAACAACGAATCAAAACAAAGCATGTGGTGCGCGAATGTATCATACAACTACCAGTGACGGGCACTATGGGGGAGGTGGGGGAGGGGGTTATTCCCCCACTGATGATCCCAGTCAGCTCAAGCCCCATCCCATTTTGTCCCCCAAACAATCTAAAATGTTGATTTTTAATGTCAAAATTTCTTAGCTTAAAATTGGTCTGAAATATCTAATTTTAGAACAAATTAAGCTAATTTCAGGTAATTTTTACAATAAAAGTCAAAATGTTACTAATTTAATTGGAACTTACTTTCCGCCATCTGTCCTTTGTGTTGCCTTCTGAGATGAGTAAGTACCTGCGGCTTTACGTGGTGTGGCAGCGTGACGGGGAGATGACGGGTTTGTGCGTTGCTTACGTGGTGTGGCAGCGTGACGGGGAGATGAGGGGTTTGTGCGTTGCTTACGATTGGCAACGTTATTCACTTCCTCCAATTTCATTTTGGCCTATAAAAGAAAAAACAACACAAACATTTGAGGGTTTAGTGAACCAAACACTGCAAATTATGAGCGTTTACTTTTGGACAACCTAAAAGTTAACTCAAAAGTAAACTCAATTCCAAACACAAAAGTAAACGTAAAAGTAAACGCAAAACTAAACGTTTCATGCATTTTGCACCCAATTGACCTCAAAGCACACTCCAAGTGAGTGAATATTATCACAGATGTTTCCACCATCTGTGATATAATGGGACAGTTATTGATTAGAGGCTGGGTGGAAAACAGAGCTTGTTGTTGGGCTCACGTAAGTGTTTAGTATTTTGTTTACTTTTGAGTTTACTTTTAGTTTGTCCAAAAGTAAACGCTCATAATTTGCAGTGAAAGGGCTATCTGCATTTCGGTCATTTTGAGAAAAAGTGAATTAAAGATTTGTACCCATCATTGTCACCTATTGGTTTTGACAAGTTAAAAGAAATGCTATTCAAACCTTTTTGATTAGGTGAATTTACTATTTTCTCATAATTAGGTACCTGATCTTGTGCGGATCATTTAGGCCAAAAATGCAGATAGCCCTTTTTTGCACTAAACCATCGATATACATTTTCCAGTCAACAACTGAAACATGAGTAGAAGTAAAGATGTTTACGTATTGTACAAGAACTAATTTTAAAGTCTTAGTACAATAGGCTCATGCACGCATAATTTTATGGGAAAAAAGAAGAAACTCAAAAACACAAGTGTATGTGTAACAGTGCCAATAATTGCAGAAAACAACCAGCACATGTAAAAATAGTGTCATTGGCTAAAGGGGTGTCTTCAATCTCAGTCATGTGTCTATAATCAAATTTTTGCAACACTAACAGAAACTGAATCAACTCCCAGTCAAGATCCTACCAGAACATAAATTTACTAAAAATGCCATGAAAAGGGCCATTCATTAACCAGACAGGTAAAAAAAGAGACCCTAATTGGCGGCACATCCCCATAACCTCACATCCACTAAGTAACCCCCCTCCATCCCCCAGATCTAATCAGTAGTGCACCAATTTTGATGACGGTGCTGGTTATAAGAATTACAGTCGGTCAATTTAAATACAAAATAAGCATCTGGGGACATTTGTATGGATTGAATAGAATACAACCTTGTCTCAAATCTACTAACTCAACACTAATGAAAACAAATAAACTCACCTGCGTTAATTCAGTCAGCAAACTTCTCCTCTCATCATGAGCTCTATGAAAAGCCTACATGTATATTGAAAGGAAATAAAAGCAACTGATGAGTAAAATGTCAAGAATACAAAAGGTGAAATAATAATATCTCATCAGCCATTTGTTCTAAATGAGACATGCTTCTGTTGCATATTATTGCTTTGGTCTGCCCCCTCCCCATTAATCTTGTGAGCCCCCCCCCCCCCCCCCCCCCCCCCCTTCCCATTAAAATTGTGAGAGATTTTCACAATTTTTACCTCAATCAATATTTATATGGGACCCTTCCTTTCAAGGCACAAAAATGTTATGCTTTCGGATAACCGATGCAATCCAATTAAGCATTTTCACTTTGAAATGGAAAAGATTAAAGTCAAATGTGAAATAGTTACCTTAGACTCTTGATCCAGCCTCCATTCAAAATCCCTTAGTTGTCCTTCCATGCCTGCTTTCTCTCGTTCTAGTTGTTTCAACATTTTTCGGAGGCTTGCCTTTAAGAAAACAAATGAAAGTGATATATGATGGTAGTTGAGACAGATTAGAAAGATGTAAATAATAAAAGGTTGTGGTGATTGTTGATCAGGTCATATTTTTCCTCTCAAAAATGAACACTGTCTTTTCTAATCACAAATTCAACTTATAATGTGCATTATGACACATAGGGTTATAAAAGTTGTAATCTGTGGGAATCCACTCTCAAAAACTACCCTTATTTAAACACAGATTCTCATAGACGGAAAAAGTTACCCTTAACAAGGTTTATATCTCAACGAATCATACCATACTCATACCATAGCAAAGGATATAGGTCCTCAAGGAAGAGTTTAGACTGAAATAAACGTATGAAGTAATTGTGTGATTCAGTTTTGTTAGTTAGGGCTGACCAGTTATGGCTATTTTTACAAAGATGACGTGACTTTTGGCCCAAACAACCCTTAGCGCGGATTAAGGTTAAAAAGATGCCCTTATTCTCTGAAATTGGCAATTTGTTATCCTTAACACAGGCCAGCATTGTGGTAAAAACACACCCTTAACCTGAGTTTTTGTTCACGTAGGTGATTACAACATTATACCTGATTGCCCCCCAATTATACCTTTCATATATTTTTTATAATTTAGGTGTTTTTTTAATTTACCTCCGATAGTTCATCATATGTTTTCATGTCTGACTCATAGCCCTCCTTGGCACTTTCCTTTGCCTTGTGGAGCTTCTCTTTTAGTAGGTCAATTTGCTTCTGTAGGAGTTGGTTCAGTTCGTCTTGAGTCTCAAATCTGGTCTTCCATTCATTCCCTAAAATGTATAGATGAAAACAATGTTAATTGGGTGTCGCTTCCAAGACTAGATCTAACAGACGCACTAGTCTTGAAACAATTCTTACTCAGATAGTATTGCTACACATTATTATTATTATATCTTGCACTTATTTCATGTCTATCAACATTCCCATGGATGCATGTGGCATTCAGCGGTCGACCATTCTCACCACAACTTACCTTCATCGTTGATGCTCTCATAACGATTGCCTAGTTGATCTACAGTCAGTGTGAGTTCTGCGATAGATTGGTCTAACATTTCCCTGTACAATAATAGACAATGTTGACAATCAATGTAAAAAAATATTGAGTGTGTGATTTTCTAAGCAATAATGCTGAAAACATACTAAGGTCTGAAAGGCCCATATAAATAATAATTAATAATATAGACTATAGACTAGTCAGATTCATAATTGAATGAACACTTTGAAACAGCGTATTGAGTACATTGCGTGAAGGGCGCATAGCCTTAAGTGTGATAATTTCAGGTGTGATCATCTTTGTGTTGCGTGCGTGGTGTTCGTGTTCGTTCAATTATTAATTTGGCTAATCCTCCCAGCCTCCAATTTTTACTCGCACCTGCTTCATTGATGAATTGAAAGCATAGCCTACACACCCAATACGAGCATTTTTGCAGCCGTGTTCCCACATGTTTGCCCACATTTGCACCGCACTCAGTACGATAATAAATACTCTCCTAGAGAGGAATGTACTTCGCCAGGAAGAAGAAGAAGACTAAAGTAGTGCAGACAGCATAGCATATAGGTAATTATAATAAATAAAATAAATATTAAAAATAAGCTTACTTCATCATCAACATCATGTACTTTACACACGTAAGTCGTAGGTACGTATTATACTTGTATGATATTAAAAGTCTAGGCCTATGTCATCATTCCCTGCAATTATACTGATAATCCTCATATTTACCTCATTTGATTCTCTTGCTCTAGCTCCAGCTTTAGTTTCTCCATATCCTTGTTGGTTTGTTCATCTTCCGCTGTTCCTCTGTCTCGCTTGTTCGCCATTTTGTGTGATTGATTGGAGTAGTAATCTCGTGCATTTTATTTATCCTCAACGGAGAGCTTTTGCATGATTATTGAACTTTAATAGTCGGTACGAGGTTATTTTTGCAATCTCGACGCATTTCATGTGTACGTCGGTTTCCATAGGGATTTAATTAGGGATTCACCTGTTATGTGTGTTTGCAATCGGGTTTGCAATACATGAATGAATGAATATATTGGGGATGGTTGTGCAAATGTGGCGAGGGGTGGGGAAGGGATGATACTTCATTAGTGGTTGGATGGTTGGATGATGAATTAATATTATTATTAGGCAAAATTTAAAAATAAACATGTTTAGCGTCCCATCCGCGCCTGAGACTGAGACTAATATACCTAAAGTAAACTGCTCACAAAAAGTATCGAAACACTTAGAAATTATCCGATATATAACGGCTCGAAAAGGTATGCATTAATCGAAGCAAATAATCAAGTGCATACTTTTGTTCTGCGTATTTTGACACCTCGATTGTTGAGATACGATGTTGCGGAGCGGAGTTATTGTCATTTCAATGATCGTGGGTCCAGTTTCAAAGTGACACTCATCCCTATTGAAAAGCACGAATCTGATCATTCTAAACAGTAATGCAAACCTCTTTCTATAGGATAATTGTCACTTTTGAAACTGGACCCACGACCATTGGAATGACAATAACTCCGCTCCGCAACATCGTATCTCATCGATCGAGGTGTCAAAATACGCAGAACAAGATTATGCACTTGGTTATTTGCTTTGATTAATGCATACCCTTTCGAGCCGCTATATATTGGATCATTTCTAAGTGTTTCGATACTTTTTGTGAGCAGTTTATATTAGTCTCAGCTTTAACCTATATGCATTTTAAACAAGTTTTGTGGTGACCAACCCCTAAGAACCATCTCTAGAGGTTCACAAAATCTAACGCAAACAACATCGTCTCACTTGTCTCCACAAGATGATAAACGGTCACCTGGACATATTAAGGGAGTGTTCAGAAATACTTTGGTGGGGGTGCTGGGTAACTGAAATTTGTCGGTGTCAAAACTTTTTTGACCCCCTTTACAAATTGCAAAACTTTTTTTTTACCCCCCTTAACAATTAAAAAACACACCTTTATTGACCCCCCCCCCCCCCCACCTTACATGTACTATTTCATGTGGACAAAGACCTGTTGGATTAATTCTTTTTACGAGTCCCACAATTTACAACATATCAGATTCACTCAGCATGAATGCCTCTTTTTGCTTGAAAAATATAGGTTGCGTGAAAATGACCACCTTTTTCAACGGAAATTGTGGAAAGTTTAATTTGCACAAAGATTCACAAACGCACAATAATTGTTGTACAAAATGCATTCAAACGTGAAACGTGCGAGCACGCAAACAATTGTGTTTATCTCGTTAATTACCACCTTTTTCAACGGTACTTTGTTGAAATTGTGGAAAGTTTGTATATAAGTTTCATTTTGTCGCACAATTTGCAGTGGTCGGTCCGAACGTTGCTTACCCTATCATGATCTAAGTTTCATTTACACCCCAAAATGAAAATGTCCATCTTCACTCTTTAAATTGTTAAATGTGTCTAAAATAAACAAGTTCACAAAAATGTTCGTGTGTACAGTGAGTGGGATTTATTTTTTTGCTACACAAATTGTCTTTCTACACCTCTTGCCTTTTTAAAACTTAACAATTCTAAACTAATGCGCGCGCATTGATTTGATAGACCTTGGGACATTGAGATGATTGGCTGAAGACATTGAGATGATTGGCTGAAGACGTTGAGATGATTGGATAAAGACATTGATTTGATAGACATTGAGATAATTGGATGAAGCATTGATTTGATAGACATTGAGATGATTGGATGAAAGCATTGATTTGATAGACATTGAGATGATTGGATGAAGACATTGATTTGATAGACATTGAGATGATTGGATGAAGGCATTGATTTGATAGACATTGAGATGATTGGATGAAGATATTGATTTGATAGACATTGAGATGATTGGATGAAGGCATTGATTGGATAGTCATTGAGATGATTGGATGAAGGCATTGATTTGATAGACATTGAGATGATTGAATGAAGGCATTGATTTGATAGACATTGAGATGATTGGATGAAGACATTGATTTGATAGACATTGAGATGATCGGATGAAGACATTGATTTGATAGACATTGAGATGATTGAATGAAGGCATTGATTTGATAGACATTGAGATGATTGGATGAAGACATTGATTTTATAGACATTGAGATGATTGGATGAAGTCATTGATTTGATAGACATTGAGATGATTGGATGAAGGCATTCATTTGATAGACATTGAGATGATTGGATGAAGGCATTCATTTGATAGACATTGAGATGATTGGATGAAGGCATTGATTTGATAGACATTGAGATGATCGGATGAAGACATTGATTTGATAGACATTGAGATGATCGGATGAAGACATTGATTTGATAGACATTGAGATGATCGGATGAAGACATTGATTTGATAGACATTGAGATGATTGGATGAAGACATTGATTTGATAGACATTGAGTTGATTGGATGAAGACATTGATTTGATAGACATTGAGATGATCGGATGAAGGCATTCATTTGATAGACATTGAGATGATTGAATGAAGTCATTCATTTGATAGACATTGAGATGATTGGATGAAAGCATTGATTTGATAGACATTGAGATGATTGGATGAAAGCATTGATTTGATAGACATTGAGATGATTGGATGAAGTCATTGATTTGATAGACATTGAGATGATTGGATGAAGGCATTCATTTGATAGACATTGAGATGATTGGATGAAGACATTGATTTGATAGACATTGAGATGATCGGATGAAGACATTGATTTGATAGACATTGAGATGATTGGATGAAGACATTGATTTGATAGACATTGAGATGATTGGATGAAGACATTGATTTAATAGACATTGAGATGATTGAATGAAGACATTGGTTTGATAGACATTGAGATGATTGGATGAAGAAATTGATTTGATAGACATTGAGATGATTGGATGAAGACATTGATTTGATAGACATTGAGATGATCGGATGAAGACATTGATTTGATAGACATTGAGATGATTGGATGAAGACATTGATTTGATAGACATTGAGATGATTGGATGAAGACATTGATTTGATAGACATTGAGATGATTGGATGAAGGCATTGATTTGATAGACATTGAGATGATTGGATGAAGACATTGATTTGATAGACATTGAGATGATTGGATGAAGGCGTTGATTTGATAGACATTGAGATGATTGGATGAAAGCATTGATTTGATAGACATTGAGATGATTGGATGAAGACATTGATTTGATAGACATTGAGATGATTGGATGAAGACATTGATTTGATAGACATTGAGATGATTGGATGAAGTCATTGATTTGATAGACATTGAGATGATTGGATGAAGACATTGATTTGATAGACATTGAGATGATCGGATGAAGACATTGATTTGATAGACATTGAGATGATCGGATGAAGACATTGATTTGATAGACATTGAGATGATTGGATGAAGACATTGATTTGATAGACATTGAGATGATTGGATGAAGACATTGATTTGATAGACATTTAGATGATTGGATGAAGACGTTGATTTGATAGACATTGAGATGATTGGATGAAGGCATTGATTTGATAGACATTGAGATGATTGGATGAAGACATTGATTTGATAGACATTGAGATGATTGGATGAAGGCATTGATTTGATAGACATTGAGATGATTGGATGAAAGCATTGATTTGATAGACATTGAGATGATTGGATGAAGACATTGATTTGATAGACATTGAGATGATTGGATGAAGGCATTGATTTGATAGACATTGAGATGATTGGATGAAAGCATTGATTTGATAGACATTGAGATGATTGGATGAAGACATTGATTTGATAGACATTGAGATGATTGAATGAAGTCATTGATTTGATAGACATTGAGATGATTGGATGAAAGCATTGATTTGATAGACATTGAGATGATTGGATGAAAGCATTGATTTGATAGACATTGAGATGATTGGATGAAGTCATTGATTTGATAGACATTGAGATGATTGGATGAAGGCATTCATTTGATAGACATTGAGATGATTGGATGAAGACATTGATTTGATAGACATTGAGATGATCGGATGAAGACATTGATTTGATAGACATTGAGATGATTGGATGAAGATATTGATTTGATAGACATTGAGATGATTGGATGAAGACATTGATTTGATAGACATTGAGATGATTGAATGAAGACATTGGTTTGATAGACATTGAGATGATTGAATGAAGACATTGGTTTGATAGACATTGAGATGATTGGATGAAGACATTGATTTGATAGACATTGAGATGATTGGATGAAGACATTGATTTGATAGACATTGAGATGATTGGATGAAGACATTGATTTGATAGACATTGAGATGATTGGATGAAGACGTTGATTTGATAGACATTGAGATGATTGGATGAAGGCATTGATTTGATAGACATTGAGATGATTGGATGAAGACATTGATTTGATAGACATTGAGATGATTGGATGAAGACATTGATTTGATAGACATTGAGATGATTGGATGAAGGCATTGATTTGATAGACATTGAGATGATTGGATGAAAGCATTGATTTGATAGACATTGAGATGATTGGATGAAGACATTGATTTGATAGACATTGAGATGATTGGATGAAGACATTGATTTGATAGACATTGAGATGATTGGATGAATGCATTGATTTGATAGACATTGAGATGATTGGATGAAGTCATTGATTTGATAGACATTGAGATGATTGGATGAAGTCATTGAGTTGATAGACATTGAGATGATTGGATGAAAGCATTGATTTGATAGACATTGAGATGATTGAATGAAGACATTGATTTGATAGACATTGAGATGATTGGATGAAGACATTGATTTGATAGACATTGAGATGATTGGATGAAAGCATTGATTTGATAGACATTGAGATGATTGAATGAAGACATTGATTTGATAGACATTGAGATGATTGGATGAAGACATTGATTTGATAGACATTGAGATGATTGGATGAAGACATTGATTTGATAGACATTGAGATGATTGGATGAATGCATTAATTGGATAGTCATTGAGATGATTGGATGAAAGCATTGATTTGATAGACATTGAGATGATTGGATGAAGACATTGATTTGATAGACATTGAGATGATTGGATGAAGGCATTGATTTGATAGACATTGAGATGATTGGATGAAAGCATTGATTTGATAGACATTGAGATGATTGGATGAAGACATTGATTTGATAGACATTGAGATGATTGGATGAAAGCATTGATTTGATAGACATTGAGATGATTGGATGAAGACATTGATTTGATAGACATTGAGATGATTGAATGAAGTCATTGATTTGATAGTAGACATTGAGATGATTGGATGAAGGCATTGATTTGATAGACATTGAGATGATTGGATGAAAGCATTGATTTGATAGACAATGAGATGATTGGATGAAGACATTGAGATGATTGGATGAAGACATTGATTTGATAGACATTGAGATGATTGGATGAAGTCATTGATTTGATAGACATTGAGATGATTGGATGAAGTCATTGATTTGATAGACATTGAGATGATTGGATGAAGACATTGATTTGATAGACATTGAGATGATTGGATGAAGACATTGATTTGATAGACATTGAGATGATTGGATGAAGGCATTGATTTGATAGACATTGAGATGATTGGATGAAGACATTGATTTGATAGACATTGAGATGATTAGATGAAGTCATTGATTTGATAGACATTGAGATGATTGGATGAAGGCATTGATTTGATAGACATTGAGATGATAGGATGAAGACATTGATTTGATAGACATTGAGATGATTGGATGGAGGCATTGCACAGGTGTTGCTTTACATAGACATCTCGATCATTTATTCCATTAGGGTCATAAAAAGAGAACTAAGTCGAAGCCAAGCAATTAACGTGTCTTATATGAAAGATAATTGTGTAAGCTTTACTTAGAAACTTCGAAAATTGAAGAAAAAATTGATTCTTGGTTTCAAAATGCCGAAAATTAGTGAAATTATGGAAATTTGGCTGAAAATCCAAGATGGCGGCCGTGAGGTGTAAATGGTCAGAAAGAGGTAACTAAGTCGAAGCCAAGCAATTAACATGTTTTATATGAAAGATTATTGTATACTATTTCCTTATAGACTTCAAAAATTGAAGAAAAAATAGGTCCTTGGTGAGAAAAGGTAAAAAGTTGAAAAATCCAAGATGGCGGCTATATGCAATAAATGATCGGGGAGTAAACCTGTGATTGATTGGATAGACATTGATTTATTTGACTGGATACAATCATCTCAATGATTGGCTGAAGACATTGAGATGATTGGCTGAAGACACTGAGATGATTGGCCTGGGGATTGGCCGAAGACAGATGTTCGGCTGAACATTGAAATAATTAGCTGAAGATATTGAGATGATTGTCTTATTGTTACTGTAATAGACAACATGATTCTGCTAAAATCTCTCCACATTGGCTACCTGTCAGTGGCGTAACTAGACTTTTTCATTTGGGGGAGGGCAAGAAGGGGCAGTGACTTGAAATAGGGGGGGGGGGGGGCTCCATTCCACACCAACACCGATTGATTTCATGGGGGGGGGGGGGGGGCAAGCGGAGGACAAGAGTTCCAAGTGGGGGGCTCCAGCCCCCCCCCCCCCTTGCTGGTTAGGGTATGGTTAGGGTTAGGGTTAGGGTTAGGGTAAGGGTAGGATTAGGGTTAGGGTTAGGGTTAACCGGTTTATGACTAGTGACCCTTATGACTAGCGACCCTTATGACTAGCGAGTTTGACCCGGATATAAAGACATTGAAATGATGGCTGGAATTAAACTTGAGATGAGATGATTGCTTAATTGGATAAAGATATTGAGATGATTTGAAGACAGATGTTCGGTTCATAGCAAGACATCGATATGATAAATCTGTGCTGTACCATGTCCCCTACCCACTGTAAGATCCCTCCTGGATCCTTTGCAGACATAGCAGTGCGCCATCAATAGCTTTTTCAGTGCCATCATTTGGAAGGGATCATCTCATAAAGCTTTAAAAACATAAGCAATACTGACAATCACAATGGAAAGTTATAAGTATAAACAAAAGGGATCATGCATGTGTACAAATAGCGAATAGTTTATAATCTTCAGCCCGACCGGAGACTACATGTAGGTCTGAATTGTGTATGTATGTATGTATGTATGTATGTTATCTTGGTTAATATGTATACATACAATGGACTCTAATACTCTAGTCTATATGAGTCTTAAGACATTGTCATCCAGTTAGGCCTGGAAATTTAAGAATTAAAAGATGGACAAAATAGTAGTACTAGTACCATGAGTACTAGGCCTATAAGCTTATTGTTATTATGATAGGCCCAATATCTGGCTATCCTAACATTAACAACAGATCATTGCATTTACATACCAGTTGGCAATGAGACATTAAGTCCAAAAAGTCAAGTCACAAGTCGTCAAGTAACAAGTCGGACCAAGTTACCAATCATGTGGTCGCAAGTCAAGTCACAAGCGATCATTTGGTCCAAGTGATGACTAGTTAAGTTCCAAATCTCTTTGTCCAAGTCAAGTCACATGTCATTTATTTGCAAATCCAAGTCAAGTTGCAAGTCACAAAAATAGCGACTCAAGTCCATGTCTCATCAGCCTCAAGTCAACAACTTTATCACAATAGGCGATGATGCGTTGCAGTATGTGATTGAGTGTGACCTATCCCAGGGTCAAATATCATACTATACTCTGTTTGGCTTCCTCTGGACAGTAACGTAACTTAACAGGCGCAGTTTTAACGCACACGTATGTATCTTCCGCTTTTCAACGCTATGTGTATACGCCAGCGCCTCGAGTAAGTGCGCGCGTTGTGTGCTGCAAATAGTAGAATACGCAGTTACGTCACTGTCTTGCGATGGCCAAATATCTTACTAGAAACATGTGACCAAAGATTTTCCAAATATCTCAAGCAGAACGCTTATTTCCACTGAAGCCAAAATTTGCCAAAAGGATTTTGCATGTTTTCTCCCAAATTTGACCCCTGAACTGAGTAAAATATGCCACTATTCCAAAAGTATATGTCCAGATAAATAAATAAAATAAAATTGACAGATTTTGAAAAAAATATACAATTTTTCTTGAAATTGTTACATTTTAGACCCATTATCGCATAATACGAGCAAAACGCACTGTCACCCAATCTCAAAAACATCCCTTGTTACAGTTTGTGGTTATGCATGCTATAAGTACAGTGTGTGTCACATATAAAGCCTGGTGGTGGTGGTGGTGGGGAGGGGGGGGGGGGCGGTGTACTCGGCTTATATGGTATATGGGGATGTGCCACTATAATGGGTAGCTTTTTTGCAAAAAATCACTTAACCCTTTTGGATCCATAGAACGCCAGAGCGTTCCTAGGAAATAAAGAAATACTTAGAAAAACATTAAAATAATGTTTTTATATCTCAAAACTGAAATAACCAAATGTAATTAAGTTTGGTATCATTTTAAAAGGTTGAAATATCTTTTACAACATGAAGCAGAGAGTACATGGGTATGATTTTGTGCTGGAAAATCCCTAATAATGGGGTCACTTTTTACAAATGAGTTTGTTTTCGCGCAAATTTGCGGACATTAGGTATATTTTCGCACAAATTTGCGAAAAATGGGTCTATAATAAGGCAAAACCCTTAGAAATGGGTACCATTTTTTTCTAAAATCACCCTTAAAAATGGGTAGGAGTTTTGAATCTCCATCCCCACCCCGACCAAACCAAATCTGAGTACCCCCCCCGGATATAAAGTAAATGGGAGTAGATCCACAACAAGCTTTTCATTAAAAATAAAAAAAAGAGGGAAATTCAATCCTTCTTTTCAAAGAGAATGACCATGCATGTATTGTAACTAAATAATTTAAACGAAATAACCATGTTAACCATATAGATTATAAGTTTAACATAAATAAAGTGACTATTATCAAATATTAATGACTATTTCAATAGAACATTCACTCATTCCATATTACAAACTTTGGTCATATACAGGGTGAGTTAGAAAAACTGGTCACTTTTTTCACAAAGGCAAAAAAATCATTGGTTATGTATATTCAAAACCAATGATAATGATAAAACAACCACATATTTGGTTTTTTCATTGATTTGATCTCCGTGTCATAATGTTTCATCAATTTTAGTAGACCCACAGGATAGTAATAACACATGGTATTGCCATGGCTGTAGCTGATTCAGAGATGCCAATAACAACTGGTGAAATCTGAAAAGTCGCATGAATTTTCGATACAAAATATTAAAATGACTGATAAATCAATCTGGAAATTTGAGTAAGAAAAAGCCTGATTTCAAGAAAAAATTACAAGAGAGGCATCTCAGCTGATTTAAGGATGGGTTTTTTGGCATTTTGTGAGTGCTGTAATTATTGAACTATGACTCAAATGTTACACATTTTTGGAAAGGAAATGGATCAGAGAATCCAAATTTGGCATCAATTTTGACCAAAAATGTTGATTTTTTTTTTAGAAAATCACAAAATAATCACTTTTTTGACCCAAATCTTTTGAACAAAGCTAACAAAAATAATTTTGAATAAAAAATTCCAAAATTGCTTGATGATGATGTAAAGACAGTAAGACACTAACTTAAGGATTTTTCTTTTTTTTAACCTAATCCAATATTTATTGAAATTGTCACTAAAAGTGCCAAAAAAAAAAGGTTCAATTTGTTTTCATTTTTTGGCCAAAATGTCAAAAAAATATTTAGATAAGGTTAACAAAAATTAAAAAAATGTTGGACAAAATTGACACCAAATTTGGATTCTCTGATCCATTTTCTTTCCAAAAATGTATACTTTTATTATATGCATTTGATTAATAGTTCAATAATTACAGCACTCACAAAATTCAAAAAATCAAATCCAAAACTTCCTTGAGTCCCTTTAACGCGTTTCATTGGAATACATCTAAGAATAGCGTGATCATTTGATAATTCTTAAAATAGATGGCTTTACTAAAATTAGTATAACATGATAACGCAATATTTGATATTTAAAATTCTTCTTTCGAATGGGAGAGCGTGTTGGCGCAGCGGTAGATACCCTCGCTTTGCACCAATGAATCCCGGGTTCGAAATCTGTGCTCGGTCGGGCTTTATGTGCATTTGGTTTATCACGATCCATACACGCTCTCGCAGGTTTTCTCCGGGATCTCCGGTTTCCTCCTGCTTTCAAAATCTGTGATTAGTTGTTCGGTTATCAAAAACTTCCTTGACCCAATGGTATTTGGGGAGCTGCATTGAAAAATGGTGGATGTTACAATCTAAGTGCGGATAGGTTTGCGCTAGAAATTGGCAGCACCCTAGTTGATGCGACCTGATTCTGATGATTCACCAGCAGCGAAATTACAGCGCTTTGATCACTTTGGAAAGGCGCTATATAAATACTAATTATTATTATTATTATTATATTATTATTATTAATGAAAGCCAAATTAGTGGTCTTTTTAGCACCACCATTGAATGCCTGAGGTTTTCATGACAACTTTGCCAAAAAAAATGCCCATTCTTTTTGACTCAGTTTGTATGCATGTCACATGATCACCGGTATATCGTATGTCACGTTTACATACTATGACATTTCGCATTTGAGCGGTGGTCGGACAGTGTCTGTTATATTGACCTACAAACGGCCTGCATCAAGAGATCAATATGTTTTATCTAGCGCAAATCAATAAAAGTCTATCTCTTTGTAACCTGTGTGTTATTATACTCCCTCGCTTGATAACGTCACTCACAACAGGTAGAAGAAATAACACATCCTACTGTATTCTGCTGTAAAGACCATGTTTGATGTCACAGCTGTGTGATGGGGAATGTTTTGATATTAATATTGAAGCCCGGTATTGAAGGCAAAGTTGGCTATTTAACTTATTATACTCTTTGAAAAAATCAACTGATAATTTCCAACCATAGGATTTAACTTTTCTGAATTAAGTTTTAATCTAGAAAAACAACTCAACTTTGTTCCAGAGGAGGAGGGGGGGGGGGGGGGGGGAGTCAAATATCATGCTGTTATAATGTGGGACCAAACATTTTCCAGACACCCCCAAACGTGATGCCAAAGTTCCCCATAAGATGAGGATTTTGTGTGCTTCTCCCCAATTTGACCTCTAAGAAAGTAAAATATTGACAGGATTTTGGTACTTTTTCTTACAATTATTGATTTTGAGGATTTTATATATATTGCGTTTTCTTGGTGACTAGTTGACTGCAGCCCCTCCCCCCCCCCCCCCTCCTCCCATCTGGGACTTTGTTCCATACCATTGGGTTTGCTCATTACCTGACCAGATGAAAGGGATCTGCCCCTGGAAGAATAAGCAAGTTTTGAATTCAATCATTGAATTCAAATGCGCCAATAACTCAAGCTCTTGATAAGACATTAAAATAATATCACAGTGGCTTGCGCCAGGACTCAAGTTTTGGGTCATTAACTTCAGTCGGGACTCATCTCAGAATTTAATTGTAAGAACTTTCCTTCTTTTATAATATTGCCGACAACTGGTCTACTTTGATGTGATGGGTCAATGGGATGCCATTTTTGTAAATGATGCTACGTTTGCTCATACTCTTCTATTGCATCAATTACTCGCAAAAAAGGGGAGTGAGTGCCCTCTCCCCTCTGTGAACCACATCAATAAAGAAGAACAACTAATGCAACAGAGTCAATTCCAACAAAAGGAGCGTTTTGAATGCTTTAAAATGACAACTTTGTAGTTAAGATTGGACACTGCTTTTTCTTTTCTTTGTCTTTTCTTTTAATTCCATCAATATCTCAAAATGCATTTTACAGACAACTGCACCCGGCCCAGTACACATATCTTACTTATCGTCCCATACGGAATAAACCTTGTACTACCACAACACATGTGAATCAGCACATCAGGTACGGGACCATAAATAAGTCATTGCCGCAACAGAACAAATATGGAATAAAAAATCATAATCAATTTTTAGCCCAGTCCCTTCAAATTTCCCTAAAATGATGTATTAAAGGTAGGTGTTCCGATTTCTGGCCCCATTTTTTCAACTTGATATTTTCTATTCTACATGAAGGGTCATCCTTAAAATAGTCATATTCCAAAGTTTGAGTTGTATTTAACTCCAATGGTTCTTATTTGACATGAAATTTACCCATTGAGAAGTACACAAACTGGCCGGGTGGTTAACCACCTTTGGCAGTAATTCACTGCATTTGGACCTATAACGTCTAAATGGAACATACGACGTATATTGCACATAAGGAGATTTTACAGAAATAATGAGAAAAATATGTGAACATTTTCTTCTGATATCAAAATGTGTCGATGTAAAAAAAACCTAAAGTGATCGGAACATATACCTTTAAATCTGAGCTCTCATTTGCCAATTGCTCAACAAAGCCAATCATGAAAGCCAATCACGTCATAGGAAGTAGTGTGATTAGGCGACAACAAAAACACCCTGTTCTACGGGCCCGACTGACCCATTCTTGAAAGGTTCAATTATGTTTTTTAGACAATGTTGGAACATTTTTGCAAACTTTTTGGAAAATGTCTATATTTTTGTGCAATTTTTGAAATTTATTTGAAATTTTTAATTTTTTTTGAAATGTCGAAAGTTACTGAAAATTCACAAAATGTCCCGAAATGTTTGGAAAAAACCCAAAAGAGAGGTCTGTTTGCCTGGAGAACAGGATGGGTTTTTTCATCGCCAATCAAATGTCGCAATGTTTTGTGACATGTCAAGAAAAGACTGTAAATTAAAAACAAATCCAACTGAAGGCGGCTGAATTCCCACCTCGGCATATCAACTGGTCACTGCACCCACTCCAGTCTTGAATCAACTTCCAAGACATGCTTATATCAGTTCCCACATTGAGGAGCAGTAGATTATTATTCACCCGTTCCGCTCGTCTCCATGTTATTCTTGAATTCTCAAACATGCATATAATTTTGTTACTCCTTTTCCCTAGTGGATATGTATGCGTTTGTAAAAATAATGTGTCGCATTCAGGGTATTCAACTTTGAATGAGTTCGTTTTGGCTCGAATGTATGTCTTGTTTGAGGGAATTACAGAGAGAAATTTTTGATTTGTAATCAGGCATGAGAATTTTCAGGTTTAAACCACTGAATTCAGGTTCTTTTGGGTTCAAATGTCCACACTTTTTTAGCCCATTTTGGCCTTTTTAGCCCGATTCACCCATTTGTTTAGGGGTTTTCACATTTTTGAATTATGTTCATTCTCGCTCGTGTCTGTAACTAGCGTAGTATTGTACGAGCGTATGTGTAAGTGCAAGCAAATGTGTAACATAGCAGAAAAGCAATTACATTTCATGTTGTGCAATTGAAATAGATGCCACAGACACAACTAACTGGATGTGTACTATCAGTCAGTCCAATGTTTAACATTATAAGCAATGAGAAGTGAAAGTGAGATGGGCAAGTTGTATGTCCAATTGGGAGTGATTTAGAGGCAGGGCTTGGAATAAGTAGGAGCAGGAAGCACATTTGTCCCTGCTAAACCTGGTTCTTCAAGTAAGTGTTAAGGAGCAACTTGGGCCAAAACATTTTTTTTTAAAGATTGAAATGTTATCCAATTTGTTAAAATATTACTATTTTCTGCTAGAAATGAATAAGTTTGCTTGAATAGATTGCCTTTTAAACTATTATCACACTAGAAACATTAGTCAAATTGACATTTACCATGAATTTACCATGAATCACGGTCTGTCAGTAATATTTGTCAGCAAAAAAAGGGGAAAAAGGAAAAATCGACCAACCGACCCGACTTCAAGATTTTTGGCACTTGAGGGCAACACAACAATTTTGTTGTTGTTGGCCTTATTGTCAGGATGGCATACAGTGGTGGAAGCATCAGCATTTAGGGGGCGGACAATAATTTAGGGGGGATGCGGACATATTTAATACACATGTTCTATGGGGCACTTGGAGAAAAGGGGGGGGGGGGATGACGCAGTGGGGGTCGCAGGCGCATAGAAGGGGGGGTTGGGTTTGGGTGTGAAACACCCCCCTTGGGTCTGTCCTAAAAAATAAAAAAGGGGAAAGGAGAGGGATAAGAGAAGGGAACTTGGGAGAGGAAAAAGAGAAGGCAATGGAGAAGGGAAAGGAGAAGGGAAAAGAGAAGGGGATATAGAGGGGACAGCACAGACAGGGGAAAGGCAGTGGCGTAACCAGAGGGGGGTCGAGGGAGACGATCGCCCCTCCAATATTGACTGTATGTCGGTTGAGATTGGCATTGTCGGTTCATTTGACAAGAGGAATCGTGAAATTATGATGGTCAAAAGTACATAACAGAAAAAAATTATGCGCTACGCGCACGCGCGCATATGTCCCCAAAAATAAATATTTCGGGAGTTTCAACTTTTTTAACATGTTTAAAGCAGAAATGTACCTCAATCATAGCACAGTTATATAAAGTCGAACATTTTCGGTTCACTTTTCTTGCCCCCAATATGAATACCTAGAACTTACGCCACTAGGGAGAGAGGGAAAGAAAGCCTCATTGAACTGTCAATATGGAAACGGGGAGGGAAAGAGTAAGAGAAAAGAATAGTACTGGCGGGGGAGGGGTGTACCAATTACCAGACGCACATTACCGCCAAAATATATCTTTGTACCCGCGAGCCGGTCTTCCGGCGGCGCCGTATACATGGTATAGCATGCTTAAAAAGGGTTTGTTTACATTGCTAAGACGACTGGCGTTCTAGACAAAGTGGGGTTAAGTGCCAACACCTGGGTTTTTTCAATAATTGAGGGCTTTTATTATCAGCACCTGTGTGTGAACCATGGGAAGGCTAGGGCTAGGGGAACCCCCGGGGGAACTCTAGCTGTCCCCTCCCTGTTTTGTACCCCTCAGTGAGGGTTACAAATAGGCGGGGACAGGGTTCAAAGGGTTAACCACGTATTAAACACCCTCCAAGCAGGCTTCTCGTTACATTGCGTTTTCGCGTCTAGGGACGCAATATTTTTGATAAAAACGCAGTAAATTTTAAACTGGACTCTTTATTGCGTCCATCTAGATGCAATAATTTTTAATCGTGTGTCAAGATAATTTTACACGTGTAAGCTAACAAATATCAGTTTTCGTGACAATCCGAATCAAAGTATACTTATTAATAATATATTAAATATTCTTGGTCTTCCTTGTACAACTCTCGACCATCGTCCATGTTTTCGTCCCATCTACACATGTTTTTGTCGTGTCCGTAGTCGTGGTTGAATGCATACAACCACATAGTCTCCGTTTAACCACTCCGTATCCGATTCCAAAGTCACAACTCACAATTCGCAAATTACATTTTTGACTTGGACCCCATAATTTCTTCTCGGACCCCATAATTTTGAGAATTGGTAGTGGACCCATAATATTTGTACCTAACGAGAAGCCTGCCTCCAAGCCAGGGTGAAAAGAAAAATACATGAAATAAGAGAATAGGAAGGGAAAAGACAGGATAAAAATGAAAAGAGAGAAAAATAGATAAACTAAAAGAAACTAAATTGAAAAGATTATTAGGCGTCGATGCTTTTTTCTGTCTTTCTGTTAAACTTGAAAGGGAGAATAACCAGTGTCATGTGACACACAATGAACCAATGAGATCGCCGGTAAAACCAATGCCTGCGGATTAAGTTACTGTATACAAGGCTAATGAAAGTGAATTGTTAGTTTCCCGTTGCCCGACCAACTCACATTTTGGTCTCCACGTGAATATTTCATTATTTGGTAAATATTTCATTATTTGTTTGTTTTAGAAGAAATCAGCCAATTTGACCACAATTATATCGTATTTTATCAATAAATAAGTACAAATACGATGTAAATCGAATACTCGACATACCAACCCGTCCATATGACAATATTTTTTCATTTTTAGCGATTTTGAGGCACTTTTCGAAGCCATACAACTTGTACAGCTGCAGGCCTATACACTACAAAGAAATTGAATTATTGCCTCCGCGATCGCTGATTTCCATTAATCCATTTACATGGAGCAGTACTACCGAATCGTGATTGCAACAGAGCCACTAACCACCATGCACCATACATTTAGAACGTGCATATAAATATACCGTATCGTTGAAGTAAAATACACTAAATATGTACAATCAATAAATCCAAACATACATTATTTGTACACACAACTTTTAAAGAAAATATAAAAAATGGTAAATTATATATTTGATTACTACGGGTAAATTATTTCCTTCTTCTGAAAAGCAGTAAGAGGAAGACAGTTTTAAAATAAACAAGACTTTGTATGCAAAATGGTCTGAAATTCCTTTATTTATTGTAGTAAGGACATATTTATACCCCTATTCACAATTATACACTCTTGGTTCTATACGCTACACGTAGTTGGGCACATATTATTAAAAAAATGAATATTTCAAAAATGATGAATAATGAATAATGAAATAGTCGCCTCGTCCCTGACGCAAAAAAATGTGACGGGAAACTAACAATTCACTTCAATTAGCCTAATGATGTTTTAGGGTTGAACTCAGTCAAAAGTATTAAGATTTGGTGTTAACACATGACTGGTGAGAAATTGCAACTTTAAACTAAGAATAAACCCTGCAATAAGTGTGATATGAAAGGAAATGTGTTCTTTTCAACCGTGAATTTCAAAAAACTTCTGGCAGGCATGATAGTGAAATAATTATATCAATATTTCTAAAGCACCCCCCTTCACAAAATCCTGCGTCCGCGCCTGGGGGTCGCGAAATTTAGGAGGGGGGGGGGTCACAGTGCGATTTATTTGTTGATTTTTCTTCCAAAATTGTGATCCCGGTTAAAAATCCGGTTAGGGGGTTTGGGTTATTATTTCAACCTCTGTTTAGACAAAAACATTACACTGTTTTTTATAGTTTAGATGAAGTGATTATAAACTCTTCAAAAAAGTTAGGAAATTGTTTTCAATCGCCAATTTTTCGAACAATATTGTGATATATTCATATTGTGTTCTTCTTTTCGACGACACCTCATTTGTAGCCATCACTTGCTTCAGAGTGCTTAGCCACCTGCTTGTGAATGTGGGGAGGTCTCATTCAAAATGTGCCAAATTTACCACCATTTTGGGCTCAAAATAGCAAATCTGTCGTCTGTTCAATGAAGTGTTACATAGACAACTACAGTGTAGTAGAGTGATGCTCTATTGACTTTTGAGCACAAAATAGTGCTGATTTTGGCACATTCAGATTGAGACCGCCCCCATACTCTCAAAGCAAGTGGCTGAGCACTGATACTCTACCATTTGTGTTCCTCACTGTGTAAGTGTATGGGTTGTTCTTTAAAAGTGCCCATTAGAGACATGCAGTGGTAGGGTATACTAAAGGAACTCCGTGATTGCTACAAATGTGGTATCATTGTAAAGATGAACACATCAGCTTTCCATGGATGTTCAACAACACACCTGTGAACATGTAACAAAATATGCGAAAGATACACTTTTTTGAGGGTTTAGATTAAGAGGAAGGGACAAATTCAAAGTTTTGTGTGTAAGATAGGGCTGTGCCACATTGTCTCTCACATGTGGAGGCTAGGTATTTGTATTACATTATTTGTGTGTGTTTATGAAGTTTTGTTCTATGTAAGTGTGAATATAAAGCGAAATCAACAATGGGCTGAGAGAAATAATTTGTAAGCGACCGATTTTGATCCTGGGGAGAATTTAAGCTATCAGTTAGCCTTTTTGCAGGGAGTTTTGGCAATGAGGACCTGACTTGACTTCTTGACTTTAACATTTTGTATTGTGGTGACTTGACTTGACTTTTCCAACAGAAAAAAGTTGGCGAGAGGAGGTTTTAATTTCCAACAGAAAAAAGTTGGCGAGAGGAGGTTTTAATTGACAAAAGTAACATTTGCCAATGACTTGTGTATTACAGTTGGCAACATAGTCATATCACTGCATGTGACCCCCCCCCCCCCCACCCCCCAAATCGGGCCCTCCATCTACTGCTTTTGAAATTGCTCAGTGTGGGTGTTTAGTTGGTTGTGATTTACATTATTAAAGTACAAAAGTACTATGTATTGATCCAAATCACACTTTTGACATTGACTCTTTGTTTGACCAATATTATTGTTTATTGATTACTCAAATGCAAATGTCAATCCGAGTAAAATGTTCATAAACCGCCCCTGCAGTTAGGGACCGTTCATAAATACTTTGGTGTGGGGGCTGGATAATTTCATTTTTTGTATATCAAAACTTTTTTAACCCCCCCCCCTCTCTCGCCATGCCACAAACTTTTTTGACCCCCCACCCCCACCCCTCTCTCCATGCCACAAACTTGTTTGACCCCCCCCCCCTGTATTACTGCCTGCCCCTGAAACTTTCTTGTCCCCCGTTCATTGTAATCAAGTTCAGAGAACATAGATATGATATCTTTTATGGGATTTTCTTTTGACCATGTATCATATTCTATTTTTGATGGACGCATCACATCTAGAAGTAAAGGGCAGGTTGTAGAATCTAGAGTGAATCAGAACTCCCACTTCAATTGCAGGTATCTTTGGTTTAGTGCCATGGTCTTTAATCCCCTGAATAACTTCACATATTTATGCACGTATCTCTATTTTTGAAACCAATTAGGATGCGCCCTCCAATTATATATCCTGGCTTTAAATATGTTTTTGCTATTGACATGAATTTGCCCTTCATTCTTTTTTAACTGGGCTAGTACATAAAAATAGGGCCGTAGACATCTGCGCGCGTAGCGTGCCAACAAATTAGTTATTTTTACATTGATTTATGAACTTTCCGTAAATAATGTGCATACAGGTAAAGCAGGGGTTGGGGGCGAAGCCCCCAGAACATTTTGGAAACTAATAAGTGTTTTAAACTTTTTTGACCCCCCTCTGTTAAAAGGGTTTTCAAAAACTTTTTTGACTTTTTGACCCCCCCCCCTTTGCAGAGTATCAACACTTTTTGGGCCCCCCCCCCCTATAATTATCCAGCCCCCCCCCACCAAAGTATTTATGAACGCTCCCTTATTAAACAGTGTTTTGTTGTTTTGACCTCCCTCAATAGCATAATGGTCTGTCCTCAATGAGTGTGTAAAAATCTTGTGTCTTTACCCAGAGGCTGTGTAGCTGCTATAAAACTAGACATTTTGGTCTTCTTATTTTTCATATTTTTCGTGTAATGTAATCATACATTTTTGTACTAAAATTATCTTTGAATATATATTCTTGAAGTTGGTAAATATTTAAATTCAAATACAAAATTGAGAATTTGGGATATTATTGGAATCGTTTTAATTTGATGGTGTGCGAAAAATGAAGCTTGCAAAAATTAAGTCACTTTTATGGCTAACTCAATTACAGAGGCCACTCAGGTGAAAGGAGAAAGTCTGCAAGAGTGCTAACGAGTTGAGGAGGTTGCCTAGTTGGTATGGTATGTCATGAATTTAGAGATTGGTAAGTATCTACACGGTAAGCTACAGTAGTACTACATGTACCAGGCCCGTAACCAAGGGGGGAGGGGAGGGGTTGTTTGCCCTTCCCCAAATCCAATAAGGTTAAAAAAATGCTGTTCGCGAAAAAATTCGAACATACAAAATAAATGGGTTTATTACGCTTTTTGTTGGAAAAAAGGTCCACTTTTGCCAAATCCACCCCCCCCCCCTGGTAAAAAGGTCCACATTTGAAAGAAAAAAGGTTCACTCATGACAAAATCCGCCCCAGAAAAAATCCTGGTTACGGGACTGAGTACTACTCTGAGAAATGATAATAAGGTGCTGACCCATGATTTTTGAATTTATTTATAATTGGGTGGTGGGGAACGTCACTTTTGTTTTTCTTTAAAGAATCGTCACCTATATGATACCAATTACCAATAGAAATTTCTGACCAAATTAAACTTTAAAAGTGGAATCTTTTTGTGGTACATTTATTTTCGTGCTAAAGTGAGCAATTGTGAAAATACAAATTTCGTGAATATGTTCATTTTGTATGCAGGGTTATGTAAGGAAGCTCAAAATCGCGAAAATAAAAACAAGTAAAATTGTTCAAAATGTGCAAAGCGCAAATAATTACATGCAACAAATTTCCACTTTTAAAGTACTTGGATAAAATTCCAGGGTTGGGGCAGGGGTGTTGTTGTCAAGTATAATGTTGTAACCATCCGTGTGACCAGAAAAGTGAATTAAAGGTGCTTTTTTTCGACCACAACTTGGGCCAGTGCTAAGAGTATCCAAATCACGAATTTCAGAAACTAAGGGTGTATTGTTGAACCTGAATCCAAGCTAAGGGTAGCTTGGGCAGATAGTCATATGTCAGATCATTGTAAAAATAGCCCAAAGATGGGTAGCCCCATGATAAATTTACTAGCAAAACTGAATCACACAATTACTTCATACATTCATATTAGTTTAAACTTCGTCTTGAGGACCTATATAATTTGATATGAGCATGATTCGTTGAGTTACAATCTTTGTTAAGGGTCACTTTTTCCTAATGGACCCTAAATTTTACCAAATTGAATTCAATTACATGACTATTCCTGAACCAAAACCCTGTATTAATGCCTCAGAATAGACCATGGACGATGCCGGTAGAAGTGTCAGTGATTTTTTCAATGCATGTTTATATCTTATTTTCTTTTTACCCAATATAGCAATGATGCTCCTTTGGTGTAATGGAGTATAAACTGCAATGAGGCTATGCATTTAATGACAATACGGATGTGCTTAGAAGAATGAACACTTCAAACTTTCTTGGACACCGGTTTACAGATTTGTTAGACAAATCGTAAGTTATATGAATTTCTAAATAACTGTAATAAATATAAGAGGACCTGACGTTTCGATTCTAACAGAATCTTTATCGAAGGTAAAAAACCCTGCTAGAACAAGAATATGAAATTTAAATTTGAAGAAGTATAGTCCAATAAATCACCGGAGTCAGTTGTTTTTCTTGAGTATTTACTCATCTTAATATTGATAAAAAACCTATTCCATACAGTCAAAATTTGGCTCACACCATAATTTTCAAAAGTTCAAGAAATAAAAGTAAAACAAAAAGATGTGGTGAAATGCGAATTTTAACAGCTACGCATGCAGTCTTCTGAGACAAACTTGTGCTTTTATTTGGCCTTACCAGACTTTGTGTGATCAGAAGCCCTGATGATACTTGTATAACACAGAGGTCAATTTCAAGAGAGGGCTTAAAATTAGACCCGCCTATGTCCAAATTAAAAACGGCATTTTGAGAAAAAAAAACAATTTAAAAGTTTTATTATAGCTATATGTCAACATTTTTATGGACTTTAACACTTTTACCTACCTTGTGCACCCTCTAGTACTCATAATAGGCCACTTTTTTCACAGACACAGTATCAACACACAAGCCTTTTACTGGGCCTAACTTCTCCCCCCCCCCAAAAAAAATGGACATAGGAGCAGGCCCGTCGGAAGGAATTTTAAAGTAGTACGGCACGAGCGGGGGTTTGAGGGTGCAACCCCCAATGGGGTTCGAAGGGGCGAAGCCACTCGTGGGGGTCCAAGGGGGCGAAGCCCCATTTAAGCTATCGCTTTTTGGGAAATGAAATAAAACATTTCATGGTAAAGTTAATAGCACTTATAATAAATTATATGGAATAATGATCAACTGTTAAACATTGTGTCCAGTGCAGTAAAGTCATAGAATACAGTCTATGATATTAATAGTACAGTATACGATAGGTACGTGTTATGCCTCATTATGTTCTCTCGAATATTTTTAATTTTTTGAAGACAAAAAAAAAAAATTTATTTTTTTATTTTTTTATTTTTTTTAAATATTTTTTTAAACTTTTTTTCCCCTCCCAGGAAAAGTGGTACGGCAGCTGCCGTACCTGCCGTAGCGGTTCCGACGGGCCTGCATAGGAGTGTCTGGTATTAAGCCCTCGATTTGTACTCTTGTGCGAATTAGCGTTTTCCTTATTCATAATTTCGGCATAATTTTGTTATACCCTACACACCAACATCGGTAGTATGCGTCGTTCTTAAAAATCACGCACTGTGAATACCCCTGTGAAGGGTATAACAGAATTACTCCATAATTTCTTATTAGAAAACGGTTTTGATAATAGAAATTATTTCTGTAAACAAATTTCAACGGTGACAGTTTTGGGTTTTTGTAAGGTAAAATCATATTAACGTGAATGATCCATTACAGCTGGTTAGATATAAGCCCCCATTATGTTATGCTCGCCTAAGATACTGTATTGCTACCATTCTTCTTTCTTCTTTATCTTATAGACATGGACTGTCCAAGATACTGTATTGCTATTTATTCTTGAGTTAACCTAAAGGACAAGTTCAAAATCACATTTGTTTGTCAAAACGAATTTCATATGATATGAACGCAAAAATAAGTTTGTCTTATTATGTGAAAAAACTCGTATAATAATAATATAATAATAACTGGGATTTATAGAGCGCCTAATAGCAGAGGCCTCAAAGCGCTGAACAATAAAAAAACAAACAAGATATATGACATTACATAAGCAACAAATCATTTAAAAACAAGAAAAACTTGCATAAAAAATTTACACATGATAAAGATAAAACATACACAAGGGGAAAAAAATGGCAAGTCCGGTAAATTTCCACACACAAATATTTACAGAGTGGGAAGGCAACACATTATAATCAAACATTATACGAGTCTTTAAAAAGATGAGGAAAAAAAAGTATGTTAGGGTATAATCGCCTATTACACAATTGGAGCCCTTCTGTCTTCCTCTTACTTTACTAAATTCTGTGATTTCACCTTGTATCTTTTAGTGACACTTCCCAACATGAAAGCATCTGGCAACACCCAGGTACTCGAGCAGTCAGCCTTTGCCTTGTAAGAGAAGGTGCAGGGCTAAAAGCAATGGAATATTGCAGTACAAGAGCTGTAGTGTAATATGAAGCCGCAAAGCACCCTGGGATTGCTCCTTGAAGCTCATCTTTAATTCTTAGCACGACAACGCCATCATCGTGCATGGTATATAGCGGCCGTGTATGTACAGGCACACCCCGTAGGCAGGCTATGTGAGACAACTGTCATCCACGGGGCTTATCTGTACGGCAGCCATCGCTGTACGCAACCACAACATCAGACTGAACAGACGCGCTTCACCTTATACCTGTATAGATAAATAAATGGCTGGCCGTGTCCAAAGGCTTTCAAGATATGAAGAACATCAAAAACAACAGAAATTAGGTGAGTGTATTATACCGATGAAGGAATTATCAACGCTCACCGGGGCGCTTTTTCGTGATAAAATGTGCGTAGATTCTTACCATTTGGACATGTCGGGGTGTGCTAGACAGTGTTGACGCGTCACAACTAATGAATATTCATTACTTGAGTGTTGTGAAATGGTGTGTCTTCGTTTAAGGTCAAACTTTAGAGAGATTTCTTAATTTGTGTATTGCGTGACAACAAAATACAAGGATCACTATCGGTGAATTCTCTTATTTTTTAGGAAGAGGAGTAATAACAAGTGTATTTGACATCGGTATTTAAAATGTCTTTATTATATTACGTATTTGAAAGGAGCTGTTGACATGCGACTTATACACAGATCCTGTTCCTGTTCAAGGTAGGTAGGCCATATGGATATAGAAATATGCATAGAAAGTTATGGTCAAATTCATTACATGTGTCTTTTAAGACCCAGCTTTTGAGATTACGGTACTTAGTTTGGTAATGCCGTGGTTTACTCTGTGACAAAGTTTCAGGCAATGTTTTAATTTTCATTCTCTAAAAAAAAAAATCAATGTCTAGACTCCTGTCATAGGCATAGCGTTACTTCACTAATACTACATGTAGCGATAGAGAATAAGATGAATGACGTTATTTAGTGTAACCGCGTTCACCCTGAGAACCTTTTCAAAAATGTCAGAAATTTGGCTTGGTATTCACTTGTATGTGAACATTTTGTCCCCTGGAGGGTTTTTTCATCTAAAATGGTTGAAATGTCATTCCAAACATAGACATTATTACATTTGAGCAGGTTTTCCCCTTTGGTCTTATAGCTTCAATCGCCTAAAGATTTCAAATCAATCCTTATTATAAATCTTCTTAATTTGTTATCTATAAATGTATAAGAAAGAATTGAATTTAAAATTCAACTCTTTCTAATAAATACACGATGGGAACATATATGCCCCTACTTGTAGTTGGCATAAGATGGAAGACTGAAAATGTAACATTTTTTATTAAATATTAAATTTAGTGATTGACCCTAAAGGAAAATAGCCAAGATTAGATCGGTTTAGACCATAGTAAAGATGGCGTTATTTTTAAAACCTAAAGCAAAGATTAGTTGACCTTTCCAAGAATATAGCAATTGGTGTCTTTCTGTGCAAAATTGATAGTTCTGTTAAGTGAATATGGGCAATTTTGTTTTACAAAAAAGACATTGTTGTTAGATTGGTGATAATATGACTATATAGTAAAGATGTTTTTTTTAAAACCTAAACCCAAAATCAGTTGACCTATCCAAGAATATAGCCAAGGATCGACTAAGGCGCCTTTCTGTGCAAACTTGATGAATCTGATAAATTTTGTTTAAAAAAAAGATCTCATTGTTGTTAGATAATGCATGTGGTGAAAATATGACAATTGTTGTAAACGTTGATTTGTTAATTGGCATGCCAATAGTCGGTATTAGTTGTTACATACATAATCTTTATTTATTCACGATACACAGGTCAACATAATACAGCTGTTTTACACTGAGGCCGTGATAAAGTTGATTTAACACAATTAATACCTTTAAAATTAATACAGGATAAAATAATATTCATTGAATCTGATACAGATTAATGTTGTGAACATTTCGTCGCTGTTCTGACATACCGGCACATCACAACAGAAATAAGTAAAGAGATGTGCCGGTATGTCAGAACAGCGACAATATCATTGAATCATTACAACTGACTCATTCGCTTAACTCTTTACCTGACATAGACGCATTAATGCGTCAACACGACCTTTTTTACGTTTTACACTATAACTCGTTAACCAAACATCGGAAGTATGGCAAACTATACCTTTTTGGAATCCTTGGGCTCAGCCGAACAATTTGGTATGCCTATTAGTGTAATTGAAGGCATTTGAATTTTTGTGCCCCTGTATGGCGGCCATTTTGGATTTTTGGCTTACAGTTTATTTGTCGTGCTGATCGTACACGATTCTGGTCGTTGCGCCATAACCGAATAACCCACTACAGCAAATTTGGTATCAAAATGTTCAGAATTATAATGCCCATCTCTTGAAAGCATTTTGAAGGGCTCAAGTAGTATAGTTTTCATACAGGACTACTAAATATTTGTAAAAAAAGATGTTACAAAAATTGCATGCTGGGTAACAGTTACCATGGCAACGGCCACGATCGTCCGGTATCGATGAAATGTTCACAGAAGTGTCCGGCCATTCATAAGCTTTCAGAATATATCTAGTTTTACTACCTTACAGAGTCTCATATTCAAATTATAAGTTGATATTTACATGCATGTGCAAATTAACAATTTCTTCAAAAATTAATTTGTCAGGGAAAGAGTTAAGACAGCTAATAAATGTACTAAGATTAGGGGAAACTTGAATATTATGGTAACATTTGTTCCATTCAATGGCACCTCTATAATTGGTTTTAGGTTTAGGTATAATAATATTATACTTACTTCTACATAAATTGTAATTATTAATATCATTGTACAAAAGTAGATCATTCAAATATGAGGGCGCAGTGTTATTGATTATTTTATATGACAAAATATTACAGTTGTATATTTGTCTGATATTAACTTATTAAGTGGTAAAGTGTGTTAAGAACCTCACAACTAGGTGTGTCCTGAGCTATTCCACAAATAATACGAGCAGACCTATTTTGAATAATTTGAAGACGAGATGCCAAAGTTAAACCACAATTTCCCCATACAATATTACAATACTGCAGATAGGAAGCACTATGGCGCTGTACATACATACAGTCTTAAGAATATCACGTGGAAGAAATGGCTTCGCTCGCTTCAACATGTGTAGACCCTTCAAAGCTTTTTTCCGGGCATATTCAATGTTCACATTCCAAGTTATTTGTTTATCAATAATTACACCAAGATGCTTACATTTAAATTTCAGGTTCAGTTTGTCATAGATTTTAACTAATAAGGTGAAGAAAATAAACCAAAATGAAACAGCTCTGGTTTTTTACATTTTCAATTTAAATTCATTGAAATATTTTGTATTTTATGATTCGTATATAATATTATAAAATACTGTATCCTTATTAACTGTGATACCCATGACATTTGCATGTTGAATTATGTCTCCCTATGAGTTACAGAATTATTAACAGTGTGTGAAACCACAACGAGATACACACTTGTTACATTCTAGCATCAGACGCATTTTAAGGTGTGTTTGCAAGCTGTACGTCCCCAATCACACGTCATACTCGCATATGCATCATGCATGGAACATCGCTCAATGATATTTGTTTCACCTACAGATATTTTTGTGATTTTTACCTTTTAATTTGTAGCATTACAAAAGTGTTTGCTGAATCTATGTAACTGAAAATATTTTAACCATATTCTGACTGCATTTATTTTGAATGGTTAACATATTATTAGTATTTTCTGTCCATATTGCAAACATTTAAGTTTTGGAAAAATTAGTAGTAGTTTTATAATGAAGACTCATAGGAAAGACTTTACCAGGCTGTCAATTTTTGAGAATTGCCACAGAGTCATAAACCTGAGAGGATGGGGGCTGTGACAGACAGGGAGTGCCCCAAACTGGCGCAAAATTTGAACTTGATAACCGACAGTGCCAATCTCAACCGACACGACTCGAATGGGGGTCCCCCCTGTCCCCTCTGGCTACGTCACTGGGACCAATTTTCTAGGAATGATGATATTTTCAATTACCATATTACCAATTTCTTTCAAATTGCTGGCAGCACGTCCCTACAAAAAACCAAACTTGAATACCCATTCTCCATTTTGTTTTAACCCACATCATTTGTCAGAATCAGAAGCTTAATTCTAATTAATTAAAATCAAATCAAATAACAACTAGAGCGGTTCTCGGCTTTCGCGGTTCTCGGCTTTCGCGGTTGTTGGATTTGAAGGTTTGTATGATTTTGGACAAAACCTAACTGGATCTGGTTTGTTGGTATATTTTCATGGTTGTTTATGACTTCGTAGACTTATTTGTTATTTGCTGTTGACATGTATTATATTTTATTACATATTTTGGTACCCCTGCCCTGTACCTATCTCATTTAACACCCCCAAAAAACCTGCTAATTGTTACATCACACGAAAATTGAATTGCTCGAAAATTAAATCACACGAAAAATGTTATTAAATATTTTGGTACCCCTGCCCGGTACCTATCTCTTAAAATTGAATTGCCCAAAATTGTAATCACACATAGAATGATATCGCGCGAAAATGTAATTGCCCAACAATTAAGTTAATCCTGCGAAAATGTAATCACACACAAATTGAATCATACGAAAATTACAATATTTATTTGTTGAAGTACATGTATTATGTTATTAAATATGTTGGCACTTCTGCCCTGTACCTATCACACAAAGATTTAATCGCACAAAAATGTAATTGCCTGAAAATTAAATCACACGAAAAAAGATATTAAATATTTTGGTACCCGATATTTCCCCTCATAAATCTGCCAATTGTTTCATCGCGCGAACATGTAATCGCGCAAAAATTGATTTGCCCGAAAATGTAATCACAACATTTATTTGTTGAAGTACATGTATTAGAGATTAACTTAGTGAAATTGCTGTTTAAGTTTAACATAATAACACTATATCAAGATTTTCATTCAATAGCTTGTGGGTACTATATATTTCGCCATGGAATGTTCTCAGAACCTGGCCTTCCCACAGACATGGCGTTAAATTCTATGAAATAATGTTTAATTAGTTAGGGGTTCTTGGCCGTAACTTATTATACCTTTTCTAAAATAATCACGCAACAACACAAATGTGACACAATCTACTCTGTCCATACCTCTTTGCAGTGATATTGAGGCACTTTCCAAATATTGACTTCGAATTTACGCACATCTGCCTCGACAATTAGCTGTCTGTTATCACTGAAACAACTCTTGACGTTACTGCAGAGAGGTTGGTTGGAGCATATTCCAGGAAAGCTAATGGTACACAATGCAATTTATCTATTTGGTCAATCTTAAGACAAATTATTGGATAACACTGGTAGTTTCCAAGGCACAGTTAAAATTAAAAAACCTCAAATAATTTGTAAGACAATGATGTCTGGAAAAAACTGTTAATTTCTGGACAACCAACTGAACTTAAGACAAACTGACTTTAGCCTTCTTAAAGAAAATATTGTGTCACATAAAAAATTAAACATTTGAATCACCGGGCAGTCTTTTATTTATATTATCAAGAATATCCATTATGTCATAAATTTCATTTAATCATAAAACATAGCAGCATGTATATGTTGATATTGAAACTGTCATACTGGTACTAGGAAAGAATAAGATACCTTTTCAGAGTCGTAAGCTATACGAAGCAGAGCGTTCATGACCATCACAGGCCCTAATCACAGCCCTGAAAGAAATGGATGGGATGGTCATGGAAGGTCGATATGGCTTCTACTACGACACTTTAAAAGGTATGTTGATAATGACACTGTCAAAATGGTAGTAAAGCATTAGATACCTTATCAGAGTCGTCACAGGGCTGACAAAATGGATGTGATGGCCATGGAAGGTCGGTATGGCTTCTACTACAACACTAAAAAAAGGTGTATTATTCTTTCCTGTGAAACAAAATAGAAAGTGTCAGATTTTGTTCGATCCCATGGATATAATCGACAATACTTTTGAGTTACACGCTCACTTAAATAGTTCCACACACTGGCATCACTGTACGGCAAACGTGTCAATGGTACGCTTTGCGTTAATTACCCAATTAACAAATGACAAAAGAGATTAAGATTTGTATCTCCAAAAATTCAAAATTTATATACATGCATATGCAATAAATATATTTCTATTTAAATAGCATTGATCAACATTATGAACCCAATTTAAAATGATTCCAAAATGTGTTAAACTATCATCCCACCCAATCAAAATTCTCCCACATTAATTCAGAAACTACAGAACCCTAAGTACTGCTGTACAGTACATATGGTACATGTAGCTAATGTAATGTAACCATAAAGACAAATCCCAGCATGAATGAATATGATATTTCTGGGCCCTATTGCATACACATTAATATGCTTACAACTCTTCTTATTTAAGAAGATTGTTTAAGAATTTGTGAGCTGATCTTAATGGTATATAGACCCTAGATTAAACTTCAGAACGTGGGGCCCTTCTTTTGAAAGCTCAATTTACAGTATGCATAATTCTTAAACATTATTCTAAACCAGGCATAAGAAGTGACCCTTCCTAAGTTCCTTTGTGCAATAGGGCCCTGCAGTAAGGCCAAACAAAAAAAGATAGTCTCTGAAACATTTTGCAAATAAGCTAAGTGCTGTGCGATTTTTTTTTAAATAGAAAATAGGCTATGAAGTATGGTAATCCAAGGTTCAGAGAACTTTTTTTTTTTTTTTTTTTTAAATCAAAAATAAATAAATAAAACAATCAACAACAACAAATTTAGGCCTAATCCAAGCTTCAGAGAACTTTTTTTTAAACTTTTATTTTTTTAAATAAAAAAAAATCAATACAAAAAAAATCAAAAAAATGTTAGGCCTCAGCGCATAGACCTACGCGCCATAGCTCATTTCACATACCAATGCGGGCGGGCTTCTGAGACAGACTTTCTTCTTTGTTTGGCCTAACATAGCATTTTTACAAGGTGATCTATGAAATGTGATACCTCACATGGATTTTGCTTGGTGAGCAGTGGCGGTACCAGCTTCATAATTTTGGTGGGGGGAAAGACTTTTTTTAGGGGGCATGAAAAAAAGATGCGCCTGATTCGCGCACATTTTTGTGCCATTTTCCTGTTAAATGGTCAAATTTGGTCTAATACTAACTAATTGGGTATGAATATGCGCGCTTGCACGCAAAATTTAGCTTTTTTATGATAAAATTGTCAACATTTGGTCTAATTAAACATAATTTAGTAAGAAAATGTGCGCACAACGCTAAAAAAAATGGCCTTTTTTTGCTAAAATAGTCAATATGTGCTTGTGAAATGTCATTCTTGAAATGTGTAAGTTAACATGACTGCTTTAGAAAATAAAATTGTCTGTTGATGCTGAATAATTTCATAAGTCTCTAGTTTGAAATTTGCATCCATGAATCAAATGATCATGTTAATATGTACAGGGTGAGTCAATATAACTGCACTAGTGGAAAGAATCTATTTTGTTTTCATAACTATGTTGAATTTTTAAACTTTTTAAACGTGGCAAGAATGACATATTTGCTCCTAACTTTGTGTGAAAAAATATTGACTTCATTTTTTCACACAAAGTTAGTAACAAGTAGGGTATTCTTATAACGTTTACACATTTACAAACTTCGACTTAGTTTTTAAAAAAACTATGGCTTCTTTCCACTGTTGCAGGTGTTTTTTTAATCACCCTGTACATGTAATGCAGGACAAATAAAATGACATGTATGTTCATAATTCATAGTTAACATTGCACTGATATGGTGAACCCTCTCAAAAGTTTATACTTGATTCCATCTGAAATAAGAATGTTTGCTTGATCTTTTCTCTTAGATGAAGTGCTGCTGCATACTGATCCCTCAAATTACTGATGGGTTTGGTTCTAGGTGGCGCAATTCCTCTTGGTTCATCATCGAATTTGTCAGTGTCATGTGTATCAGTGTCAGAACGTCTGACCTCCTCTATCAAATCCTCAGTACATAGTTGGTCAACATACACGAACTCGCTCTGAAATCGCTTACAGATCTGTGGATAGCGTTTAATAATTCTGTTTTAAACTCCACGCCTTGTAGTTTGTGGAATCGCCATCCTCTTCATCATGAACTGCCTTGTCAAATATTTTGTTCAATTTTGACATGCGCATGATGACTTTATCTCTTAGTATTTTGCCCTCGATTGCATAAGAGCAGAAACGTTCAAATGCTTTTGCATACAGTGGTTCCTTTCTGGGTTCCTTATCATTTGCAGGTTTTGTCCTTGTGAGGAAGTTTGCGTACTGTTTATAGCAGGTTGCATGGCATTTCATTTCAATGGCCACACAGTCTTTGTTTTCAATTTGAAGCAACAGATTCTAATCTTGCTTCAATTTGGCAGCCTCCATTAATACTTATCCACCATCTACAAGCTCACACGAGGTTAGTTTTTCAGGGCAACTTTTGTCCCGAAGATATTGTGTCCCGCGGCAGAGGATGAAAATGTTGGGTAGAACATGGGGTCTGACAGCAGTAGCGCAACGACCAGATGCCAAACGTAGAGCTCGTCTCTTTACATCAGTCACTGGATCAGTTAGGGCATCTTCATTAACTCGACTTGGACTTTCAGCAGCTGAAATGAAGAAGAAAAGAGAAGAACAATTCATATAATTAAATTAATGAAATTAATTTAAATAATGCTAAATAATTTAGATTGAAAGAATTTTTTAAAGTGCAACTGGCAAGTGTTGATCTACCCTGTTTGAGTTTTGAAAAGCCATATGTCAAAATTGAAATGATAAACAGAACATGAGGTGTTTTTTATATGGTCAGGTCATGAATTAATCAAAGTACAAAATCCCCGACAAAATCAGGATACATGTAGCCTGCTGCCTTGTAGGCTATGGTCTTACATTACAGTTACACCGTAATGATGACAACAATAAATTGTTACCATTTGGCTAGCCATAGCCTGGCAGCAATTTAAAGTCAATTCAGGATTTTGAAAATTGGTCATAGCTCCGCAGAAAATTTTAAACAGCCAGGTCATAAAATAATCAATGTACAAAATCAGAATCATATAAAATAACGGTAGGCTATGGTCTTACCTTACACCGACAAGCCATTAATATATTTTTTAATTTGACCAGACATAGCCTGGCAGGTATGGTCAAGTCAAGATTTTTAAACAGTCAGGTCATGAAATAATCAAAGTACAAAAAATCAGAACAATTTTATAACATAATGGTAGGCTACGATTGCGTATGATCTTACCTCGCACCGTTATTGTATACTAACAAGTCATTAATAAATGTTAACAATTTGTCCAGCCGTAGCCCGGCAGTACAAGTGGCCATGGCTCCGCAGAAAATTTTAAACAGTCAAGTCATGAATAATCAAAGTAAAAAATCAGAATCCTATAAAATAATGGTAGGCTATGGTCTTATACCTTACACCGACAAGCGACAAGCCATTGATACATTGTTATAATTTGGCCAGACATAGCCTGGCAGGTATACAGTATATGGTCAAGTCAGAATTTTAAAATTGGCTAGAGCTCTGCAGATTTTTTTTAAACAGTCAGGTCATGAAATAATTAAAGTACAAACAATCAGAACAATATCATAAAATGATAGTAGGCTATGATTACGTATGATCTTATTACCTCGCACCGTTATTGTATACTGACAAGTCATTAACAAATGTTAATAATTTGGCCAGCCGTAGCCCAGCAGTAAAAGTGGTCATGGCTCCGCAGAAATTGTTAAACAGTCATAAAGTCATGAAATATTCAAAGTACAAAATTGATTTCAGCAATTTGCCAAAAATTACGTAATTGTTTTCATTACTAAATTGTTACGGTTTGGTTAAATCCATAGCCCGGTAGCAATTTAAGTCAGGATTTTAAAAAATTGCCGGAGCTCAGCGGAAATTTTTAAACAGTCAGGTCATGAAATAATCAGAGTACAAAATCAAAACAATATTATAAAATAATGGTAGGCTACGATTGCGTATGATCTTACCTCGCACCGTTATTGTATACTGACAAGTCATTAATAAATGTTAACAATTTGGCGGCCAGCCGTAGCCTGGCAGTAAAAGTGGCCATGGCTCCGCAGTAATTTTTAAACAGTCAAGTCATGAAATAATCGAAGTCGTTAGCAATTTAAAGTCAGGATTTTAACAATTTGTCAGAGCTCCGCGGAAAATTTTAAACAGTCAGGACATGGATCTTAACTTACGCCGTAATACTGACAAGTGACAAGTCATTAATAAATGTTCACAATTTTACCAGCCCGGCAGTAATTTTAAAGTAAAAATTGGCCATCTCTCATGAAATAATTGAGGTGCAAAATTGATTTCAATTTAATGTAATTTTGTACATATCAAATTAACCTAACTTTCAGTGGCGTAGCCAGAGGGGGGCAAGGGGGGGTTGAGATTGGCACTGTCGGTTCATTTGACCACAGCCTCAGAATTCATGAAATTATGATGGTTAAAAGTATACAGATGAAAAATGTTCACGCACTATGCGCGCATGTGTCCTCAAAATTCAGTATTCTTGCTAAAAGCTTGTTTAAAGCCAAAATGTACCTCAATCGTGCCAAAAAATAGGTGTTAAGTCAAAAAAAATCGTGCGCAATGCGCGCATTTCGGGACACACAATAGTCTTGTCGGTTCATTTTATTTTTCGCCCCCCAATATTAATAATCTAGCTACGCCACTGCTAACTTTAATATTTCGTGGTAAAATTCACATGCCTGTATATTTGTATGCATTCGTTATGTCTATTCAGCCCATGATGAGCTAGCCCGACTGTATATGCATACAAAATTGCTGTGCTTGGACTGGTTGGTCTGATAAAATGGATTATGAATGTGCAGTAAGCTTATTATTATTATTATTTTAGACTTTTTTTTTTACCTATATACTACCGCTAAATATGCCTACCTGCAGTTAGATCCGCTTTTTCTTTTGCTTCTTGTTTCTGTTTTGCTGTCAACCCCCGCTTCTGTTTAGTCTAATCAGTGATGTATGGTATCATTTTTGATCCGGTATATATACTACCTCGCGGCCGGCCATCACCATGTCAATGATTAGTCCCAATAGTGACCTGTCCTAGGTAGCTGGCTATAGTATAGTGAAGCATGAACGATAGTATAGCCACCATTTTGGGTCTAGTCAATGATGTGTTTCTCAACAAAACCGTTTAGCTATTTCGGCCGTATTTCCTACCAAATCGTGCCATATTTCATCACTATGCAAGAGCATAGACCATGTCGATTCGTTAACTGGTTTGATAACAGTCTCAGCTACCGAAGGATTGTTGTGGCAAAACCACAGTAAATCGGTAGAAACTAAATCGTCAGCTCAAAGCGATCAGCTGTATATATCAGCTGTTGCTTTGCTTGCGAATTGCCAGTCATCTCGGTCCATTACCGACTCGGCCCATTGCCGACTGACTTGGCCCATGCCCACTTTAATTAAATTTGGTAAAATGGGAGTTAAGGAAAAAAAATGGAAACGGAACCTGGGCATACTGGGACCATGGACTTATTAAGTCCATGCTGGGACTAGTGAAAGTTGGGAAAAGTTGAAGAAGGGAAAACTTGAAAAGGGATTAAACATGTCGAATCGAGTGATACATACTACATACTGTGTTATACTGTACACAGCGCCATACCTCGGGCATTAATTAACGGTACAGTGCCCCTGAAACCTACATGTATGGACATGATTTTTTTGTGTACACAGACCGGGATGATCCCCTTCTCTTTACGAAGGAGTCTGTGACCTTTAACGCGCTGGGATTTTGCTCTTCTGATGCACGAGACCACCATTTCTACGTGACTTCTGAACCACAAGGCAATTGAGACTAAGTACCTTGCCTAAGGATACAAACATGTTGTCCGTAGCGGGGCTCGAACTCACAACCTTTGTATCGTGAGACCTGCGATCTATCCGCTAGCAGATGGAAACGATATTGAGAGCTTCAAGTATTGTTTTCGCTATGTGTTAAAGGGACACTAAGAGTTGTGTTGGAGGCAACTCTGCATGAAACTTGCAACTGTCGCTTTGTATTGAAATATGTGCATTTGAAGCATATTCGTAGGCACGGCAGTTGATTACTGCGCAATTGCTTCAGCGCATGACGTCACATCAAAACCGCCGAACTTCTTTGGAGTTTCCTAGTGCATTCTGGGTAATATTTCAGGTTTGTTTAGGATCGCAATCTTTAAAATTCTCCGAGCTAGCGTAACGAAATTCTTTTTACAAACATCCATCGAATATCTCATTAATATTCAAAATAGGGATGCAAATATGAGTAGACTCCTTTATAAAAGAAACAAAATGCAAAGCCAAGGCAGTAGGTGGTGGTAGGACATAATTAACAGCATTTGAATTGTATTAGTACCTTGGATAATAGTTAACAACGCCGACAATATTAAATCAGGTGACTTTACCCCAAAATATTACAATATTAATATTAAATAGTCACCTCGTCCTGCTTTTCAAAAACGCAACAGTAAACTCACATTTAATTGCAAGGGGCCTAATAGATTATATGGAATGGTCACTCAATCGAAAAATATCGATCAGAATCAGAAATTCAGTGACCGTTTTGATTTTGCATGAGAGCCTACCATTTATTTAAATTAATCTCTTTTATGTATCATAATTAAGTTATTCTGAAATACTACAGTTTACTTTTCCAAGAAGTTTACTGTACTCAAATAACTTGTAATGGGCCGAGATTGTCACTATTTTGTGCCCAGTTGCCATTGGGCCCAGTCACCAATGGGCCCAATCGGGAATGGGCCGAGTCCACTTGTCACCTGTTTATCGATTTCGTTTTTTTGTTTGTAAACCAAAAACCAAGTGACCTGCAAAGGTCATGCGGCAGCGCACGAATTTTACGCTCGTATTACACTTACGCATAAATAGCTGCTATCAATCATTTTAGTGCAGGTTCGTTTGTTAAAATGTCAAATTTGACTGGATTTTCACCGGGAACATTACATTATAAACGGCATAAATGGTCACTTCTGCACGCGGGAGAAGGTGAAAATGCTTATATTCTATATTTTTTCCATATGTTTAAAAGTGTTTACAAGTTCCGCCGGTTTGAAGAGAGCCGGTTTGTAGTTCACGCTACGATTTGCTCGTTGCTCGATTTTCTGCCTGCATAGCTATGCACAGTATCAAGCTTGCACCATAGCCAACCAACGTTCTGTATGAGCGTACACACCCCAGCATAGCTGGTACGTCCACTCATGGATCTATGGTCCACTGTAATGTCTAGTCACGTGATCAGCCATAAGCTTTATATACACTATACAGCATTCTCATAATCAAACCGCAAGTTCATAACTCATAGCCCGTGTACCCGTGTATAGAGCCATTGCATTCGGGCTCGATGTACCTGTCGTATCATTAATGAAGAATGAGCAAGGTAAAACTATACTGTATCACGATCCAGCAATAATGACAGCTAAATGGACAACAGATGTGGTTCGACACAAACAGTCAGACAACATGTCTATAATATGCATCAATAATTATTTTAAAAAGTCAACATCAAATAATAACCATGTTCTACAGGCCTGACTGTAGAATTTCTAAATTTGTGATTTTTTTTCTTTTTTCTTTTTAAACAAAAATTGAACTTTTTTTGGTGAAAATGTGAAATGTTGGGAATTATTTTGTAAATGATAGAATTTTTGTGAACATTTTGAAAATTGTTGTAAATTAACGAAATATTTCATAGAATGGTTGAAGAAAAAAAACCAAAGAAAAAATACCCAACCACCCATCCACCATCCCTACCTGGCCCATTTGCCTGTACAGGATGTTTTTTCTCGCTGCCCAATCAACAATTTACAATCATATAATAATGGCATGCTTTCAAGTCCATTACCCGGTGCTTATAGAGATATGATGATATTTATGCGATGGTTATGATTTACATAGTGATCAATATGAAATTAGCTGGTCAATAATAAGTCATTAGTCACATACGGTTGTAGCCACAGTCACAGTCAATACCTGTCAATATCTATTACGCCGTGTGTATGGCGCGCTAAACACATATTATTATTGCGTGACCTGACGACGACGGGTGGGAGTAAAGAGCAATCGATGACTATTTTAATGACGCCATTGTTTTAATTAAGTATGGACGGTATTGGGCATTTAAATTAGCATAATCAATTTTCAATGAATGTGTAATTTTAAAGCCCAGGGGAGGGTGGTGGTATGTGTACATTACAGTTATAAATAACATGAAGACCCCGGGGGGGGGGGGGGGTACTCTGATTTGGTTTGGTCGGGAGTGTGCCGCTGGAGATTCAAAACCCATACCCATTTTTAGGGGTGATTTTGGAAAAATCGGTACCCATTTTTAGGGGTTTTGCTTCATTTTAGACCAAATTTTCGCAAATTATTGGGAAAATAGACCTAATTTGGGCAAATTTGCGCGAAATTATACCTAATTTTGGCAAATTTTCGCGAAAATAGACACAAATTTCGCGAAAATAGACACAAATTTCGCGAAAATAGACCCATTTGTAAAAAGTGACCCCATTATTAGGGATTTCCAGCACAAAATCATACCCCATGTTTAGGGATTTTGTGCCCAAAAAGCTACCCATTAGAGCGGCACACCCCATATACCGTCTTAGGCGAGTACCCCCCCCCCCCCCCCCGGGATGAAGACAAGCCGGCCCTGTTGGTAGTAGTGGTATGGCAAGTTTTGTTTATCGAGAGACTCTTAATTTTAATCCTAACCCTAACCCCTTACCTTAACCCAACCCTAACTCTTACATAATTCGTCGCTGTTCTGACATAACGACACATCACTTTACTTAATTCTGTTGTGACGTGTCGTTATGTCAGAACAGCGACGATATGTAACAATCCCTTGCTAGGTTATGGGGGAAAGTAGGGGTGGGGAAGGGTAAATTTAGGATCAAGGACAGGGATGGAGGAAGGTTCATACCTATTAGATACTTCGAAATGTAGGTGCCGTCAGTGGCCATTGTTGGTTAAAGTTAGGAACATAATTGACAAACTCATTTTTGAGAATGACAAGGAAACTTGGTCGGTTGAGAATAAGGTACAGCATAGACATTCTATTTCAAGTGGAGGAGGTAATAAATGCATGTAATGCTGATGCAACAATTTCTTTAAGAATTCAAAAACAGTCAAGTGGACCTAAGATGCTTTTTAACATTCTATATGCATTTAAAGTGTACTGTAAAAATTGACTTTTTTGCGCTACAATTATTGTTGTGCTTTTCATGCTTAACGCTTTCCACGCGGCTATAATTTTTACCATACACAAACAGATTTTTCAGAAACCTTTCATAATTTTCAAAATCTATCTCAAAGATTACTGACCAAACATTAGGCATGTTTGTACTTATTTCAATGCATTTCTCATGGTGATTCCAAATATGGTAATGAAATACAGTAATGTTGACATTTTTGAAACATTTTGTGAACTTTTGGAATGTCGTCTGCAGCTGCCTGCCGTGTGGAAAGTGTTAATTCAGCTATCATGTTTATGATAACACACAAATATACCTTTTGCCTATAGGTCTGTGTGATGAAACTACAAAATTGCAAATAAAAATAAATAAAACAAAAATCTGCAAATCGCGCGAAAATTACCACTTCTCTAGAGTAGTACTTTGTCTGCACCATATACTGTAAAAGCTGAAATTGTTGGTGGTGGCTTTATTTTCGCGGAAAATATTTTATGAAAATATTGTTTTCAACATTCATACAGTACAACCAGAAGTTCACCCGTGAAAAAACATTTCGCGAAATGTCTATGATATCAAAATGCTCGAAAATATCTGTACTAAAAATATTGGCTTTTACATTACCTTATCCATTCCCTGTCCTGCCCATTCCCTCCCCCCTCCACCCCCTCCAACCCCAGTCATAGCCATATTGATATCCATATCACCTGTAACAGACTCTCTACACCATGGATCGGTTATATGTCATTCAAAGTAGGGAAAATAATGCTACAATCATTGATTTATCATTGAGTAACCATGGAATAGGATCGTAGTGGATGCGCCTCAGTATCGGCGAGTATGCCCAGAGGATGAGATGCCCGCCAGTCAGCTCTGTAAATTTTCTGATGCGTAATATAACCGATGGCAAAATCCGATTATTTCCCCAAATTTGCGGTTGTGGCTGATGGTATTTTTCAGAGTAATTAAGACAAAGGTGTGAATAAGTAGTGGAGAGGGAAGGGCGGCTTTTTCCTTGAGGGGAATCATAGGTGTGTATTAATTAATATTCATTTATGCAGAGGTCAATTTGTATTTGAATCCACTTTTTCTTGTGCTCTCGTACCATGCAGTAATAACATTTTTTTGAATTTTAATTAATTTGTTTCCATCAGTGGTGAATACCATGGCAAAATGGTGTGTTTTCGGGACTAAATAAACTGTTTGCCCACACAAACCCGTGCTAAGGGTACCAAAATGACAAATTTCCAAGAACTTGAATCTTTGCCTTCTGTAAATAACCCAAAACATAGCCCACCTTTGATTTACATATAACATGACGTTGCATTTGAATACCTCTATAGAACTGAAATAAAAACCTTTTTTCTCAAACCTACCTCAAATTGAGAAACACATTAGTCTAATTGCCATTGTAACAAAATAAGGCATGCAACTGAATGTTACATTTACTAGTATACCGTTCATTGGAATTGAAAATACTATCGCCACTGATACAGAAATTCAACCTGCATACGTTCATGGTCTCTCACATACTCTCATCAGTTAATTATTTCTGGTAACCAGGACGGAGTCTATATAATTATATCGGCTAATGAGTTTTGTGGATTTACGACACCATTCATTGCCACACACAACATGCACAAAGGTTGCTAATTAATGATTCCATAGTACAATGCCTGATCTTTGCTGTGAAAAGCTTTGCCTCATCGTCCAAGGCTTGCATCAGATGTTGTCCTCGAATTACGATTCTGTTGCAATATAAACCGAGGAAATGTGTAACTTTGCTCCAACAGAAGAACTGCACCATTGGACCGCTGCTCCTATTTCATTGCGCAATCACGCAAAGGTACATAATAGGCTCCGAAAAGTTATTTTAGCCTGATGCATGATCACCTGGACTCCAGCCACAACGGCCCGGGTTCATTCCCTAGGGCGGCACATCCCATTTTGTGTGTCATTAATTGCCACATGTTTTCCCCTTGTTAGCTTGATTGCTACAAAATACCTGGATGGGGTAGGGTTAATTCTGAGGCATTTATTTACAAGTCTTTGACAAAATTATGTGCATTGTATGGTTGTTTTATCGAACACTTTTTCTACACATGGATATTATATGGAGGACCCAAAGTAAATTGTACCATTTTCCTGAATGGAGAATTTCAAGTTCTAGGCCTAAAGATGCTAATATGTTTAGGTATGAATTTGTATCTCCCCCCCCCCCCCCCCCCCCTCCCCCACTGGGGTTTAATCTCGAGGGCAGCACAAAGCGAAAACCACACAGTTCATAATCAAGTACGCAACATCTTTTGACGAACCTCTCCGGGCACAACCTTTCCGCACCATCAGAGTGCGCTGCATGTCAAGCCACGGCCAGCATCCGTGACATTTGAATGTGTTGTATTTGGTACTTGCTCATGACGGAAATTACCCAGAGACGTTTCCTGAACTTCAGGACTTTCAACCCTTGGATCCATCATGAAATGTCTGTCTATATACCTCCACATAAAACCATCACATTTTATTTTATGAGATGATTCTGAAAATTAATTTCGATTTGGATGTTCACATGGTTGGTCAGTAATGTAATATAATGGTGGTTATTTAATACCAGATGGGGTATTCATTTTCCAATCATTTGATCAATGTTGTAATTGCAGTGCTAGAATAGGGCAATAACATGGGTAGGTCAAGAATAGGGCAATGGCATGGGTAGGGTTTCTGAAGAGTGTGTGTTAGGTTGCAAGCCTCCAAATAAGTGTGTATGGACCAGAAGCTACTTTTTACTTTTACAAAAATAGCCCTGGTCCTATACTTTACTTTGCAAAATTTGGAAAAAACCAGGAACCAAAACTTGGCAACCATTGGGTAAAAACCTTTGGGTGCACGCTTTTTGGAGGCTTGTAAATAGGTGGAGAAAAGTGGAGCAAGTCAGCGATCACTTTATGAGAAAGTCATCTAGAACGCTAACCATAACCTTTCTCATCACTACAAAACACTTCACTTAGGTGCTGGTAGTGCATGCTTCCCATGTCTACCTCATGGCACGATCAGGCAGATGACTCTGGTTCAATTCCCGGCGCCGGCACCGCCGGACCTCCCCCCCAAATTTGACCCGTTTTTCACTTTTCACCCCAGGTAATTTTATTCCCAAAAACATGCCTTGTTGGGTTAGAGCTTAAGACCCTGTTTTATTGTCATCTCTCTTTGTTTTGGAAGTCATACATCTCATTTACATAAAAAAGAACAGACCATGTAGCCGCCTTGTACAATTTCTATGTAATGGTGATTTTACGAAAAATTTCAACCTTTTTTAGACATAAAAACACACATAATCTCTTACATTTTTGGTTGTTTTACGGTTTCACTTGTAAATAATGGTATTTGTGGACCTTTTGGTTGAATAATAAGGGGGTCAAAGTCGCTAGTCATAAGAGTCGCTAGTCTTAAGGCTCATTCTTCATAATCTGCCCTAACCCTAACCCTTACCATAACCCTAACCCTAATGCCTAACACCAACCCTAACTCTACCTTATGACTAGCGGTCCTTATGACTAGCGGGTAGACCCCATTAAGGGGAGAGGGAGTGGGTTGGGTAGGTGATGTTCCCCTCTCCTAGCTACGGTCTGGCCTGTAATATAGGATTGAAATTAGTCAGATTTAGCAAATATCAGTAAATGCAATCACATTTCAATATAGTACTTATCATAATGAATCGGTATCTGTAGCCCTCCAGCTATCCATTTCCATTTGTATTGCTAATGTTTTAAATGTCAACATGTCCACAGACTATACAGGCAAGCATGCATGTATGTATGTATGTATGCATGACCATTGACAAAGTCCCAAGTGTTTAACACTTTCCACGTGACTATTGGTTTTACCATATTATACAAAATATATTTTCAGAAACATTTCCAAACTTCAGGTCTATCTCAAGGATTACTGAACCAATACTAGGCATGTTTGTACACATTGCGATGCATTTCTCATGGTGATTCCAAATATGGTAATGAAATTTAATAATTTTGACATTTTTAAAACATTTTGTGAAATTTTGGAATGTCGTCTGCAGACGCCTGCCGCGTGGAAAGTGTTAAATCTGAGAAGAATGCAATAGTGATTGCTGGATTTTGTTGGCATCATGCCAATTTTATGCAATCCTGCATGTTGTACAATTTGCGATATACGTTTTTTGTTGCATTACCGATTACCATGCAGTTTGGAGATATTAGGTTTTTTTGTTTTTTTACAATACCAGAAGCTAGAATATATCTGGAATTTAATATATTTAAAAATGGCATTTTATCCTAAATTTTCTTTTCCTTATTATGTCTTTAACAGTGCAGATAGTTTTAAAAGTTGGAGAAATATCAGACAAAAAGATTTAGGAAAATATCCAAAATAATCCTACAAAAGATATATCCGTGCTGGTTTCAATCACCAATCGCTGTTACAGAACCCCCTGATTTAACACCCAATTGTGCATCTTTGGTGTTTGTTTTTAACCCTTGCTGCTGTTTAATTACACACTATTTTTTCCAAAAATCAGGCAAAATTCACCCAATCTCAGGCAATTCTGATTACTCTCACCGCGGATCGACAGAAATGATTTGTTTGACACACTGTCTGCTTTTCAGTATTACTAATTGTTGTTATTCTGAATAGAGTTGGAAGACTAAAACAGAAAAAGGTGAACCGTAAAAGTGGACAGTGGACATTTTCGCGCTACAATTATTTTCACTCTTTTCACGCTCTTGCCCACCTACCGCAAAAATAATAACACACAAAATATATTTCTTTTGCATATAGGTCTATGTGATAAAGATAAATTGTGAATTTAAAAACACACGAAACAGTTCAAAGTCATCAAAGTGCGAAAAACTTATCACATGAAAATTATCACTTTTACAGTATGTTATCTACTGTAAAAGTAAAAATGTTTGCGCATGTAATTTTTTGCACTTTGCATGCAAATTTTAAACAATTTTGCTTGTTTTTATTTTCAAGATTTTAAGCTTCCTTACATAGAACTCACATAAAAAAAATATATATATATATATTCGCACGTTTTAATTTTTGCGCTTGCTGATTTTAGAACGCTAACATTTACTGTTTACATGTATTTCGGTCGCTTGAGAATCTCAAAAATGGCTTGGTAATACACATTAGCGCTTGTTCATCTGTCATCCACGTAAACACACCTATCTATGTATATCGCCCATGACTATCGATGTTTCATTACTTCATGAATAATCGCGATAGCTGCGTATCAAGTGCGCTCCAATAAAATGAATCGTTAGATGAGAACGCGCACGCCGAGCGCAGGTTACTAATAATTGCCCGAAAGTGCTGCGCCAAAGTGTTCCATTGTTTTGCTCACTGACCGACCAATCAAATAAGCGCCTCACGCCCCTAAACTGAATATTCATTGAATTATGAGGAAACACGATTAAAGCTTATTTCTGATTGGTTGAATGAGGGGATGACCCGACTCGGACTGTTTCAATAACTAAGAAGGGCAGGGGTGGACAAAATACACAAAACAACTAATTAATTATTAGCGAGATTATATCGGTACAAATCAATGATTTGGATAAATATGCATCTTTTTCAGTAATGAATGAGAATAATGACTGCTTAACAACTGTTTTCGCAAATTTGTTGTGAAATACTCGGTTGCTGTTATGGTCATTCGGAATTGTCCCTCAGGGGCTGCGCCCCTTCGGGACAATTCTTCAGACCATAACATCAACCTCTTATTTCACAACAAATTCGCGAAAACAGTTGTTACGCAGTAATTATTCTCTAAATAATGTATGGAATGTTTTTAAATAAGGGATGTTATGATAGTCATGGGCGACATTCATAAAGCCATGATACCATAACGACCCCGATAACAACACCTCTGTGGTCTAGTGGTTTGTTCTTCCCCGTGATAGTGAAGAGGGACCGGGTTCGAGACCATATATATATTTTTAAGGTCATTGTTAATTTAATTCACGCCAGGTTTTCCGAGTCTATATATTATTAAAATAAATGTAGTGCGAAAATTTCCACTTTTACAATGTACTTAAATATTTGCTTGCCGCTGTTTAATTCCACGCAATTTGTGCCAAAAATTGTGCAAAATTCACCCAAAATTATAAAAGATTTGATTCAAATCCTAGTCAATTCTGATTACTTTCGCTGCGGATTGACGGAAATTATATTTGGACACTCCATCTGTTTTTACGCCGTCTGTTTTTCAGTATAACTAACTTCCTGGAAATATGAGCCTAGCGATGCTCCCTCCCACCCATGTATCGCTACTAATACCGTCATCTATCATCATATTTGTCAATGGCTAATTATTATTCGTCTACCGATGTTTTCTCTCTTTTAATCGTGACATAACAGCTGCTAGTATGGCTCACGTTTAAACCGTTGTTATTCTAGTGAATAGAGTTATTGGAAGTCTACATTTACAAAAGAAAGGTGTGTTTTGTCTATACTGTGTTGTCTATGTACCAAAATATATGCAAGTTGTTTCAATTTTATGTTTTGTTTTATAGCCAAACTTAGTATGACCCTTTCACACTTGTGTATAATTTATCCATTTTGTTTGCATTTTATTTACCCTAACCTCCTAAATGCTACAAAATACTACTTCTAAGCCTATCTCCAAGCGGACGGTTTTAGATGACGTAATCATCCGAGCCTATATAGTGAGTGCAGTATACTGCGCGAACGAGTAGCTGAGGGTCATGGTTTAGTGGGTGGGCCGACGGGCCGATGTGAGGAGGGTCCCCGAATCGAATGCCCAACAGAGGCATAGGGGTTAGATACTAGGATGGATGTTGAACTAAAGACCCTGGTGATTTAGTTGGTGTTTTCTCTTCCAAAATTATGATCTTTGTTAAAAACCCGGTTAGGGGTTAGGGTTAAAATAATACAGTGGACTTATTGAGTGCCTTACGATGTAAACAGCCTCAAGGCGCTGCACAGAAAATCATAAAAACTGCAGACACAATATATAAAAACTAAAATAGGACCTACATGCTGAAAAATATTATCAATATAACTAATACATAAAATATATCAAAACCTGATAGACAAATTAATACAAACCTTGAACCGCCAAAAAGCTTTTTGGCATTTAAAACCCTAAAAGCAAAAGGTTCTTTAGATAGAAAGGTAAAAGGGATATACCGGGGGGGGGGGGGGGGCACTCAATTGTTTTTTGGTAAAAGGGGGTCTTGGAAACTGAACTGTGAGGATTTTATGACAAATAATAGGGTCTTACGAACTGTTTTCTCGTAAAAGTAGGTTTTAAGAATTGGCTTGTTTTTCAAATTAGTTTAGTTAGAACGGAAATTTGGGTTTTAGAACGTGAATTTTTCAAAAAAATGGGGCTTTGGAATGAACATTTTTGCGATTTTTAAATTTTCAATGGGGGTCTTAAGAACTGATGCAGGCTCAAAAGGGGTCTTAAGAACTAGCAGAAGAGGGTGTAAAGGGGTCTTCAGGGTGGCACATACCCCTTTCCAATGTCAGTGCCCCCTCCCCCGGGGGATTTCCTAAGAGGACATGGAAATGTTCGTTCTCATTTTGAGCGTAGGTGTTTTCATTAGACATTTGACCCCATAAGCAGTGTCCATGGAATTGAAACATATCTTTAGATGATGGTAATAGCATTTACACAAATTGATTGTTCTATTTTTGGCTGCCTGAGGTGGCAGGTTTGCTGTGTTATGAAATGTGTTCCTTCCCATGCCTGTGATTGGTTACAATATCGTTGCTGTTTCGTCAAAACCTCGTATTTCCATTTGGCCCTTCAGCATGTATAAAGTAATACTTCCTATGTATAACCTTTTGGCAGTCTGCTCTAAGCATTTTCAAAGGCCAAAACCACATCTATGAAAACCTTGCAAGTTCTCTTACCCTTGAACATGTATAAAGCAACACTTCCTAAGGTGTAACCATATGGCAGTTGTAGTATACATGCTGAAGGGCCAGACAAACATACAAGGTTTTGACAGCAATGATATATGATTCGGTCATGTGACTAACTACTAAAACAAGACTCGCTTCTTTTATCTCTCAGCCCTATGCGTAAGCAGTCCCACACCATTTCTCTCACCATGTCTCTCATTGGCTCAAAATAAGTGACAGCTCTATTTGTAGCCAATCGGAATGGATCTTAGATATTAATACATCAGTGCTGTTGGGGTTGAATTAGCCTCCAGACAATATATGTAATAGCATCTGTACTGATTGATTGTCCTATTTCTTACTATATAGATTTGTTTGTCGTATGATTATAATTACATATCTTTCTTATTATGTATCTGATTCGTTACTTTAGAGACATGTGAACAATCTATCCAAATTGACCATTTACACTTCTCTTTAAAAATTCTCCTTAAGGCGATAAGAAGATTTTTTTTTCTTCTTTAAATTTAAAATATTGATGAAATTCACCAACATTTTCAAGGAAATGTTTAAAAAAACACACACAAAAAACCCAAAGCAAAAAACACCACCGACCGACCAACCCTACCTGAGAGGTCAGTTTGCCCATAGAACAGGGGCGGTTTTCTCCTTAGGCTAAACTCTTACCAAACCTCTCATTGGCTCAGTGTACCTTCCAACTCTTTTTGTAGCCAATTGAAATAGTTCTTAGAGGCCAATGATTTGCCAAAAGAGTTGTGTTCAGATAACGCCAGACAATAAATATAATATCAACTGTACTGATTGATTGTTTCATGTTGGCTATCTGATATGATGTAGCACATGTATATAATCATTAGTTAGCTTCATGTTCAAATTGTAATGATTTGTCCGTGAGGTTTACTGATAATTACAGGGTAATTTGATGTACAATGATAATTGTAGGTTGATTACAGGAACACGTGTATACATACATGAATAGGTTTGGCTCAGAACCTTTAATGTTATGCATGTTTTAGGTTTTTTTAGGTTTTTTTTAAAAAAACCTTCAAAGGTTTTTTAGGGTTATGAAAAAAAAGAAGTTTTTTTTGAGTATTTCTTGCTTAAAATGTTTTGATTTCATACAGGTGGTTTAAAATGACAATTTTAGTTTATTTTTTAGGCCATTTTCTGATTATATGAATGTTTTAAAGAAACGCACAATAATCCCAAAAGATAAGATCAGAAATTGTGAACATTTAAGACCAAATTTAGGTTCACCCATTTTTGTTGCTGTACTTTCACACTTCAATGTGGCAAAGTTTATGCTAAATTAATTGTTAGTGCTTTTGTGACACCATTAAAGAGCTGCGTTAAAATATAAATGCACAAATATGCATGCTGTTTGAGAATATAGTCTATCTATGTACTGTAAAAACTATAATTTTGCGGATACTTAGTTTCGCGAATTGAAAATTACTGCTATTTTAGCGAGCGTTTAATGTCGCAAATTCAATAAATTAAATTCCTCGCAAAATTAAGTGGTTTTACAGTTTTAGTAACACAAAATCACAAACCAATGAACAACAGAATAAGTGTAAATCTGCCAAAACAGGACTAAAAATTAGGTGCCTGAAAAATAACCACTTTTGCCATACAATAAAATGTTAAGTCATGAAGTTGCAGGCTACTACGTATCCAAAAATGTCAGACAAAAATTACATAAATTCTTATCCGTTGCACTGGAATTATAAATCGTAAATAATCAGTATGAGGGAATGCTGTTATAATTTAAAGCTGTTGTAATTCTAATGAGGAAGGTGCAAACAAACTGCAACATGTGATGCAGCACATCAAAAGGGGGAACTTTGTAGCTGTGTGCTTTCAAGATAAAATGAAAACAGACAGAAAAAACAAAGAAAATAATAAGAATTAGAAGTCCCTTTTTGGTAAAATCTGAATGCCTATATCAATTTGGATAAATGTGGTACCATTTTAAAGATTGAAAACAGCTAAGGGCACACATAATAAACTCAAAATTGACTTCACCTGCAAAGTCCCACCTTTCGATGTCCTGCGATGATCCTGCATCACAAATACAAATTTCACTTTATTATGCAGGGGTATTTGATAAAGTGTTATTTATTATATAAAGTGTGAAGAATAATAATATGACCATTTAAGTGACTGTTCCTACTGCATAAAATGTATTTAAAAAAAATACAGCCAAGCAAAATGTGTAGGATAAAACTCACAGCCTTGTTAATAACACCCTTGTCTTAAAGTATTACTTCCTGATCTGGGCTGATATTACATTGAATCTTTTTATAATAACCCAAGATTGTCCATTCATTTAATAAAAGGGCAGGAAATTGTCTATTTTTTCCGGTGGAGAAGCAATGCACTTTGAATTGATGTTTGGCGGGACACTCCATTCTTAATTACGGGGTCTAGTTTTCATTTATGTAATTAATTAATGCAAAAATATGAATTATTCTGCATATATGCCCACTGATTATTTGTAAATGATAAGATGTTTTTGTTGATTTTGTATTCAATATTCAATAATCAATACACTTGCCCCTATCATTTTTGACGATATGAAATGGACCCCGCAATAACACATGTAGCATTATTGTTTTATGAACTCATCCCTACAGTAGAAATAGATCATGTCCTGTAAAAAAATGTAATGAACAATTTTAAGTGCACATGGTAATAATATTAGTAATAAGAATGCTATAGTCAGCATGCTAGCTAGCTGTATTCTACAAGCGTATGCAGCAATATCGGCCTAGTAAGACGCACACACACACACACATATGCCTGCTTACCCCGAGGCCTCGGTAGCATCTCATTAATATTCATGAGTTTGGTAAGGGATGATGTCATTGAATTAGTTTACCACAATTCCTCATACAGTCTAAGTACAGAGCGATAGTAATAGCGTTAGCTCTATGTACGTGTGTGTACGGTGTATACGGAGTGAGGCCGACCTGACATTAAATTCAGATGGTAACCAGCACAGCATAGCAGTAACAGGGGCAGAATAGCACGTCCGTCCGTCCGTCAGTTACAGTGTGGCCGTAAAGCTGGCTAACTGGCTAGGTTGGTTTGGTTTTGGACAGTCCGTTTTGGTTGGACGTTGTTGGTTGACCGGTGGATAACCGTTGGATTTAATCAGGATATATTTTGATTTTGACATTGGATAAGGATGCAGACTCTGAGCTCTAGAGAGGACCCACTGTTTGGTGGGGAAATACGTAAGTTGCATTTTGAGAGAAAAATATGCCCAATTTATGGTGAATTTTGAATATATTTATTTCAAAAATTGGTTAGGCCTATATCAATTACAGAGGAATAGTGTTACATTACAATTGCAAGTTGTATTTTTAAAGAAAAACACACACTAATTTTAGTGAAATTTAATAAATTCCTGAAGATATTTTGTTAAATCAATGAATAAAAGGTGATAACATTTGAAAATATAATAAAAAGAATTGTAGACCTATAAGAAGACAAGTTGTAAAGCATATTACATTTTTATATTTTTATATTATTATTGTCATTGTTATTATTATTATTATTTATCAATTGTTTGTTATTCATTATTTAATTTCTAATTTTTTATCATTTTTCTATTCTTTTATTGTTTTCTCATTTATTTATTCATTCATTCATTTATTATATATTATTATTTTTCATAATTGTTATTATTATCATCAATATCATCTTATCAGTCTAAAACAACAACAATGCATAATGGTAGTGCCAGTATTAATATTAAAAGCCACTGCATAGCAGCTCCTGACAAGTAGGCCTATCATTTGCGTGACAGATCGTCATGGTTGAGTAGCCAGCCATACAGCCCGATCATTGATGGTTGTTAAACGAGTCTGTCATCAGGCTCATATATAAATGAAATAAAAGACTTTGTGATTGACTACCTATCCATCTCATTTTGTAAAAGCAGTACATTTCGCGATATCAATTTTTTCACGTCGTGCCGACTTTCAACACGTTTTTGCAGTTTGAAAGTTTACTACATAGATGTATACACAAATGAATAGAAGTATATTTGATTTGTGTTTTTTCCTGTGGTATCTGTTTCAAGCAAGAAAAGCACAAAAACATAATTTTGTGTGAAATTTTCCATGTCTGCAGTATATTATATTGGTTCTAATCGTATGTATTTTAATTGCAAATTTAATTGTCTTCAGTGGCGCTGCCTGGTTAATGAAAGATATGTATTAAAATGACCACTTTGGAGCCAGGGTAGAAACCAGCAAAAATGTAGCCTATTTATGTAATAAGATTGCTTATTTTCTTAGATACCATGTAAAATATTTTCTGGCCACCTAACTAACTAATTGTATATAAATATAATTGCATATAAATATAATTGCAAATGTAATTGCCATTAGTGGCACTGCTTGGATGATAAAAATCATGTATTAATTACGTCCACTTTGGGCCAACATAAAACATTTAGACAAATGTATTTATGAAATGATATTGCTTATTTTCTTTGCTTATATAGATCTACAGAGTATGACAACTGTGTAGCCACCTGGGTCTAATAATTTAAATTACAAATTTAATTGTCCTCATCAGTGGCGCTGCGTGAATAATGAAAGATATTGAAGTAATCATTTTGGGACCACGGTAGAAAAAGGAAAGGTTTTATCTATGAAATAATAATACTGACTTTCTTATATGGAACTATATGTGTTAAAAAGACCACTAGATGGCAGAACCGGGGAAGGGGGGTGGGGGAGGGGGGGGGGGGGTGGCAGATATGGCACTATGTGACCCCTAAAATTTGCCAAGCTCCCCATAAAACTCATGTTTTAAATATTTCCTGTCTACCATGTTCTTGTCTACCCTAAATCATAATAATCCTTCCGCTACCCCTGAACCCCCCCCCCCCCAGTGTAAACGACTTTGTGACAACCTAACCATCTTACATCTTGCATACATATCGTTGCTGTTCTGTAAAAAACATGTATATTTGTCTGGCCCTTCAGCATGTATGAAGTAAAACTGCACAATGGTTATGCGTATGAAGTAGCGGGAAGTTTTGCTTTAAACATGTTCAGGGACAAGAGCACTTCCAAAGATTTTGATAGTTGTGTTTTAGGCCCCTAAACATGTTTAGAGCAGATATACATATAGGCAGTATTTATATATTTATACATGCTGAAGGACCGGATGGAGATACAAGGTTTTGACAGAACAGCGACTATATTATGATGGATCCAATCATTTAACTATTTCAATTGCAAATGTAATTGTCATCAGTTGCACTGCACTGCCGGTATGATGATGGCAGTATGATGATGGCGGTATGATGATGGAGGATGCATTGAAATAACTGCATTTGGGGCCTAGTAGAAAAACAGCAAAGAGAAATAATATTGACAATTTTCTGATGAAGCGTGGAGGGAAAAAGTCATAACTGTGGCAATTTAACAATGTGATTTATTGTGATGGGTCCAAAATTGTATCTATTATAATTGCAAATTTGTTTGTCATCATTTAGCACTGCCTGTAGACTGATGTTTATTAACCTTAACCGTCCTCGTCACTACAAAACAATACTATACTAGGTGCTGGTAGTGCATGTTTTTCCATCAGGCGCACTATATGCTGAGGAAAATATTAAGATTTTGTTAAGCTGACACCGTGGCGCGATCAGGCGAGGATGAAACAAAAGATTATCATCCTACTTACAAATCCTGCAAGATGCCGGGTTGGGGTGATGGGGAAAGGTTAGGATCATCTTCACATTGAAGATCAATGAAAATAGATCAAGGCAGCATCAAAAGCAGTGTATAATTTGAGCAATATTGTGTTTGGTACCAGTTATAAAAACTGTAAAACCAGAAATGTTTGCGAGTTTAAAATTTCACGAATCAGCAATACTGGCCTGATTCACGGCATGAACATTTTGCAAATGTAAACTTTGGAGTTACATTGTGTAACTTAGCAATGTACTGCTTACAAGTTAGATTGGAAATATTCGCGGCATGACATTTTTCTCAAGTAAGTGCTCATGAAATTAGCGAAATTTAGATGCACACAAACATTTCTGTTTTTACAGTGTATGCTTCTCTGAAAACTACTGAATAAGCCGTGAAATGCACAGCAGTCACTGAATTTGGCAACATCTTTTCCATTTCAGGCCAACAAACATACACGATATTATCTATATTTCTCTCTATTTTGAACCAAAATATTTACCCGAATCTCATATAGTCAACAAAATAAATAAAACAGCGTTTTGCAATTAAAACTCCTCGTACATTATAAATAAGCTGTTTTCATACAATTTGCTAGTATTACATGTATTAGCTTATTCCTACTGACTCGGCTATAAGCGTCACTGAATAGATTCAAGAGTCAATGCGTGATTAATAGTTAATTACCTTCTAGGAACTAACTGGCCTGATGAATTATGCAGCCGAGCAGAAGACTAGGACAAGGTGTTTGTTCTACAATTTTGTTTTTCTTCAGACTGTAATTTTCAAAATGGGTATTTTTGTCTTGGTATAGATTCATCAGGATTGTTTATAGAAATGTTTGTGCGATCATTTTATTCACAATTTTCACAAAACCTGTTCTACAGATCCATGCAACCAAACAATATATTTTCTTCAAATTTGGAAATAAAATTTTAAAAATCAGAAGCAAAGTAAAACTGTCACGTATCCATGTTTTATTGTTATTTGTTTTTAGTGCACATCAATTCTCATTGCTTGCCTTAGTACATTTCACGGTTTAATCGCTTTATTATCCATTGTTATTGCTTCCCCACACCAAGTTGGTATATCTTGCATTTTACATTTTCGGGATATCCTCTTGTATCAGTTTTCTGATCCTTGGTGTGTTTTGTTCCTGCATCTGTTGGATTCATCTTTTTACATTTGTAACACCTTTTAAACCAAAAATATTAGAAAAACAGAAATATCTACTTTTCAATATCCACTTTTTAAGAAGGAAAGAATAGATATGGTTCAATCTCGGCTTTTAAAAAACCCCAGAGTTTTCTACATCGATGGTAATCTGCTGCGTAGTAGGTACAGTCTATTTTTACATTTAATTGACAAGAGTTGATAGGTGGATTGATGTAATCTTTTACTCCGCATTTCAGCATAAAAGCAGAAGAAAATAGAATATTTCAATTCTGGCCCACGAACATGTTTAACACACAACTTGCCAAGAAGTTGTATTGGAAGGTGTATTGTATTCATGTTCAGGACTCGGGACTTGTAGAAGAGTTTTCTTGTTTTCGATGAAGACATCTCATTCTTGATTAATTCTTGAGAATAACTTCTGTATTAATTCTTGAGAATAACATCTGTATGCTAGTTTGGATACCTGATGCTGACAACTTGCGGTAATAGCAATTTTTAGTGTCTCGCTACGTCTGTATGCCACCACGCCACCGAATGTGTGATATTTATTCATGAACTTTTAGAATGAAACATTGCCTCTAGATTTTTGGTCCCATTACCGTTGATGGAGAAGTGTGGGGGTGTGAGATTAGTGGGGTTATTTGTGGAAGAATGGATGGCCTAGACCAGTGGCATAACCAGAGGGGGGGGGGGGCCCCCCCCCCCCAATATTAACTTCGTGTCGGTTATGATTGGCACTGTCGGTTCATTTGACAAGAGGAATCATGGAATTATGATGGTCAAAAGTACACAGAAGAAGAAAAAAATTGTGCGCTACACGCATATACATGCATGTGTCCCCAAAATGCAATTTTCTTTGGTACAAGCTTGTTTAGAGCCCAAATGTATCTCAATAAGTGTAAAGTCGCAAATGTTCGCACGCTACACGCACATTTCTGGAATCAAAACCATCTTGTCGGTTTGCTTTCATTTCTTGCACCCCCAATATGAATAACCTAGTTACGCCACTGGACTAGACCAGAGTTGTGCAGCCAGGATTTTCAAATAAGGTGTTACAGCCAGGATTTTCAAATAAGGTGGCACATGAAGGGGGAAAGAAAGTCAATAAGTATTGAGAACTTGGAAATGCTTGCCTGTTTCTGATACAAAACAGTGGGGTGTCGTGGAAAGTGGGAGGGTCTCCATTCACCTGAATGCCTTCACACCATTTTGGCCGGTTATCTGTTTTTGTCAGGCTTCTAAAATGATATTCCTGGACATGCACGACCAGAATGACATTGGTTATTTTTTTTACTAATTGGTTTTAATTTTCCCCTATCAAGTGACATCTTGAAATTTGATAAAAATAAAGTACCCCCCCCCCCATTGAACACTGATACAAAATGGGGTAAAAAAATGGGGGGGGGGGGGGGAAGAGAAACATTTGTTGAACTGTTTTGCTTTGGGTGTAAACCTTCAGGATCCAGTTTGAAAGTTAAACCTGAGCTTGATTTCTACCATCGTAATTGTATACTGTACAATAATTATAGAACGAGGATTATTGATTGTACTTCAATATAAATTGTTATGAGTAGAATAATTTACTCATATCAATTTACCCACATGATGAATTAACTTGTTACTTTAATATAAATTGTTATTCATTCATTTTTAACTTATTTTGCAGAATATTTAAAATCCATAATAATGGCATTTATCATCTGTGGTCGTTAGAGACTATAGTTTGATCAGTTCCAAATTTGCGAGAAATATTCAGGTTATTTCCGAGCGTACGCAGTACACACGCTATTATGGCCCCACACACAGAAATTTGCTCACATACACACATCACGCATATGATGCACAGTTCGCTTGTTGCCTTCAACGCGCCCACGTCCTTCTGTATTCATTCGCTGCTGTTAATGAGGTTTCGCTAATTTGGAACTGATCAAACTTATAACCATCATAAGATTCACTTCAAATCTGTATACCCGCTTATAATTATCGCAGAGATTTTGTACTTGTTTTGATATCAAGCTTGTTCAAAGTGATTTTTAATCAAGTGGCTTGATATGTAAATAGCTGATGATGGATGTGTCAAAATGACAGTTACAATTCAACAATTTATTTAAAATAGGTATATTTATTCTGGACTCATCTTTGAGTATCTTATGTAGCGCTGCTTTGCAAACAATTTAAAAATCAATTGATCAGTAAATATTATATTTTAAAATGTGTATGTATATTTATGTCAAGCTCCCAAGCCTGTATTATAAATTGTATGCAGATGAGGCATGAGTATGTAAGATTAGGGTATGGGTTTAAGGGGGACTTATAAAGGTGTTTTTTTAATTGTGTGAGTGCTGTAATTATTAAACCATAACTCAAATGTAAATAAAAGTATTCATTTTTGGAAAGGAAATGGATCAGAGTGAAATTTTCACTAAAAAGTGCCAACAAAAAAAGTTTCCATTTGTTGGCACTTTTTGTCAAAAGTTCAAAAAATATTAGATTAGGTTAAAACACACACACAATGGTCCCTAATATAAGTTAGTGTCTTTACATCATCATTAAGCGATTTGGGCATTTTTACCTCAAAATTATTTTTGTTAGCCTTGTTCAAAAAATGTGGGTTATAAAAGTGAATTTTGTGATTTTCTCAACAACAAAAAATCCACATTTTTGGTCAAAATTGATGCCAAATTTGGATTCTCTGATCCATTTCCTTTCCAAAAATGTATACTTTTATATGCATTTGATTATTAGTTCAATAATTACAGCACTCACAATTTAAAATTTAAAAAAAAAAAATCAAAATCCTCCTTGAGTCCCCCCTTCAGGTTAGGATTAAAATATGGCTTCTGTTAGGCTTTAGTTTGGCTAACTGTATGTACTACTATAAAGACAAAACCTATTGACAAAAGGTCTGTTTTGCGTACTATTTTCACACTAAGAAATTGATTTTCTGAAAAAATCCACCTAAAAGCAATCCAAGTGTAAGACAATGATTTCAGTGCACGAAGATCAACCTCAACAGTGATTAATGATTTACACTGTACTCTACATGCAAAACTACATCTCTTTTTTATTTCACAAATAATTGACTCGGGACTTTTGTACCTCTTCAACGCAATCTCCTCGCATCCGTGTTCCCGCATACTCTTTAATGTCAGCGTGTCAAACGATCTTTGTTGTGATAGATCACCGGCAAGGGTCCAAAGTAGGGAAATATAGTTGTGTAATTTATCTCACAGACAATTCACATCATCGGTAGTGGTGCGTCATGATGATGTTCTCTCGCGAGAGAGGAAGGGGGGGGGGGGGGGTGTTTGTGTATTTCATTTTTGGTATTTAAAGCCACAGTATCATAGCTTTCTACAGAAGAGTGACCTCAAGTGGTTGCTGTTTACTATAAATGCAGATTTTATTGCACGTTTGTATTTGTTTATTAAATGATACTCCTAGGTTTGAAAGAAAACATTCATAGCTTGTTAATTTATTTTATTGTTTTTTATGTATAAATTGACATACTTGTGTGGAGAGAGAGACTCTAGATTGCAATGCTAATGGGCTGCTCAAGCTCTTACACCCAGACCTAAGGGTTCTCTTACCTGAAAACACCCGCTTATTTCACTCCTTAAATATGTTGGTACCCTTACCCCCACCCTTCCTCTCCCAGTGTATCTTTTCTTCACAGAGGTTATGCTTGGTTTTTATTTTTATTTTGACTATGTGTATTATATGACTTTAAACAAGGCACTATCAAATTATAGTTCAAAGGCAACTGTTAGTATTTTTTCTTTGAAAGAATAATCGCAATATCAAGTTATACAACTTTAACTCAAATCATATTTTGCCTAAAATAACCGAGACTGTAGTGGGATTCATCCCACACTTATGATACAAGATGATGAAGTTGAACATATTCATATTTTCTCACACATTAATCAAGCAAAGTCTTTCCTTTTACATCTTGGAATGCCCTCGATGTCGAGTCAGTTAATTGCAGGATGTGATCATCCATCTTGCAGGTTTTGTAACCCAGTCAACCTTTCATGACGTCTCTCTAATTTCTTGTCTGGTTTATATTTGTTTACAGGCTCCAAAGAAGCAATGACGGCCCTTATCAATCCTTCCTATGACAGTAACCAAGACTCGCCAACAGATGGTAACGCAAACACCACAACGGTGTCAGTTTCCGACATAGTGACCGATGCGCTTGCAAACCAGATCACAACGATGAGTATGAAATTGGATGGCGGTTCCAAGGATTACACGGATTCAAACATAACTGTCGATAACCATGACAACGCCCTCCACAGACGGAGTTCTGGCACAAGTATCGGCGGCAAGAGTCGTACAAAGTACGCCTCTACGGATTTTTTCGAAATGGGAATTGGGGACCCGCTGGACAGTCTGGGTGGTTGTAACAGCGATGGTGATAACTCCCAAACTGACAGCGACGAGGGAAGGCTAACTGTGGCTGATGATAATATTTTGCGAGAGATGAACAAGAAAAAAGCGGAAGCCATGTTTGCAGACATTGATTTCATCGATGATGGTGATGAGGAAGATGAGGACGATGAGGAAAGTGATGATGATGAGAAAGAGGATGAATCTAAAGATTGCGAGCGGGAGAAGGATATTAAAAGAGTGAAAGTAGACGACGCACACATTATCGAATATGACGAGGATGATGATGATGACGATGACTCTGATGACGATGTGTCTGATGAGGAGGAGAACAGCGGCGCGGGATCGCCCAAAGATCCCGATGCTGACGTAGCATCTCCTGACGATGAGGTCATTGCGGCAAAACTTGGTGGCTTCCTCAGCTACTATGCCAACTTAGAGTCTCTTGCAAAAAGCAGAGTCGAACTCGAGGACGACGATGACGATGCTTCGCTAAACGGAAGTGTCAGTGACTCAGACCTGAGTGAAAACCACGAAGGATTATACGAACCACCGCAGCACGAGGATTACGACGATTCCGGTCCTTCCACAATGGACGAGGAAAGTACTGATTGTGAATCCACTTATGATATGTTGTATAAAAGTTTTGGCCTCCGCACGCAAGAGGAAGTGATCACTCACAAGGATCTATTGTCCCCTATGGGAGGGCAGCCCGACCATGGTTACGCCAGCGAAACATCGACAGACGACAAAACTTCCCCCATCAAACGACCAGGACTTTTAGTCAACGATAGCTCCAAACCATCACTCAGTACTTTGATCGAGGATTCCAAGACGTCCTCGCCCGATTCACATTGTTCCAAATTGTCGCCGACCACAGAGGCGGAGTCAGGTATCGAAGTCACCCCGGAACCCAAAAGCAATTTGGAACCGTTAAAGAATACAATCTCAAAACCGATATCTCTCCCGCCAGGGTGGAGGGAAGTAGCTGATACAAGAGGGACATACTATTGGCACGTGCCCAGCGGTACTACACAGTGGACACCTCCATCGCCGTCATCTGAATCTGATGGTTGCAGTAGTCCGCCAAAGAAACCTGCTCGTGCGGTAAGTACAACTAGTTGGGGTTCACAACTGTATGGGGTTTGTCATTTTTCATCACAAAAGCAAGAAAACCAGGCTTATCTCTGGAATCATATTTGTACATTTTAATAAGAATATAATGTCCAGAGTAATAATTGGTGTCAAACCACAATATTAAATTACAAAAATTTCACGATATTTCGGCCAGAGGCCTTCATCAAGGTGGAGATGAAGTGAAAGTGATGTACATTTAATGATGTACAAGTCTCAAAATAAGCAGTATCCATCGGCAAGTTTGCCCCGGCTAAACCTGAAAATTACTTCCAGCTCATGTAAATTGTGTTACAAATACCCCTGAAATGTTCTGCAAAAAGTAGCCCTAAAAGCCTTGTTTCTACGCTTGATATTTTGTATGATATCTGTTGCAAACCCATTATTACCAAAAAAACTTCCGTTGTTCCATGTAGTTTAAATTTTTTTTGGTGAAAATCAATTTATTTTGATTCAATTTTTGGATTTGAAATACAAAAAAAAAGCAAGCATTAGCATTTAGCTTATTTAGCCCAGACAAGTTCTTCCCTCCCCACCCTCCAGATTGAATTCTCATCACAGATTTGATCCGTCGTGCCTAATCAAGCCCACCTCCCTCTCCTCCTCTCTATAATTATTACTCATTCATATGCGTCCGCTGAATGGTCCTAAGTGCTTCTTGTCATATCCTAGGTTACCTCAAAAGCTTGCATGTTTTTACCCCGCAAGCGCACATGACTCACGCCATCTCGAAAAAAACCACAGAAAGGGGGCAAGTGACAGGTTCAAGAACATCGCTGGCAATGGTAATTTGCACAAGTATATGGTTATGCATTGATGATGACCCGTTACCTCCTCATCGTTTTCTTTGCCGAATTGTTACAGAGAAATCGATCGGTTATGGTCGCTGGCATACATTTCAATTTTTGCGCAATTTGAAAAGGGGTTTTGGATATGGATTTCATCTATCCTGAGGTGACACCAGGGGGTACTACTATTTTTAGCATGATGGGCAGTTCATAATAATGCGCCCAGGATGGACAACACAACTATGATAGAGAGTGATGCGACGAGAAAAATGAATTAAAAGGGCTGTTTTTATTTTATCTCATCCAGTAATTTTTGCGCATTTAATGATTGGCATTTTGCTAATTTAGAACTGTTTTGCGTGTTTTTGAATTCACAATTTGTAGCTTCATCACATAGAGGCTATACGCCAAAGAAAAATATTTGTGTGTTATTATTTTTGTGGTAGCTGTGTCGACGGTATTTAAATCTAAAAGCTTGGATGTGTTTCATAAAATTAGGTTAATATTTTTGTTAATGATCAAGACTCAAGTTTGGCTTGATACATTGCAAGTCTTAAATAATTTGTCATATAGAGCTCAAATATTTCATAAATGGATCATGTTTTTTAGCACAAACACTTTAAAATACTTGATAATGGCGCAAAATAAAATAAAAACATGAAAAATATGAATGTCTGAAATGACTTGTTTCAGTTGTTTCATATAATGTATGGCATGAGTACAAACTTATTATTTAGTCTCAATTCCCCAGGGAGAGGGGAGGGGGCAGTCAGGTATAATGTTGTAATCATTCCGGTGAACGAAAACGCTGATTAAGGGTTCTTTTTCGACCACAACGCAGGCCTGTGCTAAGGGTATCAAAATCACCAATTTCACAGAATAAGGGTGTCTTTTTCAAACTGAATTCGCGCTAAGGGTTGCTTGGGCTGATGTTCACACGTAATTTAAAGCTGAATCACACAATAACTTCATACCTATTTTCAGTCTAAACTCGGTCTTGAGGACCTATATCTGTTGCTATGAGTATGTTTCGTCAAGCTATAATCCTTGTTTAAGGGTAACTTTTTCCTTCTTTGAGAGTCTGGGTTAAGGGTAGTTTTTTGAGAGTGGATTCACACGACAGATTACAACTTTTATACATGAGTGGCCCCCCGGGCTCCATTCTTATAGTGCAGTCTGAAATCTTAAGTTATAGCTAAGCATATATCCACCATTGTATATATATGCCCCCAAGCTGTTTATTATAAATAGATGAGCATCATTCCAAATCATAGTTGTATCAGTTTCTATCACAAATACACAGGAAAAAACCCACATCAACAAACATTATTTTGAATTTTTAAATAATTACAACTGGTATGTTTCGATGTGATGGTTCATAAATTATCCCTATTTTGAATATTTGGGCTAATAATGAGGAATCTTTCTAATTTTCTAATCCAACCTAACACCCACCGTTTCTCATTCCTCTTTCACGTCTTTGAAATAATGGCCCATCTCTTGGCATCTCTCAAATTTATACTCGGCAGTCTTTTTCCATACACCAGCATCCATTAACTGACCTTATGGTCAAAAGCCCAGCATCTATCGGGCGACGTTCAACTAACCGTATCCGTGGTTTTGTCCTCGTATTTTTTGCCCGTGCCTCACCATCGGACGGCTTAAGGATGTTATAAACAAATAAAAGATCAGGCGGTGCACTGGTCCTTATAGCTAATTTAACGGCTGATGTGGCCCAGAGCAAACAAGGCTTGAATCGTCTTGTACTGGTCAATCCAAGGCTTGACAACTGGGCTTAGGGCCTGACAGATTGGTCGGCATAGGGCAAAGCTCTTATTGCTGTTCTACTATTTCAATTTGGCTGGATGCAAATGGACATTTCCGATGGGAAAGGGCATGTTTACTAGGTCTATTTTTCAGCCGTTAAGTACAAAACCTTTGACATTTTGATATTTGCTGTGTATTTATTTGATTAATAAATATGATTCTTAGAAAATGGGTACAAGAGTAATTTATAAAACTTCAGCTGGTCAGAAGGAATTTTTTTTAATATAATTTACTTCAGATGGAAAAATGTGTCAAAATACCAAAACTACTCCAGATCCCCTTCCTCTAGATTTGGAATAGTCTCAATGACAACATTTTGAAATTAATTAACATCTTTTAATTTCGACCCAAATAAAAAGGATGTTTACGCATTGCAGACAGAAATACAAATTTTCGATTTCAGTAAGTATGCTCCAAGGTCACCAAACCAATTTTGTTTTGCTTTATTATGGTTAGAAACGCCAGCTGGCCCGTTTTCCTGAGAATAGTCATCCAATATTCATTCACTTTCAATACTGACTGCTTTTACACACATAAAATTGCAGATGATAAAATGTCATAGATAAAAATTGTCAATGATATGATTTTCCATTATTCATTCACACCTGTGGAATCGAATCAATATTCATTCTGTGAATGACAAATTGATGTGCACTGCATTGCATGATCGGCAAATAAGTCTTTGGTTTTTAGTTTTTATTATTTTGTTTATTTTAAATAATGGACAATAATTCATATTGTTATTACTTATATTGCTATGAAGGGGATTAATCAAGAAATTGTTCATGCATATTTTCCAATTTATACACACATCCTCACACCTCCACAAATTTGATTGAAATTACTTCCATTTATAAATGTAAATTAGAAAAAATTAAGCATAATAAATAAATAATGCAATATATTTATTTTTTTACTATTTTTTAAAATTTATTAATAATGGAAAATATTCCATTTTGTTATAACTTATATTGGTATGAAGGGGATTAATCAAGAAATATTTCATGTATATTTTCCAATTTTTACACGTACATCACTCCAGGTCCGCAAATATGATTGGAATTAATTCCATCTATAAATGTAAATTGAAAAGAATAAGCGTAATAAATAAATAATGCAATACATTTTGTTTATTATTTAAAAAAACTGAAAATAATGTCATATTGTTATATTGCTATGAAAGGGGTTAATTGAGAAATATTTCATGTATATATTCCAATTTTTACACACATCATCTCTTCCGGTCCACAAATATGATTGGAATTAATTCCATCTATAAATGTAAATTGAAAAGTATAAGCGTAATAAATAAAAAATACTGGTTTGTTTTTAGTTTTTATTATCTAAACATTTAAAAAATAAATAATAATGTTATATTGTTGCTATGAAAGGGGATTAATTGAGAAATATTTCAAGAATATATTCCAATGTTTACACACATCTCACACCTCCGCAAATATGATTGAAATTAATTCCATTTGTAAAATAGCATAGTGAATAGATAATACAATATTGTTTTTAATGTTTTATTTTTTAAAAAAACTAAATAATAGAAAATAATTCCAAATTATTCTAGTGCTAGTGCTATGGAGGGATTAATTGAGAAATATGTATATATTCCAATTTACACAAACATCGTTACGCCTCGCACATCTACAAATTTGTATGAAATTAATTCCATTTATCAATTTATCAATACAAACATCCTCACACCTCCACAAATTGATTGAAATTACTTCCATTTATAAATGTAAATTGAAAAAAATTAAGAGTGCACATAAATATTTGTATTTCATTATTCCTGTACTCAATAGAATCTATTTCGCAGCTTACGACACAAACGCAAATATATTCTCTATGTGGTAAATAAAGAAAAAAAATACCCCCTACACAAAATAATATTTACATTTTTGTGTTTTCAAAACATGCATGCCAAGTGCTTACTGGTTTCTGGTGGCATTTTGTGTTCATTCTTTAAAGGAAAAAAAGACAGGTTAAGAAAGAGGAGACCCCGGGCTCTAAGCTTCGATAATTAATCCACAAGTTGCCTACCTTACCAACCAATATTCATCGCCAGTCCGTGAGCCATGTCGCTTCAATTACCTTGCGCACGTAAATCCGACGATGACTCATTCCTTCAGCCTCGCTCTGATAGTAGCGTTAGCTATAGCAGAGCGGGGATATTTTTCACGGTGGCTGTTAATTTTACGATGACGGTGGAAACGTTCAGGCCCCTGTTACTTTGAATATTTTATGATTTGCAGTTTATTTAATGTAATTTGATATGAATTTGAGTAAATATTTATATTTTGTGGCTGGTTAATACATTATTCACATTTTAATAACAAGATAAGGGATGAAGAGAAAAATTGTGAATTTTATCGAGGGAGGCAGTTGACATTTTGTTTTTTCTATGACAAATTATATCGTGCGATTATACAGCGCATCTTGAGTCACTCAGCATATTATACATCTGATATAAAAAAGGTTGATGTTTTCAATTAAACAACCAGCCACAGGAAATTGTCAGTCAAAACATGAAGCTAATTTGAACTTCACAGCCTTTCTTATTTTCATCCAAAAGGTGTTGGGCGTCCATGTACGACACATCACACACCGTGCATGGGCATGTCCCCCTGTGAATACGAATTGAGACCTGAAGTGGTCGTCGTTGATTAGCATTTACGGTTGCTAATAAGATCGACCGTCGGTCCATTCCACTATTCCGCCATTTCTGCATATATATATTTACTTTGGTAATGAAATTAGATGGTAAACGATAGAATGCTTGGTGAGAATTGCGTGCATGAATAATTGGTGCGCAATTGTGGCTTAATTTGAATGGAAAATTGATATTAGTAGTCTAGTATTTACTATGGCGTATAGTCATTTCTTGTCATATTCTTACTGATATAGAAATGCTAAATGTGCTTGTATGTAATAAATAATAATAGATTTTAACAAGAAGTTGAAAAGAGAAGATGGAAGCCACGACTATCAGCTTCACGCTCGCTCAGTTATTACCCCGCTCACCATATAAGCTTGGTTGATTTCGTCCTCGAAAACAGTCCACGCTTACGCTGGTAGGTATTTTGTGGTATTTGGTAGGGTTTGGGTTAATAGTTATTTGTGCTCTTTCAACACTTTTTAATGTTGTTGAATTCACAAATGTGTGTTTTCTTTAATACACCAGGTACGATAATCGCATAGTGCACAATTTTAGTAATCAAGTCATGTCAGCCTCGTGTTGGGACCTGCAAATGTGAAGAAAAAACTGGCCAAGTCGTGATATCGGTTATGATTATGCAAAGAAAGGTGCCATTAGTGACAACATCAGCCATCGCCGGGGCAGTTATCCTGACTCTCCTAATCATTTCTTCAAAGAGAAATACTGTGTCTCTGTAAGGCAACAACAATTTGTTACCCTCATCAGCTTGGAAATAAATTTGCTTGAATAAATGGTTTTTAAACTATTAACACACTAGAAACATTAATCAAATTAACATTTTACCAATTTTGTCTTGACATGAACCACGACAGTCATGGTCTGTCAGAAATATTGTTCAGCAAAAAAGAAAAGAAAAGAAAAAAGGAAAATTGACCGACCCAACCTCAACATTTTGGCACTTGAGGGCATCACAACAACAACAACAAAATGTTTGGGCCTAATGCATAGCTTTTAAAAATAACTCCATTATATCTTTTAGGACTCACAAAATTTGACATTTTGAGATTTATTTTTAAAAAAAGGACCTGAATTAAATGGAAGAAATTGAAAGCAGAACTCATGAATAATAAATGTGGAAAATTATAACGGTTTTATAACTCATAGTTCACAGATTTTATTTGAAAAAGAAAAACAGAATACTAATAGAACCATGAATAATAAAATTGAAATCATTTGACTCAGCTTATATATTGCGGTCCCACAGATCATAAAAGCGTTTCCGATTTGACCCACTTTATAGACGAAGATGATTTCAATGAAATGTAAGTCTCCCGATGTAATTGAGCTTATCATGAACGCGAGTACTAGTATTACCCTCAAATTTTACCCACCAGTGCTCTTACACTCTTAAAACACACACAATTGTCTAGTTAATTCAAATCCCAATTTGTTTCAGATAATTTGTTTCATTTTTTTTGTTCCTGGAATTGAATTTGAAAACCTTCACTCAAAATCTAGAAACAACAGATGTAATGAGTGAGCAACATAATGGCCTACTTTGCCCATAGCCAATTTGAATGTTGTGTTATTAGTCACATTTCATGGACCATTTTGCCACAGATATATTTGAATTTTGCAATAGCCTTTTACAATAGACCACTTTGCCCCATCATAATAAGTGTGTACTGGTCAAGCAAGTATGAAATGCTGCTAGTCATATTCATAGTCAGATTTAACTCTAAATTGTTTGTTTTTTGGTGCCTTTTTGTAAAATGCATTTCACATTTAATCTAGTAAGATTGGCCATGTTTATTTAAGAGTGTAGGCCTACTGGCAAAGTATAATATGGAATTCTATACACTGGTAAGTATTTGTTGTCATAAATATTCTAAACCGGTTGTCAATTTGAGCAATTATAAATCATGCATTGCATTTAATCCGGATGTCAAAATATACCTCTCACTTTCTGTATAACTTAACACGTTCCAAGCTGCAGACGTCTGCAGACGATATTATTCCAAAATGTCACACAATGTTTCAAAAATGTTAAAATTGTTAAATTTCATAACCATATTTGGACTCACCATAAGAAATGCATTGAAATAAGAACAAACATTCCTAGTATTGGTTCTGTAATTCTTGAGATAGGCTTTGGAAGTTGGGAAAGGCTTTTGATGCATCGGTTTTGTATATATGTATATATAATAAAACTAATACTAATACCCTCAAAGTGTTAAGATACTATAACATCATTTAGAAGTTATGTTTTTTTCCACAAAATATTATAAGACAATTGCCTTTTTGTGTGTGTGATTTGCATATATTGCGTTGTGTTAAATTCAAATGTCAATATAATGCATTTTTCTCTTATAATACCTGGGATAGCATGCGTAAAACCGAGGGCAAAATAAAACTAAAACAAATACCCATGATGAAAGAGTGCGCTGGCAAGGCATATATTATGTAATCCTATACAGGTATTTTCTGTTATAAAAATTCAAAAAACGGTTGACATTTTTTGCAATTTCTAAATTACCCAGTGCGATAAATTCAAATGTCAATATATCTCTCTATACTCGGGATAGCATTCGTATTATAACGGAAGGCAAAAAACAACGTGGGGGAAATATTCATGATCGAGTGACAAGTATGCATTTATTCATAGTAAGGCAACGTAAAGCGAGAATGGCATCTCATCAGGAGGGTGCGTGCGCTGCTTCTAAAATAGTACTTGCCTTTTAAAGTTTTTAATGCGAGGAAAATATTTGATTTTCGTGGATTTTTGTAGAACAAAATGTGTTTTTAAGACAATATTTTTTTCTAGCCTGTAACTTTTACACTCAATTTTGCCAACTGGCAACACAAAATAATTCAAAATTGGATAGAAAGATCTTGTTTTCTTCATTAACCATGAAAGAGAGAATTACGCTCTACATCAATCAGTCTTATTTAGGAGTGCACTCTTAAAACAATGGGGTCATGCACACACAATCTAATGGAGTCAAATTTGGCTGTCCTTAGTCAATTTAACCCTGTTTATAAAGCGTGTATTGGATCAAGCCAGATGTGAATTCCAGGTATATGTGTGTGTGGGGGTGGGGGGGGGGGTATTCTTTGTTATGTGTACACACAATTTTCTTCAAGTGAACATTTTACTAGTCAAAAAATCTACAAAAATACTCACAAATATGGTACATTAGATTCACTGAGACTCTAACATTTATATTTGTACTATTTTATTATGTTGATATATATCCAGTAATTTTCTTCGTCTATCACACATACCACAATCGAGTTGGAGCCAATTATGTCAGATGACATTTTCGTCACATATTTTTATATCTATAAATTTATAATGGTGCTCTCTAATGATTTATTTTAAATAATAGTAAAGTGATTCGATTTATATTCATTTGAGAAATATTTCACTCGTGGGTAGGCCTCAGCATCAACATCACAAGCCGCTATCGATCATGAATGTGTACAGTACCTCTCCGTTGAGTCCCTAGATCATCCGCAGGCTCTCTGAATCACAGATTACATCTATTGAAATTCTGAATTATTAACAAAAATCAAACTGCAAGGGAGGAAAAAATCCCTGATATAAATTTTTATCACATTTTTATGCAAGATTTATTTCTCCAATGACATAATCGCAAGGGATACATGTGGGTGTTACATTATTACATTTCACGCAAATATGATGCGATTATGTTGGATTTTCAACAACACTAAAAATTACCAGCCAATCAAATACCTTGCGTTAAGATATTGTCTAAAATTGTCGGACCCGCAGGCACGCAGGTGGTGAGATGTATGTGGCAAGTGGAGTAGAGTACCGTCTGCAAATGCCGCGCTACAGTCTCGTGTTAAGCACCGCTCTCCATGTGGTGTGGGGGTCGTAGCATCAACATGGCAAAGTAGTGTGCGAGCTATCTCAGACTACCCTCTTCTGCTTGTCGAACCAGCAGTTTGATGTCAGGTATATACGCAATTCCGGATTTCGTGAGATTCCTAGTGTTTCTAGACTAGACCCTGGCGTGTTAATTTGATCAGATTAGCCGTGTATTAATACTTTCTGTTCGCTATTATATTTTACTGTAAATTGGGTGTGTTATTGATACAGATAAAGAATGGTGGTTTTCGTAACAGGGACAGGTGGTCAGGTATCATACGAACTAATCAAATAAATGCAGCGGTTTTGCTGTAAAACAGCACCCCTTGTTGTAAAACTGCCCCACGATCAAAACTGCTTTCGGGATCAGCGGAGAAAGCGAGGGAAAAAAATTCAGGTGTTCGTTCATCCTGTATGAAGTGGAAATTAATTTCCCCTTAAATGGACCTCTGTGTCTAGCGAGGGAAAGCTGCCAGTGTGAATCAAGATGTTGTGTCTGGACGATTTGGGTAATAATGCGGAGAGGAGTAAAAAAGAGACATCTTCTCTGTACAAAACATATAGTCAATACATATGGCTCTCAGAATATATGCGACAACCACAATATTTATCGAAAAGGTCAACCCACTTTTTTCTCGAAAAGTACTTTTTTATTTTTGATGAGTGCACCATATGGTGCATGGTGGGTGGATGCGGTATAATGCGGTATCATGCGTAAACATGATCAACACAATTGTTGTTTTATCAATTATAGCATTTATAGCATTTATAGCATATATAACATATCGTAATTAATTTCTCTTTCATTCCATTGCGTCAATGACCCCCCCCCCCCCCCCCCCCCCCCACACATTGTTATTATTAGACTCATTAACCAACCGAACAACATTAGATTGAGTTGAATGGGAAGTAATTTATAGGCTATGTATTCAGTGGAAATCAGTATACACCTAACACAAAAGTCCCTGACCAAGTGCTTCGATGTTGGCTAATCCAAAATCAATAATCGATACGAAAAATCTGAGATATACATTTCATGAGCACATTTCTCTGTAGTTTGATACCTCATTCATGAAAATCAAGTGGATATTGTTGATGTTATGATTGTTTAATCGACCACAAATACCAAAATAATTCTTGCACTAAAATTGGGTTTTAATGGGATATCCATTCTTAGTGTGTGATTACGCATTGAAAATGTGTGTGTACCGACTCCCTGACGATGCCTGTTACCCATTCATTCAGATACCTGACTGGTTGAGATAGCACTCAGTGGACAATACAAATCAATTATATCCCATAGGACACCAATTCTAGTGCAACTTTGTTGTCGTTACTTGTGGTTATTGAAATCATCATAACTTTAAAAGTATCCATTCGTTCTTTATGAATTGCCCAAATTTAATGTATATCTCAGGTTTTTGGTACCAATTATTGATTTTGGATTAGCCAACATCAAACCGCCTGGTCAGGGACTTTTTGAGCGAAAAAATATGTCATACGCCTGAATCTGGACAAACCTTAAAATAAAGTTATCCAACTTAACTCTCATGCATTTTGTGATGACAGGTCTCATATGATGCATCATCATGTTGAAGTCCCAGTGTCATAATGCGAGCTTTGCCCAAATTAAGAACCTTGATGACTTGCTCTTAAGATGAGATCATACCAAAGCTTTCTTCCCATAGGTTTAACATTTCCATAGGTCCAGCATATCCACCTCAAATTATCGGTATTAAAGTTGACAGTAATCATTCCCCCATCCCCCTTAGGTGCTATAAGCCTGTATTATCCTTCGCCAGTAATCATAATCAGAAAACCGCATATCAAAAGTTTCAAGTGCCGAACTGTTTTGAAAGAAAGCCATGACTCACATGATTTGGAGTGGAAGATTCGGAAGACCTCTGGAAAAAACCTTCTATTGTTGGGGAATGTTGGCTTTAATCAAACTAGACAATGACGGAAATTTAAGAACAAAGGAAAGGTAGGCCGAGCCCAAGGTTGTTAATGTTAGAGACGGAAACGAACAAGGATAGCTTTGAACGTGTGGCTTACAATATCATAAAGTCACGATGACGAATAGCACAGGGCTGGGGAACGGAGAAATGTTTTTAATAAGGACCCTGAAATATTTGTGTATTATCATCTCAACTCATCCACCTACCGTTAGTTATATTCATTCAGCATTTCGCATCGAGTTCAAGTACGCCCATGGCTGTTTTCGGGGCCCTAGAATCAATACTGCACGGTGTACCAGGCTTCACCGTGTAGTATATGCGCATGTATAACCCCATTGGCAATGGCTCTTGTGCATGCTTATTTGCACAGAACTAAAACGATTTGGGGGCATAAATGCCGGCAAAGACAGAGAGTTTAATCGTTGGAATGAAGAAAAACAATGAGTCATGTTTGAATCCAATCTAACGCAATGCAGCGGGGTTATATATTTCTATTGGAATTTTAATGAAGTCGATCATATTTTTATTTTTCGCACCCCCCGGTTATAATGCCTTATAAATATGGATATAGTATTGGTATAGGCCTAAGGTATTGACAAAGGTGTAGGCTACTTTTAATCAAACCAGATTTTACAAATGAAGATTTTACAATAATAATAAATTAATTTTGTTTATTTTTTTAACACATGACATGGAAAGAGATAACAAGGCCCAATATGAAAGTTTGATCGATTAATATGACATTTTTTTAAAATTATGTCAAACACATAATTACTCAGTTTTAAGCCGATAAGTGATAAACCTTGGCCAGGAGATAGAATGAATACAAAATTCAGTCTAGATGACCAACATTTGTGGCTATTATTTAATCCTAATTTGTATCATCGTTGTTCTATGGGTCATGGTTGATTCAATGTGACCCTATTGATGATGGAGCGGATGGAGTGTCTATTTATGCGATGTGCGGAGATAGAGATAGACCAGTTGCTTCTTTAACGCCGTCAGTCCAACGGAGATTTGGTCTAATTTGCATACTTGATCCTAAGTAGAACTATTATTATATAATCTTAACGTTAATTTTATGGATAATTTGCCATATGTTTTCATGTCATTCAGGAAAATAATGTATTTCTGGATTCTAAAATGAACTTTTTTGCCAATGACTGCATAGTCAATTTTGACTAGCTCCGTACTTGTAATTAGTAGTTCTTACTATGCATCCCATCTGCCGTATGTTGTGAGTGGGTTCCCAATGCCATCGTGTCAAATGTCATCTGTAATAGACGCAGGCTGTGATACTACTTTTCCAAGAAATACTACTCTGCAATTACGTGCACGGAAGTGTTGGTTTGTGACGGGGTCACGACTGATCGATTAGAAGGGTTTGCCAATGACAGTTTTAGCCATATCATAGGATTTTGTTTTTGCATTTCCCATGTGCATAACTTTTAAAATAAACCATGTCTTTATAATAAGTTTTCCTCCAACCAAACGACAACAAAATCCAATAAAACCATCCAAAAATTGTATAGAATTAAAAAATAGGAACAAAATAGAAAATCTTTAATAAAAGGAAAATAACACACACACAAAAAAGATTACACAAAAAAAAAAAAAAAAAAAAATATTTTTTTTTTTTTTAAAACTAATATTAATAATCAAATTCATCAACAAATTTAGAAAAATTAAATAAAGATAAATGATTAAAAACATAATAAAAACAAAAAATAGATAAAAATACAAACAGAAAAAGAAAGAAGAAAAAACACACCATGCAGCACTTTTAAATTTAGCTGAGATGAAACTGTTTTCTTAATAAATTAATTATTGTTTTCAATTTTGTTGTTGTTCTTATACCATGACATTTAGTTGACTGGAAAACACATTACGAGAATTTCTTAGTTCAGTTATAAAAAGAACTAATAATAAAGTACCTGCATAATCATTGGCACAGGTTTTTTTTATTATGATGCTCCAACACCCTGTAAAAACAAAACAAAAGCACAGATTGAAATCTGAATAAAAACGATGCTCTGAACCCTTCACATGGGGGTGGGGGGGGGGGGGGGGGGGGGGGGATACATTCATTCACTCAAAATTGACATGAATAGTTAATGTTAACATATTTCAGACCTACATATCATGAGTATTCATACGAGAAAAACTCACATTTTGTAATGTTATATGTCAATTATATCCCAAAACATGGCAAACATTTTAGATGGAAGTGTAATTAAAAAGAGAATTAATCAATTATAAATAAACAGCAAATGTGACCAGTCACATCAAAATGGACATGTTGGAGGCCCGAGTCAAATATGAGTTATTGGTATGACTTGACAGAGCATATTTAAAGCTTTTAAATGATACCACATTGAAGGTAATCAGACTTTGTAATCACACGATATGATTTGAAGAAGCCCATTTTTTTCCATTATTTTCCTTATATTTCAACAAATGTCCTTTTTGACGTGACTGATCACAAATATGCTTTATGTTGAAATCTTAAGACAATATATAGTAAGTAGATTACATTTTCAATTAGAAACAAAGCTACATTGATACATTTCAGGCTACAGAATCTTTGACAGACTTAATCCGAATTTGTGCCCAATAATGGACCAATTTGCCGCGGCAATCTGATCAATTATGCAACATTACGGAATACGTCGCCATACAACCCTTCCTCACACAGGGATTGGACAGGGACTATGTTGCAATTATCATTGATCCAATACTTGGCATATTGGTACTTATTTACATGCATAACATTCAACTACACAGTTCAAATGTATGACTTCCATAACTAACAAATGAGGGCCATGTCAGTTGAGACAAAGTAGGCCTATATTTTCGTATGAGTGTAGCTATAGCCAGCTCGAAAACATACCAAGGCAAATGCTGGTTTTTTTTCATTCACTTTGATGTGTATATCAGTTTATGGGGTGTGGGTTGGAGGTGGGATGAGGATGAAAATGGTTGGTTGATTAATGAGTATTTTCCTACTAAGTGCCATTTTTTACAAGAAATTCGACAAATATCTGCAAGTTTGTCATATATTTGTCTAAAAAACTCTCAGTAATTCAATTTCAATGGGGTTTTTCTGTATAAAGTGGCACATTTTTGGAGTTGCCAAAAATAGTTCTGCTCTGCCCTCCCCCTCAAATCTCATAAGATATGTCAATGCAATATAATTGATTGTATTGTAATTTGTAGTAATAAAGTAAGGACAGCTGCTATATATTGTATTATTTACGTGCCATCATCCAGATTGAACTATAAATATACTGCTTTATGTAAATGAAAGGCAACACACCTGCATACGTAAGTTATTACATGTACAGTTTGTTTCAATGCAATTGTATGTGTGAAATTTCAAAATATATTGAGCTATAATTTTGCGTTATAACATCATAAGATTTCCATTCTACATGGCCCTGATCTGCTTCTGGCTGATTAATTTTGGACTAAAAACTGTATACTTTGGACAGATGAAGACAAATAATTATCTTTTATTCATGGACCTACGGCACATATTCTCCTGGCCACAGTCCGACATATGCGGGCGCACTTCGATCAGCTTAATGTGCATGCTTGAAAACTCACAAAATTCTGCTATCCAATCAGAGCCGCCGTGAGGTCGAGCTTACGTATTCGTTGCACCATTTTGGGTCGAGGTTGACCGCGCTTACTTTAACGAGAAGTCAACCTCATGTAACATGCATCCATTATCACTTCGTCTGGTACAACCTATAGATATTCAAAGTCACTGGATTTAGACAAGCGCCCTCATTTGGAGTTTTGCGCTCTTTGTAATGCTCTCATCCCTTTTATTAGGCCTATTGTGCAACACCTGCCGCCTTCTAAATTGGTTCTTAAGCCATCTACAGCAGGTGGGCCATTTGATACCTGATCCAACTGATCCAACTTCATGTCGGCTCACAGACAGTGACAGAGGTCAGCAAAGTCCATCTTTGAAGAATTTTTCAGGAATTTTTCAGAATATCTTTAGAATGTTGTCAAATTTAAATATGTTCTCCTCTTTTTGGAATGAAACTTAACATTTTTTCAACGATTTCTATTTAAAACTGAGAATCTAAAAGGAACAAAATCTTGCTTCGAAATCACTGAATGTACCTTTAAAGGGCTTTTAATTTGAATTTGAGCGTTAGTCTTGTCCTTAGATGGCTTAGTTTCTCTCCTTAATTAACAAGATCTGTAACTGATAAACAATGCCCTGATGACTGGTGGTCAGAGTGGTTTCTGTCACAGATGCATGTATTAAGGATTGCAATTGGGAACTGACAGTTCAATTTCTGCATAGTGGGCTCTTCCATTTGAAATCCATGCACCCTGTGGAAGACATGACCTTATTCTTCCACATATATTTTAAATGGAGTCACCCATGCAGCAACTCCATTTGAAGTCTACACTCCCTGTGTGGAAGATTAAGGTATAGGGGGTGTATGGATTTCAAATGGAATGGCCCGATATTAGCAGACTGTACTATCGGCTTCCAATGAAATCATTTGTATTCTTAGTAAAATTTTAGGTTTAGAGGAAACAATCCGTTTCCATAGACTACTGTCATTTTGTGTTTGTATAATTGTTTTTTGTTGAAATCTTTTCAAACATTTCTAAACACATCTCGATATTCCCCTGTGTTGCTCGCTCTTCTTCCTCCGGAAAACACCATCTTGGTGTCTGGTACTCATACGCAACGATATGCATCAGTGTGTCGAACTGTTGAATCACACACTTGGAGTGATGGAAACAACAGCTCTGAACATTCAGAAAACTCGACAAATGTCGTTGAATAATTTGGCGCGTATATATGCACCGACGCGACATAGATACAGTCTGTAGAGCCAGCCAAATAAATGGTGGTCTGTTTTCCACAAACTCTCTCGGGTAAATGTCAAGTTGCATTAGACGTACTGAAAGGAGTAGAAATAACATGTGCATTTCACACTTATGGTCAATTTCAAAACAAAAAGAGTGTTAAGTGCTTCGTATCACACTTAAGATTATTTATGGGTAATAAACATACATATTTGTAACACAAGCCTGTCATTTTTAAGTCACATTGTATTACACGAGTTGTCTCAATGGATAGCATCCTGTGGTGTATAGCTGAACACATGTGATGTGATCAAGAGAAATGAGTCTTATGTCGGCAGTTTTCAATTTTGATATTTGACCATCAATTAGAAGCAGGTGACAAATGCAACAGTATAGTCCAAACCCCACTCAAATTGAACTTCTAGTTTTTAAGTTACAAACAATTTACCAACTGAGAAAACAAGGTAAAACATAGAATTTGTCACTTCTTTTTGCCTATAACTCAAAATCAATATTCCCAACATAAGACTCATTCTGCTTGATCGCGTCACAAATGTGTAAAGAAATTGCACTTATTCTTTTTCCTCCTGTGAGCATTATATATAGCGTTTTTCCATTGAAAAGATGGAACACTACATAACGACTATAATATGATTGTTTCTGATAAAGAGGATATATTTTTTAGAAAAAGGTAAATGTAATAATGATATGAAAATAATTTACAACTAAAAGATAATGGCATTGATGTAAAAGATAATAACATGGTTATTCATTGATATCAAAAGTGTGAACCTATAACCATTATGAAGTGGAATACCTTCTCCTATATAGCCAATGTAGGATTTGCAGTGGCAGTGTGGCATCAGTATCAGCATTTGGGGAAAACGGGGGGCAAGAGGCGCACGAGACATACAAAAATGTTGGCTATTTATGTCAAAATTGCCTGAAATGAACTTAATTAATTTGGTCTGAAATAAAGTTATTTCGACATTAAGACCCTGCGCTGTCACTGAGTATTTGTTTAACCATAGCTCACTTTTTCTTGAAGTGAGGTTGTAGGGAAAAAAGCAATTTTCCATGGGAAATAGTAGTAGGCCTAATTGTGGTCAATTTTTTGCAATGAAATAGCGACATTTATCAATATAATAGCGCATGATAATTCATTGTGATATGTAATTATATTGCCAACTTTCAAGAATATAAACTATATTTCTATTTCTATATTGTGGCTGTACGTGTATCTTCGGTAGACAGATAAATTAAATACAATTTTCCACCTCATTTAGCTGTGGGCCAACTGATATGAACTTAAAAGCTGTTAATCATACATAGACATATTGTCTTCACTCAATGACAATTTAATTAATCAATTGGAAAGTTAATCATGTGATCGGCTCCGTCAAGAATAACGTCTGTCTATGTTATGGGTAGAATACAAAAGAAATTGCAACAGTTACAGTTGAAATATGGGAGTAGAATTGCAATATGATTTTTTTTCTGGTTTGCTTTCTTCAGAAGATATCAAGTTAGTTACAATAATTATGTATTTGGTGGCAAACAATGTTGTGTCAATCGGTTGTGTATGACTGGATATAAAGTGTTATTGCTGCGAAGTTAATAACAACATTGCATTTTTTTCACTTGGCTATCTTCAGAAGATAGTAAGTTACTTGTGCTGATCAAGTTGTTGGCTCTAAAGTTAACTTTCTGCTGATTAAAGAAATAGATAACAGGTTTTGAAATGTTGCTATTGATAAATCACTAAATGAATTGTAGTTTTAAACAGGTTTATTTTGCTATCTTCAGAAGATAGCAGATGGATGTGATTGAGTAAAAGAGTGTTTAATTATTCAGAAGACAGCAAAAAGTGCAACCAACCCTAAACCTTGAAAACCACTGTGATATTTGTTAAAATAAATCATATTAATGAAAGTAAATTTTAAATAAAGAGTTGTCAAATTTGTGAGATTTTTGCATTCTGTAGAAAACATTCAGGGAGTGAACTGATAAGAATCCTACTTTACATTTAGCTGGGTTTTTAGTTAGTTCAGTTTGCTATCTTCAGAAGATAGCGTATGGTTTGATTTAGGAGCTCCATGACTGATTTAATTTACACACACACACAAAAATGACATTATTTTTAAAAAAACCTTCTACACTCTTTCACTCCTAGAGGAATTGGGAGACGTGCGGTTGCAAAGTTCAAGAGCCAAACTGTACAAAAACCTGACCTGGCAAGTGTGTAAAATCAAAAGGATCAAACTATTTGCACTGACAGTGCATGTAAAATTTCTTTGTACTCTGTGGACACTTTTAGGTCAAGCTATTCAAACTCATGCCATGTTTTTGTGAAGCCATTAGAGGCAACACAATACAGTATGATGTGATTTTATATAGGTCATGTTATCACATTTAAAGCTTTTATATCAAAGTTAACTATGTCGGTCGCAGTCACCCACGCACATTGCTATATAGAATCAGGTGTGAGGATGTATGTGGGCATGTGATGAATGGTCATTGGCCTGTTTCAATTTCCTTTATCTTTTTTTTCTGGTTTTGTTTTGTATCCCTGCATATTCTTTAACTTTAAGGTACATTGACTTTACGAGATTGGGTCTATAGCAGTCAAAATCATTTTCAAAAATGGCAGAAAAGAGAGAGAAAATTTTGAACGTAGCTTTTTCACCAAATGTGCGCGACACATACTTTCCTCTTTTGGTGGCCTTATGTAGGTCATAATATCGTATCCCGGGCAGCGCCAGGCCTCGATACAGGGATGTGTTACAATTGTGTCTGTATGTGATGGCTGCACATGACATGTTTAGTCTGTCAGCACTCATCTGTGTCAAGTATTGACCATATTAAACTGTCTATCCCGATTTGCTCTAATTCATTTTGGGATTATAGTCGTAGAAGGAATAAATGAATATGATAATACTGAAGTGTATTTCGAGAACATAGGAACACATCTTATAGTCAAAATATAAGAATTTTAAACAGATTTCTGAAAATTATGATAGAAAACATAGCAAGCTCATGCAGTGGTTTTATGATCTTAAGTTTATTTATTGATTATTGATAATCCTCTGAAATCCTCTTTGTCTTTTCACCAAAAAAAAGAATCAACTATTGTCAAATGTTCATACCTGTCACCTGATATTTAAGTAAATTAGCAAATTATATATATTTTTAAATACCTATCAACCAACAGTATAATTTGAAGGGTTTTGTCCCAGAAAACCCTGAAAGCAATAGCTGCTGGGTAATTGATATGTAGTAATCTAAATTATTAATTTATCATTTAAACAAATGGCAGCCTTCGCCGAGGGGGCTTGGTGGTACTAAACTGTCTGTATAACTGTATAGGCATTTGTGTCTACTCAGCATCATCTCGGCGTGAAATAAACAGTCCATATAAAAACTATCCTTCAATATGTGGCATTTTAAACAAGAAAATTGCCTTTTTCGGTTACCAAGACAACCATCTGTAAAGATTAGTGAGTGTTGGCGACATACTGGCGCCTATGAAACAGTGTTGCCAACCACACGGCTAAAGGGCGGAATTGGGCTACTTTTGACCAATGGGCTGCGACTAAATAGCAGGTGCCGTCGTTTGTTGTGGGCTGTCAAGCATCGAGCAACTAATGTATTTTCAATGTGCTCACCAAAAATTACGCTACTTTTGATCGTCCACTACAGCCTAGACACCAGGCCTTGGGAGAAATGTGAGTTAGGAACACTGCTACCAAATAAAATGGCAAAACTGTAAGATGTGAATGTTTAATAAAGCATGATAGCGTGCACGTATGTCTGTCTATAGGCATCTAAAATTGTTTTAAAAAAGCTCAGCGTCGTATTTGGTTAGTTACTACGTGACCTTGACCAGATGTGATTATACGAGTGAGTAAGAAATGGAGGGGGGGGGGGGGGGGGGGAGTAAGCATTGATTTTATCTGTTATGGTAACAGGGCCAGGGTGCCAATTCATTTGAAAAATGTGCATAGCAATATTGTTCCAATTCATCGTAAGGCTGATGTTCGTATATGAGTTGTTTAAAAACTGCTATACAAGATGAAATTTGTACAGCAATTGCCTCAAATTGTGGAGCAATTTGCACTGTGATACAGGCGAATTCGCACCCTGTATAGTAAGTACTTTGCCTAATGTATGAAATGAATAGGTTTAGGAATACGTGTTATAGTTTGTTGTGAGTTTTTTTTAAAACAATATACATAAGGACGGGGGAGGTAGTCCTTAAACTGAATAAAAATACAAAATACTCAACAAAAATAGTTCAAAACCAAAACCCAGTGACTATGTTATCTTCAATTTGTAATATTCATTTAGACATATTAATCTTATCCCTAACTCTACCCCCAACTTTTTTCAGAATTTTTTCTTATCATGGAAAATTGACCAAAATATCCCCCGATCCCCCTGGGATTTGATCCAGGAACCTCCAGCACCAGAGGCAAACGATTCCCCACTACACCACAGGTGTCAAGGCCAACAAAACTTCACGCCGGGTTGTACCAACGTGCCCAGTCGTGGTATTTTGTGGTATATGGTAGGGTTAAGGTTATATATGAATATTGGTCTATTCCGTTTAAAATTTATGCACTCCCTTGAGAAAGACATGGCCTTAATATTCCACACAGGGAGTGTAGATTACAAATGAGGTTGTCTACATGGGTGACTCTATTTGAAACACACATTCCCTGTGTGGAAGATTAAGGTCATGTCTTCCATAGGGGTGTTAGCTCCGAGCTGCTGGCATCGCCTAGAATTCCCATAATTCCCATTTAATAGTACTGTATTTTAATCCAATTTCTAGAAACACTTCAGCAGGTCAATTATCTACCAACACTGTCTCTATGCAGTTCACTAGATGGTCTATACCGCTGTGTGTGATGTGTTTTGATAGGGGTGTATGTAACTAATATGGAATAGCCTATTGTATACAGGAAATGAAGAAGAAAATTCACTTGCTGTATTTTCTGTCATGAATTAGGCCTATATAGAAACATTGTATCTTAATTTAGCTAATTTCATTTGAGCAAATTGAGTTAGCTTGAAGTGAAGGTACCGAGTGTAATCAGACCCACTCAGAATTGACAATTACTACTGTCTTCAGTAGACAGCATGTATGGTGGGCGGACAGTACTGCACTAATAAATTAGTAGGTGAAAACAGAAAGGCTTAGGGTTTGAAAAGGTTATAAATGATGACTAGTGTCTGCTATAATGGGACCGGATCTAGGTGTAAGGAAGCTTAAATTGGAATTCTAGAAGCTGATGATTGACACACTGGGAACTTATTTATTTATTTATTTTTCGGGGGAGAGGGAGAGGAGATAGCTGCAATTTCATATTAGGATCCTTGTCCCTTGAAATCCTCACATTAAAGGTATATTATGTGATCTTTCCAGGGAACGCCCTCAACATCGAAAAAATAGTTGAAAGCAGATTTTCTTGCAGATTTACATTTATGATCATAAATCGTACATACATTCCAAGTTACAGGGCGATACGATTCTTAATTACTTCAGAATTATGGTTTTAGAGTGAAAATAAACTGTCGGGTTAACATGACAGTTTATATTTTCACTCTAAATTCACTCTAAAACCATGATTTTGAGGTAATTAGGAATCGTATCGCTCTGTAACTTGGAATGTATGTTCGATTTATGATCAGAAATGTAAATCTGCAAGAAAATCTACTTTCTAAAAAAAATCATGAATAGAGGGCGCTCTCTGGAAAAGATCACATAATATGCCTTTAAGGTAAATGATGAAAGGTCATTATAGCGATACTAATTATAATGGAAACATTTATCTTTTTAGATCACTTAACCTAAGTGACATAGTCATGGGTTTCAATTTCAATTCAAAACATGTAACAAAATCATTCGGTATTAATGCACTATTTCCATAATTGACCGAAAAGCATTCGTCAAATATGATGATAATTACCATTAACAATCCATATAATTATACCCGCTTATTGGCGTATTCTCTACCATCATGTGTAGCTAATCACGCATCACATACGCTCATAGTATAGTGCATCAGATACCTTAGCACGATTGGGATTTATACACGCTTAATGTAGCATTTTACGATCATGTATAATAAAATTTGGATGAATGAATCCAATCATAGGTTTTGATCAAAATGACAAATCCAACATAACAGCTACTAAAACAGAGGCACAGGTAGGCATCACTTGTCAGAGTCTGAATTAAATCTAGTTTTGGCCCGTGGGGGGGGGGGGGGGGGGGGGGGGGGAGGGTAATTCATGTATATATAAGGTATGTGCTGAACTGTTGGGTCAGGGTTTTTTGCAAAAAGATCCCTAAACACGGGGTATGATTTGTGCTGGAATACCTTAGACTTTAACATGGGTCCCAAATCGCAGCCAAAAAACCATGGGTCCCAAATCACACAAAAAACAGTCAAAACACCTTACAAGTGGGTCAGGATTTCAACCTCTAGCGGCCCACCCGCATCAAAAATAATGTGAGTAGGCTACCCCTCTCCCCTCCCCGGATCCGGAAAGATTGGCAGATTGCCCTGATATCAGGTTGTAGGATATTTGCATGGTCGCACTCATTTGCTCATGAATAATTGCCTTTTTGTACAATCTGGGCGTTGGTGATGGTGTATACTCTTGTGCTAAAATAATGAATCCAGACAAGATTATTTTCAAAATAAGGATAGCCTATAGACGATGTCACCTGTAACGTCACAGCAGCCAAGCAAATAAAAGCTTGCCTGCTGGTGTGCGCGCACATTTGAAGGGAGTGTCCATCATAAACCATACACTGAAACGGGATCTGTAACAGCAGTCAAGGCAACATATGCATGGAATGGAACCGGGCACTTAACATTGTGGCCTATACAGCAAACATCTGTTTTTACTCTTGAATTGTTTTTTATTGGGGTGGGGGTGGTGCTTAAAGCCATTTGAATAAGGCTAATCAGTTTGACCTACTTTTACGAAAAATAGTTTTAAAAAAGGTAACTTAAATTATAAATTTGTATGTAAATGACTAAATAATGAGAGTGTTGCACCAGCCAATTATATAATAACCTAAAATCTTACAGGAAAGCAATGCAAATGTTGTTGGATTTCTATATGAAACTAACGTGACAGCTTTTATTTCTCAAGTCCCATGCCTTCTATGTGTTCCAATAGAAATCACTGTAGTTTATCATGGAAAGAAAAGAGAACAGGAATCATCCAAATCTTAAAGTTTGAAGATGTGTTCAACATTTGTTTGTGTGTTACCTTCAGGCGATCCACAATGATGCTGATATATGAGGGTGGGTTTTTTAACGCAAGTATGTCTAGGAAAATATATAATAGATACAGGTATTTCAAAAAGAGATACCCACTTTGACATCCCTGTCTGCTAAGCTCTAATCAGTGGAGGAATGTTTGTTTGTTTGTAATGGGTTGAGTTTGATGCCAAATTTCAAATCCAAGTGATTATTATCAATGATGGGTTTTTTGTCAATATATTCATATGAAAAATGTAGATTTAGGTATCAAATTATTGCTCTATGTTGAAATGGTTAATACACCTTCTTATATTAATACTTTCAACACGGCTATTAGTTTTACCATTATACAAAACAGATTTTTCAGAATACGTTCCCAACTTTCAAAGTCTACCCCAAGAATTACTGAACCAATACTAGGCATGTTTGTACTTAGTTTAATGCATTTTTCATGGTGATTCAAAATATGGTAATTAAATTCAATAATGTTGAATTTGTTGATACATTTTGATACATTTTGGAATGTCGTCTGCAGACGCCTGCCGCCCGTGGAAAGTGTTAATATTGTTATTCCCATAGATCGTACACAAGGGTATAGTGTGACATATCACATCATAAAGCATGTATTGTCTGCCAGACATATTTTTAGATGGAGAGCAAAATAGTTTTTAAATCAAACAAAACATATTTTCTTTACCTTATATTTTCACAAATATTACTCCCGATTCTCAAAAACAAGTTATTATTTAAAAGCTTGTCAACTATTCTGTCAAATATTGTTAAAATCTCATCTCATATTTGAGAAAAGTAGACAAAGTATACATTTCGTTTGGCATGAATGCGTCACATTTTTGTATACCATAATATTGTATTTAGTTTATGATCGTAGAGCATAGGGTGGTGTTGCCATAATAGCAGCCCTCCATGGAGCCCAATGGGGATGTATTGGTTTATATAGATTTATGCGGTTGAGTACCAATACGAATTAGAATAAATCTGATTTAAGTTTGGTTCGATAATGAGTGTTTAGTGGTCCGAGACTTGGTGAATTGATAATTTCAATAGGCGTAAATCCGATTAAATCGACATTTATCTAAGTGGTATTGAGAAGTATCGTTTGGAAACTCACTTCACGCTAGGGCATGGCAGCAGCATCACCTTCACTTTATACCATCAGTTTCTAAGATGTGACAAAAATAACCCAATTTGTTGAAAGTCACCCTTGTATGATTTTTGTCGACTCAAGTCAGGGGTAACGTTTGGAGCAGTGATGTTAGCACATAAGCTGAGTCCCCATGTCCCTCTATATAGCTGTCATCTCAATGGTGGGATCAATCTTCAAATATTTAGCACACTCACAGGGGAAGGATTCAATCTAGTATTTGTCTTAACACATACCCTAGTCATGGCACAGCATTTCCATGCCAGGGTCATAATTTTTCTTTGATTACACAGAGTATTACTTACCTACTTAAGTTGGATGATTTTCCCGAACCACTCTCCAAATCTTCCTTTCCAACGTAGCTATCTTGATTTCTTCTACCTTCAATCCTGTGTTACGCTTTAGTAGGTTAATGTAAGTTAGGGCTGGTCTACCACGCTTTCTTGCTCCATGTTTTCGAATCCAGTGTATGAGTTTGGAGACAGGCTCATTGGACCCCCGGGGGGGGGGTACTCTGATTTGGTTTGGTCGGGGGTGTGCCGCTGGAGATTCAAAACCCATACCCATTTTTAGGGGTGATTTTGGAAAAATCGGTACCCATTTTTAGGGGTTTTACGTCATTTTAGACCAAATTTTTGCAAATTATCGGGAAAATAGCCTTAATTTGTGCAAATTTTCGCGAAAATAGACACAAATTTCGCAAAAATAGACCCATTTGTAAAAAGTGACCCCATTATTAGGGATTTCCAGCACAAAATCATACCCCATGTTTAGGGATTTTGTGCCCAAAAAGCTACCCATTAGAGCGGCACACCCCCATATACCGTCTTGGGTGAGTACCCACCCCCCGGGATTGGACCCTCTGAAAAGTATTAAAAGAACACTTATAATGTAGAGGTTTAGGCAATACTGCATGCATATTTTCCCGCCTTTGAAATGGAAATAGTTGATTGCATCAACTTACTGTAAAACTGGTAATTGTTGCGGGATTAATTTTTCACACTTTGCCGATTTTTAATTGTTTTGCGTGTTTTTAAACTTGTGATTTGCTGCTTCATCACATAGACATAAATGCAAAAGAAATATATTCATTTGTTATAATTTTCGCAATAGCTGCTTGGACCGCAAAAAGCGCAAAAATAAATGTAGAGCGAAAATTCCCACTTTTACACTATTGGTTTACTCTATTTGTGATTAATATGAATACTGTACTCGAGGGGATTATGAAAAATGATATCATTCCTTTTATTTACACTGAAGAAATGAAAATCTCAATTTGACTATATATATATATATATATACGAGATATATATATCTCTCGTATAGCCGAAAGAAATGAAGGAAATCATATGACTTGAATTAAAAGAAGAATTTATGATATGAGAATAAATAATAGATTGCATGCAAGAGATTCAGGCCTTATTTCATGCTCCTGGATCAGATTTATGGAAAGAATTTTGACACGGAATGGATATATACACGAATATTGTTAAATGAAAGAAATCCTGGGGTTGGTGGACGGGGATGATGGAAATACAAGGCTGTTAAGCTAGTAGTAAGCTATGGGTTAAAACCCATATATTGCGCTTTATTCCGTAAAGCTAGTAGACTATCCAATATGGGTTAAAATACATATATGGATGCGGTTTATTCCGTAAATCTGGTAAATCTCCATTTTGGTGCGTAAACATTTATGATATAACCTAGCAAATGTCATACATATTTTGTATACAGGGTGGTCCAAAAAAAACCTATACCCAACTTTGGAGGCCATTTTCTCCTAGATGATAAAATATTTCAGTAATTTGGTTTGCATATTATTAAAGCATATATCGTTGAGCATTATTGGTGAAAATAGGGAAGATATTACATTAATATTTTTTGAGATATTGCTATTTTTAGCGAGTATGTGTAAAAATGGCTTTTCCACGGGAGCTGTCAATGCATCAACATGTTTGAATATGATATGACACAATAATGTAATGACGCGATAGTCCTTTGACAAATGTTTTTGCGAGAGCTTCTTTTCAATATTTCAGTAGACAATCTCTATTTTCTTATGCATCAAAGTTTTAAATATTATAGGACAATCCCCATTTTCTTGCGCATAAAGAAACATAACACTGTGTACAGTAAGTGGCATTTTGGTGCGCAAATGTTAAGGTCCCACTAACAAATTCCCTTTTTGTCCACTCTGTTTCATATTACATTAATGGACTTGCAAACCATTCTAATTGAATCTTGGATTGCCATATTAAGCAACACTTAAGTCAATTTTATCGTCGCAAAGATGTTTGATGATGTGATGGGAGCGTATCTGTACGGTTCAACCAAAGTCAAGGAATATGCTTTACATATAAGAAAGCTTTCTACTATAGATTACATTAAGTTTCACATTAGATTAAAAAAGAGAAGTGCCAGAGGTTTGCTTTGTATGTAATTGTGAGTTAAAATATATATATGCTTCTTTTTGATACGACAAGAAAACATATAGGTCACCTTTCTGATAGAGCTGTATGAACCGATGACTTCAAGGAAAAATAACTGTCTTATATAAATGAATTCGAATGATTTGTGATTTCTTAAGTTGAGATTTATTTTAATCATGATTTTTTTTGAAATATTTATACATTTTTGAAAGTTGTTAAAACAAGTGTGGGAATGTGTTATTATTTTAAGAAATGTTTTGAGTTTGAAATTATTCAAAAAATATAAAAAACTAGTGTTCAAAATTGTTTTAAAATTTCAAAAAATTTCAATATTTTTAATTGTCCATTCCTATTGCATTTCTTATCAACAGTTGGACCCACAATGCAGTACCTCCTCGACAGAGCAGCAAACGTCAACGGCACCCCCAGAGCCATCAGATACCAGTTTGCAAGCGTTCCAACAGTCCACACTGCGTTACGCCAATCTCAAGTTGGCTGATCCGGGCAATAAGAGTCAAGAAGAAGAGAATATCGCAGCACAGGAACCACTCAGTGTAAGTATTTTTTTAAAGTTACTGTCCCATCACGCACCATTCTAGGCTTATTTTAGGTGAAATCTACCCATCATGCTCTACTTCAGGTAGAGTGTAGGTGTACAGTAATCTGTTTTGCTAAATTTTGGTTGAAATTGTTCATCATGTAATTATTATTTTTTTTTTTCTTCTAAAATTTTCATTTAACATTTTGAAAATGCAAAAAAAAAATGCATGAACTTAGGCCAAACAAAGAAGAAGGTCTGTCTCAGAAGCCCGCCCGCATTGGTATGTGAAATGAGCTACGGCGCGTAGGTCTATGCGCTGGGGCTAAAAAACTTCTTTCTTTTTTTCTTTTTTTTTGATTTAAAAAAAAAAATAGCAAAAAGTTCTCCGTAAGCTTGGATAAGCAAAAAAAAAAAAAAAAAAAATAGCAAAAAAAAAAAAAATCGCATACCTCATAGCCTATTTTCTAAAAAAAAGAAAAAAAAAGCACAGCACTTAGCTTATTTGCACAATGTTTCTGAGACAGACCTTCTTCTTTGTTTGGCCTTAGACATAGGAGTTATCATAAAACGCACTGAATATCGGTCTTGCCACATCTTGTCAGGTACCCATCATGCAATATGCTATTCAGATTCTTTCAATAGATTATTTGCAGATTCTGAATGTGCCATGCTTATTGCTGCAAAGTTTTTTGTTGCTATATCTGTCCAAAAGACATTACCATCAATGTTGCTATTCTGTTGCAGTTTTCTGCGATTAACCCATGCATTTCAAAGAAATCAACGCAGCGGAAACACGCTCAAAACGGCATGTTAAAAATGTTCCCTCCCTGTAACACACAGCCGCATCGTGTTATACAATTCATGAAATTCAATGGTTTTATTTTAAGGATGCGGAGGTTGAGACATTTATTGTAGACATGTCACTATAGATGACGAGAGATTCCCCCTGGGCTACGAAGCGTCTGACGCATAACCCAGAAGTACCCCATCGTTGCCTTCGTAACGACCCGCTAGTCTTGTCGGTGGTCGATCCAACAAATGTGCCTCTTCTTTATCGTCCTTGTCCATGGTGCAACATGATGAACAGGCAAATCACATGAACGTCATAACATGCGGTGTATTTATAGGTCCGGCAAAGAAAAAATGATATGTTGATGTAACGGAATGGTGAAAAAGGGGACAATTGTTTAGTAAGGATTATTATTATGGTGTTAATAGTGGAATAAGGAAAAATTCTTTTCAAAAGAATTTAGCCTTAACATCATTTGCCTTAACGAACAAAAAACGGAATAAATTGCATTGTTTTCTTCGCCTTATCGTATGAATTAACAACATTATTATCATCATAGTTATATTTTATGATGAATTTTAGTATAGTAAATTCTCTTGTGTGGAGTGAATTTGTGTGGGGGTGTGTGTGTGTGGGGGTGTCTTTGCATTTAGAAATATATAAGTAGGGATAACAGTTTTCCTGGTTGCTTTCTATCCACACTTGAGATGGGTAGGAGGCCACAGGGTGGGAGTGTACTTATTTCATATAGGGTTTATTGGTTCATATTTTGTAACAAAGCATCTGCGTCTTTTCCTTTTGTCCTAGGCCTATAATTACAAGATATCATATGAAAAATAGTTGAAAGCCTATGATAGACTATAAGATGACATTTAAAGATCCCTTTGTATAATGGTTGCTGCCTTTCACCAATCTACTTCAAGATGTTTTGAAGTGCCCACACATGGTTACAAACGTCAATCACTTTTGTGAGGGGAAATCCCTCTTTGTATAATGCAAATCAATAACCGTTTAAGTTTTAAGTTACCTTTTATAAATTCTATTAGCCTGGATTCCAGGCCTCTAAAAGGCGCTACAAGTACAAATACGCCAAAGCTCATTCCCATGGTCTGTGTAAATCTTAATTCAATTACACCACTTACCCAGCCCTTTTATAGGAATTCTTAATTTCCCCTAAATACACACCAGTCCAGTGATAGTAAACGCCACCAAGTGGTCGGGTTTTCACACTGAAATAGCTGCCTCTTTTTTTAATTTTATTTATTTATTTGGGCCTTACGACCCTGGATAACCCAAGAAAGCCTCGTTGAAGCTTATTTCCATTGGGGTCTGTTAGATGTGTGAACAGTTACAGACCGGGATGATCCCCTACTCTTTGCGAAAGAGTCTGTAACCTTTTAACGTGCTCGGGTATTGCACTTCCGATGCACGGGACCACCATTTTTATGTGACTTCCGAACCACTGATTTTTGCTGCCATTAGATTAGATTGTAATATCCCCTAACAGTTCCCCAATCTCGCTTGGGTCGACGAAGCAATTGAGACTAAGTACCTTGTATTAATCATCTTTTTTATATCTTCTCAACCTGAATAAATAACATATAGACTCGGACAAACTAGTGTGAATTAAATTAACAATTACCTTAAAAACACACGTCCCTGAACCTGTTCCCCCTTCACCATCCCAGTGGTGAACAAACCACCAGACCACAGAGGCCGTGTCCACCTGGATGACAGATAAACGAGCTCTAATGTGTATTACAAAGCCATTGTTGAGAGTCTCAAGCGACCGAAATACATGTAGTATATTCTCAACCTGGCATAAAATCCTGAGAAAAAGTTTGTTTGCAAATGAAGCAGCTATTTACCTGATTGCACTGTTGTAATTATGACTTGACAAGTTGACAGGCATGGCAATGACCCCATTATGAGGACACCTTGTAGCAATATTCATGGGTAAATTCAAGAAAAACTCGGAAGTGTGTACCGGACGCTGTAAACAAAGGACCGCGCATTAACTGCAGACAACAGTAACAGTTCCAGAACCAGAATCAACGAAATCCTTGAAATGTCTTCAAATTTTACCCCAAACAAATTACAGACCCTCCTCTGAGTCTAGCCACCAATATAACTCCGACTTCTATAATGTCTGTGCTTTATACCCAAACCATCTCATTTCTTCCTTCTCACTGCTCTTTCTAACAACTTCCTGTCGCTGACACACACACCACTCGGTCGCATCCTGTGATTTTATTAATCAGCAAACATTTTCTTCTCGCAATATTGTCTCACTTTTTTTTCCATTCCGTCGGTGCCGCGATGTCTGCATTCGTCTTTCTCCTCGCATGAAATCCCATTCATTCTGATCCACCATCAATTCAGCTTTGTTGCATTTTTAGCGTATTTGAAATTAAATTGTTACCAGAATAGAGTTTTTTTATTTAACTGTCTGTGTAGCATTTTGTATGGCTTATTTATAGGCCTATATCACATATTAATGGATTTCTGTATATATGTCACATGCAGCAATTTGAAAACATTCATATTTAATAACCTCTTGTATTCAGTCAACAATCAAAGTAATATGTCCAAATCTGCATGATAAAACTAAATTGTGTCATCCTAAAACTATCGATGTTTGAAAAATCAACTCTTAAGTTTCAGTATTTTATCTTTTTTCCATGTGGGTTAATTTATATTAATAAATATGTGTTGATAATAAAATGTAATATATTGAAATATTTATATTTATATGCTATTTGCTAAACCTCAGCTAGGTAGTCAGTCAATAAAGAAATCTGTATGTTCAATTGCTTACGCTGTGTGAGAATAGACTCTGTTGTTGTTAGGGAGCTGATGTAGTGGATTAAGATCAATAACAGTCTTTTAATGTTAAATCATATTTAAATAAATAATATATTTTTATAGACTCGGACAAACTGGCACAAATTATATATTAAATTAATAAAGACCTTTAAAATACATGGTATTGAACCCCGATCCCTCTTCACTATTGCGCCGAAGAATAACCACTAGACCACAGAGGCTGTGTTTACGCGATCAGTGACAGATGAACGAGCGCTAATGTATACAAAGTCTTTGTTGAGAGTCTCAAGTGGCCAGAATACATGTTGTAAATATTTAGCTATATGGTGGCCTATAAGCATGATTCTAGCAGAACCTATGACTAGGGAAACTCAGATAATTTGATATTTCCTTTTTTGTTTTTTCTCTCCATGACCTCACAGCCTCGAGGAATACGTTTCCATGTACGCTCCCTGGGTTGGGTGGAGATGGAAGACTCGGACCTGTCACCTGGCAAGAGCAGCTTGGCCGTCAACAACTGCATCAGACAACTGTCGTATCGCAAGAATGATATCAGGGACACAGCCGGTATATGGGGAGAGGTAGGTATCCTATAATGCATTGTTGTAATGATGGGCGCAATTTTGTTTTTTACTTTCACTTATTTGTAGACAAAATGTCACGGTACATTGGAAATGTGTGTTAAAAAATTGCCCAATTTGTCAAGTAATCCTAGAATACATGATACGGGTACCAGTTTTTTTGGGTTTTTTTACCCTTGGTGGGGAAAATTCAGGACAATTTCCCTCTAAATTTGTATATGGTGATACCATGTCTAAAACCGTGATTGAAACAGGTCTCTGAAGTTACATAGACTAGAAGAGTGAAGCTTTCATACCCGTTTCAATTAATTCAAGAAAATATACTGATATGCCTCAAATATATTTCTGTGTACTGAAGAAAGAAAATTGCTCACAATATTTTCATTAATTTGTGTTGAAATGTTTGTATATTCAATTGATATTTGATTTATTTACCATCTTCACAAAAGATGCAGACAAATTAATGAGGTAAATGAACAAAGCATAGCTTGGGTTCATTATTTATACTGCACATATTCATAATAGCCCATTCCCTAATTGAAGCTTGATGTGCGATTCAAATACCACACGATGTTAGTAGCTATAGTTTGATCAGTTCCAAATTGGCAAGCCTCCTAACAGCAGTGAATAGATACAGAAGAGTGTAGCGTGCATAACGCTCACATTACGCAACAAAGCGACAATGCATTATGTGCGTCACACATGCACATGCCAAGTGCATTAACGTGCAGGTGCTAAAAACTTTGCATGCACACTTTAATTACTGTGCATGCAGAGATGCATGCACACTTTAATTACTGTGCATGCAGAGACATAAAAATGTATATTTCTTGCCGATTTGGAACTGAATGAACTATAGTATTTAATACAACATCTTGTTTTTGTAATATGATGAGGAATAAGTGCACGAAGGGGGAAATAACTCGATTGGTTTGATTAAAGTTCCAGATGATGATACTCTAGGGGCCAAGAAATTCCATTTTTTTCTTCAGAAAACCAAAAAGAATTTCATTTCGTTTGTGATGTAACATTAAGACAAATAAAAACATTAAATCGTGTTCGGGCAAAATTATCCGGAAGCCACGAGGCCAGCGACCGCATGGACAGATTGCTTTGCGAAATTAACATGGGCTTTATTGCATACTCGCACGCACTTGGAACTTTATTGGAAATATAAATGGTTAATTAGAGCTTAAGAGTCTCGTACAAAACAATTCACCACTAGAGTGGTCATTTTTTGTGTGCAAAAAATGTTTGTGCTCTTCGTTATTTTATTTTAACAGTTAGCATGTTGTTAAATTCTAAGGGGGAGAGGAATGTATTAAAAATGTTTATCGTTTTGGCATAAACTTTGTAGTGGGCCAAAGACAAATAAAAAGTTTGTAATTTACTTTATAGATATATATGGTCCTTGACAGGTTGCTGAAACTGGGGGAGGAGGGAGGGGGGGGGGGGTATGGGCCATTTATAACAAATAATATATAAGTTACGCCATGGAGACCTTCTAGGGTCAATGGTTCAGCCAATCTCGCCCCTCACTCAAAACCATCTTCAGACCACATTATTTTGGTCAAAAAAATAATGATTAGAGTAAATATGGCAATATCCTCAAACGTATAATTTATTTAAACAGTAGCTGCCTTGAACTACCACCCTCCCTCTCTCCCTCCCTTAGAAGACCTATTTGAGGACATTATTGACCGTAAATTCCAATAAGCTTATTAAGGTTAAGGTTGAGTGTACGCCTGTCACAGTAGGTTACGCTGGATCTGGTTGAATGGCGTGTATGTAATTTGTTGTCAGATTCCTGCCTCGGGTTGAAATTAACCTTTATGTTGCAGACTAAATGAACTAAAACAGACTTGTATACTCACAAGGCTTGTATACATTGTAAGGTGGGTGTATGGGGAGGGTGCATGAATGCTGAACAATATATTATTAGAGTCCTAAGGGTGGGGGCTCGTTTTCTAAAAGTAGGAAGAGATAGACGTTTGTTTGAAAGCATATTAACCCTATGAGAACTACCTGCTGATTGGTTAAAAAAAGTTGTGCCAATCAGAGACATTGTTAGAACAATTACAACTTTCAAAAAGATTAGCATACAATTGTAATTGGTTATCAAGATGATTATATCAATGGCCAATGGGACTTCCTATATGAAAGACAGGTAGTGTCCAGAGGGTTGAACATCAATAACTAAAACATCATTTGAAGTTGAAGAGACATTCTATAAATAATAAATTTGATAAGATGATGAGAAAAATAGTTTAAAAAACCCTTTAAATCTGGCTACTTTCATGTGCCAAACAACTCATGCTTATCAATATCATTAGAGTCATGGTGTTTTTTTGCAATTCAGGTGGTGTGAGATGGTCGAGACACTGGCTGCCTCAAAAAACCATGGATTTATCAAATATTATAATCTCGATATTTAATTTGTCATTTTAAAGTTCATCAGACATGCAGATGAGCATATATTGAAAATAATATTCATAGTCAAATAAATACTTGTCTGGGCTATTATCATTGTATACAACACAGCGCATAGAATGCATAGTTCTTAGCGTGCCATGCAATATTTTCCCCCCTTTTGGATGTCTATCCAAAATAGATTGAGGATGTTGATATTTTGACAAAAGTTTAAAGGAGGTATCCCGCAAGCACAACATTGTGCATAATATGTTAGAAAAATAATTATCAAGCCCAAATCGCATAGTTATATAGAACAAAACATCATACCTATGACAAAAACGAATAAATACTGCCAATCTCTCAACAGGCTTTTTAAAAAAAATTGTGGAGATCGAAAGTCCCGGTGTGGATGACGTCATGGTTATTGGTGCTCAAATATGCGCAAGTGTATTATATAACTATGATTTCATGAAGACCAGGACTTTCGATCGCCGCAAATTTTGAACATTGCATTATTTGTTTTTGTCATAAATATGATGTTTTGTTCTATACAATGTTGTGCTTGCTAAATGATTTTTTAATGAAAATAGATATTGGAATATTTCAAAATATTCATAGCAAACAATCCTTGTCTATAGTTTGATTAGTTTCAAATTGACGAAGCCTCCTTGCATAATATGCGTGTAGCGTGCCAAAACAGCGTGCATGAAGCTATGACCGCGCGCTTGGATTACTTTTGTGCGTGGACATATGGAAACATTTAAAGCTGTTTGTCTCATAAAGTCAATTGCCACATGTACGACGTTCCAATCACAGTGTTTGTGTACAATGGCTCGGGTATTTGTCACGGTATTTGTCACGATTCACTGATCAGAGTGACCTCTCTTAGGTTACAAGTAATTGGATGGTCTTAGAAAAAAAGTCGGTCCGCCAAAAGTGTTTGACTAATCAGAGATTTTTTTAGATATTATGATAACTTAAGACCGTGTGCAAAGGAATCCACTAGGGCCAGCACAGGCTGGACAAGGCTAACCCGTCAGGCAACATTTAGATAGCCGTGAATCGCCAATTGTCAATATTTTCATTTTCGTCCCATTGAAGAAAAGTGCGGCCGCGCAGTTTAAATACACGGTCCGCCAAAATGAAATAACTTTTATGATATTTTTTCACATTTATATAGAAGACTAGTTATTTTTTAGATATCCGAGATGGCCAATGGTTGTATTTAAATATTTATCATATAAAAAGACTACTTTTTGTCACTGCGGTTTCATCATCCTGTGTTAAAACGTGACTATTTTGGTTGGGTGAGCATATGAGATAATGTTTCCATATGGGATAAAAACCAAATATTTGGTGCCAATGTGGAACTGATCAACTATTAGTATTAGCTTATACCGAATGTTATACTGTTATTTTATTATGCAACACAGTGCATAGAATGCACAGTTCTCAGACGACCCCTTGGTTAACTGTAAAATGGATTGAAGAGGCTTAAAATGTCAACGTTTTAAAATTGATTGAAGATGTTTCAAATTTCAAAAAAATATACACAAATTGAAAAACTATTGAATACCATATTTAGCCAAATATTGTCTGGCTATCTACATCTTGAACAACCAACACATAGCCTAGTTCTTATAGACATGGCTTATTTAACCCTCTGAGTATGTCCAAAATAGATTGAGAATATTGACATTTCATCGTTTGGCTATGATCATCTTGTGCAATCAACACATTGCATAGAGTGTACAGTTCATAGACATGCCTATTTAACCTTGTAAGATGCCTGTCCACAATGGATTGAGGCTATTGATATTCTTCTTCTCATGAAGCCCGTTTCCCTTTCAAATCAATGGGGAGATGAGGGAAATTAACTCTTCAATTTTTGCTATAGCTTATTTACAATTGGATGGAATCTTCTGATCTACACTATGGTTATATTGTTTGATTTGCATGGTTGTGTTTGATGTTCCCCTCCCGCCAGTTTGGTAGGGGCATATTAACCTCAAAATTTAGGCAAAAACAAAAAAAGGGTTTGTTCGTCCATTTCCGACCTATCCTAATTTTGAAAACTGACAAAAAAAGTTTTTACAAATGAATACCTACCCTAATTTTGGAAATTCCAAAAATAGTTGTTTTTTCCATAATTTTGCTTTCCGGAAATACACTAAAATATTTTTAAAACTGTTTCTTTACTCTTCTAAACTGTTTTAAAACATGAATGATGTGATTTAATAGTTAAACATCTTGTGAATGTGATTTTAATATAAAGAAATCTGTTTATAGACAAACAAAATTCAAAATTTGTTTGGCCTCAATATTTCATCATAAGCACATAGCTATACTACAAATGCAAAATTGTTTGTGTTTTCGAAATTTTTGGGTATGTCACTCATCATAAACGGTATAAAGAAAGAATGGGTGAATATTTTCTTCAGTATATTGCAAATTCAAAAACTACCCAAACTTAGCACAGCACTAAAAATAATGCTCATAAAAAGAACCATATTTACAGTGTCCGATCTTAAGATTCACCATAAAGACTACTGAGTAAGGAGGGGTCATGCTCCAGCTCACAGTAAACAACCTATAGCCCTTCATCATGACATAATAGCCGTCATGTAACTGAGATGATTTATGACGCAAAGAGCAATTTGCCTGACTTTTTCTCACGTTCATTATTTGAGGGCGGTACATGTTATCGTCTAGGGGACAGTACATACGACACGGAGTGGTGGTACACAAACGTGACAAAAACTCCTTGAAAGGAAAAAAATGCTCGCGAGAAGAAGAAATATGCATGTTTCTTTCTCTCCGTGCCTGGCTGTTTGTCACTTTATGCAACAACATCTTCCTATCTTGACATCAATGTTTCCTCACTGAAAACTTTGTAGCCCAAATGGATTTTTTTTCGTACCAAATTAGACTGCTTTTCGCTTTTGATTTTTATCTGACACAAATTAGTGATTATAACACACTATGATTGCTAAGATATCACTTTGCATGTTTTGTCTTTATTCAGAATTCAGGGTTTATTTTGCTCATTTTTAATATCAAATATGTTTGTCAGTTTTTAAATGTTTCAAATGCTTAAAAAGGTGTTTTGTTTACTGATTACCGCATAGCCTTGATCAGGCTTTTAAAATTATTTAGAATAAGGCAGTCCGAGGTACATGTACATGTAGTCCGTAACTGATGACGTTCCTACACGGAAATCCTGCCCTTCCCCACAGAGCTGAGTACAGCGTGTTAAAAGACGAATGACATAGGATTTACGAGCTTATAGCTGTCCAGCAGCGAAGCCTTGTACAAATTGTAATGCCAATGTAATGTTTCGCTTTATAAAACCGCTGATAATCCAACGGTTCTTCGCGGGGGTTAATATTACCATATATGGCGAATAGTCATACATGAGGCATACATCCAATAGCCACAACGACACAAGTGGAGGTGGGTCAATCATCGTTATACAAGAACCAATCAGTGTACGTAAATATTACATACATTAGAGTTCCTGTCAAAACAATTTGAACAAGGCTTCGGGCGCAAGCGCCCTCGCTCTCCCAAGATAGTATTCACGGGCCGGGCTCCGACCGGCATGCTCATTGAGTAATGGTGGCGAGAGATGTTTGGAGGCCTGTTCTTTGGCGAGTGAGTGAAGGACGGGTGGTGTGAACCTAACTTTTGCTTTATTTTGGACGTTATATTTAATCACAATATAAATAACAGTAGCCCGGACTACTACCTGATTTCAAATAATTTTGGAAGCCTGAACAAAGCTAACCACGTACGTAGCATTTCTGCTATTGGGCTACCAAATGTGCATCAATATATCCGGCAACAGCGCTTGTCTGCCTCTGTGATCAAGACGTATATTGTGAACGCGCAATCAATAATTTATTTCTTGTACTATAGTTTCAGACCACTATGTTTGTTTTGCGAGATGCCTGTAAGGGATCCGAGGCCTCTCTTTAATGATATAAGAGAACGCTTTTTAATGATTTACGGCTCTTATATTCCTCCACACATACTAAATATTTGCATTTTATCAGACGTTTTGGTTTTTGTTTCATGAGAGAGCAACTACTAAATGCAGCACACCTATGAGTATGATCGTAGAGTGTATTATGAATATGTACAAGACAGAAGAAAGCTTTAGAAGGCTATTTTCATAAGAGTTGTGACTAGACTTGTTACTGTGTTGGAGTCAAATCATTTTTTTCAATTAGAGATACCTAACAGAGCTTAGGATGATGAAAATCAAGTTGTGGGATCTAAAAATAGCAAATTGTATAGTAGAAGAGGAAATGAAAATAATCAGTGTTTCTCACTAGTCGCTAAAGTCAACTGATGCTTTAAACTCTTATCTGAGCCGGGGTTAAACATTTTATGTTATCTATTACTTATGTAATACAGATTTCTCTTTTCTTCATTGTTTTATTATGAAACCACCACATAATTGTGACTGTGACCAGTCGCATCAAAATGAAAATTTGAGATTTTGTTTGTATGCAAAAATGTAATTTGTAAGCTTTAATGAAAATGATGCCTCACTTGATACATTTGGTCAATGCATTCAGATTTTATGTGAAACTGAAATATTAGGTGGCAATTCCTCTTTAATTCTTGTGGGTTAATATCTTAAAAGCATATTGCCAACAAAAGCCTCTTTTTGATGTGACTGGTCACAATTATGAAAGTCTGAAACTATAGCTTAAATAACTACCATAAAATGTGTTATTTTTCTGCAGGGCAAAGATATGTACATGGTTTTAGAGGACGAGTACCTAAAGCTGACCGATCCAAACGACGGCACGGTGCTAAACACGCAGCACGTCTGCAGTATCCGCGTATGGGGCGTGGGACGAGATAACGGAAGGTTGGTACATGATCTTTAACCTCTAAAAAACAAGAATAAGCGTACACTTTAGAGGGCGCTCTTTAGTCTTACCTCTTGCACTCTATCATAACTATCTGTATAACGCTGCACTTAAAAGCTCTTCCATATTATAACTATACCATATTTCACTGTAGTACTACTAAAGTCAACTCTAGCTATTAGTTACGAGCCAAATACGACAAAAAAGTCACAAAAAACATGGCCCATTTCGGTGGACATAGTGTGGGTAGTGCACTTTTTGGGCAATTCCACGTTTTTTGTCATTCTTCGATCAGAAAGTTATATGATAAAAAATTGAACGCTAGATTGTTATTAAAATGTCAGTTATAAATATGTTTACTAAATATATTTTGATTTTTCTCCAATTTATATGATCATATTTTTAATTGCTACAAATTGATTAAACAAGAAAGGTATCCCATTAGATTGTCAGTGTCTGTTACTGTATTGTTCGCAAACCAAAACTAGGCCACCGATCTCTGTCTAATGATGTGTCCATGTGTGCAATCAATGTGAATTCAATGTTATTTTTTTGTGAAAATGATTACTACATGTAACAGACAGACTCGAAGCACTAATTGATCCAAGGATACACGATCGATATTTATTTACAAAAGCAAATACACTTTTCCTTCTACTCATTATATTAATAAATTAATATTAATGAATTAACCAAAGTTAATTAGCACCATCAGCACCCAGCAAATATATTATATCTTATAAATAAATTTAATAACAAAAGAAAGAGTCTCGTCTTAAAGCGAAAGTATAGTAGCATATAGTAAATTGTTAAAGCAAACCGTAGATTTGTGGCGTGAATCCGTTCGTTCGTTCGTTTTTTTCCGCCTCTCAATGCACAAACCAACCAATCAAATGACAGCGTGGATCACGTGGAATTGCCCTTTTCTGTGTTACTTCCCCATTGTCTCTCACAGTATTGTTATGGAGATCAGTGGTGCCAATTTTGGCCAGGCTGTGTGTTCTCAGCACCTATGTAGCATCAAGCAAGTCCATTCTAAAGGATATGCTTCGATCATTGCCGTGTGAGTACTAATATTCTAGAAACACCTCTAGTTTTTAACCCCACACCCCCTGAACTGTGCTTGTGGTAGATAGCTAAGGCGTGTCGTTCGCTGTCGTGTAGCACGTTCCGTGTTTACCAAATCAATGATTTTTGCTTGGTCTTCTTTTGAAGACCTTTTTTTAAAATTGTAATTTGTCCCTTTGAAACACAATCTAAACCAACTTTCCACTATGAATTTATGAAATGGGCTTGAAGTGAATGTTCATAGCAACACCCCATTGAGGTAGTGAACGAGTTCATTCAACTCAATTTATAAATTGTGTTCATGTTAGCCTCACCACCCGAGGCCAAGTTCATCACTATGCATTCACATACACTTTTCTATCAAAAGTGAGGGCACCCAACATATCACTGAATAAGCCTTTAAATATTAAGAGACTAAATTGTGAAGATTAATTTACATTTTTGCTCCCCGTGCTCTAAAATTATACATCAATAAGTTCATAATTTGGCATAATATTGAATTGTCTCTTTGTTTTACAGAACAGTGTAAAAACTGTGAAAAACAAAATTACTAATATGTCGTAAGACCTTTTTCTTGATCGGCACCCTTACTTTCTACCACTGCACAGTTGTCTGTTATAATCTTCTATCTGTATAGTGTAACTCATCTTGCAAAAACGTACATTTTAACTCGTCATAACTATGATAGTCATATACTCCAATAGTTATTACTCTCTCCTTGTGTGCATGTCAGTGCTTTTTATGTCAATTATATAATCATGAATACATTGTTGTAACATATAATATAATGAATATAATCCATGCATTAACCGTCAATCGTGTCGTAAATATACGGATCGAATGTACCCTTTTTGAAGAGATGGATGTTTTGGTACAATAATAATGTAGGCCTACTAACACATACACGTCCGATGGAAGATGTTTACGCCCATATATATCCACGAACGTACGCACGCAGGACATGATGAATGGATCCAGTTACGGCATGTTTATTTTGTCATGAGTTTCTTTTCCTCCTATCCATTTCTACAACAATGGTTGTGGTTATAACATTGCCATGACGATGATGACAAATATGCCACGGATCAAGAAACTCATACGAAAACATTACACTATAGAAACACTAGTGATTTTTTAGTGTTGTCTATTTAAAGTTGAATCTAAATCAGGTTAGATGGGAAGCTGACATTAACAAGGGATGTAAATTTATCTGTTGGTCATTTTGATTGGGTGCACAAAGAATTCTAACACAAATCTAGCCAATCAGAGATAACTAAAGAACATAGGTAGATTTAACAGAGCTCCACCTGAAGGTACATAAGAGAACTTTTCAGAGTGCATACCATTACATATTCCTACTTGGTACTCTTCAATGCAGGGCTCAGTGAAAATTGATTTGAATTGACGATAGAGGAGTGTCAAGTTCATTATTTGAATTATAAATTAACCTAATCATAATACTGGAACCTTGATGTAACACGAGGGATCATACAAAATAATGGTACACGATATATATATAATATTCAAATATCAATCTTTAATCTATAAATATATATTCTCATAATTCATATACAGTTGTATATATATCGACATAGATCATTATAGTACATTCTGTTATCATGAGCAGATTATCATTTAAAAATAGGTTCACATTCATGTAAGGACTGTATATTATGTGCAATCCAATAGTATCTAATTAGATCATCAATTCATTACTCATTGGGGTTTTGATAGTGCATTCTAACCATTGTTTCCGTGCAAAAGTTTGACATCTTATATCCACTGCATTTTATTTGGGTATAAGGTGACGTTTACTATATAAGGGGAGGGGGAGGGGGGAGTTTGCGAAAGTTTTTAAAACTTTCATTGGAACAACTCCTAGTGCTCTGTGTTTGGAAATTCAACGAGAATTTGATCACTGCGTATATCTTTAGGCATTTACCTACCGGCATATTATGGATTTCACAACCAGGTATTGTTATACTAACAAACCCACTTGCATAATTAGTCTTTGTATAGACTATCTAATATCCTATATGACAGGTCTATGTGTAATTGGTGGGGTTCTCCCCTTTGTTGTAATTTGATTCAATTACAGGATTGCCCCCAGATATTACTCAATTATTGCGCTTTTCAGTTGTTGTGTGATAAGAATATACCCCTTAGCCTTGAATATCTGTTGTACCTTTACATAAACTTAGTGGTTTTCAATTGTTTCCTTATAAGGAGTTCAACATTTTGGGTAAATTGGATCATTTGATGACAAATTTGGCATAGTCAGCAATCCAAACATCTTTTATCGTCGTTGCTGCTTTGTTTCACTAACCTAATATTCTGGGCAAATCCTTTAGTGAGTTGTCATACCAAATACGGGCCTGACAGAGGGGAAGACTGGTGATTAGGCCAAACAAAGAAGATTGTCTGTCTCAGAAGCCCGCCCGCATCGAAATGAGCTACGGCGCGTAGGTCTACGCGCTGAGGCCTGATTTGTTTTTTTTGTTTTTTTTAAATTTTACAAACTTTTTTTTAAAAAAAAGGTCTCTATAACCCTAACACTACCATATACCCCAAAATACCACGACTGGGCACGTTGGTACCACCCGGCGTGGAAGTTTTTTGATGAAAAAATGGACCCACTCCATACAGTCTGGGCAATACACTGCCCAGACTGTGCTTGACACCCGTTGTGAAGTGTGGAATCCCTCGCCTCTGGTGCGAGAGGTCCCTGGATCAAATCCCGGGGGGATATTTTGGTCGATTTTCCGCGTTGAAGAACAAATTCTGAAAAAAGTGGGGGGTAGAGTTAGGGTTAAGCTTGGATTATCAACAAAAAAACAAAAAAATCGCATACCTCATACTCATAGTCTTTTTTCACAAATCGCACAGCACTGAGCTTTTTTGCCAAATGTTTCTGAGACAGACCTTCTTCTTTGTTTGGCCTCATGCATTGATACAGGATGCTTGTGTCAGCTGATGATACAACCAGTAGATTATGTGTCCTGCTTAAAAGCAGGCTTGAGACCATTTTTTGTTGACAATAAGGGCTAATGAACTGAATTCTAATGTCAAGAAGTCACTGATATTGGAAAACAACATCAGGCAGCTTTCAATTACAATATCAATTGTGTATTGATTGAACAAATGCTGCCCTGTGCTTTCTTCCGTCTGTGCAAGAGACCGTGTTGAGGATATTGCCGGATAACCAACGATGCATTCGATGCAAATGAGTTGCGACAGGCAATTGATGCATTGATTGGTTAGTACACTGCCTGTGGTGTAACAAAACGTACAATCTCTTGTTTTGATTAAACGCCGCGATATATACGACTAGTTGACTAATGCTCGCGATATTTTTTTATATAGAGAATTCGCAAATAACGGATCGCGCTTAATGTGAATTTCGAGCTTTGTTGAAAAGCACTTAACTGTTTTGAAACAATATTTACTCCATGAGTCAGACGCACTTTGCATCAAATTTGCATCAAAAGTATACATTTTAGTCACTGATTTAATTATTCCTAGATTGCTAATCAAGTAGGCAATATCTGGGTTTAAAATAGTTAATAGTAGATCGCATGGAGGGATGATGAATTAAATAATGGACTCATTGCTGTCATAAAAATATTAATTGTAAGTAGGTATGGCACCATGATCACACCAACAATTTGAAAATGTGGGTCAAATCTACGATTGAATGCATATAGGACTACTTGAACCTTCAGCTTCTTTTTCATTGGAATGGGTGGGTGAGTATAGTGCTGAAGTATTTTGATATAGGTGCTTCTTATTGTTTACCGTATCTCTCCAAGTAGGGCTATTATAAACAACAATCCGCATATCTAGGGAACAAACTAAGATTGAATAGAAGATAGAAACACTGAATTGTAACTTTGGCGAGCCATCCTATAGTTTAATCAGTTCCAAATTGGCGAGATAAATTCGGTCTTCATCTCTCTGCACTCAAAAGTTGCCTTCATGCGAGACACATCCTTCTGTATTCATTCGCTGCTGTAAGGTAGACTTCGCCAATTTGGAACTGATCAAACTATAGTTATGGAGAGTCACAGATTCGCAGGGATTCTCAAATTGGAAACTAATCTTGGTGTTTATACGCTCGGAGAGTACAAAAGTTGGTAGCACATGGTCAGGCTACTATGCAGTTGTGAAAATGCACCCAAAGACAGGCTAATTGAAAATTGCTTAGATAGTATCACCATTGTGAAGTTTAAAATTTCATCTGTGTATATAAAATTATCATATTATAGTCTTTGCCTAAAGTATAAAATGTACGCAAATTCAATCGATGAACAAGGCCCTATGGGATACCATCATCACGTAGACTGCGGCACCCCGTTCTTTAATCAAAAGAGTTAAATACGTACAAACACAGGTCATTATCTAATATTGTTAGATAGTTTATAATTCAATTTGTGTGAAGTCCCTTCATCAATGATACGCAGAGTAGTAGGGATTCATTTCAACGAGGCGCAGAAAGTGTCATGACCTGAATTGATTCCGGATATCAATTGAGGATACTCTTGAAGTGTTTGTTTTTCACTATTTCAGATACTTTAAAAGCCAATATTTTCGCACATTTTGATATCAATGCCATTTTTGTGAGTTGTTGTTTTCGCACATGACATTGTCTCCTAGTCAGCGACATATAGAGACAATGTTGATGCAACATTTTTTTGTGTTATATTTTGCAGTGCATCTTTTTCGCGTGAAAATAAAACCACCACCAACATTTTGGCATTTACAGTCGTCAGTCTTGGGTTACTTTTATCACAAGGTGTAATATTTTTGTAAGTTTCTCAAATGGATATTTTCTGCAAAAATAACAAATCGCAAAATATCAAAAGAAACAGATCGCATACTGTCCGGTCCCTGCTTGCGAAAATACCCAACATGAACATAAAACTTATCGGATCTATTGAGGACAAGGGTGTTATTTTTGTGAATTGTACAAATGGATATTTCTAGGAAATTGACAAATGTGCAAAATGTTAGAAGAAATAGTCAAATTCAAAATTAGCGAAACGACTGTCTCTAATTATGAAAATATCTGTCCGTGAACATTACACATTTACGATAAATTGCTTATTATGGCTTCACCGATTTCGGAGTATCTTAAGTGATAATAAGCTTAGATAGATAGCCGGACAGTTTTATTGAAGCCAATTAAAAATGATGACACGCCGATGCACTGTTACGTGTATGTATGGCCATGAAACCGTAGTAAAATATTGCTGTGTAAAAGTCAGCTTTAGTCAGTCCTTGGCAGGATGCCAAAAACGATAATGTTGATGCTCTGTCCACACATCTATTGCGAGGTTGCGAGTATTGAGTATTTGTGTGCAAAATTTATTTGGTCTCAAATTTCTTATTTCAAGGCTATTTCTTATTGATATTACGAGTGTATTATATGTAGCTGAAGGAAACGGAGGTATGTAGCAATCATTTACTTCAATCCTAACTACATGCTTTTGACAATTAAACTATCAGGGGAGAAAAACAGGTCAATTTTTGGGGAAAGATACTCTTCGCCCGCGCCGCGGAGCGAATCTGAGCCGTCAGCGTGGAAGGCAGATACCTGACTGATTGCGCTAAAGGGGACCTAAAAAGATAAAGATAGACCTGTGAAGCACGCTCTAGTACAGCAGCTATTTGCTGTGGCTATTTGTGGCTTCTGGGAAGTTGTATACCTAAAGAAGATTGATGAGCTATGGCAATTTACCTGAATTCTCTCTCCAAATCTGGTTATAAACACGTAAGCTAGCTTCCCAATCGTCTTTTCTATTTTTGAATTACTCTAATCCCACGATGGGTGCATATCCTGTTTTAAGATTAAGAATAGAGGATTGGTTATCTATTTTCACAATAAGCCAATCATAAACTTGTAAGAAATGGTGGTGAGGCCAAGGGATCTTGAATGTTCATTTTGATTGGCTGCTGGGATGAGTACATTGTGAAAAGAGCCAATAGGAGATTCTTTAAGATAGAGGTAGTATACCTAGTGGTTGACAGCAAGCAATATGACAGGTGACACTCTGGAGGGTTTGTTGTGTTTGGCCACGTTTGTTGAAATTCACACAAATTTCGCTTCTATTTAAAAATATTTTTGGATTGATATTTGACGTTCGCTGTAAGGCTTGTATGGTTGAAGCGTTTGCTTACCAACTTATCCAAACATCTCCGCATATCAAACGGTTTTAAATTCTTGTGAGAATTACTCCTGTTTCCAAGATTTTGTGCCACAGGGGGTGTTTTGGAAATAAAAAATTGCTTGCTGGCGTTTTTTTGAAAATAGAAAAATAGCTTGCGATCGTGTGAACAAAATTTGAACTTGATTGACATTTTGCGTGAAGTCATTCTCCTGTGTTATCGGATGAGACAGAATCGCTCGATTTGATGTTATATATTAGATGAAATATTCCATAATTGATTGAATATATTCTTTGATATCAAATTTTATCAATTCAGCGAACAATAATTTAGTTAGTGTGCTTCAAAATGTTTCAAATATAGTAAGGTTATACATTACCTAACAGTTGTTTTAATATATGTACATAGTTTTTGTATAGATTCTTTTGAGAGAGACAAAATTGCTCCCCGAAAAGGAAATTTTGAAAATTGGATTATGGAAACTGCACCATCAGGATGTCTTGCTAAAAGAAACAACCTCTTCGCAGTCCCAAATGCAACACTACATGTTAAATATCCTAATCAAGCTTTCTGTTATTCATGTACCCTTGGCCTGTCTTGTGAAAGAGACTCACTACTTGGAATCGTGAATAAGATTTGGCATGTGAGAGAACAAGACTCTTTTTCTCTTTCCTTCCACTTACGACAGCCCATCACGCAAATTAAATGTCAGCTAGCGGCGGCGTTTGACACGCAGCAGAGTTTGTTTATTATTTAACCCTGTCTAAATCTGAAGCCTATTTATTTTATTTTTATCGACCCGAGCCGATTTGTTTTGTCTTGAAATAGCGATCCAACCGTGTCTGGTGTAGAGACTGTTAGCGTTTCATCGTCCTGTCTCATGGTTTGATTAACGGTGTGTATATGTAGCAAACGGATGTAACTGCGAGGTATGACTTTTTTGTATTGGATTGGATAAAACGGGAATCCTCTTGACGCAAGATTGTCATTTATGACCGTATTGGCACATTTGACTCTCCTTTCCCAGGGGTTGAAAGTCACTGTATACGATTAGATCTTATCCATAAATTGATCAGTAAAGGGGAGTGTAGAATAAGAAACACTATTTTCATCTGGTTGCGAATCACGGGTTAAGATTTTTGTTACGACTTCTTTTAGCTGAAAATGTGGGTCATACACTAAATAAACGGGATTCATTGGATTTTTACAAATTTATACTAGCCTAGGGGAGTGGAAAGGATGGTGAATGTGTGGTTAAGCAACGAAAAAAACACCCTGTTCTATGGGCAAACGGACCTCTCAGTCTCAGGTAGGGTCAGTTGGTGGATCATTTTTGTTGTTGTTCAGTTTAAAAAAAACCAATTATTGTCAGGAACATTTTGGTGGATTTTCAAAAATCAAAAAAAAAAAATCAAAATATTTCAATATGGAAAAAAGACCAACATTTTCATTGACAAACTTCTTGATGTTGATACTGATGTTCCATGTCTGCTCAGATCCAAATGAACATGGATATATGTGACGCGATCAAGAGGAATGAGTCGGATGTCGACCCTGGTCGAAAATGAGTTTTTAATACAGTTTTAAAGAAGACACCTAGAGCTTTCAGAAACTGAAAACCCCATGTCGATACAACGTTTTGTTCCAAAGTTATGTCAAATTGTATACATGAATTTCCATCAAAACTTATGTAAGCCGCCATTTTGAATTGGCCATATCTCAATTTGGGATTCCCCGACATCCGACTCATTCCTCTTGATCGCGTCACATACGAACATAATATAACACATTCTAGATGTGCTACGAACACCGTTGTGCACCTTTAATACGCACAGTGACTCATCCAGCTGCAACACTACAAGGTACGATCATGTTAAAGAGACTGTTATGAGAATTGTTTTTTATCAAGATGTACATGTGAATCAGTAGAGAGGCAACCAGGTGGAATTTTTCGATTGCTATGCTGGTGGTTTACAGGGTTTTGTCACACGAGAAGAGATGATGCATCGTCGTGTAAGAGACACAACAGGTAACCTGTGGTAGAGACTGTGTTTTGAGGTGACGTGCGAGTCGTCATAGACAGGTGTGTGAGGTTTGCGATGCCATACATGTATGGATGGATGGATAGGGTGACATATTTTGTTTAAATGCTAAGCATTAGTTAAGAGAATGTGCTATCGATGTAGTTATGGATCCGTCCAGAAATTAGAATGACATTGCCCCTTTGTTGCTGTGGCGTAGTGTCCGTCCAGGCAAGGTCAAACTTAACAACAAATGATAATATGACGGTAATAATATTTAAAGGTACTGCATATCCAAAAGTGCAATTAGCAGCGATGTGACAAACCTTGGGTCAAGTCAACTCAACTCAAATCAAATCAAATCAAGTCAAGTCAAGTCAAGTCACGTCATGTCAAGTCATATCAATTCAAGTCATTTCAAGTCAAGTCACATAAAAAAGTCCAAGTCTTTTCGTTAATCGGAGTGTAAGTCACATTGATCCAATAGGCTAAGTAAAGTCTAGCCATTACGATTTTTACTCATCACAAATATTTTGGCTCAACCAATATTAAAAAGATGGCTACAAACCTGTTTTATGAAAACAAGGTACGTACATGAAAATGATGACGTTGAACAGTGGGAACGCTGTCTGAGGCCTTGTTATTATAATAGCTATATTCATCCACTGTTGGAATTGTCAATTAAAAAAAAAAATAATGAAAACATTTTCATGCTTACTGATTTGTTATGTTAGGAATGAGGCTTATATTTTTCAATCGTTTTACCGAGATTGTTTACCCCTCTCTATAGGTTGCTATTGATAGATATCTAGTAATAGTATCTCATTGACGTCATTCATTCATATTTTCGATTTCGAGATCAAATCACATTTCAGAGAAAATTCCTGACGATGAACCATGCAACGTGTGGATGAATATGAATGTGTGGTATTTTTACCTCATTTAACTAGTTTCTAAAATGGACTATTCCATTTGAAATCCACCCCCCTATGGAAGACATGACTTTAATCTTCCCCACAGGGAATGTGAATTTCGAACAGGGTTACCTGCATGGGTGATTCCATTTGAAATCTACACTCCCTGTCTGGAAGATTAAGGTCATGTCTTTTATAGGGGGTGTATGGATTTCAAATGGAATATCCCAATGGTGGGGTATAGAGGCTGAAGGGGAGGGGGGATGCAAGTGTGTATAATGTTTCGTACTGAATGCAACATACAGTTTTTATCAATATCTACAAATGTTGCCCCTAAACAATAGAAAATGTTGATTTTTAATGTTAAAATTACTTAAACTATAGCTTAAAATTGGTCCATATCTGACCAGATTCAGCTAATTTAAGGTAATTTTTACATTAAAGACAAAATATTCATGTGCTTCATGCGCATTTCCCCCAAGTTTTTCTTGCCCCCGTTTTCTCCCAAATATTGTATGCTGGTGCAGCCACTGTCGATCAATGCCCAGTTTAGCTACTTACTTTACCCATAGACGGTACAAAGTATTTACCGTCTATGCTTTACCTGAAGCAGGTGTGTTTGAACCCAGAGTAAAATGAAATAACAGATATCAAAATTATATCAAAAACAAGTTTAATATTTGAAACAGGTATTTATCGGGTGAAATGACCTTTTTTGCAGAAATGATTAGTGCACTTGGTATTAAGTGTCGTTTCCGCATAACAAGACTGTGCCTCGTTTAACTAGAAGAGATATATATGCATATGTAGCCATGGATGTAGTTCATACATTTTTAACCCCTTCACCACCGCGTTCTTTGTAACAGTGACTCTGATTGGGTGCTCACCTGGTAAAATTGCCAGATTAATCAATTAAAATCAAGCTTATGAATATCTGAGCAGAATATCTCTGCTGCTATTTTGTAGCTTATCTCTGATTGGATTAATATATGATGTAGCCTCAAAGATATCCAATCAAAACTGGGCTTATTAAAAGCTTGATAAACTGGTAGGCATTGCAGCACCCAAGAGGTTATTCAATAGAAGATCTCTATGTATAGAATTTGCGTGACGTTGAATACGGCATCAGAAGCGTGTACGTTTGTAGTTGTAATATAAAGAGATCTCGTTTTAGTAAGATTACCGTCTAATATTCAATCTATTTCCAAAGCTTGCCAGTGAGAGCCAGCTTTGAAGCAGTTCTGATGAAAACCTCTTGTATGTAAACAACCACTTGCACTTCCATGGGGGTTGATTTCACGGCTGTGGCTGTTCCAATCGTCCAAGTTATATAAAAGATTATGGAAGATATTTCTTTCTAAAAAAGACCTAAACATGTGGCTGACTTTTTGGTTCTGCCCTAGTTTACGTATTGCTATGTACATAGTTCAATCAGTTCCAAATTGACGCGTCTCCTTACAGCAGCGTCTTAAATAGGCTCGCATAAAGTAATAGCATAATGCAACCATGCATAACATGCATGACGTATATGTGCGTACAATTGGATTATTTTTGCGCAGAGAGATATAACCGCATATTTCTCGCCAAAATAATAGGCACCTATCATTATAGCTAGCTGGCCTATATGTGTCTGTATTGAAAGCTTTTTTTCACGAGAGTGAGCTTTCAAGTTCTGCCGAGCCCTTATGCAATATTTGACATATCACGCTACATATCTAAATACAAAAAAGAACATCTGCGTTGAAAAAGCTAAGGGGTATACAGTTTATAACTAGCAATTGTAAATTATTTCAATCACGCTCTGGTTGTTACAGTTTTATTGCATTGTCAAAATAACATACACAAATCCGAACATAATGAAAGACCGGCTGCTATCATTACACAACATATGACCACGAGGCTTTCTAATCAGAAAGCGCCCCCGGGCTTATGCGGCTCACGTTTACTGGAGAGTTGGTCACATTACGGCATGACCCAATTTGTAAATGGCTTCCCACACTTAAGATGTTTCCGGTTTGGAAAAATAATACATTTTTGAAGAAAGGGTATTTCTGTCAAGTTGAAATCGTGCAAGGATTCAATTTTGATCAACAAATTATTTGAAATATTTCAAAGATCTAAAGAAACATGTTAATCTCAATATTTAAATCTGATCAAATAAAGATGACGTACTCTGAACATAAAATAGATTTAATCACAAAATCATAATGTGCATTAGTATTTAGAATTTCAAAATAAATGTCAAAATATTCATGTTTAAAAATTGATAAGTTCTCTCGGGTCCTGCAATTACACAGAGCTAGACATCCGTAAGCCTTGTGCAGATCCAATGCGAGCCCTGTGCCTCCCTGGCATGGTGATATAGTAGTCTTACTGTTAAGGTGCTTTTCAGCGAACCCTGAGGATCCCAGGATGATGATTGTAGTATTATTATAAAAGGTAGACAATTTTAGGCTCCATTTTATATTTACATTTCTATTGGGGGAGGGGGGGGGGGGGGGGGGGGGGTTTGGACACCATAGTTGTGCAACGTTAAGAACACATGTTCCTAAATCAACTATAGATAGATCTATGTACAGCCTTGAAGTCATGAAGGTCTTGGATATTTGAGTATGCTATATAACTATGTCAGGCCTATATCTGCCCTTTTCAAACTTTCATGATTTAACATTGAAATGGTTGGAAAAAGTTTGAAAAAAAAGTACTGTACTAATTCACACGGTGGTCCAACTCCAATGGTTTTAGAATGGCAAAATGGGCTATTCCATTTGAACGGTGACTCCCTGTATAGAACATTAAGGGTATGTCTTCCATAGGGGGTGTATGGATTACAAATGGAATAGCCCAATGAGAGTTTCAGCATATTTGATAATATTGTCAACAATTTAGTCCATTTGTTACCGATGGTGTCTGATCAATTCAAAGATCAAGCTTGTCAGCAATATTTCATGGGGCAAAGTTCCTTTAAAGGCAGGTGCACTTCAAGGTTGATTTACACATTATTGAGAGCTTCCATTTACGGACAGCTTTCAGACAGTGGCAGATTTTTTTCTTCCTGCCGTGCCAGAACATTGATTATAATTAAACAGGCAGTTGTAGGTATCTTAGGGGCACCTGAAATGTTACATATTAGTTTTGGTGCACAAAGGCAAAATGTTTTTAGCATGATCTTAACCCGAAGGCCATATGAAAAATGTAACTCTTAGATCAAATATCATGAACATGACACGCGCATGATGTTCAACTTGTACTGCTTCACTGTGTGATTCTCATGCATAATATTTTGGCAGGCTGTCCACCTGACAAATGACCTCTTGTTTCGTCCTTGCCACCTAACAGAAATATTGAATGGGAACAAATGACATGTGACCTAATATGGCCATATGTCATGTCTTCCATTACCTCACCCCAAGGGTTTGAAACTTCTAATGCTTATAGCAATATACAGCACTGCTGGCCAAAAACAAACATTTGCTATATGTAGGAGATAAGTGCATTTGCTAAGGATTCACAAGGGGGTTCACCACATGTTTACAGTTTCCTTTTTATTCAACATCGCATCGTATTTATCCGGCCAGCGACCTCATCATCGTCGTATAAAATGTCACATCAGGATGTATGTGGTTAAATAGTTTATACATTTACGGGTTTTTTAGTAGGTATTTCAACATAACTTGACCCAAAATGTTTACGATGTGAGCATTTACTGGCTTTTGCTTGCTATCTACCGAAGATAGCTCCATATTTTTGAAACATTTTAGTATAATTTGATTCATATGAGTCTGTGGGGGGCATTTACAGGCTGTGCTATCTACTGAAGATAGCGTAATGCTTATGATTTTATCCAAATTTTAGGAGCATTTACAAGTTTTGCTATCTGCAGAAGATAGCTCTACATTTTAGAATTTGCATTTGAGGATGATTCTCTACAATATAACAGGGATTCATAGGCTGTGCTATCTACTACTGAAGATAAGTCCATATTTTAGCAAGTATTTTATTATCATTTGATCAAAATTTAGAGGGCAGTAATAGACTTTGCTATGTTCCAAGGATAGCTAACCATTTTCAGTATTTAAATCTTCAATACAAATCTAGATATGGTCATTTACTAACATTGCTAAATACTGAAAATAGCTCCACATTTTTACTATGTATTGTTACATGATTTTATCCAAATATCCTTATCTGGCAGTCTTTGTACAGGTTCTGCTATTTACCAGAGAAAGTACTCTGGTTTAATAGGTGCACAATTTGATCCCTATCTAGAAAATCATTCATTATTTCAGACTTTCTACTGAAGAAAGCTCCAAATGTAGGTCGTTTTTTTCTTCTTATTGTATAAAGCTAAAATAATTTCCCGCCAAATTCTATATACAAAATGAAATACAAATCAACATTTAATAGTATAGCCTAGTTTTAACAAATGCATAGTCCTGAGACTGTTGGGCCTTTGGATACTTCCACAATACCCTGCCGCCCACCTCCCCCCCCCCCCCCCCCCCCCCATTTTTACACCTTGTTTTTCATCAGCATTATCATCGTCATCTTTTCCACTCATCAATTGACTTTAAATCTCCACACTACAAATATATAGCTGATTACCTCGATAAGAGCATTATAGTGTGGTGAACACTGCTTTGAGCATATTTAAATTGTGACTAAACGCTGCTAGCGATATTTTGGGATGCATGATGAACACGTTAAGCGCATGGTGTGTGCATCGTTGCTATCCGACAAGGCAAGGACCATCTTATTTATAGCGTGTTTTAGCGACTGCTCGCTCGGTGTTGAGAAATAAAATGATCACATGGGTGAGTTTTACTTTATAGATTTGCTAGCCTCGAGCAAAATTCCTGCGAAAAAGTGCTATATGCGAATATGTCACGATTTACCATTTGAACAAGGGAACACACACTAGAAGAAACACTGTTTTTAATTCCATGAAGGGTGCTTACACATAATATGAAAGCCTATTGCCGGTACTTTCAAGGACGTCTTTACGAGATTAATCGTAAATCTGCTCGCTCGAAATGATTCAGTAAGTCCTAATGTTTATGCGTAATATGTGAAGCGGAGGCGTGCTTGCGATGTTTATCATGATTATAAGTGGTTCTGAATCATTGGCATGCTGGCGTTTTGAATGATGGTTTGATTTGCATTTAATTAGGATTAATATTAATCCGATTATTAGTTTTCTTTTTGCGATCAAATAATATGAGTTTGATTTTTATTAATAAAATGTATAGATGTTTCAAATACATACATGAACAAATATATAACATATTTGGGTGAGATTTTGGAAACAAAACAATGATGGGAGTTAATGGGCCTAATAATGGGCTATTCTGTTTAAAACGGGGAGTGTGAATTTCAAGTAGATATACCTGAACTGGTAACCCCATTTGAAGTCAACACTCCCTGTGTGAAAGATTAAGGCCATGTCTTCCATAGGGGTGTATATGGATTGCAACTGGAATAGCCCAATGGGTGAAACTGGTACTGCTGGCGCCCGGTGTTAGGATTTCCAAGTTGATGACCACTATGACACATGACTAGCGCTATGAAAAACAAAGTTTTTTATACACATGTATACTATATGACAAGGCCATGACACCTAGACCTCGTACTTCAGTCGAACGCGTCCCTCTGGTACTCACTTAGGGATCCCATCAACACACGAGTCTCCCCTGCTCTTAATTGCAGCGCGTACACGTTATTTCCCGTGTATTTTGCCTGCGGTTTTTGTCCACACGCACGCGTCTGTTTGGCGTTCGGCTTCTTACAAATTTGGGTGCAGAATGTAAACAAATCTATTCAATCTACCGTACCCGATGAAGGCCGATGGCCGAAAATTTGTACAATAAATTATATATTATCACAGCATTTTTCCACTTTTGACTTCATTTATTTGATATACTATATAGGCCTACTAGCCTGCCATGATTGCACGCTTAGAAAGTGGGGGCTATCAACATAAGCTTTTTAAAGTTTCTTTTTAGTCTGGGGTGTTAAGGCAATACAAATGTTAGAACAGGTTATCGTTATGGCAAATATTGACTTGACTTCCTTTTAAACTCACTAGCAGTATTTAAAAGATATAAAAAGATGTTAGCATTACTGTAGCAATTATATTCACATGTGCAATTTGTCACATTCTGCCGATTATTGATATACATATTTAATTTTAACTAACTTTGTGGTTTTAATTTCCTGAACATCAAGTTCCATATCATTGCATAAAATGCAGAAACATATTCGCAACTGTTATGGCGGGCAAAAGATGTGAACATTTATGCAGCACAGAAAATTTTGCAACAACTTAAAGATTCAGGTCAAACCAGCATGGGGACTGGGATATATTTAGAGCTGTCACGTAAGTGGGTCATTGGAAATTTATAGCGATAGCGAGAACAAAACTTCACAGGTGATAATAGACCTGTTATCCATCAAAACACGCTCAATTATTAACTGCTCAATTATTAACTTCTTAACGAGTTTAGTTAGTGTTTCTAGAACATTTTAAGTTGCTGGTTTTTTTTACGTATCAAAGTGTATCATCAAAAGTGCCCTATATTTTGAATAGCAGTTGATGTTTTAATTATATTTGAAGAAGCGCTTATCTCCATCTGGCCCTTCAGCATGTATAAAGTAATACTTCCCATGTATAACCTTTGTACAGTCTACTCTAAACATGTTCAACACCCAAAACACATTATATCAAAACCTTGTAAGTGCTCTCGCCCCTGAACATGTATAAAGCAACACTTCCTGTGCATAACCATTGGGCAGTTTTACTTTAAACATGCTGAAGGGCTGGAAAAAATAGTTTTTGACAGAACAGCGATGATATAAGCTATATAATCTCAAACAGACCCGCCCCCGCCCCAAAATTAAAATAGAAATAAAATAAAGTAGGACCTCCCCACCCACCTATCTGGATTATTTAAGCAGGTATATTAAAACTGATGCAGAGAAAAGTCAATCTGAAAGAATTGACAGGTTGCCAAATTTATCTATACCCATGGGTTGCAACACGGGACTAGCCGTTATCGGTTGGGTTCGTATTTGGCGTGGTTTTCGCACATCAAAATCATCACAGGTTTCTGATTTTCAATTTTTAAAGCTGTTTTTATGAAATATGATGATAAGTTGCCAAATAGACAGCCACACTTCCAGGGAGAGATGTTTTAGTCCCACGCATTTGTATCATCTTTTCTTAAATAATAGATGCGTAATCCATTATGTGATTGCCATGGCGACGAGTCATCTTCTGGCACTCTTCAATGTTTTTACCGGATCTTGTTGCTATATATTATATAAACACATATAATACTTGCAAAGGATGAGGTGAGATGAAATGGGGTAACAAGGGAGGATTCCACTTTAAGAATACTTGGATTTATTTGAGTATTTATTGTACTTTGGACTCTAGTAAAATAGGTCATCTTTGCAAGACGATTAAAAAAAAACTATTTTGTAAATGATGTACAATTCAAATATTTCAATACGGAATGAGGCAAAGAAAAGAAAAGCCTGTGACGCCCAACTGACCACTAGTTTTCAAATTTGAGATTTTATTCCTATCACATTCATAGATTTATGTTTTGAAGATTTTTAAAAATGATAACAAATGTTGAGATTTTTCAATAATCTCTCGAAAATAGAAGAAGAAAAAAACACCACACTACCTGAGCGACCAACTCTTTGAGTGGTCTATAGTGTTACTTTCAGGTTTGTTGCAGCACTCCCATCAAAAATGTATTTGACAAAACCCTTCATACAGGGCACAGGTTTGTTCTCTTCTTACCGCCCCTCCCTGCCCCGTTTTTCATCAGAACAATCTATATAGCGATGTGTAAGGAGGTTGATAAACCTTGCTTCATTAAATTCAATTGTACCTTTGAGACAAATTACATCAACTTCCCGCAAGAAAACAAGACCATCACCATTTTGTTAATGAAAACATTGTACTTAACCCAGATAACAGACCTCGTTACGAAGCTGTAGTGCAGGGAGTTAATTTATATAAATTGAGAAATGAGAAACTCTTTCCTATTGGTCAGTTAGGTAGTCTGCTTTAGTATACCTTTTTCTTGTCACTCTATGAACATGTACCGATAGAGGGCTCACTCCCCATGGACCGCTCCCCATCCTCTGATCTCACCCCCGAGAAAAAAAGGTCTACTTGCATTGGATTGACCTCGTTGACCTCCGTATACTTTTACATTAGTGCTCGTCCAAAAATTGGACGCATACGTAATGAGCAATTTGTTCGCGTGGGGTTCAAAATTAACCAATGGCAGACACGATAAATACGAAGTATATGAATATTTATATACGTCTACGCAGAGAGACGAATCTTGCTCACTTGATAAATTCAAAATGTCGATTTTCTGGCACTGTATAGCCGCCGTTTCGGTCTAAAATCACACTTTAGGAGTTATCTTTGACATTGGTCCTCGCCCAAAATATGTTCCTCAGAGATATAGCTACATTTCCGCATATGTGACTATTTCCATGCTATTTCCTATCTTTCAATATCGTGTAATAAAAAACCTTTTTACGTTTAAACAGAGACAAATAATTTGATCATTGTTTACGATAACTAGAGACTCTTACACAGCCACAGAAATACCCCCTTCACGCGTTTCTAGATGTACAAACAGCAAATTCAATATTAGCGCGTTATGAAGGGGTGTGATACTATCGTGACGCATAAAAAGCATCGTCCCTAGTAATCCCTAGTGTGCTCAAGCACAGTTCTTTTGTAAATCCAATGCCAGTAGACCTTGTATTTGGTCGGTTCTCGGATGGGAAGTATCAGGGGGTGTTGTTCGATTGGGTGACAGTGAAATTATACAAGGCATACGAGTAGACTATCAGTTAGGCTGAGTTATTAATCAGAGTTTCTTTTTACTTTTTTTTCCAAAAATACCATCCATAGTATTTCAGACTTCAAACATTTTCACTCTCTTTTTAATTTTCGAAATTTGATGGCAAGGTATGAACATTGTAGAAAAAGGTGTCAAATTTGCAAATAATGGGTAGGTTTGGCTAGGTGAATGTTTTTGTCTCCTCTACAAAATAGGTCACATAAAGAAGCTTATTCAGTTGAGTTAATCTGTCTATAAAGCCAAGTAGTTTTGTTAACTCCGCCATCTGTCCGCCGTCTGCCTTAATTCTTAGTCCGGTCCAAGTACATCAGAATAACACGTTGAAACAAGAGCAACCTGCATTAGTCGAGCCGTTTCTTTGATGACTAAATGTACGGTCAATAGGGCAGCGGCCTCCGGGAAAACTGTCCGTAAAAAGGATATTAGAGAGATGCAAGCTGAATTTGTCAGTTTCGGTTTGAGATTGGGTAGTGTTGCGACGAAGCATGGAGGGATAATGCCTGTGTGCAGGGTTTACACAGGGGACAGAGTGGGTCAGTAGCAGCTGCTGTACGGGATTGGAAACGCATTAGAGGAGGCAGAATGCGTGATTTTCTGATTTTATTATCTTTAGTCGGTATGCCTTCGAGTCAAGGTATAGATTTGGATAAAAGAAAGCAATCATAGTTGATATTCTTGGATTTTAGTGTGTAAATTGGCCTTATTTTAGTTGCAGGTGGTTTTGCTAAGTAAATGTCTTCATGTTGTGTGGCAGTTACGGATTGCCATGGTTTCTTGTCAACCTCTTTGCTGTCAATCACTCAATAGTGCTGCTGGGGAAATGGAGGAATCAATTAGTGATCAATTATCTGACAGATAAATAATACAATACACAAGAAAACAAGGACCACAAAAAGATGCCTGCCATTGGTATGTTTTTGAACAACAAGAATATGTCCGCGATAAAAACAAGACTACCACGGCACAAACATATATTAATAGTGACGGCCATCCACTCAAGACATAGGCTCTGAAGTGGGCACATCAAATTGGACGTCTTGAAGAGGTCGTTGAAATTCTACTGCCAAAAGTGCACAATTTTCGTCCGTCGGGATGGTGAATGGGCATTTTGTGATAAGAGAAAAGTGTGGGTTAAATATTCTGTGGGATGGATGGTTACTGCTGATTGGTTAGGTATGGAGGTACTCTAAAAAGTTGGATATTTGTTTGCATCAATTTGTTTAAATCGCTTGCCAAATACAAACATTGATTGCTTGTTGATAATTATTTTGGATTTTTGTGTTTCTCTACATGCATTTTATAGACTTATTATACTTAGAAATATATTTCCGCATTTGTGTTTTCATGGAACTGTTACAAATCGCAAAAAAGCGTGAAAATGAATGTTGCATTGCAATTGGGACACTATATCATTTAGGGGAGAAAAGGGAATGAATTCATTATTTCAAGTTTATGTAAACAAGCTCATGATGTCAGTGAATTGAAAAAAGGCCTAGAAATCGGCAATGAAACCAATTCTAAGTGATCCCGTACAGATATTTTTCTGTCGTGGCTAGTGATATGCAGCTCAATGGTAGTCTAAATCAGAGATTTAAAATCAGAGATGGGTTCGGTTGAGTGTCCTTATTCGTTCACTCCAGTAGAGTCTATGCTAATCGATTGTAACATAATATATGAGATATTTTGGCAAAATGCCAACATTTAATTGCAATGCACAGTATGGTTCCGTAAGACTTGTAAGCTTAAATGAAATTGAAAGCTGCAATCAATTAAATAACATACGGCAATATTGTTGGGTTTGTTCCGATTTGTAAAGTGCAGTTTATTTTGATAAGCAAGCATTAAATATATGCAAATTCTCAAGATGCAAATGGACAGCATGTTTAAAATGTGTGCCTTTTAAACGTCCTGTTGATATTAACCCAGTGTGGTTCTTTTTTGCTCTGAATTTCAAATATCTTGTTGTTTATTTCAACGAGAAATTACCAGAGGTCCATGTATACGGTCATTTCTGTCAACACCATCGATAGTGCATGCAGCACACAGTTCGAATTTCAAAATATTATCAAACTCAAAATTCATAGCCTTCCGTTTTAAGTCGATCTGAATCGGTAATGATGATTTATGCATTTACAATAATATGGAGGCCATTAAAATTTGTTGTGTTGGAAGGTGCGCACTGTTTTCATTTAATATGTTTTTTTTGTAGTTGTTTTTTGTGAGTGATAATTTTCACCCGAATTGACATTGGGATATAATAGGCTATATGTACAAAGTGGGATGCAAAAATATAATACGAGTAGATATTCTAATAATTTGTAATTTGCGTAGAGGCTCTTTGAGATATTTATTTAAAAAGTAAATACAAAATTGTAAAATTCCTTGAATAGTTCGCTTCTTGGAAAATATTGGCATCTGGCAGACTCGTTCGGTAAATATTCTAGCTTGGGGCTATAGCAAGCGCATCAAATTTCAGCAGGAATACCGTAGTCTTGAGATTAATTCAGAACACACGGCATACACATATGAGGTCAGGATAGGACTTGTCGTAAGTGCCTTACCCATTGGGCTCTCCACTTCGGAAGTGATGTTTTTTAATGGTATTTTTTGTGTCTAGAGGTATTAAAATATTTCAAAAATTAACATTTCAACTTTAAAACGTGAGTATCAATAATTTCATATGACATTGTGAGATATTTCCTTGGGCGGCAAAAAGAAAAAATCCCTTGTCTAGGGCCCGGACCAGAAACAAAAATGTTGCTTGTCCTAAAAATTGCAAACATTTGGGTTTTTTTAGTGGTCGTTTTAACCGGGGGGGGGGGGGGGGGGGGCGGGGGGGGGGGGGGGGGGGGGGGGGGGGGGGGGGGGGAGAAGAAGAAAAAATCTTGACCGACCAACCCAACCTGAGAGGTCCGTTTGCTCATAGAGGGTTTTTTGTCTCCTAAATGGACAATAATCAAGTATTGCTAATATGAATCAGGTTATTGCTAATGTGAATCTGGCTGAAAATCATTGATATTTGTCAGAAATATCACCCGGAATATTACCTTAACAACCTTAACTGTTATAAGACACTGAGAACCAAGTATTTGCCAAAATCAATCGGCTAAAAAAAAAAGATATTTTTCAAAAATATTACCTCAAAATATTGCCTCCATTTGATTTAAACTTTAGCCAAACTGTAATAAGAAACTAAGAACGAAGCAATGTCCATGATATGAATCGGGCTAAAAACCATTGATATTTGTTGGAAATGATACCCATGAATATTGTCTTCATTAGATTTTAACTTGAACCTAAACCGTAACGAGTCACTGACACCCAAGCATTTATATTGGTTGGAAATATTGCCATGAAACATATAGGTCTCTATTTGAATTCAACTTTTGCCCTAAACAGACATTGAAAAAGCAAATTATGCCAATATGAATTGGGCTAAAATCATTGATATTTGTTGGAAATATTACCTTAAAATATGGTCACCTTTGGATTTCAACTTTTAGACCTAAACTATAACAAGACACTGAGAATCAAGCAATGTCCAATATGAACCAAACTAAAAATCATCAGAAATATTACCGGGAAATGAATGTAGGCCTCTATTTTGATTTCAACTTTTAAGGGGTACTTGAAGAAGAACAAAATAGTGTTTTTTTAGATAGATAAGGTTTCAATAGATAAGGTATAATAGAACCCTGAAACGTAATATTTTAAGGGAAAAGGGTTGAAGTGATGGTGCTAGATAGACATTCTAGTGAAGCCCTATGTGCCAAATTCTGCTGATAATTTTGATGTGAACTACAACAAAATTACCAAATTGTGAAATATTACATGATATACTGCGAATTAAGGTAAATGGTTTCAGATGGTAGTTAGTATTTGCTTAAGTATTTCTTTGGTGCAAAAATACCCAGTTTCCAGGATAATTGAGGGCGCACTCACATACGCATCTCTCAATGCCCCTTTAAGCCCTAAACTGTAACAAAACACTGGACAGACCTGTTTCAGTATACAGGAAGGGCTCTAATAATTTGTAGAAATATCACGTTTCTCACGATGGCCAACGACCCTCACTTTGTTTGTGACACAAGATGACTTGAATATTATTTTCTTCTTGATCTCAATAAGTCCACGTTTCACCGACCACTTTATTGACTGCCGTTGATGCTGAAAACATGAGGAGAGGAAGCATGATCCAGTAAAAGTATCAAGCCAATAATGATAAAACATCAATGCTTTCTCTATATAGGTCAAGTATTTCTGGCATATTGTGATGAGTTGTTCAGTTGGTTCAGATGAAATGTAAACAAACTGGGGGCCATGTATTTCCATGGCAAAAATAATAATTTAGAAATACCCAAGTGTCTTCACTATCTATAGTGAATTTTTGTTGAGCTGGGCCATGTCTGAGGCAGAACAAGTCGGGGGCAGATCATGGACAGAATTATGTTGATTTAAAAAAAAATGTATTAACCCTAACCCCGGTTTAGGGTTTTTGACCGGGATCACGAGTTTCGAGGATAAAAAGGCCAACTAAATCTCCGGGAACCTGCCGGGATTCGATCTGGGGACCCTCCATTCTCAAGCCCCACGTCCCAACCACTAAACCACGGCCCTCATCTACACATCTACACTATATAGGCTCGGTTGACTACGTCATCGAAAACCGACGGCGCATGCGTTTGGAGAGGGACTTAGGATTAGCATTTTTAGCACTCAGGGGGGTTAGGGTTAATAGAACACACAACAACAAAAAATGTTACCATAACCCTAACCCCGGTTTAGGCTTTTTGACAGGGATCATGATTTTCGAGGAAAAAATGCCAACTAAATCTCTGGGAACCTGCCGGGATTCGATCCGGGGACCCTCCGTTCTCAAGCCCCACGTCCCAACCACTAAGCCACAGCCCTAAGCTACACATTCGCGCAGTATACTGCGCTCACTATATAGGCTCGGTTGACTACGTCATCGAAAACCGACGGCGCATGCGTTTGGAGAGGGACTTAGGATTAGCATTTTTTAGCACTCAGGGGGGTTAGGGTTAACAAATTAATATTTTTAAAAGATACCCCGACCAACCTTACTTGAAAGACCCTCTCTGTGAATCACCACGTGTCTACTATACAGTATGTGCAGCTTAACACCCACCACATTACCTATATAATTGCTCAAGCCTAGGTAATGCACTTATCAATTGCAGTCCCAGCCCCGGGGGACCCGGGGCATGGCGGGGACTATGCGGGGACCGTACGCAAACGTACAAAAAACATGGCCCGGCTATGCGGGGGCGTGTACCCGGGACGTACAAAACGTGCCCCCGCTAGCCGGGGCGTGTAGCCGGGGCATAGCGGGGACGTACATTACTGAGAAAATAGGCCGGGCATTGTAGCGGGGGCGTACGCTAGGGTACACGAATGTACACCCCGGGGTATAGCCGGGGATGTACGCTAGCGGGGATGTACGCTAAGGATGCACACATAGCGGGGATGTACGCTAAGGTACATATCCACACCGGGGCCTAGAGATATAAAATACAGACATGCACTATATTAAACAATGCCTGGATTTTCTACAATTTGTACAATTTGACCATATAGTGCTTTTGCCTGGAATAATGTACAGCTATGGGGGGCCGGGACCGTACGCCGGTGTACACTTTGTCCCGGCCATGGGGGGGCCGGGACTGTAGCGGGGGCGTACAAAAAGTGGTGCCCCGCCCTGCGGGGACCGTACACGACTGTAGCCGGGACGTCACATCGGCAATTTGTACGTCCCGGCCCTAATCCCCGCTATCCCCGGGTCCCCCGGGGCCGGGGCTGCAATTGATAAGTGCATAATGATAAAGTGTTTGATCTGGCTTTTTTGATGGTTAAGTCGAGGGCTATACTGCAATGATGCCTAACTGCCTTGCCATTTACAGTTTTAGTATAGCTAACAAATCAGATTGATAAAAGGGAAGGCTAATTTGAAATTATGGAAGGGAGGAGACTACAGAAGATCACAGCTGTAGGTAGAGAAGGGGAGTGGAAGGGGATAGGGGTGGGAAATGGAGTTGGGAGGGGAAAGAGAGGCAGGGAGGGGAAGACCAGGAGGAGGGAAAGTACCCAACTGACTGACCCTTCTTGATAAGTCCAACTGAGCAGGATTTTCCTTTTGCTATCTTATGTCTATGATCATGCCATTTGCAACCGTCCATGCCTAGGCTCTTAAATAGAGCAAGCTTTTCCTTGAATAATAATCGCCAAGCCACAAAACAGCCTATACTAGCGTGTGATTGATTAGGCAACATTTTCGTTTGGCATATTGAGCAATGTCTTTGAATTTTTGTATCAATCTGCAGTTGTTAGCCGCCAAGCTTGGCAAAGTTATCAGATTAAATACGGTATAGTAAATAGGTTGTTCTTGGCTTTATTTGTAAATGTGAAGGTAAAGGTCCTTTGTTAATTAATATCAACACTTTCCACGCGACAGACGACTGCAGGCGACAGTTGCAAAAGTTCAAAAAATGTTTCAGAAATATCAAAATAATTCAATTTCATTACAATATTGGAATTGCCATAAGTACATTAACATCAGTTTTCTGGATGCAAGGGTGTTCTGTGCTTCGTTAACACTTTCCACGAGGCTACTATTTTTACCATACACAGAATTTATTTTTCAGAAACCTTTCACAAATTTCAAAGTTTATCTCAAAGATTCCTGACCCAATACTAGGCATGTTTGTACTTATTTCAATGCATTTCTCATGGTGAATCTAAATATGGTAATGAAATTCAATAATTTTGACATTTTTTAAACATTTTGTGAAATTTTGGAATGTCGTCTGCAGCCGCCTGCCGCGTGGAAAGTGTTAAGTTATATATTATTTCTTTTGTGAATCAAATTTTTGTCTGGTTAAATGAAACAACAAAACAATGCCATTATAAAAGAGTTATTGATATATAAATGGCCGTTCTTGTCTGCTGTATTTGCAGCATGTCATACCTACAGCCATATGCATCCTTGTCCTTTTCTTGCCCCCTCCCCCAGACTTATTTGAGCTAAGTACTTATTGTACAGCCTACAGCCATAAGCACCGAGTACCCCTTCCTTTCTTTTCCTTTCCCCTCCCCCAGACTTATTTGAGCTAAGTAATTATTGTTCAGTAGACAGACAGCAATTTGTTTTCACTGCAGAACTAAAGTTACACAAGTGGAATATGGATTTTCTTAACACTTTCCACGCGGCTATTATTTTTACCACACACAAAACAGATTTTTCAGAAACCTTTCCCAACTTTCAAGGTCTATCTCAAGGATTACTGAACCAATACTAGGAATGTTTGTACTTATTTTAATGCATTTCTCAAGGTGATTCCAAATATGGTGATGAAATTCAATAATTTTGACATTTTTGAAACATTTTGTGAAATGTTGGAATGTCGTCTGCAGCCGCCTGCCGCGTGGAAAGCGTTAAAATACTCAGAGATCAGTACGAATATCTGTAGGAAGACGTGAGCAGAAAACCTGGGCTTAAGGTTAATGTATTAGGTAAATGGAGACAAGGATTATGGGAAATATGTTTGTATTACGGAATTTTAAGGGCAAGGAGAAATGTTGCCTTTGTTGCGAGCATTGGGCTGAAAAGGTTAGGGTTGGTTGGTTGGTTGGACAAATTTGATCTTCAGACTTTATATTTTGCCATATTTCATAGAACAGGACACACAATTAGTACATTTATTTAAGTGGGTTTTACCATGAGGTACTTAATTACGTTTGGAACGGATATATTTCCAGTTAAATGAAAAATTGGTTCGTTTGTAGATCAGAGAATGAGAGATAGAGAGTAAGATTTTTCCACTTGTGCTGAAATTCCCTGAAAATGTTGATAAATTTAACTGAAGGATTTCTTTTGGGAATAGGATACAAATCCAATTAGTTAAGTACTCAAAATGGGTTTTAAAAAGGGTAATTTGTTTGCCAATACAATAAAAGTAGACTTTATTTTGTGGCACACTATAAGCTCTATTCTACTGTATGACTGCCTGCTTCTCACTCGTTCTTCCTCAATTTTGTCACCAAATTTTGAACCTGTTTGCCGCATTGACCAAGGCAAAATAAAGTCTGTATTTTTTCTTCCAATTTTTGTGACTTGAGATTTCATCATGAACATGATACTGTAGCTGAATTATTGAGATGATGCTCAGAATGTAATAATGAAAAAGCACTAAACCTACATATATTGGGGAACCATTTCAATTTGTGTAATATGTGGAATGAAGAGAGCAAAGGCCTAACCATTATTGTAACGAGAATCGTTCTTTGCTAATCAAGCGACTGCAGTGACCTCGGGATTGTTGATGCAAAATTAATCGCGCAATATTTAGGTCTTTTAGGTCTTGCAGTCAAAATAGCGCTTGAATGATTGATCGTTTGTTGTTGCAAATATACTGGATCTGAAATTAATCGCGCAAAATTTAGTTCGTGAGTAAAACCGAGTATGATTGGCTGTTGTTGAAATGTGGATTTGATGTGAAATTGATCATGCAATATTTGGCTTAGGCGTGGGGCAAAGATAATCCTTGATTGTTTGTCGTTGTTGAAAATACACTTCTTGTAAAATTAATTGTCTATATTAAGGCTTAGGTTTAAAAAGCAAATATCCAATCAAAATGTGTTGTTGAAAATATTCTTGATATCAAATTGAAAGTGGTTTATCATTTCATTTGCTGTAAAACCACTTAATTTCATGAATTTCGCGAGGAATGTGGATTCGTGAAATTATATATCTGTGAAACTGACAATTTTGCATTGAAAGTAACAGTATGTCCAGATTCTATAGCTGTGTAATCATTGTGACAGACATGCTTTTCATTCACAAAATAACGTTTTGATTAATCTTGTCCAATCAATCGCTCAAAACTGCTTATTGAAACTCTCCATCTTGACGGTTGTATGTACGTATATACAGCGTATATCGATGTAGTGAAGCGTATTGAGTACTATTATTTCAAGGTTTATTATGACATTGATATTTCATAGACTACCGCGGAGTGTGTGTTTATACAAAATTTATAGCATAAACCTTTCCGGCAGTTATTAAATTTGCTGCGCAGCTCATATAATATCCATGTTGTACATGGCATATTGGTTTTCTTGCAATAAAACAAAGTAGGAAAGATGATGCGAACATGTACTCAGTAAGTAAGAGAGTGAATATGCAGATGGTTGTGTAGGAATACAGCTAACAGGGGGAAACATCATGCAACAGGACAAAATGTGATGTGCCATCCTTTATGGGGTCAAACCTGGGCTGCAGTGGTAGGAGTCCCATGTGGGTGGGTGGGGGGGGGGGGGGGGGGTACTTAGTAGATACGAGGTTATGGGGGTGTACTCAAATAGGGTCCCATTTTTCACCCTTCTGGTAAATGGATCCTTAATTTTGCTGTTTTTCACTGAGATATGAGCAAAATTGGTCAAATATATACATGGGTGTACCCTTATTTTTATCCCAACCGGCCAGTCGGGCAGGTAGCAAGTAAAATTTACTAGCCCGACTGTGAACTTACCAGCCTAATAAGTAATCTTAAGATTTTGAAATAAAAGCTAATACTCTTGAATTAGTGTCACTTTTATTTGTCTGAATTGCTTCAAATTTTAATTACAACTCAATCTTGGTAGTCTTGCTTATCGCGCCAAGGGCTTTGTTTTTAATACATTGAGAAAACACAAGGTAGGGCCGGACACATGGTCCAGCAATATTATATTGGTATTTTCCGAGCAGAAGGGCCACATTTTTACTCAGAAGTGCTGTTTGAACATTCGTTGGACAATACAAATTAACATGTACGTACCATCATCGATTTTATTTTAAAGACAAAATATTTTAAATGCAGCAATGTCTCTATTCTTAAATTATGTAACGTAATACTTGTTTCAATACCTGCTGACAATATTTAGGTGTTACATATTTCATAGACAGTAATTACTACAATAGAATTTAACACATTTTGTGTAGCACTACTCTGCACTAGCAGGAATAGCAGGATATTAATTTTCTGTGGGCCCCAAAATATTTACCTACATCAAAATTCTTACCAGCCAGCCGGGCATGTATTTTTCAAAAGTTACCCGCCTCGGGTGTGCAGGGGGCTATGTACACCCCTGAATATATAGGAAAATTGTGCGTTTCCGGTAAACATATGGATTCATTTCCTGCAGAAATTTTTCATTTTGCTGGCGGCACATCCCTACCTACCAGGGGTGGTGTGGGGGAATGAGATGTTATCTTATTTGGCATGGGTAAGGGTTATTGGGTTGAGGGACCACCCTATCAAGATAGACAATATTATAGAATTTCAACTTTTGCGAACTATTTCTGAGAAGCAGGTACATTAAAAGATATAATCTGAACATAAAAGAGAGCTTACATACATGTAATCATGTTATGGTCACCTTCCTGTGTCTATATTGGCATACAAGTGGCATGCTCACTCTGTTTGTTTCACCTGTCTCTCATTGAATCTCATCTCCTCCCAGCAGCAGCAAACTGTTAAAGGGGGACATTTTCGTGCTACATTTATTTTTGCGTTTGGAGCAGTTGTAGCAAAATCAATAACAGGAGAATATATTTCTTTTGCGTATAGGAGCGTGTTTCTACTGGGCAACCTGCCTTTTCGCCCAGTAGAAATGGTCAAATAATGTTAATTAACGCTAAGTTTTCTAACAGCATAAACCTGCAAAAATTTCCATAACTTTGGCAGTAGAAACAGCAACCCGATAAATCTTATCGATAAGTTCTGATGACCCGGTGTTCACAAACACCGGTATCACTTATCGGTAAGTTTCGCGAGTAGAAACGGAAAGGATTAAAATATTTTAACGGTAAATATTGTTATTTCAAATAACGTAAACTTTCCAGTGCCTCTGTAGAAACATGCTCTTTGTCTATGTGATAAAGTTACAATGCACAAATTTAAAAACACGCTAACAGTTTAAAATTGTCAAGGCGTAACTAATTAATCACGTGAAAATTACCACTTGGTATATTGTGCATTTCAGATTTTGCAAACCATTGTGACACAAAACATCACATTTTACAAAGCAATTTTGGCACAAAAATTTACATAGCCAAAAAATAAAACTCGCTTTTAAAGCGTGTTTGTTTCACCTGTTTTCCATTATGTACAATGTCTGGACGCTAATTTCTACCGTGCGTAGCACACTCAATGTGTCACTTAATATCACGTTTATTCATCAGTGAATCGTCTGTGCTATTACGGGCATGATATGCAAACCAATGAACCATTTTTTTGATAAATATATGGTATTTAGTGCATTAGTGGGGTATTTAGCGGGTAGTTACATTGTAATTGGGTTGTTCAGTTTAAATCCATACAACAGTCGGTAAGATCAAATTTAAAAAAATGATTTTCTTTTTTAAAATTCGTGTCCGACTACTGGGGGCCACTTTTTTGTTTTTACCGTATACCAGTGTCCCGGATGTATACAGTCAAGTCTAGAGCGATTTAAAGGTTTTTTGGTTGCGGTGAATTTCTGTGAATTAGGAGAAAAAATGGGAAAAAGAGAAAGAATGGGACAAATTTGTATGTGTGGGCGTGGTTTTTTCACTACAAAATGATGTCAGGTGTGTTATGGGGTAAATTGAATGTAAAATAGAGCATCTGGAATCGAGATTAGGCCAAATTTAGATTTTGCAAAGATGAACTGGGCACGTTATTCAAGGAAAGGTAAAAAATTGGCATGATTGACAGCAGCTATAATGATGTAAGGGTAAAAATGGCGGCCTCCAGTAATGGGCTGCACGAATTAAAAAAATTGTATTTCTTTTATTCGATCTTGCTGACTGTACAACCCTATAGAAGATAAGACCGTAATCTTCCACACAGAGTCTTCCATGCAGGTGACCCATTTGAAATGTACTCTCTCTCTCTGGGGAAGATTAAGGTAATGTCTTCCATAGGGGTGTATAGATTTAACATGGAACAGCCCCATTACAACGCACTGAAATCTCCCAGGACAGTTGAATTTGTATTAAAATTATGATGCACAATATGACATTTGTAATAATTGGTATGATAATTCTCCAAGAACAGTGTGCAGTGGTTGTGTTTGCAAAAGTATACTCGATAATTATAATGGCGTCGAAAAGAGATTTTTGGTTGAATTCTTAATTGGGTTTTATATAGATTTATAAAGGTGTTTTTTTGTAGCATCCAGTTATTACTGATACAATTAGGCGGCGAAAAAAACACACTCTGTTTTACGGGCGGACGGACCTGTCAAGTAGGGTGGGTCGGTCTGGTTTTGGTTTTTTTAAACCTAAAATGTCAACAAAATCTGCAAAAATCAGGATATTTTTTAAAATGTGTGAAGAAAAAGAAGTTCTGCATTCTTTCCAATAACAACTTGCTGCTTGCTAACTTTGTTTAAATAGCACTCCTTATTGCAACGCAACGCATAGCACAATCATGGCAAATCTCATGTTTTCGTCTCTCAGTAAGTCATCAAACATGAACTGGCGCGTTCATACTCCTGTTATTATGCATCTGCCTGACGTTAGCGGATACGCAATGACGGAAGTATGAAGGTGGCTTAACACTTTCCACGCGGCTATTAGTTTTACCATATACAAAACAGATTTTTCTGAAACCTTTCCCACTTTTCAAAGTCTATCTCAAGGATTACTGACACAATACTAGGCATGTTTGTACTTATTTCAATGCATTTCACATGGTGATTCCAAATACGGTTAAGAAATTTAACAATTTTGACATTTTTGGAACATTTTGTGAAATTTTGGAATGTCGTCTGCAGCTGCCTGCCGTGTGGAAAGTGTTAAAGATACCATCCCTTGTCTTTGTTGACTGGTGGTGGCCCCTATTCTCATATATCTTGATTGCTTTTTATCTGTTTTTATATTGGATGAGTAATAATGAAGCCTATAGTATACCACTGTTAACTAATCTCTATCATAATCTATTCAACTATCTTATTGAAGATGGTGAATCTATAATACCATGTTGTTATAGGGTCATATTGTGCCGTCTTGTCAGATAAAGACAATTCTCATCTATACCATCCCGTTCCTTAAATTTCTCTGTGAAGTTGTTTGAAATGCAAGAACTCATCATATCACATCATCAATTAATCCCGTTTGATATTAGTCTAATTAACACCAAGTATTTATATTTAACATTATTCTAATATTTTATATGGTGTATGGTTCATTAAAGGTATATTATGTGATCTTTTCCAGGGAACGCCCTCAATCCTCGAGAAAAAAAATTGAAAGCAGATTTTCTTGCAGATTTTCATTTCTGATTATAAATCGTACATACATTCCAAGTTACAGGGCGATACGATTCTTAATTACTTCACAATCATGGTTTTAGAGTGAAATTAACTGTTGGAGTCTGCGCCGACAACTTATCTTTACTCTAAATTCACTCTAAAACAATGATTTTGAGGTAATTAGGAATCGTATAGCTCTGTAACTTGGAATATGTTCATGATTTATGATCAGAAATGTAAATCTGCAAGAAAATCTACTCTCTTAAAGAATAAAGGGCGGACTCTGGAAAAGATCACATAATATGCCTTTAACACCAAGTATTTCTACTTAACATTATTCTAATATTGTATGGTGCATTAACATAATATTATAATCATTATTATACTAAACAGTCATTTTTTGTGGTTTTCTTTCTTCTTTTATCTTGTCTTTTATCGCACATAATCTTCTAACACAAACAGAGAAAGGTAACTAACATGATGTCTTGTTGTATGATAGAAACAAGATAACATCATCACCAATTTGCACAGTTCATTGGCATTTGTATTTTGTAGATGGAAATTGAACTTTGACTTTGGTGACCTGGCCTGATATGGATGATATCAATAATTGCATGATGGATGATAATTATCATTCTAACCTCAAGCAAATATCATCCCATATTTGGTCATATTGTATCCAAATTTGAGTTCTTCAAAAGGTCAAAGGTTAATGGTTATATATGTACATTGAACTGTGCAATTGGATGAGGTTGTATCGTTTGAGTACCTGTATCGTGATGAGTATTTGTATCTTGTGTTGTATATAAAGTATTTTTTGTAAAGTATTAAAAATGTCATGTAATTCATATTTTTCATAATACAAATATTTTTCAAAAAATGTAAACAAAGGTTACATTTATACATGCGGCTATTTGTTGAGACTGTGCATATTTGTATCTTATGTGTAACTCTCTTAAATATTTGATGTCAAAATTTGACCCCATTTTTAGCTTGGGTGCATAGTTGACGCCTCCTTAGTCAATCTGAGCCAGTCGTTTTAAGAGTGTATTATTACCCATGTGATTCCCATTATTGTTTCTACTGTGGTCATTCATTCTGTAGGATAACTTGGAAAAAGAAGAAGAAAAAAAAATATGAATGTATTTGTCAAAATGTTCAAACAAATTTCCTTTTAATTGCGCGCGGTCCTCCTTTGATTGATTGTTTACACAATTTTGTGTATATTTCTGCCAATTTGAAGAATGAATAAGCAATCAATACCCGAAGGGGGGGGGGGCACTTAACTCTTTTTTGGGTAGGGGTGTGCCGCACAGGGTCTCAAAAAAGGGGGCTACAGAACTGAACTGAGTGGATTTTATGACAAAAAAAAGGGTCTTAGGAACTGATTTTTTTCCAAAAAGTAGGCTCAAAGGGGAGGGTCATAAGAGCTAGCAGCAGAGGGTGAAAAAGGGGTCTTCAGCGAGGCAGATACCTATACTCTTTTCCAATGTCAGTGCCCCCCCCCCCCCGGATCAATACAAATGAGAAGCTACTAACAAGTCAAGTTATATTAGTTTGTTTTAATTCATCCTTCCAATAACCGCTCTTCAATACATGTAGTCCCTCTAGCCAAGTATTTGTATACAATATTTTTTGTGCAATACATGTATAGCCCCTAATTTATAGCTACGTCTATGTTTGTATGTTGCTGAATTATGTGCATTTTAAATGGCATCGTAAGGAGTTAATGTGTGCTGTATAGCACTGTGTACGCTGTACGCTTCTTGCTTAAACGTGCACATTGTTGATTAGGTCATTAGACGATGAAAGGCACTGTTCTATATGCAGGTGGATCTTTTAAGTATGTTCAATCGGTTTGGGTTTTTTCTTCTTCAAGATTGTGCTAAAAATCTTTTCATCCAAAAATCTCTAAAATCTTAAAAATCACCAAAATCTTTAATTAATTCAAAAATCTTGAAAAAATGTTCATTATTTTTCAATTTTTTTAAAAAATGTTCAAAGATTTTTCAACGATTTTCCAAATTGCCCAAAAGTCATGGGTAGTCTCAAGCTGGTAACCCAGTGATTTGTCCTCCTTGTTCTTATATGGATATTCAGAAAATTGATCGTTTATATATTGCTCTTACGTTGCATGTGTGTGTGTTGTGTTGGCTGAAGGATGAAGTTTGAAAAGGCTTATTTTGATGGATTTGTCAAGTGCAAAATTATGTCAGTTTGTTTATTTTTGAAGTTCAGGTTCAGATTCAATGTAAAGATTTTCTTTTTCCAAACTAAGATTTCCATCACCCTGTCACATAGACACAACAATTACTATGATTTAACATAAAACCTAGGGTATTCTAAAATAATGAAAATCATGGTAATTGGTAAATGATTGAACAGTTGGAAAGATATGCATTTTGGCAAAAACAAAATGTCTATGGGCAGGCAGATCGACTCATTTAAAACAAAATTTAGACATTAACGTTTTTAAAAATGTTAAAACAATTTGGAAATTTACATTTTTGTCTGAACATCATTTAGAAAATTTACCAGCATTTTCATCCAAATGTTAAAAAACACACACAAAAAACGCCTACAAATCAACCCTACGCAAGAGGTCTGTTCGCCTTGTAGAACAGGTGTTTCTTTGTTTGTCACCTAACAGTATCTGTAATATGAAATTCTAATGCATGTTGATTTTGAATCAAATAAATTTGAAAGACTCAATTCAATACTTTGTAAAAAGGGAAACATTTCTGGGGTTGATTTAACTGATAAGTATTATTTTTTGTTGACTGAGTGTTTTAAAATACCTTGATATCAAGGCACTGCTATAATAAAGTGCCTGGATTGTTTTATATGTATTTAAAATCAAACTATACATCACTGTATAATGGGAAGGACTGTTCTATAGGCAAATAGACAGCTCAGGTAGAGTTGTCGGTCGGGCATTTTTGTGGGTTTTTTACTTCCAAAATTGTATGAATATTTTGATGAATTTTCAACAATTTTTAAAATGTTCAACATCAAATTTCAATAAACATTTTCTACAAATCCACAAATTTTCAAATGATTTGTTTTAAAACGTATTTTTAAATATTAATCAAAATTTGAAATAATATGTCGGTTGGGTCCGTAAAACAGGGTTGGTTTTTTTTTTGCCTAAGAGGCTTTTTAGCAAACTTTCATTCACTACTTAAAGCAACAAGAACAAGATGCCATATGCAGTTATTTCCCAGTCTACACTTTAGTGTAGAACTTGCAAGCTGTTAATTTTGCAATAAGTTACTTACAATCTTTGCAAAATTACCATTTATACCTGTTATGCAAATAGCAGATATTATATATTTCCATGGAAACACAAATGCAGAAGTCACAACGAAGCTAAGGGAAGGTTAAGTTTTATTAACTATTTTTATTGAACTAGCCAAGAGGTGCACCTAAACAGAATAGCCTTGTGTGTGACCCCTTCTGGTAGTGGTCTCATAAATAGCGCCCTCTTTTGTTTGAGTATCATTCATAGCAACAGCCCTGGATGACTTCTCATGGCTGTGAGTAGAGGTTCACTGATTCTCTTCAGTCATATTTAACAGTAAAATTTACACTTGTCCTGTGGTCTTCTCCAAAATAGGCTCTTGTTCCGGATCCCATGGAAAAATGACAACCCTTATTTTTTTCCCTTCAAAATATTTAAAATGTTCAATGTTCAATTTTTCTCTCTCAAAAGGTTCAATTTTTTTCTTTAAAAGGTTCAATTTTTTTCTTTGAAAGGTTCAATTTTGTTTACAACATTTGAAACCCCAATACAACAAAGTATGGTTGAGTCCAGTCGGAAGAACAAGATTTCTCCCTGGCCTAATGACCCTATTTAAACTCAACTGTACTACGCTGGTGCCAATATTTTCTTTGTTTACACTTTGTGACTGTAACTGAAATCACATAATATGTAACCTGTTATTTGAGCTTATTCATCTGACCAGACACAGGATATGAGAGTGTTCAGTGTCTTATTTTGGCCTTATTGCTGTATACATTGCTACTATTTAGGATGTTTACATATAATGACAACTGGCACCGGCCAAAAGTTTAAGGATGGTTGATGCAGTTGGTTATTGGTTGCCATCTCAAAGAGCCCTTTATTTTGGAATTGCCAAAAAAGAATAGGCCTATCGTTGACACATTTAAATATTGTCCATTATATTGTTTAATGTAAGTCATAGTCATAACCGTTCCATTAGATTCCTTTTCTGAAATACATTGACACGACTTTACCAATAATCCTAAAAATGTTCAAAAATGCATGAAAAGGGGGAAAACAGGATTTCACAGACTGGCTGCTTTACAATAAGGCCTAAAAAAAAAGAGGTTTGATTGGTCTAACCTGACCGACCCTAAATACATCACTGACCCTGAATATTTTTTATTATTTTGAAATATTTAAAAAAACCATAAAAAATATATATATAAAAATTGAACTGAACTTTCTGTCTGTTTGCTTTCATTTTCGGATATTTTATTCAAAAGCAGGCAATTTAAAATAAAAAAATACCGACCGACCTACCCTATTTGTTTTTGTCCTGTAAGGCCAATCAAACCTCTTTTTTTTTAGGCCTAAGGCCAAAAAATAAATTGTTGTGTTGCCTTCAAGTGCCAAAAAATGTTGAGGTCTGGTCATCGGTCAACTTGTTTAATTGCTGAAATATTACTGCTAGACCGGGGTTTTCGTGGTTCATGTCAAGACAAAATTGGTTAATGTCAATTTTACTAATGTTTCTAGTATGATTTGGAACAGAAAATAATAATATGTTGACAACTTGGTACAATTTGAATCTTTAAACCAAATTGTTTGATATTTTATGGTCGGTCACTGAGGGCAACAGGACGAAATTCCCAAACAAATTCTACATATTACATCATCAAAACACAACCGAGAAGGGGGGGGGGGGCACTCATGTATAAAAATTGTAATCATTCATGTGAATCCACTCTCAAAAACTACCCTTAACACTTTTAACACCGATTCTCAAAGATAGAAAAAGTGATTTGTAACAAGGATTTGCTCCATGAATCATTCTCTTAGCAAAGGATTATGGATCCTCAAGATGGAGTTTAGACTGAAATTAATATATGAAGTAATTGTGTGATTCCATTGTAAGTATTTGTCTTATAGGCCTAACCATTTTCGTCTAATTTTACAATGATGACCCGTGATTATGGGCCCAAGCTACCAGCCTGGATTCAGGTTGAAAAATACACCCTTATTCTCTGAAATTCATGATTTTGATAGCACGGGCCTGCGTTGTGGTAGAAAAAAGCACCCTTAATCCGCATTTGGTTCATGCGGATGATTACAACATTATACCTGACTGCCCCCCTCCCAGGAAACACAACCAGCGTCAGAACAACTATGGGGCACTGTTGGTGTTTTTTGTTGTCATTTGTTTAAGATAATGCTTTTACAGCTCGATCCAAGAACACACGCCACAATCTTAATTTTCAACGAAACAATTCTGCCGGGATTCAATCGCAGAATCGAAATCCAGATGAGGCCCAGACATACTTCCAAGCTAATCTTATTTGTGCAGAAACAACATTTGGTTTGGGATGGGATTTAATTTGATCATGTTTTATCATTGGAACTGGGTCAGGTCTATGCTCCAGGTTTACACGGTCACAAGGACAAGGCCATAAAATGAAAAGGGTTCGTTCTGGAGATGTGCGTGTGTACACGCCATGTATTAGCAAGCAGATTGCGGGCTTGGATTGTTGATCTATTTAAATTTAAAAAACATAGATTTAGGTCATTCGTAAAGAGAGACCATATAGCTGCATTTGTTTTTCAGTGTATCTGAGACTGGTTGTAATATTGACTAACAAACAAACAAACAAACAAATAAGTAAATAGATAAAAATAGAGATTTTTATACATTTATAAATGAATATCATAGTTGTGAGCCATTTTTACCAAAAAGCAAAATAACTTAAATTTAAAAACAAAATGAAAATATGAAATGAAAAAAAGCTTGAGGCCAAACAAAAAAATATGTTTGTTTCCAGTAGTGCACACGCATTTCACTGAGACGCTTGATTCTTGCGCATTTAATTGTTTAAATAGAAAAAAACAGGGGGAAATATTGTTATGGCGCCATATTTTGTCAAAATTGTGTCCAACATGTTTCAAGATGGCGATTGGTCTCATACGGCAAATTCGATGGTGAAAAATAATCTGCAGCGAAAATCACATTTTAGCGATCATAAGAGTAACAAAAATGCACAGATTTGACACTAAATCTCCACTATGAATTTGAGCAATAAAATCAAAATCAAAAAAGCATTTCGCATTTGACTTTTCAGGCTTGTTACTGGAAACAAACTTGTTTGTTTTTTGGCCTTATCTTTGGTTTTTGACAAAAAGTATGGGACCTAAACCATTGGGGTAGTGCATTTCCAAATATATATATTTCAACCAATTACCGACATAGATTGGAAAAGACTTAATTTTTAAATGCAATCTTTCGTAAGAGCTGTAAAAATAAAAGTGATATTCAACTTTAAATAAAGATGTATAAACCCAGACAATAATTGAGGGATATGAGTGCACAACAAGCATGCACTTTAAAAAGAAAATTGCTTATTTATAAGAACTCAAGTTGAATAGGGCCCATTAGTTTGACCAAATTATGAGCGCATGAATGGCCTTCTATTTCAGTCTGCCATTGGTTGCCATAGTAAAGGTAGGGTGACAACAACATTATTGGCCATTGAACAACTAGACCTCAGTAGTGAGTCACATCTTTAACCAAATGAAATATTTCCTTCCGATGGCGGTATGTCTCCACTTTACATCAATATTTCCCATGATGCATTTTAGCCATCCATTTCCATTCGTTGTCTGCCGAATTTGCACAGATCGGAACCGCTTTGATATCGTTTGTGTACTTCCATGAGAATTCAAGCTTAATGTTGTGGTGATCGATGAAGTATGTCATCAGATCGTTCATTAAAACTGAAAACAAAAATTGTTACTGCATTTTTTGTTAGCATACATGAGTCCATCTATTTGCACTTATTTTTGAGATTGTATGAATTGCAAATGAATAAATTATGACTCAACGAAGCTAATTAAGTCTGCGGCACACTTCAATAATATTTGACAATTCTGCAATGAGAATTCATTAAAATTACATTAATAATAATAAAATGTTAAAGGGGCACTGGGAGATTGCCGATAATTTTGATGTGATCTATCGAAATGACAAAATAGTGAAATTGTGCATAATAGACAGCAAATTAAGGTAACATTAGTATTGCCTAAGTATTACGTAGGTGCAAAAAAACCTGATTTCCAGGAAAATTGAGGGTGCACTATCATGCGTATCTCTCTCTGCCTTGAATATTGTTACAATCTGATATATTCAAGAGCAATTAGATTAATGGCATATACTTTTCACAGTATTATGCATTGAATAAGTTGAACATATTAATTTTGTTAGCATCTAAGCCTGCCCTCTTAGCTGGTGCTGAGGCCTCCCTGATGGAAGTTTAGCAATGAACAAATTCTAAGGTATGGTTGGAGGGTTGCAGGGGGCCCCTGTAAGAATCCTTGCCCCCCCAAATAAAATAGTAATATATACTACAAATCTATCAGGTTATGTTAACAGGTGTCTTAATATGAATTTTCCTATTAATTATAGCTGAAACCATAGGCATACAAATTACCCATTTTATGTCGATTTTGGGGAAAATCAACATGAAATTTATTATTTTTAGCAAGAAATAGTTGTATATTGCAAACAATTTTGCGCCATTCACAGCAGACATTTCACAAATAATGATATTTGGGAGCAAATGCACAGGAGTTCGCTAAAAGTCATAGTAAATATCTCCCCCTTAAAATCCCCTTCTGCCCCCCCCCCCCATGAAAATGTCTAGTTATGCCACTGGATGGTTGTGTTTTTATCCATCTTCGTCATTTCTTGATGCTATTACTATTAGTTTAGATGCAAAGCACTACTAGATATACGCTTTTTGAAATAAAATTATGTCTATATAAACAGAAACGGGCTGTTTTTCCTATATTTAGCCAAATCAATCTACTATATCATTGTAAAATCGTACATGTAGCAGCCTATCCAACCAGAATATCAAATCAATTTAATAACATTTTCTTCCCTGATTTGACTATTCACACATTGTTAGTGTCAATATCATGACTATAATTCGGCAGAAATTTTGCGCACAAAGAATAAAATATTGATTTGAGAATATTGCCTTGTATTGGCTTCCCGATATAATAAATCACCCGTAGTGTGATCCCGATCTAGTATTTCACTGGGCAAGTGACTTAATAATAAAAGGCCCGTCTATATTATTATATATCATAGTGCAGACCATTTTTCACTCCACTTGGATCAGAACAACCACGATAATGGTGTATTAACAGCGCATTGTGAACTTGAATGGTGAAAAAACGTGTTAACAGTTTGCATTGAATTTTTCGATTTTATTATCGTTCTTAATTATTGAATCAAGCCTGACATTTTGTTAATAAACCAGGTAAAAAGTATCATAATGGGGCTGAATTAAACGATTAGATAAATCGAAAATATCCAATAATGCAGTTGATGCAAATCGACCAAGCGTTCATGAGGAATTATGCAAGTCAGAAGGAGCGTGTGAATGGAGGCACGTAACCGTGTTAGATTGCCTCGTATCGCATGGCCGTGAACCAATCAGAATGCAGGACATCTCATGCCTGGTTTATTTTAGATGTCATCTTGAATAAATATTTGAACAGTAACATTTGGTATCAAGGGAGACCGGTATTATCAGGCCTTAAATTCTTGAGGCTAAATTGGGCTACTTTTCTTGAAACTGATACATGTACATGCTCTGACAATTGCCATTTTCGTGTAAATGGACTGCTCTTTGTCACATCATTTACGCAATTTTTTTTCAAGGTTGCCACGTAATTCCTCAATAGAAAACATGTAATCATTATTACATTGAACATTAAATTATAAAACATGTTCAGGGGTGTTACTCGAATGAATTTAGTAGGGATGTTTAGCAAGCTAAGGCCAAATAAAAAAAAACCATATGTTTCTTGTCCCCGCCCGCTTCCTTTTTTGGGGCCGCCTCCTTTTATCTTTTATTTTTTATTCACAAAAAAAAAAAATCCTTTTTTTTTTTAAAACTTTTTTTTCCTTCTTTTTTCTAAGTTCAAAACAGGACCTTAGATGACTGGTATTTGACTCTAAACTGTTCAAGTTGAAATTAAAATGATGATTGTTCTTAAGAATAGTACAATAAATGTTTAAAATGCGGAATTTAGATTCAGTAAAAAGGATTCTCGCAAAAATATTCTGCGAGATCCATGGATTCTCGCAAAATTCCTCTGCGAGAATCCATTTGGATTCTCGCAGGATGTCGCGAAAGTACATCCCTGTAAATATGTTAAGTTCTTGTTTGTCTAACAATTGTCTCTTTTTCAATTGTCATTTCATTTAATAGGGAAAACACTATAGATTGCCAGAAATCTCAAACGGCGGCCACATTTTGAAAAATAAAAAATAAAAAATAAAAAGGCCTAAATTAACTTTTTTTTAAAAGAAAAGTATGGAAATGGGACCTTAAAGGAATATTATGTGATCTTTTCCAAGTAGCGCCCTCTATCATTGATTGTTACTATGAAAGCAGATTTTCTTGCAGATTTGCATTTTTGATCATAAATCATAAAGATCTTCTAAGTTACAGATCGATACGATTCCTAATTACTTCAAAATCATGGTTTGAAAATAGATTGTACCGAGCGGTACAATCTATTTTGTCAAATTTTATTCTAAATTCACTCTAAAACTATGATTTTGGGTTACTAGGAATCGTTTTGCTCTGTAACTTGGAATATATTTATGATTTATGATCAGAAAAGTAAATCTGCAAGAAAATCTGCTTCCAATTTTTTTCGAGGATTGAGGGCGTCCCCTGAAAAAGATCACATAATATACCTTTAAGTTTGGTCATATCAGGAGATATAGAAGAAAAATGTGAAAAATGTGTCGAAAATTACAATATGTTTGGAAACAATTCTTATTTAAAGGGGCATTGAGAGATACGTATGGGAGTGCGCCCTCAATTATCCTGGAAATCAGGTTTTTTTGCATCAAAGTAATACTTAGGCATATACTAACTACCATCTGAAACAGTTTAACAACATTCGCCGTTCATCATATAAAATTTCATGATTTTCTTAGTTTCGATATGATCAAGTCGAAACTAGGGGCTGAATTTGGAAGTTATGCTATTGTTTTACTCACGGACTTTCACGGCAAATCTCAACCCGGAAGTGCCGTTATTTGCTTATTTGGCATGAAGGCGATGTCGGAATGTATGACATTTTTGATTTGGGCTATGTTGATGATTATCTTTACGTTATTTGCTCATTTAATATATCGATACATCTCTCAATGCCCCTTTAATTGTAAAACTGACATTCTAGATTTGAAAAGAGAAATCCTATGTCTATACCACGTATACGTGCATAGAATAATGTTACATCAAAATTAAATTAAGTCTCGCTTTCTTGATAAATTACATCTGGCAGGTGATTCATGTTTCGCAAAATAACGTCTGCTGAAAAGTTTGTTATCACTGTGCCAACTGTGCCATAATGGAGTTTTACATGGTAATAAAAATGGTATTAAACCACTTGTTAGGAGCTAGGAGTGCTCTACTTCATTTAAATAGATGTTTCACTAGCCTATATCAACAGAATCTGAAGCGTTCTATACACACACTGTGTAAGAGAAATCTTGCAATAATTCTATTAGCCGTAACATACACTGTTAGAGATTTTGTATGCTCGCTCTGCAACGAATTGTATCCTTATCCCTAACGCTTTTGGGATGGAAATAATGAACAAACTGTCCGGGGGCGGAAATGGGTGAAATCTAGCGGGGAAAACCGGGTCCACCAGCATGGAATGCAGCATGTTAGTCCACTCGATCAGGGGGTCACACGTCCATAATTAACAATTCCGTCCGCATTTATCCCCTTCATGATTGCCCAGGGAGATGGACTGAGGCGACACATGCTGCCAGCATAGTTTTCAAAATGGGATTTCATGGAGTTCATGAGTTTCAGGGTTATGGAAAGAAAGTGTCCAGGAGATGGTTGACACATGTTGAATATTAACCCTAACCTTCCTGGAACCTACAAAACCTGACAGTGCTACAATCTTGTAACGCGCGGTGGCCCCATCAATCTTGTACCATGCTCAGCGTGGAGTTCAATTTGTGGGAAAAAAAGTTTTTTGAACACCAGCCGTGTAGCTCAGTCAGTAGCTATTCTACTGTGTTAGCATTATGTGTCGATTAGCTCCGCCTGGTAGCGCTTGGTATTGATGACGTCTGGCGATAAATCATGACATCATTATCAACCAATCAGCAAGCGCAAGTTTTGTGGGATAAATCTTCCTTCCATAAAAAAACACAAAACTTAACACAAAGATTTTGTGGAAAGGCGTTGTATTAGACTATTTTTACAGAGGGCGCTCACACTTTTTTTAAGGCGCTGACACACACCCACCACAATGCCTTGATGAAAGGCTAGGGTAAGCCTAGAAAGACACAAAATCAAACCAACACAAAAACCAATTATTAGGATGCCTCGATATACTAAATGATTGAGTATGTGTTTAAAGAAGGCTGCACAAGTACGGCTATTTATGAATGATATGAAATTCTCTTGCCCTCGCTGACAAGATTCATCATCATCATCATGCTTGTTGTTTATCGCATTTAAGATATTATACCTGACAATAATTCCAAAAATGGCATCTGCTTAGATGTTTAGATTTAGCAGGCGGAATCATGGGATCACTTCCTCAGAATGGCAATGATGATCTTTGGTTGGAAATTTGTTTCCTGACTTATGTAAAATATGGAATCAAATATAGAGCAGAATATCACTGGGACAAACAAACTATAGTCCAATCAGCTCCAAATTGGCCCAGGCAAGCCTTCTTACAGCAGGTGCATGGTGCGCATGAACGCAACAAGCGCTCTGTACATCAATTATGTGACGCATGTGTTTGACCAAAATCTTGTGGGTATGCTTGTCATTTCTTGCGTGAGGGGAGATAAAAACACATATATCTCACCAAATTGGAACTGATTGAACTATTGCACAGTCCCTCATCGAAATAACGTATTTGACTTGAAGTGGGCAACAACATACGGTACGAGGTCTGACAGATTGTGAAATAGGAATGGAAAGATAGGGGACAGAATATCCCAATGCAAAGAGAGAGAGGTCTTTCACATTATATCCATGATCCACTATTAAGACACCTTTTTCATGTGCTGTTAACCCTAACCTTCCTGGACCTTACAAAATGCGGCAGTGCTACAATCTTGTACCGCATGGCGGCCCCATCAATCTCGTGCCACGCTCAGCGCGTGGTTCAACTTGTGAAAAATACATAAGTTTTTTGAACATCCCCTGTGTAGCTCAGTCGGTAGAGCATCAGACTTGCACGCAGGCGGCCCGGGTTCGATCCACGGCGCGTGCGGAGACTGATTTTCCCCTCAAATTTGACCCGTTTGTCTCCCCTGATAGTTTAATTCACAAAAACATGCCCATGGAGTAAGGGTTATTAAAAACAAACTTGCAACTCTGAGGACAGGGTTATCTCGCAACGATAACCATTCAGAAAACGAAATCTGCGAATAAACATAATTGACTTGAATAAACATATAATTTCCTTATTATGAAATTCTGCAAAATTCTGACTGTTTTGTGCTAACTGTATGTCCAGTGGCCATGATCAAGTGTTGTGTGTGCATGTGCATTGTCACAAGCTGGTTGAAGTTTTGATAATATGTATTGTATGTATATTTTGTAATTAAAATGTGGAATTATAATTGGAAAAGTGACCAACAGCCGACAATATACAGAAATATTTATTTTTTCCCTTTTTGTTTGTTTTTGTTACAAATGTGTAAAATATTTGAAAACAAGGTTTGTCCATCAGTATAACACGATATGTTTACACTCTTAAAACGATAGGGTTCAAATTGACCCCGGACAGTGTTAGCAACTATGCACACAACCTAAAAACGAGGTTCAAATTTTGACCACTTTTTTCCTTTTAGGTTGTTTTAAGAGTGTAGTTGGATTTGTGTATGCAAAATGTCCACTTGTGATGTTTGGTCTGTGGTTAGTAGCCATTGTACATGGTCAAGCATGGCAATAAAGAGCATCCACCCCAACGTTGCCCCAAACGAGTAATCCTAAACCCGGGGAGTTGGTTTCTCGCCCATGATGTCACATACACAGGCAGTGTTGCCAACCTTGTCTTAGGTCCACAATTGGGCGCATTCTTGCTTGCTCGCGGTGCCTTGGAACTCTATAGTCTTACCATAGCTAAAATTCCACCCAATGCCACCCAAATATGGTTCTTTAAAAAAAAGAGTAAAATAGAGTCAAAATTGATTAAAGGTGCCCATATGTAGCAAAGTGTGTGTTTTTCTGGCAAACTGGCAAATTCAGTTGTATTTTGGTGGAATGAATTTTGGTAACACTGTCAACGGAATGGACGTCAATTTTGAGAGCAAGGGGCCAGAAAGAACATGTTTGTTATTGCATACTGATGATTTGAATGGATGGATGGATTGATGGACAAAAAGTGTAAAAATCTTGGTATGCAGAATTTAAAAAATAAGTTGTTTGTTCACATTTGACCCTTTCAAAGCCCAATCTAATTTAAATTTTCAGGCTTCAAATTTGAACATAAGTGATGCAGCACATCGAAAAAAAAGGGGGAGGGGGGACTTTGCAGGTGAATTCAAATTTGAATCTATTCAAGTGCTCACAGAGCATTTTCTAAGCTTTAAAATGACACCAAATTTATCAAAAATGACTCCTAAATTCTTATTATTTTCTTTATTTTGTTCTGTCCGATTCATTTATACCTAGGATTAACACACAACTGCAAAGCCCCCCCCCCCTTAGATGTGCTGCATCACCATCCATCACATGTAGTGTGGTTACTAGTATATTCATGAAACAATCACATTGGGCATTATTGTTTGTCAAAATCAAAATGTTTTTATAGAAAGTGAAGTAGTGCTTCCTCTTCCGGATACGGGCCGTATATACAAATAAAGAATGAGGAAATAACATTGTATACAACTCCTGATGTTGTCTGGGTGTGCCATTCTGAGAACAGGCCCCTAATGGAGATTGCATTATGCATTTATCGTTACTCAAGACCAAGGGAAAAAATGTGTAGACTTGACTGACCCATATTTTTCGAACGTGAGATTCTTATTTATATAATTTCAAAATGTTTGACCATTTGGAATATGTGACCAGTCGTGTCAAAAAGGACACGTTGTCGGCAAACACAGTTTTGATATAGAGGCCAATATATTATAAAGAAAATAATAGAAACAAATATGCTTTTTCAACTCATATCTTGTGATTAGAAAGTCCGATCACCTTCAACATGGTATCATTTTCAAGCTTAAAATGGGTTCTTTCAAGTCATAACAATAACTCAGAATTGACTCATGCCACCAACATGTCCATTTTGATGTGACGGGTCACATACTTGACATTTTTATTTTTTTATATTTCAAAAGAAAACTTATTGAATATTTGCTGACATTTCCAAATGTCATTTTGAAATGGGTTTATCGTGACCTTATTTTATATATCTTTTCTCTTTACTTTTTTTCCATTCGATTTTACATCATCTTTTTGTTACGTTTTTCTATCTACAGAGACTTTGCCTATGTTGCCCGTGACAAAGTGACCAAACGCTACAAATGCCACGTATTCCGCTGCGACATTCCCGCTAAAGCCATCGCCAACGCACTGCACGAGATCTGCGCCCGGGTCATGAGCGAGAGGCAGAAAGGTCACACGATCTCCATGGTGACGCAAGGTCAGATGATCCAGCAGCAGCAACTAATGCAAATGAGGAGTATCTCGCTGGATAGTAACAAAGCGCCAACACCAACAACAGGTGAGCATCGTGCCGGACTATCATGATTTGCATGTTTTTCATAAATTTGCATATTTACGTAATGATTAGTTTGTAATATGTAATATGCAATTGTTTTATATATTGTGCAAGTATGCAAATCTTGTGCTTGACGAAGTCATGTGACCAATGTGACCAACAGAGGGAAGTACTGTAAAGCATGAAAATTGTGCGTGTATTTTAATTTTGCAAAATGACCACTATTGATAATTTGCAAAAATGTCACGTTATGAAATGTTCATTCTATACAGTATACACATTGCCCAAAACGAAGATGCAGGGATGTAAGACTTCTAGAAATTTCTGGAATTCTGGATATTTGGCCATAAAAAAAGAATTACGGATTTTTGGAAGAAGGACAAAAGAAGAAGAAAAAACAACTTTTTAATTTAAAAAAAAAAGAAAAATTGTATTTTACGGAATGGGATGATGATATTTCAGCATAGAAAGAGTCAAACATGTTTTTTAGGGGTTGATACCCTATAGCCTATTCTCCAGACAAGCCCCTATAAAAGTTTGACACTGCATGCAAATGCTCGGGCCATCTGGCCAAGCTTGCATACAAAGTTCAGGAAATTGATCAATCACCCACTTGCATCCCTGAAGATGTCATGATGGCAGGTACAGGCTTCACCACTGCAAAACTGCATGTAATTTGACAAGGTTAATCGTAACATCCAATTCGGCATTTGCAATAATACTAACCCCCTCTTTGCGACACATAGTCGAAAAACTAGCCAGTAAAAAAGAATTCAAATCACATGGAATTATAGACAAAATGCAGTGTTGAGTAGATGACCAAATTAAATGTGGTAGCATGTCATACAATATGGTGGACATAGTTCACATGTCTGCTAACCAGACAAAGCTGATACCTGTCAGCACACTCCAATTACATCCTGCGTACGAAGGTGTTTCTCTCCTTAACAAATCTCATCATATGTGCGCCAGTCCCATTGTTGCCAATATATTGGCCTAAATAGGGGCAATTCGGAGAATAATAGAGCCCAACACGTTTCTTTAACATTGGTTTCAATTGGAAAAGAAGTGCGAAAAAAAATTCCAATAAAAGTAGAATTTTACATAATGCAGTTCGCATGTATTCATTTTCAACCGAAGCTAAATTGTGACCCATCACATAGAAACAGACCAATTGTCTCCAAAAAGGGATATTGTTATGACACATTTAACGTATTGAAATTGAACCTAAAAACAGATATTGTGAAGCTTGAGAGGTGAAAGAATTCCTTTTGTTTTCTGTATATTTTTTTGCCGGCAACTGGCCTGTTTTGATGTGACTGGTCACAATTGGTCTGCAAAAGTAGCCCAATCGGGTTGTTAAATCACAGTGTTAGCAACACTGGCCAAGCGCTCAAGAGCATTATAAAGTATGTGAAAGGAGTGTTTGAGAGCACTGTTCTTTACACTTCATAAAACGGTCGTTTATAACATATGTGAAGATGTCTGTGATGAAAAGTACAATTTTGTTTCTACAAATATTTCGGCTTTACTTGATTAAATTATACACATGTAATGGCGAGTTTCATGAGGATAAAGCTGTATTCAAGATACAATAATGTGTTATTCAGATGTTAGAAGAGCATATCAACAATGCGTAACATGTTTAATGCAATACGTATTGAAAGTGGAATTTACTTAAGATGGTTTGAGACAATATCCCATTTCTGTAGATGTATGTCAAGTCAAGTAACTCGCTACTGTGTAAACTTCTTAATGCTGTTTATTTGGGGTGTATGCCTGAAATGAAATACAACATGTCCGTCTGGCTGATGGGCTGCTATTTGGGCGTTTTTAAACAGGACATATTAGAACTGAGTTTTGTCCTGCTATCTACTGAAGATAGCATAATACTGTCTAATGTCAACTGGCTGTCTTATTGTAGATCTATTTTGTATCCGTATAAGTCCTGTTTAGAATGTTCATGAGCATATAGATTATCATTCATCTACAAAATCCAACTTATAATACCAAACCACTGAAAAAAGGCTTGGGCTCTATTGGGCTGGGTTGACGTGATTAATCTATAAAAAAAGTGATGTATGATCTGAACAAGGTTCTAATATGTAATACTGGTCAACTGGGGTGACTCAGCTATGTAGCAATATAAGAAAGCAAGGGCTCAAAATACACAGGGGCTACAGGATGATTAGCCTGCGTAATCCACAGAATAACTCCTGTGGCAATATGTGTGATGCAGCACATCAAAAGCGGACTTTGTGGCTGTGTGTTTATACAGATATAGATGAAAACGGACAGAAAGAAATTAGAATAATAATAAGAATTTAGGAGTATTTTTCACTTGTAAAATCTGAATGCCTTGATCAATTTTGATAAATTTGATGTCATGTTAAAGCTTAGAAAATGCTCTGAGAGCACACATAATAAATTCAAAATTGACTTCACCTGTTAAGTCCCCCATTTTGATGTTCTGCATCACATATACGCGTAAGGGCTGCACATGGTAAAACCTGATGAAATTAGCCCTCATAATCAAAAAAAGTATTTTGATCCTTGTAAGAAAGTCAATCTCCAGATCTGTTAGATGATCCCAATTGTGGTTTAAAGTAAAGCGCAACACCACAGATGCTTCATATAACAAGATGTCTTCTTGGCGACACCGAAACCCGGATGCGTACTTTTACCGGATGCAGATTAGCGGGTTTTATGGAAGCTAGGCGGTATTGGGTTACCTTGTATTACTTAGATGAATCCATCATTCTGTTTAGCAGGCAAATTTGTTGTGTCATGTGAAGAGAATACTACTTCAATGTGTGGGATTTTTCGCTTGCAGATATTTTCACAAAATTTAGAGAACAAAAGTACAGTGCTGAGTGCATGATTATTGAATTGCTCAGATACATGTATATATCCTCTGCACATATTTTGCACAGAGTTTGATAGGCTTGCTTACGTTTAGTAAGTTGATAATTTTGCATAAATCTTCCATTCACGAACTCCATGAACATAAAACTACTAGAAATAAAAGACATCGCTGATTTAGTGCATGCCTTTTTACATCGGGGTGTTGTTACCCTGAGGAACTGACATTAAGATTTGATTGGGATATGTGTTAAATCCTCTTGTGTTTGAAATGTCATTGAAAGAGCAATCATTTTCCCAATTAAAATTTATGAAATTCACTTTTGATCAACATTTTGCAGTAAGAACTCAAATTCTCTAGCTTTTTAGAATTTGGTTTTAGAATACAATTTTTGATTTTTAATTCTCAGAAACAATTTGTAAACAAGATGTGTCGAAAGAACAGAGGGTGAGGACGGGGATGGTCGGGTTGACACATACCTTTAACCCCCCCCCCCCCCGAAGGCACTCCATTTTTTGTGTAGTTGGTGTGCCATCCAGGGTGTCAAATAAGCGGGGCTTTATGTAGTAAGAACGCAATTGTTTCAAAAAATTGGAATTTAGGAATGCCAATGACTTTGAGTAAAATGGGGGTCTTATAAGAGCTGATGCAGGCTGAAAGGGGCAGAAGAGAGGGGGAAATGGGGCCTTCCGGGGGGTACATACACCCATACCACTTTGCAATGTTAGTGCTTCCCGGGATCTTCCTGCCAGTGCCCCCCCCCCCCAAACCGGTAGTACAATCACTCATAAAACCACTCATTATTGTATCTGTGTTATTAATCTTTCAGCCGTTGATTTCCCAACACCCAAGGCAGAGCCCATTACAGTCTTCAGAGCACATTATGTCGGCAGCGCATTTGTACCAAAACACGGTGGTAAGTGTAACACTGCCTACATGGAGTGAATTTTACTCTTAATTTTACATTTTAAATATTTTTCTTTTATTTATATTTCAATGTGGTTCTCTATATAGAGAGACCCTGCATATGATGTAGCTTACTGGAATCATGGTAGACCAAACTGAACTTTGTTCACCAAAACTATAAGAAGCTAACTATCCCATGTCATAGTCAGGCGAGTTTACATTACTTTCAAAAAACTTGCGTCAATTTAAAGTCCAAATTTGTACACTTACAATTTCTATTTTCTTCGGTTTTCTATTTCATTTCAGCAACCTTACTCTGGGTGTAACACATTGTTTATTTGGAATCTTCCAAATTAATCATACGAGGGCTTAGAGGTAGAACTGACTATGTCCATTTTGACTTTGTCCAGATTATTGTACAAGTAACATGGATATGAACTTTCTTTCTGTGGAAAAAAGTGTCTATGTCTATGTACCCCCCCCCCCCCCCCTTTTGATTATGTCTGTGAAGGTGTTTTTAGTTTTGTTGCAAAACAGGCCATGTCAGGTGTATGTCCAAAAAGTCAAAATGGACATAGTCAGTTCTACCTCTAAGCCCCCGAAAGTACTATTAACCATCTCAACACAAAATAATTATATTCTGTCTTGTCATAATTTCTGACTGAATGAAATGTGGGATTGCCAAAACGTAAAATTCCGTTTTGATAAAAAAGAAGTTAAAAAGAGCTGTTGGAAACTGTTTAACACTAGCCTGTTGGTAAATTATCAAATTGTACAGGCTAGAGCTTTCAATTTGAGCAGAAACTTTGATATTGATAAAAAAAGAAAACAGACAACTTCAGTCTAGATGTACCATCTATTTGACTCTATCATTCTATATTAGTCACCACATATAGACATTTATATTAATTTTGATGCATCTTTTAGGATATACATCAATCTACAAATCGGTCAGGTGAATTGGGCTACTTGACACTTGCATCGGATAAATAGCCCATAAAAGGGAGTGATGGAGCGATGTCCCACACTTTCACTTTATCCCTGGACATGCTTGCCAAGAACAAACTTTTTAAAGCTAACAAATGTATAATAATATTTCTAGACTACAAATTGTCATGACCTGATTTTGTTTACCATGAAGACTGCATTCATATGAGTACCAACATGCCTATTCATGATATTTGAGATAACACTGTCTGATTTGTATCTTATAAATTTATCACAAACATCACATGTTTGTCAAATGTACATCATTTGTTATGTACTACACACATGTAGGTCCCATCTATGTCTCATGTGCATAACATATTTATCATGTACATCACATGAATATTACTAGTGCATCATATGTATGTAACATGTCAAGCACATTTATGTCACATGTATATCCTATGAATGTCACATGTACATCACATGTACATCACATGCACTGCTTTAGCATCTTATGCTCTGCTTTAGCATTGAGCATTCTAGCTGAACTGATTTATCTCTTATGTTATTCACATGCAAGTCATGTACTTGTACATTACATTCATGTCACATGTACATCCTATGAATTTCACATTTACATCACATGCAAGTCATGTACATTACATGTATGTTAACTCTTTCCACACGGCTATTAGTTTTGCCATATACCAAATAGTATTTTCAGAAACATTTCCCAACTTTCAAAATCTTATCTCAAGAATTACTGAACCAATACTTTACGCATGTTTGTACTTATTTTAATGTATTTCTTATGGTGATTCCAAATATCATGATGAAGTTAAATAATGTTGACATTTTCGAATCATTTTGCGAAATTTGGAACTGTCGTCTGCAGACGCCTGCCGCGTGGAAAGTGCTATCTCATGTATATCACATGTATGTCATTTGTACATTGCAGATATGTCACATGCATACCTCATGTGTGTCACATGTACGTCACATGGTAACCACCAGTATGCTTAGTCAGAGAAAGGGCATGAATGTTCTGTATTGATGCAAAATCATAAAATATATGCATTTAAACATCATTGGCAGTTGAGTTGTGTTTGCAAAGTGTTAACACTTTCCCACGCGGCAGGCGGCTGCAGACGACATTCCAAATGTTCACAAAATGTTTTAAAAGTGACAAAATTATTGAGTTTTATTACCATATTGGGAATCACCATGAGAAATGCATTATAATAAGTGCAAACATGCCTTATATTAGTTCAGTGATCCTTGAGATAGATAATGAAAGTTGGGAAAGGTTTCTGAAAAATCTGTTTTGTAAATGGTAAAGCCAATAGCCACTTGGAAAGTGTTAACGCATTCCATGCGGCAGGCGTCTGCAGACGACATTCTGAAATTGCACATAATGTTTTAAAAATGTCAAAATTATGAATTTCATTACCATATTTGGAATTACTATGAGAAATTAATTGAAATAAGTACAAACTTGCCCAGTATTGGTTCTGTAATCCTTGAGATAGACCTTGAAAGTTAAGAAAGGTTTCTGAAAAATCAGTTTTGTATAATAGTAAAACCAATAGCCGCGTGGAAAGTGTTAAGATAAATGATCGAGCAGCAAGACATTTCATTATATCATACTTCATACCTGAGACATTTTGATCGATTATCTGACCAAGTCTCATGAAAACATAATTGAATGTGATTAATTGAAATCCATCATGTTGTCAAATTAAGGATCTCATTTTGGAAATGATATACTGTTAAACTGGAAATGTTCGCGCTACATTTATTTTCATGCTTTTTGCGCTCGAAGCATTTATTGCGAAAGTAATAATGTATGAATGTATTTCTTTGGTGGATAGGTCTTTTGGTGGATAGGTCTATGTGATGAAGCTATAAATTGCGATTTTAAAAACACCCAAAACTGGCACAGCCCGAAAATTTCAAAACAAAATTAACGCTCTTAGGGTACTTCACAACTGATGTGTATTATGCATACATTTTTATAGATTATTTAAACAATGAATAAATACATACAAGTACCGTGTGGGACCCGGGAGAATTCCATATGGTAATCATTCCAATAGTTTATCCTAATTGAATTTCAATATTTTGTTTCTTAAGACGCGCATTTTTTGAAGAGTTTAATTACCAGTATTCAAAAGTAAAACCTCAAATGTGTAATTTTTCTGAAATACATCAATTTACAGTTTAAATGGGAACCATCTGTGATGCAGCACATGAAAGGGAGGGGGACTATGTGGCTGTGTGTATTTCAAGATATAGATGATAAAACAGACACACAAATATTAAGAAAAGGATAAGCATTTAGGAGTCATTTTCACTCGTAAATCTGAATGCCTTGATCAATTTGGTGTCATTTTAAAGCTAATAAAATGCTCCGAGAGCACACATATTACACTCAAAATTGACTCCACCTGCAAAGTCCCTCTACCCCCCCCCCCCCCCCCCCCCCCCCATTTGATGTGCTACATCACATATCTTTTTGTATTTCAACATCCATTCTATGATATTGTTGTAGACTTATTTTCTGCCAGCAACATTTTGTTTTTGCAACATATGGGGAATGTATCACTGTTTATTAAGTATAATATAAGCAATGTAAGCATTATGTGTCCTATATATTATACTTGACACAGTTTCTTCTCTAACAGACTGCTTACATTTCTTCCTTCCTTCTATTCTTTCTCCTGCTTATATTAATATTTTCCACACGGCTATTGGTTTTACCAATACAGATTTTTCAGAAACCTTTCCCATATCTCAAGGATTACTGAACCAGAATTAGGCATGTTTGTACTTATTTTAATGCATTTCTCATTGTGATTCTAAATATGGTAATTAAATTCAATAATGTTGATATTTTTGAAACATTTTGCGAAATTTTGGAATGTCGTCTGCAGAGGCCTGCCGATTGGAAAGTGTTAATTTTTCATGGGTGGTCACAAATGGATTTTCTAAAAGTACTGTTAACTGATTGTACAAGAATATATAATATACGCTCTACCGTTTACGGTATTGAGCACTCTATTCAAATGTCGTAGTCTAACCAGAAATGGTTGTCAATAATAATTATAATACAAGTACCATATATATATTTGCTGCACATTAATTTGTGTGTTTTTGTGAAATATTTACGTCAAATTAAACGCCCAAGCATATGTTTCTTAATTGTAAACTTCATGTACAAGTGGACAGAATATCCAAATTTGAAAAACATGCAATTATGTTTAAATTCGGCAGTGAGCTCAAATATTTACGTCAAATTAAATGCCCTAAGCATATGTTTCTTAATTGTAAACTTCATGTAAAAGGGGACAGAATATCAAGATTTGAAAATAAGCAAATATGTTTAAATTTGGCAGTGAGCTCAAAAGTGCCAACATTTTATATTCTGTAGACTATAGTAGAATTTTCTTTTACTCCAAATTTTCAAAGGCTAAAGGAGCACTGAGAGATGCATATGGGTGTGCGGCCTCAATTTGTCTGGAAATTAGTGTTTTTGCACTTACGTAATACTTAGGCATATACTAACTGCCATCTGAAACCGTTTACCTCAATTCGCTGTCTATCATGTAAAATTTCCCAATTTGGTAATTTTGATGTAGACCACATCAACATTATCAGCACCACTCGCCTTGAAATTGCTTCAACCAAATTTTTATCTAGAGCCATCATTCAACCGTTTTCCCATAAATCATTACACTTCAGGGTTTCTATGTACCTTCATTTTTTCCAAGTTTTATTTTTTTTGGCAATCTCTCAATGCCCCTTTAAAATGTATTTAAAATGCATAGACAAGATTTAATTTTTGATGTGATGCCATAATTTATTTGAATATTATCACATACATTATATGCAACATCAGAAAATGTATAAAAACAAAACTGAAATAAATTATTAATCATGACATGTTGTCACAATGATCATAATGTTATCTCTCATACTATTCTTGTTGTATTTGGCGTCTTTCAGGCATGGAAACATTGAACATGGCCATCAACAAGGCATTCGAGACAATACCAGAAGAACAGTGGGTACCAGCTAGAATTGAAGTTGCCGTATCCACAGTCACCATCACAAACATCAAGGTAAAGTTACAAGGCACCCCCCTCCTGAAAAAAAGTTTCGAACAAATTGATTTCAACATCAACTTAGTAATTGCCACTTTTTCATCAAATACTAATCATACCATGAGATAACTTTTGTTGCTATAGTCGCTGTCATAATACCTTGGACAAAATTCAACTAATACGTGCGTGCTTGCGTACATTCGTATTAGCGTACATGCGTAAACCCGGTAGTGCGTACCGGGCGATTTTAAAATGATCGCGCGTCCTCATTGGTCAATCGCGAAGTCAACACGCGCATGCATGCAAACTTGTACACGCTTTTCATGCATTTGGATGCAGCTCCGCGAACAACAACAAAATACGCTCGCGTGAAATAGCGCGAATTATGTCCAAGAAATTATGACAGGGACTATAAGTGCCAACATTCCAACAGATGGTATTGTAGGAAAAAGCCCAATTGTTTGGCCAGATGCCAACATTTCAACAGGAGGTGATTTAGACAAAAGCCTGTTCGGTCAGGTGCTAATGTTCCAAAGGGTGTTGTTAGCACAGGTCCCATTGGGCTATTCCATTTGAATCCATACACCACTTATGGAAGACATTACCACACTCTGCCACACAGGGAGTGTAATTTTAATTAGAGTCACCCATGTAGGCTACCTCATTTAAAATTAACACTCCTTGTACTGTTATTAGTACAGGTGGCTTGTTGTCTTGGGTCCATTGTTTTCACAGGACCTATTGTTATTAGTACATGTGTCAACATTCCCACAGGTGGCTTGTTGGCTTAGGTCAATTGTTTTCACAGGTCCTATTGTTATTAGTACATGTGTCAACATTCCCACAGGTGGCTTGTTGGCTTAGGTCCATTGTTTTCACAGGTCCTATTGTTATTAGTACATGTGTCAACATTCCCACAGGTGGCTTGTTGTCTTAGGTCCATTGTTTTCACAGGTCCTATTGTTATTAGTACATGTGTCAACATTCCCACAGGTGGCTTGTTGGCTTAGGTCCATTGTTTTCACAGGTCCTATTGTTATTAGTACAGGTGTCAACATTCCAACGGTGGCTTGTTGGCTTAGGTCCATTGTTTTCACAGGTCCTATTGTTATTAGTGCAGGCAACATTCCAACAGGTGGATTGTTGGCTTAGGTCCATTATTTGACCAGGTACTATTTGTTCTCACATATCCCATTCAATTTGACAATGCTGTACCAATATTCCAATAGGCAAGAGATGTTTTAAACTCTATTAGACTTAAATAAGCAAATGATTATATTAAGTATCACCCAATAATTTATCAAAATACGAGTTTTGATGTTTTAAAAAAATCGGCATTGAGAAATGCATCAAACATTTCGAGGTTTGAGGTTTCAAAATTGCTGCATTCATAATATTTATGTCTTATTTTCTTTTCTGTATTTATAGACCAAAGAGATAATTGCTGAGAACAGGATACGATTCTTATCCTTCTTAGGAATTGGCCCAGATATAAGGTAAGGATTCATATGATTACACTCTTAAAAAACAGTGTCAAATATGCACACACCTTAAAACACAGGGTTAAATTTGGATAAATTTGGTCAAAATTTGACTGGGCCATTTTTGCCTCAAACCTACATTCTTATACTTGTGTGAATCTTGGAAATACCTAGTTCTAGAAACACTGAATTTTTTCTAGAAGTTAGACAAATATGTGAATGTGTATTTGAAGGCTTCATTGTCAACAAGTTTGTATTTGAATGATCACAACATACGAAGCCAAAAACATAGCGTCGCTATAGTCTGTCAAAACCTTGTAGGTAGCATATATAAAGTAAAACTGCCCATTCAGTGGTAAGAGCACATGCAAAGTTTTGATAGATGTGTTTTGGCCCTTGAACATGTTTAAAGCAGACTGTCCAAAGCTTTTATATATAGGGATTATTACTTTATGGCCATGTGTTTTGAACTCACCACCCAAAAAGGGTGGTGGCGTTGCATTTTTGGTGACGAATCATCCATCTCTCTCTATTAACTCAACAACTAAATGTGGTAGAGCTATGGTTGAGGTGTCATGTGAAAGCCTATTGATCTAGCTACATTGTGTGAATAAATCAGGTATTTCTATAAATGTTTGGCTGAGATATGATTGATTATGTTGTGAAAGTCAGGGGTGGTGGCGGTGGCGGCGGCGGCGGTGGCGGCGGCGTTGTGTACAATCTCTATGGGGAATACAGAAAATGTTCCCAATTCTACGTTCAATTTACTATAACTCCATCCCTGTAAATGGTACAAACATGATTTTGCTCTCATGTTATAGATTATTTTATATTCTATAAGATTCCGTTTCACCAAACGTGACAACCATTATGTAACAATTGTAATCATGAATCGATTGCATTGTCCTTGGCTTTTTCCCTATTCGCTACACAGTAAACTTGCCCTAATTCATCGGTTTTACATACATGACTATAACAGAAAAAATATTTAACCGATGATAGCAAAATTATACATTTTTGGAAAGCTCTCAAATAGGGGAATTCAAAAATGCCGTTTAAATCAAGATAGGGTGCATACCCCCCAAAATATACTTGTTAACTCTAATAAATATGAAATTTAAACGTTTGTGCTCATTTACATCTTGATATAGTATATTTCATCATGTTTACCATTGACAACTATTATGTTCTGATGGGTAATTGCACGAGGAACTTAAATATTCACAGTAAAATTATGATTGGGATAGGTATAAAAATATTATTGAGCATAAATCAAAATATGAAAAAAATCGATATGTTTTGAACATTCTTAATCACAACATGTTACCATTAGGTCTTATCTAAATTCCAATAGCATATTTGGATTTCTTGTGAGATTACCGTTCAGAAAATATATACTTTTTATGGGGTAGAACAAAAAGTGATTGCGATATGCTAATTCGAATCTCAGATGGCGTAAAATGTAAAAATCTGGACATGCAACGGTAAGGGTGGCGAGTTCAAAACACACGGCCTTATACATGTTGAAGGGCTGGAGTGGAAATACAAGGTTTTGACAGAACAGCGACACATAGATTCAATCGAGGCCGATAAAGTGTATCATTAAGAATTCAAAGTATCCAGGCCCATAGATGGCAGAGAGGCTGTTATTTTGTTGCGCTTTTATTTTCACATGGCTGGTTCCCAATATCTGTTAAAATTCCGTTCAAATTGAATATTTCAAAAAATTGCAGCAGTGTTTAGGACAGTATTAGGGAAAATGACAGCTTGAAATTAACAATTGCAAATAATTTTCCTCTACGTGAATTCGCAAAAAAAGAAAAGGTATGTACAGTAAACATGGGCTTATACTGTAGCCCAAAGACAGTAATTCACGCTCAGAGCCACAAAGAAGCCAATTTCCATGTAAAAGCTTTCTCCTGAAAAGTTAAGTGGCTTTTCAGGAATACATCCTTCTAATCAGTGGGGGTTAATGTGAGAAAGATCCGCTCTGTGATGGCGGCCTGGTGTAATATTGGGGACAGAAATGGTTATGAACTTGATAAAAAATGTGTGAATTACAAATGGTAGCTATGATATGGAGGCAGGGGGAGGTAACTAGAAACTCTATGTATATACAAAAATAGTCGGTTATGCCCCCCCCCCCTGATCACAGGCTTGTCCCCCCCTCATGCTTCCACCCAATTTGAAGACCCTAGTTATGCTACTGTATAGAGGGTTTGGAGCCACAAGACCCATCTACAATGGCTGCTGTGTTAAGGGTTGCATAGCACCAGAGGTATATAGTATATGGCAGCTATTTATACAGATAGTGACTTTTCACATCACTATTATTATATCTGAACAAAAAGATCATATTTTCAATAGCTGCTCTGAGTTACATTTAGTTTTTATCAATTGCTCAGCATAATCAACCCCATATATAACAACTGGCAGCTATTATAGATACGGCCTTGTGGCACTCGATATGCGGGTTTTGCCTAAATGGCTGTTAAATTTTAGAACACTGAAGTTAGCACCACATGAGCAGGTTAAATGATGCTTTATGCATGGTGTTTCATCACTGTTACTAAATCCATGACTTTGTAGCCCAATTTATGGTTACTTAAATTCAGTAAACCAATTGGACTGATTTAACCAAAATAAAAAAAATAAAAAATTCATCTCTGACTCATTTCCTTCCCCAAAATGTATACTTATATATACACATCACATTAATAGTTCAAAAGTTATAGCGCTTGATGAATTTCATATTTTTGGTTACCCCCCCCCCCCCCCCCCCCCCTTAAATGAAAACATTGAGCTGCATTTTGAATATGATTTAGGGCAATTCTGCTAATATTTTGGCAACACTTTTGGATCAAAGCAAGTTATAGCCTGTTAAAACCCAAGACACCTTGATTCTTGATTCTTGATTCTTGATAGGTGAAATCCTTTATAGCTGAGACCGCAGCTAAACTGGATTGTTGGTGCTTGACGTCCGTAGCCAGACGGAAAATGTGCAGTGAAGAAAAATGGTGCGCGTACTGAAATATTACTTAAAGTTTTTCAAAATAAGGGTGCGCTAAAAACTGGAGGGGAATTAAAGGACGTTGCTACCATGTGGAGGCTGCATAGCCCTAATGGTAGGCATGGACCAAGTCCTGAATATGTTGACCGACGGATGAATATGGAGGACAGCAGCTGGTGGGAGTCTGTTCCATACATAGATTGCCCGTTGGTAGAAGGCGAATTTGTGTGCATTTATTGATGTGTGTTTTGTATTTACCAAGAGAACTTATTGTAAAATCTACCGAAACCCTTAATTATTGCTTGTTAAGAAAAGTCGCATCATCCCTCTATGACTCACACATCACCATTAGAGATAGGCCTTGTTGCACTTGATATGCAGGTTTTGCCTAAATGGCTGTTAAATTTTAGAACACTGAAGTTAGCACCACATGAGCAGGTTAAATGATGCTTTATGCTGGTGTTTTATCACCGTTACTAAATCCATGACTTTTGGATCAAAGCAAGTTATAGCCTGTTGAAACCCAAGACATACCTAGAGAACTGATTGTAAAATCTACCTTAAAGGCATATTATGTGATCTTTTCAAGATAGCGCCCTCTATTCATTATTTTTTTTAGAAAGTAGATTTTCTTGCAGATTTACATTTCTGATCATAAATCATACATACATTCCAAGTTACAGAGCGATACGATTCCTAATTACCTCAAAATCATGGTTTTAGAGTGAATTTAGAGTAAAAATATAAACTGTCGGAGTTATCCGACAGTTTATTTTCACTCTAAAATCATGATTTTGAAGTAATTAAGAATCGTATCGCCCTGTAACTTGGAATGTATGTACGATTTATGATCAGAAATGTAAATCTGCAAGAAAATCTTCTTTCAAATTTTTTTTCGATGTTGAGGGCGTTCCCTGGAAAGATCACATAATATACCTTTAAACCCTAATTATTGCTTGTTAAGAGAAGTCCCATCATCCCTCTATGACTCACACATCTCCGTACGGTGCAGGTGGCAATGGGAATAAGAGCAGACTATATTGCCGCCATCAAAAAGTGTTATATTAATGGAGCCAAATGTCCATGTGGAAAAAGTGTGATTTCATGCTTGTAAAATGTTCTTCATACAGACTGTGTATATGCTGATATTATAATATCATGCGGAATTTGTGGGTGATTTTCAAATTTGAAGTCTGTTTAATAATGTTGCCGTGTGAAAATATGTGATTTCATGATTGATAAATTTGCTATACAGGTGAGATTGGTTTCACATTTTGTTTCTAGAAATGTTCAAAAATGGCTTGCAATTCTTCAGTTTTAACACATTCCATGCGGCAGGCGTCTGCAGACGGTATTTCAAAATTTCACAAAATGTTTCAAAAATGTCAGAATTATTGAATGTCATTACCATATTTGGAATCACCATGAGAAATGTATTAAAATAAGTACAAGCATGCATATTGTTGGTTCAGTAATTCTTGAGATAGACCTTGAAAGTCGGGAAAGGTTTCTGAGAACTCTGTTTTGCCATGGTAAAACAAATAGCCACGTGGAAAGTGTTAAGATTTGGTGGTATGTAGCCATTCTGTAAAAATACAAATTCATCCTCTGAATATAAGCAACATACAATGTAGACTAATCAAATTATATAAATAGGCGAACCAATAAATAATGATGGGATTTGGAGAAAATTCAGAAATTGAAGTGCTGTTTGAAAATCGACAAAACTTGAATTTGTCAATGTCTCTTATACGTTCAATAGTGTTTGCATTTTGCCAACAGTTTATTACATATGAAAATTCAATGTCAATCATTGAGTCAATGTGATATTGGGGTGCAGATTGGTTGAGCAATTTTTGCAGGTGCTTATTTTTGCGAATTACCAACCAGTTTCATTTTCAAAGATATTTAATGTCGAGAAATCTGCACATCAATAAATCATTGTATCTATATGTATAATTTTGTGAGTTGTTTAACTTTGTGAATCTAAATTCCTTGTTAAATTATGAAAACATTGAACACCTCACAAAATTATGCAGGTATACCATGAATAATTGTGAGTGACGTCTAGCAAAAATCTCAAACAAAAACAAAATGATGGTTGCTTCAAGGTCAAAGAATTTCACCGCTCATGTTCATTTTGTTAATTCCTTAAGTTTCAAATATTGCATTGCGTTGGATGATAGAAAGTATGTTTATATCATGAAAATCTGATTATCACCACTGATTATGCTTTATACAAACAATTTAGATTTCCTTTAATTTTTCATCATAATTATTGTATTTTCATGTACTTGTTTTGTCATTTGCAGGCAATTTGGGTACATTATGTGTATAGGCAAGAATAAATTCCAGAGTCACGTCTTCTGTTGTGAACACTCCGCAGGGGGTCTGACCAAAGCTGTAGAAGGTGCATGTAAGGTAAGTTACAATTGAAACAGCATAGCCATAGCAACAGGATTTTGTGTATTTATTTATTTTTATTTTTATTTTTATTTTTATTTTTATTTTTATTTTTATTTTTATTTTTATTTTTATTTTTATTTTTATTTTTATTTTTTCAAGGGGGATGGGGGTAAATACATTCTTGTTATTCATTACTTTACTTTAAAGGCTGTAGAAGGTGCATGTTAATGATGTGAGGTAGGTTACCACGGAAACAACATCACCATAGCATCATGATTCTTTTTGAGGGGGGGGGGGGGGGGGGCTGGGGGTGAAATACATTTATGTAGGTAAAATATATGTCTATCTTCCCATAACAACACATTCGTAACAAACTCATCATGCCTGAAAGTTTCTCAGAATATTGTCAAATTATTGGTCAAAGTTAATCATGTTAATCATATATATATTGCATCAATTCATAATGCACTTTGCGTGATAGGTTGGCACAGACTCCAATTAGATGTCGCCTATTTGCGTCTCTCTCTATTTGAATAATTGATAACACTACCGGTAGTAGGGAGGTTCCAGTAATTGTGATGTATGAGTGTACATTCATCACATGTATTTGCAGTGGAATGAGTGTGTGGTAAAATGTCAATGTAATGTGGGTGATCTGTCTAAATACTATTTAGTTGGTTCGAAAGGGTGGCAGGGGAGGACTGGGGATTAAAAATGAACCGAGACAAATATTTAGTGTTGAAACGGCCCTTAAAGGCATATTATTTTATCTTTACCAGGGGCGCCATATATTCATGATTTTTTTTATAAAGTAGATTTTCTTGCAGATTTATATTTCTGATCATAAATCATACATAGTTACAGAGCCAAACAATTCCTAATTACTTCAAAATCATGGTTTAAAGAATGAAAATAAACTGTGCTGCTTTACAGGACAGTTTATTTTCACTCTAAATTCTGCTCTAAAACCATGATTTTGAAGTAATTAGGAATCGTATCGCTCTGTAACTCAAAATATATTTATGATTTATGATCAGAAATGTAAATCTGCAAGAAAATCTACTTTCTAAAAAAAAATCATGAATAGAGGGTGCTCCCTGGAAAAGATCACATAATATCGATCCTGCCGCCTTCCAAATCATTTTAAAGCCATTTTCAGCAGGTGAACCATTCAATACCAGGTCCAGTTCATCAAATATACTTCATACAAGCTCAAAGATGTCATATGAGTCGATCGTTTATCAATTTGTCCAAATTTAAACTCTTAGAAATATTTCTAGAATTTCGTCCAAATCAGACATATTTCCCCCTATTTACAACTAACTCCTGGAGAGAGAAAATCAGAGATTGGCACTTTCTCAGTATTCTATTGCAATATCCTTTTTTTTTAAATTAAAAAAAAAACGCTTTTAAATGACTGAATGCACCTTTATAAATACTGTACTGAGCTGATTTTTTGTCTCGAATATAAAGGGTTTGACCTTGAGATGATCCATCAATGTCAACTACATTTTTATAATCATACGTATGTAGAGTAGCCATAATAAGTGAGTGTGTTTGACATGCAGATGATGCGTATTAAGCACCATGCAATCAATATAATACACTGTAATATTTCTGTGCGTATGAGCGTAATACAGACTGGGTATGACAGAGTAATAAGCGTGGTCTTGGTTGAACCAATCAGAACTGGTGGTAATAACTCTCAAGGTCACACGGTTTATAACTCTGATTAATGGTCTAGAAGCTAGTGTTCAATTGGTTAATTGCGCGATTAGAAATTTTAGTTGACCAATCAGATACTATTTAAGAAGAGCCATAGAGGGTCAATTGGAATTTATTTGCTCATTTTGATTTTGTGTATGTCCAAAAATTGGGACTGAATCAACTTTTAGATAAATAAAACCAAATAGCTAACCTTACTTTTTGTATCATATTGACTTTGGAAAGTTAGGATTGGTCTACAGAAATCTTGAATTTTAGAGTGGAAAAGCAAGATAATAATACTATTAAGAAATCTCGAAATGATGACTTTTGGCTAGATGTAAACCTACAAGTTCACATTAACCTCCATTCATTTACAAAATGTGGCAAGCGTTTAATTCAAAGAAAGTATGTGGGTGACTGCTGAATTTTAAAAATGATGCTAGATTTTTACTTTAAAGACCCCCGTCCAAAACAGAAGAAAGCATATCATTAGGCTTACACTGATCATAGTGCATACACTTATATATCGCGTTTCAGCAGTTCAATATATATAATTCAAATACCTAGATGAAATCGTAATGATCCAAATCTTGATAATAAAGATTGAGATTGACTGGACTAGGGAGACAGAATTCTGCGCCGATATCAATGATTCATCGCAGCTGTAATAGATAGATGTCGTGTCCTGATGTTCAATTATCGGGTCTGTCCGCACACCTGATTATTAAACCCGGTCCTAATAGTTAACGTATTGGTACCGTGGATTTGACAACAACATGTGTAGAAATGATGTCGCCACGGTAATGGATGTAGATGAAGGGGTTTGGGAAGGAGGAGACGGAGGAGATGCGATGTGGTGTGTAGACAGCTTCTAGACAGTCTCTAGAGGGTTGACTTGCATATTAGGTGTATATGGGTCACATTTTGGTTTAAAAAACATAAAATCAGCTTGTGGAATAAATTGCAATAAAACAAATGTTTTTTTAGAAATATTTTGAACACAGGTTTGAATTGCTTTCAAAATAGTTTAAATTCCATAAATATATGAGAAGAAAACAATAATGGCACCCTCCACCCCCCCCCCCAAAAAAAACCCCACACACAACAACCCACCAATTCTACGAACCCATTCTTGATATAGATCTGTTCTTCCACAGATCAGGTTTTTTTGGTGTATATAGCCGAATGAGGCTTTTATATGTTTTTATATCATCATGCGGAACAGATATAAACAAAAATGATGCCTATCTCCTAGAGCTCGATATAGCGGCTTAGATATTTTAAAAATTATTGGAGAATGCATTCTTTCTGCTCTGTTTAGATTTGAAAGGAATTGAGTGCAGCGAAAGGAAGGAAATCTTATGGTTTAATAGCACCATTAATGGCACCATTAAATCAAATTGCTCGTAAAATTTTCCATTTATCTCTCAATATAGACTAGTAATACTAAGTATAGTTCATCCAAATATAGGTCATCTAGATGTTATTCACTCAGTGACACAATTTTTCTCAACTGCTCCCTACATTTGTAACAATATATTTTACCTACCGAACCCAGCCAAAAGCCAGGATATTTTAGGAGAACTTTTGCTATATAGGGGAGGGGGAAATGTCGAAAGTGTATATATATATACCCTTTCACCACCATTTTCTACATTTTTGGTCAACAAAATCAGAAAAAAATCTTCAATTTTGTGTTTGCTTTGCTAAAAGATGACATTACAAAACATCAAACCAGGGGGCGGCGGTGTATGATGTACACCATACCACAATCCCTCGTTACTTGACCTTGTAGGTCTTATGGCGCTGGAGTGGGTCTCACCTTTTTTAGGAGTCAAGGGGTATGCCTTCCTGGATCTCAAAAGAGGGGTTTCTGATCCTTGATTTTTCTTTGTACCTTAAAATAACTGTGGCCATTGTCCCTTTACATATCATGTGTCATATATCGGCGAAAATTCTTGGTTATACAGAACAGCCAATATTTCCACGTTGACATTGATGATAAAAATGTGCGCCTTCCTATATGATGATTTTGACCTTTGTATCTTACAAGAAATACCTTTCAATATGATGTTTCATATCGGTTAAAATCCTTAGCTTGTACAGAACAGCCAATATTTCCGGCTTTGACATTGATGATAAATAATGGGTGCCTTCCTTTATGATAAATCTGACAAGGTCAAGTTTATGTATTGATTTCATACCTGATGTCATAAGCATCTGACAGCTGATATACCACAGAGCTCCAGAAGATGATATCTCCCTTACCCACAATCCATTGTACATATAATTCCCATAAGGCCATTTTTTGTTGTTGCCCTCAGCATGTCCTCAGAGACCGACCCTAAAATCTAAAAAATCAGGGTGGCAATTTTTTTTTTAAATTTAAATATTCAAATTTTACCCAATTTGCCAAAATATTACTATTTTCTGCTTGAAATGATTAAGTTTGCTTGAATAGATTATCCCACTAGAAACATTAGTCAAATTGACATTTACTAATTTTGTTTTGTCATGAATCACAGTCTGTCAGTAATATTTGTCAGCAAAAAAAAGAAATCGACCGACCGACCCAACTTAAGGATTTTTGGCACTTGAGGGCAATACAACAACAACAAAATTGCCTAAACATGTTGCCTGCCACAGGGTATTTCTATTATAGGAAAGTGGGATCAGACCAAAACCAAGAAAAAGTTGTTTTGGTGGTTCTCTACCTTCTGCTCTTTTTTTAAATTGGAAAAGTGAGAGGTTTTTAAAAATAGTTCTCCTTTTTCCTGTGCATTTAAAGTTGTCAGGGGTTGAAGGTATTGAAGGTATACTGCTCCCCTGCAATCTGGACATACCCAACCTTATTTAAGGACCCCAAGAGTGAGAGCATGTGGGTAGGGATGGGAGCTTAAGGGGACATAGATATTTGGAACAAGATTACAGTATATTCCTATACAGTAGAATGTGGAGGTAGAATAATGTAAATTTAAATCATATATTGCATATCGGCATACTTTATACATGCTGAAGGATCAGTTGGAGATAGGAGGTTTTGACAGAACAGCGATGATAATATCCCTTTTTGTTCTCTATATACTTGCAGCTGAGATACCAGAAGTGCCTGGATGCCAAACCTAAGGGCCACTCGTATCGTTCAGATCATTTAAGAAATAAGGTGAGTAAGTCCCCTAAGGCAAAGACAAAACACACCTTGTTCTACAGGCCCGACAGATAGATCTCTTTTTTATTTTCAAAAGCAAAAACATTTTTTAGTGGTTTTTTTTCTTTCTTTTTTTTCTTCTTTTTTGTTGTTGACATGTTTGAACAATTTTGAAACAATTTTTAAATTTCTGAAATTCACCAATATTTCCTGATATTCTGTGGGGAATATAAGTTTTAAAAACCGCATGACCGACAGACCCTACCTGAGAGGTCAATTTGCCTGTAGAACAGGGTTTTTTCCCTGGTGCCTAATGGGCGTATCTTCTCATCGACATTGTCTTGTGCGAATGTAAATTCTTAGAGATGTTCGGAATAGTTCCTGGAATATAATGGTTTTTATTTTCGCTTTCTTATCATGACAAAGATATGAGTTCTGGAAGTGGTACCACCTGAGTACAACTGGAAACCAGTTAGAAATCTGGTTGATTTGATATGGACAATGGACAGCTTTTAAACGATGGTTTCTTGAACTGTATTTGAAGCCCAATTGATCATAGTTAAAACATTTTTATAGCTAATTGATCCAAAAAAAGAACTTCCAAACTGGTTTAAAGTTCTGCTATTTTATGCCATAACAATTCTTATTAAGTTGACATTATTTGATTAATTGAGCATAACATTTGACCAAATTAAATACATACAGGGTGTCCCAAAAGTCTATGCACGTTTTTGAAGAGCCATATCTCATAAAATATAAATCATATGGTATAAATTTAACCATATTTTGATAGACGAGATTTGGGAAATTAATTTGATACCAAACACAACTCTATTGGTGAACCCACAACATTATAAAACTGGTTGAAAGTCATTGGCCGTGTGCCAGACCAACCCATACCAAGTACAACACATTGTTGCTAAAGGTGCGCATAAATTAACGGTATGAAAGCAACGTTGTGCATTAGTCATAGTTCACTGCTTACCTTGCAACATTAATGTTATTTAATACCAAACTCGGTCACTCACAACATAAATAAGCGTAGTTAGACAACATTGCTCAACAAAAGTCTTCATTCAATATGGTTTACAGCATAGATAAGCGAATACAAATTGTATGGTTCTACGCTGAAACACATTCAGTTCAACTTACTCAACAAAAGTTTAAAAAACATTTCAAAGTGAAACGCGCACCAGGAAGAATATCCATTCTGAAGTTGGTGGATACATTTTTGAACACAGGAACATATTCTAAATGGGTAAAACAACCTTCGATGAGGCCTTCAAGCAGCATTAAAATAATCCGCTAAGTTTAAATTTTAACATGTTTGACAGCTGTGTGATGTGTGTGTTCACTTTTCTGTTATGTTATTCAATTGCTTAGGTCTGCGTTTTTGCATTAGCACACGTCTCTGTATACATGGAAAACATTTAAATTAGATTTCACTATAGAAACGAAAATTATGTGTGATATAGTTTGTTATTATGATGATATCACTGTAATGTAAAATTTTGAATATTGCAATTGACGGATCACTTTCCGTGTAACCAACTTTACCCGTATTTTTGTTAATCTCAATAGGTATGGATTTATGAACTTTATTCCTCCGAAGTATAAAATTACATTTTTGCAGTAATACATATTTTACTTCTAGGGTGGCATTACAAACAGATGTTACTCCAATGTTTGGTATCAACATTATTTCCCACATCTCCTCTTTCTAAATATGTATTCATATTTTCAATACGACTTATATTTTGTGAAATACAAAGCTTCAAAGTCGTGCATAGACTTTTGGGACACCCTGTACTTCTGTTCTATTGTCTTTTCTTTGATCAATAACTTATTTGGTTTCACTCTTATTTTATTACAGAGCTGGGGCGGTGCACTCAAGAATGGTGTCTCAAGTCTGTTCAGCAAAATGAAGGGCGCCAAAGAGGTTCCAATCGAAGCTGTGTAAAGGTCAGAGGCCAAGGTTCATTATTATGGGGTCACCCAGGGTGACAAAGCAGACTGCTTATATATTTTTTGTCTTTTTAACAAGAAATTTTAAGACGATAATGTTGTTGTTGACCAATGGGTTGCAGAATTTTGCAGCTTGGAAAATATAAATATGTTGTGAGAAAAGAAATGACTAAATCTGAAATTGTATGTAATAGTCTTATGTGTGCTACTAAACTTGAGTTGAATTGTGAATGGGATATTACTACAGGGTGTTCAAAGTTGGAGAGAGAGAGAGACAAAGTTTTATAATAATTTATTTAAGTTGTTAGATAAACAAAATATAGTATATAAATAACACTGCTACCCATCGTGCTGTTGATGTATTCATTGATAATGTGTGTAAGACTGTACAGGGCTCTGCCGACCTGATGTCCCTCAAATGCGCATGCAAAAACGACTTTATAGAAATGGGCCGAGACGTGATGGGTCGAGAGTTATTCAAAACAGGGTGTAACAAAATACAAGGTTTGGGTATTTATATCGATATGCAGGGTTATATACATATGCATCAAAAGTGTATTGGATGGGACCATGCTGACATGTATGACCCAGGTATACAGGGTGTAAAAATTCACTCAAAAATGATATATGCATCAAGTTTGTTGGTCAGACTCCCTGCAGAGTTTTTTTGTTGAATCCCCCTGGTATTTGTACCCACCATACAGGGTGTTGTGACAGGCATATGAAAAGAAGCAGTTATAATATAATACTAACTATCCATGTAGCTCCTCTTTTTGTCTGAATGTGTAAATATCAATTATCATAACTTATTATATCATCATGTAAATTATGGTTTTAAACATGCATGTACAACAACATCTTGTAAATTATGGTTTTAAATATGCATATACAACACTACGTACAATATTCAAAATCAACCTTGTATTTTTCAATGTGGGACATCTGCCTTCATCAGTAGATATCCAATGATGTTGTAATTAGTGACAGTGTTACCAGGATTGGCTAAAGTAGCCCCTACTTTAGGTCAATAGTGTCCAAAAGGTAGTACAATTTATTAAAATGGGTATATCCATTCAACCCTATCATCACAATGTACCTTATCATCCAAGATTTAACCCCCTGAGAACTACCGGCCGATTGGTCAAAAAGATGGATACATCATTTATTGCACCAATGAGAGTAATTGTTAGAATAATTGTATCCCTGATAAAGATGGTAGTGAAACATTTTACAAGCTGCATTTGAATTGGCTATTCATACTAGTACATCTTGTAATAAACCAATCAGAACCACTGTAAGATAGACAGGTAGACCCCAGGGGGTTAAAAAGTGCTCTAGAAGAGCCAACCAATTTGGTAAATCCAGCTTTGTCTGAAAAGTAGAAGAGTGCTCTAGAAGGATTTGTTTGTATTGGGTACTTGTATCACTTTTCCCCACTAAACTCAATTATTAAGAAGTAAAAGATACAGGGTGGTTAAAAAAGTTAAATCATTTCTAAAAGCCAATTTCACATATTTATTTACAAATAAATGTTTATAAATTTCTTTACATTTTATAAAAGCAGTGGTTTATACAGCATCACTGGGCAACAAAATTTAAGACCTTGATTATTTTGTTGATGAAATATGGTAGTTTAAAGATAGCATGTGCAAAATTGACATGTACACGGATGCCTCCGAAGTTCCTTCTAAAGAAGTCATATCTGGCCAACATAATTGATTTAGGGCTATTGCAATCTTCACCAACTTGTTTTGCTTATTTATTATTAAAAAATACAAAAAACTATAGCCTATAAGCGGTATTTTGAATGTCTTTGAATCCTGTTCAGAAGCGTCTATTTAAATGGACTAAGATGAGAAGGCTACTGTGGACCAACCAATTTCGTACATGTTATCTTTAACCTTCCATTCATATTTTGTGCTATTGTGAACATATAAACAAAATAAGCTAGGTCTTAGATAGATTGTTGGCTCTGTAAAAACACTGCTTATACAAAATGTAACAGAATTTACAAACTTTACTGGTAAGTAGCTGAAAATGGCTTCCAGAAAGGGGGTTAACAATTTTGAACCATCCTGTAGTATTTCTATTTAACCATGAATCCGGCTACTTGGGCCAATCTCTGTCTTTGGTTACATCACCATGCCCAGTTTTTGCAAACCTTTGTATGGTGCTATATACTGGAGACTTTCCTCATTTTAATAAAGTCAAAACCAGGTTTCCAACACTATTGTAGCTGGCACTTTCATAAATAACGGCACAGTTGTCACAAAAGTCATCATTCATTATTACATCTTAAGATTTGTAATTGGAACTCATATCTGCTGAATGCAATAAGTAAGTGTTTATTTTTCGCTGTGTGTTAAATGTTGCACTTTGCGTAAGAATATTATGTTTGAGCTAAAACATATAAAATAAAATAAGTATATAGCTATAGAACCTTTCAGTTTTGAATTAAACGACACACACAAATTGTTTAAAACAAGCAAAATGCTAAAAATCAAACAAACAGCTGCAGGATCATCTCATAGTGTGTCCTAAATATTAAAAGATTGGTGGCATAAAAGTTCATCATAGTGTTGAAATAGTGTAGTAGACGAGTAACAGAAAACCAACACTTTTTGTTTTCATTCTCGTTAGGACACTTTCAATTTTCAATCGCAGGCATGCCATCTTTACATATCGTAAAGCCCTATAAGTGTGATTAAAACATTTGTGTATTAGAATTGAATATAAAAATGTGTTTGTGTGGACATCCCAAGTGACATCTTGAGGTTCCGGATCAAATGATTAACCTTTGACACTTATGACCTATATCAACTGAAAGGATGATTATCTCTGTGGATAATCAACCCTAGGAGTTTGTTGGGATTAGGTTCAAAGTAAATCTCTGGGATTACAAAGCCAGTAAAATGTGTAATAATGGGCATTATTTTACCATTTAGATGATAAAAGCACAGCTGAATTTATTAGTAGTAGAATGAAATTATTGATTTGTGGAAATAAGACAGTGACTGGCAGAATTTTCACTAGTGAGGGGTTTGAACTTGCTTTAAAATGTACCAATTGGTATGTACTGTGTAGATGCAGACAGTGTTGCCTTGTTGGTTAAAGCAGCCAATTTGAATATGGCAAAAATCCCTACTTTTCAACATCAGTGTTTCACTTTTGGATATGGGAGTTGCATTTTATTTAAAGACCAATCCTCACCACTCTCACAAAATCACAATTGACAGTCATGACATCTCACAAGTTCACACCACAAAATTCCTTGGCATCACCATAGATGATAAGCTCACCTGGAACCACCACATAAATACTATTACCACTAAGGCATCTCATGCCATTGGTACCATCTACAGAGTTAGGGATCATCTTCCACGGCACATTCTGAAATCACTCTATAATACGCTGGTTCTTCCACACCTCAGCTACTGCAACATAATATGGGCCTCAAACTATCAATCCAGACTTGCCAGCTTAAACATCACTCAGAAATGGGCCATTCGCACAATAACCAATTCACGACGCATGACACACACTTTACCTCTCTTTCACCAACTCAATACATTGAAAATCAACGATATCAACCAGCTACAAACGGCACTATTTATGCACGACCACTTCTATAACAACCTTCCTCCAAATTTCGCAAACTATTTCACCACAAACCGTCAGATACACGCACACAACACAAGGCAAGCACACAAATTTCATCTTCCTCTCCCAACGACCACAGCTGAGAAACATCAGATACTCTACTATGGTGCTAAGCTCTGGAACGCTCTTCCCAACACTCTCACAAATATCACAAACAAACATACATTTAAAAGGCAGCTCAAAAAATGCTACATTTCTACATATGATACACACACCACACATACCATTCTTTCTCTAAGTAAAACATAAACTTTGTTCGCTCCTCTTCTTTTCTCTTCTTCTCATCTACCTCTATTTTCATTCTATCCCCTCTCCTTCCATGCCTTCCTCTTGTAGAACATAACAAATGACTTAACTTACTTTTAACTTGGCAACTTTTGTCTCTTGTCATGTACATGTGTTCTGTATTGTTCTCTTTTTGTTTCTGTGTGTCTTTGTCAAGTGTATTGTTTTTTTGTGCTGTTCTGTCTGATCTCGTTTCGTGTTTTCTGTTCTCCCGTCATTAAAAATGCTCTAATTATTATCATTTTATTTTTGTGTCAAGGGTCCCCGTTATATAAGCCCGTCTTTCAGGGTTTCCACTGGGGTTCCTAGCCTCTATTCCATATTGTATTATAATTTCTTTGTATTACTTTTGCTGAATAAATTGAATTGAATTGAATTGAATTGAAAGACCAATCTAGCATTTTGCTCACTCACTGCATGAATATAGCCCTCCTCGTAGGGCCACTAAAACCAGCCTATCCAGGGAAATACTATACTAAGATAGAATATAGAAACATTGAGTCAGCCATCCTCCTAGCTGAGCCACGGGGCGGTTCTCGGGTTGATAGCAGTTCTCGGATTGGGAGCAGTTTCTAGGCTTATAGAGTAGTCCAAAGGTAGGACTACGTGAATACGAGTTGATCTATCAAATTCACAGATGAACAATTGTGAGTTGATAAGACCAATGTCTTTGATTATCTGTAGGGTAATTCACATCTTGCAACACATAAGGGATATCCAAAGATATTTGGAACAGAACAACACAATTATAGAAGAAGAAGAAGATAATAAAAGTAGTGCCCTCATTATTTATAACAGATTAACATTTGTTACAATAATGCAAATGGGATTTGTAATGATCAAATGCTACAGTTTAGTGAACATAAAAATTCCTATTTTTACTCAGAATTGAGAATGCAGCAAAAATGTTATCACTCTTCAAACGGGGCTCAAGATTAATTCCATATGAGCAGCAGGTTCAAAAAACAACTAAATAAAACAAACAAACAAACAAATATATTCAATCTGTGGATAGCGTTTAATTCAGTGGTCAACCTGCTAGACTGTCTACAATAAATTGAATTTATATTTAATGATCACACAATTTGCCTTTAATGACAGCTCTATCATACTTGTGGTACTTCATTTGACCAAATTGGCTCTAAGCCTGCTAACACTTGTCCAACAAAATTGAACCAAACTGTCTTATTTCTACAAAACAGATTAATGATTGCATTAAGTTCACCACGGCATAACTAGCGTAACTTGCACTTGATCTTAACAACGAAGAACTCCGCAGAAACAATGTAAATGTATAGTTCTAAAAACTGTGTAAATATGTGAAAATATAAATAGAAAGATGAATTATATGTTACTCTTTTATCCATAATTTATTCCTTGGATATTGGACTTTGGAGAAAAAACCCACACACAACAACGATGTGTCGCCAGATATGTTGGTGCTGAACGGAGGTTTCTGTCAAAAGACAACGATAATTGTGTAATATGTAGATTTAGAATATTTGTTGTTATATATCTATATATTAGTAGCCAGTTAGAGGTATTTCGTAAATTTATGAGATGGTTTGTGTGCTAGTGGCCGAGGCAGCGGCTTTCGTAATTAAAAAGGCGATCAAATTGAGTATGTCTAAAATCAGTATGGCAACTCGGTATGTAGTGTGATTTAAACATGCCATACCATAGAGAAATGTTTATTTGTACTATGACGTCGGGTTGTACGGAATTTGTCGCACAGTTACATAACGCTGATATAAATACCACTAACGGCGAGAAAGACTTAATTTTAGAGAACATTTTGTGGTGAGTGTAACAACTTTCTTCACCACAAAATGGGGATTTAGGTGAGCTGTGTGGCTTTGAGTTCAAGGTATTTGATGGCCCTGTATTTTAAGTTGAATTTCTAAAATGGGGGATGAAAAGTCAATTTGTGAACTTTTTTGCACCAAGAATGAGAATTATGTTCAATAAATAGATTTATTTTCACGATTTTTGGAAATCCAAATATAAAACATCTATTTTAATCCACTATGGTTATTTACAGCTGGTATTTCTAAACACCATATCAATGTCATAGGATCTATACAGTGTTATTATGATGAACAGAATCAGTTCGCAAGATTGTACAAATAGGTGATTGAACAAAGGGCGGTCTCATCTGATAATCATTGGCAATGTTGTGCAGATATTGTATAATATGTGGTAATTTTCGTGAGGGCTTTATTCTCGTGAATTTCGCGAGTGGACATGAAAACAGGAAATATAAAAACGCACAAAAATTCTTTTGCAATAGAGTTACATTATAAATAATGTAGAAACCGTGAAATTGAAGTCTTGCACATTGTCCAAAAACTATAAAATCGCAAAAATATTTGTACGCGAAAATTACCACTTATACAGTAGCTCATGGTTTTTGCAAAGAGGAAATTGAAAGGATTCTGGGTGTTGTTGGGGTTTGTTTCGCTGCCTTGAATTTCTTGGGTCATACTTTAGATTTGAACTTGAGTGAAAATCAAATTGACTTGGTTCTTCATAATGTAGTGGAAATAGCAAAAGAGTCTGAAGTTTATTTTTTCGATTGTTCACAATTTGTTTCATCTGTGATATTACAAATTGCTCATTTAAAAAATCTATTTGGCTAGTGGATCAATTTCTGATCTGAAACAAGAAGGTGAGATATTAGCACAACGTTATAAAAGAAAAGTAAGACTTTATGCTGCTGCCCGGTCCGCTATCTACAGAAGTGTTGCTATAGAACTTGATTTGTACTCAGTAAACATTGTAGTTATCATAATAGTGAAATAGTACTAATGTTAGAAATCTGCCCCACTAGTAGAAAACAAAATTGAAATTATCAAACACCGTTGTTGTAATAAGTAATGGTGATTAACCCAATACATTTGATTCATAATGAGTCTTTTTACAATTATACTTTCCATTTATACCGTCCCAAATAGATAGTATACAAATGCTACATGGTTGGAGAGTTAAAAAGGCCCTCTTTTCTCTGAGGTACTGGCTTAGGACTCAAAATACTTTTTAAATTATTACAAGGGCTATTTTCACAAAATGTTATCTAAAGCAGCCCCTGTGTGTACATTTTGCCAATGTGTGTATTGCGAGGGCTAATTGCCTCGTAGCCAACATGTATTTGAGCGCTGTATAGGCTATTATGAGCTGATTGTACTGAAATTAATATGGCGAGGGTTAATGGCCCTTAAACAAGTTACTGAGGGAAAAGATTGTGCCAAATTTCTCCCTAATATAAACCATGTAGTATTTGTTTTATCACATCACATTGAGATTTGAGAGAAATAAGTCAAATTGGGTAGTTCTGTAAATGTGGACATTTTTGCGCTACATTAATTTTCACGCTTCAAGGCCTGTTCATACTACCTTCGTAGCAGGATTTTATTTGCCCAAATCAATGGAAAAACACTGTAAATACTACAACCATGTATGAGAGACGTGTAACCGTTGTAATGGTGTAACCATGGTAATGTTGTAACCATGGTAACTATAAAAAGTTTACGGATCGCAAAGAAGGTTAAGAAGAAGGGGAAAATGTGTGCCTGTCTTTTTTTGTAAGTAAACTAAAAAAAATAAGATTTTGCATTCGTTTGACAATCCAAGTTGAACCGTAATTTCAAAAGACTCAATTTGTATGGATAATATGTGCAAGAGTGGTACTATGGTGTGCTATTGTATAGATAAAACCCTGTGAACATTGGATGCAAAATTATGAAACTTCGTCCTTAATTACAGTACACAACGACAAAAACCATTTACATTGAAATTCAATATGATTCAAAAGGTGTAAATAAATTTCATATCATTTTTAATTTCATCCATTTTCAAAGTGAAAAATGGTTCTAGTAATGCAAAGCAATTGTAATTATTAATAACAAGTAACTTCAGACATTATTTGTTACTTGACGAATGATTTGACTAATTACTTGACTAATTTACATGACTAATCATCTAAACCAACATCATTAGTCTGGTAGTTTATTTTCTGTTAACATTTTTACACATTTGAAATATGTTACTTTCCCATGTATCATTCCGTAATAAAAATTCCATTAATTACAAATTATGCACCATTTTTAACCAAAAATATGTCATTGTGAGCTGTTTTAGTGCTGTTAAATTGTATACCAATGATGACGACAACGACGATCATCGTCAAGACAACGCCAAGGATGACTTCTAGGCTTATATTTGTAGATACTGATAGCTTTATTATAATAAAAAAAACTGTCTCTGCATCAAAAAGTCTTAATCGTGGTCCACTTTGATGTCAACGGGACAGCGGCTTTCACCAAAGTTTTCAATACACTATCGTAGTATTCTTACATGTAGTTGCACTGTAGAATTACATACAGATATATATATTATATATATAAATATATATATATAGATATTCTCCATAAATGTAGATCCAGTAGAGTATTAAAATAGTTATGCTAAATCTTGTAAAATACAAACCCTTTAACATTGAATCGTTTATCATAATTATAGCACTTATAAAAGCTTAATAGCTGTAGTGATAATAATTATTCCAACAGCCTATTTGTAATAATGATGATATTCGGCGGCCGGTAAAATTTGCATATTGGCTACCGATGACGATGACGATGATATTGATGACTTTCATCATCGTAGCAACATTTTTTTTCCAATTGTGAAAGAATTGATTGAAATTTGTAAAAAAATATGAAAAATTTATCATGACTATTGATCGTATGTTGCTGTATATTCGTAATTTATCATCACTTGTCAGTAGAGTTATATCATCGGGTAGTGTAATAATATAGCATAGTGTATCAGAGTTTACCTTAGTCACTAGTAGTCAACCCCGTATATATTTCCCAACAGTCTCAGTCTCCCAGGTGCTTCTAGGAATATGGTATATAACTCATGATGCAAAAAAAGAAAGAAACATACATGTATTTATATACAGCGACGAAGCTGGATAAATAAAACAAAACTGTGTGCGGGATAGAGAGGGAATGCATGAAAAATGTGAATTTTTAATGAATATTTAATTAATTAATGTAAGCAAAAACTATGTAGTAATCATTAATTATTATAGCCTTTAGTGTTATCTTGTGTACAGTTATAGAGGACAATTGTGTATATTTTAAATGGTTTGTTATCCCATACAAAACAACAATGAAAGAAAGCAATGAAGTGGATATGATATAAAAAAGTCAATTTTATCATTGTGTACTTCAGACGACTTCATGTAGCTAATCTAGTGTTACTTTTTAGGCCTGATTTCACCACCGGAGTTGTGATGTTGGATTTACTGTAAATTGCCACGGCCAAGTTTGTTTGACAAAAGTGGGATTGATACACAATGCTTAAGGGTCGATGGAATGTATTATTAAAAGTTTTGTTACAAAAGGAAAGTTTGCAAGCGTAAAGGCAGGGTGAATAAGGCAACTGTTTAGTAGTTAATATAGTATATACTATAGCATTTTTACTTTTCTTTTCAATACAATACCTAGTAGATGTCAGGTTTTAGTCTCTTTTTGATTTTTAGATCTAGAAACACAGATTCAGATTATATATAATTATATATTTACATTTTTACTGGGCTTATAAAACTTCTTGCATAATGTTATAGTCAGGTTTTTGTTTAATAAAAAAAACTGACACAATTTTTAGTCTTTGCCGGTTGTGCGCTACTATTGGGGATGTCTAATTCCTTATTTGGGTGTATCATGTCCTTATTTGGATAATCACTCATACTTGGGTTTATATATCGCCCATATTTGGGTATGTAACCCATATTTGTATACGTCCAGCAGCAATCTTGTAAATGGTGCAGGTATTTATTTATTTATTTCAAACATCGAGGAGAAAAATGGTTGTTTTTTTCTAAATGGATACTGTAGTGTTTTATAGTATGTTGTTTGGGTGGAATGAAGTGATGTTACTTTATTTTGAAGTCTTTTGCACCTTGAGCTGAATGGTAACATTTTCATGATCTTTAACCCCATGAGCACTGAACCTCTAAAACACAATCTGATTGGCCACAAAGATGGCTTTATCATTTATTTAGCCAATCCGAGACACAGTTATATTTAGTAGTAGAAAAGAGCTTAAAAAGTGCTAAGAAATCTAAAAGCTCTATTTTGATTGGGTACTCATATGATGATCTTATGTACTTGACCAATCGAGTGGACTGTTACAAAGCATAAGTGCTCAAGGGGTTTAGATAAAACAACAGAATATCTGAAATGTTTAGTTGATTATCTCCTCCATCGAAACCTAATACTGTCGTTGCTGCATGCTTAAATAAAAAATAAATGTCTGTAAAAATGTGTTATATTATAAGATATAGTACCCTTATTTTGTTGAGAGCAATACTATTATTTGGGGTGGTATGTACAGTTGTATTGAATTTACAAAACAATTCCCAACGTTTCTGTGGCGTTCAACCATAATTGCAGTATATCCTGTTGATTTATATGCAGAAAGGTGCTTTTTGCAAAGAATCTTAGGAAAGAAAATGTGAATAAAGAATTACCCTTGTTTTGGTGAAATTTGGTAAGATTCACAATCCTACAATGGAAAGATGGAATCAAAAAGAGGGCAAACAAAAAGTTTCGAGTATATGCCAAATGTATTTGGCCAATTTTTGTTGGAACATGTTTCATTGCCATGTTTAATAAACTGTGACTCTAGACATGAGGGCCTAATGAGATTGTTTGCAAAAGCACCGCATATACAACGATTCATGTTCATAATAAGTTATTTATTACCGACATACTGAGATCCCGATTTGACTCTAAAATGGCAAAGTATGGTTGGTTCATTAACAAAAGAATTAGAATTTGACTGAAATATGAGATTGAGGTAAAAGAAAACAATATTCCATTTACCGTTTAATAATGTGAAATGCTGTCAAGCTTTTTGTTAGGTGGTTGGTTTTTCTTTTATACAAAGGACACACTGTTCTAATTGGTGTGGTAGGTGATGAAAAAGATGTGGGACTCAATTACCCCAGATTTGGCCAAAATGAATTTTGAAAATTTTAAATCTAAATTTTTAGAAATGTTTTTAGACATTTATTTCTGACTCCATCCGTGGGTTCACTGAGGTCTAAGTTTCTGAATTGAAATTCCTTTCCCAAACCTCCTGATGATGTATATCTCTACATATGAAATTCCTGTTTATAACACCATTGTGAGCAAGTTCACCGAGGTTTAAGCTTCTTCTTTTGTCTTCGTGTGTGAGTTGTGTTTTCGAACCTGTATTCCACCTAAACATTTATGATTATTATAAATTGTACAAACTTTATGAAAAAAGATAGCAAAAGTGATTTAATGGTAACCACCAGCTTTTAATGTATAGAATTTAAAACAAAAAAAGTCTTGTAGTTTATAACAGATTATCTAGCTTCTATGCCAAGATGTTAAACGAGGTTCGATTGGTTTAATTTCCTTTGTCGCAATCAAAAGCATTTTGTTACATCTGTGTATATGAACTTGGGATGATTGGAACATGTATTCGGAGATTCATGTTCAGAAATAGGTTTATTTATGTGCAATATTAATCAAAATGTGTCTTTTTTTCTTTCTGTGAACGGTTGTGAAACTGCAATCAGATTAAATTTCTTGCCATAATACATTCCTTAATTTTTTTTAAAAACCTCACAACTCAACTATATATGCAAAAATATTGTTGTATTCAAATATTGTTTAGTTGACTAGTCCCTAAATGCGGAATAGTCATCAGTTGCGCTCGCTGAAATATTTGGTGGCGGGAAAAGTTCAACACACAGTTTCAAAAATTGACACAACTCACCAGTAACAAAATGCCAAATTGTGACTTCGGGGGAAAAAAGACCTCATTTAACATTTTGCTGATAGGATAGGAAGGGAACCACAGGCTGCTTCGATATTATTCTCAAATCATTAAATGTTTTGTCCTTATCGTTGTAAACGAAAAGTCTTGAATTATGTATTGTAAGATTAAACTTTAGAACAGCTCATTCTTGTGTACTGTCTGTTATTCCAATTGATTTTCTCTGTATATTGGGAAATTCGTAAGATGACGAACATTTTCTGAGTTTCACATCTGTAGTCTTGTATGTGATAATAGGTGAATGAGCTCATACGCCAACTGTTGGATGTCGATAAGGTTAAGTTAGTCTTGTCGATATGGAAACGAAAGAAAGGTGAAGTATTGACACTAATTACTCCACGTCTATCAATAGCTAGCCGTTAGCGTCTGAACTCATCCATTATGGGTGTTCACAATCTGCCGAGAAACTAAGATATGATATGTTCTGTAAGCTATATATTCTATATTATTATACGCTAAGAGATATTATATTCATCTATAATACTATTTGCAACGAATGGAATAGAATCGAAAAAAGAGATTAATGATCTTATAGTGCATTACAAGATTAATTTACAACGAAAACAAATGAAACATATCTAGATGTACATGTTGACAAATTGTATCCATGGAGACAAGAAGCAGCCATGTTGTTTTATGTTCACTTCCTATTGCTATAGTTACAGGCATGCATTACTACCATTGTCTATATTGAGTGTATTACAAGTCAAGTCAGAAGTGTTTTAACGCCAATAAATGTTTGCCAGTCAATCCGCACCTATACAAAACAATGGGTAGTGTGTTTTTTCTTCTTTGGTTGTCTTATATCTTGAATTTATTAAAGGGAGCCTGGACATGGCAAGTTCTTCACAGAAGTTCCTGCACCTTATTCATTTGTTTACAGACAGAACTGAGTTAAAGGCATATTATGCAATCTTTTTTCATGAAACGCCCTCTATCTGTGATTTTTCCCTAGAATGCATTCTTTTTGGTCAAATTACATTTATAACCATATATATCTTATAATTTACAGAGCAATATTTCCTAATTACTTAAAAATCAAATTTTGAAATAAGTTTTCCTAACATCAAGACAGGTTTTTTTATGAGTGTTTTTCCATTTGTAAATAGAATTCCATGGTTTTTTGACACTTTATTAACGCCGTTTACAGTACTTCCGGTTACGACCGCAACTGTACACAATTGAACACAACCCTACAGAATGCGTTATGATGAAAATCAAACAAATATGTTGAAAAATAACTTAACTTGGAAGCAGATTTTCCATTATGATACAGTAAAGTTCTGTGATGTGTTTTTTAATGGAAAATACAGTCAAAATATTTCCGGATAGTCAAACTTCATATATGTGTAAAAATTTGAAAAAGATCACATACTATTGCTTTAACATGGAGAAATGATACCTCATTTAATTAAATTTATTCATCTAATTCAGATTTGTAAGAAAAAAGGCCCTAATTTCCTTACATAGTTTTCTGTCCAAGTACCCCTCCCCCTACTTCGTTCTTTCAATGCGCTGCATCACAGTTTGTCTAGTTTTTCAATCTGACCCATTGATATATGAACTCAAACATTTCTGTCAGATTTTTTGACTCGGAGCAAATTCTCAAAAGTGTTTTCACTCCACAAATAAGGCAAGACCCATGATTAATAACCAACATTTTTATAGCAATCAGTTCCAATTTGGCGAGAAATATTTGTTTTTATCTCTCCGTGCGCAGAAGTAGTCAACCCCTACACACGCGATTATGACCACACACACAATTTTGGCCGCATGCACAGATCACGCATACGATGCACAGTGCGGGTGTTACCATCATGCGCGTCAGCGTCCTTCTGTATTCATTTGTTGCTGTTAGGATGCTTGCCAATTGAGAACTAATCAAACTGCAGTTGACTCATTTTCATGTTAATCTGCCAGTATTTTCTTCATTTAAGGTAGCACACCTCTAAATAATCAATAAATAGTTGATATTTGACACCCTCATCGGGCCTATATTGCAATGACTATTGTTATTTAGCAATTGAGTTTGGTATCAAATTAAACCCAAGACAATAATTATTAACATGATTATAATGATAGAAAGATTTGAACAATTTAATGTAAAATGTTAGGCCCACAATTAATATGGTGGAAACTAGACGCATGCAAAAATTCAGTTTGTAAATAGCACAGACGGGGCTCTATCCCTCATTATGGAAAAACTCATCATTCATCTTGAACATTTTATGACTTGAATCAAAAGATTTTAAAGAAAGTTTAATACCAAATTGAATGAATTTCTATTATGTGGTCTACCTTATTTTCAGATTTTTAGGTATGTGAACCGGTTTCTGCTAAGAATTAACAAAAAATGAACACATTCAATGTGGCATTTAACAAAGCTAGTGATTAAAATCACTAGCTTTGTTAAAAAAAACTTTGATTCAAATCATAAAATATCTTAAATGGCTAGATGATCCACAATTGGGGAACTATGTCTGTCTGTCATTATTTACAAACTGAGTTCCCGCATGACTCAGGATCAGTGGTGTAACTAGAGGGGGCAGGGGAATTTGCAACCCCCTGCCAGAAGGCTTGCCCCAAAAATGAAATGACCAACTCTATGTATATTAACAAAGCATAGTCGGTTGTGCCCCCTCCCCCTGATCACAGGCCTCCCCCTTCCCAATTGAAGGCCCTAGCTACGCGGCTGCTCAAGGTTATCGCTGTGAAAAGTAAGACAGATTTATTTAATTTGATACCAACTAGGCTTCTAAATCAGTATCATCACTGAGAAATCATTATTTTATAGCAAAATATGACTTTTTGCGGTTTTTGCGGGGGAGGGGTAATTCTAATTAGTCCTTAAATACACCTGGTTGGGCAATAATTTCATTCGTAGACCTATTTTTTATCAAATTTTGGGATAAAACAATGTTTGAGACCCTTTCCAAAATTAAAAGAAACAAACGTTAATCATTTTTGTTCAAAGATAATAATTTATTCAATTTATTGAAAGTCATAACAATTCATCCATTATCAATCAAACAAAAAGAGATTTGATTCTTAATCATTTTGTAACATAAACCTTCTGATACACACAAACCTTCTGGTTACAGATTGTCATAACTTCATTGAAAGTTTTAAAAGTGCATTGATTGTCTTTAAACAGAATCATCAATATTCATAGTATTCCATATTCCATTTTAAAAACTGTTCATCATCCTGTCTTTGAGCATCGGCCGACGCCGGCAGATGTATATTGACATTGCTTCAAATGGCTTGCCAATATCCTTAAACGTTGGCTACGAGAGAAGTATTGGGCAACGTGAGAAGTATTAACAGGCTTTTATCATGATGAAATTATGACAATTCATGACGTACACATACTTTTCATAAGGTGAGTAAATACCCACACCGGAAAGAGTGACAATTATTACAAGGCACAATTTGTTTGGACGGAATACTTGTTTGGCTTACTTGTTCGATCAAGAAGTTCATAAAATAGGATATCCAACAGCTATATATGATTCCTTTATGATTTGAATGCTTTTCCCTTCCTTCGCATCATGGTTACAATAATATATGTTTCTTGTATTTCTTCATTGGACCAGGGCAAAGTTCAGACTAATCTACTTGTCCATAATTAAGTCGTTTTAGATAACCTTTTTTTAATGTTCATAAAAGATGGTTACACCTAGGGTCAGAATAAGAATCGTTTAAAATGGTGAATTTTCAAATTTAGATACAGCTGGTTTGCTAACATCAGAACAAGTGAAATAGATTCCAGAAAAGTGGCGCTGGAAACATAACAAGCATTCAAGTCATACAAACATCTTTAAGCTAGGTCAAACGTTGAGTTCCTTTAGAATAGGAAGGTACAAGTGGATACAATCTTTGTTTTTTTATTGTTTTGATCTGGACGTGATAATACAAAATATCTTCATCTTTTTTTCAAATTTCAGTTCAACATTTTTTAATAGTAATTACAAAAATTAACACTTAAAAGGCATGTTAATTTTACTAACTGGATCACTACCACTGACAATCTGTTCAAAACATGTTGAGATTATCTAGAAATACTAGCGTAAACTTCTAGAAACACAAGCCGCTATACCAACTAGCGGGGGATGACATGGAAATGATCTTCTGTAGCCAGGCAAAATTGATCGCTTCAAATGAGTTCTGTAGAATCTAAGTGAGGTACATTAATTATTATATAACCCATGAAAATATTCTAGACATCTGATAGGTGGATAATACATTACACAACACAAAATATTTTGGCCTATTTCATGCTTGACGTCATTCCCGGTCATTTTTGTGTCTTTCAAAAAGTACTATTGACCGGGCGGTCAATAGCACTTTTTGAATAGACCAAAAATGCCCTCCCTCGTAGGCTCGTGCGATCCCGGCACGGAGCGTCTTGAGAGACCCTGTATAAAACCTGAATGTGATCGTCATTCTACATAAAGTTTTCTCTAATTTCTACAAATCTAGAAGGCCCGCTAGAAGGCCCTACTCGGTATAAACAATAAATCGATTCCACCACCATCTGCGTGTACGGACTCCGCTCAGTGCACAGCAAAAGAGGAATCGCTTCAAAACAAGTAAACAAGTCGTCTGCATTGCATTATTATTATTTGGCACAGATCTTTTATCGGCTGAATTAACATTTCATTGAATCTTAGTCATGAATCATAAATATTTGTTGTCAATTCACCTGAGGTTGAGGGCATTCTGCAACGAGGTCTAGACCTCTATCGATGAGATGAGTTCAGCATCAGAGTAATTATTCCTCGGCGACTTGCTCGGAGTAAACTAACTTTAAAAAGTAAGCTTATTTTTGATTTTGTCGAGAATTGACTAGCATATTCACTAAGAAAGATGTGTTCAAGTGTGAATATTTTCATGCGTTATATAAAACAAATATGGACTGCTCTTTATTCGTGAAATGGGGTGAAATATTGTCCCTCGGTGATCTGGAGACCGTAAGCCTACTATTTTCCCTCAGCCTCCGGCTTCGGGAAAATAGTAGGCTTACGGTCTCCAGATCACCTCGGGGCAATATTTCACCCCATTTCCCTCATGAGCAGTCCATATTTGTATACCAATTTATGGTCCGTATTCACAAAGAATTTAGTCCTAGTCCTACTAGGATGGACCTTTTTGTTTTGTTTTGTTTTGTTACACATAATATTTAAAAATAAATTTATAAATTATAATAAAAAACAAATAGACAGTTCTTATACAGCACTTTCCACCGAACAAGCACTGTCCCTAAGAGCTTTTGGCCAATTATTATATTGCTGCCATTTTGATTCAGAACCCTTTTGTCGCTAGACATAGGCCTCTACCGGGCCACAGTGCACCATGGTAAAACTTGGTCCTGTACTTAAAGTTAAGCCAGGCCAGGACTAAATATTTTGGTGAATACGAGCCACCACGTCATAAAACCTGACCCTGAATTTCCGCCTAGTTACTGCAAATAGAAAATAGCGTTGGACCCTGTATTAAGAACATCAGTATTTTACATATATTTAAATATTTTACAAAAACATAGATAACATACAACCTTCTATAATTGGAAACTTATGACAAAATGTGTACAAAATTGACAATGTAATAATAGAATATAGTCTGCCCGTTTTGGAAAGACGGATATTGTGATGATTGAGTAAAATTAAAATCGTTTACAGAATAGTTTTACATGACTATAAGAATCTGTTGGATTAAAAAACAAGAACTTTCGTTTGATTTTTCTTTGTAAAAAGGAAGAACTTGTAGTAATTTCACTCCCAACTTTGTCACAAAAAACAAATTCAAATCTGTGAATACATTTGCTAGAGAAATTGAGCACACTACAAATTCAAAATGGTGCACAGAGGGACGGAACAAAATCTATGCATCCATTAAATGGATTATTAGCAGCACACGTCAGGTTACGGAGTAATTTTTAAGCTATCCTATGATAATTAATCTAATCTACCATTACTTAACTATACTGTAAAACACTTAAAATTTGTGGGTACTTTATTTCGCGAATAACCAAAAGCCAACATTTTCGCGAGGATTTAATTTTGCGATTCCAAACTTTGACTCTGATTTTAAGCTTTTACCATGGTTTATTTCACGGGCATTTAATTTCGTGAATTTAAGTTCCTCGCAAAATTCACGAAATTAAATACCTCACAGAATTAAGTGGTTTTACAGTAGGCCTATGCGTAGAGAATGAATGCGTTTTATATATGCGTTCAAACCGTATTTGGCGTAGTGTTTTAGTTTACTTGTATGTTCAGACTATTATTTGGCATATCATTTAATTTCCTATTTTGTTCAAACTATATTTGCTATAAAATTTCAAAAATACATTGTGTGCAACACTAAATTATTTAGCATAGCCATTATCGCTTACTCTTGCATTCAGACTAGATTTGGCATGTTGTTTAGTCTATTTTGTTTTTGCATTTGGAGTAAAATTTGACATAACATTCAATTTACTTTTTTGTGTTCAGGCTCCATTTGGCATCAAGCTTCAAGTTTACTCTGTGTTTAGACTGCATAATTTGGCGTAGCTGTAGTATTCATACACAAATTTAACATGTTGTGGTGTTAGAAAAAATATTGATACTTGGGCATTGAATTATTCAGTGACATAAGATTTTAGAAAACAACTTCTTTGATATACTTTGGCGATAAAAAATCACCCACCGTGTTCTACCAACCCGACAGACTCAAATTTGTTTAGTTTTTAAAATTTGAGATTTATTTTTTGTGTTCACATTTTTTGATATTTTTTTTAATGTTTTACTTTTTTTCTCTAACTGTTTCAATTTGTTTGATCAATTTCAAAAATTCACCAACATTTTAAAATGCCCCGCTCCCCCAAAAAACCAGGTGTGAGAGGTCCATTTGCCAATAGAACAGGCTTTATTTGTTTTTTCGTCGCCATAAGGATGTCAAAATTCTGGGAAAAGGGGATTTGTTTTTCTTCTGGAAATTTCCCATGTCTTCCAAATAATCAATCTTTCACAGCAAAAGCCTCACTATTGCAGTATCCAAATAATAGGCAACAATGTTTTACACAATATAGTTATATTACAAAATGTTTCATGTACAACAAAACTGAAAGATTCACACTTGCATTTAGAGAAATGGTTATAATACAATTGCTATAGTTACAGTTATTAATATTAATTATTGCTTATAAAGTTGTATTGTTAATAGTACTTCATTTCTAATACTAATATTTTTATAATAAATGTCCACAAAACACTAGAATTCATCAGAGGTAACCTTAAACTACTTTTAATCATATATACTTACACATAACTATTCATGACTAGCGCTTTAGCGCTTTGTTTGATCACATGCATCTCATTATATATCAGAGTCAACATCCAAAGGCTTTCAGAAATCCCAGAATGCATTGCTGCATCAACAGGTTTTTATCTATTGGCCAAACCATTTTGTAAAATTTTCAGCCCACCAAGAAATCTCCATTGGAAGATTCTGAGATGTTCTTCCTTATCGTGAATTCTCTCATATATGTTACAGTATTTGATCTGTATAAACAAATATTATTTGTGACCTATCACATCAAAACAGACCAGTTGTCCCCAAAAAGAAAATTGATATTTTTTATTTAATGTTACAACAACAACAAAACTGAGACGAATATATTCGTCTCAGTTTACAAAGCTATTTTTAACTTTAAAATGACACTCAACTTTTTGTAATCGAACATAAAACACAGATTTTGTGAAGCTTGAGCGGTTATAAATTCCTATTTTTCTCATCTTCTTTTGTTCTATTCTGCAAATAAGGTTAGCATATAACTGATCGGTTTTGATGTGATGGGTCATATTTTTCTTTCACCAGAGTGATCCCAGACTAAAAAATATCCCATGTGCATTTAACAGGAATTAAACTGACAACCTTTGGGAGTTTGCTCTTCAATAATGTTAATCTTTGGTAAAATATTGACTCGTGGCTTTGGTATAGTAATTGTTCAAAACCCTTTTTTATTTGGAATTTCAAAATTAATTTTGTGGCACTATTTTTTTAATAATATAGGCTTACTGTCTATTAGCGCCTAGAGTGACTGATGCACACACACAGATGGAAAAGCACACCACACAAATATCTGCGCTCAGAAACAAACTGGCAACCTGTCAGCATTTGATATTAAAAACAATGCAATCTTTGGTAAACATTTTTCACCTACAGTTTTCAAATAGTAATTGTTAAAATCACTTTTGTTTTTATAAGGCCTGAATTTGTGTTAATATTTCATTATTAAATCTACTGATAGGTTAAACTTCATAGGTTCATTATTTTCACACTACAATACTGATTTCATATAGAAACACAATAACAAACCTTTGACACGACATAAAAATCATTTTATTGTTAGTTAACACATAAATTTATACAAAATATATATTCATTTTTTTCTTCTTCACTGACCAGGCTTCACTGACCAGATGTCATCTTTGGATTTCTATAGAGCACCTAATTTCCACATGTATAAACTTTTGAAAATGTATGAACTTTTGACAAATTTGATTCCAAGGTCAAAAAAAGTATGCTTTTAACAAGCCAGGTCTATCCATATAAAAACTTTTTTAGGCTATTGACACAAATACAAACAGTATATAATTCACCTTTTTGGGGGGTTTATTACTAAACCTAAAATCCTATCATGTTTTTATCTAGGACTATTAATACTGTGTGATTTACAAATACAAATAATGTATAATTCACATTTTAGAGTTTATAATATTACAATACCGTTAGTATTTTATATTATAAATACTGTGTGATTTACAAATACAAATAATTCATTACCCCAGAATCCTCTCTGTGTGTCATTATCAAAAGGAATTCTGGGATATTGTTAAACATATCAAACTCTCTATTCCTCTTCCTCCATCAATATCCATCATAAGAATGGTTTCGGTGGTGGCGGCATGTTGTCCTTGGTATCCCGCATTGTCTTGGTAGCGTTCATCCGGGATATCGTGGCCTGCGTCAGGGGCACGCCATACGGCTGAACCTGAGCAGGGGGATTGTCGGAGTTAAAGTGGTGGGCGAACATCTGGGCTGTAATAGAAAAAGGATAAATAAAATGTGAGTAAGTAATATTTTAAGAGTTACGGGGTGCTTTTTCCCAAGTTTCCTTATTGCTTTTTTCCTAAGTTTTCGAAGTTTTTTCTCTTACTCCTCAAAAAAAATCTGATATCTTTTTCAATCGCACATTTTTCAAAGGTCTAGTGATATGCTCATATTGTGCTGCATACCAATGGAAAGCTATTCATCTTTCCAATGATACCAAATCTGTAGCAATCACTTTTTTAGTTAGTGCTCAGCCACTTGATAGAGAACAAGGGGAGGTCTTAATCGATAGAGAACAAGAGGGAGGTCTTAATCTGCCACTATTTTGTGCTCAAAAGTATGATTGTCTGTTCAATAAAGTGTTACATTGACAACTACATGTACAGTGTAGAAAGATGCTCTGTTGAGCTTTTGATGACAAAATAGTGGTGATTTTGGTACATTTGGTTTATTATATTTGTTCAGGGAAAAAGAGAAGGATGCAAATTGGTAATGAATGAACTATGAAGCTTGAATTTAGTAGAAAGAAGTACATTAGTGATAATAGACTCTATTCACGCGGCAGCCATTTTCCAAAATATGCCACCCAAGCCTCGTTCCCGTTTGGTCTATCTGCGCCTCGGCGCATTCGATAGAACTGTGAGAGAAGCATGGTACCAAAGCGTGCGGCGTACGGATCCTCGCGCAAGTCACGCAGGCGCAGGTATACGTAACGGGAACGAGGCTTGGGTGGCAACTTTTAGATAATGGCTTCCGCGTGAATATGGTCTACAGACGTCAGAGTGAAATCCACGTCAGTATTTTTTGGAGGGAAACCAGCAGAATAATATTAGTTTAACTGACATCTGTCAGGAAGAAATCCTCATAACTTATGATATTGATGATATGATCATGGAGAAACAAACGCTTTGAAAGTGAAAAGGTGCCAACCATTTGAGCTATTTGTATCAGTTTATCGAGTTAACAGCAAACCAAACACTTCAGTACATATTACCGCTCCATTTTGTTGCGGTTTGTTTGTTTGTTTTGGTGTTTGTTTGTTAGGTTTGGGTGTTTGTTTGTTTGTTTCTAATGGTCATCTAATGGAAACACACTTGATCCTGCTGAGCCCAAGGCCACATTTGTACTGAGTATACAAATGTGAACATATAATGTAACAAAATATGCTGGCCTACCTAATAAGATATGAAAATCAAGTCCAATATCAACTTCTTTATGAATGCAACAAGTTATAATTGGGCCATGATTTATTCTTTGTATTCCCTCAGCCCTTTTCCTAAGAGAATATCACCATCACCACTACCACCACCACCACCACCACTACTTCTACAACCAACACCACCATTGTGAATGGAATGATACCATTTTCCAAACTAACAATATCCACGTCAAAAGGCTGTATCTCATTTCATATTTAAATTACTGACAATGTATTGCATATCCTTCACATATAATTATTTCAACAAAAAAATGAAAACAAAAGACACTAATAGACACTAGAGACCCTCAAGTATACCTGTGATAGGACTTTACTACCAAACTCATCAACTTTTGGGAAGTATCTTTACACTTTCCATGCGGCAGGCGTCTGCAGACGACATTCCCAAATTTCAAAAAATGTTTCAAAAATGGCACAAGTATTGAATTTCATTGCCATATTTAGAATCACCATGAGAAAAGCATTGAAATAAGTACAGACATGCCTAGTATTGGTTCAGTAATTCTTGAGATAGACTTTGAAAGTTGGGAAAGGTTTCTGACAAATCTGTTTTGTATTATAGTAGAACTTAAAGTGTTAAGTTGCAGGCCCTGTTGCACGGCTGTTCTAAGTTGTGCGTATTTATTGGCTGTACTCCATTGACCCCTCTGTACAGTAGTATCAGCATGGATTCTAGTGAACGCCGCCGCTTATCATCATGGGTCTAATGCCCTGGTTTCCACACGATCAGATATGAACCATGGCATATTTGTTCTGGGGCAAGGAGAAGGGTGTAAATTGGTAATGACTGAACTATGAAGCTTGAATTTAGTTAAAAGAAGTACATTAATTACAATAGACGTCAGAGTTAAATCCATGTCAGTAATTTTGGGAGGGAAACCAGCAGAATAATATTAGTTTGACTGACATAGATATAGAGGTTTAAAAATGGGTCATAGAAATTACACCTCAACTCATGTTTGTAATTAACACAGCAACATATTCACAATTATAAAATAAGAAATTACAGCAAGGAATAACAATTGAAAAAGTAGCTTACTTTGTGAGTATTTAATGTAATGAAATGCAGTGATTTGTTCGCAAGTGAACCAATGAAAAGAAAGTAGGCAACATCAGTTTTTAATTTCATGATAATAAATCTTTAAACATTTTATATGATTGCTCTTTGCAGGTATTGGGAAGTCAATAAGGTGACGTAAAAATACCATAACTGTTCTTTGGGCGAACAGACCTCTCAGGTAGGGTCGGTCGGTCGGTATTTTTCTTCAAAATTGTTGTGAACATTTTTCTGAATTATCAACAATTTTTAAGACTTATCAAAAGAATTTCAAAATTTCATAAACATTTTTAAATATTTCAAAATGTTTTCAAAAAATGTCAGAATGTTTAAACATTTTTATGTTTAGGTTGGTTGGGCCCATAGAACATGGTGGTTTTTTGTCGCCTAATGGTGTTTTGAGCGATTTATGAAGGCAAAGATGATATCACAGACTGTACAGCAGCAAGCAATTCTGTTAGTTACCCAGATTTCTAGGTGATTCACTCACATTTTGGGGATTTGATTTCAAATTAAATATATTCTCAAAGAGTAACCCCTAAGTCAAGTCCAGTCAAGTCACAGACAAATGTTACTCAAGTCAAGTCAAGTTAACATGTTCCAATTGGTCAATTCATGTCAATGGTCAGCTCAATTCAAGTCAAGTCAAGCCATATTGAAAATTAAATTATATTAGCTTCATATACTGAAATCACCAGTCAAGTCATGTTTCGGTAATTTTTAAGTAGTTTCAAATATTAAAATATTCATTTTGACACTATAAAATGTGTTTAGACTCAACTTACTCAAGATTGTTAAGCAACAGACTTAATATCAAGTCTTTTGAATATGTGACTCGAGCCAAAGCAAGTCATCTGAATAGTTTTGAAACCAAGTCACAAGTCAAGTCATTGGTCTTAGTGACTCAAAGCAAGTCATCGAAACTGGTGATTTGAGTCCTAGTCAAGTCAAGTCATTGACTTAAGCCATCACAACACCGATCAGGAGACTCTAATGTCATGATTATTGTACCTGTACAATCAAAGAAAAATTCTTGTACTTGGATTCTGGCTCTGCTCATTAGATATTAATTAGAATTTTTGAAATTCAGCCATATACATGTTTTAACACAGAACAAAGGTGCATTTACAGCATGCAAAAACACTTTTCACAATGACTGAATCTGACCCCATTCCATCATAGTACATAACAGAATTGCTGCTAATGAAATGTCATAGAATATCGTTGATGTATTTAGGGATGGTTGACAAGTCATTGTTACCTTGTGTTCCTTAATATTGAAGTCAAGCTAGCTCTGGACTATCTGTAGGTATTTCAATCAATGAATCAATCAATGGAATGAATGAATCAATCAATCAGTACCAAAAGAAGGTTTTCCAGAGGTACCTAGTAACAGGATTTGTCTTTGATTGCACAGGTACACAGGTGACCGCAAGTAGAATGAATCTAGGAGTGCTTGACTGAAGTCACTGCACCGAGGTAGGCCAATGATCATGAAATTTGCAAACAAGGACTAATATTTCACACACCAATATTAATGAAGGTTTGTTAAAAGGATGGATGTCCCTGCATCTTAACAAAATCTATTATAGTTGGATCAAATCCAAATTGGCGAAGCCTCCTTACAGCAGCAAATGAATTTACTAGCGCATTGTGCATCACATGCATGACAGAACGTCCAACCAAAACCATGTGCGTGTGGTCATAATAGCATGCGTAAGCTTGGATTACTTTTGGGAGAAAAGAGATAAAGTACTGAATATTTCTCGCCAATTGGGAACAGATTAAACCAAAGTGGAAAAGAAGGCATGTCAATGTGCGATAATATATCTTAGAAAACCCCTCACCACAGCGCTTAAGAACACTAAGGAATAAACAAGGCAAATTTTGCTGGTTGTATGATTTTCATTTTGAAGCAGATGACAAATAATAAGCTTAGCTGACCCATTTCTTTTCTTCATCTTCTTTTTTTTTTTTTGGGGGGGGGGAGGTCAAAACAAAAAGAGTTGCTGTTATAATCTTCATTAGCTATAAAGTATGGTGAAATGCAACTCATCACAATTAAATAGTTTTAAAAAGTATAGTTACAGAATATTAAACACTTGGTCACACAAAAGCTATGAGATGTTTAGGGGCACAAAATCCATTAAACAGTTAGTTGATTGTGATGACAAAACTCAGGATAGCACAAAAGCTGATTTTAGATAGGTATCATTCAAAGTCTGGTATAACATTCACCTCAAAGGGGGAAGGGAGGGTTAATTCTTATTCAAACCTCAATGGGTAACAGGGAAGCAAGCTTGACATCCTGAATGTGGTACATCTCGACTATAATCTGCGACAAAATTGGGGAACATTGCATAATTTCAATTTCTATGAAAAAAACTTAATATTATAAAATATAGTTTGTAGCTGTTTTGCTATACGTTGGTCTCATATTGTATAGGCTGTACCATTTACATTTATGGCCATACACGATAACACAACTATATTTTATTCTCATTCTTATTTAGTGAATTGGTAATTTTTTTTTATCATACAAATAACACTTTTTATTAGATTTATTTTAGTCAAACAACAACAAATTTCCCCTTTATAAATTTGGCAATTCCAGCAAGTTGTTTACCAACTTCCTGCTTTGAATAATTGCATTCTTTAGCACACACAAACATGGCAACTCTGCATTATACTCACATGCAGCGTACGGGCAACTTTGTGTAGGGCGCGCTTGAACATCTTAACGCAATTACCATATGTACTGAAGTTATAATTAATCAATAAATTAAGCCCCACCCCAAACTATATATTATCGGTCTCATAATATATAGTGCATATCGGCTGAAAATCAGCCAAAAACCAAACAAATTGCCTGTTGACATTCAAAACCACACCCACTATATTAAAGAAGAAGAATTATTACAATTATTACTGTTGATTGCCAATATAATCACATGCCTCATATGAATTTTTACCATGGCATATATTAACAAGAATAATAAATACACCCTTTTGGCATACAAGAAGCTGTGTGATCCACACGGGATTACCTGTAGAGAGGCAGGAGCACTGACAACAAAATCAAGTGAAGTACCCGTTTTCTTTTTGACATTGATAAGTTTTGATCAGTTAAAAATGACTTTGATTTACAGGCTCCTGCAAAAATGGAATCTATGTGTGATGTTTTTACCTGGTAGGTGCTAATTTTTAAAAAAAATCATATTTATTACAGCAACACCGACGAACTAGTCTAAATAAAGGGTTAACAGAACCCAAATGAACATGCAATACTACAATTGTAACTCATCTACAAAGTGGTGTTGCCAATTATCATATGCTGGTAGCAGAAGTATAAACAGATAGGAAATAAAACAGTTAACACTGCAAATATCAATCACATCAGTTACGGAAACAAAATTACTTGAAATATTTATATTGAATCACTTCTCCCCCCCCCCCCCCCCCCCCCCCAATGCTATATGTAACTAAACTGCCTGATATGGACCACACTAATATTATGGGGAAGAATAAGTATATAAAGATGTCAAATTTGAAATTAAGTCATTTAAGTAAGGTTCTGAATTGATGCACACACTCATATTAGACAATTGCAGTGAATCTCTGCATCATTTCAGAACCATACAGAGATAACACACAATCTCATTTCAGATTTTGACTAGATGTTGACTAGATGGAAAATAAAGTTGTGATTTGAATGAAGCTTATAAATTATGTGTCATAAGATTTGTTTCTATCCATTTTGGAGCTTTAGTTACGAAAGTATGGCAAATCTCCTCAGGCATTTCATATTCAGCTTTGGCCACTTTTCATGTGCAGAGAACTCTATTAGACTCGTCATTTGGTGTGTAATTGAACATAATCATTAAAATCAATAATAATCTATCTTAAATTTGAACAGAAAAACATATTTTCATCCATATCATTCATGACAATTTTCAGTTGAAAGGCCAAATCTTGTTCAGAAGTGGCCAAAATGGGATTTGTACTCTTGTTACCAGGGGTGTACCTTCATTTTTTTCCAACCAGCCAGCCAGGCTGGTAGCATGTCAAAGTTACCAGCCTGAGTGTAAACTTACCAGCCAAACAAGTAATCTTCATTACCAACAGCAAAATTCTTACAGGCCAGCCATACCAGGCATGTATATTTGAAAAGTTACCTGCCCGATGCAATAGTTACCCGCCCGATGCAAAAGTTACCCGCCTGATGCAAAAGTAACCCGCCACGGGCGTGCGGGCGGGTACTAAGTACAGCCCTGCTTGTTACTGAATGGATCATATCTCAGCACTCAGGCGGTGAAATTTAATGGGATCAAGTGTATTTGATAGACTAATAAATAGGGCTTACCAACGGTCACTTTTTAGAACAAAAAAACATGGGATGTATTTTGAACTATTTTTGAATGGCCCAATTTCCCCCAAAACTGTTCAAACTTCAATATGTATGTCAATGCTTTGATTTGTGGCTATGATACCAGAAAAGACTAACAGAGGAATTTGTACTTCATGAGTTGACCAGACCCTACTTTATAACAAATATGATGATGTTGAACAATATCAGGTGAAGTCGTATTTGCCACAAAGAGTCAATTATTATTGGAATGTTTAGTGGTCAAAAGACTATGTTTTAGACCTTAAAACCAAAAACACCATAAAAACTCCATTTGAAACTGGCAGCATGGGTTCCCGTAAATATCTATCTCCTGGGTGATCATGGCAGGCAAATATGCAGAAGGAAAAGTTGTTGTTTTTCCCACAAAATTTGCCGATCTCTTCCCCAATTCCACCCTGGCCCTGAGATCGTTAGGATTAAAATCTACTTATAAATACACCATGTTAAGAGAAAGAGAAAGAAGTAGTTCAACATAAGGTCAATCACACAGTTTCAGTTAGCTAACCTTATAAGTAGCACCACACACGCCAAAAAAATGTTAGTGAAACCTTATGGCATGCAACATGCACACAGCAAACTTTTAGCTTCAGCTGCACCACACACCATACTCACTGTTAAGCACAATTACATGGTATACAATATATCATGCAATGTTTGGATGTTTGTTAAAAAGGTTTTGAGGAGCGCATCAACAGAGTATGGCTTGCGCTCATTTGGGCCCAGTTATCATGTCTTGTCTTCACTTTGGGTCCCGATGATTGGTCCGTTGCTGTTGATGTTTGTTTAGCCGATGGGGGTTTGGGTTTGGCTTTCAGTTTGGACTTAGGTTTGGTGGCGGATTCTAGAAAAAGGAGGGTTGAAGGTTGGATACAGTAGGAAGGAATATTATGTTAATAGTAGGACACTCAGGGGTATTGGATTCAAACTGAATGTTAAGGAGGGAGCTGTCATATTAAGAAACCGATCAAAGTAATGAATAATAATGATAATAATAATATAATTATATTTATTCCTGCTATGTCCAGCCCTTGATAAATTGGGCAATTGCTGCAGGCATTATGTTCTTTATATGACAAACTTAGAAAAAGAACAGGGCTGTTTGGTAAGGGGAGGAATAGGGTATGATGGAACTGTCAAACTAAACACGTAGAGTGACTTACAGTAAAAGGTTATTGTTTTGTTTTAGAATAAATTCAGGGTTTGTCAAATAGGTTGAATAAAAATCATTCTCATACTTGTAAACAGAAAGAGTGGTTGGTTGGTTAAGGGAAAAGTGTTTGGTTGTTCCCTCATTTTCAAGACAGGGTTAGCTAGTCACATATTTTTCAATTTGATTATCAAATTCTGTATAATTAAAAGGCTTGTGATAGGCTTGGGCGACGAAAAAAACACACCCTGTTGTATACCAACCCGACCGAACCTTTTTTTTGGAAATTGGTGAAAAAAGTACACATGCAAATGAATACCGACCCAAATGTTTTTTGCTTGTCGAAAAACTGCAATAATATGAACGTAATCGTTCTGTTTTTAGTTACAAATATGAAATTTGATAATAAGAGAAGTGATTTCTGTACAGTTAAAACAATTCATTTAGTTTTCAAAATAAGAAGCAAGTTATGGAGGACAACCAAATAACTGCTTGCCATATAGAACATGTAAACATTATAAGTATCACTAGCAATACATTGTTTGAATATATAATGTATTGATTTGAGAAAGAAAAATTGTTACATTAATCAGCTTGGTTAGCAATGTTCAACAGAAATGGGAATAAAACAAGATTGAAACACATTCAATTTATTATAAAATTACTTTGACAGGTTTAGAAAAGTTATTAGGAGGAGTTACTTACTATACATGTAGTCAACATCAAAGAAGTTCAGCATTTTTGGTTCATCCTTCATGTAAGGTTTCACGAAACTAATCTAGCGTGAAAACTTCATTCAGGGATTATAAAATTTATTCCAAGTAATCCCTCAATGAAGTCTTTACTCTAGACTAACTCTGGCTCTCTTTCATTAAGGTAACACCAATTTTTTCTGTTATGAGCGTGTATTAAGCGTCAACATGGACGTGCAGTTCCCATTGGTTAAACAGAACAGCACAACTTTAACCCGACCAAGGTGCGCATCTGATTGACACAAGTGTATCCACTGTGTGGTGAATTTTACCGCCTATATGCTAATTATTTATCACACACGCATAGGACCAGTGATGAACTTCTCTGATGGCAACTACAGTAAGTTCCTTTCAAACACAGACAGTAATTTTGTTAATTCAATATCCCTCCAAATTGTCATAGGAACTAAAAGAGCTTCTTGTATTCCCTCCTTTTCCATACCTGCCCTTCTGATTGACATTAAATTAGCTATATCTTGATAGACGTCCCGTACAGAATAAACCATGTACTACTACAGCACATTTGAATTGTTATGAGCATGCGTACATCAGTTATGAGGTCGTCTAGCAAGACATTGCCCATTAAATATACATGGTAAGCTCTCTAAATAGCATAATTCACGAAATAACCTACACAATTACATGGGCCATTTAAAGAAATTTATGACAAATCAGTTAAAGATATTTATGACAAATCAGTTAAAGAAGTGAAAGGTCCTCTTTCATGATTAAGAGATTGCAATGGAACAATGTTGCCCTTAGCATTTTCAAAGTAACAAACAACCACTTTCACTGATTTGGAGAATGCTGTAGAGTCATCATCCCTCATCATCCCTCATAAATATGTATACCTTTTTTGGAGGGGAATACTTTTACACAGGCATGGTACATCATAATTTAATAGAGTATTGGTTCCAAAGGGAAATGCCATATTCCACACGTGTAATGGGGAGGGATGGTAATTAAGTATATTGAAATATATTTACATATTTTCGACAAGGCGACCAATGGGATTCTTCATTTATCTACTTCTTCTCTATAAATTGATAATTGCTGCTTAATGACTGGGGGAGGGGGAGTTCTTTGCTTAAACTGCTATGAAGCCATAGTAGGATATGTCACAAAGATGGGTTGCTTTACTTACCATTGGGTTCATCAACAACTTCTCATTTATTCAGTTTTGGTGGTTCATACAAGATTCCTATTGCAAAGGTCGATACATTTCTCAAATTGTAGTGCAAAATATAGTGGCAAAAGTTACAACATAATCCTAAATATAATCCAGAGAGAGAGAGAGAGAGAGAGAAAGAACACACTTACTGGCTGTCCTGACCGGCTTGACTTTCTTCTGTTGAGTATTACTTGGGACCCTTCCTGGTATCTGCGTCCCACTCCCGCTGCCCTTGAAGCCCTTCATGTACCGAGATGACACAGTCTTCTTAGCACCGAATGATTGTCTAGGTGACGTCCGGCTGCTAGTCTTCTTCTTGATCCTATTGGGGTCTGAGTCGTCTGAGGCCACTTCGGACGATGATTTCTTTCCAGCTGGGGTGTCACACAGGCCTTTGGCGGCAGCCCTGGCGATGATGTCTGCTGCGCTCAAAGACTCATCCTGTAATTCATCAACACAAACATATTGTTTAATTGACAAAATAAAAAATTGTTTGGATTAATTTGACTGATGGCATGACCGTTTTATGATGGATTAGATAAATACTCTTGATAAATATTGAGGCTGAAAATGTGCATTATTTAAACAAAATCCTTTTCATGTAGAAATAGTAATGTCTCAGAAATATTAGAAAAAGATGTCCCTTTTTCACATTGCTAATATAATAATGATGATAAGAAGAAGGTTGTTTTTAATTTTTGTTTATTGCAACCAAATAGGATACTGACTGAGAATTTATCAAATGTTTTGAAGTAGGTTAACCTTGTTCAAAAATATTTGCTTTCATTATTCAACAACCATCTGTCCAAGATTATAGGAACTCAAATCATAATAATTTGTTTGTTATTTTGCTTGCGATCAAAAAGTTGTCGTTTTTTACTAATTTTTGCTTTAGAATGTGAATGACCTCTGGAAAGCATTAAAGCTATTCAATGGGTGCGTGCATTGACAGCGCAAAGACAGTGTACAGAAACAGGAAAACAGGCATATTTGGATCACTTTAAAATGCATAACAAAGATCTGTTTAAAAAAGTAGTCCTTTTGGGACAAACATTTGTTCAGGGTCAAATTTGCTGCTATTAATCTAACAGCTATTAAAGATGTATGTTCCGATCACTTTTTTGGGGCTATGATTTTTTTTTCACATCAGGATATTTTGATATCAGAAGAATCCCCATATTTTTCTCATTATGTCTGTAAAATCTTAGGGGCCAAAAATGTTCCATTTAAAAACTAGAGGCTAAAATGTGGTGAATTACTGCCAAAGGTGGTTAACCACCAACCAGTTTGTGCATGACTCAATGGGCAAATGTTTTGCGACCTTGTGCTGCTCAAAATAGAACCATTGGAGTTATGCAACTCAAACTTAAGTTGTCAAAAAACGAGAATTGCTACTGATTAGGGTGGATAATACATTAACCTGAATGTTCTGTATGGTATTCTTCATTGCATTTGAAGAACAGACTCACTTTTGGAATTTATCATGAATTATGCACACAGGAGTTTGTAGCACACTAACACATGATTTTTCACACCAATGATCATCTTTATTCCTACGATTGTGATGTGCAGTTGCGGGGCATGTGATGGGACACCATACAATAAGCATGAGCAGTGGTTTTTTGCATTGTATGACACCTGCAGACATAATATCTTCAACCTAAATGGGATATCATAATAAAGCTTATATAGTAGCTTGAAAAATTACAAAATGCTAAGCCGCGTCCTAAGGCCAAAAAAAAAAAGTTGTTTGTTTGTCCACGTCCGACCGACCGTGTACCTTGGTGCCGACCGTATTGTTTTTTATTTTCTATTATTTTTTTAAAACAACTTTTTGAGCAATTTAAATGGCCAAACGGACCGTTTTATTCCTGATTTCGTACGCTGTAATGAATCTGGTCTTTATAAACACCATCCCAATGCGCAGAACCTGCTTAATTGGAGTATAATGATCCAGATCCAGATCCAGAAGTATCAAAATAATTCATACTTAATAACAACGCCATCGGGAATGCCAGTCGTATATTGGTATTTATAAAAAACAGAGAGCGCAGTTGGTCAATCAGAGGCTTAATCCACATCTGTGGAACTAGGGAACTGTGCCTTTCGAGATGAGTTGCGAGCACATGTTATTGGCATTACGTCACTCGTACCGTTCCGGAAAATTGAAGTAAAATTTGTGATTGGACAAATTGTCACACGCATGCGTAAGGATATTCGTAGCAATACGTCATTCGTATCAGGTTTCGGAAGAGGCCGAAGGGGAAATCGAATAAAGCCGAAGCACGATGTGTCACACGCATGCGTAAGGACGATTTTCATCAATTAAAAGATGGCGACCGTATCGGCCAGCTACTTCGGAATTTGTTCAATTTAGTCTTCATTTAACGTTTTTAAATGACTTTTTCGGCCAATTTTCCAAGTTATTTATTGGTGGGGTACATCATTGATATGAATATTTCCCCCGTTCCCGATCTGATCAGGTTTTATCTGACATTTTTGATTGGTGACGATAGTTGCAGAATTCGTAAACCAATTATATTTTATCGATAATATATCGACATGTCGAAGTTTCCTTTTACGACATATCGATACAAAATTTTGTATCTATAACAGCACTACTTTCACGTATATATTTCTAACATAACTTCAACACTAGGCCTATACGTTGTTTCACTTTCTGCAAATTTTCAATCATAATAAATGGCGGCGACCGACATGACAACATGTTCATTGGTTAGTTGAACAGTTGTAGGCCTAAGTATTAAGTACAATTCGAACAAACTCATGAAAAAGAGTTCAATACTATCAAAGTAATGTGTTTTGTGTTTGGACGACTTCAATTCACAGTATTCATCATGCCGAATTTATATTCCCAAACACAACTAAAAAATAAAAAAATAAAAAAAATAAAAAAATATCCGACCTACCGACCCTACCTTTTTCGGACCCTCTATGGACAAACAAACAACTTTTTTTTTGTTGCCTAAGGCAAGTACACTGAACCTCCGCAAAGCTCCAATGTGTAAGATTTTTCTGAAGTGCAACAGTGCAACATTTACAAAACATCTTAATTTTGTCAGTGTACATAAGGTTAATCAAATCAATTCACATCAAACCAGAGTGAAATGGTTATACATTGTTAGCTGTTCCCAAAAGAGTGATAAGGACATAAGAGAGATTTGAAGAGAGTATAAGTGAAGTAAATGTTGATCTTATATCAAAATGTATTATATCATGACACAATTTTAAAGGCGCTTTTATGATCTGTCAATGTCAAGCAGGCATGGATGCTACCCGGTTTCTATTAGCCTACGTAATGAATGAACCTGCAGTCAACTTGAACGCTTGTGTAATACGAGAAGATCTTCTCTGGTAATTAGCTAATAGCAGTTTGTTTGCTGGCATAGTAACAGTGGCATAGCTAGATGGGGGCTGAGGGCCATGCCCTCCCCTAATTTTAATATCTATCAGCCAGCTGAGAATGAGCCATCGGATGAGTTCTAACGGCCTGCCAACAAGATGCAGGCCTTAGATACTCCGGAGTTGGCACGATATATAGCTACAATTAGCCCTCCCCTAGACCCTCATCAGGGGCATTGACCCTGGATCCCATCCAATATTCGCTCCGCTCACTTTGTTCACTTGACTCGCATGGTCACTAACTATTGTTGGTTCATAAAACATTATGCCCCACTGCATAGTAGTGTTGAAAGGCAGTCTCGATTGTTATCACTTGCCCACAAAAAAAAATCAAATAAACCTCAATATCTACAAAATATTGTTGGCTTTAAACCAGTTCCTTAATCAGGAGTGGGAGAGGCCACAAATAAAAAATTTAAAAAAACAGAGGGAAACAGTCAAAAATGAGGAAAAACAGCGTAAAATTGGGTAAAATGCCAAATATGGGCTGAAAAGAAAAGAAAAGGCTGAAATGTTGGCATATGAAAAATTATAAAAAAGAGGAAATCAGCTAAAAAGAGGAACTCTCACACCCCTGCTTAATATATGTCACTTTGTGAATATATAAGGTTTTGTGGGTATGTTTGTTGGTAGTCAGGAAATATAATCTTGATACTTTGTATGAAACTAGGATGTTTTAGTAAAGAATATCAGTATACCATTATTTTCAGAATATCTTTATTTGAAAATGTGCCTCGTGATAACATGAAACATGGCTCATTTTGATCACTGAATTATCGTTATGACTCCCTATCTATTAGTATTATATTCGGAGTGATAAATTATAAGCAATAGAATTACCAAATACCAAGTACATTATTATTAAGCTACATTAGAAATCCCAATATGGTAGGCAACACATTAATGAACACAGCTTTACCATATATCAAGCCATGAATGTGCAAGGGGTATTATAGAAACCACATACCAAAGACACATATAGCAAAAAATATGGTTAATATGATGAATTTATTTTAAATGGCAGCACACAAAACTCTTACCGCAAATCTGGTACCCTATATGTGACCATCCACCACAAAGGGGCTGCAGAGGGCCCACTTGGACTTTTTGGTATTATTATATTTCCTTAAAGGGCACATTGTAAGCATTAAAATGATACCAAGATCACTGTTTTCTGATACTTAGAACTGGAGTTATAATTTTTTGAACTGCGAGAACTTGAAATATCAACTTTAGAGAAAATCCACTTTAAAGTTCATGTAATTGAAATACCTGTTTTTAAAATAGGCAAATACACATTTTCTTTGCAACAGGTATGTTAACATACTTTAATCTTCATCAAACTTGGTACAAATCATAATGATGTTGATATTATTCATAATTAATCATTTAACAATATTTTTTTGCAAAGTTTGCATAATTAATTAGGCAGAAATTAACGAGATTCTTACACATAGGCCTACCTTTAAAACTGAAATGTCTATTTTCCATTGAATTCTTTAAATTATGTCTTCCATAATAAGTATTGGTAATAATACTTGTATGTCATAAAGCTATCTAATCAAATTATCAAATGAACATTCCATACAATTAGGCTAATCAATTTACATAAATTAATGATTTTATTAATTAATTAATTAATAAACAACATTAAGAGGCAACCAAGATGTGTGCTCCGCTTATTCTATACTAAAACATAGTTACTTTTCTTGTACATGATTGAGTCCTGATTTATTTGTATCATTCAACGCTTTCGCGATACTTTTCTGTCCTTCTACACTATGGATCCTACGCCGTTTCGATCTTTCTATACACATCGTGACATGATGGAGTAAGCTTACTACAAATAAATATTTTCAGACTGCCGCGAAAATATTTTGTATAGGCAGTATAAGATAAATCGCATTATGAGTAGATTCGTAACATTTTCCCCCACTATAGAAATGAAAATAAAAAGGGAAATTGCTTTAAAAGCCGTTTTAACCAGTGCTTTAATAGCGTGTCGTAGTAATCCAAATTATTATAGTAATGGAACAGCTGTTTTTGAGACGCCCGTGTTTACCTGCATTTGCGCATGCTCAGTTAAACAGGTGGTACGATTCCCCCAATCGGAGCCCTGTTTTTAGTCGCGTTGGCATGCTAGGTTTACCATCGCTTACAGCCCAGAGGCCCTTCTTACTAGCCTTCCCATTGGACCAATACTGTTTTGCTAGCCTCGAATCTGCTAAATTTAGAAAGGTCATGCCCTTAGCTTTCTAAAAATACCAAACACACCGGGGTCACATTGAACAACTTGCATGTACAATCCTCGATGATCTGTTGAAAATTTACACACTAAAAGCATCTTTCAATGTTTTATCACACATTTTGGGATTATTTGAGGGGCACCAGGTCCACAAAAATGTCTGATTTAACACATTTTGGAGTCAATGTTAGTCCATGGGTTTTACGGAGTGATTTAAAAGGGTATTTATAATCAGTTTCTTGTAAAATCTCAAAATCACCAATGTACAAGTTACGTGCACATTTTTGGCTATACACTGAAATCATAATCTGCGACTCTGCAGCCCATTCGTTGTGGACGGTCACATATACAAAACAAAATGTAACACAAAGAATGAATACAAAGATATAATGTTCAAAAAACCTTGGTACAAGATGGTATAACACAATGGAATAAACCCTTAATATTATGATTGTTACAATAATAAAAACAATTCCTAAATTTAAAAATTATGGGTTTTATTTGCTGGGCCCATATAACATGCATTTTTTCCTTTGTTGAAGCTTAACGTGAAGTAAATCATTATATTAACATCAAAAGTCATTTTAACAATTTAGAAACGCAAATAATGCCAAAACTGATTTGTATTAGTATAATTGTATATAAACAAATCTAGGTTATTGTAAATTTGAACTCATAAAAGCTTGTAATGGGTAAAACGTGCTGTCTGCACAGGCACATTTATAAATAAACCAATCAAAGTCTAAATGAGATATCGTCTCTGTTCTGTCAAATCTTGTTTGTTGTCCCTGCCCGTCAGCATGTATATTAAAAAAATGCCCAATGGTTATGCATAGAAAGTATTGCTTTATACATGTTCAGGGGCAAGAGCACTTGTAAGGTTTTGTAAGATATGTTTTTGGCCCTTGAACATGTTTAGAGCAGACTGCCAAAAGATTATACATACAGGAATATTACTTTATACATGCTGAAAGGCCAAATAGAGATACAAGGTTTTGACAAAACAGCAATGATATGAAAGTAGGCTAGAGGGACCATAGCACAACATTGATAGTGTCAGCATCATATCACAAATCATACAGGGTGGTTCAAAAAAAAGTTAACCCACATCTGACAGTCATTTTCTTCTATTTACTAATACATGTTTATAAATCTCTTTGCGTTTTATTAAAAAGGTTGTTATTGAGCATCACTGGGCAACAAATCTAAGGTCTGGATTAATTCTGTATATGAAATATGGCAGTTTAAAGATATCACGTGCAAAATTGGCTTGTCCACATACCTGGTCAAAATATTTAATTTTAGGCCATTGCAATCTTTACCAACTCCTATTTTTTGCTTTTTTATTTTTTTATTTTTTTTTATTATTATTTTTTTTGCTTATTGATTATTAATTAAAGACAAAAATGTTGTCTAATGCTGAAAACATACTAAGGTCGCTTTGCGATTAAATCGCTCCTATGACGAGTTTTACGTCATATAAAAACCCCCGATACATCGATCAAGAGATCGCTTGACTGGAAACGACCAGTCGCCACCAGTTGACTTCAGTTCAACTCAAAAGATCGGTCGCTCATGACGTAATGAACACCATACTTTTTCAACCAATGGGGGGAGGTTATTTTGCTTCGAAATTAGCATAACCAATCAGCAGCAATTACCAGGTTTGTTGCCGTCTGCGTGTTCGGGAAATACCTGCGACTACCGGCGATTTAGTAGCTCGATGCGACTTTTGGTCGCACCAAGATACTTTTGAGCTAGCGAGTACTACGCGACCTGTTGCGACCAGCGACCGGCTAGTATGTTTTCAGCATAAAGAGTGCTATTTTTCATATCTTTGAATCCTGTTCAGAATCTGTTGTCAAATGGGATGGACTAAGATGAGAAGGCTACTGTGGACAAACCAATTTTGCACATGCTAACTTTAACTTTTCATATGTCATAAACACAAGGCGGTTCTCGAACGGCGCGTCTCGCCTGTTCATCAAAAGTGACTTGAAAGAAATGATGATGAAACATATGATACAATGTAGCACTGTCACAGAGGTATGCATTGTAGTTAATGCAAGGGATGTAATACCTTGAAAAATTTAATCAACAAAAAGAACAAACCAACCCCCTTCCCTACACCAAATCACATCAAGATAGGCCTTACAGATCTTATTTGACCCCAGATGACCTCTGATGACCTTGAAAATTTAATCAGCAAAAAGAACACACCAACCCCCTTCCCTCCACCAAATCACATCAAGATAGGCCTTACGGATCTTATTTGACCCCAGATGACCTCTGATGACCTCGAAAAATTAATCAACAAAAAGAACACACCATCCCTCTTCCGTCCACCAAATCCCATCAAGATAGGCCTTACGGATCTTATTTGACCCCAGATGACCTTGAATGACCTCCGATGACCTTGAAAATTTAATCAGCAAAAAGAATACACCACCCCCCTTCCCTCCACCAAATCCAATCAAGATAGGCCTTACTGATCTATTTGACCCCATATTTGACCCCGATGACCCCGAAAAATTAATCAACAAAAAGAACACACCACCCCCCTTCCCTCCACCAAATCCCATCAAGATAGGCCTTACTGATCTATTTGACCCCATATTTGACCCCCGGTGACCCCGAAAAATTAATCAACAAAAAGAACACAACACCCCCCTTCCCTCCACCAAATCCCATCAAGATAGGCCTTACTGATCTATTTGACCCCATATTTGACCCCGATGACCCCGAAAAATTAATCAACAAAAAGAACACACCATCCCTCTTCCGTCCACCAAATCCCATCAAGATAGGCCTTACTGATCTATTTGACCCCATATTTGACCCCCGATGACCCCGAAAAATTAATCAACAAAAAGAACACACCACCCCCTTCCCTCCACCAAATCCTATCAAGATAGGCCTTACTGATCTATTTGACCCCGTATTTGACCCCCGATGACCTCGAAAAAATAATCAACAAAAAGAACACCCCATCCCTCTTCCGTCCACCAAATCCCATCAAGATAGGCCTTACTGATCTATTTGACCCCATATTTGACCCCGATGACCCCGAAAAATTAATCAACAAAAAGAACACACCATCCCTCTTCCGACCACCAAATCCCATCAAGATAGGCCTTACTGATCTATTTGACCCCATATTTGACCCCCGATGACCCCGAAAAATCAATCAACAACAAAAACACACCATCCCTCTTCCTTCCACCAAATCCCATCAAGATAGGCCTTACTGATCTATTTGACCCCTTATTTGACCCCCGATGACCCCAAAAAATTAATCAACAAAAAGAACACACCACCCCCCTTCCCTCCACCAAATCTCATCAATATAGGCCTTACTGATCTATTTGACCCCATATTTGACCCCGATGACCTCTGGTGACCTTGAAAATTTAATCAGCAAAAAGAACACACCACCCCCCTTCCCTCCACCAAATCCCATCAAGATAGGCCTTACTGATCTATTTGACCCCATATTTGACCCCCGATGACCTTGAATGACCTCCGATGACCTTGAAAATTTAATCAGCAAAAAGAACACACCACCCCCTTCCCTCCACCAAATCCCATCAAGATCGGCCTTACGGATCTTATTTGACCCCATATTTGACCCCGATGACCTTGAATGACCTCCAATGACCTTGAAAATCTAATCAGCAAAAGAACACCCCACCCCCTTCCCTGACATCAAGTCCCATCAAGATAGGCCTTACGGATCTCTAGATATCGCGTCACAACGAGTCTCAAAAGTTTTACGCATATTTGACCCCGATGACCTTGCATGACCCCCGATGACCTTGAAAAATCAATCAGCAACAGAACGCACCACCCCCCTTCCCTCCACCAAGTCCCATCACGATAGGCCTTACGGATCTCCAGATATCGCGTCACAAAGGTATTTCTTAGCACACGGCATACGGCGGACGGCGGACGGCGGACGGCATACGGCATACGGCGGACGGCGGACGCCGGACAGAAATAGTGATAACATAGTCTCTTTCTGATTACATCAGGCGAGACAAAAATGAGCCAAGTCTTAGATTTTTGGCCCAGTAATGCTTAATAGCCTCTGATTTGATCAAGTGTAAAGAGATTTACCCCCATTTTATTAGTAAGTAGCTATAAATGGCTGCCAAAAATGAGTGCACTTTTGTTAACCACCCTGTACAAAAGAACATACATACATAGTCAAGCCAGGGTAATTGGTAATTAAGAAGCAAATAACAGAAGATAAGTTTATAAGATGTATAACAATATTTAATAACCGACATTTCGCCTATCCAGGCTTTTGCTTCTATATTTAACCAGCGATGTAACATAGCACCCATCTTACTTTTACTAATTGGTAATTAACATCATTGAAGATTAGCCTCAGATATAAAAGTTAAGGAACGCTGCTACAGTGTAGCTTCAGGGTGACCTAAAAAGGTTTTGAAAGCTTGTTTAACTCTTTATATCTTCAAGAAAATAATGCATAGTGTAAAACTGGAAACATATCTGGAGAGAGAAAACTATTAGAATTATTTTGACACCAAATTTATTCCTGTTTCTGAGGCCCTTTAATTCATAACACGAGCTGAAAGATTGGGTCACATTCCATTAATCGTTCAACTTGCAGGGTGCAAATTGTGCGTAAACATATGATGCATGGGCCAAAAGATAAGACTCAATTGATGTAAATTATTAATGTGTTAAAGTTCATAATAGATATAATTTTAATCTAAAATTTAAAAGAGTCACAATCGAAAACCTTAATCTTCACTCTCCCTCTCTTCCATTCAATACATATGCACATTATACTTTGTGTTTATGAAAGTGCAGTTTTACGGTTTGGTAAAAATTTCTTCTCCACCTGAGCCACACAGATAGCTGTAATTGTAAGTTTAGTAACATAATCATTCTACAAGTTTCCTCTATCCAAATATGTTTCTTCTATTCAATTTCATACAGAGAATCATTTTACCAAAGATACAGTTTAAAAAGGTATCAACACTTTTGGGACACCTTGTATATTTGGTAGGCTATAGACTATTCATTGCCGGAGGAAAAAAAAACTCACAACTTTCAAAAAAATAAACCTCTGGTTAGCCTCAACATAGCCAAACTTTGCCAAATGTTAAACAGCAATTTCAGTCAACAAATGAATAAAAATCTCTAGACAGGCATTATTCAGTCTGTATACCAGATCAGCAAATGAATGGTTAATATCCATACTCTAACTACGAAATCCTGAACCCGGAACTGTCATTTTCATCCCAAGTGACGATTATGCCCATTAGACTTTTTGCTAGCCAAATACAATGCTTTAATACTCAATTTGAAGGCTCAGCCTTGAATAGATGGTTAGTTAAGTATTACCCCTGTTCATTTCAAACTTAAAAAGCCATCAATTTCAATCAACAAATGAATAAAATCTATAGACAGGTGTTATTATTCAGTCTGTATACCAGATCCCCAAATGGATATTTAATATCCATACTCCACTAAGAAATCCTGAACCCGGAACTTTCTTTTTCATCCCAAATGACGATTATGCCCATTAGACTATTTGCTAGCCAAATACAATGCTTTTATGATCAATTGGTAGGCCCAGCCTTGATTAGATGGTTAGTTGAGTATTAACCCTGTTCATTTCAAACTTAAAATTCCATCAATTGCAGTCAACAAATGAATAAAACCTCTAGACAGGTGTTATTATTCAGTCTGTATACCAGATCCCCAAATGGATATTTAATATCCATACTCCACTAAGAAATCCTGAACCCGGAACTTTTATTTTCATTCCAAGTAACGATTATACCCAGTAGACTATTTACTAGCCAAATACAATGCTGAAATGTGTGTGGCCTGATACAGGCCTTTTTCCCCATCAAAATTGACAAGAAAACCCATGTTTTTTCTCATTACCACTACACATTTTGAATAAGCCTGAAAGATGTTTCATTTTAGATGCCCTAAGCTAGAATACAGTGAATTTTGTCCAAATATGGTATAATGACACTGGAGGTTAGTGTAATAGTTCTGTGGGCAAAATCAAAGTAAATTCATCCACCTTTAACGTTTAATTTTCATTGAAATTGACTTGACCAGAAACCTTCCCTGATTAAAATTAAAAAGCTGAATAAAAGGGTTTAAAATTTGCACGGTTGAATGTGGGGACTGAAGTTCTTTCTTAACTTAAACCCCTACATCAATTTTCGTAAAGAATTGACAGAATTTCAGACCATTGACCCACAGAGTGTCCCGCTTGCAAAAATAAAGTTTTTGAAGGCTAGGGTTCTTTTTCCATGGAAGGGCAATGCGCCTACATAAACTGCTCAGGGTGTAAAAGCAGCAAACATCAGGGAAGAGAGTAGGTTTCAGCTCAGAACTTGAAAATAATTGCATAGGGTACAGAATGTAGAAAAAACAGGGATGGTGGTAAAATACTTGTCTGTAAGTCAAAGAGATATATGTCTACTTTAACACCCTGAACGGGATAAGCTTAAGTTTACTCTATGGTGTGCAGCTTTATTATGTGTGTTTATCACAGGTTAAACAAGTAGATAATGCTGAAAAATGCTCGCTTTAACCTGTGGCCAAAAAAAGAAGAGTTTGTGGGTACACACCACCATAACCTTCCGCGGGCCAGGGTGCAGGGGTACTAAAGTCCCTAAAAAAACTTTGATTGCTGCTTCAAATGTGAATATTTTGACCAGATTTTCGCCATAGGTCTTAGATTTTGTTTAATTAAAAATTTGAAACCTTCACGATTGTAATCTGAAATGTAAAAAGTCATGAATTATTCTTGGGCGAAGGCTTGATCACACGTGTGAAGCGACCCGAAACTCCGATTTTCCTGTTTTTTACGCACTAAAAAGACGGGTGCTTTGCGAAATCAAAATTACTGAAAAACTGGGACTGTCGATCTCATATGAAATGTTGATAATATTAAAGAAAACAAAAAAACGAAAATTGTACACCCAAAATGAAAATCCTAGGTAAGGAGCTGAGACTAATATACCTAGTCTCAGGTAAGGAGGGAGACCCCAGGAGAAGCGATTGAACACTGGGTTTCTAACACACGTTTCAATGGAAGCGACTATGGTGGTGTATACCCTTGTCTCAAATGACATGAGAGACTGAAAATCTAATGCGGTCTGCAGATTTTTTTCTTCTTCAATTTAGACCCGATAGTCATTTGTTTGGCCAAAAAGTTTTTGCAAGATATTTTTGAGAAAAATTGAAGAAAAAATAAAAGGGGGGGGAAAAAAATTGAAAAAATTGAGGAAAAAAACCCACTAAAAAAAATGCTAACGCGGGCGGTTTCGGGAATGAGCGCGGGTCATTTGAGACAAACTTTTGGTTTTTTTGCCTTAACTCCCCGGGCATGCTTTTGTGAATTAAACTATCGGGGGAGAAAAACAGGTTAAATTTGAGAGGGAAATCAGTCGCCGCTTGCGCCACGAATCGAACCTGGGCCGTGTGCGTGCAGATCTGATGCTCTACCGACTGAGTTACACGGGCGAGGTTAAAAAACTTAAAAAACTAAAGTTTTTTCACAAGTTTAACTCGCGCTGAGCGTGGTATGACATTGATGACGCCGCCGCGCAGTGCAAGATTGTAGCACTGTCAGGTTTTGTAGGTTCCAGGAAGGTTAGGGTCACTTCTGAAAATCTATACTAGTGCATGTTTTTCTCTTTACTTTTGAGTGGTCTTCCCCCTCACTATGGTCATTTCGACCCCTTGATGCAATAAAATACCATAACAATCAGAATATTACTTATTGTACCTACCTCTCGGCTAACCACAGCTACAAAACACCCTCCCATCACTTCCGAGGGCTCTATAGTGAGATACTTTGACGACTTCTGCGTTTCTATGTCCCGCGGCGTCAGCGAAATGACGGGAGGAATCATCCGGAACGAATACTTCCCCGTGATTCTCTCGTTGGTGTAGTCCACCACCTTGGAGACGACATTCTCGTTTTCTTCGGGAAAGATGGAACATGTGGTATAGACTACTGCTTGTACTTTAGGAACTAAGGATGAAAAGAAAGGGAAAGGAGATGACAAATAATTCAAATTTCCTTGAAATTAAAACTAACTGAGTAGGTCTTGAATCTTTTTTTCTCCATAGGAACTCATTTAAAGTCCACTTTTTTAACCCTAACCCAAGAGGTGTTTTGGGAACTAGAACTATCAGGTGAGAAAAACAAGTCAAATTAGGGGGAAATTCCGGCCACGTCAGCACCGGGGATCAAATCCTGGTTACCTGAGTGGGAGTCCTACCCCTACCTGATCACGCCACGGAGTGACCTTAGAAACATCTCAAGATTTTCCTCAGGAAATGTTAACCCGCCTGATGGCACCATGAGATTGGGGAATGTTCTGGGGATGCGCTCACTATCAGCACCTAGCAGTATGGTGTTTTGTAGTGATAGTGTGGTGTTTTGAAGTGATGAGGAAGGTTAGGGTTCCGGTTAAGCATTCCTAAATAGTGTTAACCCATCTCGTTTCATTGAGCACCTGTTGGAGCCACTACAACGGCAACAAAGCATTTCAATGTGTTTTCTGAGCACCAATCTTCTTGTTATTTTAGTTTTACTGCATATCTTGCATGACTCGACTTCACTCAACTCAACTTCTCAGATTCATAGAGGATTTGACTCGACTTTGAGTTTTGTGACTCAACTACAAGTTCATCATACAAGAATTTTTGTTTTCAAAAAGTACTTACATTTCATGACATGTTTAAGTAAGTCCATGTGTTTTGATACTAAGACATCTAATTTATCTGAATCGACGTTATCTTGAGAAAGCTCTTTGAGTAGACTTGCATCTGTTATAAGAAATAGACAAAACAAATATTAACATAATTATCATGAATATTTATTAGCTCTCTAAGGCAACAAAACAAGAACAGAAAAAACGTGTGTTTGGGCCTAACCAATATGTAATTTGTTATGAATTTGAAAAATTGTGAAATTTATTTGGGACAATTTTCCAAAATGAATTTATTAAAAAAAGAATTCAAACTTTTTCCATCGCCAAAATTTCTCATTTTAGCAGTATCTTTATTTTGAATTCCTTTTTGAAAATTAATATGAAAACATGCCCAACTATGCAACCAATCAACCCTAAATGAAATATCCATCCCTTGTATTTTTTTATAATTGCTTACAATGTCCTTTGAAATAAAGTTTTGACATAATTGGTCAGTGGTCACGTCTGGTCATAAGCCAAAAAGGGAAAAATGAAGAAGATTTAGCTCTCACTACTGAGCAGAGCAACTCACCATCCCCCTCATGCAGTATATACTCCACAGGATTGGTGATTCCTGACCTGGAGTCTTGCGGCGTAACTAGTACTACTTTGACATTCTTGAAGCGTGGATCCGAATGCGGAACATCAAATATATTGTCTTGTAGTAATTTGACATCTAAAGGTAGAATGGGTTAAGGGTTTTCACTTTGAATTGTATGCTGTGTTCAAAAGTATCATCATTTCCTGCTTGTCCTTCTACAAATTGTATTTGACAGTCACACAAGGGCTTCAATCCTAGGGGAGGGGCAGCTACTTGGTAGGAATGTTCTGCCAGCAAAATGTAAATGTACCCTAAAATTGACCAGATTAGGAAGAAAAAAAATGACCCATTTCTTCACCTTAGATCCGTAACTTTCAATCATTTGTGACAGATTTTGCAAAAATATTTGGGTCTTTCTTGGCAGGGTGAGGGGGGGGGGGGGGGGGGGGGGGGGGAGGGGGGATGCAAATTTCAAGAAATTTGACCCATTATTTACCAAAATTAGGAATGAAATGGGGTCATTCATGTGAAAATGGGATTCTAATTGGCAGCATATCCCTGTGACCTCATATCAAATATTGGCCACAGTTGCTATCTAATTTTGTAACACAAAAAGGATACTCTGAATTCCTAGCTTATTCATCTGTCTATTAACCTGCTCCATTCTTGAAGGACTGCCTACTCCAAACCCATATATGGTACATTGGTCCTGCGTAGTGAGTGAAGCCATGTGAGCCGTCGTCCAGCCAGATCCCACATTGGTGTGAATGATGTCGTCCCCTTCATTGAGGAGCTGCTTTACTGAATACGGGCCGAGACAGCAGGTTTTGTCCTGTGTATAATCAAATGGAATAATTGTCAGAATATCAATGAGATTAAACTATCAACATCAGCTAAATGCAGTGTTTGGAAGCAATAACCTTTGAAATTGTCATCATTTCTACCTTTTTCGAAAAATGGATATTTGTTGCAATTCTTATTGAACACAACCCAAGACAACCAAGGTCCAAGAAGTTAAAACAAGTTCACTGAAGGGAAAGAGTGGTGAACATTCTACAGCAATATTACATGAAGAAATCTGCCCTTCACTCCCACAGAACAGATCCAGTGGCTTAATTAGGGCCTTCAAATTGCAGAGAGAGATGGGGGGGGGGGAGCTGTAATAAGAGGATGGGGGAGGTGTAAACCGATTAATTTTTAAACATGCAATGGGTTTTTCACTTCACTTCACTTCGCATCAGCCTAAGCAATGGGTTTCCCCAATATCAAAGACTTTGGATCTGATTTCTATGACAAGTGGGTGTGGTCTATTAGTGTAACCCATAACCAACAAAAAACAAGATTTGGTCTGATTACCGTCACATGTGCATCTCATGGGTATCAAATGGACGTCCCATGGGTGTCACATGGGTATCTCAAGGGTATCAAATGGATGTCTCATGGGTGTCACATGGATATCTCATGGGTATCAAATGGATGTCTCATGGGTGTCACATGGGTATCTCAAGGGTATCAAATGGATGTCTCATGGGTGTCACATGGGTGTCACATGGGTATCTCATGTGAATGTCTCATGGGTGCCACATGGGCATCTCATTCTCATGGGTATCAAATGGATGTTTCATGGGTGTCACATGGATATCAAATGGAAGTATCATGGGTGTCACATGGGCATCTCATGGGTATCAAATGGATGACTCTCTTTTTTGATACACCCATCCACACCTACCTGAAGAACTAATCTACCATCTTGCACTAATTCATGGCCCGTCAGGTCCTCCTTACAATCCGCGTTGAACACCAGTACATTGGGACAATGACCATCAATGGCAAATGTGTGCTCCTTTTCTAGGATGCCATCAGCTGATTTACTCTGGTGGAAGCCGCTCTCACGAAGGATGGCCGTTGCCTGATGGACACTGCAAGATACAAATAAAGGTGGGTCAAAGGTAGATTTAATTATTTTTTAATGAGGGGGAACAAAGAGACCAGGCTGTTTTTCAAGGGCTAAGGGGAAAGATTCTCTCTATTAACACTGTAGAAAGGAGCAACTCATGGGTTAGTTGGGCCTATAGGACAGGGTTGGCATTTTTGTCTCCTTACATACTACTATTACAAGGTATATCTGAAGAAACAAATCCACACTGTCCTATTTCCTAACAGCAGGAATTATTTTTTGAAGGGTTGTTGGACGTTCTTTACAAAACAGATTCTATTACAGTATCTCTTGATATCAGATCACTCGCATCGTTTCATTAACATTTTACATATCTATCAGCAGCGAGCAATTAAGTGGAACGCTAAGATATAACAACATTGTAAAGCAAGCATCGTAATATGTTAAACAAACTTGTCCTGAGCAATGAGCAAACATTCTATCCATTCCCTGCTAAATTAATATTTACCATTCTCTTCCAAATTCATTACCATAGCAACTGCAAAATCAACAAATCATGGTGTATCAATCAATTCATCATCTGCACACAGTATCAACATTGGACAAAGTGAATGTGTCCGCTTTCAAAAATACTGGTAATTTTTGCACAACATTTATTTTTGTTTGCGCTTTTTGCGTTTAAAGGAGCCTGCCTGAATTAGACATCACACGAATGGTCATATGCAGGCTGAGGAGTGAGGACTACATGTAGTAGTTCTGGTGTGCAAAAATGTATATGTTGATAGATTGGCCTAGCACATAAATTACTCCAACAAAAAGTATTAGTTTAGGCAACGAAAAAACAAACAAAAACCTGTTCTACGGGCAAACGGACCTCTCGGGGAAGGGTCGGTCAAAAAATGTTTTTGTTTTTTTACAGAAATGTTGGTGTATTTCAACAATTTTTGACATTTGTAAAAAATTAAATTAATAAAATCATTAAAAAAAATCAAACAATTTCAAAACGATTTTGTAAAAAAGTAAATTGGCCAATTCAAAAAAATGGGTCGATCGGTCCATTAAACCCGTAGAACAGGTTTGTTTTGTGTTGTCTCATTAGCAGAATATCAATAAATGATGACAACCCTGGCGATCAATCAGTAATAAATTGACTATTATCAGATTTACATCATTTTCATCTTCATCAATTCCTTCCGGCATCCTTCAAGGCACTATGTCATCTTTAATGATAATACTAGTACTTACAAGAGTGGAAATATTTTGCAGTGCATTAATTTTTGTATTTTCCTCTGACCTTGCTGATCATAATTGTTAAGGCGATGAGAAACCACCCTGTTCTACAAGATGATGGACCTCTAAGGTAGGGTCGGTCAGGTCAGTCGGGCAGGTTTTTTCCCAAAATAAATGTTGGTGATTTTTCAAAAAAAATCAGGGAAACATTCAAAAATGTCAAATTAAAAAAACCACCAAAATGTGTTAAACATTTTCCAACTTTTTTCTAAAAATGTGTAAAAAAAAAAATACTGTTTTGAAAATTTAACAAAAATTAATGGGTTCATTGGGCCCGTAGAACAAGGTTTTGTTGTCACCTAAGTAGTATACAAATACTACATGGTTAGAGGGGAAATAGTGCAATCTATTTTGCCGAGGTACTGGCTACAGGCCTACCACCCCGAACCCGGAGGGTGAGGGGTGGTAGGCCTGTAGCCAGTACCGAGGGAAAATAGTGTGCCCTATTGCCCCGATCATACCATGTAGTATTTACTTTATTACACCTCACTGTGACTCTGGGGATGAGGTTGTAGGGAAGTAGCCAAAACTACCACACGGGAAATAGCTCAATTTCTTCAATAGCTCAATTTATTATCACTGTGGCCAGCTCAATTGACCAATGAAATTGCAGTATTTATGCCTATTATCTCATGAATATTTATGAGGTGTAATAACAAAAATTGCCACATCCACACAACAAAATTGTACATTTGAGTGACGTTTGACCCAAATTTGGTTGATAATGAAATTATTAATTATGGGCGCAAAAATGTCTCATTTTGCAATACGTCATTCAGGCATTGGTTTACGTCAGCGTGCATGCATTAATCAATAGTGTAATTTGCGAGCAGAAACTTCATTTCCTGAACATCAAGTCTAACTTTTCAATGAATGCAAGTAGGTAGAGGATAACATGTGAAACACAGTCTTTCATAATGGACCAATCAATAACAATGTGCCATGCTAGGCTATCAGTGGTTTAGATATCCCCCTAATTGCAATAAAACAAATTGGTTAATGAAAATAACTGAGTTAGGTAATTAGGACCTTATTGTTGTTGAAGGGTGGGCTTTATTATTATTTTTAACAAATACTTGTTTGGGGTCAATTCTGAGTACTTGTCCAAGTATAATTGATAACCATTAGCAAGTACCAATCACCATGTATCAAGTTCAAATTGAAATTGACCAAGGTGTCAGGATCAAAATTGCAAGGACCCCATAAATATCATGATGCATGGAAATGGAAACCCTAAGAAATACTAATGAATTGTCATTGGCCATCCTTTATGTCAGAAAACCCCTTGATTTTGTTTTGGTCCCCTTAATTTGGTTTTCGCAATCCAGAAAAAATCAATAGGACCTCTAACATTTTTCAGCCAGCGCTAATCCAGCCCTGCCACCACCCACACACCTATCAGATATCAGCCAAACTGTTATTTTGAACAAAAAGATACTGTAATAGTCAGTAGGCCTTATGGCACAATGACGGTGTACCAAAATTGTTGTAATATGTTGCTAGGCCTTATACATAGTACCTGGCCTCACCTAGCCCAGGATTTTAGTCAATCTATTATCTGGTATGAGAAATAGAGAATATATTGTGGGTAGGCTTTTACACTTACCTGGCTTTGAGTTGATTAACCCACGCATAAGTGGGCATATGTGAGCCTTTCTCGTCCCTCTGTCTGACATTATCTGGTAATAAACACTCTATACTGGGAGCATGGAACTTGATACGATTTCTTGCCAACGACGCATTCAGTTTAGTGCTAAAGGAGAGTAAATCCTCCTCGAGTTCTTGCACATATGGTATGCAGGCTACGTAGGTCTTCTGAGGGCGCTTTACAAATTTGCGATTCAGCATGTCGCACAGGATGACCATAATGATGCCATGGTTTTCGTCAATCTGTTGGGAGAAAAGGAAATCAGATATTAAAAACGAGCGATATTGATAGGCAACAAAATAAACCCTGTTCTAAGGGCACACAGACTTTTCAATTGTGACAGTTATCAATATAACTACATGTAATGTAGAAGGATTAGTTTTGTCATCCACGATATTTCAAAATTCTCAAATTTGGTAGATTAGTCATTTTTTAAATAGATTTAGTGCAAAATTAGCCCATCAAATAGGGAAGAGAGTTTATCACTATTCGCTTTATAGCTTAATTACAAAGATGTAGGGGGAAATTCCACATACAGCTTTCCATACAGGTAAAAATAGGGGCATGGGACAGTCCTTATGCGCTCTTGGGAGTTATTGCTGTTTTGGGCCACACAATGTCATGTATGGGGTCATGTTTTTATTTATCAAGAACATAAAGAATAAAATTCAACCTCAGGTCAGAGGAGATTTGCCTAAAGTTACAATATGCTCTCATCTAGTAACATTCCAACATGTTCCATGGGGACATAGGAACAAATAACAAGAATAACATGATTTAGGCATATAAACATTTGAAATATTTCCCTTTTGTATAATATCAGCATAACAAACTGATAAGGCTCTCTAAAAATTGTTTTAAGGTGACAAAAAATAAACCTTCTACAAGCACTGACAATCCATTTTCTTAAAAATGGGAGGGGGTATGTGGAAATTAATACTAAACCAACATTTTTAAGTTTGGCCAAAAACAGCACAAATAGATTTTTGTGATTTTGTGTGTCAATTTTTAAGGGGAAAAAAGCCCACCCGACCGACCCAACCTGAGAAGTCCATTTACCCGTAGAACAAGGTTTCTTTTTTTGGTTTTGATCAAAGTCTAATGAAGTTACAACCATTTTACTACCCAATTGAAAAATAATTTGAAACCAAAACGATAAACTGACATTTTAGATGAATCATGACGATTGGTGAATTTCAGGTCATAAAGGTAGCGTTCGAACCAATAACCTGGAAAATAACAGGGAAAATGTACCTGTTCTATGAGCTGACAGACCTCTTAGTAGGATCGTTCGGGCGTTTTTTTGTTTTTGTTTTTGTTTTAATTTGTGTGAATTTCAACAATTTTCTAAAATTTTCACATGAAAAAATAAATCAAAAATCAAAACATTTTTGTTGTTGTAGATCAGACCCATAGAACAAGGTGTGTTTTTTGTCATCTAAACAATAAATGTCAGAAAAGGCATAATAATAATAATAATAGATTGTTCTTATAAGGCGCAAACAAATCTTCCAAGAGAAGTACTACATGTAGTAGATGCTGTTGAACGTTTCAAGGATTCAGATACATGTGTGCACACTTTTACGGTTCACTTTTTCAGCATAACATTAAAAGCAACTTAGCAATATTGATCAGCTTATATGAGTGGAAAGTGGGTATAACTTACATAACAACTCCTGACTTTGTGGTAATAATACAAAAGACAAATATTTTACCCACTTATGAGTTGAAATGGCATTGCACAGCAATACAGAAGTACTTATGCAAGTATAGCTTACAATGCACATTATACGGACTAAACAGTGAATCGCTAACACTCATTTAGTCATTTTCGCTAGGTATGCTTTTTGAGAAGAGCACCGACATTTGATGTGCAATATTTATATAAATGCACATAACGCCGCTATTTTGTCAAAACCTCATGTTTTTCCAGCCCCTCAGCATGTATAAAGTAATACTTCCCGACAGGTATGGGTAGTAGATGTTGCTTTATACATGTTCAGGGGCAAGAGCACTTACAATGTTTTAATAGATGTGTTTTTGCCCTTGAACATGTTTAGAGCAGACTACCCAAAGATTATTCATAGGAATTATTACTTTATACATGCTGAAGGGCCGGATGGAGATGTTTTGACAGAACAGCAACTAAAGGGGTAGCGAATGAATTACTGTTATACTTTGTTCAGTTAGAATGTCACAACATTATTTTGCTGAAATTATTCTAAAAGATGCCATAATTATGAGAGAAAATTATTAAAGTTTATAGCAAACGCACTAGAGTTTTCACCTTAGAATTCCCTCGAGCCATCCCTTTTTTCTACTTAATACTTAGGCAAAAATAAATTGTAATGTTGTCCTCGACCGCCCGCTCGTCAGATTTAGGCCCACTTGTCAGATTTAGGGCCGCTCCGATTTATTTTTTTTTCAGATTTTTTTTTTAACAGTTTAAATGGCATTGAATATTAAACTAAGTGTTTTTAACATGTGCAACTCTTAGTCTTAGTGTGATTTCAACTTCTTGTTGGCTGAACTTTGAGCTTCCGCTGGTATAAAAAATTTTTTTTAAAAAACTGCTTTAAAAAAATATGCCCGCCCGCCCGCTCCTCCTCTCTGAAAGCTGTGGAGGACAACATAACCTTTTTTTTGTTGGCCTTAGCCCATGTATTTGCAAAATGTCGTGCACCTGTCTAATCATGAAGCTACTGAACAGAGAGTATAGCAAAAGCTGAACATACAATTTAGAATCTAAAGTACTTTTATCCCAAATTCTGTCATATTTTCTTAATCAATAAGATCTATATTTCAGATTGGAAAAAAATTGTGAGTTGAGTGCAGATGTAAATCTTGGATCTTTCTTTTTTTAATCATACAGAATCTTGTGGATGCTGTACTTGCTTTATATATACATCTATACACTTTTGTTATTTCATACACTATGACATACATGTATACACTTTTGTTATTCATACACTATGACATCAAAAGCATACATACACCTGTATAGCTGGTTTGAAAAACAAACAAACAGGCAACAAATAATTAGTTATTGATTTTCTTTACCTTCCCTTCCTTCTGTTTGTATAAAAAATCAAATGAATAAATATGAAGAAATTATCATTGATTTATACAGGATCCATATACCATGATACGAGAATGCTCAAGGATATCAAGTTTTAAAAATAGAGTTCAACTGAGATGGAAGCTGATCTAATATCAATATTATTAAACTGAATTCTTGAGATTTCCCCACTTTTATGTTCGAGGCATATATTTGGGACAGCAGACCAGCATTAACGCCTCTCCACTATAGAAATATCTACAAATGAATGAAGTTCTTATTTCAAATATCATGAAATATGTGCTCAAAACATCTTATCAAAACAAACCGTATTTTACCAAATATCTGGAGTCATCCAGGCGGCGAAGAAAACCCTTTTCTACGGGTGAATGGACCTCTCAGGTAAGTTTGGTCTGTTTGGTGATTGGTTTTTTCTTTCTTTTTTCGATTCATGAACATTTGTGTGAAATTTAAAAACAATTTTAAAAAATCTTCAAAATGTTGGAGTAAAATATTGGGTCGATCAGGCCCATAGAACAGGGTTATTAGTTAATTTGATGATTGTCTCTGGTTGGGTTATACCAGGGATACTATTAATTTTGGGATAGGAAACTCCTATAATAATGCGCATACGTAAATAACAGGTCACAACTCATCCGGAAACTTTAACTTTGTTGTGCTGACATATTGATGGCGCTGTAGCGCTGGTTGTTGTCTGCTTAGGTATAGACTAAATTGAAGTTTACACGGAATTGTTGGGGAAAATCCTGAAAAATTGTGCAGTTTTTGAAAATTATCATAAAAATCTTAGGTGCTGCAGGATTTTACCACCCAGAATATGATTAAATCATGTTTAATTATTGTTTTATACACTTTTAGCTCAGTTTGTCACTTCCCTTTAAATGTACACCATACCATTGTTGTTTGTGTCTGACAGATTTGATGCAAGCAGACAACAGACAGCGCTACAGAGCCATCAAGATGTCAGCACAACAAAGTTAAAGTTCCTGGGTGATGTGGCTTCTGATCAACAAGTTAAGATTCACCCCCTGGTAATATCGCAACAAAGCATATTGGCCCACGCAGCTCTCTTTATATTGGGGCCAGTGCGTGTTAATAAATGACTTCATTGTCTTGAGGAAATGAAATAGACTATAACTCACCACTGTATCATAACTGTAGTATCCACTTTCAGACAACATATCTTCTAATAGACTTTGATCTGTAATGTGAATACAAAATGTACATAAAAAGTATACAATATGGTAAATAAACAATGTTTTAAATGTAAACTTGCACAATTAATAATGACACTGAAAGCTTGTGAATACCATTTGAAATTCCTTTTCTATTACTTAGGCTATACTTTTAGATTATGTTGGATGTTTAAAAGTTTAGCAGGGATGATAATTTGCTGGGGGGGGGGAGGTTGGAGGAGTTATCTTGTCCTCTGACTAATATGATGTTGAAATTGTAGAATTCAATTTACGAAATTATAGCATTCCTCTGATAATTTTTTTGGATCTATTCCGATCAAATTCATTCCATCTATGCCTATACATGGTAAAATGTGGATATTGTAAAGTACACATATAAAATATGTCATCAGATGATCTATCACCCACAACCAATGTACAAATGGTTCAGGAAATTTGCTCTCATTGTAAAGTGCTAAGTGGATCTTCCTGCTGCATCAATCTATCCATAGGAGAATCAGACACGATCTATCTACCTGTATCTAGATACATGTAAAAGGTGTTATAAGTCTGATGGTTTACTGTAAAGTGCACATTTTTGCGCTACATTTAATTTTGCACTCGAAGCAACTACCTCGTAAATAATAACACACAACTATATTTCATTGCGTTTAGGTCTATGTGGTGTAGCTACAAATCACACGTTTAAAAACATGCAAAACAAATGAAATTCTGCAAAGCGCAAAAAATTAATTGCACAGAAATGATCACTTTTACAGTATTCATATTTGGCACAGCCACAATATCAACAACATGTAGCTTGTTTGTGTATTATCTACAGATTAGGACGTAGCATTATAATTGTACTGTGATGTAATGTATTATTTGTCTACGTGAATTTGAACAAGGTTTCCAATTTTATCAGTGGCGGTGTTCTGTCAAAACCTTTGTATCTCCATCCGGCCCTTCAGCATGTATAAAAAGTAATACTCCCTATGTATAACCTAGGCTAATTGTGTGGTGCCCTGGTGGTAGGGGTGTGTGCCATCAGGACAATAAAGGAAAAGGAAAATTCACCCTGAAAAAATTGTACAAGTTTTCATGAATAAATGGACCCATGTTTACCTGAGATCTGTAACTTTCCCGTAATTTTATCTGATGTTGCTTAATTTATTTTTGGATAAAATAGCTATGATCTCGAGAAATTACACCCATTTAATTACCTAATAGGCTTGAAATGGGCTCATCCATTTACCAGACAGTTGAAAATAGGGCCCAAATTGGCAGCACATCCCTGTCACCTTGTGTCCACCATGTACCACCCCCCTGGCACCCGACCAACACCACCACTACTTCCATTCGATCCCAAATATTTGGCTACAAAATGGTGGGATTGGCAACCCAATTATCTCTTATTCTCTACAGGTGAGATAGCTTTTGTTTGATTTAGAAGAAATGGCCCTGATCAAATAGTCAAATAAAGATACACATGTAATGTGCCTGAACATCCAATTTGTCTTGAGATAACATAAGCTGTGTGTTTTGAACTCGCCACCCTTCCCTTTGCATGTCCAGATTTTTACATTTTACACTATCTGAGATTCGAATGAGCATATCGCAATAACTACTTGTTCTACCCCATAAAAAGTGTATATTTTCTGAACGGAAATCTCACAAGGAATCCAAATATGCAATTGGAATTTGCATAGGACCTATTTGTAACATGTTGTGATTAAGAATGTTCAAAAAATATCTTTTTTTTTCTTTTTTTTCTTTTCCCTTCATATTTTGATTTAAGCTCAATAATAAATTTTATATTTGAATCACACTTGCTCAGTTTATACTTCACACAATGTACCGCATTACACAATGTACAATATTATTAATTCAGTCTGTGCGTTTAAAAAATGGGGGAAAAAGGAAAAGAGAAATACACTCCGGAATACCACCACAAACCCATATCCCACCACACTCATTATTTACATAAATTGGTTGCACCATGCAAATGTATTGATTTCAACCAATCTGTTTCTCCTAGTCCTAGGGGGGGGGGGGGGGGGGGGGGGTACTCAGTGGATCTGAGGTTACAGGGATGTTCCATCAAATAGGGTTGCCTTTTCACCTGTCTGGTAAATGACTGACCCCTTAATTATGGGTTCATTATTCATCAATGGCCTTAAAAAGATGTTAGTAATAACAAAAAATAGGGACAGCGGTCCCAAATAGGTCGTCCGTTTATATGGGTAGATTAAAAACAAGGTGGATCTCAAACCACAGGCATCTAGAAAGAAAGAGGTTAGACCACTAGCGGATCCAGGATATAAAAAATAAAATAAACATCCTGGAGTTTGGTTGCAATTGTACTTCACCTGTTTAAATGTAATTAATTTTACATATGCAGCTAATTTTACATCTTGACCTCATATGACCTTTGACCTTGGTATGTGACCTTTGACCTAATTAACATATGAATGTTTCCATGTTGCATCCGTGACCCAAGTTTGGTTGCAATTGGTCATTGTATGGAAAAATGAACAAGAGACAAAAAAAATGAACAAGAGACAAAAAAAAAGTGTACTAAATTTTACATCTTGACCTCAGATGACCTTTGACCTTTCTATGCGACCTTTGACCTCATTAACATATGCGGGTTTCCATGTTGTATCTATGACTGAAGTTTGGTTGCAATTGGTCATTGTATGGAAAAGAAATGGAAAAATGTAATCAATTTTACATATGCAGCCATTTCTACATTTACATCTTGACCTCAGATGACCTTTGACCTTGGTATGTGACCTTTGACCTCATTAACATATGAAGGTTTCCATGTTGTATCTATGACCAAAGTTAGGTTACAATTGGTCATTGTATGGAAAAGAAATGGACAAATGTAATCAATTTTACATATGCAGCTTGACCTCGGATGACCTTTGACCTTGGTATGTGACCTTTGACCTCATTAACATATGAAGGTTCCCATGTTGCATCTATGACCGAAGTTTGATTGCAATTGGACATTGTATGGAAAAGAAATGGAAAAATGTAATCAATTTTACATATGCAGCCATTTCTACATTTACATCTTGACCTCAGATGACCTTTGACCTTGGTATGTGACCTTTGACCTCATTAACATATGAAGGTTTCCATGTTGCATCTATGACCGAAGTTTGATTGCAATTGGACATTGTATGGAAAAGAAATGGAAAAATGTAATCAATTTTACATATGCAGCCATTTCTACATTTACATCTTGACCTCAGATGACCTTTGACCTTGGTATGTGACCTTTGACCTCATTAACATATGAAGGTTTCCATGTTGTATCTATGACCAAAGTTTGGTTACAATTGGTCATTGTATGGAAAAGAAATGGACAAATGTAATCAATTTTACATATGCAGCCACTTTTACATATACATCTTGACCTCGGATGACCTTTGACCTTGGTATGTGACCTTTGACCTCATTAACATATGAAGGTTCCCATGTTGCATCTATGACCGAAGTTTGATTGCAATTGGACATTGTATGGAAAAGAAATGGACAAAACAAAAAGTGTATACCAAATTGTTGAAAAAAGTGTATACCAAATTGTTGAAAAAAGTGTATACCAAATTGTTGACACACACACAGACTACACACACAGACTACACACACAGACTACACACGAAGGATGCTGCCATAAGGTCTCTTCCTACGGACGACCTAAAAAGGTCATTAGGGGTAAATATATAGGTGGCAAAACGATAATTAAGTGGTAAATGTTTCGGTCATAGTTCAAAATCCTTAGCGGCACACCTATAACCTATACCCCAAAATATAATCAGTATAACCCCCCCCCCCCCCCCCCCCCCGGGCAAAAGCAAACCAAACAATCTGGCAAGGCTACTGACAAAAAAATCAATTTCTAATGTGGCAGAATAAGAAAGAACATTGCAAACAATCAGCAAAAGTCACCAGCTATGTTGTTTGTCTTGTAATTGTTATGAAGTCACTTGGTCAAACAGTGCCTAGTCCAGATATAAATAGTCAATCCACAAAAAAATGACATTGTGTATAATTGTTATTAATATTATTTTGATGGCCAGATGAGAAAGTCCTTCATTTCAATATAGTTTTTATTGATACAAGATTTCTCAATCCACCATCCCTAATACACCTTATTTATAGCCACCTGCCACAAACCCTACCTTTTCATTAACTCTAACCCTATCAAGCCTCAACCCTACAAACATAATCCCACTAACCCTTGCAAGGCAGCTGTCACACCTATAACATCTTTGGGAAGGAAAATTGGCCAAGCAAACACAAAACAATGGTAATTGTCTATGTCACAGCTCTCTCAAATTAGCATTGTCCTACAGAATTTCCGTCCTACATCTCCTTCACGGTACCCACCACCAATCCATAATGTCCCCATAATATAACAATCCAAATCCGTGTGGGGTTGAAAATCAGAGTGTTTCAAATCCATTGACATTTATTACCCATATCAATTCTGCATGGACCATTCCCAAACTGGAGCATGGAATTGGAACATGATGTGCTCTAAATACAGGCAAAAATATGTTTTTCTTCATAACATTTTGCCTGAACGAAACATTTAGTGTAGTGTCAATGATACTCTCTTATGCTCACAGCATAATACATTCTGTTAATCTGTAGAGGAAGCATGAAATATAATACTATAAAATGAAAACCAAAATAATACAGTGCTCACTTCCCTACATGTTTAGTTTAAAATTCCCTTAAGTCTTAATTATCTTTCATCTCGATTGTGTTATGGGGAGTTACAAAGACTTAGAGAGCGTTATTTATAATTCTAGGTCATGCTTTTCAGTGGCAAAATTGTGGAATTAGCACATACAAAAAATGCCTTGAGCACGATTTGTAATATTTGTGGATATCAGTTGACAAATTGAAATGCATGTAAAACTACTTTAATATCATTTCAATTGGGTCATTCGTCTACTAACACAAAAAAGACAAAAAGGGGAAAACTGATTTTTTTTGCTATGCAGTTTGTGATATCTTGGGATGGTGGGTTGTTGTGGGTTTTTTTTTTTTGGGGGGGGGGGGGTTCAAAAAGATACTAGAACAAATTGATTAAGATTATGCTAATTACTTACAAACAAGGCTTTCAATTGGTAATTAGGCACAAAAACACCAATCCTGTTCTATGGGCAAACGGACCTCTCAGGTGGGTGGGGTCCGTCGGTCAGTTGGATGTTTTCCCCCTAAATCTTTATGAAACTTTTGGTGAATTGCAATAATTTTCAAATAAATAAATAATTTGTACAAAAAAAATAAAAAAATAAAAAAATAAAAATTTGAACAAAAATGGGTCGGTCGTCTTTATAGAGAAATAAGATAAAGGCCGGAGGCCCTAGATAGGCAAACAGAATCAATCGATGGTGCATTATCAAATAGAAAGCCCTATCTGCCATGCTAAATATGTGTGTGCTCTTGACTCATAGGCTTTTCAGCCAGCACCAACTCTCCAAATTTACAGATCTTCTAAATTATTTGTATTATATAACAACATTTAGGGCCTCATTCAAAGTTTCTATTGTCATTTAGACCATGTCTAAATCACAAAACAGATCCATACATTTTAACGGTAGGGGAGTAGGGGGAAACAGAACGGGAACCACACAAATATTTACCCAACACTTACATTTTAAAGTTGAAAATGCTAAATCATATATTTTCCTCTTCACTTTCTCCTCCATCTCCGGTAACTGCGGCGCATCAGGATTCTGAACTATCCTATTCGACTCCAGCTCCGTCTTGCTCGGCTGCCGTAGACTCGCAAACACCTGACCCGAATAGTGGTATATAGGATGGTAGGCATCCCCAGCGTCCCCGTCTAGGTGCATTGACAGGATGCACTCAGACAGGTTCCTGCGATCGTCCTCCATGGTCTTGAGACTGGAGTCGCCGGCTCTGAAGTGACTGATGGCCCGTCTTGGTCGTGGCACTCTGCCGTAAACCTGGCTAAGCAATGCCATTATCTCGAACCGATCGCGGCGCTATTTATTCAGCCCTCAGTAAATCACCTCTCTGACCAGTCCGGTTGTGTTGTATTATCGAGTAAAGTTGGACCTTTTGTTTGCTTTATACACTACATGCCATTATCATGTACTGTGTAAGTCCTTCGGTCCGAGCCTACTGTCCACTACTTGGTTGCCCCGGGTTACCTGAGGTCTTGACTGGAATGGCTAGCTGCTAAGTCATAATGCATGCATGTATCACCTGTGTGGTAGTAGAAGGAAGTCAATAAAGAATCTAAATGTTGTCAATTGGTAAAACAAAAATGGGTTAACACAAGAGGGAGCTGTCATGGGGGCTTAATCAAAAGCATACTACTCGTGCATATTTACATAATACCAAATGCTGCTCAGTATGTTATCATGCAGTATCAAAACATGATTTATAATCATTGAACAATGAACTGATCTCATACAGTATCAGCATATCAGGGACCTACTGAATAATTTTCCAAATAAAATAGAGAAGTTTTAAAAAAATGTAAACACTTTTACAAAGTTTTCAAAAATGTGTGTAAAATGCACAATTCCTTTTTGAAGATGCTTACATTTTTTTGAGAAATGTTCCAATATATTTAGAAAGTCTCATTACCTGTTCTGAAAGACAGAAATAGTCAGCAACCTCTTGCTACCTATTGTGCAAATTCAGCAACTTATTCAAATTTCACTGAAATTGGAAACTGCAAAAAAAATGGGCACACAAAAAGTCTTCAGTTTTGCGGTATTCATGACCCATTTATTGTAACCTTACACCTCATGATAACTAAACAACACAGGGTTTTGTTTGATGGTTAAACTTAAAGGCACTTTCGTCACTTGGTATATGGAAGCGTGAGCATCTTAACTTTTTCTATGAAACTAGGATTTTGTACTTTTTCTGATGTTATCCTATCTAGTTACTCATAGCCAGAGGGAAAGATCCAAATGTGAAGTCATTTTGCAAATAAATGACTTTGTTATAGTAGATTCATAAACTCTGGTGCATCGGTATCGATTTTGGACCTCGCCCATTGGGCGTTAGAGGAACCCATTTTGACCAATGATGAAACAGCGGTTCTTTTATAGATGTTATTATCATGATTATTTGCGCTCCATAATCAAATGCTATTCATGATAGTGTGGCTTTATGAATAGGGCTGATCATATAGCTTTACAATCACGACAACCAAAAACTTAATCCAGCAGCTTCAAATGTGTTATCTCTTTGGAAGTGGTTACCACAATAAAAACAAATCGACCATCATCGACCGTATACAGGTTTCGAAAGAAAAATATTATGTATGTCATTTTACCTATTCATAATTTAGTGGATACTTTTTTATTATTTTCCGTTTTTATTATGCACATGGAATAAACATGATAAAGGAAACATTAAAATGAAAATAACAGTTCTACGTATTTATTTGCGAGAAAAAACCGGAAAATAATTCAATAATCATTTTTTTATATACCTAGGTACAAAACCATTTGTCCTAATTAATTGGAAAAACAGTTATATCAACCAAGATACGGATTATAAACGTTACTTTAAGTATTTCTGGCTATGAGACCACCTGAATACCTTTATCAATTTATCTGAATAACAATACATTTCTTTATCGTTATGCCGATAATCCAACCGCAAGTTCCCTGTCACTAGGTCGTAGTGGTGACTACATCACAGTAGTACATGCACACGAAGACACAGTATTAACCTTGCATATATTACGATTAAATTCGAGTGCCTCCCCCTCTTTTGCCTCTGTTACCTCTTTACTGAAATGGTAAATCACTCAAATCGGCCAATGTCTGCGAGTCGACTATAATACAAATCTAAGCCAGACTTTGCGCAAATCAAGCCACTTTAAAATCACCTCTAAATTATTTTCAGCAAGCGGACCATTAGACATCCGACCCAAATAAACAAATATAATACACAACTCGTAGATATCAACAAAATTAATATATTTAAGGATTTTTCTAAATTTTTGAAATGTTAGGAAATTTTCAGAATGTTTACAAATGTTTGAAATGAGATGTTTTGCTTTTCAGAGTGATATTACACATAAAGGTGCCGCCCAAAAGTGCGCCATTTTGAAGGTTGTTGTGTAAAAGAAATTCAAACTGAACTTCAATAGAAACTAGTGCCATTTCACTTCTACAGAGATAGGCGATTTGAGTTCCTTTAGGCGAAGAGAAAAAGATCCTTGTTCTACAGGCCACGACCGACCCATTTTCCCCCTAATTTTCAAAATACTATCCAATCCTCTCAATTTGTACCAAAAGTAGTAAATATTGTTGTGGTAAACTTTTACCGGACGGACGTGGTATCCCACTTTAGTATACCCCACATGTTCTATTGTTTTAGATTTTAAAAACCCCAAAGTGCAGAAAATTGTTTGAATCAAAATCACTTATGTACCTTTAATCCCAAGTATGGGTTAAATCTCTGTGAAATGCCACATCTCAGTATGTACCTGACCACAGTTAGGTCATTCATTGTCATTCTAGTTTGACTGAAATCTGACCTCTTTCTTCCAGAAATTTCTTTTTAGCAAAATGGCAAAATGGCAACATGATCCATTGGAGTTAATGACACTGATTGTTGGTGATTATACAAAATAATATGATATCATCTGGTATAACTTTAAAATGAAAAAGAGCATGTGTATATTGTAGCTACAACATAAACACAGACAGCTTTACTCGTGAATGGTCACCATACCATTATTGATTAAACTTAGACAAAACATTTATTTTATTTTATAATAATTAAATTGAAGATATAACATTTGGATAATTGTTTGAATAATTAGATTGCTACAGAATTATTTAAAACTTCAATATTTCCTGATTTCCTTATGCTTACTAAATAAAAAAAAATAAAACAAGGTCTTCTAAAAAACTGGGTGGACAAGTGTTTTTAGTGTCAAAAGGATAATGAGAAGACTTGGAATGGATCTGTTGAATTATGTGGAAGTCGGCAAGAGGATCACTAGTGTGTTGTTTCTGGAAGGAAATCACCGAGACGTTATGTGAGCGATAGGCCCTATGTGGTGAAGTTTATGGAGAGAAAAAAAATTGAAAGAAAATATATCATAATTTATAATTTAATTTAAATTCCAATGTTTATTAATTACGAGAAAAACGTAATTTATGACAAATTCAAAAATGCAACAAAATAACTTGGATTTCCCGGGGCGCCAGGATAATTATTATAATACTAGTCAATCGTTTTGTAACAAGGTCTTCTAAAAAACTGGGGGGGGGGGGGGGACTTGGAATGGATCTGTTGAATTTTGTGGAAGTTGGCAAGAGGATCACAGTGTGTTGTTTCTGGAAGGAAATCACCGAGACGTTTGTGAGCTAGGCCTATATCATTATGGTGAAGTTAAGAAAAAGAATTGAAAGAAAAAATATCATTATTTATAATTTAATTTTAAAATTCCAATGACAAATTTAAAAGTGCACAAAATAACTTGGATTTCCCAAGGCGCGAACTTGGGACCGCCAGGATAATTTGTAGTCAATCGTTTTGTAAAGATAAATCACGAATAAATACACTGTATAAGTTCATGAAGTTCATAACAACAGCCGAATAAAAAAAAGAAAATCGTGATATTCATGACATATTCATTGAACCAAAAAAGTAAAAAATAATAATAGATAAAAAAAAGAGTCTCATTAATAAACAAACTAATGATATTGTAACTAATTAATATAATGGAACATCAAAAAGTACCAATATTATACAAAAAGATATGTGGTCCCCAGCAGAATTGAACCCAGGTTCAATGCACCACAGCCGGAGGAAACGACCTCTACACCACCGGGGTGTCATTAGGTATTTGGAAGTCATAAGTTAATAATATTGAGACTGTCTGGTTTATCCACTCAATAAACTATTAAAATGTGATATTTGAACTACATGTCCATCAAAACACCATTTAATTTATTGTAATAGACACATATATTATAAAATATCATTAAAATACTAATTTTGCCTTGAAAATCTGAATTTGGCGGCGATTGGCGATATTTAGCATTTTATACCAAAAGTCTACTGCCGGCTGTATTAAAAAGCTCAAATTGCATGAAACCACAGATAAGATTCGTTTTTCTATCAATACTTCTTCCTTTATGTATAATACAATTTACATTATTTAGTAAATACAATAATTGTAACGTTTAACGTCACCACTAGCTAATTGAAACAATAATAATGACCCATGACCTTTCATCTGAAAGCTAAGGTGGCCAAGTTAACTTGTCCACCAAAAAATAAAAATAAAATGAACAAAATAAAAACAAAAACAAAAAATATTAAATGCAATACCTTTTCAATTAATTTTGATTTTGTTTTTTTTAAATAAAATTCAATTTTTAATTTTAATTTTTATGTTATTATATTTAACAATGATTTGTCGGAACAATGAACAAAATCGGATGCTTAAATATTTTTAAACAAATGAATGGTTAAACTTTGCATATAGTTACCTCCCCTCGTTAGAACATCATTTAATGTTGTAATAACCATTCAGCGAGTAATGCATGCTGAGTACTAAAGTATTTATGCATGCAGTGGTGGCCAACCTCAAAATTACACACTGTGCATGTTGAGCAGATCCCTGAATTACTTTGATTACTAAACAGTTACTATTTTTGTGGTGCTCTTATTTTCAAGAACATACATTAGACCACTGAGAGTCGAATTATGCGCTTGTATTTAAAATTATATTCATAATTTGTAGACCTATTGAGCAATTTTATATTTTATATTAAATATGAAGGTTCACAAGTATTATTTAACTGAATACACAACTAAAATACTACTATAATTGTATCTCTGCTACCGTGAAAATTATAACACACAAAAATATATTTCTTTTGAATATGTGATGAAGCTAAAATGTAAAACATTTAAATAGGTTAAAGCACGATATGTAATCATGCAAAAATTACCACTAAAACCAAATGACTAGCCATAAATACTGCTAGGGTATTAAAAGGCATCAGGACTGTGGAGTGGAGTGCTCTGTGTTGCTATTTATCTGTCCAGGCTGAATGAAACTTCTCATCATCAGGGGCGGACTGGCCACTGTGGCGTTGTGGCGATCGCCACATGGGCCGCTTGGTTTTGGGCCTCTCAGGGCCGGTTACTCAAATTTTGTGGCCGTGCGAAAATTTGTGACTGTGCGAAATTTTGTGACCGTGCGAATTTTTTTGACCCTGCGAATTTTTTTGACCCTACTCCCCCCCCCCCCCCTTTACGTGAAATTCACGAGGTGACTGACTGGGAACATACGACATACTTCTGCCTGACATGGTCAAAAAGGGCCGCTTTAATAATTTTGCCACGGCCGCTTTCAGGTCCCAGTCCGCCCCTGCTCATCATAATATGATAATGCATTATGGGTCCCCATGCATTATTATCTACTCTGTATAAATGCCTGGGGAGTTTGACAATTTGTGAACGGGGGTGAGGGGGGGGGGGGGTGGGGAGGAGGAGGTATAGAGGTATATTTTTAGCAAAAATAGTAGAGGTTTTGGTGAAAAATAGTTATTGGTGGAAATTAGATTTACGAGCGAAACGTGTGAAAAATGTGGCTTTTAATGTCAAAATTGCTTGAAATTTGGTCTGAAATGTCTCATTTTACTTAGAAAATGTTAAAAGTCAACATTTGTCGATTGTTTGGGGGAAATGGGTGACTCGGGGTGAGGCTTCAGCTCACTGGGGGACGAGTGAAGGGAAGGGTCATGACTGGAGGGGGGAATAGCATCTGAAAGGTGTATGACACATTTTTTCACACTACACTATCATAAAACACTATCATAAAACAATCTGATTCCAAAATTTGAGTTGAATTACTCCTGTGGTTCTCATGTTAGAATGTGCTCATAAGCATTTGGAGATACTTCCTTACTTTTTCACTTTAAACATCTAAAGTAAACATCTCTTAGGCCTTAAAATTTTGCAGCGATAAGATAAAAATATGGGCTTTCTTCAGATATGAAAATTTCAGTTTTATTTTAAAAAGTGATTGGGTCAGCCACCTTTAACAACAGGTACAATGAATCACCTATAGACTGGGATTCTATGATTTTCAAAAAAAATATAGGGACACACAATACAGAATAAAATGATGGCAGGCTGTAGCGGCGGTTAAAAAAACACCGAAACTGAAACAAAAAACATACCGATAAGGCCTAAAAAAAGAAGGTTTGATTGGCGTAACCCGACCGACCCTATTTTTACCGCCGACCCTAAACATTTTTTTATTTTTTTCTGTGTGTGAGAAAAAGAAAAAACCCAGTGAAAATGTGTATTTGTGCCATTTGTTTATGTCTGTATGGTACATGTATATGATATGTGTGCTGGTATATAAAATTTCATAGACGTTTTATAGATTTCTTTTTTAAAAATCCGACCTACCTACCCTATTTTTTTCTTCTATGTTACGCCAATCAAACCTTTTTTTTTTAGGCCTAACCCCCCAAAAAATAAATATATATAAACCCACCCCCACCCGACGGGAATCGTCTACTGAAATGTTCGTCGGTGTTTGACATGACCATGACCTGCCAAGGTGCAGCGCCAGTGTTTGTCAAATTGCAAGTGTACCTGAAATTAGTTTGCGTGCTTGGCTGAACATTAAGCAACGAACCGGTCGTTATTACGATGGTGTTAGTGTTCAGTTCAGAGCTAAAATAGGCTTGTATCAGATCGCAGCTTGGATTTTGAATGACAAAAAAAATTGAATGACAAAAAAATATGAGGGAGCACACCACTAATTCAGTCTTGAACCTCACTTTTTATCAACAATATTTCATGTTTTGATATCAAATTTGTGTTTTACGGATTCTATTAATTATATTCTTAATTTAATTATTAAAGAAAGAAAGAAAACACATCAAATTTAGCGGAAATATTATTCACCGATGTTTACAATTAACAAAATTTCCTAAATTTGTTTTGCGGACTTTCAACTGTAAACCCTAACCCCGGTTTAGGGTTTTTGACCGGAATCACAATTTTTGAAGAAAAAACACTCAACTAAATCTCCGGGAATCTGCCGGGATCGATCCAGGGACCCTCCATTCTCAAGCCACGTGTCCCACCCAACTAAGCCACGGCCCTCAGCTACTTGTTCGCGCAGTATACTGCGCTCACTATATAGGCTCGGTTGACTACGTCATCGAAAACCGGCGGTGCATGCGCTTGGAGAGGGACTTAGGATTGGCATTTTTTAGCATTCAGGGGGTCAGGGTTAATAGAACGCAAAAAGAAATAAAATAAATTGGTACCATCCCTAACCTCGGTTTAGGGTTTTTGACCGGGATCACAATTTTCGAGGAAAAAACACCAACTACATCTCCGGGAACCTGCCGGGATTTGATCCGGGGACCCTCCGTTCTCAAGCCCCATGTCCCACCCACTAAGCCATGGCCCTCAGCTACTCGTTCGCGCAGTATACTCCGGTGGGGGGGTGGGGGCACTCAACTTTTTTGGGGGTAGGGGTGTGCTGCCCAGGGTCTCAAAAAGGGGGGCTACAGAACTGAACTGAGTGGATTTTATGACAAAATAGGGTCTTAGGAACTGATTTGTTCAAAAAAGTAGGTCTTGAGAACTGGCCTATAGTTCAAATTTGATTAGCAAGAACGCACATTTTCGTGGGGTTTTTTTGGTTTTAGAACGCAATTTTTTTTGAAGTATTGGGGCTTTGGAATGCAAAATTTCACGATTTATAAATTTTCAATAACACTGGGGTCTTAAGAACTGATGCAGACTCAAAAGGGGGGTCATAAGAGCTAGCAGCAGGGGGTGAAAAAGGGGGTCTTCAGCGCGGCACATACCTATACCCTTTTCCAATGTCAGTGCCCTCCCCCGGGAGTATACTGCGCTCACTAAAATATAGGCTCGGTTGACTACGTCATCGAAAACTGACGGCGCATGCACTTGGAGAGCGACTTAGGATTGGCATTTTTTAGCATTCAGGGGGGTTAGGGTTAAAACATGTACACACTTTGTTATGTGTAAATATGATAACATGAGTATGCAGAGGAATCCCTTGGGCAAATATTCTGTTCGATAGTACTATTTCAAGTAGCTACGAAAACTATCATAGACAATAATCTGCATCATTTTTTTACTGACATAGTGGGAATAGGGCGATCCAAATTCAAGCCAGTATTTCTTAGAAATTGAAATAGGTTGAGCTATTTAACCAAGCTATTCAGATTCTTTGGACACTTAATATTATGTCTGAAGCAAAAGTTTGACAAATTTTATTCAGAAAAGTTGAACAATGTTGTTATTGATGAAAATATCTAACGCCGACTCAGATAAGAGGAGAAATCGTAGTCGGCAAATAATGCACCACGATTTAAAAACATGGCAATAAAATAAAAATGACATGTGTATCAAGTTGTACAGGTTCCCTTACAAACATGCAGTTTTGAGCTTTGGATTTGACAAGCTAAATGCTGATCATTAGTGGATTCATCAGTATCATTGGGGAGGACTGTGTTTCTTCTCTCCAGATTTGGTTTTCTTTTCACTAATGATCACTGTTTTGAACCAATTTGAACCAATATGAAACAACCTATTCCTGGATTTGATGAAAAAAAGTTACACGAATCCAGCAAACTATTTTGTATGCCGACAAACCTTTTCAATCAATAGTATCATGACCTCGATCTATTCATTCATTAAAAGCTATTACGGCTAATACGCTTATGATTGTAAGTTTGAATGCGCACAGTATGGATACACCTGATATTTAAAGTTCGCGCGGTCATTCAATTGTTGAGCAAGGCATGACGATGGGAAAGAGCTAACATTGTAAGAGTGTGTGTAGAAACATAGACTCTATAGGGTCTATAGCAGAGATCACATGACTTATGAGAAGATACTTTGTTGTACTCACGATGAACTGATACGTCTGAAGAACACACTTGATAACGCATTATGGGATAGAATAAGTTTGTCACAGTTTGACATAGTGCATTGTTTGCCAACTACGATTTCTCCTCTTGACTCAGATGCTTTAAATATGATTCAGAGCTACATTTCAAGTAGGTACAAAAAGTGCAATCTGAAATTTGTTGATTGTTGTCGACAGCATGTGACGCAATTCTGGGGACACCATACCTAGACCCCTGTAGACGATTCTTAATTGGCGCATTTAGCGTCGAAGAGGGCTTTAAGTGAACTGAAAATGAGGCTCTCGATTTAGCCATGACGAGAGTGCTGTAGTTTTCAATGGGGTGAACTTTGCACTAATCATAAAAATTCTTCATACTTCTGAACTGTTCAATATTTGACCTTACTACATTCGTGGAATTAACTTAAACATATAAACTATTCCCACTAGTTTGAAATGAAATGTTTGCTGGTAACCAACACTATCGAGGAAAAAGTTCACAGCTCATTCACATTGCCGTCAAAGGAGGAGATTGTAATGTTTATCGGAGCGATAATAATTGCTCTGAGCATGCTCAGTTGGATGCCATCCTTAAGTAATTAATATTGAAGACTGGGGGATGTAACCTAACGTTTGGCGTCATTACCTTTTTGTTAATTTTGTACCATCTTTGTTTTGGAACACTTTTCTTTACTTTGAACCACAAAAGTTGGAGCCTATTTATTTGATTTTGAGCATCACTTTGGGATGTGCAAGCTGCCATTAAAAATGTGTATTCTCGAAATAGATTTTCGTATACAGTATGGTTATAGGCCTAGGCTACTGGAAATTTACAAACGATGGGTAGAGATAATCAATTTTATTTTGCCACAAATGTTGATTTAACAATTTTACGGTCACAAGGTTTTTGCAAGGACGGGTGGGTTGCCGGAAATGAACATTTATTTTTATTATTGGATTTATTTTTATTTGGGGCTTATTTAATTTTACTTTAGTTTAGTCTTTACTTTAACTTTATTTTATTAATTTTAATATTACTATTATTAGCTTAAAGGTAGATGTTCCGATTTTCAACTTGAAGTTTTCTATTCTACATGAAAGGTCATCCTTAAAAAAGTCGTGTTCCAAAGTTTGAGTTGCATAGCTCTAATGGATGGTTCTTATTTTAGACGCACAAGATGCTGTGAACTGTACCCATTGAATAGTACACAAACTATATCGGTGGTTACCACCATTCGCGGTAATTCGACGTTATTTCATCGATTTCTCCGTAATTATACCGATTTGGGCCGTCAAATTTCAGTATGATGATGAGAAAAATACGAGCTTTCATATGATATGAAAATCTCCGTATGTTTGAAATAATTCTGTGTTACGAAAATGTGATCGGGTCATCTACCTTTAAAACATCCAAATCTCATTGATCAAATCACAAGCACACACAGTAGTACAGGATTGAGAGCACTTTGAATTGACTGTACATAGTGTGCAAAGTCAATGGAGAATGAATTAGTGTTGTGGACCCATGCATGAGTTTGCCCATGAGTTTCTAAAATCTTAAAACTGTCGTGGTGTAGGAAGATAATAAAAAGTAAGCTTATTTTTGTAATTTAAAATTTACCGTTTATTGACAAACAAAAAATAACGCCTGAATGGACGGACAGGACCGACTTACTTCTTTAACACTTGCAGATGGGCATACTGAATCAAAGGTAGAATCACTCAGTCGTCATTTTCAGTCATTTTTGTTGTTGGTGGTGTTTTCAGTTTTTATTGACACTTCAGAAGTTCACAACTTGGAATCCCCGTGAACAAACACAGAAAACTTTCATTCAGAATTCAGATTGGATGACGTCATAATTTAGACTCGTCCTCTGTAACATAGCGTCAAAGTTGTAATTGATTTGCTAATAGTTTGAAAATGAACGGGTTAATGGAACTTATTCGTTTTCAATTTGGGTAAGCGAGGCTAGTGGTTGTTAAGTTTTTTTAAGGCGACAAGGTAGGTTTAGTTCAGCATTGAGTTTAATACATTTGGAATTATTTTTATGACCCCGCCCCCATGCTCACGCACAAATCTGTACATTTTATAAGGCTTTAAGGTGCTTGATGCTTGTATTTAAGCGCTTTGAGAACTTGTTGTAAGGCGCTAAATATTAGTATTTTGTATTTTTGTTTTCCTTGTTTTGAAAAAATGAAATTCAATATTTTCACATTGTTTAGATAGATCATATACATCTGAAACCCTCTCACGTAAGATTTCTTCCAAACAAAATCAGTAAAAATGAAAAATAAAGACATTTTCTCACCATTTCCGAAGGTATAGGCCTATTTATAGTGCTTTTCACTTTTTTTGTATTTTGGTTAAAAGTCACCACCAATTGAATCAGGGAGGTCATGCCTAAGCGTCACGTTACAAGCCATAGGTGGTCTTCAAGGTTATTTTGACTAAACATGAAACAAATAAGTGAGAAGCCATCTGTGGCCTTTTAGAAGAATATGGGTAGTTTCGATGTGATATATATAAACTCAAAATGCTAGCAAATCCATGCATTTTACATGAAATAGGCCTACTGCAAATTAAGCTCTATAATTGTGGGTGGTAGCTAATACGTACATATAAAAATGCGATCTTCAAATTAAAAAACAATAAATCTCCTGGTATAGATGGTATCCGGAATGAAATGTTAAAACGTAGCAACCCTGCCCTCATCACACTATTGGCTAAACTGTTTAACTCAATTTTGTTGAGCGCTAACTTTCCTAATGCTTGGCGTCTCAGTATATTGTCTGTTATTCATAAAAAAGGTGATAAGTATAATCCCAGTAATTACAGAGGTATTGCTGTGTCGAGTAATCTATGTAAGTTATTTTGTCTTGTGTTACATAATAGGTTAACAGATTTTTGTAAAACAAAAAATTTGATTCCTCGAGAACAGATTGGCTTTCAAAAAGGCTCCAGAACTCAAGATCATATCCTGGTACTTAAGAATTTAATTGACAAATACATTTCAAAGTCTAAGAATTTATATGTTTGTTTTATTGATTTTTCTTCAGCATTTGACACTGTTTGGAGAAATGGTCTAATATACAAACTCATTAATGCTGGTATAGATGGCAATTTCCTTAGAACTATACATAATATGTATTCTTCCGTTTCTTTTGCTGTCAAATGTGTTGATAAAATAACTGATTCTTTTAACTCTTCAGTTGGTGTAAAACAAGGTTGTGTTTTAAGCCCTTTGCTTTTTAATATGTATCTTCGTGATCTTCCTTCGATTTTTGATAATACTTGTAATCCTGTTACTGTAAATAATAATCCATTGAGTTGTTTAATGTATGCAGATGACTTGATAATTATGTCTAGTTCCGCTGATGGTCTTCAAAATGCTATCACCAAATTAAACAATTTTTGCTTGAAATGGAAGCTGAAAATTAACTATAACAAAACTAAAATCATGACTTTCAACAAAGGTGGTCGACTCATTTCCAGGAATACATTCACTTGTGGTGAGTCTGTTATTGAACTTTGTAATCAGTATAACTATCTTGGTATTTTGTTCACACCATCTGGCTCTTTTACCAAATCCATTGATAATTTGAAAGATAAAGCTTTAAAGGCTTTTTTCAAAATTAGAGAGAATTTGTATGGTAGTTCAAGTAAATGTAGTATGAAATTATTCAATACATTAATTAGACCCATTCTTTGTTATGGTTGTGAAGTTTGGGCTCCTTTCTTACTTAAGGGTTTAAAGACTGGTAATTTGATTGATATTTGTGATAAATTAAGTGTTGAAAATATTCATATCAAGTCATGTAAACTCATTTTAGGTGTTAATCGTAAAACAACCAATAATGCTGTTCGAGCCGAATTAGGTAGTTACCCAATATTTTTGTTCATGCTGGCCCTTGCATTAAAATACTGGTGGAAATTGAATAACGATTGTTTGTTAGGCTCGTCATCTCTAGTGGTTCAATCTTTAATTGACAATAGAACGTTCCATAGTAATAATAACTATTTCAGTTGGAGCTCTGGCATTGGAAATATTTGTAAACTTGTTGGTGACATGGAAATTTGGCACAAACCTAATATTCTTAGGAAAAATTCAATCATGTCCATGGTTAGCACAACAATTCAGTCTGTGTATGTTAATGAATGGTCACACCGTATCTCCAATGCCCAGCCAAAACTTCGTACTTATTGTAAATTCAAATCAACTTTCCAATGTGAAAATTATCTTCATATTCTAAATAGATCCCAAAGATCATTATTCTGTAAATTACGTATCAGTGCCCATAATCTTCGAATTGAAACTGGGCGTCACTCAATTCCAAGAACACCTCCTGAAAATAGAATTTGTCAGTTGTGTACCCAAAATAAGGTTGAGGACGAGTTTCACTTTGTATGAAGTGTACGGCATATAATCGTCCTCGCAGTACACTGTTATCATCTCTTCAGGGATGTTTAAATATTGATATTAATTCGGATGAGTATGATACTTTTATCAATATTATGTGTGCTTCTGATTTTGACATTGTTAAAATAATTGCTAAATATGTTAATGCTGCATTTGATATTCGTTCTATGGTGCAGCAACATTAATTTGTCTCATGCATGATATGTAAATTGTATTCATGAACTGAAGCGCATATGCGCATTGTACTCTCTGTTATGTATGTTTTCTACATTGTATGTGTGCTATTTGACTATACCTGTATGTTGGGTTTTGTATGTCAATAAAATTGAATATAAAGCATTATACGTATGTGAAAAACCCAACTTCTGAAAAAATTGAGGGCTCCCTCCATGAAGGATCTCTTAGTGCCCCTTTAATAATTATGATGAAGCCTTGGGTAATTGCCATTTTGACACCTTGTCTGGAAGCCCGGCCCCCCAACTCAACACAAACGTTGGTAACCATGACTGTTCTAAAAATCGCGGAAAAGGGGTATATTTTCAATTGTCAGCGCTGACAGCGAAATCATGAAAATAGGGGGTATTTCATGAATTAGTCTCCGCGAAATTCAAAAAAAGGGTAATTTACCAAGAAGAAAAAACCCAAAAAATCACAGTATGGATTTAATCATTTGATTAGAACATGGTAACAACCCAAATACACCATTTGGGGGTACACCAGTTTATAACACAGGACCATAAACACCTGTTACTGTTGGGAGCAACAAGTTTTTATCTATTTAAAATATGTATAAAGTGTCTTCGAAAAGGGGTGTTTCATATGATAGTCAGTGAAAACCCCAAAAAAGGGGGTATATTTTACCCCAATTTTGTCCTCGCTTTTGGCAAAAAAGGGGGGTTAAATTGTTGAAAAATCCTTGCAAAGGGGTACTTTGAAAAAATGAAGAACAGTCATGGTTACCAACTTTTGTGTTGAGTTGGGGGGCCGGGTCTGGAAGGAGGGAGAAGCATTGTCGAATATTTGCTGAAGGGCTTCCTAAAAATGAGAGGACAAAATCTCTCCTCCCCCCTTCCAGACTAGAATGTCATGACAGATCACTTCGTAATAGATAGTGGCAACTTGACCCAATTTCATTGTAGGACTCAGCGTTTCCAAAATAGTCCTGTTCCTTAGTTTGTCAATATTTTAAATGATTAGGTACCCCTTATCTTTTACGACTGGTCGTGCAGTAAAGTTCCATGAAGTGTGTCATTTTGTAGTTTCTTATATAATTTGTGTACATTTTCTTTCTTTGTAAATTGTGATTCAATCCGGCAAGTGCAATAATTTTGATGTTTTTTAATGTGCATTTTTATATCGTAATTTTAATATTGTATATTAGCATGTAATTTGGCCTGCGGGCCACGAGATGCTTCTGAATAAAATACCAATAATAATATAATAATTATCTACCAAAACTTGACCATGAAGCTTCATGACTTCAGAGATTCGACTGAGATCGATTTCAATTTGAGGCGATCCCTGAAATAGGTGGCGCTGTGCATTTTTCTTTTTCGGCAGATTTCAGCAGCAAAATCAACAGAGGGCGCTAATCACTTCACCACAAACTTCAGAAAAATGGCGGACAACAAGCAGACAAGCCCAACGAAAGAAAATTCAACGGAGGAAACTCCTACCAAAGAAAATAATTCTGATGCCGAGAGTTTCAAATTAGGAGACCTGGTTTGGTAAGCTTACGGTACATGTAAAATTGAAACTCATCGGTCATTTGTATCTTGTGTAATTTGCGATTGAAATTCACCTACTGTTCCGTTCTTTTTTTTCAGGGCCAAATTGAGCAGCTTTGCACCATGGCCTGGTCGGGTAAGTACCCATGTGCACAAAATTGAAGCTTTTTTGTTCACTTCTCTCTATATTTTACACTTTTCTATCAATTATATAACTGCCATATGCGTGATCCTTGATATATGAGGACTATTCTGGTATGCATTGATTAAAATTTAGGCGTTCGAGATCGCCATACTGAAGTGATAATTATGGTCATAATTCGGCAAGGCATCGATCGAGCTGTACAAACGCGTACCCACGCTTTTCAATGCAAAGTAGCACTCCATTGGTAATTCGTCCGTGCTTCAATGGCGACAGTGCTGGAAGCCGAGGCGGTCCTTTGTTATTTGTTTAAAAGGCTGTGCTCAGGGGATTTATTCCTTGGGTTGGTACTTCTGGAGACTGGGAGATTTTAAAAATATTAGGTTTAAAAACAAAACTGAATTGCAAATTTGGTGGCAATTTAATTTGGTTGTTGTAAACAAAACTCCAATTACCTTTTTTTTAGTACAATTTTCCAATCACATGACTATAGATAGGAATGACACAATTTCAAATTTATTGGGAATTTAGAAACACTTGATGAATGGTGTTTTTTAATTCAAAACTTTTTAGGTTTATTAGGCGGTGGTGGGCCTATGATTTAGGCCTGCTAGGCTCTACGGTAATTTGTAAAAAGTGGACAATTTTGTATGATTACATTTTCACGCTTTGTCATTTATGAATCATTTTGTTTTGTTAGTTTTAAATTTGTGATTTAAATTTTAAAAAGTTACATCAGGGATTATATAATTATGGGATAGGTCACTCAGACAAAATTTCGCCTACTAAAACCAAATTCACGGGTGAAGGTTTTTTTTTATTTATAAGGGGCGCACTCATGGTCGTAGCAAACCAGACGACGTGAGACGTGGTGGTTTTTATCGGCTCAAAACATGATTTGTATAGTGCATCAATGATAAAAAAAGCTGATTGTGATTTAGAGTAGAACTGATTTGCTTTGGTGATGGCAGAATTTAGTTCTTATAGTTATATGTGACGCGATCAAGAGGAATGAGTCGGATGTCGGGGAATCCCAAATTGAGATTTTCCCCTTAAAAACATAAAAACAATTCGAAATGGCCATACCAGCATGGTATAGCAGGATTGTTTATGTAACTTGAAGAGGATGAGGCCTTTGTAAAATCTTTTTATTTCATGGTTTTTATTAACATAAAACCTGCTTTAAAATGCTCATTGGACAGTTAAAGTAATCTATTACCAGATGTCAGCTATTTAAATCTTAAACAAAAAAGTTATGGAAGAAATAAAGAGAATAAAGAACATTACAGAATTCCTGAAAAAGGATGCGCAACAGGACGAGAAACTACTTAATTTTTATACCAGGGTTGTCACTAGACTGGGTCCCCGCGTCCCTCTATATGGCCGCCATCTTTAAAAATGGCGGACCAAAAAGGGGGACTGGGAAAATTGTATGTCCAAAAAGTGTGCAGTTTTCACGTGGAATTTCACATAAACTTTGCATATACGAATATGCATACCAATACCGAGCATGCACATTTGTACACAGCAACAACAGAAATAGCACCCGATTGGTCCAATTCAAAGGTAGTGCATCGAACGATCGTCACACTGCGTCCCGCGGGAGGCAAATATGCGTCCTATCGCCAAGGGTAGCGGTAGGTTTTTAAATCAGGGGTTTTTAGAACCCTAAACCCCATAAAAGTTTGACAAATAAGGGGTTATTTTGGATTTTCAGCTAATTTATTGCGCCAAAATGAAAAAATATGCGCTAAACGCGCAAGAACCCCCAGTAGCGCTATCCCTGCAGGCTATCGCGTCACGTGGTGTACAACGCCGTGTGAAACTACCGGTGCACTGGTGCGTGAATAAGCTCATGTTTATTCACGAGTTCATCAGCGCACACTTTTGGAACTGTATTTTTTCCAGTCTTCACTTTTGAGCACCCTCGCAGGGGCCGTGTGGAAAATTGGGAAGACAGGAGTATCGAGTCTAGGGTTGTCACTAAGCCGGTCAGTGCCGGTCAGGTGAAGCCGGCACAAACGATTGCCGACCAGCACTTTAAAAAAAGGGTAACAAAAAACAGCACTCTAAAATAAAATAGATTTTTTTTTTTTTTGGTTCTTTTTCTTCTTTTTCACAATTTGTGGATAAAATCATCTAACTGCCTCATAAAACAAGAAATTATGTGGCAGTAACTCTAAAAGTGCCAAGATCCACTGCACTTCGTTCGCCTCACTTGCTCCTTGTGCCATCAGTACTAAATGTTGGCTAGTGACAACACTGTTTATACTTATGGCCATTTCTTCAGTCAGCTCAAGTCAAATCATGTTATTTGGGTCACTGTACAATACAACATTTATTGAGATTCACAGAGTATTATTAACACTACAGAATATAAACGAGCAAACATGACTTGGTGTAGAATCATCAGGATTGTTCATAAAATAGTTTGAAGGATGATTTTCTTCTGAGCAAAAATAATGTATTGGAAATCAAAATTGTGTGTATTAAAAAATCTGTTTAGACCATGATTTTTTTGAAATTGTTTAAACAAATTTATTTGTAATGTGGGTCTTAGCAAGTCTTCTGCAATTTTATTGAGCTTTTAAATTGATTTATTGCATTGCAGATTGTTAAGCCATGGAAACATGTCAAGAAACCAGCAGCAGGGAAGTCAAAGAAGGCTCAGTTCTTTGTATACTTTTATGGAACCGAAGATCAGTAAGTCTATTGGTGTGTTTTTACAGAACACGCAACCCTACTTGTTATTTCGTACCGGCTATAATTTGAGTATGGAAATGCTGAAAATTGTTACCAGTCATGTTTCCACTGACAGTACAAATTATGCATCTTCGTCAGTAGGCATGAGTATCACCAGTATTTCTTTGACGCCATATTGCTAGAAAGAATTATTGCGATACAAGATAACAGTAATAAAATAGGCAATCTCATAACCGTTACCGTAAAATCTGCAAGTCCGGGAAGCAATTCCCCTGTAGCAAAAGTAACATATTTTCGCTACCAGCTGTTTTCCACAGCGCGCATCACAGGCTTTTTACCAGGCATCACCCACCTGTCGGCTAATTAATATTATAATCTTATTAAATTAAAAAAATGAATGAATGGACACCACATTATACGCACGCATCTCACAGATCAGGGGTAGAATTTCGTTATGAGCCGTGAGAATCCAAACGGATTCTCGCGGAAGGATTTTGAGAATCCATGGATTTTTGCGAAATGAATGGAAATAATATCAAGAATAAGGCTATAAGCTTGCACAACTTCCAAATTCGGCATGTTTGTTGACTAAGGGTCAAATACCAGTCATCTAAGGTCCTGTTTTGGACTTACGGACTTACGGTCCTGTTTTGGACTTTTGGATTCACGCTGTAGTGTTTTTACTCGAATCTTCACGCGAATTGATTCACGGATTCGCGCCGAAATTCTACCCCTGACAGATCTGAAATTAAGCGCACTTCTGCTGTGCAAGTGTAAGCTTCACACAGTAAAACACACTCCATATTGTTCGTTCAATTATAAATTTAAATACCTCCGAAGCTCGATTAAAAAGTTCATCCAATGAATTAGCTGTATAAGCGGATATAATTTGGCTAACTACATCTGTGTTGATTTTGATCCCACTCAGTGCCTGGGTGAAGGAGGACAACCTGAAGCACTATGTCGAACACAAGGAGGCCATGTCCAAAGCTCACAAGGGCGTCAAGTTCACCAAAGCCATCTCTGCCATTGAGGAGGCCATCACAGAAGACACGGAAAAGAACAAAGTGAGCGTGAGTCATACTTTTCTTGTAACTCACACCACATTTATATTGTTTTAGTGTTAATATGTGACCCATCACAACGAATCCGACCAGTTGTTGGCAAACCTCATTTGCAGAAAGGTACAAAGGAGAATTTTTTATCATAATGGGAATTTATCTGCTTCTCAAGCTTCGCAATTTTTGTTTAATGTTAAATTTCAATAATATTTTAATGCTAAAAATTAGGTTTGTAGCATGAAATTAAAATATCAATTTTCCTTTTTGGGGAGACAACTGATCTCTTTAGATGTGGTTATGTCACATATGTTAGCATTTTTTGTTTTGTTTACTTTTCATTTGTTGAGTTACAAGTTCATTTTAATTCAAAGTTTGTGAAGAATAATTTTAAGCGAGGACAATTATTGTGCGCAAGCGCGGTGTCAACAAAATCAGGCAAGCATTTGAGACGACAATAAACAAAGACTTTTACGCACTCACGCATCATTACATCCAGTCATCCATGGAATAAAGTATAAGCATTTGAAGAAGAATTGTATCTAAGACTATCTCCAACGTTGCATTCAGTAGTTGCCAGACTTAGATCAAGTCCTGGATGTGATGAAACCATATGGCAGTTTATTTTGGCCATGGACACATTTGGACATAAATTTGACATTTTATTTGCATTGCTAAATTTGCATCACTGCTGGACTGATAATGTCTCATCTTAACCACATTTGGACATAAATTTGACATTTTATTTGCATTGCTAAATTTGCATCACTGCTGGACTGATAATGTCTCATCTTAACCCCATGAGAACTACCTGCTGATTGGTTGAAATTTAGGATGTGTCAAATATTATGCCAATCAGAGACATTGTTAGAATAATTACAATTTTCAAAACATTAGTATAAATATTATTTATAAGCAAAATTGTAATTGGTCGGTCATCAAGGTGAATATATCATGTAATGTAATTGACCAATCGTAATTCTTGTTTGAAAGACAGGTAGTGCACAGGGGCAGGGGGTTAAGGAAGTCAAGCTGGCCAAATTCCCATATTTGTATGTAATTGATGCTTGGCATTTTAATAAAAGAACATTTGCAAAATTATGCAGACAATGGTTACCTTTTAGTGGGGGGGGGGGGGGGGGGGAGGAGTTGCACTGCACATTCCAGCCCTTGTAACAAATTGATTGGTTTTAAAAATACTGCTTTGGCTTACCATGTAGTGGCTACTGGCAGGTTGTTCTGAGATATCTATAACTGTCTATATTTACTTTCTGGGTTTACTAACAAAACCGTTCCAACGCTAAACATTTTTACTGCACTGTGTTTTGTTTTTTTGCGTTGCCTTGCGTTTTCATTTTTGACAGAAGGCCGCCACAGTGTCCCCGTACCACCCGGAGGATGACGAGGAAATCTTTCCTCCCAAGGCTAAACCCATGAAGGATTACTCCCGGGAGCCCCTCTCCGGCGGGTCGGGCAAGTTGAAGGTTAGCGTGATGAATGACCGAACGGTAGCTTAGATCTATATGCTATTTGTTTTTTAAATGTTGGTTTTTTAAATGGATGCTTCGAACTGTGGTTGCCTGTGTGGTTTGCTTAAAACTGAATGACCTGTGTTAGTCTGTATTGTGTGCATGCCTTGCTTATGGTCTGCGTTAGTGACGTATCAGTCCATCAAAAATATTCACTTCATTTTATGAATAGCTTGTTATACAATATCAAATATTAGACAAAGCCAGTATTTTTGCAGAAAACAATGTTGGAATCAGAAAATTCCTTTCAGCCCGAAATCTATTTTTTTCTTGTGTTTTGAAGGAATCTTTTTGAATTTGAATTTTTGTGTGTGTTTTGGTAATTAAATGCAATTAGCCTTGGACAAAGTGGATAGAAAGTTGGCAGGAATTTCAGTCAAAAGAAAGAGGAACTGAGGGTTACAGATTTGTCCCTAAAGTGTGTAGGCACTCAAGCTGCAGATACTTCTAGATCAGTGGGCGCGAAAGGCCTTTTCCCGACAGCTCTGACTGCATATTAACTTTGAGCTTCTCTCGCATTGTGTTGTTTGTAATGCGTCCCTTTGTGCCTATTTATCATGGCGTAAAACATGGACAAGGTGATTCACAGCTGGTTGCCTGTCACAGAATAACTTGTCACTTTTCAAGGAACAATACCTCGGTATTCCAGGGAATTGTAGACCGAAATGGAGATATTCAAGGGATCATGATCCATGATGTTATGACGAGCTGTAAATAACCGCATTTTTATGCCATTCAGGGCAAATCAAAAAGAATGGGCACTTTTTCCGTAAAAGCACTACTAAAATTGCAGGCCTGCATATTCGCAACAAATTATAGTGTTAAAAAGATCACATATTTGGCTTTCATTGAAAAAAATATTTTGTCAGTTTGGCCATTGCGTCATATATAATTTTGCAACCAATTGAGTAGAGCCTGGCAATATAAAGCTAATCCACGGGTTGGCAATAATAATATTGTCATGGCCAGCTGATTCAAAGATGCCACTATAGTTTGATCAGTTCCAAATTGGCGAAGCTGAGCGAATAAATACAGAAGGACGCGGGCGCGCATGAAGGCAACTTGCGCACTGTGCATCATATGCGTGACGCTTGTGTGTGACCAATTATACCTTGTGCATGTGGCCATAATCGTGGGCGTACGCTTATATTACTTTTGCGCGCGAGATAAAAACAGAATATTTCTCAGCAATTTGGAACTGATTAACCCTAACCCCCAAACCAGGTTTTTAACCGATATCGAAATTTTGGAAGACAAATCGACAAATAAATTGTCGAGGATCGAACCAGTGACCTCCGGACCCTAAACCCCGGCCCCCATAGGCAAGTCACGGCTCTCACGTTCGCGCAGTATACTGGGTTCGCTATATATAGGCTCGGTTGATTATGTAATCAAAAATTGTCCAAACATGCGCTTGGAGATACATGTAGGCTTGGGCGTATAGTACTCGGTTAGGTTAGGATAAATGAAACACGTGTACGCAGATGAGAAAAAATGCTAAGCCAACCCAAACCCCCAAACCAGGTTTTTAACTGATATCGCAATTGTTGGGGAGGGAAAACGCAATTGTGGGGAGGGGGAGGGAATTCGACAAATAAATTGCAGCGATTGAACCGGGGGACCCTCGAAACCCTGGCCTCGATAGGCAAGCCATGGCTCTCAGCTACTCGTTCACACAGTAGTTAGTGCAGTGCTCTCTTTGGTTGATTACGTCATTGAAACTGTACGCACATGCGCTTGGAGATAGGCTTGGGCGTAGTAATTTGTAGTAGAAAGACAATGAAAAAAGGCATCTCAGCTGATTTAGGAAATCCATTGAACAATGGCATGATAATTCGAATATATAAAGGATTGGCTTTAAGCATAACCATCCTATAGATACTACAGATCCCTACGCTGCTGGCTTCTGGTACTGCACGCTTGCCCGATCTATCTCGTGCAACGATCCTCGGATCCAGCGAGCTATGAAGGGAAAAAAAATTTGAGAGCCAAATTAATAGTCTTTTTATTACTATCATTGGTTTTGAATATGCATGCATGAAATTTTTGTGACGCCTTTGCAGGGTTGATATCAAGTTATCTTTCTCTTGTAATTAGTGCTGGGCGTGTGTCCCGGGAAATTGAGTCCCGCCTGAAAATAAATAATTGAAAAAAGAAAAGAAAAAAGAAGCTTACTTAAAAAAAACATTGTCGGCTAATTCTTGATCATTTAATGCAAATGTATAGTGGAGATTCATTTGAAATGGATTTATTTAGTCAAATCTGTGCATTTTTTATACTCTTATGCTCGCTAAAACGCCGCATATTTTCACTTCATTATTGGCCGCGCGTCGCCATCTTTAAACATTGACAGATTTAGTTTTTGTCTCGCCTGATGTAATCAGAAAGAGACTATGTTATCACTATTTCTGTCCGGCGTCCGCCGTGTGCTAAGAAATACCTTTGTGACGCGATATCTGGAGATCCGTAAGGCCTATCGTGATGGGACTTGGTGGAGGGAAGGGGGGTGGTGCGTTCTGTTGCTGATTGATTTTTCAAGGTCATCGGGGGTCATACAAGGTCATCGGGGTCAAATATGCTTAAAACTTTTGAGACGCGTTGTGACGCGATATCTAGAGATCCGTAAGGCCTATCTTGATGGGACTTGATGTCAGGGAAGGGGGTGGGGTGTTCTTTTGCTGATTAGATTTTCAAGGTCATTGGAGGTCATTCAAGGTCATCGGGGTCAAATATGCGGTCAAATAAGATCCGTAAGGCCGATCTTGATGGGATTTGGTGGAGGGAAGGGGGTGGTGTGTTCTTTTTGCTGATTAAATTTTCAAGGTCATCGGAGGTCATTCAAGGTCATCGGGGGTCAAATATGGGGTCAAATAGATCAGTAAGGCCTATCTTGATGGGATTTGGTGGAGGGAAGAGGGATGGTGTGTTCTTTTTGTTGATTAAATTTTCAAGGTCACCAGAGGTCATCGGGGTCAAATATGGGGTCAAATAGATCAGTAAGGCCCATATTGATGAGATTTGGTGGAGGGAAGGGGAGTGGTGTGTTCTTTTTGCTGAATAAATTATCAAGGTCATCAGAGGTCATTCAAGGTCATCGGGATCAAATAAGATCCATAAGGCCTATCTTGATTGGATTTGGTGGAGGGAAGGGGGATGGTGTGTTCTTTTTGTTCTTAATTTTTCGGGGTCATCGGGGGTCAAATATGGGGTCAAATAGATCAGTAAGGCCTATCTTGATGGGATTTGGTGGACGGAAGAGGGATGGTGTGTTCTTTTTGTTGATTAATTTTTCGGGGTCATTGGGGGTCAAATATGGGGTCAAATAGATCAGTAAGGCCTATCTTGATGGGATTTGGTGGAGGAAAGGGGGGTGGTGTGTTCTTTTTGTTGATTAATTTTTTGGGGTCATTGGGGGTCAAATATGGGGTCAAATAGATCAGTAAGGCCTATCTTGATGGGATTTGGTGGAGGGAAGGGGGGTGGTGTGTTCTTTTTGTTGATTAATTTTTCGGGGTCATCGGGGGTCAAATATGGGGTCAAATAGATCAGTAAGGCCTATCTTGATGGGATTTGGTGGACGGAAGAGGGATGGTGTGTTCTTTTTGTTGATTAATTTTTCGGGGTCATCGGGGTCAAATATGGGGTCAAATAGATCAGTAAGGCCTATCTTGATGGGATTTGGTGGACGGAAGAGGGATGGGGTGTTCTTTTTGTTGATTAATTTTTCGGGGTCATCGGGGGTCAAATATGGGGTCAAATAGATCAGTAAGGCCTATCTTGATGGGATTTGGTGGAGGAAAGGGGGGTGGTGTGTTCTTTTTGTTGATTAATTTTTCGGGGTCATAGGGGGTCAAATATGGGGTCAAATAGATCAGTAAGGCCTATCTTGATGGGATTTGGTGGACGGAAGAGGGATGGGGTGTTCTTTTTGTTGATTATTTTTTCGGGGTCATCGGGGGTCAAATATGGGGTCAAATAGATCAGTAAGGCCTATCTTGATGGGATTTGGTGGACGGAAGAGGGATGGTGTGTTCTTTTTGTTGATTAATTTTTCGGGGTCATTGGGGGTCAAATATGGGGTCAAATAGATCAGTAAGGCCTATCTTGATGGGATTTGGTGGACGGAAGAGGGATGGTGTGTTCTTTTTGTTGATTAATTTTTCGGGGTCATCGGGGGTCAAATATGGGGTCAAATAGATCAGTAAGGCCTATCTTGATGGGATTTGGTGGACGGAAGAGGGATGGTGTGTTCTTTTTGTTGATTCATTTTTCGGGGTCATCGGGGTCAAATATGGGGTCAAATAGATCAGTAAGGCCTATCTTGATGGGATTTGGTGGAGGGAAGGGGGGTGGTGTGTTCTTTTGGTTGATTACTTTTTCGGGGTCATCAGGGGTCAAATATGGGGTCAAATAGATCAGTAAGGCCTATCTTGATGGGATTTGGTGGAGGGAAGGGGGGTGGTGTGTTCTTTTTGTTGATTAATTTTTCGGGGTCATCGGGGTCAAATATGGGGTCAAATAGATCAGTAAGGCCTATCTTGATTGGATTTGGTGGAGGGAAGGGGGTGGTGTATTCTTTTTGCTGATTAAATTTTCGAGGTCATCGGAGGTCATTCAAGGTCATCTGGGGTCAAATAAGATCCGTAAGGCTTATCTTGATGGGATTTGGTGGACGGAAGAGGGATGGTGTGTTCTTTTTGTTGATTAATTTGTTGAGGTCATCAGAGGTCATCTGGGGTCAAATAAGATCCGTAAGGCCTATCTTGATGTGATTTGGTGGAGGGAAGGGGGTTGGTGTGTTCTTTTTGCTGATTAAATTTTCAAGGTCATCAGAGGTCATCTGGGGTCAAATAAGATCTGTAAGGCCTATCTTGATGTGATTTGGTGTAGGGAAGGGGGTTGGTGTGTTCTTTTTGTTGATTACATTTTTCAAGGCATTACATCCCTTGCATTAACTACAATGCATACCTCTGTGACAGTGCTACATTGTATCATATGTTTCATCATCATTTCTTTCAAGTCACTTTTGATGAACAGGCGAGACGCGCCGTTCGAGAACCGCCTTGTTTGTTATAGCGCCATCTATTGTCGAAATTGTGACATTTTTGCAAAATGGCGACTTGCGAAAGTGTAATACGCGGTGAAATATCACATTTTAGCGAGCATAAGAGTACCAAAAATGCACTGATTTGACAAAATAAATCCATTTCAAATGAATCTCCACTATGAATTTGCATTAAATAATCGTGATTTAGCCTACAAGGTGTTTTTTTTAAGTAAGCTTATTTTTTATTTTTTTATTTTTTGAATTATTTTGATGAATAATTTTGGAATCAAATGTTTGGAGACATTTCAGGAATCCCGGGTCCCTGGATTACAAATTCCCGAAAATCTCAGCCCTACTTGGAACGTGCATTAGGGCTAGGCCTAACACTGTTTGACTTTGTAACTTGCCGAGTTTTAGTTCTGTGAACCCAGCAGAATGGAAGGGGGCACAAATTTGTTTTTTCTAAACCAGATAGATTAGCAAACTTTGAGGATTACCTTATGGAATTTTCATTGGTTTGACTAATTCCTGTAATTCCTTGTTTTATGTGTGTTTTGTCACACCTTTCTTGTGTTTTGCTGCTTCACAGCCAATTGTCATCTTTATGACCAAAAACTAACAAGTTCGACGGACCTTTTTTGTGGCCTTACATTCATAATTTGTAATTATATGGTAATATTTTTGACAGATCTTTTCAAAAGTGTTGATTTTCCCTCCTATCCTGAAAGCAGAGCATTTTCAAGTAGATATACATACGCCTGATCAAAGCTTACATGGCATCAATGTTGCGGCCGTCTTGTGTCTATCCATCAATCTATCTACCGCTACAAAGCTTGAATGGCTTCAGGCCGTCTTTTGTCTATCCATCAATCTATCTACCGCTACAAAGCTTGAATGGCTTCAATGTTGCGGCCGTCTCGTTTCTATCCATCAATCTATCTATCGCTACAAAGCTTCAATGGCTTCAGTGTTGCAGCAGTCTCGTTTCTATCCATCAATCTATCTATTGCTACAAAGCTTCAATGGCTTCATTGTTGCAGCAGTTTCGTTTCTATCCATCAATCTATCTATCGCTACAAAGCTTCAATGGCTTCATTGTTGCAGCAGTCTCGTTTCTATCCATCAATCTATCTATCGCTTCAATGGCTTCATTGTTGCAGCAGTCTCATTTCTATCAATCTATCTATCGCTACAAAGCTTCAATGGCTTCATTGTTGCAGCAGTCTCGTTTCTATCCATCAATCTATCTATCGCTACAAAGCTTCAATGGCTTCATTGTTGCAGCAGTCTCGTTTCTATCCATCAATCTATCTATCGCTACAAAGCTTCAATGGCTTCATTGTTGCAGCAGTCTCATTTCTATCCATCAATCTATCTATCGCTACAAAGCTTGAATGGTATCAGTGTTGCAGCAGTCTCGTTTCTATCCATCAATCTATCTATCGCTACAAAGCTTGAATGGTATCAGTGTTGCAGCAGTCTCGTTTCTATCCATCAATCTATCTATCGCTACTTGCTTCTGGTGTTTTAACCCTAACTCTCCCAGGCACTATTATTCACTACAGCCAAACAAAATCTCCATGTGCATGCTACAGCATTGATTCGATGACGCCATCGTCCAAACTGATATGTGGGTACTGGGCAGCGTTTGCAGCTTAGCTCAGTTGTTAGGAACGCGGAGGGTCCGGGGGTCGAAGCCCGGGGGGTTTCGCAGCGATTTGTTGGGTAAAAAATTCATACTTTGTCCCCGATCCACACAAAAACATAGCACGGCTGGTTAGGGTTAATCATGTTTATTGGGGTCAAACTCGCTAGTCATAAGGCTCATTATTCATAACAATCTACCCTAACCCTAACTCATAACCCTACCTTATGACAAACGGGTAGACCCTGTTTATTGTGAAGATAACGTAATCTTTGTTTGGTCATGGTCATTGTCAAATCTGCCAAGAAATAACATGGTGAAAGGTCATTTTATGATGAAATCTGGGCAGTATCTTGGCCAGGATTTGAAAGTTGCCTGCCCGTTGAACACTTCTATTGCGAGCATTAGTGTAATCATCTCTACTAAGCGCCTAATTTAAATGAAGCACGCCCTCAGGTGCGAATAGTAGCCGAATTTGTGCCCAAGTGATATTCGTGAACGATTCAAGATTATTGTTTTTACGGTGGTGTGTTTCTAATAAACTGATATGCATTTTGTTTATTGCTTGTCCAAAGCTTCCCTCCAAAGGACTGGTCAAAAGACTGGTGGATTGACTGGTCGCTGGCTAAAGACCTTCACTCTGAGTCTTGTCACAAATTTCTCTATAGTTGGATCAGCAGCTATAATACAGAAGGCAACAAGCACACTGTGCATCATATGCATGATACCGCGTGCGTGTGGCCATAATTGCGCATGTACGCTTGGGACTGTTTAAACTATATAGTCTTTGGTAGAATGGAACGGATCTGTATGCAAGAGGTCTGTTCTAAACAAATTGATGCTGAAAATTAAAATTTTGATCATGGATTTGTTTAAACTTAAAACTTAAATTAGATTATAAAAATCAGTGAAAACTCAGACGTACAGTAGGCAACATCTATTACTGACATTGTGCTATGATTATAGTGGTGAATTTGTGTAGTTCACTATCTTTTTTATAGTTTGTACCACTTTTGTTTGTATATTTTGTCCCTGCTATATCCATTTGAAACGTTGGTCCTTATTTATTGTTTTGTTATATTTGTGTTGTTTTATTGCACAGCAATTTGTATATCTTGTCCCCCAGTAGTGCATTTCAGTGCACAGCAATTCTCATTGCTTGCCCTAGTATTTTTCCCTGTTATTGCGTTATTCTCCCTTGTTATTCATTGTTTCCCCACACCCAGTTGTTGGTATATCTTGCTTTTATTCTTTACATTTCACATTTTCGAGATATCCTCTTGTATCAGTTCTCTGATCCTTAGTGTTTTGTTCCTGGTTCCGTTGGATTCATCTTTTTACGTTTTATACTTTAAAATAAAAGTTTAAACAAAATCCATTACATTATAGAAGATAAAAGACCACCTCTACCGTTTCTGCAGAGTAAACTTTTGCAACATTCAAGCAAATGGGACAGACACTGACACAATATATTGATTTCTCCCTCAAGTTACTTGCCATTGTTTTATAATCCAAAATTACATTTTGTGAGAACTTACTAATTGCATGGAAAATATCACTTAAAAAAAGCAATTTGAGATTATATTTTTTTATTTATTAAAAAATAATCCTTGAAGGAAATTTATCAACATTTGTAATTAAAACAAAAATACCATGGTTGTTTTCAATAATATGCCCAACCTAATTTTAATTAAAGTTTGATCAGCTCCAAATTTGCAAGCCTCCTTACAGCAGCAAATTGATACAGAAGGGTGTAGCCGCATCAAATGAGTGAAACGTGTGTTCATCCAAAATCGTGTGCACATATGCTTGGATTACTTTTGTGCGCGGAGAGATAAAAACCGCATGTTTCTCGTCAATTTGGAACTGATTGAACTATAGTCGACTCAAAAGAACCAGTGATTGTTTTCTATGGCCTTTGAACTTGTGGATATCAAATGTTGTGTTTCTAATAAAGATCCGATATTGACAACTGAAGGTGGAAGGCCCATTTGCACATGGTACTCCTGTGCCATCATAACCTTAAAGATGGATGTCATTCCTCTGTTACAAACCACTTGATTTTGTAATTAATTTTGCTTATTTTGTGTATCTCAACTCCTCTATATGGTACATAGACATGTGACCATGAAATGAAGTGATTATGAAAATGTAGCATGTTGGTAATTCACTAATTCTAGTGCAGTCAGTGCTCGAAATAAGCTTTATGCCTGAATCCGGACTATGCCTGAGTGTTTGGCTGTGGAGCTTAAAGTTATTATCATGTAGAGTTTGGAGCACATTTGGTGGCTATTTGGCCTCGGTACCGCCTTATTTCGAGCACTGAGTACAGTACTTTTGTGTGTATGTTTTAGCATCTTGTGGCAACCCCTGCATGTCCGTCCAATCACCTCCTCCCCTCACATAGCAGATATGTCTTGTGACAAAGTCTTGTGTTGGTGACTGGTGAGTGAGTGAGTGCAAATTTGAAACCAAAAAGCAGATTGGCTTCTGTTAGCTCCTTTCCTGACAAAGCAGGGGTCCACACGATGTAACCCATAGGCACTGGCCCTGATCTGTGTAGCTTCGTTTTCAGAGTGAAGACAAAAACAAAAGGAAACCGAAGGTCGAAGAGGAGGAGGAAGAAGACGACGATCCAGAGAACGTGGAGGAGTTCAGGCTGACGTCAAAGAAGAGGGGAAGAGGAAGCTACAGCAAAGCCAACAAACAAGCCAACAGCAAAGCCAACAGTAAGGCTAGCGATGGAGCGTTGACGGTACCAAAAGCCGGGCCAAGACCGTTTGCAACGCCAAAGAAGAGGGTGAGTTGGGTAGGGGAGGAGGACTTTTTTGTACGGTCAAAGGAAAAATTGGTACCAAGTCTGACACCCGTACTGTAAATACTAAAAGTGGTAATTTTCGCGCGATGCTAATTTTCAGCCAATTTGCTTGTTTTTAAATTCGCGATTTGAAAAGCTCATTATAATAGACTTATACACAAAATAAATATATTTGCACGATTTTATTTTCGCGGTAGCAGCTAAATGTGCGAAAATTAATGTAGCTCGAACCTTTCCACGTTTACAGCATTCAATTTGATTAAAGAAAAACATGGGGTAGCTACAATCTATTACTATTACACTCTGCTTCACTTTTGTAACTGAAATGACCAAATTGATTAGCAAGTTTTTGATACTGAATCGGTAGAAAAAGATCGTTATTGAGGGTAGGCTCATATGGAGATATTTAAAAGAAAAGGTAGATTAACAGATATAATACCACTTCGTTTCAGCATAACGTCACTGTTCTGTCAAAACCCATGTATGTTTCTACGGCCCTTCAGCATGTATAAAGTAAAACTGTGCAATGGTTGTACATAGGAAGTGTTGTTTTAGACATGTTCAGGAGCAAGAGCACTTTTGGCCATATATTTATTTAATTAAAGCAGACGTGTACCCAAAGGTTTGACATAGAATGTATTTCTTTATACATGCTGAAGGGCCGGATGGCAGTTTTGACAGAACAGCGACAAATCGATAATGTTGCTAAATGGTTTCGAAGCTGCCCAAAATATCCTTGACAGTTTTCTTAATTCATTGTATTCTTTTCGTTACTACTATAGAGTTCAACAGGGACCGGCACACACACACCAGGAAAGCGATCCAAAGCGGAGAGTCTCTCATATCTTGCACTTAGTCTATACAACAGTTATCAAAAACACCTGCCAGAAAATGAAGAGAAACCCGAAGTCAAACCCACAGATAAAAAGTGAGTGAACATCATTTAACCCAGGCATTCTCAAATGGTGGCGCATCAAGGCATCCTAAGTGGTGTGGTTAAAATTTGTTTTAAAAAAAATCATATTATGATATAGCCAGATTTCAAAGGACTATGACGGTCAGATGTATAAAGACAGCAATTTTTCGCGCGCTGCACACCCATGTGCTCTCAAAAGAGTAATATTAGTTATTATGTTGCCTACATACATGTACATATGGGTGTTTCCACAGTAATGAGACCTTTTTTTGTTTGTGGCTCTAAATCTTGTTTCAAATTGACTTTCTAGCTCATATTTGGCCAACACTACTGTAAATTTGCAGGGAGATTATTATTTGTCATTTTATTTTGCAATTGTATGATGATAATTCAGCATAAAGAGAGGCAATCGTGTTATTGAGGTGTTACCCTGTAGCCTATTCTCCAGACAAGCCCCCATAAAAGTTTGATGCCACACGCAAACGCTCAGGCCGCCTGGCAGAGCTAGTGTAGAAGTTCAGGAAATGGATCAATCACCCACTTGCATGCCTGAGTTTAAGAACATTTGAAATATTAAATTACAATACATTTTAACTTTGGCTGCAGTTTATTTTTCAATTGAGGGGAGGCAGTCAGTAATTTAACATCTTAATCTGATCATTGACACATGGTTCTATTCTTAACTGCATCTTAAATTACATTCATAGAGTGTCGAACCAATCAGAAAGCAAGAAACTAAAATATGCGGAGTTCATTGAAAGTGTCTAATGCACTCCGAGTGTGCATCGTTCAATGCATGCACCACACATTTTGTTTTGATTTGTTGTTCATGAATTGGGGGTTCGTCAATTTTCACTGCGGGTGTTAGCAATCTTGTTTTTATTCATTTTTACATAGATCAAAATTGTGCTCAAATTGTGATTTTTTATTTGTATATTGTCATGTATGAATTCGGTCAATACAGGCATATGTTTTGTTTCTCAAAAAATTATAAAAATCAATCCCCTGCTGGGTCCCGTGTGCATTGATTTGTCTAATTTCTCTCGAAATAACACATTATATGCCCGTAGGTAGGTAGTTCTGAGTTGCAGTGAACCAATTGATTGACCCATCAGAGCTCTCTGTAGAGGGTTACCAGTTTGTAATCACTCAGTTCATTAACCTTTGTTAATGTCCTGCCCGGTGGTTTCAGTCAACATTGACTTTTGGTCCTCATGATCGTTCCAAAAAGAGGGGTTTTCCGTACCATGTCCACGGATAGTCCGCGATTTCCCAAAATAAGTGGTCATTTTGGAAGCTATTTCTGTGATTTCAAAAAATTAGGGGTGTTTTTTTGGAGAGGCTTTGTCCGCGAAGAAGGAACAAAATTCGAATGAATATTGTGTCATATCAAATTGCCCTGGGAATAGGAAAAATGGGTATTATGAACCAGATGTGTCCTTGTTTTTGCGCAAAAAGGGGGGACTATTTAGAAAGAGTCCTTGAAATGTCCAGAGAAAAAAAAGGGGGGGTTATTTCAGACAAAATGTCTGTTTTTTTGTGGGAAAAGGGGTCAAATCAGCAACATTGTCCGCGAAACGTCGTCAAATGAGGTTTTTTTTCAAGATCCTGGGACGATCATGTGTTTCACCTCTGAATACGAAGAGAGAATGCCGGGATGTCCTGTAGGGCTATCGTTCACATTTGCTCTGTATATATACAAAAAATAAATAAAAATATCCACAATAGTGATAACAGCCTCTGATTGAATAGATCGTTTACATCAATGCATGATATTTGCGGATGAGTTTCTTCAAAGCTTTGAAGTCCATTATATCGCAGCAAATCCTAAAGCATCTAAACCAGGCTTTCTTAAATAGATTAACTGATGCTCCACATTTTAGTAACCAACTTGTTGAAGCTCCACTTGGGGTCCAGGGGCAAAGCCCCAGTTGGTCCAGGGGGCAGTGCCCCCTGAAGCTCCTGGGTTTTTAGGTTTTTAACTGACTTGGTCATATTTTATTAGAATTTACAATTCAAGTTATTTTTCAGAGGAAAACAGGGCTCGGTGTGGTGGAGGGGCAAGTTTTTTCTCGCGGACGGTCATTGGTTGATTTTAGAAGGCCTATGAAATCTGGCTATATCATGATATGATTTTGTTATTATTATTATTGTTATTTCTTTTAACCACTCTCGCTCCACTTAGGATGACTTAATTAATGCGCCAATTGGCGCATGTGCCGCTAGTTAAGAACGCCTTATCTAAACAATGCTGCAATAATTGTGATTGGTCCGTTATGCTTCCTCCGATGTTAACTGGAAAAGGTCCAAATCAATAAGAGATCGGCCAATATTGATGAATCTACTATAATATATTGATTTTGTTTTCTTTCACAGAATTGGTTTTATTGGGCTCGGCATTATGGGTACGGGGATGGCCATGAATCTCATCAAGGCCGGTCATAATGTCACCGTATGGAACAGGACAGAATCTAAGGTAAGAAACACTATAGTAAGACGAAAAGGAGTATGGTCCTTTTTGATCCCAAAGAAAATAAGTTATGTACAGCCTAATCATCTTATTTTCAAACTCTGAAGCATTTGAAGGTCGTGTTTTGATGTTGGTAGCGCTGTTTAGTACTTGAATAATTCATTGCCACTGTAATTACCCCTCAATGGGCCCTCATTCAGTACCCTGCTATTGTCTCAATTTGAGCACTTCAGGACAGTCAATACAGAATTACACATACTTTGCTTATCCAGATTGTTCACTTGTCCTGCCATTGCTTGGTCCCACTATGTCCGGATAACCGAGGTTGGACTGTATATAATATTACTAAACTATTCCTTCAACATGTGCTACACAGTGGTTAAGTGCATCTAGTCAGAGGTTGAGGCAGACTGCACACTTATCCAAGCAGTGCATAGATCACGCAGTACACAATAAACAGACAGAAATGCTATGCTAAAATGTGTTAAAAGGAATGGTGGTTTTGACTATATAGTTCAATTCACATTGCCCTGGAGGGATTCAGAAAGTATAATGTGTGCATACCCTCCAATATATAACACAGGTGAATCTCACTAATGACACAGTTACATATTGAACATCATACGCACGTCATGGTCAGGGCTGCGAAATCCGGGGGAACGGCGTTCCAAGAAAGAAATCATGGGTCGCAGAAATAAAATAAATAAAAATAAAATAAAAGATAAAAATAAACAAACTGGACCTGTGAGGGATGTTCAGATTTATTCAGATACCACAATTTACCTGGCCTCAATGATTTTAGGCGTCATTGTTCACTTTTCATTTCTGATGTAAGATGGAGTGCCTGAGTACCCCCCCCCCCCCCCCAACAAAGACTTCGCCAGAACAGAAAATATATCACTCGTCAAAAAAGTTTCCAGAAAGAAAATATTTTTCTCTGCCCTGGTCATGTGCATGATGTTTTGGTCCCCGAGGGATTCTGAATGTACTAGAGTAATAATAATAATAATAATAATAATGGCATTTATAATGCGCCGTCAATCTAGGTAAAACTATTCCGAGGCGCAACATATAAAACAAAAATACAAATTAACATGAAAAATACATAAACAAGGATGATTTGCATATGGGTGTTTCCATAAATACAGGTACCAGTGGGATATTTGCATTGTCTATATTCAAATGGTTCAATATCGTGTTATACGAATGTACTTGGTTAATTTTCATTTTAAAATCTGATAAAGTTCATAAAGTTGCACTGGTATAACACCACAACATGTATATTATATCAACATTTTTTCTTATTTTGGTGAAAATTCGGCAAAATATCCTACAATTTTGGCAAAAAAGTGTGACATTTAAGACAGGGTCAAAATATTAACAATATGGTGATTTTGTTTAGAGTAATTGTGGTATCTGTAGGCTAAATGATCAATATCAAACTAGTTTTGAAGTGTTAAACACATTTTTCATAAGCAAATTACTGAGAAGTAATAATTGAATACATGGCAATTTTACCGTCACCGTGTAACATTTGGTGTCTCAAAAACCCGTTACACGGTGAAGGCAGTTTTCTTTAAATTTAACAGTGACAATAATCTCCATCTTATTTCTCTTTTGTTGATTTTACAAGCCTCTCTGATAGGTTAAAGGAAAATAGAAGAGTTAAACTGAAATTTCAACAAAAATAGAAAATATAGCTGTTTTTAAGTTTGAATATTATGTTTGGTGTCTCCAAAAATGTTACGCTGTGAGAACTTTAGGGTAACATCGTAGTTTTGTGCCAGCACACTTTATGAATAAATTGTGTATAAACTGTCTCTTGGTATAGGCTCCTAGCATACATGGAACAAAAGTTTCCACTTTATCAATATAATTAGAGTTACAAGGAAATTAAGGTTTGGTGTCTCCGTTACACGGGGACGCATGAAATATCAATTTCACCACCCAAAAAATAGGTAATCTCATCTTTTCACTATTAATGATGTTTATAGAGTAAAGCAATGGTAAATGCCTTTAGAAAAAGCAAAATAAAAGTGATCAGACAGTTTCTGCAGTTGCCAGGCATAATTGAATATTTTGGTGTCTTTTGGTGTCTCAGTTACACGGGGAGACAAGTATTTCAAAGAAATACTGATGTTATAATGGTGAAAATGTATCTCTGTATGCTTCAATGACCTGTTCTGATCCATTTTCATGAAATAGAATAATGGAACATATTATGAAAGTGGTTATTCAGTTAATATAGACACATTTTGAATATTTAGACCTAATTTGTGTATGTCACACATTGGCGCGGCGCCCTTATTTATGGAAACACCCATATACATGTACATGTATATAATACAAAGAAATCAATTATAAACTGAGTCAAATAATCTTGTTTTCAACAAGTTCTTAAAAGAGTCAAGTGAATCACAGCATCTTAAATTATAAGGTAGTGAGTTCCAGAGAGTTGGTGCAGCAACCGAAAATGCGCGATCTCCAAATGAAGAAGTAGTCCGTGGAACAACAAGTAAAAGTTTATCAGATGACCGGAGAGTACGTTTTGGATGATATGGAACAAGAAGATTAGCAATATAAGTTGGTGAAGTGCCATGCGCCAGAGTCCGTAACGTAATCCCTTATTTCAAAATGTATGCGCACATGCCCGCCAAAATAAAACGCAAGTAAACTTCACACAGATGCAGTACACGTTGGGAATCACGCTCGCGTTATCATGATATGGTTTCGTCTGAGGAATTCTGAATCGGATTATATATAAACTGAATATTTTCGTTATGGTTATATTTTACACAGGTTGTGAACTTTTGAAATCAATATCTGTGAAAATGTTAGAGAGTAGAAATGTCCAATTGGAAAATGTAACATAATAATATTAATAACATGGATTTTATCAAATGACCATGAATTTTAATACCTCATGAAATTGTCGATGATACTTGAAATAGTGAAAATATGTGTATGTGAAAATATTGCCTTTATACAGTGTTTTTGTGAAACACATTGTATTGGTTTAACAGTGTTTTTCGTGAAATTATTTGTATTTAAAAGTATAAGCTTATGTTGTTTTGTGAAAATATTTTTACGCAAAAATAAAGGCTTAAATAAATAAAAACATTGTTTTCGTGAAAATGTTAGTATGTTAGAATATTGGCTTATTGTTAAGTTACCTAAAGAAGTCATACCATAAGAGGATTTGTTACCATGGTAATGTATCCAAATAATGCACATGGCTCTTGTATGTGTTTGTGTAATGTACCCTGCTATTTAAAGCTAGTGTACTGTACTATGGATTGTAATTCATATTCACAGCCAGCCACCAGGATCCCTCCCCGCATTTAGGATTTTATTTTGTATAGCAAAAACTGCTTGATGAGCCTGTATTTTAAAAATGTTGTTGTATGTAAACATATGGCATAAAATTGCTAAACATTTCCAAAATTATGTAGCAAAAAATGAGGATTGTGAGGAGCATTTTGCTACTTGCTATACACTATAAGCATGTGCAACCTTTTCTACCACACGGGCCGCATTGTGATTTTGAGATCTATTCACGGGCCGCAGCGATTGTCAAACATTCCAAAACACGTCCGGAGGAGGAGTAATAGGGAGAGGCGAAGTCCATTGCTCATGGAATACCCGCTTCTCTTCGTGTAATTATCTCTTTTTACTCACTCTTGGTGCTGCAAGCGCCATTTTAACCAGGGATTTTATCACGCAATCACGCCTTGGGTTATATTTACCTAATGCAGCGCGTCACCCTACTAATTATAAGGGAGCACACCACCAAATCAATCCGCCATTTGTGTAAAACTAGGGAGCTCCATTTAAAACGGGATGCATCAGTGGGAATTTTAGGATTGCTTCGCGGGCCACAGATTAGAGGTCGGAGGGCCGCATGTGGCCCGCGGGCCGCAGGTTGCACATGCTTGCACTAATGCGAACCCTGCAAGCCACATAATTCCATGAGCATGCCATGTTCAATGGATAATAAGGCTGACAACAAAAATGGTTTGCTTATCCATTTCCAACCTACCCTAGTTTTGAAAACTGACAAAAAAGTTTTCACTGTACAAATGAATACCGACCTTAAATTTTTGAAATTCCAGAAAAAGGTTTTTTTCCAGAATTTTTGGTTTTTGGATAATATACACTAAACTATTTTTTAAACTTTTTCTTTACTCTTCTTAAACACTAGTCTTTGTCAAAGACTCCTCACAAAATTACCTGATAAGTGCCAAGCGAGGCGTATGCCGACCAAGGCCTCATTGCTCAAATAGCTACTGTAAAAGCCAATATTTTCGCACACTTTGATATCATAGACATTTCGTGAATTGTTTTTTTCGCAGGCGAAACTGCATGAATGTTGAAAACAATATTTTGTGTGTGTTATAATTTTTGCGCAAAAATAAAACCTCCGTGAAAATTTAAGATTTTACAGTATTCTGCTGTGTAAGCAGTATGTGTCGATCAAACTCCGTCGTCATCGTAACACACGATAAGCTCTGCCTAGTTTTATTGACGACAACGTTTTATCGATAATGTCTCCCGATATATCATGACATTATTATCAACCAATCAGCAAGCGCAATTTTTCCGAGATAAATCTTCCGTAAAAACATTTTTTACCCAAGACCCATATTTTCATAACACTTTTGACAGATATTGCTGCAGTTTTCAGAAAAAATGGCAAATTTAAAAAAAAATCATTTACAAAACAGTTGAAAAGGGGACCCTATTAGTATTAGGCGGCACATGCCCCATGACTAATTATGTGTAAATATTTTTCCGTAGTAAGGCTGTGAATGCACGGGTAGTTTCGTACCCGGGTACCCGACCCGTTTTTCGGGCGGGTATCCGGGTACCCGAAAATAGAAACTAAAAAAAACAACACGATTTTTGTTGTTGTTGTTGTTATAAGTACAAATTTGTCCCCCAAAATGATACATGGTAGGGTCAATAGAGGTCATTTGGGGACACATTTGTACTATGTTTATTATTCATGATTATGATATACAATTAAGATGGAAATGGCTTGATTCTATTAAACATATTTTATGTGATCATGGCATGGATTTCAACTTCTCAAGCATGCAACCTAATAACCCCCGATGGGTCCAAGTGTTTAAGAGAATCAGTGCTCAACAAAATTACTCTAGATGGTATCAAAATATATGTAGTAAATCGTCTTTAAGTTTTTATGTTCAGTTTAAAACACATCCATATTTGGAAAGTTATTTGAAAGACAAGCTTGATTTTTATGGGGCTAGTTTGAAGTTTAAAGCTCGTTCCAACACACTTCCCCTTAATGGTAGGTTAAGCTCTTGGGATGTAGATAATGATGGTATATGGGCAATTCCACGCGTTGCGGAATGACATTTACACACAAAAATCCACTTTCTTTTGGGTGTAAAACCCAGAGATTTGTAGTTACTCCCCATTTTACAACTTTATTTGATAATAGCGATTGATACTCAAAAAATAAACCTAGGGAAAAAATTAGACTGCGCTTCCAAGTATCCTAATTTGCATATGCAAATTTGCGTTGCGGAATGACGCAGACGATTGGTGTTTTTTTTACATGTTTACACAAAGTGAAAACTCTGTGAACTTTTTAGAGTGTATCATTATTGAAGTTACTTTTTAGAAGGTTTGAAGTGTTAGCTAACTGACAAAAGCATTTTCATAAAACTTAATCATCAGCTAGGATCTCTAGTAGGTCATCAAAAAATAAAAGTAGGTGTTGCGGAATGACGTTGCGGAATGACAGTGTGAATTTGTGTGCAAAACTCCATAGAGAAAAGAAAAAAACATGTTTTTATGCTTTAATATGCATAAAAAATAAAAGAAAGAGTAATCAGTGGCATTTCATATGTTACAAATTCATGAATACAAGTAACCCAACTATTTTCACATTGAAATTATCATTTACAGGTTAAGTAGCCATGATTTTGTGATAAAGTTCCCGAATTCAACAGCTTGCACATCAAAGTTGCCTAATTCAGCAAATTATGAGTTTTCATCAATTTTGAAACTTTTTTAGAAGTTTAGAGTCCATATTTGAATGAATTATCATAAATAAGGATGATCTTATACCAAGTACACAAAAATATCACAATTTGCTCAATAAATTGCCTAAATATAGGGATTAATACCTTTGTCATTCCGCACCGTCATTCCGCAACACGTCATTCCGCAACGCTCGTTAGGGCTATTAATTAACAGAATTTTCCAAAAAAATTTTTATCATTGTGAAGCATGTCAATTGTGTGCAGAGAAAAAATAGTTAAATGAAAATAGGGTACATTTTTTTTCTTGCTATCCTAAAAAATTGTACTTTTGCATTGCGGAATGACATGAGATTATGCAATGCATACTAAATACCTGGATTAACGAGGCTAATCGGCCGTTGATCAAAATTAAATTTATATCAAAACTTTTCCCATCAGTACTACTATTGTGCCTGACATTTATTTAAACATCATACCTATGTGTCTAAAAGATATGGAATAAATAAAAACAAGCCTTTTCACTGATTTTGTAAGCTGCAAATTTATGCTAATTAGCTAGTTTATACATCAAAAAACATAGTATCGCTAAACAAACTAAAAATTCCTGAACTTTGGACTCTTGCCTACATTATAGGCATAGAATTAATCTTTGGATGCACATTTGAAATTTTGGCTATTTGGTTGACATTTGCTTGGAATTGCCCATATGTTTACTCTGTAATAGAGATTGCGAAGATATCAAACATTTTATGCTTTTATGTAAGTCATTACGTGCAATCCGTGACAATGAGCTTCACAATTTACAAATGAATCTTCGTCAAGCAGATCTCTCTTATGTATGGAATTTTTTTAATCTAAGTGATGATAATACAAAACTATGTCTAATCTTAGGTAGTAATTGTTTGTCTGTCACCCCGTGTTGGTAAATAACTATTCATACAATGCATTAATCGATAAACATTTTGATGTCTTTTGTAAGTCATACTTAAAACGTGCATGGTCATGTAGGACGGTGTTATTTTAATAACACCGTCCTACATGACCATGCACCGTTTTACGTTTTAAGTTTTACTTAAAAGTAATAATGATCATTAATCAATATATCAAGCTCCACATGTCAGGACTCGATGAGCCCATCTCAATGTATATAATTCTCACGATTTCATGAGTGTATGATTTATCTCTCTTGTTTGTATAAGTGTTTTTCCTATCTTTTGATGTATCTTACTTATATTTGTTGGATGCACCACCATCTGTTGGTGGGTGCCGCTGTTTTGAAAGCGTTTTCCGAATAAATAAATTTAAAAAAATAAATAAATAAAACTATAAAAAAAATGGGGGAAAAAAATGGGAAAAAAAATAAATTAACATTTCGGGTATTCGGGTACCCAATTTGGTACCCGGAATAGCGGGCGGGTACCCGGGTTCCCGGGTATAAGTCACAGCCTTATTCCGTAGTTAACATTTGAGTCCAATCACTTGTTTACAATGCAATCGTGCAAATAGCTTGGACTTCCACATTTATTACGTCGAACAAAATTCTGGCACACCAGGATATGAACCAGGTATATTTCGCTTATGAGACCTGTTCTCCAACCACTAGGCCACGAGGAGTTGGCTTGGCTTCAATGGTTGGAATTTTAAGTCAAATCTGTATAGCATACAGCGAGCCTTCTGTGAAACCCGCACTACACTGAGCCAAAAAAGAAACTTATAAAAAAAAAGAAACTTAATTTTTTTTAACAGATCACCAAATAAAATTCTGTGCATGAAAATGTACCAAATTTGGATACAATATTACTAATATTACTATTAATATTGTATCCAAATTTGGTACATTTTCATGCACAGAATTTTATTTGGTGATCTGTTAAAATTTTATAAGTTTCTTTTTTTTTATAAGTTTCTTTTTTGGCTCAGTGTATATGTAGCCACGATGTTCTAACTGCAAAATGTGAAGTACGGAAAACAAATGAGTCCCCTGGATCAACACATATTATGCAACCACATTTATGGTCGAAAGAGAGTATTTTCCAACAGGACAATATTAATTAATTGTAAACTAATTTTATTTAGTTATACTCTGCAAATCGACTTTAAAGCCACATCAGCCATGTGAGATACGATACAGAGTTGGGTGTAGAGTTTAAATCATGCAAGGCCTTCAGAAATGTCACTCAAAGAGTGTGTTCAACCAAATACAATGGTTCAAAGTTTAGATGTGCTGTTTACACCATGTATTTTTATTCCTTTTGATAGGATCTGTGTGTGGGAGAGTTTAAGTTCTCTCCTACAATGGTAACATAAACTGATGGTGATGATACAAATAAAACTCAAGATGCACAAAATCTAGATGTCGAACATAAAGGTTTATTTTATATAAATCATATTCGTAGCTACATTGTCATATTAAAATTATAAGTGCTAGCGCATTGTCAAGTCGACCAGTCGATGAGAGAAGCAAAAAATCAAAGAGGTCAAGTAGTTTGCTTGGGCATCCATGTTGGTTCTATTGCGCAATACTGGCAGGGTATCAGCTATTGCGCCAAGTGTGATAACCAGGGCTCAAATTACATCGCGGCCATTGCCGCGATGCCCTCGCATCTGGCCGCGATGCCCTCGGATCAGTAAAAAATTCACGGCCATAATGGCCGTGCCCTATTTTTAACAGAGGCCGTGTGTGCCCTTGGTTTGGCCTTGGTGCCCCAGAACATGGCCTCGGTGCCCTTCGAAATGGTATATTCTTAAGGCCAAAGTGGCCGTGCCCCTAAAATGACGAAATTTGAGGCCTGGTGATAACCCTATAAAAGTAGGGTCGTGATTGGCGAATGTTTGTACTGATATTTAAATATGGAAGATAAATTGTCGGGTGTTGTTCATCTGGATGATTTGGGGAAAGGTTTTGAAGTAAACTAGTAAACACATTGTGTAAAAGAATTTGTTGTTGATTAAAGTGTTAAAATATTAAAGGAGCGCAATTCTTACTTTTTACATGTAAACTAATGATACAAAAGTTTTCAAAAGCAAAACAAAGTGATGTTTTTGGTCGCTCCTGTATAAAACCTGTCATTTTTCATCAACATCTGCTCCTTTTATTTCTATTGACTGTTTTTTTTAAAACTGTATTTCCCCTGTTTGTGTAATAAAAGCACTGTAAATTGGTGGACACTGGTAAAAGATTAATCAAGGATTTTGATTTTGACCAATAGGGAAAACTATTCAGATTTGTTTTTACAGATCCATAATAGTAAGTATATAGTGTTAATGACTTGCATGTTCATTCATTCATGTCTATTAGAAATAGAATGATGATGTGGTTCCGAGTTACGTCACTACCCTACTACTAGGATTACTCAATCGTGCTCTAATGCTTGTTTTGTTCATCGACTAATCAAAAAGCAATTATCATTATGCAAATCATGCTTTTAATTTAATTGTCATTGGCCCTAATTTACTTAATGGAAAGTGGAATGGAAACCCAATACGCTGATAATTAGATGATCAATATTGCATCTGTTGGCAGCTGCTGTAGTCATGGCACCCGCAAGCATGAAAGACATCCATAAGAAAACAAATTGTTCTATGAGCCAGACAGACCCTTTTCTTTTCGGGGGGGGGGGGGGGGGGGGGTTGTATTCTATGGATTTAACACTTGTGTTTATAGGGGAGACCTTCCAGCAAAACCGGGGGAAGGGGAGCAATTTACCCCCACTAAACCTCAAGCCAACATTTTCTTAAAACTCAGTATTTTTTCAACATTGCAATGATGCAACTCCAATTGCACTTGCAAAACTATCAGGGTAGAAAAACAAGTTGTTCGGGGGTGTGTTGGTTGGGGGGGGGGGGGGGGGGGGGGATCAGGAGTGCTGGAGATCGAACCCAGGTCACATGTGCCGGCATTCTGGTGCTTATCTAACCAAGCTAAGACAGCAGCTTGTATTTTCCTGTGCATATGATAGCCTGTCTATATGATAGCCTGTCTAGAAATATCAAAATCCAAAATGTCACTTGACCTTTCACCTTTTGGGTTATATCATAATCTAAATACTGTAAAAGCCAATATTTTGATATCATAGACATTTCGCGAAATGTTTTTTTCGCGGGCGACTTTCTGGATGCACAGTACGAATGTTGAAACAAATATTTTTGCGTGTTTTAATTTTCGTGAAAATTTCAGCTTTTACAGTAGATGAATTTGATGTGATTTACTTTTTGGTTTGTTTTTTTGTAGCCATACAAACAAGTCTAGATACTTTTAAACTAAATTAAATCATTTTTTGACATTCGACCCTTGTACAAAACTATATGGCCGCCCCCTCCTGCCAAAACAGGGGAGGGGTGTGTGGGAGCTTATTTTTTCTTAAATTCTCAAGTCTCAAGTACCAGAATCCATCATCAAACATTCCTTTGCTCTTGTAGTCACAGGATCACATGACCCACTAATGATTTGATGTTTCTCAAATTGTCTGCCAAAAGGTGATTGTCCTCCATGGTGCTAAATGTTGTGTATCATTAGTACCTATGACAACATGTAATTACTTTGTTATGCTGAATTGACTTGTTGACTGGTAAATAATGAAATGACATGATGCAGGTGCACTTGGTGGGGGAGGTACTTCACCCAAAGAAGATTTTAAAGACAGCACCACAATGCATTGCAGTTTCGCAAAACGCCGTTAATCTGTTCTCGATTCATCTCGGCTCCCGTATACATATGCACAAAATCATGGCTTCATAGCGCCGTTGGTTCAGTGTATTCAGACGCTCACCCTGAACACGTTAAAATTGTAGACCTCATCGTAAAGAGTAGGGGATCATCTCGGGTCTGTTACCTGTCACAAAAACTCATGTCCCTAGGTTTCAGGGGCCTTGGCGCGCTAAACAAGTTAACTTGTTCTGCCAAGTATTCTATACTATCCGTACTAAGATATTTGCCGCCTGTTTCAGGGTTGTCGTTTTTTTTAAATTGGGAAAGTTTGGGGAATTTTCTGCAATTTTTGAAATTGTCAACTTTTTCCCCAGTATTTCCAACATTTCAAAAAAAAATTCAACATATTTTTTGTTATCTATTCGCCTGATGATTGGACAAAATGACTGTATGGGATTGTCCATGAAACTCCAGAGTAGCGATATATTCCGGAAGGTCTATACCTCTGAATGTGTATAAGCTCTGCTGTTTACGGCATTGAGCACTTTGTTCAAGGCTAGTTTAACCATAAACATGTGTCAAAAAACAAAAATTAAACAAAAATTAAACAAAAATGGGCAAACATTTTCAAAACAAATTTTAATAAAAGTAATAATTGAAATTCAAAACAAAATGGGTCGGTCAGGCCCGTAGAACAGGGTATTTTTTGTTGCCTAAAGAGAATAAACATAATAAAATACTGTACTACCGTGTAATGTGTTACAAATGGTACATTTTATTCTTGATACAAGTGATGCCTGTGGCTATTTCACCTTTGGCAATAGTAAATCGCCTTTGTTTGAGGCCGATTGAAAGCGATAGTCATGACATGATTCACTTTGTGTGTCCTCAAAAATATCAATAGGTGACATAGCAGATTTTACTTGAGATATGGCAATGTGTGATACAAGGCAGGCTTGTGTGATTATTCACATCAATGGACACAAAACTGGATTCACGTTATCAACTTTCTCCACCTAGTTTTAATGAAGTAGAATTTGAAAACAAAATCAGATAAATAGGATTTCCTTTTTTTTTTCATCTTTTTTTTTACAATTTTATTTAATTTTGTTTGTTTGTTATCTTTGCTTTTCTTCAAATAAATATAATTAAGAAATTGGTAAGTGACTGTGGTTGACAAATTGTCATTATTTTGAAAGAAAGATTTTTTCCTAGTCTTTGGTATCTAGTGTATGCATGTAACCGCTACCATGTACGTGAAATAGCAGATTAAAAGAAAAAATCATGAGTATCTGCAATGGCTTTAGTTTAATCTGTCCAGCAAGCTAAAGACAGAGGAGACAAAGTTCAAAGTTCAAAATACAGTAATATTATATAAAACAATTTTCTGAGATTTGTGATGTTATACACAGTAAGTGTACTATTATACTACAAACGACTTGTTAATATGCCATCTTTGTTCATTGCCTGATTGACAAAAGAGCTGTACGGTTGTTCTTGCATGGCTGTCTCGTAGGATGGAAGTGTGGGTGTATTTGGAGGGGCATTTGGTGGAGGGTCGTGATTCCCCAAGATAGCACTCGTGTCCACAACGCTGATAGTTGGAATATCCCGGGAGTTTTGTTGTGTCGTCGATGAGGCATCATCACCACGACGGCGGTGATATCGTTTGAAGTAGAGTACTGTCACAAGTAAGATTGCCATGACGCAGAGAGCCATTGTGATACCGAACGCTATCATTAAATGCTGATGAGGCTTGGGTGATGGTGCCGGAGGGCGTTTGTCATGAACCCCACCAGGACCACCATGTGAAGGGGGTGGGGGACTCTTACGATCGCCACCGGGACCACCGTCATGGTCACGACTATGATCACTGTCATGGTCACGACCATGATCACTGTCGTGACCGCCATCCCGACCACCATCCCTGTGTATAACATCTAGCGTTTCTGTAAAAGCACATTGTTTAACATCGGTCCGTCCCAAGGCACGTATTGCGATCACGCAAATAGTGTACCTGGTAAAAGGTCGTAAATTTTGAATAGACCAGGTGCGAACGTTTGGGGGGAATGTTCTTTCATTTGGCAACGGCATGTACGTCTGTTGATTTGAACTGGCGGTATATAGCACATTAAAACTTTCGAGTGGTACAACTGGGAACCACCAGGTTATTAGCAGGGACTCTGATGTGACGTCTGAGAACTCGACATCCAATGGTGGCAGAGTTGTTGTCCACCTGTCACACCGCGTACCTGTGTACCCTGAACGACAGACACAGCGATAACCGCTGGAATCACCCCAGCAGGTTGCCCCATTCACACACGGGTCACTATCGCAGTGACTGCCCTCCGCCCAATCGCCTTGTCGCTTGTGTCGAATTTTTGGACAATCCAAATGCCTCAACGCTGCCAGTACTTTGGTACCATGGTACGATGTAGGCGAATTGCAGGTTAAACGATCCAACATCAGATCTGCACCGGTCCAGTTTTCCATCCAAGCAATACGACAATCGCAGTGTAAAGCATTATGGGTAATATCCAGTTCTCTCAACAGAGGCAAACCATCAATGACCTCTGACCCAAAACTCTGTATATCGTTGCCGTGGAGGTTCAGTTGCTCTAGTTCAACTAACCCTTCAAACGTTTGGCGTGATAACTTGTTTATCTGGTTGTCACGCAGGTCTAAGTGTTTTGTGTCCTTTGGTAAATGGATGGGGACTACTGTAAGCTCCAATCCAGCACAAACGATTGTTTTGTCTGTCGCACAGGTGCACCCATCAGGACACATTGGGGGCTCACCATTTATGTGTTGTTGATTGGCATCAAGGCACAGTATGCCCAAGAAGAACAACAAAAGCTGCAGATTGATACTAAAGGGTGATAGGAATTCCATGGTATGTGAGTCAGTCCGTCGGTGGATCATTTATTCCTGCAATTATTTTTGTGGTGTAGTTTGTAGTCTGGCCGATGTGCTGCAAGATATAAAAATGATTATGGTTTTAGACACACACAAAAATCATGTATAAACACAAAAAGGCACAATGCTTTCTTTCTTTTCAGTCTTAGAAACATATCTGTTGATGAATAGGTGGGAAATATTAATTCACAGAAATGGAGCCAATTAAACAGGCTCCACAAACCAAACTACCAGGTAAAAGCACAACAATTGCACACACCGATGCTTAAACCTACATTGAGTGAATGAAGGGATCAGAATCAGACTCACCTTTATTCTCATAAAACCAACTTTGATGTATCAGTAACACAGTAGTAAGGCATGCATTAGAGAGCTAAGAAATGTGAGGCCATGAGTACATGTAGTGGTAAGACTAAAGAGAGGTCATCACATTGTATGCATAGATGCCCCAGTGGGGAAAATGCAGTAGTCAGGGGGCACATAAACACCTGTAATTGGCAGAAGATGTGAAACAAGGGATGTGAAAGAGAGAGCTCTGTAATTCATGACCTATCAGTAGTGCCCATGCATGTTTTGTGTCTACCAATGTGGGATATTGAAGACTGTGTGATCAAGCTAGCTTGAACAAATACAAAGTGGAGGCATTCTATAGTGAAGGTATCCGATGTTCAAACATAGACTGTGCAGTGAGGGATGGTGGCAAGTGGATGGTGGCGAGTGGTACAGTGTGCTGGCGTGTACCAGGTACATTTGTCCATCAAAAAGATCATTAATACTATATTACAATAATAATGGGGTGGGAAATGGGGATATTGTTCTGGCTGTTTGGATCAAATTTCTTTTTGTATGGATAAAGCTGGCAGAATGGGTTGCATATTGTTTGAACATTTAATAGATTAAGATAATGTCTTTGGTGTAGGGTTTCTGGTTGGCAATGGAGAATAGAGAATAACGATTAATAATTTAAGTGACGAATTTGTAAGTTAGTAGTTAACAGAATAAAACATATTTTCTGATCACCATGTAAAGATTAGGCAAAATAAACAAATGAACATGTTTTGCAAAGTTTATCGCTTATATAAGGGCAATTTTTGCGCTAAAGTGGTTTTTTTTAAAGAGAGACAAAAAGGGGCCTCCTTCCTTTTTGATTGAAAAAGTCAGGATGTTAAACATGTTTGGTTTTTATAATTTGCCTTAATTGTTGATTTATTATCAATTTGTGAGGTTGTTTTAATGTTTAAAAGTTGTAAAAAGAGTTATTAGAAAATAATTTATAATGGGGTGAAAACCCCAACCAATCAAGTTACTAATTGTTACACATCTATCCCACCACTCAAGATGCAGGTTGACATATCGGCTGTCAGCCTGCCACAGTCTTTTTCCTCTAACCATTTATGCAGGCATCAATGTGCATATTGAACCTACCCTAGTCAAAGATTAGACACCTAATCTTTTGCCTAGTTACATTTTTGAAGTGATGAATCGGGTAAGCTTTAGAATACCCTACCATTTGTATTCCTCACTGTTTAAATGTATGGGTCGTTCTTTAAAAGTCCCCATTGAAAATATGCAGTGGTAGGGTATACTAAAGGAACTCAGATGAATTTTGAACTAATTCATATTTTGGAAAGGCGAATCTATGGCGAATCTTTACCTATATTTCAACTCACGTATATATTACTATAGAACGAATATAGAATATAATGCACTCAGCTGAATCTCTACCCCACAAATTGCAGGAAAGACCTAATCTTAACCTATTTTCTTCCTGAAGGAAAGTGAATACATGTGAAGGCTTGAGGAGCAGGAGGAGGGTAGGTTCAAGACTCCAATTGACACCTGCATTACTCAATGTTAGTACACTGGCATTGTTTGCTTGCACCCTGTTGTATTTACATTAAGGATTACCCATTCAGACTGCAAAATCAATACTGTAAAAAAAATTAACATAATATGCAACATTATGGCCATGTGTTTTGAACTCACCACCCAAAAAGGGTGGTGGCGTTGCATTTTTGGTGACGAATCATCCATCTCCCTCTATTAACTCAACAACTAAATATGGTATAGCTATGGTTGAGGTGTCATGTGAAAGCCTATTTATTTAGCTACATTGTGTGAATAAATCAGGTATTTCTATAAATGTTTGACTGAGATATGATTGATTATGTTGTGAAAGTCAGGGGTGGTGGCGGTGGCGGTGGCGTTGTGTACAATCCCTATGGGAAATATAGAAAATGTTCCCAATTCTACGTTAAAATTACAATAACTTCTCTTCTGTGTATGGTACAAGGCCATGTGTTATGAACTCGCCACCCTTAGCGTTACATCACAAATATTATGCATTTTTACACCAATTGAGTTTCAAATTGGAATATCTCCACAATTACTAACCCTAAACTAGCAAAGGCATACATGTTTGGAAAGCTGAGGACATAAGCAATCCAAATATACACATTTCAACTCATTATACAGGGTGACCTTGAAATTATACAGGGTGGAAAAAATAATTTCCGGATAAAAAGTGGATTGTATAATGCATTGCTTATTACTAACTTACAGTAATAAACTGAAAGTAAACAATAGTTATTTGGTTAGAGGATGGGTGAAGCCTACTGACCATGGAGAAAGAAAAATCACATTTGTTTGTTAATCTCAGAATACAGGGTGTTCCAAATTATGGTTGTTTTTTTTTACAATTCAACATATTTTGAACTAAAAGATTTTAGCCCTAACCCTAACTGAAAATGTAAGTCCATATTTGGATTCCTCATCAAATTCCCTTTTAGAAAATGTATACTTTGACTGTGATAGGATAAGTAATTCAAGATTTACAGCAATTTTTAGAATTTGAAGACATCCGCATTACTTTCTACAGTGTTTATCATGAAAACAGGTAGTTTCGTAAGTAAAAGTTCATATTTTATGAACTAAACTAATCATAAAGAGTTCAAAATGATTAAACATAACTAGCAGAATTGTTTAGCTGTAAATTAAGACCAAAACCAAGTTTGTAGCCCCTGTAGTACTTTAGTAGTAGTGAATTTAATCAAGTTTACACATGCGAAACGCACTGTTCCCATAGAGTTTGTGTGTACCGCATCCCCCACCTCCGCATCCCCCACCTCCTCCACCTTGACGATTCGCGATTCAATCAACCATAACTTCGCTAATTGAAAAGCTATGTTGTTCATATTTACAGGTTTATTAGTGGTACTCATTAGCTTTCAAATGAGACCAAGAACATGACTATAGCCTTATGTTTTGCTGAGATATGATGAATTAAACAGATCAAAATTTGAAAATATGTAACGACACCACCATTTTTGGGTGGCGAGTTCAAAACGCATGGCCACAAACATGATTTTGCTCTCATTTTATAGATTGTTTTATATTCTATAAGTTTCTGTTTCAACAAACGTGTCAACTATTACGTAACAATTGTAATCACGAATCGATTGCATTGTCCTTGGCTTTTTCCCTATTCACTACACAGTGAACTTGCCCTAATTCAGCGGTTTTACATACATGACTATAACAAAAGAAATATTTAACCGATGATAGCAAAATTATACATTTTTGGAAAGCTCTCAAATAGGGGAATTCAAAAATACCGTTTAAATCAGGAAAAGGTGTATACCCAAAGAAATATACTTTAATACTCTAATAAATATGAAATTTAAACGTTTGTGCTCATTTACTTCTCGATATAGTGTATTTCAACATGTTTACCATTGACAACTATTATGTTCTGATGGGTAATTGCATGAGGAACTTAAATACGCACAGTAAAATTATGATTGGGATTGGTATAAAAATATTATCGATATTTTTTGAACATTCCTAATCACAACATGTTACCATTAGGTCTTATCTAAATTCCAATAGCATATTTGGATTCCTTGTGAGATTACCGTTCAGAAAATATATACTTTTTATGGGTAGAACAAATAGTTATTGTGATATGCTAATTCGAATCTCAGATGGTGTAAAATGTAAAAATCTGGACATGCAACGGTAAGGGTGGCGAGTTCAAAACACACGGCCTTATACCATTTGGCTGTTATTTTATCAAACAACTACACTGTCGCGCAAAAGTATTTCCCCCTGGAAGCTTTCAAGTTATCACTGTGTTGTCAACAAAGTATTAAACCATCAGACCCAATGACCATTTCATTGTGTTTATTGTACATTTTATACCAATAAATTCATGTTTCCTATTCAGATTCATGATTTAAAAGCATTACAATTCATGATTTTATCGAGCAAGTCAAAATTCCAATGTAAAATCGCCGTAGTAAATCACCTCATTAATATCAATTAGCTCATTATCGGCAGAAACAAGAAACATTTTGATGAATTTTCAGAGATCTTCTAAATTTTCAATAATTATCAACAACAAAAAAGTCAAAATTGTGCAAAAATAATTTCAAAAAATTCAAAATATGGGTCGATCGGGCCTGTAGAACAGGGTTTTTTCCGTGGCTTTAGCACACAACTTTTAAATCTGAGTAAAGCCTAAACAGGCAGAATACCAGTGGTTCTTCTCAGTAATTCTGCGAAAATGTTTGGCATTGGATTTGTATGAAATTAACAAATGTGTATAGGACAAATGTACACTATTTATCAATCACTAAAATTCAAGGAGTAATTCCCATTATTTACAAAGCTATTTGCTCTCCAATTTTTTACCCTAATTTCCTTTTTGGACATGCCAACACAAAGAGTGAAATCGTGTGGAACGTGATGTTATGAAAGATAAATGGCGATAGCCAAGATTTTGGACGTCACAATAGTGTCGTAATTGTGTGCAAGGCTGTACCATGATCCACTCTGTCAATGCTTAAATATGCCCTAATTAATTTGTAGCCTTAAGCTAGACACTTTTCTGCAAATAGTTTGGGGGATGAGGTTTGGGGGGAGGAGTTTTCTCACTTTAGTTGGCTGGCAGAGGGTTGTTGTGGATGAGTTTTCTTCAATGTTTTAACAAATTCTATTATATTCTAATTTTTTTCAAACATTTATTTCCTTCAAAACATTTCTGATTTTGATGGTTATTTTTGGAAGAAATTCCAGCTCAAATTGAACGAAAAAAAATTGACACTGTTCTACTTGATCGAATAATGCCCTGCAGCGCCTAAGTTTATTATGTTAATCCATGTGATAATAATGTTAATGTGTTGCGCACTTCATACATAGAAAAAAAGCATGACAAAATTGAATACAAGGGGTGGGGGATATTAGTACCCTTATATTTTTATTTTTGAGAGGGGAGTTATTATTAATATTGTTAAGAGACGAGGTTAACACTAGTTTAATTAGATACTTCGAACTTATTGATAAATAAATGTTAATTCTCAAAAATCAGTGTTTCTACGGAAACCACAAAGTGTTAGGTAAACGGCTTCCTCTCACTGGGGGTACAGTGAGTGAACTAGTTGAACTTGAAACTTGATACTTGAAAGCTGTGCATTACTATGTTAAGCTTGGGCCAAATTCAAGAAAATACTAGTTGTCCATTCCCCCATATTTTAAAGTGTACTTTACCCTTTTTTCTAGCTGCCCCCACCACCCAATTATTCACTGCTCCCCCCCCCTCCCCCACCACCAAATAAATATTCTATTTAAGCCTTATTTGATTTCTTTTATGTGTTAGTGTTCGCACCCTCCCATTCTTATTTATTTTGTTAGCTCCCTTCTCATTTTGTTATTTAAGTGTCCCCCATGTTTATTTCTCTTCCCCCCTTATTTTAGGGAACATTGGAGAAATGTTAGGGAAAACCAACCATTATTTTATATTAAATATTAAACAAACAACAAATGGTCATAACAAATTTTAAATATTAGTACTTTGGCGATTACACACTGGATGTATAACCGTACATTGGTATATATTAATATGTACGGTAATTAAAAACGTGGAGTATATTTGTCACTGTAACAAGAAAAAATAATTAGTTTGATAATTTACAAGAGGCCTCTCTCACTACTTTTTGAGATCGTTACCCGATGTATTCATTTATTTGGCCGTCATACCTGTTATGACAAGTGGTGCTTGGCTGTACCTAGCACCATGGTACTACATGTACCAACTCCGGTATGCCATTCACATGAAAAGTACCTGCAATGTAATGGGGGAATTAAGTATTTTAGGTGACAACAAAATCAATCCTGTTCTACGGGCAATCAGACCTCTCAAGGTTTTTTTTGGGGGGGTGCAGTTTCAAAAAAAGTTAGTGAACATTTTGGGGAATTTTGAGAGAAAAAAATTGACATTAAAAAAAGATTAAAAAGATAAAAACATTTCAAACTTTTTCAAAAAAACGAAAACAATTTTGTAAACCGACCTGACTTCAAGATTGTTTGCACTAGAGGGCAACACAATTTTGTGTGTGCCTATAATGTGTTCATGCATAGTTCTTGCTCGCCATAGTTGAATCATAAATACTGGAAATGGTTGAATCAAAAAACTTATCCTGCTGAAGTGCATACTATAAGTTGTCCATATACTTGCGAAAAATAGATTCACAAATGGCAAAGATTAGACTGGATTTATTTTGAAAACTTTTTTTATTCAAAATAGCTCTGTAACAGATGGTCCATAGTTATTGAAGACTTACAACTTGATGTGACTTATTTATAATAAGTCGGTTATGGAGAACAACAATTACACATCACAAACAATTTAAAACAAATAATGGCTTCAGTTCATTCACCTGTTAGGGTTCATTTTACCGTCTTTGGTTCATTAGATTCTTCTAATGTTGTTTGTATAAAAATTGACATTTACTGTCTTCCAATATAAAAACAGAATTTTTGCGCTACATTAATTTCGCCCAATTTGTATACCATACCATCACAGTTGTACAATAAGGGAGGAAAAGTTGACTTACACCTTTAAGTGCCAACATCTATCTGTGTTGGTCGGTCAATTTTTTTTAAATTTTAAAATTTGTTGTTTGTTAATGAAACATACAGATACTACTGTTGTAATTGATGATGTTATACATTTATGTTGCAGAACACATTTTTGCTATTAATTTACCAAAATATGAGATTAATTATATTCCAAAAGCATTTCAAAATAAAGATTCAACAACGCATAAATTTAATCAAATTTGACCAAAGAATATACCCATCAAATAACCGCTTATTTTACGGTACTATTTATAAACATTAGTGTAGTAGACTACAGTCTGGTCGTTTTTTTAAAGGTCGATGTCCCTTGTCTTTTGTTTTATGTAAACGGGAAATGCGTCAGCAGACCTAAACCATTCATGTAGTCGTCGGCAGAGCTTGTGATAATGGGTCACCTGGGATGATTGATTATCATACCGTAAAGTGTGATGTGTACTTGGGTGGATCTTTATAATTATGCACTCATGGATTTGTACCATGCTGCAATTGGTACAAACTTATCGGGATGGAATTTTCTTTTAGTTTCCCACATTGGTTCACTAAATACCCCTACCATTGCCAAAATTACCACTCAATGGTCAACATTTCCTTGGATTGAGCTTCCCAGATCCCCCTTTCTTCCCTTAATGGATGTTATGTTCACAGGGACTCAGGAGTGTATTGCACTTTTTTTACAACGAACAGACCTGACTCGCTCGTTTCCCAATGTTGCTGGTGTGTGGATCGCTCTACATCCTCCAGATCAGTATGTTACCGTCCCAGTATTCTGCTGGTTGGTACCAATTTAAATACACCCGGGTTTAGAGATGAGTAATTGAGGTATAGTACCAGTACTCAAGAGCACAACACATTGACCACACCAGGGCTCGAACCTTCAACCTTTGTATTACAATGCAAGTCCTGTATACTATCCCCTGCACTGATCCCATCTCAAAACTGAAAGATTCTGTGACGTAACCTCCTGCCCCTTCTCGTAGGAATCTTTTTTAAATGTGTAACATTTTAAAACTGTGCTTGATTATCACTTTTCTGCCCTCTAAATGGGATAAATCTACTTAGATTCATTTTGCCCTCTTCAGTAGTGAAATTTTCTCTCATCTGCCCACTAAATGTGACCATCTACTAACCTGTGCATATAAGAATAGTCCATACTGATTCAGGTTGTATAGCGTTAAGCAAATGATCCAGAAATATGCAAGCCTGCAACTTGCGAATATCTGACAAGAAGTTGCTCCAGTTTCTGTCGATTGAAAAATTGCCACCGTTTTCCTCTTAACTATATAATGTTACTCCGCATTTCTCGTGGCGGATGAAGCCCCCAGAAATCTGACGGAACTCCATTACAAGCTTCATGCACCGATGCTGATGAAACAGAATCAATTCTATCAATGCAGTGCAGTGTCAATGACATGGCATGGTGCGATGCCAGCTGGCAGTATGTAGTAGAAGTAGGAAGTTGTTGACTGTGTGACTGACTACATTGAGAACTTTAAGTGGAGGACAAATTGAGACTATTGTTGTAATTGGTTGGACTGTACCATTATCAAAATAGGGGAGTGTATTCATGATGATGAGAGTAAAACTATTCATCTTTGATAGCCAATTTCTAAATAGTAACAGTGCCAACAAGTGAAATGTGTATTTAATGCTCAAAGCCATCCCAAGGGTGGGGAAGTATATGGACATTAATTGTTCTTATTTTTCAGATGACAATTATGGTTAACGTTCATAATGCTATGAACAAAATTCAAGCTATTTCACACAAGCGTGTTTATTGTTTGCGGAGCTGCGTCCAGATGCATAAAATGCGCGAACTACTACGTATGCATGCAGGCCTCAAAATAAGAACAAAAACAAAGGGTCCTCTGGACCCTTGCCTCTGAAATTCCAAGGGTCCTCACTGATTTTCAAGGGTCCAAAAACATTTGAAATTCGACATGAGTGGGGCTACTTTTGGATTCAAGATGTCTGGATAACATGTATACAATCATAACATAATGTGGATTCCCCATATTTTAAATCCTGCTGTTAATGTTAAAGTACTACATCATAGGATATGTCATCAGCAACATCTTTTGTTTAAAAAAATGCACACAATTTTCTGTATGTATTTTATTTTTGTTGGGTCCTGAGGACCCCTATGATAGAAGAGTCAAGGGTCCTCACTATTTTTTAAGGGCTTTTGACCCGAGGGGAGGGCCCTCCTTATTTCGAAGCCTGTATGCATGCTTGTGACGATTTCATGATTGACCAATGAGACATGCGCTAATTTTTTTAAACGTCGGTATGCACTTCCAGGTTTAAGCTCATATGCACGCATTGTCGCTGACTATAGTTTTGCCCAGGGTTATTATGTTCAGGCCTTGGTCTAATCCAACCAGACATTTGGTCGCTGGTTTTTATTTGTTGCACTTCTAAGAAAAAAGAATATGGAACCATTCATTGATTTCATGTTCCCTATCATTTTTATATTCAGACCAAAGTAGTTAATCTTGGTGCTAATCAAGAGATCCTATTTCTATTTCCCCTTTCCCACCTTGTCTACAGTGTGAAGATTTCGTCAAAGCTGGTGCATCACAAGCCAAGTGTATATCGGACCTAGTAACGCAGACAGACATTGTAATATCTATGTTATCAGATTCAGAAGCTCTTAGAGCGGTAAGTAGATTTTCAACTCTCTCAGGTACATGTAGGGTCAGTCTGTCAGATCAGGTTTTTCTCTCCAGAATTTTGGTGAAAGAAAATGTTGGTGAAATTTGTTAAATCTTGTCCAAAAAAATAATTTCCCAATTTTAAACAAATGGGTCGCTCTAGGCTCTAGCCCCTTAGAACAAGTTTTTCCCCTTTGACCTTACCATTTATCACATGGATTCAATTATGCGGTCATAACGGAGAATTACAAAAAACAAAACAAATTAAAACATCCTAAACTCTTAAAATGAGGCTTTATTTTTTACTTTAAAAATGAGGCTTTATTTTTTTACTCTGAAAATGAGGCCCTTTTTACACTAAACATTTAATGCCGACACAGCTTCTCTGAAATGGAGCCAGTCCTTCATTGATTGGTCTGCTTAAACAGAAAGGATGGCTTTAAGGGCTTCTTTAGGGCAGAAGTCGCTGCCTAAATTGAATATCAGCCCAGCTTAATTTTGAGTCCCCCACCACCCCTCCCCCACTATATTCAAATTTTCTGTTCTATCCTTCAATATCAGCCCAGCCTAAATTTTGAGTGTATTATGACCACTGAGCCCAACCCCCAATCCCACCATATTCATATTTTCTGCCCTTTTCTTCGAGTCAAATGTCAATTTAAAATATTCCTCCAGTCACCACAAAGCATGATTTTGAATTATTGCCTCTTTAGTGGGAGTGTGTTTTCAACTATTTATTTATTTCAACAATTGAGATCAAGTACTCTTTACGATTCAACAGGTTGTATTTGGCGAGAAAGGTGTATTGGAAACGATGCAAGAAGGCAAGGCATTTGTAGATATGACAACAGTAGATATTGCCACTGTAACGGGAGTATCAGAAGTAAGTTTGGAGAAAAAAAACCAGAACACACAAACAAACAAACAAATTGTCAGTTTTAAGGCGATTGTGCAGACAGAAAGAAGTTAATCTGATCTCTGCATAAATTACAGGCTTTTAAAGTGCTGATTATGGTACACAGAACATTGTTTTCAAAGTTGAGTCTGTGTTTAGATGTATCACTCAATGTTTCTAGGAATGTGGTTCACCAAATCCCATCATCATCTTGACCTACCGTATTTAGCGCCCTGGGCGCTAAATAGGGATAATACGGTACTCCTCCCATGGATTGGCTTTTAAGAAATATTGTTCTTGGCACATTAGGCAAACAGACCTCTCAGGTAGGATCCATCCGTTGGTCAGGCGTTTTGTTTGTTTTTCAACATTTAGGTTAATATTCAAAGGTTTTTGAAATTTCATTTTTTCAAAACAATTATTAATATTCAAAGATTTTTGAGATTTTCAAAACATGTCCAAATTATTAATTTTTTGGATGTGGGGAATCAATGTTTTTCAAACATTTAAAAAAACACCTGTTTTTTCTTCAACATTTTGAAAAAAACAAATAAAACTGTCCTCAAATTGAAACAATACATGGGTCGGTAGATCATGCCCCCCCCCCCTCCCATAGCCTTTCTATCACTCTTTCTCTTCTCCGCATTAACAGGCTATCGCACTTAAAGATGGTCGATTTTTAGAAGCCCCCTTGGTGGGCAGTGTACAGCAAGCAATGGAAGGATCGTTAGTGGTGCTAGGTGCAGGCGACAAATCGGTCTATGACGATTGCCAATCGTGCTTTGAAGCTATGGGGAAAAAGTCATTTCACCTTGGTAAGTTATCTATTTGTCATAAATCATTCATTATGTATACTGGGTATTAATTTGGTGGTCATTCTTGCGCACGAGCATTCGGTAATGTCCAATGCAAAATGTGATCTGTAGTGCCCAGGAGCATTAATAGGGCTAAAGCTTGGAACTCTTTAAGCCAATGGAGCGGAAATTGTTATTGTTGACAAGGTCGCTGGGCATCCATAGTTACCAGTTTGCCAATCATTTTCCACTTTGCCTGCTAACCAGCCCGTTTTTTTCCCCTAATGCGCTTTCAAGTCTTCAATCTGAGAGGATACCATTTTGAAATAAAAGTTCTGTATGAGCTACTCTCTGAAGTTTAACGTTTTCAGGCTCCATCACTAGGACTTTTTCAAACTTTTTTTCCCCTTGTAAATTATGTATCCTTATTTTCCATATTCCCCACACAGGTGATGTTGGTAACGGAGCTAGGATGAAGCTAGTCATTAACATGATTACAGGCAGTATGATGACGTGTTTCGGCGAGGGGATGTCACTGGCGGAGAAGGCAGGCCTTAGCCAGAGCAATCTCCTCGATATACTCAACCTCAGTATGTTATCCAGTCCATTAGTAGCCGGCAAGGGCAGAGGTATGTACTGTGTTTTGTACATTTGTTAGAGAAATTGCGTACCTCTTAAAAAAAAACACCTATAGAAGAAAAAAATTCTCGCTTAATTATCTGTTCTAAAGGTTCCATTTTACAAGCCCGCTTGTCAGGGTTTCTACTTCCTAGCAAAAGAGAAATATATAGAACACAAATATAGTAAAATACATCCTCTTGCTTTACCATAAATACTGTTGATTGCATTTATATTAGGCATGTGATCGTTACCTGATACGATTGTGTCACGCACATGAAGTTTATGTCCCGTGTTGAATTTCAACTTACAGTGTACACAAAAGTTAAATGAATAGAAAAATTATGGAAAATGATTCCAATGAGCTATAGACGGTATTCATAATTGGCGCATTTATGTCAAAAGAGGGCCATGCTATCCAACTGAGCATGTTCAGAGCAATTAGTTCTCCGAAAACAAGGCCAGCAATGTAGTCAAGACGAGAGGTGGTGTAGTTTTTCAATGTAGTGAACTTTGCACTAATCATAAAAAGTCTTCATACTTCTGAAATATTTGACCTTATTACATTCGTGAAATAAACTTGAACGTATTTATAAACTGTCTATTACACTAGTTTAAAATGAAATGTTTCCTGGTAACCGACACTATCTAGGAAAATGTTAAAGTTCACAGTTCATTATATTGCAGTTAAAGTACGAGATTGTAATGTTTATCGGCGCACTAATTGCTCTGAGCATGCTCAGCTAGAATTCACACCCTCTGTTGACGTAAATGCGCCAATTATGAATATCGTTCATTACCGTGCTGTGTGGATGAACTAGCCGCCATCTTGCCATGACGGTATGTCTATTCTGTTTTCTTGGATAGACCGCCTGCCATCTTATCAACAAAATTATGAAAGTGTTTCTATTCTATTTTCTATGTTCATTTCAGCAGCGAGTGTGATAATTTTGGGATCTCCCGACTTGAATCGTGTACTTGTTACTCGGACAGAAAATTGAATGTGTTGTCACATTCATGTATTAAAATATACTGAAAATACATCCCTAATTGATATCTTTATCTTCAAACTGGGTGAAAATTGATTTCACAATCCATTTGGATTCAAGAATGTGGCGTAGGTGCCAATCTAGGTTTCGAGCTTGGATCTTGGATGTGGTATCCTCCAAAATACTCTCATTAGAGAGTTTTGACTGGAGGTGTCTCCGTCTCTGTATAGAGAGTTTTGACTGACATTAACTGACAGAGAACAAGATGGTTCTAGGCTGCAGATATCACACGTATTATTTACCAGCACAATATTTGATTTAACGACGATTGATTAAACTTTGAAGATCTCTACGTTCGTCTAAGATCCAACAAAATATTTTCTGGTAGAATTAATGTACTAAGTTTTACTGAATAGTATCAATCATTCATTATCATTTAGAAAATCATTGTTCAGGATTACTGTGGTGCTTTGAATTTATGAATTTAGGCCGGTCCACAAACCATCTCAGATAGGGAGAATCAGCAGAAAAAGGCCCTACATGTGGTACGCAGATGTCTTGTTTAATATTTTGTCAGTTTTATCAAAAAGAAACATGTCTAACTGAATCAGAACTACAGATTCTATTGTACTTGAATTGCTGTGGCATATTGCATGATTCTGTCAGTGAGTTACTGAAGACTAGTCCGCAAATTCTGGACAATTGGTTTTCTTGCTTGCAGCAGCATTTTGTCTTTTACTCCTTTTTTCACCTGATTTCCATTTGTCCTATTTGTTTTCCATGCAGCTATTTTAGCCGGCGTCTATCCACCAGCATTCCCACTCAAGTTCCAACAGAAAGACATGAAGCAGGCGCTGTCTTTAGCCGACCAAGTAGAACAACCGTTACCAGTCACAGCAGCTGTAAATGAGGTATGGGATAAAATGATGCAATTGAAATCGAAATCAAATTTTTCCAGTGAAAGATATTACCTACTGTCTGTGTACACAGTAGTTATGAAAAAGATTCGGCAAATTCTCGGAAGAGGTGGTGGTGGGTGGGGGGGGGGGAGGTCATTGACTTTTGCATCAGCTGTTTATGTGGCATCAGGTAAAAATAGAACATTTTAACTTAACAAAACAACTTGTTTATGATTCCCGCAATAACCTGTAGTAGACAGCTGATGTATTGTCACAATGAACTACTGGCTGTTTGAAATGAATTATAAACTGAAATATATACCTAAATTGGATCAGAGGTCATATACTAGGCTCGAAGTTTGTCTTCATACTATTTCTTTATCATTTATATCTATTCTTATGAAGGGAAGACCAATTTGGGACACTGTTTTATCAAAGTGAAGAGAAAAGTGGCTTTTTAAAAAAAAATGTTATGACATTAATATTTACGTAAACACATATATTTTCTGTTTTAAACATCCTCGCATGTCACAAAGTGAACAGGTGTTACAGATCGCTGATCCCGTAATAATTAACCTTTTAATTAATCTCATTCACCGCAGTGCAACAGCTGTGTAAGCACATAAGTTTGACAGGGTTTTTTTGTGTGTCTGTTATTGCTTAGCTCAGAAGAAATGTACTAAGGCTGGGAATTTCGCGAAATTGTGTACCAGGTCCCCAAAATTTAAATATTTTTTAAAAACATTTTTGGAGTACAAATGTTGTCACCTAAATGACCTTGATTGATCTAAGCAACAAAGACATACATTTGGGAATGCTTTAACGGTTGAAAAATATCTAAATTCAGTAAATTATCATTTAATACAGCAAGATAAGTGTTGCCTGTTTACATGACATAACAGTAGAATAAATAAAGAAAGTGTTGAAATATATTTGAAAATTCAAAAGTCAGAGAAAAAAATACTATTTTAGTTCACATGCAGGTGATCTGATAAGAAAAAATGTTAAACATGCACATTAAAGCTATTGAGATGCATTCAAAACCTGTGTGTTATTATAGTAATCATACAAACATCATCTTGTTTTACCAAGTCACCTGCATAAGAACTGAAACATTAATTCTGTTTAATTGAACTTTCAAAATAATTTTTAAACATCGACATAAATTTTACAAACATTTATAAATATTTCTAATGTTATATTATGTGACAGGCAACACTTCTATTGCCATATTCAATTCACAAAAAGTATGTAAAAATGTACTGAATTTAGATGTTAATGCTTTAGTAATAATTTGTATTCGTATACATAAAACAGTCCTCAAAAATCATACTTTCGATCAGAATAAATTAAATATTTTAGTATAGGATCTTGGGTTATGAGTAACTACCCCTATGGTGTGGGTCAAGAGGTATTATGTTGGTTATTAAGGGTCAAATATGGGTCATCTAAGGTCCTGTTTTGGACTTAATAAAAAGAAAAGAAATAAAGAAATGTATAAAAGAAGAAATTAATCAAATCTTTAAAAAAAATTGTGTATCTGGGTAACTACTTGCCTACCAAACCTGAAACCTGTACGCACTGATATAGAAACACCGTTATTCCCTTCGTGTGAGCATATCTGAAATTGGAATGGATCAGTTGAAATTTGGGTACCTGTTTGCCCGCCCGAAATTCCCAGCCTTAAAATGTTCCACAGTTATAGTTACTCTCTCAGAGATCTACTTGACCCCCCCCCCCTCAAATCAAAAAGTCACTGTAACAACCAACGCCTACCAAACCTGAAACCTGTACGCACTGATATAGAAACACCGTTATCCCTTCGTGTGAGCATATCTGAAATTGGAATGGATCAGTTGAAATTTTGAAAGACACCACACAGTAAATTAATTATGTGCTTTATTAAAACCCTAATACTTATGGGATTGAAATGTTGAAAATACTATCCGAGGGTGAAAATGGGCGAAACGTAGCGGGGAAAACCGTAATACACCATGTCACACACAAATCTATTTGCTTATTACTCAATAAATGTTTGTAAACAAGTTTCTATATTTTGAGGCTAGTATTTGTCCGTGCGCAAAAAGAATCCATGTCGTTGCGCATATTTAGTAGTGAAAGTGTGTATTTGCGCATCATGGGCAGGTCTCAGTGAGCGGTGTACAAATAGGTATTCCATTTGGGCTCACGGATGAATATTACCCACACAATTTTTGCCAATTTGGAACTAATTAAACTATAGACTTACAGATCTGTATGTAAAAAGTTTATTTCTTGAAAAAAGTGTTACATTTAATAGAGTAGTGTTATGATGTAGCTGATGAAATAGAAGACAATCTTCATTTGAAATGTGAATATTATGACAAAAAATGACAAGAAACCCAGCCCTGTCTGTCATGGGTACTTTCTTCAGAACTGAATCCGTTGCTCGTCCGCATCCTTCCAATTTCTTAAGTAAAAAACTTCGTCCCAATATTTTTGTAATTTATAATAACCAGATTTTCCATCTTCTTTTGTTCCATAGCTATACAAGAGAGCCAAAAATATGGGACTTGGCGACAGTGACATGTCAGCAGTGTATAAAGCCATGTTAAAGTGAGCCTGGATTGGAAGCCCCTGTGGCAGCCCAGTTTAGCATCGCCAATTTTCCCGACGGACAGATAGTGACTGTTTTTTTAATGGTGTGTACTCCCCCTGTTTTGCAACAAATCCCCTCTTCTCCCTCTAGTGGAGGAAAGGCTGGCTCATGGAATGATGATAGTCTCATCCGCACAGTTTGCCTGCTATGGGGGACATAACATGATATTCTCACCAGACTGCAAAGTTCCAAAACAGACAATGGACATTGAAGGATGTTGAAGCATTGCAGTCGTGTGAACTGGCAACCTGGGGTGTTAATCGGCAACAAATTCTGTATTCATCACCATCGATACGGCGATCATCAGCGCCGCGACTCCTGACGACGTCGTGGCACCGACTGTTACCGATTATGACGCAGATTTAAGCTCACTCACTCAAGGAACAGTTTGTGAAACATAAAATCATTTTTTAATCTGACAGTGCTGCTGTAAACCAGGGGAAATATTTTTTAGAACATGTGGAAAATTCGTAATTTGGTTGTGTCGTCTTAGTGTACATAATGTGGTTTTATTTTTCACAAATAATTCATGAATTGTATGTCCTTCATATTGTACAATGTAGATGCAAATCCATTGGTATTTTCTTCATTTTTTATTTTATTTTTATTTTTATTTTTTTAATTAAAGCGCTCAACAGCTTTTTGTGATTTCTTATCGGTATATTACTACAAGAGCTATTATTGAGATTTTTTATGGTTACACATTTTGCACCATATTGTGTTTTATGCTATCACAGGCCATTTATTTTGCTGGTAGCAAGCTAATTAGGATGTGTAGGGGTGTGTGTGTGTTTTCCTAATTGTTTTAAACAGTGTAATGCAATAGTTACGGATACTGGTATAAATTGCTACGGTTTACCATACAGCACTAATCAATAAACTAGTGCTGTATGGTAAACCTAAATCAGCAGAGAATAAAATGTTGGCCTGTTCTGGCAAAATTTCTTGTGTGCTGCGAGGATGCCCATGCCATTGTCTTGTATCATATGTTTATAATCAAAACAAATATTGTCGCGAGGGAATGGTTTGAAATGATCGACAAATCTTTTTTATTAGGCCACACAGAATGTTTTTTATTTATTAGAAAGGTGTTTTTCTTCTTCGTATTTTACCAAAGTAGCACTTGTGTGTACACTGTACACTTTGCCATTGCCAGGGCTATTCACCAGCTAGTCCCCGCACATTTTGAGCACTGGGGTGACGCAAAGTATGGAACAGGTCATGTCACATAAAAATATAAATCGTGTGAGAAGACTGGAATGGAAGTATCTGTAATGGCTCTTGTAATTATATATGTTGGGAAAAGCAATTCATGTAGAGCAAAAGCTTAAAATATTTGTGGCAAGAAAATGTTGGAATGTGACCAGCACTAAGCCATCCGTATTCACTCAAGGCTTTAAAATCTGGCAATTTGCCATGAAAATTTTGCGGTATTGGCAACACTGGCAAAATTCAAGGGCGAATTATCCATCTCTTTATCAACCTGAACTTGCTGAATTGGTTATACTTACAGCATGAAAAAAAGCCATTGCGATAAGGCATGTGATGTGACATTGCAACATTAAAATAGCCATGAACATTGCCTTACAGTAATTTAGTGCTGTTATCGAGATCTTTTTTTCATGTCGACATGTTGCTATTCTAGAATCTCGATATCGACATGATGTCGACATATTATGATCCAAATACCAAGCCGATTGTCCCTGCAAATAATGTCCGCGATAGTATAGAATATTACCGCAGATCGAAAATATCGCTAAGTCAATGTACACAAGTTAAAAATCCTTTAGTCTCAATACGCCACGATCATTAATTCGCCGATTTTCTACATTCTTTTATTACAAAATCATTTTGAAACAATGTCAAACATTACGGACGGTTTAATGTCAATTATATCGACATCCCAAAGTTGATATCGACATGTTGGGATAATAGCCGATATCGACATAATGTCGATGACAGCCCTACAGTAATTGCACTGGGATTGAATCCCATTACCCTTAGGGCACAGGCATCTTTTTTCTCTCCATTTTTTTATGGGAGTGACAAAAAAATATTTTTTCACCTAAAATTGAGAGGCGAGATTTTGTCACCTGGCATGGATTAATTTTTCATATACAAAATAATAAATCAGAATCTCACAACGTTGAAAGCTCATATCGATCATAGAAATGTACGAAATTGATTGTTGTGTAAGCTCTCAAGTATAATGATGTTATACAATTATTTATGATAGCTATGAAAAATCATTACAAAAATTACTATTTTTCTAGACTTCTGAATTTACGTGATTGATAGAATCATGACTATTTATATTCAATAGAAGAACCTATCATGTTGATAATAATTTTGTACAATAATTGTTTAAAAGTGGTTTTTTGACCGCCAGTCATTTGAAATGTGATGTGATCAAGCAAAATGAGTCGGAAGTCACAAATATTGATTTTGAGATATAACCAAACAAAGGATAGAATTTCTTTTATTTTCTATTGTTTTGAAAACCCTTCAATTGCTCATAATCTTTGGAGGTAAATGTCTTAAATGGGGGTTTCTGCAAAATGTTGCAATGCACATGACCAAGAAGACAACTAGAAATGTGGTATTTCCACTTCAGACTCTTTTGGCTCGATCACATCACAAAAGATGAACAGACTGAATCAGCACGGACAATGTCTTGAGAAGAAAAAAAAAGGGTTTTTTTCCCAAATTTATTTATTTGATTCAATCGATTTTCTTAACTAATTTATCTATACCACGTTAAGGTATAGCTCTGTATGTGATTTTACTCAAGCCACCCTTTCATGGCAAAAATGGCATGTGCCCACAGTTGGATTTCCTTTTACATTAGTATCCTCTTTGTCTCAACCATCTCATTGCACAAGGGTACATCTCCTATCTAATTAATCAACAGTGTACTTTTTTTTACTTTAGTAGTGATTATCACTTTGTCATGACCATCTCATGGCACAAGGATGTACCATCTTTTCACTTTGTTTCTTATTTTTTTAAGTATTTCTGGAATCGGATGAATCAGCATAAAAAGAGGCGCAAACATTTTTTTTTAAGGGGGGGGGGGGGGGTGGGGAGTTGATAGATACCCTGTAGCCTATTCTCTGGACATGCCCCCCCCCCCCCCCCCCCCATAAATAAACCAGTTAATATGCAAATAATAATATATTTATTAATATGCACAGTAAGAACGCATTGTTAGCTTTAACTTAAGTTTTATTTCATTCAAATTGGTTATTCCAAACGGGAGATATGATAATTTTCCTAAATTCTGTGAAATTTAATCTGTTCCAACTTCCACGGTATAACTCTATATGCAAAAGGTTAACGCAGTGCTAATCAATGGTGTGTTGGTATTCACAATGTCCATACAATGAAAAATGGGGGTATATATTCATGCTTTTTCGTTAATATGTCGTTAGTATGGCTTGGAATAAGGAATTGTCTTGGAAATTTCACCAAGTATGAAGTATTTCTAATCCTATAAACAATCCAGAAATTGGCCGATTTTTAACAAGTATTTTTCCTGATTTTCTAAAAACGGGACCTAAATATTCACCCTGTATTGTCAAGTCTTTTGTTAAGCGGGGGAGATTTTACATACTGGTTGCCAAGTTTGGGCTCTGGTGTTTTCCAAACTTTGTGCTTTGATTTGAATTTTCAAATGGAGCGATTAAATTAATTGATATAATCATGTAGCATGTAATAATAACCCGCTAGTGTTAAATTGTTATAATAATTTGTGACTGTGAATACTCTATTCCGTATTGCCAAACTTAATCGTCATTTCAACAACACTACATGTATGGAATGTTTTAGTTTGATCGTATTTAATGATTTTAAAAGATAACATTGAAGTATCCAATCAGGAATTGTATTTGAGAAGGCAAAAAGCTCTTTTTTGATTGGTTGCTTGATATGATAAAGCCACCAATGAGGGATGCTATAGGGATAACAAGCTCCTTTGTGATTGGGTACTTAGATGATGAAATTTCGGAAGTAACCAATCACATATGCTGTTACAATGGCAACAAACACTTGCTATAGTTTGACCAGTTCCAAAATGATCGTTACAGCAGCGAATGAATACGAAGGATGCAGGCGTACATGAATGCAGGTACAAGCGCACTGTGTCTGTGCATCGTATGCTTGATGCGTGCGGGGGTGCGTGTGTGCTTGGATTATTTTTGCGATTATTTCTCGCCTATTTGGAACTGATTAAACTATAGACAGCAATTGCCTCCACTATAGTCGCCGGCAGAGAAATGTCAGCATTGGTCCTATGTGTGCGCTATACAGTCATCACAATAAGTAACTGACCAGGTAATAATACACATGCTGATAACTCTAAAAGTATAGCTCCTACATAAACATATTTAATTATAAAGTTGTTGAGAAATTCCTCTTCTTGAATTTGAGATATTACACGCTAAGAATGGTTGATTAATGAGGAAGTTACGATCCCAAACTTCAGGGCAAGTCTGATTTTCATTTTAACATTTTCTTTTCAACACGGGGAGAGTATGACAGGTAAAGTGTGTGTGCCATATTGATCAACCGTAACAATGCCACCGGCCGACTATCCAAGAACCAGGCCATCGACGGGTGAATTGGCACTACCACTACCAGTAATCAATAATTTGCCGGTCTGAGTCCCCGTGTTGAAAATGAAAATGTTAAAATGAAAATCAGACTTGACAGTACATTTGGGATTGTAACTTCCTTAATAATCAGCCATTCTTAGCGTGTAATATCTCAAATTCAAGAAGAGAAATTTCTCAACATGTTTATATAATTTAATATGTTCATGTAGGAGTTATACTTATAGAGTTATCAGCATGTTTATTACCTGGTCAGTTACTTCTTGTGATGACTGTATATATAATGAGCGTGTGGTAACATTCTTAACACCATGGATACAATCAGGCCAATCAGATGCGCGAGTTGATCGACTCAAAGTTATGTTGTTTAATTCCACCAATTGAAACCGCACTTCCATGTTTACGCCTGCTCCGTGGTTTTAACAGAAAAAAAGTGCTGAACTTCTTGCAGCTGACTAAACATGGACCGTGTTGGACATGTCTATCAAATCATAGTGTTGGATATATCTAGAATACTTAGTTACTTACTTAGGATTCTGATGGTCGATATTTTGAATTGATACATTTTTATTGTTATCTCATGCTACAATAAATAAATATGTTGCTGTTTTATTTATTTTTACCAAATAATTTGAACCAACGGTCCAATATCATATTTCAAGAAAACATTTTCAAACTTTTTTTGAATAGCTCAAGTCTACAGCCTGATTAAAATGTCCCCCACCCCCCAAAAATGTTGCTATATACAGGCCGAAACCATACATTATACTTTCAGTATTTCTGTTGATAAAAATATTATTTTTACTTGTTTTATACCACTGTTTCAACTCACGTTGTAGGCTCTGTGAAATTTATTATTGTTTCAAATTACTTGCTACGTTACCGTACTGTATAAGCTAATATTCTTGTGTTTTCAAAAAGCCGATGAGAAATTTCGTGAGGAGTTAAATTTATAATTAATAACTCAAATTACCGAAGAAACTTAACATTTTCTCAGGTTATGAATTTGTGGGATCACATCGATGCACAAAAACAACACCACTACAAAAATGTCAGCTTATATAGTAATCCGGAAGTTTTTAGATTGTTTGCACTAGACCAAGAAATTAATGTTAGCACCACGATGAACAGGCACATAACTGTACTGTATGTAGACAACTTTATTATAACTCACTTTTCCTACTTTTTTCCAGCCCTGCTTCCCCTGTTGAGTAAATGCTAAAACTGTTGATACATGTTCATCCTTTTCCAGAGTATTACAGCTAGTCGTAAATTTAAGATAGTAGTATGTCTAAGCCTTTATTTTCTCCAAATAAAGGTATCAATTAAAAAAAGGTCTTCAGTTCAAAGAGAGAAACATGTGGGCCTCTGCTTATAACAGAGGGATGTCTTTAACTCTGAACCTTTCTCAGCACTACACGGCTGGTAGCATGCATTTCCCTTTCTATCTTGTGGCGCTATATAACTTGCTGAAGAAAATCTTATGATTTCCAAAGCCGACTCCAGGGCTCGATTCATGCAGGAGGCATGACGGAATTTCTTTTTTTGTACATGAGTCCAGTTAAATTGGTTGATTTATTTAAAATCTGTGAATTTCGCTTTATTACGAATTAAAGTCTACTCGTGTACAAAAAGAAATTGCGGGCGGGGTCGGGACCATACAGACAACTCGGGTTTGATTGCCGTTATAGCCAGACTTTGCCCCTAAGTTGTGCCATTTTTCTCCCTTGATTTAAAAAAAAAATTAAACATGTGTTTAGGAGGGGGAGGGGGCGGTCAGGGTTAAAGTAAGACTGCTTTGGCCTGTTTGTCAGGATTTCCGGATGCTTCATAGACCACATATTTAGGGGAGGTTGGATGGTTCTAAGTAGAGGGGAAAAGGAGGGTGTTATAAAAGTTGTCAGTCGTTGATACATTTTTTTATGTCCTTCAATAATGTAAATGTATAGAAAAAATGTACAAAAAATAATTATGCACCACTCTTTGTTCATATTTGTTATCTGCAGCAGATTTTGTATGGTCGGTATTTGTACTTTACCTAGGGCGACTAAAAAAATCCCTGTTCTACAGGCAAACAGACTCTCAGGATGGGTCAATCGATCAGGTTGTTTTGTTTTTTCCCCTTCAAAATGTTGGTGAAAGTTGGGCATAATTCTGTTATACCCTACACCAACTTTGGTAGTATGCGTCGTTCTTAAAAATCACGCACTATGAATACCCCTGCGAAGGGTATAACAGAATTACTCCGAAAATTGAGGTGAATTTTCAAATAATTTAAATTTTTGAATCCAATTTTCTTTTCTAACCAATTTGTTTCCGAAAATGTTTCAAATTTGAAGGGGAAAAACAATATTGATCATGCAGGCCTGTAGAACGTTTTTTTTATCAGTCACATAATAGTCCAGGTTGAAAACAAAAGGAAAGTGGTTTATCTCAGGTGCCTTCTGCTACAAAAGGTCAAGTAAAGGTCAAAGGCTTATGGGTCATGTTAAGGCCAAGAGATAATATTAAGACCATGAGCTTGAAGGTATTGAGCTAAATATCTATTTCTTTACGCGAGTAAAAAAAGTGTATAAAAGAGTTCATAATCATGTAAATGAAATGTTAAAGACACATATTTTCAACATGATAAACAAATTTGCATTTTTAAAAGATATGCACTTATGAAGCCGAGAAGAAACTCTTTACTTCAGTTTTCTAGCCTAAACTGTAATTTAGTTTTAGTACTCATTTTTAGGACTACCATTGCGACTAACTTGTTCATGTTAATTTTTAAATGTTTTTTTTGCTGGTCGCACCTGTATTATATAATAATAGCCATTTTTTATTTTTTAGTGTGTGTGGTAACTATTTGTCCAGTCCATACTTGGTAATCATTTTGTGATTGAAAAAACAGAAAATGATTCGGAAAATAAACTGCAGATTTCTTGTATAAAATTTAGTTTTGCTTTGTGTGTGAATTAACATTTTTGTATCTAAACATTTGACTATACCTAACACAAAAAGTTCCTGACCAGGTGCTTTATAATATTAAGGAAATTCCATAGAAATAAATTGTTCTAGACAGTGTCGACCTCTTGATTGATTGGATGTCTTTATCAATAATGCTGCAAGATCCAGAGTTTACAGGTGTGTGTGGACTCCATAAAACTGCTGTAACTCCTTCATTATTCATTTAATCTGTATAAAAGTATACATTTTTTGCAGAAAATAGTTCAATGAATCCAACTATGATCATGAAATTGACAATTTTTGAGAAAATTATAAAAAACACGTTTTTTGACCCATTTTAGTTTTGGAAAACATAACTAAAAATATATTTTGTCAAATTTTGTTATACTAGTTTTATTATAATCCTAATAAAATTCCCTAGGAACATTTTTTGTTGTTTTGATTTTTTACCTCCAAAATCATGAAAATTACATTTTTGGCCCTTTTGGTCAATAATTCAAAAAATAAATAAGATATTAAAAGGGATGTATTTAATGATGTAATCTGGATCAATTAATCGCATAGGTGGACTAAGTAGCTAGGCCCCTCATCATTTGAAAAGGGGAATACGGAAATATATATTTAGCTATATTCCGTAACTACTGGGGAAATATCGTGTCCTGCATAGTCTGGGAATATACCATTGGCCTTCTCAGTACCATCTATCAATATTTCAAATATTCATATTAAACGAACATGGTGATCTCTACTCATTTAGCTACATTTTCCAAATATAAAGAATAATTTAAAATACCTTTGGTAAGCCATATTAGTTATCTATCAAAAACCCTTCATTCATCCCATTAAATGTTACCACTTTTAAGTAACTGCCGAGATATGATAATTCAGTAAAAGAGTGCAAATCCCACTTTTGAACTTGAATTGGACTTTCTACTGAAAAAAACCTGCAATGTACATTTAAAATTCAAATATTCTGTGGTTTGTCAGGGATAATATGGATGAAAATATGTTTTACTGCTCTAATTCACTATCTAAGTGATTATGTAACTCCCTGGTAACTGGATCATGCACCTTTCGCAATGTTAGCACATACCATTGACTTTATGTGGCGATTATTTGGATCGGTGTTCAAGACTTGAAAGCGTGATCCTGTTTCAATAGTGATAATCGGTTTACACTTTTTATTAATTGTGTTCAATTACACTTCGCATTGAATCACAGTTATCATTTTGATTACAATTGTCCTTGTGATGTTGAATAAAACAACTTCAATTAGCATCACTATTCACCACTACAAATGCCAATAGGGCTTCCCCATCCCCCCCCCCCCCCCCAAAAAAAAAACACCACACACCTCAGTACATGTGTGTGGGATGTACACTAGCAACCATAAGTACATGTATTACTTAGGACACTCGGTAATGGTGTCAAAATCATCCCATATAATTAATTTGGACTATATTTAACTATAAATTGAACAAATGTGTTGCTGAATCTCATCAATAGATTCATGTTTCCTACAACATCTGCTTATTCTATTTGGATTCACTCAAGTAAAACTAATCCCACTATAATATTGTCACAGGTCTTTAATTTGTCACAGATATTGAGAATTGTTCTCTTAAGACTGTGTATTTTTAAAACCCAGCCGCATCTCGGGGATGAAGGTTGGAGAAATCATTTCATACTTGGTCCACACATCAGTTATGATGAACCATCTCATATTATGGTGATAAATCTTTCATCGCGAGTCCCAGTGTTTCTAGATCAAAACACCCTAAATTTGCCAATTTCGACCATTTTAGCCTATATTCAGAAACGGGTAGTTTTAGTTTAAACCCTCCAACTGCAAAACGATTTTGCACAAGACACTTACACTGCAGTATCATCTTAAGATACCTATAGAGTATATAACATGCGCATTACATTTAGTTTAGCTTCTGTAACTTTTGTTTTATAATGGGATCAAACTTGTGTTTTTCATGAAAAATAGCTCAAATTATGTGTCAAATTAAAAACGGGAATTATTTTACGTCAAGCAACCAATTTTAAAAATTCACATATTAATGCAATCTATACATATTAATCTTCAACATATAAAAAATCACCGTTGGCTTTTTATTCCTACAAGTCGCTGTGTGACGTCAAAGTTACGTGTGTATATCACTCTATATAAATTGTTGGAAAATGAATGACGCATAGTATATCAACCATCTAGGTCATATGAGGGATGAAATGTTGTGTTTACGACGTGCATCTAAATATTTGATATATCCCATCTTGATAACAATCTTCAAATCCAAGATGGCCTCCAAAATGGCCGCCATAATTGCCAAAATACATATAGAATGCTCATATTTAATTCCATACACTAAATTATGCAGTTTCATTGCCTATGATCGAAATGCCTGAAAGGAGACACTAATTTAAGACGTTCTTGAGGATTCTTTACCTTCCATGATGGCCGCCGATCATGTCAAAATGGACATTAAATGGATGGAACAATGATTCTTTATTTGTTATAACTATCTTCTTTAAGACTAGGGTTTAACAAAACGTATACGATATCGTTATTATGTATCAAATTAAGAACAGGAATTAGTTTACGTCATTTAACCAATTTAAATAATCTACAAATCAATGCTGTCTATACATATTAACCTTTAAAATAAACATAATCATTATTAGCTTTTTATTCCTACATGTCGTTGTATGTAAGTCCTAAAAAAATCATGGTACCATACAGACACATGTGGCTGAATTGGAATCACCGATTGATATACTTAATTTTCATTTCTCAATTTTTTTTGCTAGACATATTTAATTTTCCAATGTATCTTTATAGCAATGTAGGCCTATGCAGAAATTCGTTTTGGGGGTACCGTTCACTATTTAGACATTCAACCAGTTGCTGGTCACATTTTAAACGGTGAATCTGTGCCTTCAATGATCCTTACCATACACACATTATGTAACTGCTAGCAATGTATTGGTCATTTTGTTTTATTTGTTTGTTTATACACGGTGGGTCCGCACGACACACGCTTGGGTCCTGATTTTAATGCCCGTTTTAATGGCAAGCAAAAAACGTTTGACTATTCTGTGGTCATTAATCACTTGCCATGCTTAAATCACAATATCTCTCCCAATTCATATCATCAACCAAAATTTTGTTTTCCAATGGACAATGGACAGCTTACACTAAAAGCAATGGATATTATACCGGTATTTCATTAACATGTCACCGAAGACATTTCAAGCATTTCATGGCCACATTCAGCATTTGGTGGTCAACATAGTTATTTCAAGATACTCATGATTAGTTATATCATATATGGTGCCTAAATATTATACTGTAATAACGATATTATATGATTTTTTTTTTAAAAACCTCGTCTTACAGAAGATAGGTATGACAAATAAAGAAACTTTGTTTCAGCCATTTAATGTCCAATTTGACATATCGGCGGCCATTATGGAAGCTAAAGAATCCTCAAGAATGTCTCAAATGTGTGTCTCCTTTCAGGCATTTCGAGCATAGGCATTTCGAGCATAATTTAGTGTATGGAATTTAATACACACGTTCTTTATGTATTTTGGTGATTATGGCGGCCATTTTGGAGGCATCTTGGATTTGAAGATTGTTATCAAGATGGGATATATTTCTTATTTAGATGCACGTCGTAAACACGACATTTCATCCCTCATATGACGGAGATGGTTGATACACTATGCGTCATTCATTTTCCAACATTTCATGTAGAGTGATATACACGCGTAACTTTGACGTCACACAGCGACTTGTAGGATTAAAAAGCCAACGGTGATTTTTTATATGTTGAAGACTAATATGTATAGATTGCATTAATATATGAATTTTTAAAATTGGTTACTTGACGTAAAATAATTCCCGTTTTTAATTTGACACATAATTTGAGCTATTTTTCATGAAAAACACAAGTTTGATCCCGTTATAAAACAAAAGTTACAGAAGCTAAACAAAATGTAATGCACATGTGATATACTCTATAGGTATCTTAAGATGATACTGCAGTGTAAGTGTCTTGTGCAAAATCGTTTTGCGGTTGGAGGGTTTAAACTAAAACTACCCGTTTCTGAATATAGGCTAAAATGGTCGAAATTGGCAAATTTAGGGTGTTTTGATCTAGAAACACTGGGACTCGCGATGAAAGATTTATCACCATAATATGAGATGGTTCATCATAACTGATGTGTGGACCAAGTATGAAATGATTTCTCCAACCTTCATCCCCGAGATGCGGCTGGGTTTTAAAAATACACGGTCTTAATTCATGTTTAAAATAAAATATTTGAGAGGGAAATTTAAAGTTTTATTTTGACACCATGACTTTAGACTTTCACATTTTAAATGGAAACCATCAAAATTCTCTGTACTTTTCCATAGCACCCACATGAGTTGTGTCTAACTACACAGTTCCATTTTTTCCACCATAACGTAGAATTATTGTCAAGCTTGTTTGACGCTTAGTCTTAGATTAACTAAAATATAATTGTGAAAAACCTTAAATCACTAAAATATTGTTGTAAATGTTTTTACCTTTCTTAGCTTGAAACAACAATGTCTAAAGAATATCCCAAATTCTTTTAAACAAACGGGCAAACCACATGGGTCCCATATGGGTTTTACAAGGGTCATAATGGGCTGCGTTTGGGTAAACCTATCAAGGTCCCATATAGGCTGACCACATGGGTCCCATATGGGTTTTACAAGGGTCGTAATGGGCTGCGTTTGGGTAAACCTATCAAGGTCCCATCTAGGCTGACCACATGGGTCCCATATGGGTTTTACTAGGGTCGTAATGGGCTGCGTTTGGGTAAACCTATCAAGGTCCCATATAGGCTGACCACATGGGTCCCATATGGGTTTTACAAGGGTCGTAATGGGCTGCGTTTGGGTAAACCTATCAAGGTCCCATCTAGGCTGACCACATGGGTCCCATATGGGTTTTACTAGGGTCGTAATGGGCTGCGTTTGGGTAAACCTATCAAGGTCCCATATAGGCTGACCACATGGGTCCCATATGGGTTTACCGTTTAACAAGGGCCATACTGGGCTACGTTTGGGTAAACCTATCAGGGTCCCATATAGGCTGACCACATGGGCCCCATGTGGGTTTTACAAGGGCCATAATGGGCTACGTTTAGGTAAACCTATCAGGGTCCCATATAGGCTGACCACATATGGGCCCATGTGGGTTTTACAAGGGCCATAATGGGCTACGTTTGGGTAAACCTATCAGGGTCCCATATGGGCTGACCACATGGGACCGGACCCCATGGGTTACATCAGGGCAATTCCACGCATGCGCACTGACCCTGGTTATATTGGTTTCGTAACACTATGGATTTCATATTTATAAATGTTGATAACTGATTTAATCCACATCATGCACTATATCATAATTTAATGGCATGTAAGAACATAACTTCACACAAAACTGTTATCACATGAACAATTTTGTTGGAGAATGTTAATAAAAAGCCAAATGACTGAATTGTTCTTGCAATTGCCAGTCACTTATTCGGATATGTAAATAATTCAATTAACAATTACCTAATATAGGCTGTTTTATAAGGGCAAGCCCGTTTAAAACCCTGATTTGAGCCTAATTAAACCCATGTTAACCCCCCATTGGACCCATGGGGGCCAACTCGCATGGCCCCTTTCGGACAAAGTTACCAAATTAGTAAGGGTCCCATGTGGGCCTGCCCAGATGAGGGCCAACTCGCATGGCCCCTTAAGGACAAAGTGGCCAAAATATTAAGGGTCCTATGTGGCCCATAAAGGGCCCACATGGGGCCATGCATACGTGTTGGCTGGGACGGTACATCATTTCAACTTTGGCCTGTGCACGTCTTTCCTGTAATGATGACCATCAGCTGATCAAGCATGGCTGTGACACTACTGTTGTGTTCTGTTGTCACAAAAGATGAACATGGATATCTTCGCTGAACCATTTCCAATCTATTGATGTTAGCATTGGCGTTGGTGTGAGGATCACAAATGATACTGGCACTACAAGTGGACGAAGAAGGGTAGTGTAACACAACACCTTGGTTTCACGTGGACATTGATGGATGTTTCTGGAGGAATGCCCAAGTACTCTGCAGTATCCGCCTCTTCAAGAATATGGCTATGGATGTTGTAAGGTTCCTTGAATATGATGTTTCTCTTGTTGGTGACATGGAGAATTTAGCTTTTTGGGGGGATGAAATTCCATCTGCCAGTCTGCCTCCCACTGCTGAAGCTGGTCAAGGTCATTCTGAAGTTTCTTTGCATCTTCAATGGACCAACAAAATGGACCAAGAAATGAAAGTTTAAATGGATATGAGGGAATAACAAATTGCATAATGTTGAAAATGAAGACACTCTCCGAATTTGTGATCTTAAACACCTCCAGGTCACATCGTTATGAAGCAACTTGTAAACTGCTGCATGCAGGCCCTATCTTTTATTTCACTAACATGAAGCAAGCTGATATAGCTGAAGCAGGAAAGGTGAGCTGAAGCAACACTTGATCATAACACATCTGCCAAGGCAAGGGAGTCATATTATTTATATCGACTAGAGTGTTTGTTGTCAATTTTAAAATTAAAAAAGGACTAATTGTTTTCCAAAAATACATCTCTACAACCATGCAAGTACGATAGAGCAGGAAAGGTGAGAAGAGACTCACCTTTCCTGGATAGAGCACAAACAACAACCCGCATTAAATACGTCACACACCGAGTTATGACGTCATGAACACAATGTACAGCTTATAATGACAGATCGTGCGTAAAGCTGTTATGCACCTACCTATACAGATAATAATCACTAACACACAAACATATAATTTTCGTTAATCTATTTTTAGAATTTTATTATCCGAAGCCCAAAATACGTAGGATTTTCAGTGACGATCTCAATAAAACGTGTGTGTCCTTGGCAACAACAACAATGATATCACCCGACAATGAAAAGTGACACATTAAGCCAGTTTTCTACAACAAACGAGACATTTTTTCGTATCTACAGGTTGAGTCAAAAAGGGCATACATAGTGGAAAGAAGTCATCTAGTTTTCAAAACCAAGCTCAAGGTTGAAACCAAAGCCTTTGGGTTGAAACCTTTTTGAACGTATAGCGAACAGGATATAGAATGACATATTGGTTTCTATAACAAAGTACACACTTAAAAATAGGTAGTCAAAATTTGACTACTTTCTGTAGTCATTTTCAAATGACCCCTTAGTAAGTTATATATGACCCTTAATAAGTCAAATATGACTGCATACGGGGTTGATCTTTATATTTTGATTTCGTATGAATTAAAAATAACTATATGAATGAAGTCATATTTGACTTCTATTAAAAAGTCATTTTAAAACAACCCCTTATAAGTTAATTTTGACCCCCATATAGGGTTGTCCTTCATCTTTTGACTTGGTATGAAGTGGAAAATGACTATGTTAACATAGTAGTAATTTGACTGGTTTTGGGGGTCACTTTGGAATAGCCCTGGATGTAGTTAATTTGACCACCATACGGGGTTGATATTTGCCTTTCGACTTTGAATGTAGTTAAATTCGACTTTGTATGTAGTTAATAATAACTAGGTCTATATGGAGTTACAATTTAACTGCAGCAAAAGTCATCGTCAAAATGACTACCATGCCAGTCAAATATTAAATATTTTATGAATATTTTTGACATAACAATAGCTCAATCCTTCAACCAATTCAAAGAATAACAGCACATATTATTTCCATGCATTCAATTTCATCTACAATAATATGAAATTTAATTAAACACTATTTGAAAAACATGTCTCACAACGCCGGCGTCTTGATTAGGCAACTCATCTCACAACTAGCGTGAATAACACCATGGAAAGTCGATTCGTAGGATAGTATACTGGTACATATCTAACCAAAAGAATTTAAGACATCACTGCTTGATGGCAGTGATTGTTCATATATTAGAAGCACATTATTGTTTTTATGAAGTAATAAACACAATGTTTAAAGCCGTTATACAGGTTTTCTTGGCCGGAATGAATGCCGACCTCGTGTTTCCCGACTTCTAAGTTAAACCTTTGACTGCAATGAAGTCAACATTTGACTACTATATAACGAAGTCAAAATTTGACTACAATGAAGTCAAAAGGTAAATGAATAAAATGACCCTATTGTCAAATGGATTTGACCCTTTCCATATTATTATTGACTACATTCAAGTCATTATTGACTACCATCTTGACCCTTTCCATAAATATTGACTCGTAATGTAGTCAATTTTGACCCCTTTTGTAGTAATTAATGACTACATTCAGGTCATATTGACTACCACCAGGGTCAAAATTATTTGACTACATCTACAGGGTTATAAATGACCCTAATGGGTTCGGTGCATAGTTGACCCTCAAAATGGGGTCAAAATGACTATTATAGGGTCATTTATGACTACCTCTAGGGTCAAAATTATTTGACTACATCTACAGGGTTATAAATGACCCTAATGGGTTCGGTGCATAGTTGACCCTCAAAATGGGGTAGGGGGCGAGGGTGTCGAACATTTTCGCAAGCTATACGCGCGCATTTCTTTCGTCGCCAAGTTCTTGACGGTTCATTTCACTCAGTCAGTCCTGTTGTCCCGCACCAACGTCTACTGCTAAAACTAAATTATCATGCATGGTATGGCAACCTACTAAATTGGATCAAAAGCCTTCACCTTGGAAGAAAACAGAGGGTATCAGGGATGGGAATGGTCAGAAATCAACATGGAAACCAGTCAAGAGAGGAATTCCCCCGGGAAGTGTTCTTGGACCAATATTGTTCACCATCTTCATCAATGACCTTCCCAACCTCATCTCCAGCATGGTAAGTATATGTTTGCAGATGACACCAAGGTTTTTACACAAGTATACTCAGCGAAGAGGATTCTAAACTGCAAGATGACCTATAGACAAAAATGGTCGAACCAGTGGCAACTTCAGTTCCGCAATCATGTCAAGAAATGTGGGGTTGTGCATTATGCAAGCCTTAACAATCTATTTGATTATACAATGAAGGAAGGAAACGAGAGAAGACAGTTATAGCTAGGGAAGTAAGATGAAGAAAAAGACCTAAGGAGTTCTTTTTGATGACAGAACACTGTCATACCAACCATGTTGGAGCAGTCGTCAATAAGGCCAATCGCGTATAGTTGGCCAATATACCGAGAGATCCTTTGATCATATGGATAGACATCTACAAGACCATGATTCGGCCACATTTAGAATATATGCTAACTGCGTCTGGAGCCCATATCTGAAAGGAGACTATTGACAAGTTCAGCGTATACCGGTATCACTGGGTATAGAGCCCCCAAGATTGTACCAGTCCTAGCTCCCGTATCAAACAAGATTGAAGATGCTCAAACTCCAAACTCTTGACAGTCATATTCTATGATTCCCCACACGTCAAATGAACCAACAGAACCAGTCACCGACAGACTCCTGATATGGTAGGGGGGGGGGGGGGGCATCCCCCTTCTAGACAATGAAAACAATTAATGTTTGAAGTAAAACAAATTCGATTTGTGCATTGAATGTGTATTTTACCTTGTGTTGGAGTTTATTCCTAATACTGCTTCAGAATGCTTATTTTCATCCTTAAAATGCCTAATCCCCCCAGGCGCTGGTTTTCCAAAAGGCATAATAACGAGGCTACTTTTTAAATGTAGGCCAAGACTTAAGGTTGGTAAGAGGGAGCACGCTACCAAGAAACTCTACATATAGACACATGTTAGAAAAGGCTTAGTTAAATGGCTCATTTCTATATTTGTGCGTTTGGTTCAATGACATTTTGATTTTTTTTTTTACTCAACATACGGTATCTGAAATTATAAGGGGCAATTATTACCGCGCACTCTTTTACGTATATACACTGCAAAAAGTGCAGAACACATGACGCGTTCAGAACATGTTCACGGTGTGTTCTCCAGGTGTTCCAGAACATGTTCAACATGTAACGGATTAGAACATGTTCTGAACGTGTTCAGAACACATCAGAACATGTTCTATATCTGTTACATTTCAAAACGTTCTGCAGTTTTTGCAGTGTAGTGATATGCCCCCGGAGAGGGGGGGGGGGGGGGGGGCAGTACTCGAATTTGACGAGGGTAGGGGCTGAGACTAGTATACCATCTATAATTATGATTATGATAAATTTATTGCAACTTTTGACAAATTATACAACGAATGTGTGATGTGTCCCACTGAAAAAATGTAATTGTAACAGAAAAAACCCAATATTTCCATGGATTACAAAAGGTCTTCTGAAGAGTATAAACAAGAAGAAGAAAAAATGTGTACACACATAATCTGAAGCCCCTAGCTGCTAGCATGCCTAGCAAAGAACGACTACAGAAGTTTAAAACCTATAAAAACAAACTAAATATGCTTATACGAAAATCAAAACGGTCATACTTCTACTCAAAATTTGAACATGCACAAAATGACATGAGAAAAACTTGGAAAACAGTTTTGTTCTAGGTAGAGGCCAAAAACAATCATCACATAGTATAAAATGTAGAGATGAGTGTGGTAATTTCATTACAAATTCTGAACATATCTCAAATGGATTTAATGATTTTTTGTAAGCATAAGGCCCAAACTTGCATTAGATATCCTTAGTAGGCCTACCGTACAGGTAAAAACTACTACGATTATCTTGGTTATATGGAAACTTGTAATACGTTTTAATAAGTTTAATCCAAACAAAGGTGCCGGTAATGACGACTAGGCAATTTCATTATAAAACGAGCTGTAGATGAAATTGTGGAACCCCTCACGATAATATTCAATCTATCTATTTCAACTGGTATTGTTCCCGAAAATTTAAAACAAGCAAAAGTAATACCAATCTACAAAAAGAATGACGCCGACAGATTTTCTAATTATCGGCCAGTGTCACTTTTGCCGTGTTTTTCCAAAAGTCTAGAAAGACTTGATGTATTCAATAGATGTGTTGATTATGTGTGATGCCCATGAAATCCTAAATGACAAACAATTTGGATTTAGACCAAATCATTCAACCTATATGGCTATTTTGCAACTAGTTGATAACATTAACAAATGCTGTTGAGAGAAACGAAACCACTATTGGAATCTTTCTATAGACTTATCAAAATCATTTGATACCATTGATCATAATAATACTTTTATACAAATTGGAGCATTATGGATTTCGTGGAATTGTATTGGAATGGTTTAAAAACTATCTTAGTAATAGAAAACAATATGTTTCATATAACTCAATTGAATCTGAGGAAAAGGATATTCTTTGTGGTGGTCCGCAAGGATCGATATTGGGTCCCCTACTGTTTATACTTTATGTTAATGACATATCTAATACCTCAAATGTACTGGAATTTATCCTTTTTGCTGATGACCACTGTTCTCTACTCGAAACACAACTAGCCTGCATTAATAAAGAATTAAAAGAAGTCAGCGATTGGTTCAAAGCTAACAAGTTATCAGTAAATGCTAGCAAAACCAACTATACACATGGAAAAAAGTATCGCACCACTGCTTTTTTTGAAAAGTGCAAATGTGGCCTCGAATTTTGCCCCCATGGTGTGATATTAAGCATCATTTGTTTGCGTAAGCTGTCCAACAAAATGTTGTGCAATAAAAGGGCCACATTTTAGTTTGTGACGTAATCGATGTAATGTTTTTTCAAGGCCAAGGGGAAAATGCATGTTTTTGTCCAAAAACATGCATTGAAAAAGTTTGGGTATAACGCGATATTGAGAGGCCCGATGATTAATATGCTAAAGTTGTAATCTTAACACAATTAAGTATTCCAAGGTCAAAGGTCATCTGGGGTCAAATTAAACAAAAAAAACTCCCTTTTTCGTACGCCCAACGGTTATGGGGTCTAAGGTCAAAATAGGTCAAATTTTAAAGAAGTTCAAATGACAAAAGCAATACCGCGAAGGTGTTGACCTAGGTCAAATAAACAAAAACAAAATCAACGGTGACTAATATAATGACCTTTTAAGTTTTTAAAGTCTATTCAATATCGCGTTATACCCAAACTTGTTTCATGAATGTTTTTGGACAAAATCATGCATTTTCCCATTGGCCTTGAAAAAACATTACATCGATTACGTCACAAACTAAAATGTGGCCCTTTTGTTGCACAACATTTTATTGGACAGTTTACGCAAACAAATGATCCTTAATATCACACCATGGTGGCAAAATTTGTTGCTACATTTGCACTTTTCAACAAAAAAGCAGTGGTGCGATACTTTTTTCCATGTGTATATATATGATTTTGGGAACACCTCACATGGTATCAAATGTCGATTCTCATATTGAAGTTATTTTAGACAATACTGTTTTGGAAAGAGTAAAGCAAACTAAATTTATAGGTGTCTTAGTGAATGATTGCCTTACATCATGTATACATGGAAACATCACATTGATTGTGTGTCCAAAACAATTGCTATAGAAATATTGGTGTCATGAACAAACTTAAGCACTTTGTTCCAACCCGTATTTACATACTCTTTACTGTACCCTTTTAAATCATGGTGTACTTCTTTGGGGACACACTTGTAAATCCTACCTGGACGTACAAGCTTGATAAACTTCAAAAATGGGCAATAAGAACTGCTTCTTATAGTCACTATAGAAGTCACACTGGACCAATTTTTGCCAAATTTAATATGTTAACAGTCACAGCTAGATGTCACTCTTGAATTGGGTACATTTATGTATAAATACACCGTAAATGAGTTACCTTTTTCATTTAAAGACTACTTCAAAAAACGTTCTGACATCCACAACTATTCGACAAGACATTATATAAATTTATATAGTAACAAATTATCAAAAATAAGAGAATATTCTCGGATCACTCAGTTCGCACTAGTGACCCCCATCTTTGGAACTCTCTTGAAAATTCATACAACATTTCAAATTCAGTAAAACATTTTCGTAATAAATTCAAGCAAAAACTTATTTCAAGTTACAATTAATTGATTTTTTAATAGAGCACTATTTCAATTTTACTTTATGGTTATTTGATGATTTTTTTTAGCATTGTCCTTTGTCTTGTCCGGTATTATATTATTTTTGTTGGTGTCATATTTAGGTTTTAAATTTGGCTGTTGTATTGGTTTGTGTTTTATTGTCCCAGGGCTTCAGTTGATGGCACTTTACATGCCTTTTTGGCCTTCCAGTCTTCTCCATATCTTCCCAATTATCTGATTGTTTATTACTGATTTTTGATGTAATTTGATTGTGATTTTAATGTTATGGTAAAACATGATGAATGAATGTCGGTCAGGGAGGGGGTACCGTTGCGTCTTCGGGACAATAATAATCTCACCCAATAGTAGTCGAATGCAATTCTATGCATTCAATGCAGTCTCATCTCATTCACCCAGCACCAAATTGTCAAAGCAGTATTACACTATGAGGTGGGATAGGGGGTGTGTGTGGGTGGGTGTGGGGGGGGGGGGGGGGGGGGGGGGTGGAAGCTGTGTTTCCATGTGTTAAATAGAATGTTGCACCGGTATATTTATATTTCTTATAAAATTGTTGTGTATAATCATAGCAACGGTCTTAAAACTATGTTTCTTGACCTTGACATTGAACAGGTCAGAGAAAAATGTGCAGTAAAATTAAGACGCGGTCAAAACATTTGATATGAATGATAGTTTTAGACATCCTAATCGTGAAATGAGAGGGGCGGTCCAGACGGGGGGGTTGCGCCCGGCCCCACATCTCATGACATCCCTTCACCATACGAAATCAAATCCTGCCGCCACTTTAAAATTGGGACACCACGCCACCACCACCACCACAAAAGCTCCAAAATAATATCTGCCACTGACTTGTGGACATTCAAGTTTGCAATGTTTACAAAAATTATGGCAGGTGCCATCGAGTGTTTCTAAAATGTAATTCGCGGATTTACCATATCCATAACATTACACCACCGTGTAAATCCATTGGATTGATTATCAACAATCTTTAATTGATGATGTGGTTGGAGCTGAAGTAAACAAAATGAAAAATCACAGTATCTTTCAACAATTAACAATTAAAGATTTTGTCCAATTAATTTAGATTTTCAACGTCTACCGCCGGCAGCTGAACTATTTATCATGTAAATGAGCCTCGTTTTCGCACCAGACTTCAGTAATGGCGACTGAGTTAGCGCAGTCTTTGCTAGCACTTAGGGTTTTTTCTGTAACTGATTTTAGCATCTTCTTGTGGGTTTCTTCAAGTGTTTTCTTGTTACATCGTTTGGTATAGGTTATAACTCCATTGTAGCTATCTAAGAAGGTTATACCTAATGTACAATTTGCGTAGCATCATGTAAACCATAGCCGAATTAGCGCTCACCCTTCTTTCATTCAAAGGGTCGGGCTTGTGTGTTCCTGTTGACAATCAATTGAACTTATAATTACAGGAAAGTAGTCAGCTGAGCTAAGGTCATCCCTCTTTGATTCATTATTACTTTTGGATCAATCGATTATTTCAACTAAACAGGAGAGTGACGTAAAGAAAAGGGAATTGAAATCAAGGTAAGTCAAGTTTTTGTTGGAAATAAGACATTTTAAAAACAAAATAAACTGGCAGTGGAGTGGTAGTCCATAATTATTTTTAGTATCTTAAAAAGTTTTATCGATAAAGTGAATGAGAAATAATTTAAAATCAATAAAACTAAAGATTGTTATCATTTATTACAGCCGCCCAAATAAAACGGACGAAATAACAATACTTTTTATACACAAATTGCATTGATTTGAAATTACCAAAAGAAACAAAACTTCAAAAGATGAAACCAAATCATGAAATATTGTACCAGAGGACTATTATATTATAGCCTAGCCCTATACTCTATTTGGCCATCTCGAGACAGTGACGTAACCGCGTATTCTACAAATTGCATCACATAACGCGCGCGATATTCGCGGCGCTGGCGTACAAACACAAGCGTTGAAAGGCGGAAGATACACACGCGTGCCTAAAAGCTGCGCCTGTTCAGTTACGTCACTGTCTCGAGATGGCCAAACAGAGTATAGCTAGGAATCTGAATGATAATCTCAACGTTTCCTTCAGAAGCCAAACGAGATCAGTTCGGCGGAACTCCAAATTCGGATACGTATCACTATCAGAATTCGGATATCCATATCCGTTTTACGATACGGAGGGTATCCGAATTCGGATACTCAAATGTTGTTTTGCATTGGCGCACTCGCCTATTTGATGGCGCAGACTGGTAAGTACATGAGGTAATTCTTCCTTGTATAAACTATAAATTTGCCTGTGAAAAATTAATTTCCATCTGTGTAAATTCCATAAAACGGCTTGGAATGATGTCCTGGTCACAAACACCATATTTCAGCCAAAATTAGATGAAAAATAACAAAAATATTCCATAAACATGTAGCTCTCATGTGCTGCCTTCAAACATCATGACATGGCCGGCCAAACATGACATAACATGGCGGTCAAACGACATTTGAGTATCCAAATTCGGATACCCTCATCGTAAATTGGATATCCGAATTCTGATACGTATCGAATTTGGAGTTCCGCCGAACTGAGATGATATGTGACCCGTCACGTGGAAATGGACATGTTGGTGGCCCGAGTCAAATCTGAGTTATTGGTATCTCTTGAAAGAACATAATTAAAGCTTTGAAATGATACCATGTTGAAGGTATAAAAACAGACTTTGTAATAAAAAGATATGATTTGAAGAAGCCAAAGTTGTTCTATTATTTTCTTTATATTTCACCAAATATATTGGCCTCTATCTCAAAACTAGGTTTACCGACAACATGTCCTTTTTGACGCGACTGGTCACATATGGTGTGCGCTTATGTTCTTCTTATTTAGTCTTGCGTTGGTGCTTCGTTGCATCTGATGAAATCAGCAACGTTGGTCTTGAATGTTTCAGGATTATTGGTGTTTACTATGTTTTCAGGGAGTTGATTAAATAAGCCTTAGTACTGCCAATCGGAAAAAAATCCATGGATTATTCTTTTCTGATGCATTGTGGGATCCAGAACGGGTCAGATTTTGCCCTTTTGTGATCCCACAATGCAACAGAAAAGGATAATCAATGGTGTGTTTTTTATTCGTGATAAACCTTATTGTTGACATATAGTGAGTGGAAAGAAAGAGTTGTTGTATTTATTGCTCTTGTCGGTTAGTTGTGTGATATAGTGACTATGGTTAAGTCTAGAAGTAGAAGAACTGTGTGTTTGGCCCGGAATGATGTTACAAGCTGTTTGTTGATGTAAACAACATTTGCTTACACGGCCTCACACAATCACTAGGAACGATCTTGTGTATTGTTGAGTAGAGTGTAAAAACTCATGTGTTAAAACATTTTGCTTTGTTGTCAACTGCTTATTGAAAAAAATACCCGGAAGACCGGGGCGACCTACATGTTTATACAAAATGTACAATGTACATGAATGAAAAGTGAAAGTAGATTTATAATGAGGCCAGTATGGCAGTAGATACGCTACGAAATGAAGCATAGGCAGCAGGGGTTAATATACCGTTTTGGCTATGAGGGCTATTTTCAGCAAATTCTGCCAAAAGTCTTCCCCTTATAGTACATTTTGCCATAGGCCAACCATTTCTCAGGGGGCTATTTTGTGAAAACTGGGGGCTAGTCGCCCCCCCCATGTATTTTTAGCCTTGATAGGCTGTCCACGCCATCTTTTTACTTTAGAGGGAATAGGGCGATCGAAATTCACAAGTTTTTTCCCAGCCACAATTCCACACTGGAACAGCCTCCCATCTTCAATTGTCAACAAGGAGACACAGCCTACGCTCAACCAGTTCAAAAACGCCACCCTTGACTTCCTATAAGTACTAAAACTCCAGCCAGTAACTAATCTAGCTCTGCGCTTCGTCAACTCTAGCGGGATGCGGGTTTACCGTTTTGATGGGAGTAGTCAGTAGGCCTATAATGCTTACAGATACAGACAGACCTGATGATCATGACCAAAATGTTGTGCATCTAAATGTCTGGGGCACCCAATCCTTTCGACCCAATTGGATCGAAAGGACATATTTCAATACCATTACCAACAACTTCACAATAGGGCCCAGAATATGCACAATTTCTGAGGTCATGATTGTCAGGTCTAGACACCGTCAATAGTACTGAGTGTGATGGAATGGAACAAAATCTCCCTTGTGAAAGTCATAAAAAGGTAACCTTTCAATGCCATCGTGCATATATTATCGCTTTGCTGGAGAACATACTATCACTGGCTGGAGGTATTCAACCAGACGCCGGGGTCTCACTGTGCCCTCAGTACATTACATCATCGTCACTGTTCTGATCTGGTCGATTTCTGACGAAGTAACCCTCAGAAAAATGTTTATTCTCGGTAGTTATGAGCTTGAGTGGTGTTTTATTTAAGCCATGATTGAAAAGCAAAATGGCCGCTCACACCAGCGAAAACCTGGTGAAAATTGATACATTTTCAGCAAGTTTTCAGGGTTTTCTTTCACATTTAAGAACAAAACTGTATTCTTCTTTTAAACACCACTAGTCATGGAATGTGGCTGAAATACTAGTATTTCCCAGGAAATTGATTAGATTTTGTTCACATCCGGTGAGGTGAATGCTGCCAGACCGTGTATGTTACAAAAAAACTACAGCAATATACGTATCATGGTAAAGGTTGATTGAGAAATTGAACCCAGGATTCCTGTGTGGGAGGGAGCCCTAGAGTGTGGCCACTATGCTACACTAGATATTAAACTGTTTTGGCGAAGTCGTTGATAAAGATTTTATTTATATATAATCGTTCCAGTATTGTGTGCTCTAGGGCTGTAATATTGAGCTTGAAATGTCGCAAGTTGTACGGAGGTCCCATGTTAAAGAATGGTTACAGGCCTAAATGCTATGCGATGTGGGAATATCATCTAGGCTGCTGTGTTCCGAAGTGAAACTGATCACAAAATCAAACCCTTTCTGTTGCCCCTGATAATCAGGCCCCAGATCTGAACCAATTATTGTAGTCATAGCCTCAAATTCTATCCAAGATCCAAGTGTACATTGCATTTTTGTAGGATCCAGGATTTTGCCCAAAGACCCGACCATCTTGGCCACCAGTGGTACTTGAATGGGTGTAACATTTGAGACAGTTGTACCCATTTACTCCCTTGTCCAAAAATTTTAACATTTTTGTTGTTCATCTTGAAATTGAACAATTTTATCACAACATCACATTTAAGCAACTTCTACATTGATGGATGAAATGGTACATGTACTGTGCATCGAATGTCACTCATGTATCCATGTACATGTACATCATATGTTACTAGTATTTGTACCGCATGCAAACCAGACCAGCTGGGGTGTCATGTTGCATTCCACGAGTATAGTATGTTTAGTTTCATAAACGATGATAAACCTTTAGAGAAAGCACAGATAGAAAAGTGGCTAATTTGGTAATCTCATTCCCGGGAAACATAGGTTGCTCGCGGGAAACAGAGCGACTTGGCCTAAACATAAAAAATTAAAAAAAAGAAAAAAAAGAGGGGAACAAAAAAAAATTGGCCTAAAAAATACATCAATTACTTGAAACAAAACCAACTGAGGGTAATTTTGATCAATATCAGGGTCTGGAGAACTCTCCGAATGAGTAACGGTTGTAACGTATGTCAATGTTACAACCGTTATAAAAACAGTCACAAAATGTCATAAAATGTCATGAAATTCGAAAAAATTAACAATATTTCAAAGTCCTTTCACATTATTCAGGTAGCCTCAATGTGTTGAATTACAAAAAACAAGGAAAGCCCTCCTAACAATTAATATCTGCTTCAGGAGGCCATTCAGTATGTCATTTTTAATGTTTGACATACAGAAATGTGACATTTCTGTATGTCAAACATTACTAAATGGCCTACTGAAGCACATATTAATTGTTACGAGGGCTTTCCTTGATTTTTGTAATTCAACACATTAAGGCTACCTGAATAATGGGAAAGGACTTTGAAATATTGTCATTTTTTCAAGTTTCATGACATTTTATGACATTTCATGACAAATTTTATAACGGTTGTAACATTGACATACGTTACACCCGTTATGCATTCGGACAGTTCTCCAGACCCTGATATTTATCAAAATGACCCCCAGTTGGTTTTGTTTCAAGTAATTGATGTCCGTCAACTGAAGAAATAAGCACAACCCACATACATGGTCAACTTTTCAAGATTTAGCCTTTTATATTTTGTATGTCAAGATTGAAAAGTTAACGGTTGTAACATGTGTATGTCAACAAAATGTTACAACCGTTACCATAGGGTTTGTGTACAAAAAAAAATCAAAGTTAAGCTAGGATTCTGAAATTTTGCTCGCTATCTCCCTGCTACTTTACAGTAGTGTTGGCCAAATATGAGCTAGAAAATCAATTTGAAACAAGATTTAGAGCCACAAACAAGAAAAGGTATCATTACTGTGGAAATACCCATCTCGTCTTCAAATTATTCAAAATAGGTCTGCTCGTATTATTTGTGGAGTAGCTTGGGACACACCTAGTCGTGAAGGTCTTATCAAACTTAAATGGTTACCACTGATACTAGACAAACATTTTAATTGTAATATTTTGTCATAGAATAATCAATGATACTGCATCCTCATATTTGAATGATCTACATCTACATCTACATCAACATCAATACTCGGCAGAATCCATGATAAGTCAAGATATTATGGCCAAGGCCCCAGTATCCTTTGGACAATGTGTGTACAACCACAGACTGGGATGATCCCCTACTCTTTACGAAGGAATCTGTGACCTTTTAACGTGCTCAGATTTTTGCTATTCCGATACACGGGACCACCATTTCTATGTGACTTCCGAACCACGAGGCAATTGAGACTAAGTACCTTGCCCAAGGATACAAACATGTTGGATATAGCGGGGCTCGAACTCACAAGCTTTGTATTGTGAGACCTGCGTCCTATCCACTAGACCACACATGATTGAAGGATTTACTTTTGTATTACAATTTACGCAGGAGGAAGTATAATGTTATTATTCCTAAACCTAAAACCAATTATAAGAAACGCAGTTATTCTTAAAGAATGGAACAAAATTGACCAAAATATTCAAGTCTCCCCCAATCTTAGTATACATGTATTTATCAACCGTCTTTAAACGAATGAGTCAGTTGTTATTATCCATATTCAATTTTTGTGTAATTTTTTTATATTATATTATATTTCGCTCTGCATCGCATTGAGCACTTAATTACCAGTAGATGCTGTGTTAGGTTAGATTCAAGAAATATGTTTTTATTATGTTATTTTAGGTGTATTAAGTAACATGTTGTATCAACTTTATCACAGCCTCGCTAAAAACAGCTCTTTATGTTGACCTGTGTACCGTAGCATGAATAAATAAATATCATGAATAAATAAATATTATGTATGATTATGTACAATGTATGTAACATTAAGATGAAAATCTCAATCGACAGACATATTGGTGGGGCGATTGCCCCCCCCCCCCCCCCATGTTCAAATCCCAGCTAGTGCTCCAAGAATTCAATGGTATGCCTCTGTAGCTGTGTAGATGAATTGGGCAGTACGTAAGTGACAAATATGGTGGCAGCAGTGGGATATCAGAACCAGAACACAATGTCACAAGATGTAGATGTGTTATAATCAAAACAAAAAATTGTGATCACAGCGTGTTATGATTCCCCAGCGTTGTAACCGTGTCATTCGCGATGGCAAGGGCCAGGGTTCTAGCCAGGACCATTTTAGAACCGGGTAAATTTACTGACGGCGAACGGAGAAAATGTAGCGAACGAAGTGCAGTGGATCATGGCATGGGATCCAGAGGCCTTCTTAACCCTAACCTCCTAAGTCACATTTTGAAGAATTTTTTTTTCAACGACAAAAACGCGGACAAAAAGAGTGGCGCTGCCATCGGGGCTCGAACCCACAACCTCTTGGTTGTCAGACGAACGCTCTACCAGTGCACCACGGGGGCCAACCATACTCGGGCCAGTGTATTGGCCCGACTATGTAGCCTGGGGCCATTATTTCATCGAAAAAGTGCCACACCAGCTGGCACAGACAGACTTTACCGTGCACATTTGCGGTATTGAGAATGATTAGGGTTAATGTCTTTTAGGGCTTTTTAATGCACTTTGAGGGTTCCTGCCACCTAATTTCTTGTTTTATGAGGCAGTTTAATGATTTTATTCACAAATTGTAAAAAAGAAGAAAAAAACCAATTCCGGGCCCGGCGCCGCCTGTCCTAGCTAGATCCCTGGCAAGGGCGCAGTAAAACCGGAAGATGTGACGTACTTGTAAACAAATAGGTAATTGACCAATTGCAGCCTTAATCTACAAGACCCCACGTCGCGTTGCGACTGTTTTGGAATGCACTGCATGCAAAAACATGCTCAAACTTTGTAAGGATCATGATCATGACGCTGTAATTGACAAATGTATGTTTTTATTATAGTGTCATAGACCTAACAGGGGAAGTACACATGATATAAATTGGTACTCATGAATTTGTATGGATTTAAGGTACAGCCCAGTCAAATGGGAGAAGGTCTGTACTTGACAATATTGATATATATGTGATCTTAATTGGAATCATTGCATTGTCTTTTTGACACCCTTGATTACTTGCATTGTACATGAAAGTAGCCAGGCATGTTACAGTTACATTGTACTTTTTAAAATATTTTTGTTTATTATTTATTCTTTATTCAATAATTGATACATTGTACTTGGTAAATGGCAGTTTGTGCTTGTACTGTACAAATGTACAAGCATTTGTTTCTCTATCTCTTGTTCGCTATTGTCACTGACAATCAAACGCTCATAAAATCAATAATTTAAACAGTCCAAATTGCATAATATTTCAGATGGATACCAACTCTAAATGTATGAGTGCCGTACTACGTAGTGCTTGACTACTGTCTCTTTCCTTTAAAGACAATGTGTCGCTCTTACACATGTTAGGTTATTCAAAAAGCATGTAATGGAGCCGGAACAAACAGGAATGATAGGAAGTTTTCAGTGGTAAATTTGGGAAGTGTTCACAGGATTTGTAACCTTGGATATTGGTCAAATCCAAAAACATCACAATGTGAAAGATTTGATACCGTAGTATTTCACCTTTATATTCTGTTTCCCATTTATTTTTTAAAGACACCTGCCTCCGTTGATTTTGCTCTAATACTTCAGCAGCTTATAATTGTTTTAAATGGGTTTTTATAACCTCTTTGATTTGACTACACTGAAAATGAACTCGCAACATTTTTAGTTAGGTTTCATTGATAAGCCAGCAGCTCATTTGGCAAGAAACATTTTATGCATAAAGCATGTTCATGTTGCTTGGTGTGTAACTGCTGAGAGGGAGGAGGGGGGGGGGGGGGGGGGAAGCTCTGATGAGTTAAATTCATAATATCACAGAGAATAATGGTGTCAAATGGCTCGGTTTTTGAAATTTCACATGAAGATGACACGCAAATTAAGTATGCAGAATTATGTACTAGTATCTTAAAAGGGGGGGGGGGGGGAGGGGGGGGGGGGGAAGAGTTAAATTCATAATATCACAGAAAATAATGGTGTCAAATGGCTTGGCTTTTGAAATTTCACATGAAGATGACACGCAAATTAAGTATGCAGAATTATGCACTAGTATCTTAAAGTGACAAAACAAAACAAAAATGTCATAAACATTTTTGTCGTGGAAAAATGCATGACCGTTGTTGTTGTTGTTGTTGTTGTTGACATTTCTATTTCCCATTTAAAAAAAGAAGTAATTGAGAAAATTTATAGATTATTAGCCATTTTGTGACCATGTGCATGAAAATGCATAAAAACAATGAGTCCATGCCTTATTACTGCTAAATAATGTGGAGTTTACCATTTTTCGCACACGATGGATTTCATGATTTTCATCGATACGGGCCACCATTGTTATGTGATTCCTTTTTCGTGGTGCACCGAAACGACTAAAACTTGCAGATGGATGCGGATGCGGTTGCCAGAGGATACGCGTACACCAGGGCTCAAATTATATCGCGGCCATCGCGGCCATTGCCGCGATGCCCTCGCATCTGGCCGCGATGCCCTCGGATCAGTAAAAAATTCACGGCCATAATGGCCGTGCCCTATTTTTAACAGAGGCCGTGTGTGCCCTTGGTTTGGCCTTGGTGCCCCAGAACATGGCCTCGGTGCCCTTCAAAATGGTATATTCTTAAGGCCAAAGTGGCCGTGCCCCTAAAATGACGAAATTTGAGGCCTGGCGTACACGTTACATGCCCATATAGAATGACTACTGACTAGTTTCACGTAAGAGAAATTATATGGGATAACTCATGCCTACATGTATGTAAAAGGAATAGAAATATCTCAAGCCTGGCTTTTAACTTATAAATAGCTGCTGCTGATATTGGATGGAATGGAAGTTTGTTATAAAAGGGGCAGAGAGAAGAATACATCCAGATCTGCTCTGTGAGTGTGTGTATTTTATTATAATCCTGAAAACAATGAAACCATGCATTCTCTGTTATTATTGCATTCTGTTTTTCTATTTCTTGCATTAAAGCTTTCATGTTTGTGTATTGCAAAGTACTCTGACATTTCAAAGACAGAATATAGGTGTGTGTAGGTGTGTACAATTTTACAATTTTCTGTGACTTACACTTGATTCGTCATCCAAGCAGAAGTATATTTTGTGATTGTTTGATTATTGATAGATAGATTCTTATAAACCGTTGTTAATATTTTTAGAATTAATTGAGATTGACTAAGAATGGAGCAGGTCCCATTTATATGACAAGCTTACACTTTTAATAGGCCTCAAAACTCAACTCTGTGGGCCTGGCCAACCCATATTTTTAATTTGAGGTATTTTTATGTGATTGAAATTGAACAATTTTGAAATTATTAGAAACAATTGAAAACTTTTAAAATTTTAAAGTATAAGTGTTGAAAATTTTGTGAATATCAGAATATGCTAAGAAATTTTGAAAATCTTAATTTTGCAAAAACTCACAAATAAAGACAAAAAAGGCATGACTGACTCACCTAACCTGAAAGGTCCATATTTCCTTAAAAATGTTTTGTTGAACTACAAATGGTTTTTTTATTTAAAGGTATTTCAGATAGAAATAATAATATACTTTTATCTTGTAAATAAACATGTAAGATACTGGTTTTTATAATGCTTAAAAATTAGATTCACTCTGATCCTTATGCATTTATTCAACATTGTATAATAAACCATTAAGCAGCAGCGTGGGCTGTCTTGCTGTCTGACCGATCTGGGTAACATATGGGTAGGTGGCGTATCTTCTTACTGCTATAAAGTACTAGACAAAATGTCAATGGTTTATACTGAGGTGTCAATGCACCGATGCTGCTCTGTATGCTATATATAGCTGCCAGGTGTCGAATAGAGGTTAAAAAAAAGGCGCGATAACAGTGAAATTGACAAAGTTTTATAGAGCAGCCTTTCTAATTTGTGGGCAATCACAGTTATAGTTGCCAGATGCAACGGTAACGATAAAGGTGTGTGTTTTAGGCGGCGGAGGGGGATACTCTTAAGAATTTTCCCCGTAATTTGAATATTTATGCATTTTTTTGTTTGTTCTATCCACGACAGCGAACCTGTTTAAAATATTTATAATTTGTTTAATACCCGTCGTATACGCCTATTATTTCTATGTTTTTTGGTTTTGTTCTCATTTGATGCTGTTCTATAATTGTGATCATAGTGATTGTCTCAAGCTACCCGTAGCGCAGATTCATATCGGTAAAACAATCACCCTTATTCTCGGAAATCGGATGATTATTTTGATACCCTTAGTACGAGCCTGTTATATCCTCTAAAAACAGCTTACAAGTTTACTTATTTTACTAATATAGTAAAATAAAATGCAAATTGGAAATAGTGCAATAATATAATAGCTAAGTATAGAACATTTGTGTCCTAAAATGTTGGCATTTATATTATCAAATTTGGTCATGGCAACGAGTGAGCTACATGTACATGTTTGTACACAGCTGGTTTCTGAAACCCTTGTTTTGGGTTATAAATATTATAATATGAAGTGTGCAAAGGGCAGCCTTTGGTGATATATCGTAATAATAGGTGTTAGCTGCGGGGAGTCAGGGAGAGTTTAGATCGCAAGCTTTGTCAGTCAGCAGCCTAGGATTACTTACTTGCACTTGATGATCTAGTTATTAATATTTGACATAATCTGTGTTGCATAACTTTGATGGTGCTATCTATCTTTGCAGTCTAGCATTTTTCACTCGGTAGAATCAAAATTTAGTGTGGTCTTTTGTGTGCGTATTGTTGAATGAATGTTTTCATCATCTAGCGGTATCTATGTAATTAGTTTGCTTGATTTTTATTATTTATTTATATTTTGCGCAACTGTTTTTGCGAACCCTCCTCCACACCACTAATTAACACAGACATTAAAGAAACGCAAAGTTTACCCACTTTAATAACAGTGATTTGGTATAATTAGTCTATTGGAGCAGCGAAGAGAGAATGTGCTATCATCACTCGGGTGAATGGATGATAATGTACCAACTGTCAAAGTTAAATTGGTTAAATACTGTGTTTTTGCCGTGGACTGTGGTGGAAACCCCGGGGGGGGGGGGGGGTACTGACATTGGAAAAGGGTATAGGTATGTGCCGCGCTGAAGACCCCCTTTTTCACCCTCTGCTGCTAGCTCTTATGACCCCCCTTTTGAGCCTGCATTAGTTCTTATGACCCCACTTTTATTGAAAATTCAAAAATCGCGACATTTTGCGTTCCAAAGCCCAAATTCTTCGAAAATTTTGCGTTCTAAAACCAAACAAAATCAAAAATGTGCGTAAGACGGTAAGAGCTTATCAAAATTGAACTATAGGCCAGTTCTCAAGACCTACTTTTTTTGAAAAATCAGTTCCTAAGAATCTGACCCTATTTTTCGTCATAAAATCCATTCAGTTCAGTTCTGTAGCCCCCCTTTTTGAGACCCTGGGCGGCACACCCCTACCCAAAAAAAAGTTGAGTGCCCCAAGATTTGCAGTAAAATTGAGGGCACACTCCAGTATGTATTCCACAGTGTCCCTTTAAATAGAAATTTACATGAAATTTACCATCGAACAAATCAGGGATTCAAGCAGGATTTGAGCATTTGGAACATGTAAAAATTGAGTTGAATGAACAATATTGGGGTGGGGTAGAGGAGACAGTGGAACTCCAGGGGTATTCTTAACTTAAATGTGCTTATGTAGCCAGAATTACAAATCACACACAATAATATTATGTTATAATTATAATATTATAATAATAATGCTCCCAATCGTCATGCATTTTAATTTTTATATGATTTCGTGCCCACAGCACTAAGAAGCCTGAAAAGTGCATACAATCGAAAGTGAATATATGTCTACTTTCATTTTACACTTATATGAATCCTTCACTAATAATTGAGCTGAGTCATCAATTAGCAAGTTTTAAATGTGATATAACTTCAATACTTCTAGTACATGTGAAAGAGAAACTGGATGCCAGATAAAAGGATATTGGTGATAAGATTGTAAACCATTTTAAGTGTTATTCTTTGCATCTTTATTGTGATATTACACCACACCATCTGTGATTACACAATAGGGCTAAAATTTCTTTTATTTCCAAGGAAGGAAGAAGAAGTTCCTTCATTTTTTTACATATTTGTATGTAAAAACAGCTTATATCCCTCCAAATTGCCAAAATCTGCAACCACAGGGTACCGTTACCTAAGTTTTCAAACCAAATTTCAGAGAACAAAATTGCAAAATTTCTTTATAATGGAAGAGCAAAATTTCCCTCCAAATGCCCAAATTTTCCAGCAAGGAGCTTCCCAATTTCCCCATCTTTTCCAGTCCTGGTCTTGCCCCTCCCCCATGAATGTCTGCTGTTTATTACTTTTCAACAATTTCCTGATTGCAGATCTCTGAGGCTTTTGTTGTTGTTGTATGATTTAATTCAATGTAATTAGATAAATTGATCAAATTCACAGTCTGGCAATTCCTTTTGATGAACCAAGTACCCATGTGTCCTCAATGAGTACTTGTATCGTAGACTTAAAATCAAAGTGGTTTTTCATCTTTTCATAGACAATGTTCCTGATTCAGCTACCTGAAATTATAAGCACTGTTGGGCTACTAAAATATAGTCATAGACCAAAAGGTGCCACTGAAAAGTGAACATTTTGTGAATTAGGCTCATTTTAAATGGCATTTGCCATTGAAAACATTGTTTAATCAAAATGTAGGCTACTTACCATACGGATTGGGCTACTTAACATACATTCTTTTTGAGAAACGGGATAATGTTGTTACACTTCATTTGCCATAAAAACAAATTGTTGGCTACCCTGTAAAGTAGGCTAAAGTAGCTACTTATATCAAATGTTGGTAGCACCATTTCCATAAATTTTGATTGAACAAAAATAAATAGAAAAACCCAATTCAACACAAAGATAAAAAACAATCTATATATGAAAATTAAAATGCTATGCATTAATAGTTAAAGTTAAACTGGGGGAGGGTACTCTGATTATTTGTTTACAGGGGTGTGCCGCCAGAGGTTTGAATTCCTGAACCACTTGTAGGAGTGTTTTACCTCAAGAATGGCTGATTTGACACTTTTTGTGCGATTTGGTATCCATGTTTGCTTTTGGTTGTTTACTGTTTGTTATTAGCACTAGACAGTAGACACATGCCTCCTCAATAACCCAAAACAGTGCCCTCTAAACAGTGGTAGCAATAGCAAAGACCCGGCTACGGAGCTCGGTTCCAGAGCTATTTGTTATTTCTATTTATTTTGTTCTTTATATTACATACCTGGGCCTGGGCAATCTTAATTGAGTGGATATGTGCCTTGTTGCCAGGTCTGGAAAATGGGAAGCTCCTTGCCGGGAGAGTTTGGCATTTGGAGGGAAATGTTGCTCTTCCATTTTGGAGGGAAATTTGGGTTAGCTTGCTGGGAAATAAACATTTTTTTCAAGGCCTGCTTGTCGCTATTATTATTATTATTTGTTCGCGATTTGGGACCCATGTTTAGGTTTGTATATATAACTGTATTATACATGTACTTTATAAATATGTGAGTACACCCTCCCTCCCGAGTTACACACTAAATTCAAATAATTTTCTTTGTAGTTTACATGTTCTGGTAGTTAATTGTGTAAACTAAATTCATTGTATGGACACAACTTAATTAAAATCTCAATATATCTGTCAAATCTTTTTTCATGAAAACGATTAAATATATTGAAGGTGAAAAAAAGAACTAAAGAAAAATCTTCCTGTGGTTTTGAAATTAAAATTGCCAAGACAAGAACATCCAGGCACTTGAAGGCTTTGCACTTGCAGGTACCTGGAGTTTTTTTGCATGCATGCAAATCAAACATGATATTCAAAGATAGACAAAAAAATGAAGCAATTATTCTGAGAACACTGGTCGATGCTCTGTCCTAGTCGTTTGTTGTCAGCCTATGTGATGGAATTTTAAGTAATGCAGTTGCAATTATAATGGAAAAAAGGGAGCGGTTGTTCTTCTGCTTGAGTGTATCCAATGGTTTTCAACCTCGCACTTGACAATTGTCATAAGATTAGGGGGGAAGGGAGGTTACTTGACCTAACAGTTGGTACAAGCGTGCCGCCAGTGAGTCGAAAGATGACCCATCGCTATATTAAGCAAATTGGATTGAAAAATGAAATTTAGCACATGTAGTAGGTTGTGATGAATAGTATTCCAGTAACGCTTCTAAACGTGTACAACATTTATGACAGGGGTAGTTCATGGTCTTTGTAATGAAAATAAGAATGAAAAGGAAAACAAATTTTGATTAATAATTTTAAAAAGTTGTTACAATTTGGTCACAGCCGCCGGTGAAACTGAATTTCCCCCTGTTCATTAGGCCCATTTGTTTCCTGTGATAGTTTTATTCCCACTTTTTATCTCCACTTCGCACTAATTATTATTTGTTATTGTACGATTATTATTATACATGTATATTGTTTTAACAATCTGTATAATCTGTTAATGTATCCATAAAATAAGGAGGGCCAACTTGGAAAGCAGTTGTCAGGGCCAGAAAATGGAGAAAGTTTCCCTTCAAATTTGTATGTATTTCTTTATTTTTATACCTAAAATTCTCATCCAAAGCCAACAATTTCCCTCCAAAGTCAAAATTTCCTGGGAACCAGACTCCTGAGTTCCTCATTTTTCTATCCATGGCAGTTGTGGTCACTGATGAAGCGTTTCACCCTCAATAATAAATAGAGCATAAATAAATGAGGTATCATCTTAACATTTAGCATCCCTTCACACCCAAGTTCACGATGTTGCATTTGTAGGAGATCATTTGCTAAGGGTATTGCAGTTAATTGTTCCCAAACTTTTTCCTCATACATTTTGGTATTGGCTCAGAGTTTAGTTTCAGTTAAGTATTGACAATGTTGACTAGATGCGAAACCAATCGGTCATTTTAATATTTTCTCCAAGTACTGTTTATGTATTTATCAGTTATCTTTTGGCTGGGCCATAATTTTGATATTACATCGTGATATTATACCACTTTATTACGCATTGGTGGTTCTAACCAGTCCATTTCCAAACATGGTTTGTGTTTACAATACCTTGGCAATGTACGTGGTATAGGTGATATGTGAACAAGGTAGGATAGATTACATTGTACATTCCCAGGGTATTGTGGTGGCGATTACCAAGAAATCTACCCAGAGTTCAAACACCAATTGTTTTCAATGTGAAAATGAAAAAGAAATAAGTAGAAAAAAAGGATCATTATTATTTATATGGGCCTTCCAAACGATACAATAAAAGTGCGTATTGAATATTGTCCACCAAGTTCCCGGATGTGCGTCCAATATTCAAAAAATATTGCCGTCCAATATTTTTGGCGCGGCGCAGAAGATGTGCGCGTGAGTACATACGCAGAGAAGGTCAGTTCGGGCTAACTTATTTAGTTTTTAACTTGGTTGTACCCCAGTTTAAGCAGTTCTGAAATGCTATCAAAACAGTCTGTTATATAAATAATAATAATAATATTGAATGTCTTATTTTCGGGTGATACAAGAAAATATTGCACTCGCTATAAAAAATATTGCACTCGTCTCCGACTCGTGCAATATTTTTTATAGCTCGTGCAATATTTTCTTGTATCACCCTCAAAGCCATTCAATATTATATAATTATTGTAGGTCAAATGCAAAAGGGAACTGTCAAAGTGGTAATGTTCGTTGTTTTCAAGCTCGAAAGAAGCTACCGCAAATGTATTTCTTTGGCGTATTGGTCATGAAGCTACAAATCACGAATTAAAAAACATTAATTGTTCGAAAATTACCACTATTACAGTAGTTTTGGAGAAAATGGAAAACTATGGTATATAGGGCAATGGAAAGTATTCTCATGTCAATGTCAAGGCATTTAAAGGGGCAATATACTAAATGAGCAAATAATGTAAAGATAATCATCAACATAGCCCAAATCCAAAATATCTTACAATTCCGACATCGCCTTCATGCCAAACTAGGCAAATAACGGCACTTCCGGGTTGAGATTTGCCGCGAAAGTCTGTGAGTAAAACTTAGCACAACTTCCGAATTCAGCACCTTAGTTTCGATATGATCATATCGAAACTAAGAAAATCATGAAATTTTATATGATAAATGGTGTATGTTGGTAAACTGTTTCCGATGGTAGTTAGTATGCCTAAGTATTACTTTGATCAAAAAACCTGATTTCCAGGATAATTGAGGGTGAACTCCCATACATATCTCTCAATGCCCCTTTAAAAGCTGTTTTTATTTTATTTTTTGATAACCCGGGCGCTGACGGCGGGTGATAAATGCACACAGAATTGTCCCCTGGCCGAGTGGACTTAGACACGGTCATCCATGCTGGAGGACCCGGGATCGAATCCGGTCGTCGGCTAGTCCGGTTTTTCTCGCTAAATTTCGCCCATTTCCACCCCTGGATATTTTTTCACCATTTCCATCCCAAAAGTGTTAGGGTTAAACCATTACATTAGATCCTTATTATGTAAGTCAAATGCAAAAAGGGAAAGGGTCTGTAGTTTCAGAGAAAATGTGAATATTTTGTTTGTGTCAAAAAAATGATTGAATTGAAGTAAAATTCAAGATTTGTTCATATCAATCTTACATTTTGTGGGGCGATTTAACAATTGTATACAATTACAATGGCTTTCTAAGAATCAAACACAAGATAATTGTGATTGTTTCACTTCATGTTCAAATATTTGCTTGCTAACATTTCCCTCTATGTGACTCTTGTACCAAACGTCCCTCTTCATGAAAAAAATAATTGCCTGAAAAATTCCGCTTACACTATTATACAATGTAGTAATGTACATGTATGTGTATACCCGTACGTACCAAATTGCTTACACTATTATTATTATTTAATCTTTCTTTATTGAGGGTAAACAGCTTCAGTGTCAAGCACTGCTTTCCAAGCAGGCCCTCATTTCACAGAGAAAAATACATAATTATTTACAATATATTATACATGGAATATAACAACTATTTACATAAATATATACAGAACCATCAGATAAATTCAGCAAGGAAATGCAGAATTGTAATATACTTTAGAACACAAAATTTAAATTCCATGGATCTTTGTTTTAAATTGTTGCACTGACATATTCTCAAGTTCGGTTCTGATTGTTGATGGCAAGTTGTTCCAGGCATATGCTGCCCTAACATGAAACGTTCGCATACCTGAGTTCGACTTAAATTTCGGTACAACCAAAGTATTACTTGTGTGATTTCTTGTTACATGACAATGGTTATTATGAACAAATTCAAACTGCATCGATAAGTATGATGGACTTATATTTCTTAAACATTTATACACAATTAGTAAAAGGTGATTATGCCATCTTTTATCAAGTTTAACCCATTGAAGTGCATCCATTAAATCATTTGTTGGTGTTCTTATATCAGCTGAAAGTATTATCCTGGCTAAATTATTATGAAGAACCTGTAATTTTCTATGACATTCGGCAGAAAAGTTTGACCAAACTGTGCTTCCATAATCAAAGTGAGGAATAACAAGAGCATTTGATAACATTACAATAGTTTGATTTGGAAGAAAATGTTTCATACGTTTGATAATACCTTTTCTTTTAGAGACATTCTTACACATATAATCAACATGAGCTGACCAAGACAAATTGCTTCTCAGAATTGAACATTAGCCTCTAGGAAGTTGTAAGACTTTCAATGGTTGGGTATACCCTCACAAAATATCTACAACCAATTCATGGTACTTAAACAGATATACTTTATTTCCGAGTCATTGAACCTTTCATTTTTGTAAGTACAAGGCCTGATCATTGGCTCCTCAGACAGGAGTTTTTGTAAAGGTCGTGTATTGTTACTAGGAAGGCTTGTAAAGTAGACAAGTCTGTCTGTCTGCTTTATAAAAGCAGAGGAGTTCATGACATGTCCAACATACTGGTACTGTTACATAATAGCATGCAAGATTTTTTACCATCTGCCACATTAAAACCATCTTTTTGTGTGTATGGATTGGCTGTATTAATCAAAACCAGCATTTCTTCCTGTGACAACTGAACTGACCCGTCCAGTCTTGAGAAGGGGTATACAAAGCAACAATTTAAACCCTAACCTGGTCTTCGGGTGGGTCATGTGGACAATTTTGTAAAATATTTTAAATTTTTCCACAAATGTTACAATTTTGAAAGTGAAACAAAAATCTTGCAATTGAAAAATATAGGTCGGTCCGGCCTGTGTGGAACAAGGGTTTCAACGTTGTCATAGACTATTAAACTTTATTAAGATATAATCCCCGGCAAAAAGACACTCATTATGTTTATACATGTATTCAAATTCAGCCATAATTTGAATACATTACCAAATGTCACTTGCTGTCTGTACTTCAAGATTATTATTAATCTAACCCAGTGACAGTTATCATATCCTTAACCAGAATATCTTCCTATCATTATACATTGTCCTCAGTGTCCTTGGTGTGCCCGCTGCCAGACAGACATCATGGATTATTAAAGTGAGCATTATTTTAAAGGGAAAAAGTAGTTGAAGGTGTTGGCTATTCATACTATCTGGTCATTTGTAGTAGTACTATAGTTTAATCAGCCCCTAATTGGGAAAGCCTCCTTACAGAAGGCCATGGGCGCGCATGAAGGCAACAAGCGCACTGTGCATCATATGCGGGACTGTCCATGTGACCATAATCGCACATGTACGCTTGGATTACTTTTGCTCATGGTAAAATAAATACCAAATATTTCTCGCCAATTTGGAACTGATTAAACTATAGACTAGTCTTGTATGAATCAGAAGGAAGTTCAATGAGCCCAGACAGAGCCTTCACCATAGAAGCTTGGACTTATTCAATACACCTTATACAGTACCTTTAGTCTGGGAGATGAGGTTTTATATAGCATTGACCAGACAGGGTAGGAAGGTGGTTTTGGTGGCTCGATTTAGGGGGAATGTATGATCCAGAATCGACCCAATTGCACTAACATTTCTTGTTTGCCTGGATTTGTATGTACACCTATCCATCGAACCAGGTCATCGTCCCCGGTCATTGTGCTACAACAACTGATAATGCACCCTAGTAAACTCAATGAATCATAGGTAAATTGGCGCAGTAACATCCCATATTTTACATCATGTGTATTAGGGATGAGTAAGTGGTAATCATCATACATAGGTTTTTAACAGTTGTAGGGTTCCAGGGGTGACATTTTATTACGCTCCAATCCAAGTTATTATAAATTTGTTTATTTTTGCAGGGTGTTATTTTTCACATTCTGTCAAATATTGATGCATGTAAACAATTTTTTGTTGATGAATGTTCAATTTTTGGTGTTGAATTCTCAATTTTGAATTTTTCTATTTGCCGTTAAATTTCCAAATTTTGTTATTGGAATTGGGAATTGTGTTTTCCTCTAATTAGGCTATATTAAAAAAATATTTTGTCTCAAAGCTCCCACGCGCGTTAGTTAATTGATGCACGTGTGGTCCAGTGGATCAGAAGCAAGTCTCACGATCATAAGGTTGTGAGTTCGAGCCCCACTGCGGTCAACATGTTTGTATCCTTGGGCAAGGTACTTAGTCTCAATTGTCTCGTGGTTCGGAAAGTCACGTAAAGCCGGTGGTCCCGTGTATTCAGACGCTTCACCCTGAACACGTTAAATAGTCACAGACCTTATTGTTAAGAGTAGGGGATCATCCCGGGCCTGTTACTTGTGCATTTAAGGTAGTCACAGTCGTTGTACTGATAGGACCCTGCGCCATGATAGGCTGCAACCGTGGTTCTGACTATCCTAGGATAAATTGTAAAGCGCTTTGAGATGGATGTATGTAAAAAGCGCTATATAAATGCTGTGTATTATTATTATTATTATTATGCGTGTTAGATTTTTGTTTTTTCAACAACAAAAAAATCCAAAGTTTCATATATTTTTCAGATTTTCATTGATCACATCATTTTAAATACAAAAGGTCACTTTTACAAGGATTTCAATATATTGGAGTTTACTAGCCTATAACTTTATAAGCTCTGTACTGTAGACTGAGATTTCTGCCCTCTATTGTCTGATATCAAGGCTACCTATTGCACTCTGCCTAGCTAATTTAAATGATTAAATGACCATCTAACCTTGCGATACTTTAGGATGGTTGTTAAGTGGAAAATGTTTGTCACTTACTGCTGATGATCTTATTATTATGAGTTTGCAATTTACACATCAATCCATTTTATTGAATGATTTGGCTGTAGCTAAGTAATGATAACCATTATGTTGTATTAACCCTTACTTCCTAATTGTGTTTTTGACAATTAATCTGTCAGGGGAGATAAACGGGTCAAATTTGTGGGGAAAGATCACTGTTCGCCCGTGCCGGGGATCGAAACTGGGCCGCCCGCGTGGCAGGCGGACGACTCACTGATTATACTAACGGGGGAGCTCCAAAAAGTTGACAGCTCACCAGATCGTGCCGCGAGATAGAATCATGAAGCACGCGGCACAGCAGCTATTTTCTGTGGCTTTTTGTGGCCTCTGGTAAGGTTGAGGTTTAGAACATCGTGTGAGGGTCCCGCCTGCCTGTTCACCCTCTTGTAAGGCAACAATAAAAATGATCTTGCTTCACTGATTTTCCCACTTTTTGTGCTTGAAAACCATTGGCCTCAATGCGATATCATTAAATCAAAGACAGAGGCGACACTAATAATTATAACATGGTTAAATGCGTTTACAAGTTTACCGACGAGGTGGCAAAAAATTGCTCCCAAACAGAAATGTGTGCGTCAATGTGAAATTGACCTAGTACAGGTCTCAGAAAATAATTATTTTAAACGTAAATACTCTTGACTACAGTTTATTTATACGCGTCTGGACGCAATGATGCACGCTTTAAATGTGATACAAGGTTAAATATGCTGCATTTTGAGCCTCACTATCAAGTACAGGTGCTCTCTACAAGAACATCCCTTCCATACGTTTTTGTATGGCAATATTTGAAATTGTGTACAGTTGTACAGGGTGTATCAGAATGATATATACCAGGTTTTTCAAAAATATATAAAAAATATAAAACAAATAGTGTTTCAAATTTAAACACTTGCAATCGATGAACAACATATTTTCATATTTTGGCTCACATAATACATCTTTACAGCTATTCTCCCTAGCACTACAGTGCCAGCATTTTAAACAATGAACCCCTCACCTCATAAGTTATATTCAAAACTTCTGCCAAAGAAAGGAAGGTTAAAACCACTCAAGCGAAACCATTAAACCAACCCTGCCCTATTCAATCAAAGTTATGTTTTCTATGCACACAACAATCGATTGTTAGGCAAAAAAAAGTTTGTCTCAAAGCTTGCGAAGGCTTCAAAATCGGGTGACGCGCGCGGTTTTTTGTCTTCCTTTTTCTTTTTTTTTTACAATTTTTTTTATTTGTGTACTCTTACTATTTGCAACCGTTGACACTTTCTGATATTGTTTTTTCTATTTGAAATGAATATTGTGATGTAGTTGTGTAAAGAACAATTTTGCAGCGTTTTTTGAAGAACTGAGTTATGTAAAAGTTTGAGAAAAGGAAAATCTGCCGATATTTTTGATAAAAACTTGAAATAAAAATTTCCTGCATTTCAGACGCGGTATTTTGGCATTTCAAAACCAATGCGCGCGCAAGCTTTGAGACAAACCTATTTTTTTGTTTGGCCTTATCAAAAAGCTAATTAAAATAAGAAGATAATGCAATAATAATGCGTATTACATTTCAGAAATAATTTATTGTTTAAAAGGGTGAGTGACTTTATAGATTTTCATAATGGATCATTTCGACAAAAACGTAAAATCTACTATTGTTACAAAAAAATCTGTATTTTTCATCAAAAATGTCCGATTTTCAAAATCTAAAATTCCTAAGGAAGCTGGGCGTTTGCGCAAGATATATGAAAATGGTTTGGACAATATCAATAAAGTTTATACCACCCAAAAATTGTATTACCTCGGTATAGATCATACTGATACACCCTGTATACACTGATTTTTGTACTTTACATTGCTCTATTACTTTACTGGCATGTACAACAACTTGGGTGGATGGCTTTGCTGAAACCGTGATGACTTTCCAGTACTACTTCCGGCCACTCATAGCTCCTCTCCACCTCAAATCCTTTGGCCTGTTTGAATAAACTGATAACCACTATGGTCCCCTGAAAATAAAAACATGCATGCACATTATGTTTCGCGACTATTCTGGTTATGGAAACATACACAAAATTGCAAATTTATCCACAGTTCCACACATAGCTATTGATTCAGTCTAGTATAGCACAAAAATTATCACATGAAAAAATAGCTGCTTGTTTGGTTGTATTAGACAGGAAATGATGTCCAATGCGTATATTCCGTTTTGCTCTCCCACATTATAGCTCTCAATTGCTACAATGGTCAAGCACAATATTTAATAGCCTAGTTACCATTTTTAGTGCTTCAGTATTGCTTCCGTACAATTACATAATCCAGTATTTGGTACGATATAAGTCAGATTGAGAGCGTTCATTATTGTTTACAAAATTGACTATTAACTATTGAATGTATCAGATGATGATATTTGTATCTAGGCACTATCTGCCAAAATATTGTTTTAACCCTAACCCCGGCGGCATGTATCAGGGAGATAAATGAGTCAAGTTTGGGCGGAAGACAGGCACCACCGGCGCTGGGGATCGAACCTTTGTTGCCTGGGTGGCTACCGGCATGCGCTACCGGCACGCGCTACCGGCACGCGCTACCGGCATGTGGAGTAGTATTTTTTAGTACTCGGGGCAGTTAATGTTAAGACATAATTGCAGGTTTTCAATAACCTTACCCCCAAGGCATATTTTGGAAGTAAATCTATCAGGAGAGAAAAACAGGTGAAATTAGGGGGAAATTCCCACTTTGCCGGAATAAAGATTTTGTTTTTTGTTTTTTTGTTCTGTTCCCTTTCTGACCTATAATTCCAATTTGGTTTCGAATAAATGAAGATCCTTTAAAGCATCAAGTCAATCAATTCAATGGAATTACGTCATCAGAAAAAGAGAACCCACACATGCAATAACTGATGGTTTTACACTATTTTTAGTATCAAGTTACTAGACATGTAGGTTGTGAATGAGCATTTCAAGAGCTGTTGTTTTAACAAATCCAAAAAAGAGACTAAAAATAGTCCACGATACAGTGTACAAATAGCGCACTTTATAGAGAAATTAAGTAGTTTTGGTCTCTACTCTATTAACTGGAGTTTTATGTAATCATGGATATGGAAATGAATATATGTCCATCCGGGTACACAAGTCATGCGATGTCGAGTTTTCGAGTGTTCAGAATGAAAAATGGTTAGATTGTTTGCTAGGTATATTAAATGCAGGCCAGTTAAAAATACCGTTTTGTTGCCTGTAGACTTGAAGTTTGGAATTATTTTATTACACGCATAGCAATCCTGGCTTCACCGCAGTCTGATGATAAAAAGACTTATTTAGTTGCAAAAATAACACCCTATTTATAAATGGATATTTTGAACTACAATAATGTAATATAAATACCATTTTCTGCTTAGTAAAATGTCTTGACATGAATCAATTAAAAAATTAAAAAATGACTGACCCGATTCTTAATATAAAACAACAATTTTATTTTCCCAGATAGATAGTCGAATAGATGTCTCACTGTATAAATAGATGGAGTAGAACAAGACTCAATTAATCATGTTGTTATAGACAGCATTCATATCATATCATGGTAAAAAGCATAGAAAAACATAGGGAATAAAAACATAGCAAACAACATAGAAATCAGTTTAAGTTATGATATGGCTCATTCCATGAAGTTGGGGCATATTATGTGACATCCAAGTGAAATTTTCAAAATGGATATTTTCCAACTCTTTCTTCTTTTTTAGGTTCTACATTTACCAAAGTCCAATGTAGAACTTTTTATTTTAATGTAACATTTGGTGTAAAATAACCGCACATGTTCAACAGTTGGATGACATTTCCAAAAATCCTGATGCTACATGGACACCATTTCCCATTTCCATATCATTTTCTAATAAATTAGCTTAAGATGTGGGCCAAGTTTCTATACCTCAATTAACTACTTGGAACCACAAATACATGAAAAGAAACCAGATTTGTCTAGGTTGAACATAACTTAACGAACAAGACATCGTAGATTAACTGTTTTATGTAAAAACTCATTGAAAAGTGACTCTTTATTTTGCAATTTGTATAATGAATTTAAATAAAGTACATATCAATATTTGTTTGATGTAAAGTACTCTATAAACCATGCACATTGATTACATTATAGTCATAAAGTAAGTATATGAAGTATTATTTACCTGTATAATGTTATAAAATGCACTACCGATGCTACATGGACACCGCGTCTTGTAACATTGTTAATAATAAGACTATTCATACTGTTACAATTATTTGAGTGTGAATGGTTTGTCTACTTGTTCATCATATCAAGTAGATACACAGAGTGAATTGCTTGAAATTTATCTAAACACTGTTCATGTAAAATTTACCTTTTCTGTGTACTTAAGTATTACGATGCTACATGGACACCGTGCCCTAAAATATTTGGAACAGCTTGAACAGGTGCATCTTTTTCAGATCAATAGAGAGGATGTACTATGATGTTAACTTTTTATGTTATAAGCACATGATAAAATTAATAACATGGATTGTAAAACTACAAATTACACAAAAAGATAACCTGCCAATGAAGCATAAAACATAATTACCTATGATACACATACACCATTTCTTACAATTACACAATAACAATACACCATTGATCAAAGAAACTTAAGATGTCCACTGAAACAAACTTCATGCAGTGTTGTTCTTAAAGTACCCTTTGTGATCTTAGTCTCTTTGCTCGTTTCTGATTGAATCATCCTCTATTATTGATAAAGATGATTGAAAAGTTTGATCACTTAAAAAGTCAGTTTGCAAAAAAATAATTTAATTGCCATGATGGATTTCTTTGGAAAGGTACTAGTTTTTGAAAATGATGGGTTCCTTGTCTTCATCTCCATAAATTCCAGGACGATAGAACTGTCTTCTGAATTAATGTCAAGAACCTGCAAAGCAAAACAAAATAAACCCTATGGCTTAGTATCTTCATGGAACATTGTGTATTGATATTGGAGTAGATTATTTATTCATTTTGCACTTTTTGTGTTGCAGGAAAATATTTATATTAAAATCATGCTGGAGTATTTTATTTATTATTCATTTAACATGAAAAAGAATAGCAAAGGATAGAGAACTTAAATGATTTACAATTATTTGTTTTATTTATAGTAAATAAAACTAAAATAAGGGAATGTTTATTGTGAATTCAGTGAAATGCTAATGGAAATGGTGTCCATGTAGCATTGTGTATTAATATATTTCATTAGTATATACATCTCTCATAATATGCCTTTTTTTCTGTAAAGTGTAGTAAAATGTAGGCAATGTTTTGAATGTTTTGAGTGATGGATAATTTCGAATGGGGTAATTGTTTTAGTCTAATTAGGCAAATTTTATGAAATGCTACATGGACATGGTGTCCATGTAGCATTGTATTGGTAAGCTATATTATTAGCATTAAAAGAGCAAAAACTAATTCATTATTAACTTCAAAGTTTATTAATGATGTGATTCTACAAAAAAATTACAATTTCAACGAACTATAACGATACCCAATGCAAAATATTGCCCATGCTATGCCCGATGCTACATGGACGCCAAATTATTATGGCGTCCGTGACTCAAAATTAATATCATAACATGAAAAGAAATTCTGATTCAGTGTTTCCCTTTCAATAAAAATGCATTAATAAATACAGACATACAAGCAACATTAAGAAATAATTACAATCGCACTTACCATTCACAAAACTATCCAATGTTTACATTTTGATGCTACATAAAAGTCCCGATGCTACAACGGGACACCAGCGACTGAAACCTTGATAAAACTAGCCCACGTGTGGCAAATTCCAAACAAACCTGATAGCTATTGACCTCTATCCTTACAAAAAGAAATATGGAATGTTTTATTTATCTCCAGGGGGGGTTCCCACAAATTGCATAGGATGTTTATCACGATGCTACATTTTATGGTTAGGACACCATGCACACGGCACGGTATACTTTTTCATGAATATATGGAATGGTCTTCATGAAATTTATTCTCATTTGCAATAGTTTTCAATTGATAAATGCTCTTAATTTTGGAAAAGAATAAAAAAATGTATGATAGAGAACTACCCCCATTCAGCAATGAAAACTCCCGATGCTACACGTGTATATTTTGTGGACACCGTGCGTAGCATCGGAAAGGCAATTTTCATGTTGCTTGGGTGAAAAATCAGTCCAGCGTGACGAGGTGTTTTGGTCAGTAAACTATGAATACATGTATCTTTTATTAATCAAATCGATTTCCAAGCAATTCTATGATAGTTTTGCTTACATAAAACTCATATTAATTGTTGTGTTTTCCATGTCACGTTTTTTAGCAAAAATGGTCTTGGACACCACCTCATTTTTTATTTATTTATTCTTCAAGGAAGGGTCGATTTTTTATTTTTTTTCATGGCTCAATACTACAACCTAGTACTGTTTTTGGACACTAAAAATATTTGATATACACATAGAGTAAAACTGTTTATAAGCTGCCTAAAGTACCAAATTCTGCTATTTTAACAAATGCCCCAACTTCATGGAATGAGCCATATACTTAAAAACATATTTTGCATCCTTGCATATCATGTTTCAATGATTCATAATAATGGCTACTATTTCTTAACAACAATTGTTCGTAATTTAACGAAGAAAAAAAGAAGAAAAAAATCCATTTTCTATGGATTTACAGCCATTTTAGGTAGGGTCTGTTAGCAGAGCATTGTTTTTTCACTTCAAAATGTTAAAACAACCAATCAACACAGTTCAATGACTGGGCTAAATCAGCGATCATAGTGGACCCCCCCCCCCCCCCCCCCACCGGACTTTCAACATTTTGCATCGATTATTGTATTTGTACAACCAGTAAAAAAAGGATACAATATGCTAAGCTGGGTAATAAAATTCAAGATATATATACACATGGACTAATAAATATATTCTGCTCATGTTTTATAGCTCCATCAGTTGTTATAGCTTTTCAAAGCTAAATTTTAAAACAAATCACGAAAACAGCTGTTATGCAGTTATTATTCTCCAATTGTGGATATTGGCTGGAAATCATGATGGCGCTGTTTAGGCGCTATCGCAGAGCAAAAGCTTGTCTAGATTGGTCACGAAAAATCAAGTTTAAAATAAAAATTCAACCTTTATCCAAGACATTCATGTGAAACAAAAACTTGCAACATTGTCACGTGGGGTAAAAAAAATGGTCTTGAAAAATGGCAGAATTACGTGTATTTCAATGGAGGAATTAGTTAGTAGTGTGCCCTCTTGAGTTTTTTTACAGAGGCAGAGGAATAATAAGATTTTAATATCTATCATTCAATCAATCAATCAAATTTAATATATTTATTTATTTATTTAGTTTTTGTCAATGCTGAGGATGACATAAATAAATAATAAATAAGGAAAAAAGAAGAAATTCAATCAATCAATCAATCAATCAATCAATCAATCAATCAATCAATCAATCAATCAATCAATCAATCAATCAATCAATCAATCAATCAATCAATCAATCAATCAATCAATCAATCAATCAATCAATCAATCAATCAATCAATCAATCAATCAATCAATCAATCAATCAATCAATCAAATTTAATCTATTTATTTATTTTAATATTTATTTAGTTTTTGTCAATACTGACGATGATATTTGTTCATTGATGCATGATTCCACACTGGTGTATAATTTGAGTCCTTGCCCGACTGAATTAATTTTGATACATCCTGTGGTCTATACCTAATCCATTGCCCCCTCCCCGATGATTGAAATAGGAATCCTGATTATAATGAATGACCTACCTAATACCAAAGTGCAAAAAATAAGAAGTAGGTTTTGAGTGGATTTTAATTGTATGATATTCTGTCAACACTTCTCAAATCTGTTATGATGAAGGAGTAGTCAAATTCAAAGGCTTATTTCTCAGAACTTTCAGTATTAGGGGACAAAAAAAAAGAAAGCTGTTGGTACGGGCTAATTCAGGTAGGTCGGTCGGTCTGGCCTTTGTTTTTGTTTTTGTTTTTGACAAGCAAAATAAATCAATTTGGTATTCATTTGCACATGAAAATAGGGTTTCTTTTTGTCATCGAATATTTCACGTGCAAAATGAATACCGCCCAAATAAGTTTTATTGGCTTTTCAAAATATGGTAAGATTTTTACAGATTTGTTTGATTTGACGTTCATTTTGAAGGGGAAAAAGTTTTACATTAAAAAATACCACCCGACCGATCGACTCATCATGAGAGGTCCGTTTTCCCGTAGAAAAGGGCTTCTTTTTTCGTTGCCTTACACATTTAAAAAAAATTAAAGAAAAAAATAAAATTGAAAAATCCAGTCGCTTTATAAGCGCTAAAATTAATGTTTTGTAACCCTCATTTGTACATGTATAAGTATAGGGAACCTTTTTACCAGTGTACAATCACATATTATTTTTACTTTAATAAATAATTACAATTTAATTCCGTCCCATCTGCTGTATCACCCACGGAATCTACCCAGATGTTTATCAAATAGAATATGCTGAGCCAGCGCAAAAAATCGGAAATGCATAGCTCAAAAGCAAATAACGTTTGTCTGTCTGTCACTGTGCTTGTAAATAATATATTGAAAAATTAAAAAGCTCAGTCTCTTGAATAATCAGCATTGTGTGGGTATTGGGTAAATGTGATTGATATTTTGTTACGGGATATACTCTGCGGGGTTATAATGAGGTTTTTTAATGAACGATATGTAAAACAGATAATTATTTTATTTACTATACTAAAATTAATTAAATTATTTTTTATTTTTTAATTTATTTATTTATTTATTTACTTATAATTTATTTGTTTATTTATTTATTTATTTATTTATTTATTTATTTATTTATTTATTTATTTATTTATTTATTTATTTATTTATTTACTTATTTACTTATTTACTTATTTACTTATTTACTTATTTGTTTATTTGTTTATTTGTTTATTTGTTTATTTGTTTATTTGTTTATTTGTTTATTTGTTTGTTTGTTTGTTTGTTTGTTTATTTGTTTATTTGTTTTTTATTTTATTTTATTTATTTTTTATTTTAATTTTAATTTTAATTTTAATTTTAATTTTAATTTTTTATTTAATGTGAGGACTGGTAAAGCCTGGATTTGTGTTGATAGACCGTATTCATGCGGCAGCCATTTTCTAAAATTTGCCACCCAAGCCTTGTTCTCGTTACATATACCTGCGTCTGCGTGACTTGCGTGAGGATGCATACGCCGCGCGCTTTGGTACCACGCGTCTCACGCAGTTCTATTGTGCAGCGCGAGGCGCAGATAGACCAAACGGGAACGAGGCTTGGGTGGCATATTTTGGAAAATGGCTGCCGCGTGAATAGGGTGTATAGGTTAAATTCATCTTGCACTATTACAAAAGTATACTGTGAAAAATATGTCTGCCCACTGAAAACCAACAAACAAAGCTAAACAAAGCTGATTTATTTTGGACCCATATGGCAAACAGGATTTTCATTGGTAAATTGTTAAGGCCTTGTTTTTTTTATTGATGTACAAATGTGCATGTAGTGTATGATAAACATCTATGAATTTGTGTAATATTGTTAATGTTAGGGTAGAAAACTGAATCCATATGTTCAGTTATTTCATTATAGAGTCACAAGAAGAGTTAAGGCCATTATTTTGGAACCCCCCTTGCCACATGGCTCACCCCCTGATGCCCCCCCCCCCCACTAATGAAATTACTAACTCTATGTATATTAACCAAAAATAGTCGGTTATACCCCCTGGTCACAGGCCTGTACCCCTCATGCCCCTCCCCAATTGAAGACCCTAGTTACGCCACTGCCCTTAGGCCAGTGCACATAACCATTGAAAAAGAAAAACCCATGTGCTTCTGACCCGGATTCCAAATGGCAACCTTTATTTGTTCCACAACGCTCCTTACCATTGAGCTACAGAGGCAACAGACAGAGGAGAATTAGTTGAAAAATAATACATGCCTTGCAACAAAAATTGAATCAATTTTTGATCTATTTTGAGCCAAATGGACTTTTGCCCTCTACTGATATGGTGACAACAAGTGTCAAATCTTAATTCAATGATGACGCACACTATTATAGATAATGTTGTGTTTTGACATGTGCGTCCAACGTTATTGGGGCTGAAGTCCGTGTCTATTTCGGGGAGAAGGAGATCTATTGGATTTTTGTTGGTGCTTATTGCACGCTGTCTGTAAGGGCACCAAATTTATCATCCCCACCAATACCAGAGCACTGGTGGGTGATGTAGTGGATAGTCACTTTCTTTCCTTGTACCACTGGGGGATGTCCTGGGTTCAATTCTAGCTGGCATCAGGTACATACAGGCTTGATGACCTGAAGGAGGTCCTTGGAGGGAGGTCCTGGGTTCATTCCTAGCTGGCATCACTGGCTTGATGAGCTGAGGGAGGTCCTTGGAGGGAGGTCCTGGGTTCATTGCTAGCCGGTACATACATGCTTGATGAGCTGAGGGAGGTCCTTGGAGGGAGGTCCTGGGTGGGAGGTCCTGGGTTCATTCCTAGCTGGCATCAGGTACAAGCAGGCTTGATGAGCTGAGGGAGATCCTTGGAGGGTGGTCCTGGTTCATTCCTAGCTGGCATCAGGTACATACAGGCTTGATGAGCTGAGGAATATCCTTGAAGGAAGGTCCTGGGTTCATTCCTAGGGGGCATCAGGTACATGCAGGCTTGATGAGCTGAGAGAGGTCCTTGAAGGAAGGTCCTGGGTTCATTCCTAGCTGGCATCAGGTACATGATGGCTTGATGAGCTGAGGGAGGTCCTGGGTGGGAGGTCCTGGGTGGGAGGTCCTGGGTTCATTCCTAGCTGGCATCAGGTACATGCAGGCTTGATGAGCTGAGGGAGGTCCTTGGAGGAAGGTCCTGGGTTCATTCTTAGCTGGCATCAGGTACATACAGGCTTAATGAACTGAGGGAGGTTCTTGGAAGGAGGTCCTGGGTTCATTCCTAGCTGGCATCAGGTACATACAGGCTTGATGAGCTGAGGGAGGTTCTTGGAGGGAAGTGCATCAGACACTTGCAATGCACGCCGCACATTTTAGTTTCTTGCTTTCTGATTGGTTCGACACCACTAAGAGTGTATGAATCAGATATATTACCTGGAAAGTTACTATTTTGAGCACTGTATAACTAATGCAATCAAGCGGAATGAGTCGGATGTCTGGAATATTGATTATGAGTTATAGGTAAAAAGAAGTGACTAATTCTTATGTTTTACTTTGTTTTCTTGGTTTGTAACTTAAAAACTAGAAGCTCGATTTTAGTGGGGTTTGGACCATACTGTAGCATTTTCACCTGCTTTTAAAAAGATGGACAAATATCAAATTTCAAAACTGCCGACATGCGACTCATTTCGCTTGATCACGTCACATATGATTGTATCATGTTGAGCATTTGTGGACTAGTGGATAGCATGCAGGTCTCACAATACTAAGGTTGTGAGTTCTAGCCCCGCTACCGCCAACATGTTTGTATCCTTTGGCAATGAGACTAAGTATAGAAATGGTGGTCCCGTGGTGATTTCCGTCACATAGAAATGATTGTCCCGTGCATCGGAAGAGCTATCCCCGAGCATGTTAATCCAGAATGCGTTATAATGAAAATAAATTATAGATATTGAAAAATGCCTCAAATTTGAAGCAGATTTCCATTATGATCAAGTAAAGTCTGTGATGGGTTTTTTTACGGAAAATCAGTTGGGATATAATAGATTTATGAGTCAAACTTCATTATGTTTGTAAAAATTAGAAAAAGATCACATAATATACTCCATACTGAGTTAGATCTGTCAAATCCTGGCTAAGGCCCTGATCTATACTGTGGTTAATTATTCTGATATAGGATTCAATGCCAATTAGAAAGAGGATGTTGTTGGTATACTAAACGAAACTATGATTGATATCTGTGGTACATGTAGGGTACTCGCCCCTGATCCGGAGGCCCGTTTTAAATACTGTAAATTGTAAATTTCCATGCATTTCATGCTCGAACCAGCCATCGCGAAAATATTAAAGCGCAGATGTATTTGAAACTACAAATTAGGAAATTAAAAAAAGCAAAAAAGTGGAAAATCTATAAAGCACAAAAATGTAATCACACAAAAATATAGTACATCACATCCTTGTTCTGGCTTAATGGTACAGTGTGTCCTAACCTTGGGTCAGAAGAATTATAAAAGTTGTTTCAGTTTCTTCATACAAGAAATTTTGAATCCTGATAATTAGTCTGCAGAAATATATAAGATCACTTGGGTTATTTGGTATCATGGCAGAAAAGAATTATCCAAAAATTTGAAAGTTGACAAAAAGCTCAACATTGATAATTGTGGGTCTGGGCGTCTGGCCAGCAGAACAGGTTTCCCCTATCTTATGATTTTGTGTGTATGTTCAGATATTTTCATTAGTTAAACTGCAAACTGAAAGAAAAGCTGTTTGTAATATTGTTACTTGTACGCTCTAGCTCATAGTTGAAGAGCTAAACACACTGTGTCTGTAGTAAAATATAAGCCATGTTTTACTCTAGTCGATCCACGACTGGGGCTTACAAGCAGGAACTACCTTTGTATTCCCTACCTATTGCTTCATGTCTTAGTCCGCAGATAAATACTGTAAATACTTTATAATCATTTTATTTAAATAATTTATAATCATTTGGGTTATTTATAATCATTTGGGTTATAATCATTTGGGTTAATTTATAATCATTTGGGTTAAATACTGTAAATACTTTATAATCATTTTATGTAAATAATTTATAATCATTTGGGTTATTTGGTATCATGGCAGAAAAAGAATTATCCAAAAAATGTGATAATTGTGGGTCCGTCCGGAAGTCTGGCCAGCAGAACAGGTTTCCCCTATCTTATGATTTTGTGTGTTACATATGTTCAGATATTTTCATTAGTTCAACTGCAAACTGAAAGAAAAGCTGTTTGTAATATTGTTACTACATGTAGTTGTGGTTGCACAGAGCCACTACCCATTATATTGCGCTCTACAATCATAAAGTGTGCTGCTAATTTCACAATGAATTTCCATTAACAAAATGCACTAAAGAAAATAAAGCCCTTTCGATCAAAAATACACAAACTCTTTATCTTGCAACATCAATAGGTATCAGGACATGTCCAGCATCAGATAGAGAGTGACTGATATAACTCAAACAATCTTATCCCTAAAGTTGGAAAGGACTTGTACTAGGTCTGTTTTGTGATTCCCTACAAGTTCCCAGTGTTTTCTCAATTAATAACAGACACGCTTTACACATGTGTGAAGATGCTGTACACGTGTGTGAAGCCTGGCAACCACCCACTCGACTCGACCTAGCATGCACTGTCTAGTGATAGTGGGCTTGTACAGGTTATGTACAGTAGTATGTAGTGATACACAGTTTATATTGGATTGCAGTACTTAAAGGCTGCTACGTAGATATATTTAAGGGGTAAGCCTGACTGCCTCTTGGCTATGCCTGATGTGACAGGGGAAATCCTTGCCTTTTAAATCTTCCTGACTGCTGGATGGGACTCTGTTAATAATGTGTTACATAGGGACAGCTGGTCGACATTTCTCATGATTTGTCTGTGAATTTCTACATTTACCTGTTTATCAGTTCACAATTTTGCTCCATTGAATACTGGATCATAATATTATTAACATTTAGAAGTAGGATCAACTTGGATCCTTGTCAAGCTTCCGCTCTGTTAGTAACAAGGATCAGTGTATCTTCAAGGATTACCAGGTATCACCCAGGACTCAGCATAGGAATCTCTAAACCGTATCAATAGGTCAGAATTTTCTGTCAGTCTGTTCAGGTTCTCTAAACATATGCCCATCTGCTGGCTGGCTGGCTGGACCTATGTCGCATTCCTATTGTGGTTGAGCTATGGTATGCCTTCTTGGCCTAAAAACCGTCGTGCGAGAATTCCATGCTCCACACACGTATCTGCACCCTGACACCTATAAATGGTGAAGAGATTGTAAGTGGAAACGACAACGCTAGTGTGTAAAGCAGGGAGCTTGTGAGAGTTAATTGGCAAACAGCAAGGATCACTTACTGGAATTAACCCCACGGTTTGCTCGTGCCTTATGTGTAGCAGTTTACTTGTCAACAAGCTATTTAAGATTAGACACTAGACAGTGCATGTCATCTTCATTGATTATAGTCGCAATCACATAGCACATTGTTAAATAGCAAGTCACTTTCGTCGTTGGTTAATTTGATATCTCTCATTTTTGTTACGTGTAAATCTGGGACTTGGGTTGTCTTCCGGAACATGAATATTGGAATACAGGCCTATAATACATATCTGGTGATCTTAATAAAACTTGGCTTTGAGCCTTCTCAAGCGGCATATTAAGAAAAAATGCTGGATATATGAAAGTATGTTACCAAATGTGTTATGCAACTATTGTTAAACTAATATTGTATTTATGCTTTAATCCTATTGAAGTGGCACAGTGGAAATATTGCATGATGTTATGTTTCACAACGACTGCTTGCAGATTAGCACCAATTTTAAATATGCACCGTGTGTAAAATCTGAGATTATACAGAAAAATCACATCCAATTGTCTGTGTCATGTGAACCAAACTTCTGTAGCAGTGCTCAGTAGGCCGTTATTGTGACTCTGAAGACTGATAACGAAAAGGTTATTCAAGGCTGTGCTATTATAACAGATCAGTTTCATCCCCGGAATCAGATCCAAAGATTGATAATATTGTAGCAGTCTTACTGAGGGAGGACATGTCAACAACGATGTTATTATACCATTGAATGTTGTTAAATGGAAAAGCAAACTATATGGTAACCTGTTCAGAACTTCTCAATGTTGGTTTTCAGTGTAACATATGGATAGACACAGTGAGAGATAGAGATCTGAATAGTTCTTGTTGGTTACTCGCATTGATTAATTATCTCTTATAGTAGCATTTGCTCCTATCTTACAAGTTCTACATGTACTTGAATTGGAATTGGATCCCGGTTGCAGTGTATTGATCCTGACATCCGCAGTTTGGCGAGATAGGCGTTTTTATCAGCAAGTTATCTTATCATCTGCACAGCTGATACATTTACAGGCTAATTCATCCTAATGTCTACAGAAGTTGTTCCAACTTGAATGAACAAGGATTCAAACCTATGGGAATTCTAATCCGGCTGAAGATGCTTTGAACCTGGTTTTTGGACCATAATCTAGGATTAAAGAGGATTACTATACACTATGTTTAGTCCAGAGTTTCTACATTACCCAGGCAGTCATGACCTTCCCAGAGATTTTATGTCACTGTTTTCAGAGAGGTAGGTTGGAGATAACACATTTATTACTAACCCTGATATGCCTTGATACCACAAAATACCATATTAACCTTTGAGACCATTTAGAGGCCGATCTTGCCGGATTGCATACTGAAGTGATAGTTTTGAAAAATGGGCCCAATTACTTGATGTATAAGCCTTTTCGGCCCTGAATGCTAAAAAATACTATTCTACCACATGCCTGTACGCGTGGGTCCCCAGTCTATCTCTGGCCGTGCCCCAGTGGGCTATCATATAATTTATATTTCCTAAATTCACCAATTTGTATTGGTTTAACACATAATCACAGATACCCATCAGAAAATTCTAAAAATCACATTCCTAGATATTAAATAATCCCAAAACTGAATATAAACAAAATGAAAGCAATATGAACAAAATGGAATCCCTAAATTGTCTGTAATCTGGAAAAACCTAGTAAGTCTGTTGAATGCAAATTTGAGAAAACAAAAGGAAAACGGTTCCCATATTTTTTCCAGACTATGTTTTTCCATACTAGGTTCTTCCAGATGAAAAACTGCTGACAGGGAAGAGTTTCACACACTTTAACTTGATAAACTGAGGGGAAAAACCTAGTATGAAGTCCAAATATGGCTTACTACTGAATACTAGGTTTTTCTAGATTACAGGAGACATGTAGAATTGGGGGAGAGGGGAGAGGGGGAGGGGAGGGGAGGGGAGGGGGAGGGGGAGGAGGAGCAACAACTGCTGAATGCAATCATAAATAGTAAATGAATTGTTTTATTTGTTTGCATATATATGTGCATATGTGCAAATATATTTATAAATAAATATATGTCACTTGATTCAAATTAGCCAATTTCATCACATTATTGTATAGCAGCATAAATGTTTGGAACCAGTATCTATCATAGCAGGTTGTCCATAACTCCTGGAAAACCTTGACTTAAATTAGACCTATTGCATCTATTGCATTATAATCCCTGAGATGGTATTAGCCTTCGCCCACAATAAGTTGAGGAAACAACTGGTTATCAGGTGGATTTTACTTGACCTTAATGTTTGTTTTATAGATTCGTAACAAAAATACTTATATTTTTGCACTTTTCCTGCTCAAATCAGCTACTGCAGAAATAATAACACATTAGCGTATTTCGTTTATGTGATAAGCTGCAAATCACAATTTTAAAAACACACAAAATAGTTAAAATCGGCAAAGCGCAAAACATTAATTGCACAAATATTACCACTTTTACAGTATGATGATAGCACAAGACTCTTAAAGATGTGACCTCAAGTAATGACCTCCCTGATTCAGTTGCAGTGTGGTTCAATCAAAATACGAAAAAGTGGCATTTAGAAAAAGCTAACGAAATGTTTTGTATTTTCGTTTATTAATTTTTAAATTTGTGTGAGGGTTTTACATAATTACGATATTGTTCATCTATCTCTCTGTGCCTCTTAAAATTTGCAGGATCCACAAAATAAAGCACAAGAAGTCCAATTTGATTATTCACCCAATTTATTTTGAATTGTAGTCTGCCAACTTTTGTAAACTGGATCAGCTGATTGTATGACCTGATATGAGGTCAACCAAACTTGCTACTTTGATGCCTAACAACCAGATCATGCCAGAGACCAGATGGTGAAACCATCAACCCTTGTGTGATTAATGGGTATATGCCTGGCACTATATGACTGTAAAAGATGTCATTTATGTGTGATTACTTTTTCACACTTTGCTGATTTTTAACATTTTTTTGTTTTTAAATTATCGATTTGTAGCTTCATCACATAAACCTATACACAAAAGAAATACATTCAGGTTTTATTATTTTGGGGTAGCTGATTCGAGCACGAAAATATATGTAGCACGAAAATTTCCACTTTTACAGTGTATCAGTATATCAACCATCTGGAAAATAGACTTGCTCTGCCAAATTTGTCCAAATTTACAATATTTGCATGTTTTTGAAGGAAGAATTTGAAGTTCTGATATTCATGACAATAACTTTGTATTTGTAGCCATATCTCAAAGATGCCAGTTTTCAGGTTTTTGTTACTCCCAATTTCCGCTCTTTTATTTGTTTTTAGCCCGTTTTGGGTATTTTAGTCACATTTGATGTGATATTTCAGGTTTTTTACAACTTCAGGTTTTTTGAGTTGTACTGACAGGCATCTCTGATATTTGCTTGTATTTTTAATTTAAAATGATATGTTAAATCTTAATAGCATATTGATGAAAACATTTACGATTGGATTTAGGTTTAATTGTCCCATTTTACAAATATTTAGGCGAATACACATGTGTTGTTGCACCACAAATTTGGTCAAGGATTAGATTCTAGTCAAATAATCAGTTTTTTTCCTCATTCCCTCGCCTCATTTACCCGTTGATAGTTATGGACCTTGTCAATTTGCAATGCATCAGTTTAACCACTATCACCAACATTTTCAGGGATAGCAACTAGTCATGTTTTATGGTCCAAATTTGTCCATCTGATATTTCCCAGAAAAGGTAAGAATATGATAAGATGAACTGTGAAAGGATTCAATCAAACCCATTGTACTGCACTTGCTTTTGAAACATTTTATACAGGCAAATTATTGCTATGCCTTTTTAGTTGCTAGTAAGTGTTGAACACACATTAACAGAGAGCTCTTTAGTGTTAAATGGAGGATAATGATTAATTGCCCAGTCGTATTTGACCGTAATATGCCATTTTAAATCATGCCATTGCGGTTTGAGTGGTTCGAGATGTAATGACTAATTTATACTTTGTATCTTTTTATATTTTTAACTTTATTGATAAATAGGTTTCCGTTTTATTGTTTCATACTGTGGTCATACATAACCCATCAGTGTAGCAGGATGGGTGGGAGAGGAGGTGGTCATAACCCATTATTGTGGCAGGATGGGTGCGAGAGGAATGGGGTGGGGGAAGGGGGCTATTTTGCAGATTTGTATATTGCACCCACTACCCAGATGTTTTTTTCATATCCAATTGTAGAAATTTGTGTTGAATTATTGCCTCTAGAACTGTGTTCAAATTACAGCTCGTGTTGCTGGTCCTAGGCAACCAATTTGAGCAAATTTAGCCAGGAACAACCTAAATATGCTCATAAGTTTGGTCTGTCTAGCATATTTTTCTTCAAAATTAAAAATAATCAATAATTTCCACACAAAAAATGAAAATTTTCAACACTTCTCAAAGTTATTTTCAAAATAATTTAAAAAAATCAATTAAAAAAAAATCTCGAATAAAGAAAATGATAAAAAAATGGGAGTAATTCTGTTATACCCTTCACAGAGGTATTCATAGTGCATGATTTTTACGAACGACGCATACTACCGCTGGTGTGTAGGGTATAACAGAATTATGTCAAAAAATGGGTCTATTGGGACCGTAGAACAGGTTGTTGTTTTGGTCACCTAATCAACATTTCTGGCAGACAACCTATAATAAGCAAGTTGTCCGTTAGATAACTTGTTTAAATAAAGCAGTAGCCTTGTTTCTACACAGATCACGCACTAGCATCAAATAATGAAAGGAAACGTGAGTACAATTTGAATGACACATTCTTGCGTCAATAAGTATTATTAGCAAAAGCAATAATATTGTTTTCAATACTCATATTTGAAATTTATCTTGTGGGAAAGAATGTCATGAATGTTATTTTTGCCAAAACAAAAATATGCCAACATGCTAATAATCTCGTAGTCATTCAGGGAAGCCAATTGTGTTTGAGTTTGATTTTTCACACCTATGTATGATTCCTGCCCAGTGTTCAAATTAAGATAAAATATCATGTTTACCAGCGGATAACCATGTTATGAAATCAGGTTATCCACCAATGTTTTTGGTTGTCCGCCAATGTAACTACAGTACAGTACAATCGTTTGAAAAGGCATGGTTGTTCCTGTTATTCGCCTTAAAAGTTTGTCTTCTAAAAATAAGTCTGAACTTACAACAAGAAAGGCATATACCTTTTTGTGACATGATGCATCACTTTTGTACCTAGGGGCCACATGAGGTAATGGTTGATGAATCACAGTGCACTGACCAAGAAGTGTATTTGGAACAATGTAAGATCAATATATCACCCTATAACATAATTGGCAGAGGATATTTTATGTCAATCATCTTTTTTGTAACCTTGACAGTTGGCCTATAGCTTAATATAGTAAACAGGATCTAAAAAGACCTAGGCACTGTAGCTTGCAGCCATGCATGACCTAGAAATGGAAATGTATTGGTTTTCAAGAGGTATAGATTCCAAAATTGCCTTTTTGAAGGGGCAGGATTTTAGTTGAAATATGATTCGAGGTTGGGCTTTAGGCAACAACAAAAGAAGTTGACTTGCCCTTTAATGTTTTATGAGAAAAATATGGGTTTGCTTCTGATATCAAAATATTTTGTGAAAAAAAAGCTAAAGTGATCGGAACAGGTAAACAAATAGATACTACACAAGAACACAAAGTTTTTTGGGTCAGTCGCAAAGGGCAATTCAACTATTTTTAGGCTTTTGTATGATTATCACAAGGATTATAAGTTGTCACTCTACTTCTAAACTTGAACCATTTGTGGAGTAGTCACAGACATTCCAAGTGAATGGATCCTTTCACAAACCCCTTCCATGCATGGAAGGAAGTTATGGTATTGGCAATTCAAAGAATGTTTGTTAAATTCTAAAGCTGGATTTATTGGACAATTTGACAATGATTTTACCCAGGGTTCAATCCTGGTTATTGGGCTATCACTTCCAAGTCAATAATTGTATCAGCCTTGCTCTGCAGCACTGTCACAACAGGCTTGACCTCCGACTACCAAGGTCACTACAAGTTGTTGTCATTGAGCAGTTCCTGCTAAAGGGGTTTTCCCAGAATTGTTTATGCCTTGCTATTCCTGTTTTATGCAATATACATGTACATGTGTAACCCAGCCCAGATACCTTTTATGGCTAGTTGCATCCATTCCAAAGTGCAACAAGACCAGTAGTGTGTTGTTTCAGTGGAATGTGCCACTATTTATGTGTGGCACGGATCATGATTTCAGGGTACGTACCTTATAGACCACTACTACACTTTGTGTTAAAATATCTCTGCAATGTCTGTTTGTTATGGTTACAGGTTTGGTTGTTATGATGAGGCCAAAACCAATCCTAATTTGCAACCAACCCTAAAATCTGAACATCTAGGGTCGCATTTTAATTTTTTTAAATTTGTCTATGAATTGATCTAGCCAGTGGGCAGAGAGAGAGAGGTACTAAGTCAAGTCGATCGAGTTTGAACACTCCCTAGTCGCCATAATGCACCTGTAATGTTAGAGGCGGGTATACAGACAGGCAGACACATAAGGTAGCCAACCCTGGTGGGCTAATGTTACCTATCCCTGTGACAGGTGAATGAAGAGGCAAAATATGCTGTAACATAATCATATTACTGTCAACTTGTAGTCAAGTTTAATTTCTCTCTGGCCTCCTTAACACCTCTGTAATGTTAGAGACAGATATAGGGTCAATGGGTATACAGACAGGCAGACAGATAAGGTAGCTAGCCTTTAGGCCTGGAAAATGTGGAATTTAGGAAGCTCCTTCCTGGGAAATTTGGTTATTTGGAGGGAAATTTTGCTTTCCAAATAAAGAAATACATACGAAATGGAGGGAAATCTTGTTTTCTTTCTGGGAAATTTTGTTTGCTTCCTGGGAAATATACATTTATCCAGACAAGACAAGATAGCCAGATTTGAACAGAGATGCAGACAATTACTACCTTCCAGCCCATAACCCCCTTTTGAGTTGTCTGACACAATATGCTTTCATAAAATTTATTTCAGACTGAAAAACCTTTGTTGATTTGAAAAACATGATCACTGAAAAAAGTGGGATGTTTTATCAGATAGCCGTTAGTCTGTACTAGAAAGAATACAGTATTTGTTATACATGACCCCCTTGTCCCCTTTCCATCTTCCTTTGTCCATTTTCATCCTGTCTTCTCTTGTCTTGTTTGTCCCCTTTCCACCTGTTATCTCACTGCCCCCTCATCACAGCACATGTCTAATATCTCCTCACCCTGAACCATGCAATAGAAAGAGTTATTGCACCTCATAAATATTCATGAGATAATAGGCATAAATACTACAATTTCATTGGTCAATTGAGCTGGCCACAGTGATAATAAATTAAGCTATTGAAGAAATTGAGCTATTTCCTGTGTGGTAGTTTTGGCTACTTCCCTACAACCTCATCCCCAGAGTCACAGTGAGGTGTAATAAAGCAAATACTACATGGTATGATCAGGGCAATAGGGCACACTATTTTCCCTCGGTACTGGCTACAGGCCTACCACCCCTCACCCTCCGGGTTCGGGGTGGTAGGCCTGTAGCTAAGCCAGTACCTCGGGAAAATAGATTGCACTATTTCCCCTCTAACCATGTAGTATTTGTATACTACTATAGTTCAATCAGTTTTAAATTTGCGAGAAATATGCAATTTGTATCTCTCCGCACGCAAAGTTATCAAAGCGAAGGTGCACGAGTTTGGCCAACGCACATGTCACACATTTGAGGCGCAGTATGCTTGTTGCGTTCATGTGCGCCTACACCCTCCTTCTGTATTAATTTGCTGCTGTAAGGAGGCTCACAATTTGGAACTGATCACACTATAGTATTTTGTTTTGTTCATTTGTATCTTTTGTTTTAGTTCTACTTTATTGAAATCCTTTGACAATCTGATGTAAATGTGAATCTGGATATGTTAACCAAGAATAATACAATGGTTCAGGATAAGCCTCTTCAGATGAATGATTTTGATGTATATTTTGATATAAGCCTCAGATGAATGATTTTGATGTAAACTGCTCACAAAAAGTATCGAAACACTTAGAAATGATCCAATATATAACGGCTCGAAAAGGTATGCATTAATCGAAGCAAATAACCAAGTGCATAATTTTGTTCTGCGTATTTTGACACCTCAATCGTTGAGATACGATGTTGCGGAGCGGAGTTATTGTCATTTCAATGGTCGTGAGTCCAGTTTCAAAAGTGACAATCATCCTATAGAAAGAGGTTTGCATTACTGTTTAGAATGATCAGATTCGTGATTTTCAATAGGGATGAGTGCCACTTTTGAAACTGGACCCACGATCATTGAAATGACAATAACTCCGCTCCGCAACATCATATCTCAACGATCGAGGTGTCAAAATACGCAGAACAAAATTATGCACTTGGTTATTGGCTTCGATTAATGCATACCTTTTCGAGCCGTTATATATTAGATCATTTCTAAGTGTTTCGATACTTTTTGTGAGCAGTTTATATTTTGATGCACAGTTATGATGATGAGCTTAATTTTCCTTTAATTTGACAGAAGTACATAGCGATATATTTTTCAGCATTCATTGCACGGACAGTGAATGGGGAGCTATTATTAATGTAAACAGCTTATATAAAAGGAAATGATATTGAAATATTATAATGAAATACAGGAACACTGTTATTGTAATTTACCATTTTATTAAATTTACAAGTATTTTAGTTTTCCGGGTCCTTTCATAGAAATTATTCATGCGTGTGCTTTTGTGTAAAGTATATTGCTTTTTTATTCAGGTAATAAAAATGGTCTTTAGCAAATATTTGGATGCAAATTTCTTTTATTGATAGCTTTGACGGAAAAGGATGTATGCATGTTTATTACAGGGGCTGCTTTCATAACAATTGATTAATATTGGATTTTTTAAAAGAAAACAATAATTAAATACATAAATAGAGAAATAAATAAAGAAATAAATAGAGAAATAAATAAATAAATGAAAAAATAAATAATAAATAAATATACACTGGTAAATAAATAAACAGTGGTAAATAAATAAATATTGATTGATTGATTGATTGATTGATTGATTGATTGATTGATTGATTGATTGATTGATTGATTGATTGATTGATTGATTGATTGATTGACTGATTGATTGATTGATTGATTGATTGATTGATTGATTGATTGATTGATTGATTGATTGATTGATTGATTGATTGATTGATTGATTGATTGATTGATTGATTGATTGATTGATTGATTGATTGATTGAAAACTTCAATTTCATTCCCAGATACAATTGAAAGTGGAAAATCTTTAGAATGGTTTTAATGGTCCTAATGAAACACTTCTGTCGTTTTGTTCCTGAATTAATATAAGATCTACCAACAAAGAAGGATGAATTGCATGACAGACATCCTTGACACCTTGACATCAGGATATCCCAGGTCTTTTAAACATACATGGTACCTTGTGCTATGCTTGTACTTTTGGTAAATGTTGCTGAAGGTGGTTACGCTAGTTAGTTTGCCTTTATGATACTAAATGTTGCTGAAGTCTTTGGTACCTTGTACTTTTGGTAAATGTTGCTGAAGGTCGTTATGCTAGTTAGTTTTGCCTTTATACAATGATACAAGTGTGAATATGAAGCTTTACAATGTAATTAAAAGCAGGGAATTTGACCAATTTTGAATAGAATTGGGCATTTCTACACAAGCACCTCTACGTGCAATCGCCTCCAAACGTGGACGTAGTTTAGAACTATCCAACAGAGGACGGTGTGTATCACATTTTAATCAACATAACGAGGATGTTTTTGTGTATAAGTAACACAAACACACCAATTTACAAAATTGTACCCTACCAACCGTGGACGGTATTGGTACCTGTGACTGAGAACCTTATTTAAACGTGCTTTTAAATGCATTTTTGGGTTAATTGCAGCCATATGCACCTAGTCTAGAACTGTGGACGGTCCACGGCTGGCAAAAGGTCCACGGTTAGATGGTTAGAATCTGTTGTGTTGTGTGTCCACGGTTGCCGGTGGAGAGTGAGTGCATTTTTAACTGCCTCGTTTCACCCATTTTGGATGAATCCAAGTTCTAGAAACACTGATCATCCATCTGCTATCAATTTCCCCATACCGGTGTGGGATGGAGTGGCCACTGGTTCCCAATCAGCCTCTTACTACAGTAGAACATTGTAAAAGGTATACAATGCAATTGACGAAAAAACCACCCCCAAACCCTATAAATATTAGGGGAAAAGTAGATTAAAATTAAATGTTCAAAATATGTTTCTTTCTGTTGTGTCAAAAAGCAAACAGGTTTGTCTCGGAAGAAACCTTGAAAAAAGGCTTATGTAGATGTTAGAATCTTACGTACATTAACCAATAACAATGGTATTCATAGCTCAATATATGCACCTTTCCAGGAACTAATCATTCTGGAAATGCGATTTTTTATTATTATTTTTTTAATAAAAAATGCTATTGGATATGCATTTTTTTTAAACACGAGACCAGCGCTATGAAATTAATGGTGAAATGTATATTTTTAACACTACTATAGTAAAAACAAATATTTTGTTGTTGAAATTGAACTGTATCTGTATGTGGCAACTTTACTCTTGTAAGCTAGAAAATGAAGTTGATGTGGAAAAAGTAGAAATGCGAATTTGAATAGTTACGTTGCCTTGCCTGCCATACAGGGTGAGTCAAAAAGACTGCAATAGTGGAAAGAAGCCATTTTGTTTTCAAAACAAAAATGAATTTTAAAACTTTTTAAACGTTGCAAGAATGATGTATTTAATCCTAATTTTGTGTGAAAAAATGAAGTCGATCGCATTTTTCGTTTGTCTTTGGTGACCCTCTTTGCTGCACAACCAAATTTACCTCTTTGTCCACGAGCACAGAGATTTTTCATTTGAAATCATTTGAAATGGCACACATTGCATTTTCATATTTGAATATCCCGCCAACAAAAAAATGGGAAAAAGACATTATACGCTTTCACAGCATGGGTATGATTATAATTGATTATGCTAACTCACATGTAAACAAGAAAGGATGCATCAAATTCCAATAACATCACAAATGAACTCAAGTTTCCAAATTTGAATGGGAGACACGTTTTGCGATCTGATGCATATTTTGGGTATCTCGTGGACAAACGTGTGAAATGAGTGCACTGGTCAAAAGGTTCACCAAAGGCAAACGGCAAATGATATTGACTTCATTTTTTCACACAAAGTAAGTATTAAATACATCATTCTTGCAACGTTTAAAAAGTTTTAAAATTCATTTTGGTTTTGAAAACAAAATGGCTTCTTTCCACTATTGCAGTCTTTTTGACTCACCCTGTATGCACATCTTTATATGATATATTCTACATTATCCGCAGCCTTTACTTGTTCCATCGCTGTGAATCTAACTGTTAAAGGTAGATGTTCCGATTTTCAACTTGAAGTTTTCTATTCTACATGAAAGGTCATCCTTAAAAAAGTTGTGTTCCAAAGTTTGAGTTGCATAGCTCTAATGGTTCTTATTTTAAACGCACAAGATGCTGTGAACTGTACCCATTGAGTAGTACACAAACTATATCGGTGGTTACCACCATTCGCGGTAATTCGACGTTATTTCATCGATTTCTCCGTAATTATACCGATTTAGGCAGTCAAATTTCAGTATGATGATGAGAAAAATACGAGCTTTCATATGATATGAAAATCTCCGTATGTTTGAAATAATTCTGTGTTACGAAAATGTGATCGGGTCATCTACCTTTAAGTATTTGCCTTCATTTGTATGCTTTTGGAATCGGTACATGCATGTATACATGGATGCCTAATGCTATGAGGATAACACTGAACATGAGTCCACAGACTTGTCATGTTGTGTAATAGTGTGCTATGTACATCTTGCGCACATGATCAACCTTTCTTGTGGGCATTTCGAGCTATAATTTGGTTTGTATTTTAACGCTGAGGATTCATGTGTAATAGCTTCCATTGTACACACCAGAAGATCTTTTTGCATGTTGGGTATTTTCAGGCAGGGTAGGCTCTGCTTGAAGTGTGTGCACAAAGAGCAGCGGTGAAAATAAGACACGGACGTAAAAATGTCCTACTTATATGATGGTTGGTCGTGATAGTAGCCCTGTGTGTAAGGACACCTGGTTGAGTTGATAATTTGCGGAGGAAGTCGGCGTAAGAGACTTGGCAATGTGCCACCCTCGTATCAAGTTGACTTTTAAAACGAAGATTTGTACTGTGTACAAGGTCATATCGTTTACTTCCCTCATATTGTAATGGCAAAATGATTGAGTATTTAGTTTTGGATCATGTAAAATGCATAGAATACTTGAATGGGAGATAAGCATGGACTGTAGTAAAGTGTGAACATGATGGATTTTTTCTTGGAATAAACATGTGGGTGTTTTTAATTTTGTTGTTTGATACAGTTATGCTGATTATTTTGAGGCCATTTTGTTCAGGCCTTATATGTGACTGCTGCTTTGGTTTAGGCAATAAGGCGCCTGGGCTAGGGGTTAAGGTTAGGCGAACCTTCCCTGTTTTATGAGCCTGACTGACCCATTTATTTTGATTTTTGATTTAATTAAATTTGACAATTTTTTGAAAATGTTTGGGAATTTGTTAAAGAAATAAAAAAATTAAATGGATGTTATGCCTCATGAATAATGACCATTAGCTCATAAATCCTATGTCATTTATCTTTATAGCACGCTGCATTCAGTTCTATGTGGAAGGGTGGGATTTCTGTGTTAGAAACACCAGATGCTACTGACAATCTGGGACTGCCTTAAATTTTAAACAATTTTAGAAGCCTCATCAAGGCTACTTATTGTGACGACGATATTTGAATATACTGCAGTCTAGACAGATGTGGTGATTCCCTTGTGTTCAATATGGTTCAATGAAGCCATGGGTGATTCCCTTGTTGTATAGGCATCATGCTGCCTATAACACTGAGTACAGTTTAATCACAAGAGGCTGGCAGCTATGGGAAATCCCCTCTTGTATCCAATGTCACAACGATATATGAAGCCATAGGGTATTTCCCTCTTGTATTTCCCATTCCTTTGTAGGCATCATGCTGTGTATGGGAAATCCCCTCTGCATTCAAGGTCAAACTACAACTTATCCCAAGAGGATGCAATTAAATCATGGAGATTTCCCATGGTGTCATCATGTTGTGTTTAGCTGTAATGGAGCAATTATGGGAATTCCCCTTTGTATTCAAGGTCAAGCTACTACATGATTCTCACAAGGATGCAATGAAGCAAAGGGGGTTTCCCACATAGGTATCATGCTGTGACATCTGTGTTTACTACAGCCTTATATTGAGTTTGCAATTATGGGAAATCCCCTAAGCATTCAAGCATTCAAGGTCAAATACATTGTGATTCCCATGAGGATGCAATGAAGTCAAGGGGATTTCCCACACTAAGTATTACTTATCGTCATATGTAATGCTTTGTGAATATAGCCTAAGGTTGCAGTGATAGCAAATCCTCTTTGGGATCTCTAGATCAAACTTCTATCTGACCTACACTATGATATAATGAAGTCATGATGGATCTCCATACTTATTTAATAGGTATCTTGCTGTGTAATAGGAGCGCTCAGATGATGGGCACTAAGCTAGGGATTAGCTAGTCTTGAGACTAAATTGCCAGTTAAGGGCCGTGTGAATCATGTCATGGTTAACTAACCGTGAGTCTAAAGCTGGAATTTTAACCCTAAGAAATCTACTGGTCCCAAAGCACTAATGGAGGGTGGGGCATTCGTGTGCGTTTGTAATAATTGCATGGTACAAATTGGCTTAATTTGTTCTGAATTAGACATTTCAGACCAATTTTAAGCTAAATTTGAGTAATTTTGACATTAAAACCCAATCTTTTTTATTGTTTGAGCTGACTTAGGGTGGGGAATGATCAAATGTCATGAACAGGCTTATTGTCTAGCTGTCATTGCCTAAAACTTAAAGAGCTGTGACGAAAGATTAGAAATTCCCCTTAATATTTGCATTCAATGATAAAGTACCTCTGTATCTAGGCCCTTACTTCTGTGCCCATACCCATATAGGCCCTTACTTCTGTGCCCATGATTTTCCATTTGAAAAATGGTTTGAATTTTTAGGAAATTTCAAAAGTTATTTCAATTTTAAATATTTCAATGTCAATTTATAATTTAAGACATTGCAAAAAGATAAACAATTATGAAAGCAACTTGTATTGCAGTATTTGATCCACACAAGTCTGCAAATGAACCCATTGAAAAATAAGGCATTCTGCTGTCACAGCTTATCGCCATAGATGGTTGCCATGAAATATTAGATGGGAATTGCCCTTTGCATTTAGCAATGCTAAAGGGTAATTCCTATTATTATATACGTTATTATATTCAGCCATGTAGCGGTCAAGGTCAACTAATTCCACAAGAATGCAGTTAAGTCTTTGTAATTTACTCTAAGCCTGCACGCATCTGTCCCTATAGCTGATTCAAGCTGTACTTCAAGTTGTAGAGCAATTTATTGCTGGCATTAAATTTTCCAGGATCACAGAAGAACTACTCATAGTTTTCAGTTTCAGATATTTTGTTGTGAAGAGATCACAGAAGGTTATTGTAGGAGCCCAATTAATTAAGTCACTCTTCGATCATTAACATATTTTGGGCGCATCTGGCGATACGAGAAATGGCACTTACAGTTATACTCATAAATATTTCAACAGAAACTATAGTCTGATTCAGAATCCTGTAATACATAACATGACCTTTGTGCAATACCTAACAGTACTGTCTCTTTTTGAGATTCAGTTGCATTATACCCTTATTGGTGGCATGCATATGTGTCATGTGTGCTATGAAATGTCTTAGGGATTGTGATTCCAATGATGCAACAACATACAATGGGAAATTCCCTAATCATTCAGTTTCATAGTTGTTAGCTGATTCACACACACGCATAGATCATAATTATAAGGTCAGTCTTTGCAGTTATTCACTCATGTGGAACTGCTGTGCCTATAGTTCAATCAGTGCCAAATTGGCGAGAAATATGTGATTTTTACCCAAACCACAGATAGTCACATTGACTATCTGTGCCCAAACGCCTACACCCTTCTATTTTCATTCAATGCTGTAAGGAGGCTCACCATTTTGGATTTGATCAAACTATGTTCATATCATTCTACATCAAACAATTCTTTTTTTCTTCCTGAATAATTTGTCTCAGTGTCAATATAATCACAATGTTTTATGCAATAGTTTTATGCAACTATTTATGAAGGTTTATTTTTCAGGAAAAAATTGTTATAAAACTTGAGAGTGATGCAATCTTACTTCCTGTTCCTGCTATATAAGCCACCATCTTGCACACTGCGCTGTGTACACAAATGAATAAAAGTGGATATTTTCGCGCTACATTTATTTTCCCGCTTTTCCCGCTCGAACCAGCTACAGCAAAATAATAACACATGAATATATTTCTTTTGTGTATAGGTCTATGTTATGAATCTACAAAATTGTGAATTAAAAAAACATGCAAAACAGTTGAAAATCGGCAAAACGCAAACAATTAATTGCACAGAAATGAACACTTTAACAGTATTTCATGATCTTGTGGAAATAGTAATCAGTGCTGGAAATGTACTATTTGTTTTGTTTTTTTCCTTCCCGATTTACCCCCGAGAGTGTCATTAGATATAATGTCTGAAAATAGAATTGAAACTCAATGTGGATTATTTGACAGCTAGACTGTATGCTAGAAAAGGTTTATTGCTGAACAATATAATAGTTAGATCGGGAGAAATTGAACTGAATGATTTTGTGTGGAGACAGAAGTCAGTTGTTGATAAATCAATGATGCATCGAGTGTGAGTAGATTAAGAGTAGTTGGAATTTGGAAAATCTTATATAAAAAAATCTCATCCATTCTTATGATTTTTAAGATGTGTTGATTGGAGTGGAATATAGGCATGTGATCATGACATAAAAGTATGTGTCACACAAGGGAGGAGGTTTGTGTTCCGCGCTAAATTTCAACTTACTGAGTACACGAAAGTTGAATGAATAAAAAATAATTAGGAAAAATATTTCAATGATGACACTGTTGTGTCATAATTGTCATCAAAAAGATTCAAAAATGATGATCTACTGACAATCAGCTTGCCAATGACCAACTTATGACTGTGTTTCTATTCCGTTCTCTTAGATAAACTAGCCACCATCTTGCCAACAAAATTATGATGGTGTTTCTATTCTATTTTCTATTTTCTATTTTCAGTACCCCCTCCCCCTTAGTTTACAGTGTTACAAAAACGTCTCAGGAGGACTGTATAGATTTCAAATGGACTTCACGTCCAGGGCATATTTGTTTTTGACATGTGTATGGAAAGAACAATTATATGTATTTGCAAACAAACAGTCAAACAAATCAAAACCAATTAAAATTGAAGAAGAAAGGAATTCAGTAAGATATTTTACAAACTAAATTGTTCATTTTGAAAAACAAGTTCGGACATGTAGGAAGTTAGAATACATGATTTTCAAATTAAATCATTACATTATAACCACAGGTAGGTGGGGATGGGTGAGGGAGGGTAGGGGTGGGGAGGAAGGTATGTCAACAATTCTTCTATTTTGAGGGCCATTTTGTGTTGTACACACAATCTGTACTTGGTATTGTCTTTGATGTCATAGGAGACATCTTTAAGGAGGATAGCCTCTTCATACCAGTTCAGCTTTATTGTCAAATGTGTGGAGCTGTGACAGAAAGACCTCACTGCGGCAGTTGACATGTAGTCAGGGTACATTGAGCACTTAATTCATGCACTGATTCACGCAGGTGTCAGTTGGGTAATCACCTTTTTTGATATTTTTATGTTTTTATGTTTTTATGGTTTTTAGTGAAAAATAGTAGAATAATATTTTTTATATTTGGTAAAATATTATTATTAATATAGTAAAATAATATTTATATCATAGCTAATAAAAGTTAAAATGTAGAAGCCAATCTCCCTGTAAAGTTTGTAAATGTGTTTGAATTGAAAAATAAAAGCCAAAAAGCCCAACCCCCCCCCCCCTAAAAAACCAAAAAAAGAAAGAAAGAACAAATCCACACGACCCAGGGCCATAAGATGTCATTCTCCTTTATATATAAAAGTGGTATTTTTTGTGAGAGGGGGATGTAGGTTGTGGCACCGCTGCTAGAGGGTCTGTCTGGGTTCGTCAGCATTGAAACATAAAGCCTAACTTAGCACAAATATTTGATTTTTCGTCCTCATAAATAATTTCTTGAAGGGGGGGGGGGGGGGGGGGGGGGGGGAGAAAGTCTGTTGCCCTCTCAGTTGTACCATTTCTGGTCAATATGTGTGTTAAGTACTTTGACAAGGCCCTTCTCACCACTTAACATTTGATTATCAGTGACAAGATAGTCAAATTGGTTTTAAAGAGATAATTGCATGGGTTTGGGAACAACAATGAGGAAAGCTGGTTGACCCCTTCCCTGACAAATATATTTCAGCCGATCTTCATTTTTGCACTAGGTAGTGGTTTTGTTTCCTCCACTAAATAAATGCAACCTCATGATGTTTATGATGACGATGTTGATGATGTTGCACTATTTCTTCTGATTTTGTGTCTTCCACAATCAAAAAAGAAATCATACCAGATAACTCTATAGTTTGATCAGTTCCAAATAGGTGAAGCCTCATTACAGCAGAGTCGTATGAATACAAAAGGACGCTGGCGCACATGATGGCAATAAGCGCATTTTGCATCATATGGCGTGATGTGTGCATGCACAGGGTTTGTATTAATCAAAGGCATCATGCCCCACCTAGTAGCCTTGATGCCCTAAATTTCTGGCTGTTTTTACTCGATTCATAAGTACATAATGGCCTTACATTGCCTGCCCTTTTCATTTCTTATTTCAAGGCCTGCGCTTGGATAATTTGTGTGAGTGCGTGGAGAGATAAAAATCAAATATTTCTCGCCAATTTGGAAATAGTCTACAGTCTACACATAATTTACTGTGATCTGTTACGTATTGATTCATTATTGTGATTTGACCAGTGTTAAAGACCCACCATCACTTATTGGATTTGCCCATCTTTTCTTGTATCATTTCAGCATCATGGCAGACCGAGAGGGGGAGAGAGAGATGGAGAGGCGAAGACGACATGCTCAGGCTGAGCGGCAGCAGCAAGCTGAGCAGATACTGCCTGCAAATGTCACATTTGGACCCATCTTTGCCGAGCCAGTCAGGGTGAGATGATTTAGAAGCATCAATTTGTGGTAGTATCTTCAACCATGTTCTGATCCACCCAGACTAAGTCCAAGGAGAATAAAAATTGTTCTATTGGCCAAATATTGATTCATATTTTTTTCTTATTTAAGAATTTTTAAGAACAACTCAAAAAAAGTTCGAAAATTTGTTTCAATCGCCAATTCGTTGCGTATTTCTTGATATCATATGTGTTACATATCGATAGAAAGCGGATATGTTCCTCTTTCCAATGATATCACATTTTCTATAGCAATCACTTGTTACAGCTCTCGGCCACTTTCTTGAGAATGTGGGGAGGTGTCAATCAAAATGTCAAAACTCTGTTGTCTGTTCAATGATGTGTTACTTGTACAAAACAGTGTAGAGGGATGCTCTATTGACTTTTGAAGAGAAAATATTGATTGATTTTGGCTGAAATAGAGGCATGTTTCTGAGCACTGAAACAAGTGATTGCTACAAAGTTTATATCATATAGGAAAGAGTAATACATCAGCTTTCCAGGTAATATACAATATTTTGGGCAATTGAAAACAAAAAATTTGGTGGGGTTCCAATTTCTGGAAGTGTTTGTATTTTCTTATTCTTTGAAAAAAACACACCCTTAGATTTAGAAAGATTACCAAGTTTTCAAGAAAAGGGAAGAAATAAATAGAAAATTTTGCTAGTGTAACATCTAAAATCAAAAGAACCCAGTATTTCCACAGAAAAATTAGCCTCCGTCAGCTGGAATGTCTTATTTAATCATTCAATTTAGACACATGCTTTGAGAGATACTCAATTAGATTTATATGGTAGTAGGTATTTGATAACAGACCGTTTACTCGGTGGCATTAAGTTATAAACCAACACATCAGCAACTATGAAGTATCGTTAAAAAATGCAAAACAGTTTAACGACACAGTAAGGTGAAGGTGAAGAAAGGTGTAAGGTTCAAAGTGCAACATCGGTCCTGTGTGCTGTTTCTTGATTGTTAAAATCCCTGTAAGGGCATAGCACTAAATAAGTGTCCCATTGGATTGTAAAATAGGGCTAAAAGAGTCTCGATTTTGGGGCCTTAGTAACCATTTTTGGAAAGTCTCGAATGCTTCGTTCTAATAACTAGTAAAATTTCATAAAATCGTCAAGAAGTGTTACGGCTTCCAATTAGATTTACGATATGAACATTTTAACAGCGCCACCCCTATTTTCAGCCCGGACGCTCGCCTTCTGACCGCCTCAGAGCATGTGTGTTCATCCACGTGATAAATTTTCGGTAAAATAGAAAATCAACATTTTGCAATATCCTGATCAAAGTACAAGAGATTACCTTTCATTTTAATTATAATATGCTACCCTCATACCACACTGATCCCCAAAGGACCACATTAATCACAAAATCTTTTTTGTTTTTGCCGGAACTTTAGTTCTTTTTCTTTTGCCGGAGATTTAGTGCTGTGCACCCTTATAAGCTTACTGGCATCCCTTACTGATTTCCTAATACAGAGCCAAGTGACCTATAGGGAAGTTTTAAACTTGTGATGGTTGTAAATCGTCATATTAGTTAGGGTTGTGGCATTATGGGCAATTAGATGATGGGCATGGGTAGGGTATCCGGAGAGTTGTCATGTTAGATTTAAAATTGAACAGTGAAATATAGGCCAACAATTTCACTTGAATTTCAAATTCTATTTTTAAATTGAATATGATGAGCATACTATGCTACTTTTAAAGAAATATCTATTTTAAGGGCGCACAGCACTAAATCACTCCTCGTTTTGTGTAATGGTAGTAAGTTCCGGCAAAAACCAAAAAACGATTTTGTGATTAATGGGGTCCTTTGGGAATCAGTTTGGAGTGAGGGTAGCATTTCATATTAAAATGAAAGATAATCTCTTTTACTTTGATCAGGATATTGCAAAATATTGATTTTCGATTGTACCGAAAATTTATCACATGGATAAACACACATGCTCGGAGGCGGTTAGAAGGCGAGCGTCCGGGCTGAAAATAGGGGTGGCGCTGTTTAAATGATCGTATCGTTACATGTAATTGGAAGGTGTAACACTTCTTGATGATTTCATGATATTTTAATGTTTGTTTATTAGAATAAAACATTCGAGACATTCCAAAAATGATTACTAAGCGCCCAAAATCGGGACTCTTTTAGCCCTAATTTACATGTAATCCAATGGGCAGTTCATTTAGTGCTATGCCCCCTTACGTAGTTACTGTAAAAGTGGTAATTTTGTGCAATTAATTTTTCGCTTTTTTGTCGATTTTGAACTGTTCTGCATGTTCTTAAATTCGTGATATATAGCTTCATCACATAGACCTATACAAAAGAAATACATTCATGTGTTGTCATTTTTGCGGAAGCTGATTCAAGCTTCAAAAAGCATGATAATATATATAGCATGAATATTTCCACTATTACATTATTCAATCTGGATATCAATTAGTTGTGTGACCTGGCTAAATTACTTTAATTTGTGAATGTAGACTGGATTCCAGGACTTGGAAAAGGTGCTACAAGTTCAAATATACAATTTAAAGAGGCTCTTATTTCCATGGTATGTGCAGTGTAAATCTTAGTCTTAGTCAAAGACACCTTCGCAAAATTGCCTGTCAAGCACAGAGCGAAGCGATGCGTAAGCCGACCTGTTGAGCGCCGAGCGGAGCGCTGTGTTTTTGCACAAATAGTTATTATACTGTGTAAGTTTTATTTGTCGATCAAACAATTTCATCATCGTAACACACGATTTGCTCCGCCTAATTCTATTGATGAATAAAGATAGTAGACAAATACTACATGGTAGAGGGGAAATAAAGTAAACTATTGATGAAAGGCTACTACCACTTGTCCAGCATTTTCATAGATATTCTTTATTTACCCTAAGGCCAATTACAATTGATTCCGAGTTTACTGTTGCGTTTTTTGGAAAGCAGAACGAGGTTACTATTTAATATTAATATTGTAATATTTTGGGGTTAAGTCATCTAATATTGTCGGCGTTGTTAACTATTATCCAAGGTACGAATACAATTCAAATGTTGTTAATTATGTCCTACCACCACCTACTGCCTTGGCTTTGCATTTTGTTTCTTTTATAAAGGGGTCTACTCATATTTGCATCCATATTTTGAATATTAATGAAATATATACAAGTTGAATACGCTTCATATATGCTTGCTGTATGAAATAGTTGGTTTTACCATGTGACGTGTCATATCAAAAGCTACCTTGTGGTCCCCTTGCACAGTTTAATTTTGAGCCTCTCTAAATGTATGAAAAGTTACATCTTGTTTTTCAAAGACAAGTTGGAGAAAAGAATTTGCCCAATTATTTTAATCTCTATTTCTTACCAGCAGAAATTATCCAACGCCTTTCTAACATGAGTCCACTTTTGACATGATGCGCCACATTATTTGGGACTATCACTCATATATCAAAACAAAATATATCCCCTCATTCTCATCCCCTCACACTATCTCATAATCTCATCTCCACATCCCATCCCCTTTCAAATTTACCCTTCTGAGCGCTGTTTGTCTTTTCAAAGACTCTTCTTGTTTTGGTTTTGTTTTTTAAAGATAACGGTTGGCGAATTTGCACATGTCACATAGTAGAATTTATATTTTTATTTGACTTCGACATATATTTACCATTTACGAAAGAAAGGAAACATTACTTATGTAAGTTGTAGACTCCAGGCATGGACCAATGCCATTGATGATCGCTTTGCTCTATATACCAGTGATCAGCAATCCTCTGTCACTCACTGTTCGCGGTATCGTATTCAAGTTTTCGCTATTCATTCAGTTTCAATCAATTTTTTTCGTCAGTGCCTGGCTGGTTTTAAAATTCATGCTATACAGTAGCGTGAATAAAAATAAGTTGGGTACCAATTTGGTCCATTCAACACTCTACCGAGTAAATATATAGAATATGCTTCAAATGCACACATTTCAATACAAAGCGACAGTTGCAAGTTTTGTGAAGAGTTTTTTTACCTCCCAGAAATGTTTCGCCAACCCGGGAAGTAATGAAATGCGGCTCATTGGCTAATTTTATCGCCAGAAGTTCGGGCAGAAGTGTCAGGAAATGGTTAAAAAGCTTATGAAAAAGCTTAAACAATGAAATAATTAAATATTTGTGAAATATTAAATATAACAGCGGCTGACTTTTGGACGCGGGCGGGCAACAGTAAACTCAGAATCAATTGGAGGTGGCCTAATAGTACACGCCAGTCTGAGGTATGCCACCAGGAGGTGTTTTCAGACCGTGAAAAGCTGCCCCTTATAATATTCTTCCTTACTGTGTATCTTGTTGACCATGCTGGCGTGGGTATTCCCAATGTAGCAGCTATTAAAACATGATTTGTACCCATGGCTTGGCATGATAGATCATGACCCACTTTTAAGGACACCTAGTGCAGTATTTTCATAATGGGCAAGTTACATCATGTGGTTAATTTGGTTTTGGAAAAAGAAGAAAAAAAATAAACTAAAAAAATAAATAAAAAATTAAAAGCATTACAGAAAGGGGACAAAATGAAAGAAGGAGGGGAAATTAGGAAAGACTTGCACAAGTCTATATGTCAATGAGGCTAAGCAGGTGTGACCTAGGATAGAGATAGTAACAAATTACCTGGCAAGACTTATTGTATGAGGGTTGTTGTTTTTACTCATTTATAAATTATTTTGTGATGTCTGCAGTTAGTATAGCAGGATTATCATTACTTCTATTAGCTCTTTGCACCGATCCGCCATTTGCAAGGAGAGCCTCGAACAGGAATCAGATTGAATGAAAGTGTTGCATCATTTAACAATGTATCACTGCATGACCAGTCATAATATCGTGCAGAGAGAGTGGAACTAGTTAAATAATGTTATGGAATAGTCTCATTCAATGAGGTTACCAGTTGGAGGCTCTCCTCACAAATGGTGGATCCGTGCAAAGAGTGAATGAGGGTTTCATTCAGACAAATGAGAAAAAACTTGGAAGACGGGTGGTCCAATATAAAGTTGTAAACATTTACTTAATTAAAACATTGATCGCAGGTGCTTTATTTTGGTCAAAGGGTATCCAAATTGCCATTTCCAGAAAAAAATGGTGTCATTTTCCAACAATTTGAATCGAAGCTCATCATGAATAAAATAGCTTCATATCATGGTAATAAGAAGATTTGTGAACAATTTTTTAGCCGTTCAATCAGAGCTTTTGTATTTTTGTTTCACTGTTAAAGGAAGTTAGCTATATATCAAAGATATAGGTGGTTTGAAGCGTGCATACATGATTTTGGCTCCCAAATGCTTGAACAACACAACTTGTTTCACACACTGGCAATATGCGATTTAAACCATTAAACTATGTCTGTGTTCTGTTTGTATTCCCATTGCAGGTTGAGCACCAAGACGATATCAGCAAGAGGGTGTGTGGCACGCTTGGCGATTTTACCAATATGCGTCCAAATCTTATTGACATGTCCATACAGAGAAATCTCCTCGGCATTCCAAAACAGCCCATGACACCGGTGGACAACAAATCACAGTCGAGACTGTTCCCATCCTCGTCGACGACGACATCCTCGTCGACGACGACGACGAGCGTGATCGCCCCTGGATCTAACGGCAGGATTCCTGCTATGTGTCCGGAATCGCTGAACAAGGTGATGCAGCAGAGCGAGATTCAGTCATGGCGGGCACAGGGACAGATCACGGTAAAAACGGAAGGTTCAAAACCTCCTATTGGTGTTGGTGGGGATAACAGATTAAGTGCTAATATGCCAGGACATGGGACTAAGAGTGACTCTCCGTTTAAATCTCAACATTCGTCCAGTAATACGGCTGGATCTTCAGCTAAGCAAGGCAGCGCTGACAAACCCAATGCCAAAACAACGGACAAACACAAGCCAAGTGTCGGCGCCTCCAAGATAGGCAATCGAGGACATGCAAAATCAAGATCCTCAAAGTCTAGCGCAGCGGATGCCAAGTCTAGCGAATCACATTCGGGCCCTCCGAACGGTGCCCTGGTTAAACCGAAGAAAGAATTTGGCCCGAGAGATTCCCAGCAAACGAAAAACAAATCCAAGAAACCAGATAGAACGGAACCTGAGCCCGATTCTAGGACAGAAACTGATGGCATCAGCAAGGGAGCTGATTCCAGTAATGCCTTTGAGATGACGCACGGTAAAATCACTGGTAGGAGTCTGTTTGACATCGACGAGTTTGATGAAAAGCCAAACAAGATGAAACCGCTGCCCAAATTGGACATCCCATTATTAATGGTTTGTACACGCATCTTCTGATCTTTTTTCAAAGTATACAAAGGTCATTCAATAAGTTCCACCCCCTGCAGCATGATTTGACTGGTATTTCCGTTGTCCAAGTTGTGCAGGCAGAGGTAGAACTTAGGGAATCTCCTTGGTTAATTGTGTGCACAGGTATGGCTTCAAAATAAAACAGGGTGGACCGCACAGATTTGGCAGGACACTAGCTTTTATAATACGAAGCCATGCCTTGTTTGTGCTGTAATCAGGATAGGCAGTCTGCAAACCGTGCATCAAATATTGTTGTTAAACTTTCTTATACAAAACTATTAACTATTTTTTAAAAATATTAATGTGAGAAGACATTTTTATATTCAATAAGTTGTGGAGATCATCGTCTCTCCCCTCAACCCCATCAGTCAATGTTAGTGATGACTTGGATCAACATTGATTCGAGGGAGGGGCACATCACAGGCAGGGTTGTACTAGATTTGGTAAGAGTGTATCAACATTGATAGCATAGATTGTAGCGCCCTCTTGGTATAACACGCAATCCAGCCGAATGATCTCATTCACATACCTGTACTTCAGTCCAGCTCATAATTGTTTTATCCAAACAATATGCATGTCCAGTGCTCTTTCTGTCCACCAGCATGCTATGATATCAAAGGTTTAGTGTAATAGCTGCCTGATGTCACCTTGTGTTGGTAGTCTATAGCAGACCCATTGATGTAAACTAATTCACACTGGGCAGCTATAACAGGACTCTTTTCACCAATTTCTCAGTTATAAAAGTGAAAAGACATTATCTAAAATAGCTGCCACATATTATATTACGGGTGCTTCTCAGATGTCTCCCTTGTGGAAACATAATCTCACAAATGGCAGCCATTGCAAATAAGTTGATAATTTGGTGCTGAAGGAGCAATTATGTCACTTTACTGGGTACTGTAAGGCAACACAATTTCACTAGCATTTTAATTTCGCTAATTTTGCTAGGACCTCTATTCGCTTAGTTAAAATGCTGCTAATTAAGATTTTATATATAGGCTAGCATAGCAGATAATTCAAATTGGTGAAATGTTTGCAAAATCGCTAAATTTTGATGCTGTGAACTTTTAGTGTTTTACAGTTTTAGTTTACAAAATAGTTATGATCATGGACTGCCTATAAAGCAGATTTATGAGAAAGCAGCGCCATCTGGCTGACATAGCTGGAACACATCTAAGGTGCAACTTCAGCCAGCTTCTCTCCATTCTTTGAGACCCCTGTTTCAGGAATTATCAGCTCACTCATTCACCAAACAGTAGTATTATCATCAGAAGTACTGAATGAAAGGTTTGTACAATATTTAATTAGCCAACAAAAAACACCACCTGTTCTATTGGCTCGACGGATTCATATTTGTTAATTTTTGCGATTTGTTTGGTTACAAATTAAAAAAAACCAAAAAATATTTTTGAATTTTTACAAAAAAAATTAACAACTGTTGAAACTTCACAATTTTTTTAACCCCACCCAAAAAGAAACCACCCAGACTGACCGACCGACCGAATGACCAACCTACCGAATGACCGACCGACCGACCGACCCTACCTGAGTGGTCTGTTTGTCAGTAGAACCGGGTTTAGTTTTTTCGTCTCCTTACTGCCAACTCTGATGTTTAAACATATAGGGGAATTTGCAAGTGCACTTCATTGTAAAGTTCAGGTTTGAAGAATGTTTCTTTAAGACAAGATTGACACATTTGGGTGACATTTTTTTCTATGTGCCACTTTTAAACAACACCGCAACATGCATTGAGCAAAAACACACACCTCATGAAATTACATCCTGAAGACAAAACAGTGACGTCACTCCGTACTTGAAGGTAGGATTGTATTGCATATGATGACGTTCTCACTTTCCAAGTACTCTCTCCGTGATAGACATGAATCTATAGCTCTAACAATTCAACTTGTCCAGAGAGACAACAATATACACTCGTCTCAATCTAATAGTAATATGGTGGTCAAGTGTACATACTTCGATCTGCCGACGTGTTATATCATGCAACTGCTTCGTAATGTTCGCCTTGGATTAGAGGAGGTGGATCACGAGTTGTTTCTACTTGGGAGAGAATCCCTGGAGCCTGTCACCCGTGTGTTATTATTTAGGTACGATTATGAACACATTTACTTCAGAGGATAGGGTGGGCAGGTATGAAAGTAAATTATGTGAATCGCTTGAACAGCTTGACAATTAAATGGGGTTGGCATTGGACTTGAACCCTAACTCTCATGGCATGTTTTTGGGAATAAAACTATCAGGGGACAGAACGGGTCAAAGAAGGGGGTAAATCTGGTTGTGCCGATGCCGGGAATTGAACCCGGGTCGCCTGCGTGGCAGTCCAGCCCTTATCTAATTTAGCCCCAGACTCAGGCTTCGCGCTAAATGGCGTTTTGGCGCGCACAGCGCCGTTTTTTCCGAGTGCGCGCCATAAATAATATTTTCCCATCAGTTCGGGAGCGCGGCGCGCGCCAGAAATTTATTAATGAAAAAAAAAATAAGCTTACTTAAAAAACACCTTGTCGGTTAAATCGTGATTATTTAATGCAAATATATAGCGGGGATTCATTTGAAATAGATTTATTTCGTCAAATCAGTTCATTTTTGGTACTCCTGTGCTCACTAAAATGTGATATTTCACCGCGTATGACACTTTTCGTAAGCTCGCGCGGCGGCATTGAAGTCTACATTTAGAAATTACACAATTTCGTCAATAGATGGCGCTATAACAATAACAAACTCGATCTGTCAATCAAAGTATAAAGATCGCCGGCGACGCGCAGCGCGTCCGATAATGAAGTAAAAATCACATTTTGCGAGCATATGAGTACAAAAAATCTACAGATTTGACTAAATAAATGTATTTCAAATACATCTCCGCTATACATTTGCATCAAATAATCATGAATTACCCGACCACGTGTTTTTTTAAGTAAGCTTATTTTTATTTTTTTATTTTTTGTTTTTGTTTTTCATTTTTCATTTTTCATTTTTTGGGGGGGGGGGGGGGGGGATTCGATTAAGGTAATATAGGCGCGCTGGCACTAAATTTACGAGTTACTGGATTTGATAGAATTTTCAAAGAATTTTCAAGAACTCCAGGTTTTTGGATTGAGCTCCCACTTTTTAAAATTCAGGGGGGGTTCAGGAGCTTTGAGAACTCCCGGTTTTTAAAGTTACTGCTAACCCTGCCCAGACTGGGGAAGCATGTGCTACCAGCACCTAGTACTGTAGTTATTTAAAGTAATGAGGAAGGTTATAGTTAAAAATCTTCCCCCACCCAATGGAATTTGGGGAGCTGCACTGAAAAATTGTGGATGTTACAATCTAAGTGCGGATAGGTTTGCGCTTGAATTGGCTGCACCCCAGTTGATGCGATCTGATTCTGATGATTCACCAGTGGCAGCGAAATTACAGCGCTTTGAACCCTTTGGAAAAGGCGCTATATAAATCCAGATTATTATTATTAAGGTTGGGTAATAAGGATCAAGTGGAACATCAAGACAAGTTAACATTGGAACAACATGCAGACTACTGAATCAATTGCAATTCTCATCCTCATCCATATGAAAAATGCTTACATATAAATAACCCCAGCAACAACAAAATGTTAATTGTTACACATCACAGATACGGGGTTATACATTTCTGGCTTGATTTTCTTGCTTTTTGAATAGTATTTTTCAGTAATTCTATAATCAGCAGTCCATTCGATACTTGAATTGACTCGGCCAATTAAAATGGGACTCACAAACCCAGAGTTCAAGAATTTGAAATTATTTTAAATAACTGTCGAAATTTTTCACACACAAAAAATCACAACCGAGTAACCGACCCACCGATCAGCCCTTCTTCAACGATTCAAAGAACATGTTTTTTTGTCGCCTTGGAATTTGACAAGATAAGATTTTACACATCAATTAACATCTTGATAGGCCATCATGACAGGTTAATTAACACAGAGCATGCTAATTATGCAATCTACTAGATGTTAGATCATCAATAGTTATTGTCCAGGACAAGTGTTTAGTCTCCAGTCGTGCTGATCATATCCTCTCTAGGTCGTGACCTTGTAGGACATGATGGCATCTGATTAAATCTCATTTTTCCTGTTGGTCAGTTGATCATTTGGTATGGACTCTGTGGCGTTGTTAAAAGTATTAATTTTACGCAATCAATTTTTCACGATTTTTTTAATGTTGTGTGGTTTTTTAAATTTGCAATTTGTAACTTCCATCACATAACTTCCATCCCATAAATGTCTGGCCCCTAAGATTTTACAGACATAATGAAAAAATTATGGGGATTCTTCTGATATCAAAATATCTTGATGCGAAAAAAAAATCACAGCCCCAAAAAAGGTGATTGGAACATTCACTCTCTACCTATACTCCCTTTCATAATCCCTTGGACATAATTCCATCAAATCATGCGTACGTGCGAGTTGCGTATGTATGTGCGTAGGTTCGCGTAGTAATGCATAGGTGCGTATGTGCGTAAACACGGAAGTGCGTACCAGTCCCTTAAAACAATAATCGCGCATCCTAATTGGTCAATCGTGAAATCGTCACACGCCGTGATCGCCGGCGCGTGACCTTGTTCATGTTTATCGCGCCTGTCAAGCATTTTGACGCCGCGCCTCGAAAACAACAACAAAATACGCTCGCATGAAATAACACGAATTATGTCCAAGAAATTATGAAAGGGAGTATATGTTATGAATACTCGTTGTAAGAGCCTATCACACAATTTGTTTCTCTTAACCCTACCCCCCCCCCCCCCCCCCCCCCCCCCTGGATGCCAACAAATGCTAATCCTAAGTCCTTCTCCAAGCGCAAGTGCCGCCGGTTTCGATGATGCAGTAAACCAAGGCATTGAGTAAACCAAGCCTATTTAGTGAGCCGCAGTATACTGCGCGAATGTGTAGCCGAGGGCCGTGGCTTAGTGGGTGGGACGTGGGGCTTGAGAACGGAGGGACCCCGGATCGAATCCCAGCAGTTTCCCGGAGATTTAGTTTGTGTTTTTTTCCTCGAAAATTGTGATCCTGGTCAAAAACCCTAAAGCGGGGTTAGGGTTATACCACATAAACCATCAAGCATTTTTTGAGATACCGAAGTTACTAATTGATTGATTAATACAGTAATAGCTGGAACCAAAATGAAACATGCCATCATATAAATGTGTTGCATAGGTAGCTCTCACTCAAAATCAGTCAGCAAAACCAATTTTGGTAGTGGCATGTAAGGCATGCATGTAAATGCGATGAGCAGCTTTAATTCTTCAAAATGCCACTCATATTGATTTATGTCACCTTTAAAAGACCTGAAGTGTATAGGGGTTTTTGGCAATAGAATGAAGGTATTTTTATCATCTATTAGTATTATGCCTTTACAATGATCACATTCAAATTGTTCCATGTTTTGGTATGAATTGTCATCGGGTCACATATGTTATTCATTAATATAACAGGCTATACAATCACATACAATTAATGTTTAGCTCCAAAACACGGTCGGGTTAAAGATCACACGTTTTGCTCGTATGATGTTACATTTTGGCATAGTTGAGCTGTACCTACTAACTTTATATTATAGTTGTGTTATCATGTACTGCCACCGAGTTAGTATTCACACTACTTGGATATTATGGTATACTACGAGGAATGTTAGGCCTTGATCATGACGTAACTTCAGGTACAGGCTCCATTCAGCCCTTCAGCATGTATAAAGTAATACTTTCTATGTATAACCTTTAGGCAGTCTGCTCTGAACATGTTCAAGGGCCAAAACTTGTCTATCAAAACCTTGTGCCCTGAACATGCATAAAGCAACACTTCCTATGCTGGAGGGCTGTAAAACATATGAAGTTTTGACAGAACAGCGACAATATTACTTAAATTATACTATACTATACTATACTATACTATACTATACTATACTATACTATACTATACTATACTATACTATACTATACTATACTATACTATACTATACTATACTACACTACACTACACTACACTACACTATACTATACTATACTATACTATACTATACACTATACTATACTATACTATATACTATACTATACTATACTATACTATACTATACTATACTATACTATACACTATACTATACTATACTATATACTATACTATACTATACTATACTATACTATACTATACTATACTATACTATACTATACACTATACTATACTATGCTATACTATACTATACACTATACACTATACTATACTATACTATAGGCCTACTATACTATTTGCTAAATCACACATTTACGATGATAATGTCATTAGCTGTTTAATTTTACAAGCTCAAAGAGATTGCACTTTTTGACTGAAAACTAATTGCTTCCATTATGTGGCGTATAGCTTTTTTTGCCTTTATTTTTGTTTGTGTGTGTATGTTCTATCTGTGTCAGACTTGATGCATATTTGACGTTGTACTTATCTCCACACCTGTGTTGTTAGCTATCTGTCTGGCTGGGGAAAGGATAAGGCCATTGAAAATGTAGCGTTTGTTTGCCAAAACTTATTTTTGAATTTATTCTTGTCATTCCATGGTAATTTGAGCGGTAAATTATGATGATAAAACATGTGTTTTTTTTCTGGCGTTTTTATACCAAGAAATATGCACAATATCTCAAAATGAATTGAGCCCTGTCAAGAGTGAGGCAAAACTCATGTTTGGAAGGAGATTATTTTAATATTTTAGGTACTCACTTTATCTACTTAACCATCTGTCTTAATTGTCACTGTTCACAGGAAAATTGGATTTCAAGTTAAAACTTAAATAAAAGGAAAGCGAAGCAAAATATTTGATAACCGAAGGACCTTTTTGAAGGGTGAAAATATTTATGCGGAACTTGCAACATTGAATATTTATGCTTTTCACTAGCATAACTGTGCACTGAATCAGGAGGCAAAAATAACTAGATCATAAAGGTACAGGCCTCTATAAAAATAAATGGAATACCATAACTACATCCATTCTTTATTAAAATCTGCTCATAAAAATAAGTAGTACTTGATATCATCTTCGACAACTTGATTCAAGGGTGGCAGCGCTATTCGTTTGTCCTCGTATGCGGGAAACAATCTTATGTAATTTTCCACAAAGTCCTGAATAATCTTGCACGTACGTCATAACGCACCCACAGAGACAAGACCAAATTGACTGCATAACATGTTCGATACGCCCCCGTCTGTGTTATCAAAGCAAATAAGATAGAACTAGGCCATTTTTGGCAAAGTTGATTTTGTACAGTTTGTATGTGCCAATTATAAACTATCTCAGGGTATAATAATATGTTAACACTTTTGTACATCTTTCTATCCATCCTGTATACCTAATGTAGTCCAAAACTGCTTCCATCTAATATCAACTTTAACCCCAACCCAAGGTGTGTTTTTGAGAATAAAACTACCAGGGGAGAAAAAATGGGTCGAATTAGGGGGGGGTGGAGTCCGGCAAACCCGGATCGCCTGCATGTAAGTCCCGCCCTACCTGATAGAGCTATGGAGTCGGCTTCAAAATCTTAAGATTTTCCTCAGCAAATGATTGCCCACCTAAGTGTGCCGCGATAAAGCACTTACTATGTCGCGGCCCGCAACATAGTAAGTGCTTTATAGTGCTGAGGAAGGTTAGGGTTAATATCCAAATCAAGTTCTGCTTGAACTTATGTACATCTGTAACAAAACCAAGATATCCTCCATTTGTGTAGGAATAATTCCATTTAGTTAAACTCGGCCAAACGTAACTCAGTTTTAGCGTGGAAATACCTAAATTCTAATACTTCTTATGTGTGTACTATTAATAACCTCCCATAATATTTGACATGTTGCCAGTGTCTCTTTCTGTGGTATGCTATGCCCTTAGGCTATTTAAAAAAATCTTTTGTCTCAATGCTCTTCAGTTTTTCAAAACCTAATACGGAATGCGTTTTTTTTAAAGTTTTTTTTTTATAAATATAAAATATTGAAATCATTGTTGTTGAATTGAAGGCATGACACATTTACATTTTCAGTCTGAAGCGTTACCTTAACGTTTGATGCGTGGAGGGAAGCTTGAACACATTAATTATTATGTATGTTTGGGTGAAGTGATATCGAATAATCTAGTATGCCAAGTCGAAGTAGTAGCGAAAACCCCCCGCGAAAAACGCGAGTTCTGTAGTATTTCATCAAAATTCGGAACCAATGCCGTTTTCAACTAGATCTCCAATTTCCTAAATACCACAATTTTCATCATTCCTCAACACCAATTTCCTTCAAACTTGAGCATATGATACACAACTTCTTGTTCTATCATAATTTTTTAAGTGCGGGTACTTGTATTCATCAAAGTCACCTCAGAGTTTCGTAAAAAGTTTGACAGAAGAATCCATGATGGATTTTGCACTACTCGTCGACAAGGAAAATAAACCAGCGGATTGAACTGAACGGTCTTATAAATATTGCGCACTGTTTTCCACCAGCCTCCGGAATAAACCGTATACATCGCGAATTTAAATATCGAAGAGTCTCTGTTACCAAGTGCTCAAACGGCGCTGCCGAGCTAGATACGTGTATTAGTCTGTGTTACATTTCATACTTGCGTAGGAGGTGGCTGGGTGATGTAGTGGAAATGGACTTACAAACGTAAATGAAAATCTGAAAAATCTGTGAAACTTTGGGATATTTTGTGGGTTTTTTGAAGAAAAAAAAAGAAAAAAAAAGGGATTTTTAATTTTTTTTTTACTGTTATGAAAATCTAACGCGCATCAATTTACTAACGCGCGCATGAGCTTTGAGACAAAAGATTTTTTTAATATAGCCTTATAACACATACAAAAAAAAGATTTTTCAAAAACTGTCAAGTTTTATCTTACAAAATACTGAGCCAATACTTGGCATGATTGTACTTGTTTCAATTCTCATGGTGATTCCATATAGTAATGACATTCAATAATGTTGACATTGTTGAAAAAAATTGGGACATTTTGGAATGTCGTCTGCAGATGACTGACTCTACCTTGTGGAAAGTGTCAATATAATTCATGCTGATCATCTTAATGAGGATCTTCTTAAACATTTGCTAAACAAGTCCTTGGGTATTTATAGCACTATCACTATGCCCTATCCACTCCTACACATGTCATGACCCAATTGAACCCAGTTAATGAATGTGGTTATTAGTATGTACAATGTACAGTCTTCCCTTGGGCCTGTAGTCAACATGATGTACGAGCTGTCACACATACAGAACTGTAGCTGTCACAAATATAGAACAACGTTATAGAATTGTGAAGACATGCTAGCTAGCTGAGCTGTCACACATATGTGACGTGTTCTACCGAAACCAGACGGAATTGGGCAGAGCTCCAAACTGAGAAATAGCCCAAAACATAATTGGGGGTGATTTTTGGGGGAATTTAAGTTTCTGGTAAATAATTAATCTTCAGAGTGTTTATATCAATATTGTGAAAGATTCAGATTAAAAAATCATCCTAAATGTATGTTTCAGTGTTTTAAAAAAGCCTAGTTCTATAGTAAAAAGCCTAGTTCTAGTAACTTTAAAGGGCGATATCTCAGTTTGGAGATGTAAATCCGCTTTGGGAAGTCCGATTAAAAAAAGAGAGATACCACTGTAAAGCTAACTATCTCTACTTTAATAATCAATTACAAACTCAATTTTGATATCTTGCCCAATTGTGTCTAGTTTCGGTAGAACACGTCACATATATCGAATGGTAGTTGTCACATACATGTCATATAGAATGGTGATATAGAACTGTGAAGACATGCTAGCTGTCACAGTGCTGTGCTCTTAGTAAGTAAGAGTACTCCTCGCTTCGCTCGTAGCTACTCTTACTACTACTAAAAGACTACTATCATGGGCGAGCACTACTTTTTGGCGTTCTCTCTTTTCGTAAGAGAGCTCTATTAATTTGAGATGTTATTGTAAAGCATTGCATGGAAAGATTTATTGACTTTGAAACTCATACAGTACAGCATCCTGGCCTTATCATCATCATCGTCTACGCTTTCCGGTTATGTTACAATTGCGCGCGCAACTATTGCTTTCCAGGTCTTTCGATCATTGGTCTGTGTCACAAGTTCCGGGTCAACTTCTTTGTTGATGTTTGCTACCCAGGTTGGTTTTGGACGTCCGACTGGTCTTTTTGTGGCTCGATTATATTCTGTTAAAGCTTGGCGTGCTGTAGTTTCTTATGGCAATCTATATAGATGTCCCAGTCAATTTAGGCGTCTTTGTTTGATAGTTTTGCTCCATGGTTCACTATTTGTTTTTGTATATAGATCGACATGTCACTTTGTCAAGTTTGGTAATATTCAGAGTCCGTCTTAGTTAAGTTCTTTGATTGGTTCTAGTTTCATTGTTATTAACTTCATATATTGACTGTTATATTGAACATAATTAATTATAGATTTTGAAGCTCATTAACAATCACTTCAGATGGATATTACACCCAATGTTGGAACGATGTCTGCAGACGACTACCTCATGGAAAGTGTCAATATAATTCATGCTGATCACCTTGTTGAGTATCTTCTTAAACATTTGCTAAACAAGTCCTAGGGTATTTATTTTTTGCGCCAGACTCCAGACTGAATTATGTATGTATCCATTATAAAACAAAACAGTCTAAGCTTTAAAAACGATGCAGTTATGAAGGTTATACGATATTGCATTACAAGATATGAGTTAAAGAAGCATACTTCCTGTTTACAGACAACATTTCCTCTTTAATGTGATCACATATGGTATACAATATTGTCATTCTTTTGAGGGGGACTAGGATCTATGAGTATGATTCAGATTTAAAGCAAAGTGTGGCTGGTAAATATATCAAAGAGCTTTGTGCGGTTACCATCACTGTTGCCAGGTGCAGATTCACTCATTGCCTTTATATTAATTCATATTCAGAAATATATTGCTTTCATATAGGTTTTTTTAAATATATATATTGTTCTTCTTTCATGATTCATAAAATTTGATGTTTATTTTAGAACTTTATGGACATAAGGACACCGATGTTATGGTGATGAATATTTAAGAGTTCAGCGACTACCGGAAAAAAACACCCATAGTACATAAAGCACTTAAAAATAACATGTTACATGCACATATTATGAGACTATGATTACAAATATGAATTTAACAATTTTCCAACAAAAAAAAAGAAAACAAAAAAGAAAATTCTTTGGAAATATTTTGAATCAAAAATACTAAGAAGTCTTCAAATTTGTGCTTTTGGAATAAAATTAGTAATATTTTCATTCTTGTTTGGGAAAAAAGGTATAATTTTTCGCTGCCTCATCAAAATTTAGCACAGTCAGCAGACATAAAAATCTGTTATTCAAAAAGAAAGTTGATCAATAAGAAAAAATAGACTTTGGATTTGTTAATATTATTTTCAAAACAAGATAATAACAGTGGCTGCAAACAATGTTTTATTTGCTTTTCATATTACTGCTGGTTAAATACAAAACAATTTGCTTGTGCCTGCCTAGTATTTACTTACAACTACGCATTATTGCTGCTGTCAAAACCTCGTATCTCCATCCAGCCCTTCAGCATGTATAAAGTAATACTTCCTAAGTATAACCTGGGAAGTCTGTTCTAAACATGTTCAAGGGCCAAAAATGCAACTATCCAACCTTGTAAGTGCACTTGCCCTGAACATGTATAGGGCCATGTGTTTCTCAGTAACTCAACAACTAAATGTGGTAGAGCTATAATGGTTGAGGTGTCATGTGAAAGCCTATTTATCAAGCTATATTGTGTGAATAAATCAGGTATTTCTATAACTGTTTGGCTGTGATATGATTGATTATATTGTGAAAGTCAGGGGTCAGGGGTGTACAATCTCTATGAGGAATATAGAAAATGTTCCCAATTCTATGTTCAATTTACGATAATTCCTCATCCCTGTACAAACATGATTTTGCTTTAATTTGATAGATTATTGTATATTCTATAAGTTTCAACAAACGTGACTACTATTATGTAACAATTGTAATCATGAATCGATTGCATTGTCCTTGACTTTTTCCCTATTTGCTACACACTGAACTTGCCCTAATTCATCGGTTTTACATACATGACTATAACAAAAAAGTAATCAACCGATGATAGCAAAATTACACATTTTTGGAAAGCTCTCAAATAGGGGAATTCAAAAATGCTGTTTAAATCAGGATAGGGTGCATACCCCTAATAATATACTTGTAAACTCTAATAAATATGAAATTTAAACATTTGTGCTCATTTACTTCTCGATATAGTATTTTTCAACAAGATACCACTGACAACCATTATGTTCTGATGGGTAATTGCATGAGGAACTAAGTAATATGCACAGTAAATTATGATTGGGATAGATATAAAAATATTATTGACCTTAAATCAAAATATGTAAAAAAAAGAAATAGATATTTTTCAAACATTCATAATCACAACATGTTACCATTAGGTCCTATCTAAATTCCAATAACATATTTGGATTCCTTGTGAGATTACCGTTCAAAAATATATACTTTTTATGGGGTAGAACAATTAGTTATTGCGATATGCCAATTCGAATCTCAGATGGTGTAAAATGTAAAAATCCGGACATGCAACGGTAAGGGTGGCGAGTTCAAAACACATGGCCATAAAACAACACTTCCTATGCATAACCTTTGGGCAGTTTTACTTTATACATGCTGAAGGGCCAGAAAAATAACTAGACATAGATCTGGTCTGAGACCAGGACACCTTGATTTTTTATGAATTAATGACCTCTAGTCACCCATATGACATGTCACTTTTAATGGATCCAACAAATCTTTTGACCAATTCTGACAATCATGGGTCATTTCCTCCCGAAAAAATAGCATTTTGAGTGCGAGGAGTGCAAATTGACCTTTTGACCCCTAGTGACCTATGTTGACCTTTGACCCAATACAAATTATTTGACTTTTTTTTCTTGTTTCATCAATGCCTACAAGATGAAACAAATCCGGTCAAAATCGGAGCATGTCTTATATTTTACCCCTGTTTAGGTCAATGACCCCTAGTGACCCCATATGACATGTCACTTTTAATCGCTGAAGACCCTATATGTACATGGATCCAAGAAATCTTTTGACTAATTCTGACAATCATGCGTCATTTCCTCCCGAAAAAATAGCATTTTGAGTGTGAGGAGTGAAAATTGACCTTTTGACCCCTAGTGACCCCAAATATATTTTGATTTTAAAAACCGAACTATTATATATGCGTACGGTCAAAAGGAATATGTTGACAAATTCTGACGATCCTAGGTCATTTCACTAAATTGCAAACGCGTTTAAGTGAAAATCACGTTTTGACCCCTTATGACCCCTGTGTGACCTTTGACCCCAAACTGTGAAGACCCAATATGTAGGTCAGGTAGGGGGTCCTACTGACCAAATCTGGTGATTGTAGCATGTAAACTGTAGAAAAAATAGCATTTTGTAGATGGGTCTGATAGAAAGAAGAAGAAGAAGAAAGAAACAAGAAAGAAACGGCAGAGATAGAGAACCTTGATTTTTGAAAAATCAAGGTAAATATGGTTTTGACGGAACAGCGACAATATGTATATTAATCAAAACACTTCATAATTTGATGCAGTCCTCCAATCAAACATAGTTAAATCTAAATCAAGTGAATTCTGAGGTATAAAAACCAAACATATGCTAAAAATAAAAAATAAACATTGTGGTCATCAGAACAAACATGCTGCTTTGAAATCTCAAGATGCTTTGGAAACGAAAACAATTCTAAACATAAACCCTAGATAACTGGCAAAGTAATGTAATATGCATGCGTATGAAATATCAATTTCAAGATGCAACTGTCACGTTCAAGGCACACATACTATAATTAGTTGCCAAGAAGTTAAAGGGGCATTAAGAGATGTGGAGGAAACGCCCTCAATTACAAATATATGTGATAAAAACTGGGATTTGTATATTTTTACAATTGTATTACATGTATGAACTTACACTTATAGGGATTAAGAAAAATCAGCCCTCTTTGTACAACAAAACGTCGATTCAAAAAATGCTGATCGGGCTCGATCAGCTTTTTACATGGTTAAGGGTGGTATTCCAACATATTTAAAACATTGTTTTAATCAAGTTTGGCTGGTTTTCTTTTAGTAGAAACAACAATAATGGCAATTTTTAATGTTCATCTTGAAAATTCAACATGACAAAGTGTCCCTAAGTACATTTTCTGTTACCAACGTGTGGTAAGTGTAAACACGGAACAGGTTCCCATTGGTGGAATAGAACAGCACGACTTACAGCCGACCAACGTGCGCATCCGATTGGTCCGATAGTATCTATGGTGTCAAGAATGTGGCTGCCCACACGCTCATTATTTAGCACACGTAAGGTGTTGCGCTCCCAAAAATAACATTCAGAGCCTATATGTATGATTGCGAAATGAGACTGTGTCCAACGTTGCGGTGCTTCTGTTGAATTTTGTGGTGTTTAGAATGGTTAGGGTTATTGATAGCAATGTCTGACCAAGCCAGGGGAGACAGGACAAACATCATAAACATCAAAACTACAAATAATTAAAGATATTAAAGTAGGTAAGACAGGGGTCTTGTAGCCCTTGTGCACTAAGTGAAGGTCTTTGCCAATTAGTAATTGAACTAAGTTCTCCAGTATTAATGGTTTTAGTGTACCACTTCTTATTTGCGATAGCCTTTTTAGAAAAATAACCTATTAATAATATTTTTTTGTTATTATTATTATTGTTATAAGCATATAGAATAGTTATTGTAGAACATGGAATCACACAGCAACCAGGGATGCTAGCGCAATGTTTTGTTGTTATTCCTGACCTCTGCACCTATTAATAATAATATTCCAGAATACCTGAAAAAGCTCTAAACATGCATCTGAAGCAGAAGCTGCCTATTGGCACTATTCACACTATTTAATATTGTACTGTGGTGGCATCAGTATCAGCATATTAGGCGGGCAAACACGGGGGGGGGGGGGGGGGGGAACAAGATATATTGTGGGTAAGATGCACGAGAAGCATGTTAATACAAAATTGCCTGAAATTAGACCAATTTAAAGCTAATTTTGACATTTAAGGACACCATTTTCTATTGTTTGGGGACAATATGGAGTTATATAATATAGATTAATCCTAACTTCCTAAGCGTGTTTTGACAATTAAACTATCAGTGGAGAAAAACAGGTCAACTTTTGGGGGAAAGATCACTCTTCGCATGCGCCGGGGATCGAACCAGGCCGCCTGCTTGGCAGGCGGAAGACCAACTAGTTGCGGCGCAAACTGGGGAGCTCGAAAAAATTAACTGCGAGACCATTTTAATAACAGCACGCCGGATCGTGCCACAAGGAGCTATTTGCTGTGGCCCTTCGTGGCCTCTGGTAAGGTTAGGGTTAATAACAAAATGCAACTTGATTTTGTCGTTGTTATTGAGATTTTGGAATTGACGATCTTTACATTAGCCAAAGCGATGTAATATCATATCTTGTAAATGCTTTTAATGTTATTTAGAAAATATGGAAATTCAAAATCATCTGTCAGGCATATTCTGACCTTTAGAGAGAAATCTTTTAAAAGAAATTAATACATTTCTATTAAAAAAAATACACAAGAAATGGCTGGTAAAATTTGGTTGTATTTCTAGGACTGGTTTTTGTGTGCGTTTCTTCTTGGCCAATTAACATTTTTTTATTGAGTCTTGTAATTTACTGCTACAGTATTCAATATAATAACTAAAAATAAACATCCTTTAAATATTCATTGCAAAATCTGAATCGTATATGTAAGAAAATTCAAGGTTTGAATTTCTTTTGAAATCTGAAAATGCAATTAAGAATTTGTAACTCTGCTGCCTATTTGTATCACACTTATGCTTATTGTTTGTCAATATATGCGCGGAAGTCCACAAGTGATGAGTTTGAACAGATTCGAATGGACAATGTAGAATGATTATGATATTTTCCTGTTTGAACTAGTTTTATTGAACCCATACAATTGCTTATTTGTGGAAATGCCAAAATTAAAGACAATTGTTTAAAATTAATACTCATATGCTCAATAATAACATGCCAAAGCTTTAATTTGGCTTCAATGATTATGAAATTTGATAATTGGTACCCATTTTTGTATGAGGAAGAGGTCCATAAACGCATTGATGAATAGAATTCTGATCTGCAAATTTGGGTTAAAATCTGTTGATAATTTCGACAATATACTATCACAGGGTCTATGTATTTTGACATAAAATTAGTGTCGGGAAAACCATCCTAATATCGTCTGGCTGTGCTAGTATAGCGCCACCAATTGTTACCGCATAATTTCCGTGTTGGAAAAAATAAAAATAGTGACCCCCCCAGTGAATCGTGATGAAGGGTAGTTGTTTAAAACACCTGTGAAATTGCTTTTTCGTAGCATTTTAATATAAAATGCTTAAAGGAAATCCGTGCTATGGAACTTTAGCGCTACGATATGTAGCATTATTATTATACAGATCACTTCTGATGGATAAAGTTTTTAGAAGTACCTCGTAAAGACAAAATTGACTTTAGAAAAAAACACAATCACATGTATGGACTTCGCCATATTGATCAAAGCTTTTATGAAAGAGTTACGAGATGTCCGCATCTCTGTTTCATGTATTGATATTATCGATTTATGCATTGAATTCCTGTGTGATACCGTCCAGTGACCTGTTGCTGATGAGGGGTTTTAGTTACGATGACATCACAATATTGGGTATGGCTAATCCCATCAGCACTTTCGACACAGACAACTGGGCGCGAATTTCAAATAATCACAGGTTGGGGATGTGCAGTTTAAATTGGTTTAATTGAACATTATAGTTCTGTGTTCGATTAAAATGGGCAACAGTCAAAGGAATCTAAATTTAACATTTTACGGGTGTTTTAGCGGACCGATAATGAATTTGGCATTTTCCATGCTCGGTTTTCAGTCAAGCTTATAATATTATATAGTTTTAGTTGAGATCGTGGAAAGTATGTTGATATGTCGGGATGTGAGCGAGGTATGTCCATAACAGCACTAGTTCATAAGATGATCACATCTCAAAGGTCTTCACTATCTATGATAAAACCCATGGCATTTGACAGAGCAACCTGAACATGTTTTTCCAGGGAAAGTGTATGGGAACTACACTATTGATTATCACTTTTAAAGGTCGTTGAATGGTCTTGTATCAGTAATAAAAGCTGCGTCATCAACAGTTGTTGCTTCTTTGTATAGGTGAATTACGTATGCAAGATTGCAAGAATAATACTTATGGAATGACCAGAGATGCTACTTTTCTGGGATTTCAGGAAATTTTGGTCAGATTTTCTTAGTTTCAGGAAATTTTGTCTGTACAAATGTATAAAAATGTCTGTACAAAGTATAGCAAAAATTGATGGTGTCCCTATACACAGACATGGATGGAGAGCAATGTTGATGCAGGAAACGTCATATTTCAGAATTAGAAATCTAATAATGTTGCCTATTGTAAACCTAGTATTGCATCGTAATCTGTTGGGTTCAATCACAGAATCTCCACATTTTCATTAACGAACTTGTCTAGATATTATTAATTTAACATAGGTAATGTTATAATACGTACAATGGTTGGCTAGACATGAACCGGCAACCAGTGCTTTCTCCTTTCTTACCAGTAAAAGTATGCTGAATTGTTCCTTTCGGTTCAGGTATCTAGATTACACCTGCCTTGAATGTCATTCAAAAACATAACCTCGCCGCGGTTAAAAAGTGCTGACATATGAAAGGATCAATTAAGTAAATAGCCTATATACTTGGACATTACCATTCGTTGCTTCAACAGCGGAGGTTGTTTTTACTCAGGGGGTCTAGTAGATTGTTGTAAGATGATAGTCGTGATATCCGGCCGTGATATTTACAGTGTGTGTTTACGTTTTTATGTTTCCGACCCCACCGTCATGAGAATAGCAATATTGTCATTTAATATATCGGTACAATGTTCTTGGTCTTGTCTGTTTTTGTTAAATGTGGATTTGCAAATATTCGCATCCTTCCGGTTTTAACCACATGATTACAGTTGGCTTGAAACCCAAGGGTTTATTTAATTGCACCAATAAGAGATGCTGTATGAAGGGGTTTCAGCTGGAAGCTGCCATTATTTTTAAATAGCCAAAGAGAGACATAGAGCATGTTTCTACTGGGGAGCTTAACGGTAATTACTGTTAAGTTCCCCAGTAGAAACAGATAGATAACGGTAATTAACGCTAAGTTTTGTAACTGCCCAAACCTTCACAAACCAGGTAGTAACAGCCACCCGTTAAATCTTAACGTTAAGTTCAGTGACCCGGACGTGTACATGTACACGCTGGATTCTACGCATTGTGAGGCAGTCTTCTTCAGGTGGGGTGGCATTGCTTAGTATAACAAAAGGTCAAATGTCGTGGCCCATCGATTAGGATCGATAAACTTAGCGAGTAGAAACGGGCGAGGTTAATCTTTTTGTGTAGCCAATGAGAGATACAGTTATAAGAAGAGATGATAGGTCTGTGAAGAATTCAGCCAATGAGAGATACAGTTATAAGAAGAGATGATAGGTCTGTGAAGAATTCAGCGAATGAGAGATACAGTTATAAGAAGAGATGATAGGTCTGTGAAGAATTCAGCCAATGAGAGATACAGTTATAAGAAGAGATGATAGGTCTGTGAAGAATTCAGCGAATGAGAGATACAGTAACAATGGGTAGTTTGGCTGAATTGGGGTAACCAGCTAGAAGCTGTATTTTCATTGGTTAGGAAGAGGGTTTCATCTTCACTTTTAGCCAGTAGAAGATACAGTTACAGTAAGGATAAATGGCCTATCTGTGGAGGGGGACTCACTCACTTTGGAAGGTTTATAATGCTCTATTTTGATGAGGGAGTAAAGGTGTTTATTTAGACCCTATTTGGGTTTCTTGGTCAGAAATCAACATAGTGATAGTATTATTTTTAAGTGGAAAAATGATGCCGTAGACAAAGTTGTTTCTACTCAAGAATAAATACTTGCGGATGTAGATAGATAAAATAACACAGGTATCATGGCAAAGCATTTCAGTCAGTCTACTTAAGTTATCGAGTCATGTTTTGTTGCTTTTTCTGTAAAATTGTCCACTTTTGCTAAATTGTATCTCTGTCCTCTTATAAAAACCCACACAATCGGTGTCAGTCAGACACACTTCAGACGCATATTTAATGTATCAAAAAAATTATAGTAACCATGCATTGGCGTGGGTCGGACCGTCTGCTTAAGTGTAGAGCCTACCTGTGTTAAATTTGAAGAATAAATATATTGGTGGTTTTTGGACCGCCTATGTGATATTGTATGACATAATTCATGCATAAGTATTATTCTATGCAGTACAACAATGTGCCACACAGAGTGATCATATTGTGTTACATTTATGCATTACAGTTGGCGATTACGTTGATGATGGCTCATCAGATGGCTTATATGTTGTTTTGGGCGGGGGGGGGGGGGAGGTACTTAGTGGATGTGAGGTTACGGGGATGTGCCGCCAAATAGGGTCCCATTTATCACCCGTCTGGTAAATGAATGACCCCTTTTCATAGCCATTTTTGGTACATTTATGGGCCTTATTTTTGCTGTTTTTCACAGACATTTTAGCAAAACCTGTCAAATATACAGGCAAATTATGGGTCTCGGGTAAACGTATGGGTCCACCCCCCCCCCCACCCAAAAATTGGTAAATGTTTGGGTGAATTTTCACTTTGCTGGCAGCACATCCCTACCAAAAAATTATCCGAATACCCACCCCTCCCACCCAGGGATTTTGTATTCTGGTCAAGAATATGTTGGTTGCATTGCTAAAGGTCTATAACGCTATTACATTTTCTAATCATATTTTACATCCTTTTTCTATCCAATTCCAGGGCTCGAACTGTTCCAATAACCATGATGTGGAAAGTATTCTAAATGTAAGTACGCCATTTCTCTCTGTCGGCAACTGTATACCTTTAAGATATCTTGTTATTAATAGAAACGCATTAACGTTGACACACACACAACATGGGGCAGTTGCACATATATTATTGTGTTCTGCTGTTCGATAAGGTGGGTTTGTCCGTAAGAGACAAATATTGCTCAAGAATAATCAAATAGATGGAGTCGGGTAGAAATTGGTAGATTTTCTGGCAAAAAGTGTAATAATATACACTATACCTTAATAATAGAATTCTTTTTGATTGTAGCGTGCAGTGGTATTCCTTCCAGTCACCTTTCATCAAATTAAGGTGCTATAAAAGGAAACCAAAACCCCTTAAAATAATATGTATTTGTCAAATACACGTCTAAAACGGCAACTTTACTTGATAAAAAAGGAAGTTTGTTCAGATATTTCATGGATGTAGTATGAAATATGGTAGTTTACAGATAGAAAGTACAAATTGATTTATCAACGGAAGCCTTCTCGTTTCTTGTCTACTTGACTGAACATGTTTGAACATTTGAATACATAGTAATAATAATAATAATCAGTATTTATATAGCACCTTTTCCAAATGGCTCAAAGCACTGTAATTTTGCTGCTGGTGAATCATCAGAATCAGGTCGCATCAACTAGGGTGCTGCCAATTTCTAGTATTATCTCTTCTAATATGCATCGAGCAATTAAGAATAGCTGTTTATTATTAAGTCATAATAGTCAACAATCAATTATGTTGGCAAGATATGATTTGCCGTAAATGGGGCTGATATATAAGATATAAAAAAATCAATTTGCTATCAAACTTGGGTAAAAGATGAAAATAATGGAACTCTCATGCGTTATTAAGGGAAAACGTGACAATTCAAGGTCAACGGTAACATGAGATGAAGTTGTAAAATATCCCACAAACGTCCATTTTTTGTGTACAAGATTAATTGCAACCAAACTTGGGATATCGTTGCAACATGGGAAAATTCACACGTTAACGAGGGCAAAGGTCACACGCTGGGATCAAATACCTTTTCTTTGTTTTGCAAGTGGAAATTATATATTTTTGTGCAAAATCATTCTTTCTGTTTACCTTCTTAAATTCTGTGGAGTGAAAAAATAATTCATTTTGGATGTTTACTTATCTACCGTTTTCAATGGATGACCTATTTAGGTATTTTCCTTGTTTTTTGTTGCCGTCTGAGTGAATAGACACATATGTCACTATCACTTCCTAAGCTACACGAAAAAAGAACATGGTAAAGACTAGTGGTTAGTTGTTGTACCTGATGGTATCAGGTGTACCTTGTTATGTGGGCTGCAATATAGTAGAAAACATCATAATTACAGGAACTGAGATCTAGTTCATAATCGCCACTTGATGTGACATGAAGTGTAGACGCCCCTTAATGTCGCAATTACTGTATAGGTTGACCCAGAGGGCATATAAATTAAGGTGACATGGCCTGATTTGTCAAAAATGCTAAATGTTTTGTTGGTAAATAGATAGAATTATTTTAGTGAATGGCCCTGTCACACCTACGGCGATCAGGCCAACGATTGCACTGCGCTGAATAGTATCAAAATATGAATAACATGCAGGAAACTTTCTAAAATTGTCAATTTTTAAATCAAGGTCACTAAAACCCTTTCACATTCTGCTTCGATTAGACCCGCGCTTGCATTACGTTGAAGTGAAAGATTATCAAAACGCCAAGCCAAACGCACCAAGGTCTCCAAGAACGCATTGGTGACGCAGTGGGCACTGGCTAGGACGGGAGGGGGTCCCCATGGTCGCCAGTGCACCACGCTTGTTTTTTCCATGCACAAAACAAGTGCAGAGGTTCTCCGTTCTTCTGACCAGTGCTGTAATGACTCAGCAGTGTCGCTGCAGCGTAACTTGACTTGACCCCTGGGGAGGAGGGGAGAAGGAGGGCGATGGGATGTTGAGAGTGCTTTATAACTCTACAGTTTGTTCATTGAAAGGGACAAATTGTTCCATCACAATGCAATGCCAAATCAATGCATGCATACTAACAATGGTCAATTCAATGCAACCTCAATAGACAATGTACATGTATAGCAGGTAAGTTGCCAGGTCCATGTTCCATTTTATCAGTGAACAAACTATAGTACATTTGTTAACAGTCCTACTTGTGTCACTTATCATCTAGTCTACTAAATTTCAATCAACATATTTGGGAATGAATGCATTGCACATCCGTTCAATTATCAGCTGCAGTAATAGCTGTCTTTTTTCACGTGCCTGATTCTGGGACAGATTTGGCAAATAACCTGATTTTGAGGTGTGGTCATTGACAGAAAGTAGTGGGGGAGTACGAGTGGATGGTGGGTCAAGACCATACCCTGTTCATCTATCTCCGTGCAGTGATGTTAGACTGATGTTTGATTGTCTTGTAGGCATATATACTGTGTATTTTTGACTTGTGTGTGCGATTCAGTAACCTGCACTTGCTGGAATTTGACATAATTGCATCGAGTTAGATGGACAAAGCAAAGTATGTTTCCCAACAATTTTAACCCCCTTTGACCCAAACAGTAGATAACAAAAATTAAAATAACCTTTTAATAAACTATCAATTTTACCATCTTAATTGCAACTAAGTGTCTGAAGTGATCTGTACAGACCCTAGGTACAGTCAAAATATTAGTTATCAATTCAAAAACAGTCATAAATTAACTGTACTGACCCCTCCCGTAAAGACGTTTCAATGCCGGCGAGCATTGTACATGTATGTAACCTACTTGTTGGCAACAAGTACATGAGTCAGCGAGTTTTCATTCGTAAGAAAGACGTCGTCACTTCACAGGGTGTGTTTTCCTGTCCTGCGTGTGCTGTCAGACCAACCTTACGTGTGTTGGTCTCATTTGTAGAGTGTCATAGCATGAAAGGGTTACATCTTCGCTGTTCTGTCAAAAGCTCATATCCATCTGGCCACTCAGCATGTATAAAGTAATACTTTCTATGTATAACCTTTGGGCAGTCTGATCTAAACATGTTCAAGAGCCAAAAACTACATCTATCAAAAAAGTGCCCTTGCCCCTGAACATGTATAAAGCAACATTTCCTGTGCATAACCGCTGGGCAGTTTTACTTTATACATGCTGAAAGGCCAAAAATCATACAAGGTTTTGACAGACACTTTCCGGACAGGGGTCAGACCCCACCCTTTTTATTTTACCCCCACACTTTTTACAGAGCCACCCTTTTTATTTGGGAATGTTCAACCCCCACCCTTTATTCCGAAAAGGGGACATTTTGGATCCCAAGAGCTTTTTAGGGGTCCATCAAATTTGCGTCATGCATACAATGTATTATTAAGCTAAAATAGTGTAATGCTTCCGAATTCGGAAGTTTTCGGAAGTTGATGATATCAAAATACTACCTACTTTTGGCACATTTCCATCATCAAAATAAATAATTCTAGGGCACAACAGTAATATTTTGGGTGATACCAACATAACAAATTAAAAGCTGGCTTTGAAATATGGCAAAATAGAGCAGAATTTACGATATGATTCATGGAAGACGGGCTGTCCGTACCGAAAGTTCGTCAGAAATGTTGAAACTTGATTGAAATAATGCGCTGAAATTGGTGGCAAATGTCCTATTTTTTACAATTTCTTTCAAAATGAATTAAACTACTATATCTGCATGTGATTTTTTTAACCCCCACCCTTTTTATTTTATCTCCACGCTTTATACAACTACACCCTTTATATGAGAAATATTCTAACCCCCACGATTTTGTTGATTTCTTGATTTCTAGAGTTCCACGCTGTATAAAGCGTGCCGTCCGGACTATGACAGAACAGTACCGATATCAATTTTACACAAATTAAGATATTTAATTTATTATTACCTGTTTGATGTGACAATATTGCACAGTTTTGATCTTGCGCTGACAAGGTTAAGCCATCGTTCGTTCAGTTGCCACAGAGGGGTTCAAATCACAGATTTCAAATGGGCAGCAGCACAATGTTGGCATAAAACAACGGGGGGGGGGGGGGGGGGGGGGGGGGGGTAGTTGCACATCATTGTCCCACTTGAAATGATGCTGACCCTAGTTTGATATTGCACAACAAACACATGAAGTAGGATGACGGCAACAATACCTCTATTCTATGAACGTAAATGCTCAAAATATAGACAATTAAGGGGGCTGTGCACCTTCAGGTACAGCCTCCGTAAAACTGCCTTAACTTCTTTATTATTCATTAAATCTATATAAAAGTATACATTTTCTTGCAGAAAAGGGTTCAATGAATCCAACCATGATCATGAAATTGACCATTTTGGGAGAAAATTATAAAAAACACGTTTTTTGACCCATTTTAGGTTTGGAAAAGATAACTCAAAATATATTTTGTTAAATTTTATCATACTAGTTTAATTATATTCCTCATGCAATTCCCTAGGAATCTTTTTTTTTTTTAATTTTTACTTTATTATGTTTTGAATTATCGAACAAAAAGTGCCAAAAAATATGATTTTTTACCAAAAAATGTGATTTTCACGATTTTGGAGGTTAAAAAACAGGTTTTTTGGCACTTTTTGGTCTGTAATTCAAAAAATAATAAAGTAAAAATTAAAAAAAAAACGATTCCTAGGGAATTACATGAGGAATATAATAAAACTAGTATGACAAAATTTAACAAAATATATTTTGAGTTATCTTTTCCAAACCTAAAATGGGTCAATAAACATGTTTTTTATAATTTTCTCCAAAATGGTCAATTTCATGATGATAGTTGGATTCATTGAACCCTTTCCTGCAAAAAAATGTATACTTTTATTAAGATTAAATGAATAATGAAGAAGTTACGGCAGTTTTACGGAGGCTATGCGAAGGTGCACACCCCTTAAGAGAAACTACCTGCGTTATTTGATTTCCCCTCTAAAAAGTTAGTTTTGCTTAGTTGCCTTTATTGTGTTTGGCTGAATTGAGCAATCCATTACACTCCTGGGTTCCTACCATCACAAAGGTTTACCTGCTGAATTTGGTTACCTAATGACTTCTAAGAAATTAGTACTGCTGTTGAGTTAGAATGAAAGAATTTACTACTTTAATTGAGGGGTAGAAGGAATTTTGGTTTTTTTAAATCTTTCTTTAAGACTAGTTAAATTACCCAGAGAACAATATATATAATACTAAAAATACTATAATACTAATTCTAAGAAATACTGTATCTAGTAGTACCAAAAGCCAAAATCTCATTTGAAACTGTTGTGTAAGCTCAACAATTATTTCCCCTTGAACGAACATACGAACAAATGAATGAAAGATAGATATTGCCCAGGAAAATCCATCTGCATTTTTGTTGGTTGATTAAAACCGAAGTTTCTTTAAATTCATTAGATCTGATCATTATAATGTCTGTCTGGTCATACGAGTTGGCATTTGGCAAGTTGGGGCTAGGATTTCTTTTTTGATGAACTTATAATATCTGGTTAGTTAATCAAACAAGCAATCATCTATTAACAGTTTAACACCCATGTCTATGTCTTCTTTACTAGATATGATGAGTTAGCATTTGACAAGTTACGAGTTAAGGTTGGTGTCAACCCTGTTTGGCGCCAAATTATCAAGCACTGTAACTTTTAAATTATAAATGTGATGTACATAAAAGTATACATTTTTTGTAATGAAATGAGTCAGAGAATCCATTTTTGGTATCAAATTTTACTAAAATTAGTGTTTTTTACATTTTTGCCCAAAAATCACCTTTTGGCGTCAACATTTTTCAGACAACCTAACAATATCAGTTTTTGATTAAAAATTCCAAAATTTCACCAAAATCATCTAAAGTCAATTATCTAGGAGCTAATTTTTTTTTTTGGCTTAAAATTTGTTTGTTTTGAAAATATTGACCAAAAAGTTCCAAAAATGAGATTTTTGAGATAAAAAACATTTTTTTGGCACTTTTTGGTCAATATTTTCAAAACAAACAAATTTTAAGCCAAAAAAAAAAATTAGCTCCTAGATAATTGACTTTAGATGATTTTGGTGAAATTTTGGAATTTTTAATCAAAAACTGATATTGTTAGGTTGTCTGAAAATGTTTGACGCCAAAAAGGTGATTTTTGGGCAAAAAATGTAAAAATCACTAATTTTAGTAAAATTTGATACCAAAAATGGATTCTCTGACTCATTTCATTACAAAAAATGTATACTTTTATGTACATCACATTTATAATTTGAAAGTTACAGTGCTTGATAAATTTGGCGCCAAACAGGGTTGACACCAACCTTAAACTCAAGACTAAATTTGTCATCATATCAGTACAGATTATGAATTTCAATGATCTTAAACTATTGAAGTATACATTTCATCAAATTATGAGCAACCAATTTTGAGATCCAAGTAAAAATATCATGATATGGGATCTGATATCATGATTTAAGGCCCTTCACAATCGATGTTCCTGTTAGAGGCTTAAAAAGGGACGAGGTCCCTTTTAATTATTAATTATTAATTCTCTTTTATTTTCTTTATTGTGAACCAAGTGGTCGCAACCATTCTCAACCCATTACAACCCATTATATAGAGGACTCTGCCCTTAATTAATTTCCAATTACAATTATTTTGATACCCAAGTAATGATGCAATCATGTTCTATGTTTATACATCATCATAGCTGATGTAATTAAAGTCAGAAAGAAATCAGGAAAATTCATTGAAAGTCATTTTCAAGCTGAAAACCCAAAATAAAAATAATTAAATATATCGTAATTCTCAATTTCGCACGAGGGCGGCAACAGGAAACTCAAGATCAATTGTGAAGGGCCTAAACCAACCTTAGATAACTTAAAGGGACACTAAGAGATGTGTTGGAGGCAGCGCCCTCAATTATGATAAAAACTGAGATTAGTTTATTTTTATAATTGTATTACATGTATGAACTTACACCTATAAGGATTAAGAAAAATCAGCTCTCCTTGTACAAGAAAACGGCGAGTCAAAAAATGCTGGTCCCGCGGGACCAGCATTTTACGTCCGACAGTATCCCCCTGCAGTACGCGTGATACATAACGCGAACCATATTTGCATAGAGGGCGTTTTTCAATAAAAAGCGATGATATTGTTTTAATCTAGTTTTGCTGTGTTTTTTGTTAGTAGAAACAACAATAATGGCGATTTTTAATGTTCATCTTGAATTCTGAAGTAAATTTTTAAACATTTAAACTTTTCAACACCACTTAATGTCCCTTTAAGCAAACGTTATGTTTCATGTAATGTTCTCACTCATATCAATATTGTAGAAACATAATTTGACCCGACTTCAATTCTGACACTGGCAACAAGTGACTCTACAATACATTTTATGATAGCCAGAAACAAGTCATGCCTGTAGCTCCGTACTACAATGTACCACCCGTTCATCCTATGAATTACATTATGATAAGAAAGTGGCCCATCATAACTGCTTCCCACGTGGGTATAATAGGTTTACCACAGTCTTGTCTGTGGCTGGCTCACTGACCGCCTGTCATGTCTTCACATCCTAACGCCATGTATGATATTATGTATGATATAAGCGGTGCAGGTTTACGGGGGCTTAATTGGGATCTAGTGAGGTGACAATAATCTTGACACTAAAAGCACTTTTAACCTCCTTACTCCGGGATAGTCTAGCCATAGTATACTGTAATTGCAGATATTTTTGCACGAGGTTAATTTTTGTAATTTTCATTTTCTTTCTCCCAAGAAATTTTGGGTGAAGTTAACTCTACTAACTCTCTAAGCATGTTTTTGACAATTAAACTATCAGGGGAGAGACATTTGTGAGGGAGAAATCACTCTTCACCCACGCCGCCGGCGTGGAAGGTGGACACCTAACTGATTGCGCTAAAGGGGGAGGTCCCATTTGATAGCTCGCTGAATCGTGCCACAAGATAGACCCGCAAAGCGCGGTCCAGCAGCTATTTGCTGTGGCCATTTGTAGCCTCTGGGTAGGTTAGGGTTAATCACGATCAAATGCTTAAGTAAGTGTGCGACCCGGTGGTTTCAGTCAACATTGACTTTGGGTACGCATGATCGTTTAAAAAAAAATGCGGAAAAGGTTTTTTCCCGTACCATGTCCAATGTCGGCGATTTCCCCAAATTGGGGTGTTTATGGAAGCTTTGTCCGCGATTTCAAAAAATTAGGGGTCATTTTAAAAGCTATGTTCATGATTTCAAATATTAGGGGTGTTTGTGGAGGCTATGTCTGCGAAAAAGAAATTAGAATGAGAGTAGTGTCATATTATATCAAAATTGTCCCAGGAATAGGAAAAAGGGGTATTTGAACCAAATGTATCCTTGTTTTTTGCGCAAAAAGAAGGACTTATTAGAAATTGTCCTTGAAATGGTGAAAAAAGGGGTTATTTTCAGACAGAATGTTCGCGCTTTTGGACAAAAAAAGGGGGTCAAATTAGCCAAATTGTCCGCTAAATGCCGTCAAATAGTGGGGTATTTTAAGATCCTCGAAGATTCCAATTAAAAGGTGTTGTAATAATGTATTCCTTAAGAAATACGAACTGGTTCCCACAGTCCCTCAGAGATGTCACTTTTCAGGAAAGTTTCTGATTTCCGGAAATTTCTTGATTTCAAGAAATGTCTTATATCCAGAAATGTGGGTCCAGCTTTGTTTAGTTTCAAGAATGTTTTGTTTATAAATACTTTGCCTGTAAAGGTTCTATAGAAAAATGGAAATTTGCAACATTTTCAAGGAACTTTTTGAAACTGCCCAGTGGCATCCCGCATACTTCATTTGACTGCCATTTAGAAAATGGCGGACCAAAACCAGGAATTTACACATCCAAAATGTTTCAAATTTGACCAATATGGACAAATAGAGTAATAAAACAACTACATGTAGCGTATTAGCTTGGTGGTGGTGCATAATTCAGTGTAACATGCATGGGAGAAGGGTTTATACTATAATAGCAGGTGCCTCTTGCAGACAGGTTACTAGCTATCTCCTATTCCTTGTAAAGAGATGAACTTGTTAGCCCACCTTGTAGCGAATTAACTAGAGTGTCAAAACACTGTATATAATCAGTATGTATAGGAACCAAGATCATTTTGTGTGAAGTTACTGGCTTGTTAAGTTATGTAGGTATTAATGGCCAGTTTCTGTGTAGTCCGATCAGTTGAGATGAGAGGAGAAAGTGAGCCAATTGTAGGTCGGCTGTTGGGTGAAATAATGATTTGTCTTGTGTATTTATATGATTTGATAAGCTTTGACTGGTAAAGCAAATGCAAAGAATAGCCAATCATTCTAACTAACGAATTAGACATGGCGGGTGATAAATGCAGACGGAATTGTTGAATTTAGAGGTTCGACTCCATGGTGAAGTGGACTGCACAGACTCCCATGATAGTGGACCAAGGTTCGAATCCTGCTGTTGGCTGGGCCGGTTAACTCCTTCAAATTTCACTCATTTCCACCCCTGGCCCTGATACTTACATCTCCGATTCCACTCGGTAGTGTTACGGTTAATGGAGTTATGGTCCAGATATTTCAATTATTTTAGGCATTTCTATGCCTAGCTAAAAGTTTCTGAATACCTTTCTTACCCTTGCTTTTCTATTCAAAAGGCACTTTTCAAGAAAAACCCTTGTACTTCATTAGGACACAAATTTATTGTGATAATATTATGTTGCAAAATAATTGTTCATGCTTTTTGTTCAGCAACTTGTTGTTATTTGGTATGGAAATAATCATCAAATTGAAGAGCACTCGTCCAACTTAAAGAGCATTCCAAGATGTGATATACTAGCTAATTTATGCCCCGAACTGCTATAAATGTTCAAGATTCAGCTTTATATATTCCCTCCTTGAACATAAAAGCCTCATTTTACAGAAGCCATCGCATTTCGAGACTGCCATGTATTGCGCAAACATTTTCAGCTGTTGTTTTAGCAGCATTACATAGTTTACAAAAAGCTGCTCGCGGAAATTTGTGTTCTGCACGGAGCATTATGTAGGCCGCTTTGCTGGCGGGACACAGGGGCTCTAACAACAAACGAACAGATGGCTTTATCATAGCTCGTTTAATCAAGACTGATTTAAAACGGTTTTGGCAATGTGTAACTACTGCTGTACGTATTGTATGTTATAATGGAATGGGAGTGCAATTTCCTGATTTTGATTTCATTTATTGTTGTTGCTGAAGTCCTTCTTATGAAAGGCCAATATCTAATTTAAGAAAGAGTGAGAGCGACAAGAGTTATTTTTGTATATTGTATATCAGATACAAGCGGTATATGATAGTGCTTTTAAGGTAAAAGTGAAGTGTTGAACCTTTACCTTTTTCTTAACTCTCTTTTTAAAATAAAAACAAAGGTTTATTTTGTTAAATTTCTAATTTGGATTTTTCCTTAGACAAAATATCATCAACATTTGTCGCATTTGAAACTGCATTATTTTGATGAATTGTTGTCGATCCTGGTTGATAAACACTCTTGATGGCAAACAAGGTACCGTAATGGAGCTAAGAAAAGTCCCCAAGAGTTTGGGTTAGGAAACCCAAACCATTTGTTCCTACAAAATCATTATTCAAGTATGACCTAATTTGTGATGTACTACACTTCACTTGAATAGTTAATTATTCATTCCTAATATCATTTTATTATATGATTCGACTGCAACCCTTTCAGTTTCATTTTAATAACACTGTTGTTTTATATTATTTTTATATATCTGTTTAAAATGTAACATTTTGTATTTGTATTTGTTCTCATGTAGATAATGACTGACATGAAGTCACCGGTGACTGCCATCCAAACCCCAATCAAAGCCGACGCCTCATCTAAATTTCCGTTCAGCTTAGACAAGGTAGGTAAACTGTTGTTATCTTGTCTGCTATCTCTCGTTACAGGTGCATTTTACTAATCTCCAGTCTGTCTTCTGACAAAACGTCACTGGGAAAGTGACAATTTTCACGCCCTGTTATTTCTGAGCTTGCTTCTTGCAGTAATATTGCCGATGCGTGGTAGTAATACAAATCCACAATTATTACATCGTTATAGTGTATAAAGGTCTACGTAGGGCTTCAGAAAAATACATAATTTATGAAAAGTTAAATTGTAAATTTAATAACATACGATATTGTTTTAAGGTTTGGAAGAACATACAAAAAAATCACTACCCAGAAAATAATAGGATTTGTGATTTCATGGTAGAATGCCCTACATTTATTCTTTGTTCATCAAACTATGTGCGGTGATGTCAGAGCATATTCTAGTGATTGATGCAGCATTTATGTGAGAGTGCCAGGATTTGTCTTTGATTGAATGAGTACTAACGTAACACAATGGGTAATGAGGTGCGATCATCTGATTACCCTCTGATGTAACTGCACAGAGTTAAGTTGAACAAATTATACATATATACTTCATCCCACCTCAAGTAAGAATGTGACGTCAAAGCATATAGAGGGGGATCCACTACACTCATAACAAAAGGTTCTTGTTCCCGTAGTATTCATTGTTCAGATCAATTCACAAGTGTTACAAGGATGACCTATACATTTTGCACAGGGTTATAGCTACACCGGTCGGCACCGGCAGGGTGTAGCCTTCACTCACGCTGGCCGACCGGCACTCACGCTGGCCGACCGGCACTCACGCTAGCCTACCGGCACTCACGCTAGCCTACCGGCATTCAAACTGGCCGACCGGCACTTAAAAAAATAATCTTATAGATAGAATCATTAAACTGCCTCATAAGATAAGAAATTATGTGGCAGGAACTCTAAAAGTGCATTAAAAAAACCTAAAAAACCATTAAGATGGCCTCCGGACCCCATGCCAAGATCCACTACACTTTGTTCGCTACATTTACTAACAAGCCTCCAAATAAGCAGGCACCCAGGAGTTATTTACCTACTGGTTGCCAAGTTTGATCAGTTCCAAATTGGAAAGGCCTCATTACAGCAGTGAATGAATACAGAAGGATGCAGACGTGCGTGAAAGGCAACAAGCGCACAGTGTGTGATATGCATGACACGTGCATGTGGCAAAACCATGTGCGTGTAGCCATACTAAGTTCGGATTATTTTTGCGCACAGAAAGATAAAAAACAAATATTTCTCGCCAATTTGGATTTGATTAAACTAAAGCAGCACAGAGGTGCAGTGGTATTTTGTGATATTTGGTTGGGTTAGGGTGAAACAGCTACAAATAGAAGAAAAAAATTTTGAAGGAATATAGAGAAATATTGAGTCTGAGCTTATTTTGTGCCGCGTCTGTTTGCTTCTATTTCCAATCAAGGTGTAAAATGTTAACCATTATTATTGTAGGTGATGGTTTCAGTGATTATACCATGTCAATTGCCAAAAAAAATGTCCTTGAATTACTGAAGAAGAAGAACAAAAATTGAAATTGAAGTTGTATTTGTATTGCAAACTTGTTTTCCATGAAAACTCATTAAAGAAAATATGACGCATGCAAGTTCAATATCCATGTGTCCAGACACCTAGAGTGCATCAACCCAAAATGTAATGCCTACCTTGTCGTCTTGCACAGAGTTTCGCCCAACATATTTCTCATTTAGTATCCGTGTATACAATTATAAGATGCTATCGTACATAGTAAGCATAGTTAGCATCCTGTAAATGACACATGTAGAGCATAAAGGCAACACAGATACAATGGGTGTATAGGATTTACCAATGGGCAGCCACTGAATTTTTTGTTATTGAAGACTGATATCTGCAATAAGATTTAGTCAGCTGTAGAAGGGAGCCCCGTTTCAATTGAGGGCGCTCTAAAACGACAGGTGTACGTAACCAAGGTAACGCACACCCATCAATTTGCGCAATGATTGAATTTTCGCCTTTTACCCCAAATTATCTGCATAAAAGTAACTATCCATCGAGTTGAGGGCAGCATAAGTTACCTGAACTCCTTGCGACATCCAGTTCGATGATTTAATCTAACCTTTGACCCCAACATCACACAACATAAGCTAATATTATGTCTTTTTTGACCGGTTTGCTGCGATGAGACCCCCATTTTCCAGACAAGATTACACCATTTTATAGAATTTTTAGGGTAAGTGTGACAATTTTTATGATAAATATAAGCCCTTTAGTATTCAGAATTGATGCCTTTGTAACGGTTATCTCTGTGATAAGAGAGTTATTTCGTTGTTTAAAATCTGCAAAATCGGCTTTTAATACATTTTGAAAATTACTGTGACGTGACGCCGTTCCCTTGGAAACACAGTCCCGTTCCTAAGCCAGCCCTCTATTGAAAAGTGGTTTTTGTTCGTATTCCAGCGGGCGATGGACTTCCGTCACTTGATGAATTGCCTAGTAAAAAATGACGGCAGTGCGTCACTAGATGGAGCGCCTTCAATTGAAACGGGCCCAGTTCTACAGCTGACTGATAGCTGCATATGTGTGATTTTCTTGATTATTAATGTAATATCCATAGGAGTATATTCACACAAAAAATATACCCTCTACAAAAATGGCCTTATCACCCATCTTAAAATACCTTAACATGGCCCCTCTAGCCTTTGCCACTCATCACCATCCTAAATTGGGCAAACATCACTCCTTAATCTATCTGTAATTGACTTAACCATACACCTAGCTTCTTTAAATTGACCAAACCTTGCTCCTCTTCCATCTTAGATTGGATTTAACCCAGACTCCCTCCCATATGCCCCTCACTCAGCTTCATCCTAAATTGATGAAAATGGTTTATCTCCCATCTGAATTGATCCAACCTTTCTCCTTCCTACATCCAAAATTGGCCAAATCTTTCCTCCTCCACCCATCCTAACTTTGCCAAAACAAGCTTTTATTCGCCACATCCTAACTTGCCCAGACCTGTCCTAAAATAGACAAAACCTTACTTTTGCCCACACCCACCCTACCGGTAATCACTGGCAAACGAGGACCATCAAATGGTACTATCCAAACGAGGACCATCAAATGGTACTATCCAAACGAGGACCATCAAATGGTACTATCCAAACGAGGACACACCAACCTGGATACACAGTACACACCGATTAAACAAGGGCAAATTGGTGATTGTCTTTTTATCATACCGCCAACCAGACATTGCACTATCCAACCGAGATATGTCAGGGGGTATCGCATTCGAGGACCTCATTTAGATTTGCAACATTTTGCACATTATCAGGAAACCGATGGCCGTCCACGGTTGCAGGTGCGTCCACATTTGGAAGGTGTGTAGTGTATTGTATTCAAATTGATGTGATTTACGGCGATTACCTTCACTAAATGATCCAAACCGTACTTTTCCCCCACACCCTAAATTGAAAAAAACGGTACATCCTTCCCAATTGACAAAACCTTTCCCTCAATTCTCCTTGCCAAACTTGTGCTCCTCTTCATCGTAATTTATTCAAACCTTGCTGCTCTATCATCCTAATATTGCCAAAAACCATGCTCCCGTTCTCTGCCAAATTTTGCTCCTTGACCCATCATATTGTCTAAACTTGCCCTTATTCTTTGAGATTGTGGCTTTTCCATCGTGAGTCGGACACATACAAGCTTGCTTGGTGTACATGTATAATGTAATGTAGACCCAAAACATTGGATAGAATATGCCTATAGAGGGCAGTCATACACTTTATCTGTCTTTACTGTCTTTCAACTCAATGTTAATGAGACATTCACCTCTTTGGTCGTGTATTACATGTACAACACATACAGGCAACATCCTGTACGTGCATGCATGTAAATCACGCTCACAGGAAATGTCGGCAACATACATTGCATACATTACAGACATTGGCTCAAGATATGAATTAGAACATTCCCTCTATCTCTATCTAAATATGAATAATACATTTGAGTGTAAAGGCAGGGCAAAAAACAACAGAAGATGTTTCACATTCTCAACTTCTTGTCTGTAGCTTTAAAGCAATAAATCGCCCTTTCTGTACAATATCAAATAAAATATTGATTTGTTCCTATTGAGAGAGACCATTTAAAAAAAGTGTTTTCCATTTTTTCACCAATTTATTACAGAATATATGTCCGCACATCAAAACCAAAACTAAATGTAAAACTTGACCTTTATGCCTATAAAAAGCTTGTATAATACTGTTAAAATTCTTTTCAAATGATTGTTTTTTACCTCTAAATTCCAAATATGAGTGATGAGTGAGAATGAATAGTAGTAGTTAGTATAGCAGAGATAGCGCAAGCATCTCAGAAAATTGATTTGTTTGAAACTTGAGCCGAGCTCCACCGTATCGGAAAGGAATTAAGTGGATACTCGATACAGTGGGTGCACATACCATGAATAATTGGGACGGCAGGATTTTAAATCATTTGCTCCTCGCCGTTATTATTATCGTCATTGTAATTATGGCTGGTGAGGAAAATTTGTCAGTTTGAAAATTGTATCATATTATTGAAGAATCAAATGTTTCCACCTCGGGTTTTGTTAGTTGACATTTACAAGAAAATTAATGTATTTCAAAAAAGTGTCGGAATAGGATTTGTTGGCACGACCGTGTTGTTTTATGATGAATACGCTCTGTGTATCTGCGGTAATGATGCCTTTATGCGTGCGTGCATCTTTTATGTCGGGGGATTGTGGGATCATGTTACCGTAGTTACCTCTTGACAAATTACTGCGTGAAACCCGAGTCACAAAGCAGCCAGTTCTTGTTGGATGTAGTCCTTCAAGGAAGGACCCTTAGTATGATACTTGTTCACTGCCTCGTGGAGGGAGGGGGGGGGGGGGGGGGGCTGACAGAGTATGGGAAGGGCTATTTTATTCTTCATCCAGCATGTTTGCTGAAGAAACAATGACATGCCCTGTAATTCTGAAATTGATGACCCCCTCCCCCGGATTAATGAACCCAGACGTGAGAGCTAACACTTATTATGCTTTTTAAAATCTGTTGGTTACATGCAAACATGAACCCTAACCTCTTATGCATGGGAATAACACTATCAGGGAGTAAAAAGCCAAATGAGGGTGATGGTGGGCATCAGCTCTGCCAACTGGGGAAGTATTCAGTACCAGCAACTCTAAAAAAGCATCATATATAGCATTCAGGGCTGATAAGCTTAACCCTAACCCCCAAGGCACCTTTCCAAAGTTTAGTTTAGTTTAGTTTTATTTGGCATATCAAGACACAGAGATACAATACATCAGATCAAATATACAAATCTTAAAAACTTACAAAATTAACACAACATATTAATACAAGACAACATAAAAGTGTTTTTTTTTGCGGCCAAATAGAGAGGGGAAAAAGTTCCCCCACTCCCCCAGAGGCAGACGATCTACCGCTAGGCCACGGTGGGTGGGGGGGGGGGGGAGGAACCATACATGGCGGAGTATTTTCCGCTCTGATACTCCGCCCTGTATATACCTGGCCCTGGGGCCATTATTTCATTGAATAACTGCCGAGCCGGGTGACACAAACACACCGCATTGTACATGTAGTAATTCCTAGTACTCAAGAGTGTTAGGGTTAATAGAATACAATAAGGTGTCTCATGACCCTAACCCCTAGCCATGGTTTTTGTTTGGGATTCAAACAATTAGGGAAAACTTTGGCGAAATCAGGGTGGAAAACTGACTCTGTCTTCCCTGGTCTTTAAAAGATGATTTTTCTAACAGGTGTGTCTGTTGGATTATTTTATAAGCAGGTGGCTAATAGGAAAATAGCTGATCATAAAGATGACTAAGTTGATATGCTCCATCATCTGTGTCAAGTAGCTTAATCACTCATTTTCTCTCCTCATTGTTTTAATCCAATTGAATTTTGCTTAATATCCTTAGGTTGGCAAAACCTAGTAGATTCAAACTAGAATTTTCAAGGTGTATTATAGTGGGGCACACTTGTCTCTCATGTGGAAACCTATAGGTTCAATTATATGAGGGATTGAGGCGTATGGGGGAGGAGGAAAATGAGGGTACAAATTCTGAGCCTGACAGTAACAGGAAAATAAAAAGGAGGGTCTATGCCGTTCCAGATTATAGGACTACTTTACAACGCGGTAACCAAACAATCCCAGGGCGATTTGGAATTCAAATATTCGTAGCGTACCGACTGGCTATCATGTCGTCTCAAACTGTCTGTATTCCATCGGATAAAATTGAGGTATTATCTTTTATACTCTGTCCTCACAGCGGGTCTACTAAATGTATAATCCACCAAATATTCTTCTCTATATAGTTTGATGGCCTTGGGTTGTGTTAGCTACTCTAATGTCTAGATGTCTCTATCCGCCTCTCTCTCTCTCTCTCTTTCTCAAATAAATTGAAATAAAAACACACGCATTTCTTTAAAATTGTAACTCAAATCCGCCGAGAACCTGAGGGTGATGCGAATTCACCATAAAAAGTGTGTATTGACGTCAATTGTTGTCGAAGAATAGAATGTGGCGTTTGCAACTAAGATGGACACATTTGAATAATACATGCAGGAATGTGTTATTTTTAGATTAGATAAGATCAGATTGGAGAAACGTTCAAGAAATTGATTTCTAGGATAGAAGAGGTTTATTTTGATAACTTGAATTTTTTTCAAGATTTTTTGTTGTTGATAAAGATTACATAGCAACCCAATTCCCCTCCATAGTTACGGTTAAGCTAACTAAACTTGCAGGGAGGATTTTTTTTCTTCTTTCAATAAATATTTAATACTTTTACCTGTTGAGAAAGATATTTAGGCTATTCAACTGAAATAAAGAATCTCTTGTATTATAGTCAAAGTTGGTGATTTATTTAAGAAAAAAGTCATGTAAGATAAGCATCAGGGATTTGGGGACTGATTTAAGTGTATTTGACATACAAAAATAGAAACATGCGGTTTGTTTTGTCCAAGTGTCTTTCACTTCTTGTTTTGAGAAGGGATAGCTCCCCTTTGGGGTAGAAAGTCAATGTTTTGTGTTACCTCTCGAAAATGTGCAACATATGTTCAACAACATGAGTCATTTGAATAGTCTAGTTAATTCAAAATTGAAGGAGGCTTGAGTGCTTGTAGCTTGTAGCCCTGTATGCTAGGAGAGGGGGGGGGGGGGTGTAGGGGTTGTAACTCGCGTTAAGGTATACAGGTATGTGCCGCCCCGATTTTTTCCTCCAGGAAAACAGTAAACATGAATCCCAAAGTATAATGAGTAATTTTTTGAGGTAAAGACACCCCTTAACAAGTGGGTCAGGATTTTAAACCTCCAGCGGCACACCCCCATCAAAAAAATATCATATGTGCGCACGTCTAGAAGTGCTGCTGATTGTGCGGTTATGTGTAGAGCTAAGGATTTAAGCCATAATTATCTATGTTACAGTCAGATGACATAATGAGGGGAAAATGGCAAGCAATCAATTGAAGTCAAAGTAATGGCGGGAAAATATTAACCTTTTGATGAGATTGCTGAGATATGATAAAAGATGTCCAACTTCTGATCACCAAATTTGCTCTCTATAGTATTCATTTAAGATAACTGTATTATATAAGGATGTTTACTCTGTCTTAGCTACCTTTTAAACCTGTTGTATTAGATTAACTTGTTAAGGTTAGTGTACATGCATGCATGCACCTTCGGTATTACAAGTTAAAGCAGTGTCTTATGGGTAGGTTATATGAGACGGTTTGTGTCTTGAAATTTACATTTAAATATGTGAACGAAGACATTCAATCAACTTGAATGCTTCTACCTCAATGCTTCAGGGAGATGCCAAACACTTTTGCCGTTAATGAAAATGCCATTTTAAAGGGATGGAACAAGGTGTGTGATAGTGTATGGTGTTTGATTGTGTTGCCATTTGATTCCTTTTGTAAACAAAATATGATCCCTCTTTTAACCACAATTTTGTGAATTTTATGTCTGCTTTTTTCTGTTTTCATTATTTGCAATTTTGCTCATGGAAACATTACCATATTCTTAAAATTGTTTAGCTATCTTACCCCCAAGATTTGGCCAGATTTGGCCAGGTTCGGATGAAAATTGGATAAAACATTCATAAACATGTCAACTTAGCTTCATTATGCCCAGCAGCGTCTGGCCATATTTTATAAGTCCATTTTTTCTGGAAAAAAAGGTGAATGTTTCAGTCCACTTGGGGAAATTGTGCATATGGGATACTGGACATAAATTGGTCAGTAATCTTTTTTGGTTTAAACCACGCATTTGAAGTATACACAATGACGTTGGTTTGGCGTCACAAGTCCTATTAATTAATTGATCACATGTAAATTATGCAAGTGTCCTCTAAATGTGGAGACATTTTTGACAAAGCTTGTTCAAAGGTTAAATGCAAGTTTGTCCAAAGTGAGGCTAAATTGAATTCTCAATTGGGTCCTCATTGATGCGACACATGGGGGAAGGGGCTGTAAAGGGCAGACTGCCTGCCCTGAGAGTTTTGACCAGGGAGGAAAAAAATTATAAATCAGTCCCTTTCTCCTCGTCTGACCAGAAAAAAAATTGACCCAAAACTGTGATACTTCACCCCTCCAACAAATGTCCCTTATTGTAATGTGTATGTTAGTCCTTATTTCTCAAGAAAAGTATATGTATTTATTTTGAACATGATTTTTAGCAAACAGTAATTTCCCACCATTAACCCAAAATATTGATTGAGCTACCCCCTCCCCTCCCCCTCTCCCTTTCTCTTCCCCTCCCCCTCTCCCTTTCTCTCCCCCTCCCCCTCCCTCTCCCCCTCCCCCGGTGAAATAAAATTATGTATATTGTTTCAAGTATCAATGGAATACTAGACTAATTAGTACAAGTTCCTGCGCTCTAATATCCCCCACTCAGCCACTATTGTTCAATCAGTTCAAAATTGGCAAGAAATACTTGGTTTTATCTTTCACATGCAGAAATAATTCAATGAGCAGGATTAGGCAACAACAAAAAAATTGTTTGCTTGTCCATAGATGGGTCAAAAAAAGTTGGGTCGGTCGGTCGGAATTTTTTTATTTTTTTTTATTTTTATTTTTATTTTTTAAACATTGGTTGTTCTGGCCCTATCCTACAAACACAAAAACTAGCATGCACCATTTTGAGCCTTATCAATGGCAGGCTAATGGCAATGGTTAATTTTAGCATGGTTTAGTCCACATTTGATTTGAAATAACCAACATATGTATACCCCATGACCCACAGCATAGCGTTAGAAACTTTATCTTTAGATCCTAATTACTACAGTATTAAGTTTATTCTGTTCAAAAGTATAACTTTTATCATGTACCATTTCTGAATTATTTGGTCCTTAACATGGAGGTGACATGAAAAGGGTATTGGCTCACATGAGGAGTAACGTAGGGTTCAATATAGGTAATTCAAATGAATCTTTTAAAAAAATCAACAAAAAAAAATCTTTAAAAAAATCTTTAAAAAAATCTAACAAAATAAATCTTTTTTTTTACAAACATTCAACAAAAAGAGTTTTTTTCTGACCAGTCGGGACTGCCTCACACGGTCGGTCGGACGAGGACAAGCAAACAACTTTTTTGGGGGGGCCTGATGGCCACACTTTTATCTTTCACGTGCAAAAGTAATCCAATGAGCTGGATTATGGCCACATGAATGCGTTTTGGTCGCAAGCTCGCATTACACATATGATGCACAGTGCACTTGCTGCCTCCATACAACGCCTGTATCCTTCGGTATTCATTCGCTTTGCCAATTTGGAGCTGATCAAACTATAGACAACACCTATGACGTTGGTTTGATGTTACACAAGTGCTATTTATTGACCACAACGACCACGATTAAACACCTTGAGAATTCTCAGGTGTCCCTGTTTATTATGCACACAGCGCACACAGAAACTATACTACACTATCACTCTGGTGCCATCATCTCTAATTACATTTGGTTAAATAATGTCACTCAAATCTAGCTTCATGCTCAAATCAAAACTTCTCTTATGTTGGGGCAAATTAACACTTTGCACGCGGCCGGAGATTGGTTGAATAACATATGCAAACTAGTTCTTTTGAGAACATTTTCCTTACTTTCAAATCCCATTTATATAATTACTGAGACAATACTAGGCATGATTGTACTTATTTTAGTGTATTTCTCGCAGAGAATCCAAATATCGCAATTTAATTATTTTGACATTTTTGAAACATTTTGTGAACTTCTGCAACTTCACAATACTAGGGATGTTTGTACTTACGTTAGTGTATTTCTCGCGGAGAATCCAAATATCGCAATGAAATTTAATTATTTTGACATTTTTGAAACATTTTATGAACTTCTGCAACTTCACAATACTAGGGATGTTTGTACATATGTGCGTGTATTTCTCGCGGAGAATCCAAATATCGCAATGAAATTTAATTATTTTGACATTTTTGAAACATTTTGTGTACTTCTGCAGTCGTCTTCAGTCGCCTGTCACGTGGAAAATCACATTCAGTGAGAATTATGACCTCTTTTCTTACCTTTTGATCATTGCTTAGGGAAGTTTTACCATGGATATGATTTGCCACTGATTTTCTTATAATATGATTTTGTCATGGATTTCATTATGTATGGGAATCGTCAAGTTTGATTTTTATATTTTAATGAATAGTGTTTTTAACCCTTATAAACCATGTTCATACATGTTGTTATTTCCCCTTGACATAGGCCTTATAGATTCATGCATTCTTTCTTTAGAAAATTCAATTTTTCATCGAATTTGTTGGCCCACATATAGTTGGCCTTGATATGGAAAAAAGTGTGTTAATTTTACAGTACGAATATGATGGAAGTATGGTTTTGCAATTGTGTTTATAATTATCAGCGGACATTAAAAAACTACTCATCTATGGGCTCCCCAGCTGTACACTAATTAAAAGCCGACAAGTAACGCAAGCGAAATCCCCGGCAACCTTGCTCTGATGGATTGCGCACATGATGCTGGTCTTGTGTCATATCAACATCAGAAGTGTAATATGTCGGAAATGGCGCGGAATATTAATTCCAGGCAATATTTTCTCTCTCTCTCTGGATTGATAATTCCGGTCCGGCGCCAATGTGAACCATCTTTTTTAAGCCAGAGGTGCATAATTGAGATTAGTGTTCATTTTAACAGATGATGATGATATTGTTACTAAAGCAGTGGTTTTCTTTCTGTGAAATTTGTTATTCTATGAAACTAGGTTATCCTTCCATTAAGCTTGTTATGTTTGCATGTGATGAACATCAACATGCAAATTGGCAAAACAAAACATGCTTAGGCGACAAAAAGAACCCCTGTTCTACGGACCTTTCGAAAAAAGAAGAAAATTGTTTTAAATTCACCAACATATTCACATTCACAAAATAAAACGCCTGACCAACCGATTACCTGAAAGGTCAGTTTGCCTGTAGAACAGGTTTTTTTCTTACGCCACCTTCTGCACTTATTATAACAGGAGATAAATAACACTAATTGAAATACTTTATATTTATTGCCAGTAGTTCAACTGCTTAAAACTTACCTATAACCTTTCAAGTATAGAGCATTCGCAAAAACACCATATTTATATATTTATACCTTTGCCAGAAGTGTTCCATGGAATAAGGCTATATTAAAAAAAATCATTTGTCTCAAAGCTCCCGCGCATGTTAGTTAATTGATGTGCGGTAGAAAAAAGAAGAAGAAACAATTATTTTTTATTTATTTAAAAATCCCAACATTTCACTGATTTTTCAGATTTTCATTGATCACATCATTTTAAATACAAAAGGTCACTTTTACAAGGATTTCAATATTTTATATTTAAAAAGAAAACAAAAAAACTTTAAAAAAACCATTAGGTTTTGAAAAACTGAAGAACTTTGAGACAAAAGATTTTTTTAATATAGCCTAAGCTTTTGTGAAATTTATAGGTTAATTAGTTTAGAATCACTTGAAACCTTAGGATGTGATGATATGCTATTTACCAATTTTTTGCAAACAATATATCAATATGTGCGAAAAAGGGGAAATCCCACCAGGACTTGTTGATTTTGCCTATTCAAATCTGATAAAGGTCTGCAACATTACTTGGATAGTTGGTTCGTGAAGGGGAATTCCCATTATAGTTGCGCCTTCAAAATTGTTGATCAGTGGCTTTCACTACTACTTACTTGTATTTGTGCAAGTGGGTGGCACCAAAGCATACCTGGATTCAGCCATCTCACACTATTGTGGACCAAGTACCGTATTATCCCTATTAAGCGCCCAGGACCTTATAAGCGCCCACCCCTGTTTTTCTCAATGACTACCAACAAACAATCCCTTATAAGTGCCCACCTTTTCAAATGGTCTGCATCCTCAAATTACCACTTGTACATTGTATTTAGTACATCAAATGGTCAGCTTCTTCAAATGACCATCAAATGGTCAGCATCTTCAAATTACCACTTGTACATTTTATTTAGTACGATAAATGAGTTTAAAAAGGTAACATAATAAGCGCCCACCCAAAATGACTTTGCTAACCGCCCTGGGTGCTTAATAGGGATAATACGGTATTGCAAGCAATTCCAACAAACCCTTTGAACCTGATCAGCCATACAGAGAAAGTAAAATAGGCTGATCAGAAAAGGTGCACGGATTGATTATATGATGACTTTGAGTGGTTATATGACTTCTTTCAAGTCACATTTTCGCCAAATGTGAAAGACCTTTTTTTTCAATAACGATATGTTAGACGAAGTCTAAAACAAACTTGAGTTTACCCACCTGCAGTTCCCAGTTTTTATACTCTGGTCACGCCCTTGTCGCGCTCATTTTTCGTAATGCCGTTCGCTTTATTTGGCTGTTCCCTTTATGGTTGCGCCCTCATGTGTGTCCATGGCGGAGTGATATCTTGTGTTAGTTTAATTTCGCGTTATTTTGCGAGTGGATCTACTCCTCAGTCATAATGTCTCCATTCTTTCAACATGAAAGGTCACTGATCTGCCAGTAGAAGATTGATAATTTAAAATTTCCCACCCTCCTCTCCCTTTGAGGACTTCATTAATTCAGTCATATTTTGTCACAAGATTGCATTGTAACAATAGTTGCAGTGCGGGCATGGTTTTTACTCCAAAGTATGACATGTCAAGCCAATTCTACCATAAATTCTGATTTGTGTTGTTTAGTTAATGTTATTTCAAGTATACATTCAAAAGTTGGGTCCTGTGTATGGAATAGATTAATCATATCTGAATTTCGATGCTCTTTCTCCTAGGCTAATGCTAATAGAAGAACCCCCTCCCCCATATTGTATAAATATCATACACCCTTGTTCCTGAACCTATTATAAGTGAGTCATGTGTTTTGGTCATGGCCTGCATTCGGGTCACCTTGCCATTAATTGATGACTACATGTTGTAATTTAGTCTTAATCCTACCATACTGACATGTTCAATTATTAAGTAAAGCATCTTGTTACCCTCTCCGCTCCTGCTTTGATCTTTCCCAAGAATCATCACGTTCTTACATAATGTATGTGATCACTATGTATCATAGGTAATGGTTTACATTCACATACTGGTACATTCTATTCCCAGGGTTGTTCAATATGTATCATGGAAAACTAGGTCAAAAGTGGGATTTAAAGTGAACTGGTTTTTCCCCCCGGGGAGGGGGCACTCGTATAAAATTTGTAATCATCCATGTGAAAAACTACTCTTAACGGATTCTCAAGGAAGGAAAAAGAGACCCTTAACTAGGATTATATAGCTCAACGAATCATACTCAGAGTAAAGATATATAAGTGTATGATTCAGTTTTGTTATAGTCTTAAAGGTAACCATTTTGGGCTATATTTACAATGATGACATGTGACTATCGCCCCAAGCAACCCTTAGCACGGATTCAAGTTGAAAAAGATACCCTTATTTTCTGAAATTTGTGATTTTCATACTCTTAGCATTGGTCTACGTTGTGGTTGAAAAAAGCACCCTTAATCCACGTTTTTGTTTACGCGGATGATTACAACATTATACCTGACTGGCCTCCCCCCACCCCCCGTTTTTTTCCAGCAGAATTTCTTCGTGAAATATAAACCATAAGGTAATGTGTTATGCTACAAGCTTTTTAAGTAAAGATTTTGAGCGCGTCCAAATCTCATCTGAATTTGTTCTTATAATGTTTTTGATCCAATATTATCAACACTTGGATTCATCAAAACATAATAATGGTCAAACTTGAAATCTACCATTTTCACAAAAGAGTTCATAATTTCTATCACAAACGTCCGATTGTTAATATTCAAAATTCCTAAGAAAGCTGAATATATGTAGATCTTAGAATCATAAGCACTCTGATCAATAACAATGGAATTCATAGCTAAATTAATAACACCTTTCCCGGTATAAATCAATCTGGGACACCCTGTGGTCGATTCATATAGTTGGCCACATATCTACAAGGCTATTATCACCCACCCTCTGATCTAGAGAGATCTAGATATGACAGGTTATGAAGTACACTCAGAGTCCTGTCACCAAAGACAGGAAGGGGCCATTTTGTAAGTAAGACAGTGATTCAACATTTGTCAAATGTCCTCAATTATCTTTTATGAGGGGAGATTTTTATCTAGCGGGATTCTTCTTTCTTCCTTATATGGTTTGTTGTCCCATAAACCAGCTACTGTCAATTGACCACGTTTCGTGGCTGGTATTATGTAGTGAGGTTAGTTTGTTGGTTTTACATAGTGATGTATAGCAAATTTGTGTCACTTTTGTGATGTTTGGCCTTCTTGTTTTGAATAGTTTTCTTCATTATATTACCAAGTCTCAGAGAACAAAATTAATTAATTAATTGGTAATTATAATCGATTAAGGAGAAATTCCTCTGTTTGATTTTTGCATTTACATCAATTTTAGGTCGTCCGTAAGTCGTGTGTGTAAATATGTGTCAGTACAGTCTGTCCAGTGACAGTTAAAAATATATAACTGTGACTGGTCTGTCAAACATTTGGTATACACTTTTTGATTTTCTCCATTTCTCTTTCATATCAAGTCCAACAACGACCTAACTTGGTATAAAGATGCAACATGGTGACCTACATATGTGAACGGGTTCAAATGTCACATATCATGGTCAAAGGTCATCTAAGGTCAAGTTGTAAAATAAGTTGAAAACATCGACAATTCCCATTTCTTTTTCATACAAATACCTATTGCAACCTAACTTGGATGATACATGCAACATAGGAGCCTTGACATGTCAAAACTCACATGTCAAGGCCAAAGGTCATTTGAGGTAAAGTTGTAAAATAAGCTGCAAACGTAAAAAAAAAAAAAATTGCCCATTTCTTTTCCCCCTTGGTATAGATAGTCACCGAACATTTAGCCTGGTGGGTTGGTGGTGTAGTAGTTGAGTGACTCACCTGCAAGTCCAGTGACCTGGGTTCAATTCTTGGGGCCGGGAAACAACAATGTTTAGATCTCCCTGTTGACCCCCTGCCACAGTTCTGTGATCCATTGCCAATGCAAGACCGTGGGAGTTAGGGTTAGCAGAAGTCTGTACATGTCATGTATTCTGGGTTTTTGGAGTAATTCTGTTATACCCTTCACAGGAGTATTCATAGTGTGTGATTTTTAAGAACGACTCATTCTTCCGATGTTGGTGTGTAGGGTATAACAAAATGATGCCGGGTTTTTTCTGTGGAAAAAAATTAAAAAGTGTTAACATTTGACGGGAAACCCTGTATATAAATTGGTAAAAATCTGCAACCAAGTGCATGTATTAATAAATTAGAACAAGTATAAATTTTGACCAGCATGTATGATAAGAATTTGTGTAACAAACATTTACAAACATAGCAAGTGTATTCAGATATTTATATAAACATAAAAGAGTTGATATAAAAGCATGGCTCATTTAATGCGAAATTGTTACGAAATATTAAATATATGTGTTATCGTTGCGGGGATTCAAAAGGGAGAAACCCCAGACGTGAGCGGGATATAAAAATATAATCACATTTTTTTCACCTCGTTTCTGAAAATCCACTGCTGTTACACAAAATCTCCCCATTATACAATATACTCTGTTTGCATATAAGAAACCTGACATGTATAGCAAATCTAAGTCCTTCGGGCAGTTTAGAAAAGGGGAAATCCCATTCCCTAGTGTCTTTATAATAAAACGAGACAATTTGTGTGTGTGTCATAGAGATTGCGTTTTGTTAAAATCTTACAAATCTTAACTGATGTTAACGTAAATCTCACTGCAAATGATAGGGGCTAATGATTAGGCCAACATTTTTTTGTTTGGTTGCCCTTTCCCGACCGACCGTAAATATTGAAAAATCTCGGTCGCGTTTTTGTTTTTGTTTTTGTTTTCAAAAAAAAAAAAAAATGTATTGCAGACACATATTCTTAGGCCATACATATTTTATTCCTCTCTAGGAGCTTCTAGGCTGATGCTAAAAGAGCAGTACACGACAATCGTAAACATAATATTTCACCTCACATGTTTCGCTCGGGCAATTTTTAGATCTGATTTGTCTGAGTGTGAATTGTTTGTGTAAGAAAAGATTGGTAATGTATGTAAAAATCATGTAAAATCCCTTTCATCTTCCATTTTACATTTGTAAAAACACTTATATTTCGAAATAAAAACATATCTAATTCACTTGAAAGTGTATTTTTGGCATTCTTTGACATCTAAAAAAAAATTTAAATAAAAATAAATCAAAAAAATCAACAAAAAAAACCGACCTACCGACCCCAAAAATAATTGAGGTTGAAAGGGCAACCAAACATTTTTTTTTGTTGGCCTTAGCAGATAGTTCTTTCACTTAAAGGTAGGTGTCCCGATTTCTAGTCAGATTTTAAACTTGATATTTTCTATTCTACATGATGGGTCATCCTTAAAAACGTTGTATTGAGTTGCATAACTCCAATGGTTCTTATTTTAGGCGCACAAGGTGATACGCAATTTGCCTATTCAATAGTACACAGACTGGTTAGGAAGTTAACTACTTTTGGCAGTAAGACACTGCATTTTGACCTATAACTTGTATTGAATATAATGGAACATTTTCTTGGGCCACATTTTTACAGAAATAATGAGAAAAATATGGGTTTCTGGTGAAATCAAAATATGTTGATGGAAAAAAAGCTAAAGTGATCAGAACATCAACCTTTAACCCTAACCGCACTGAATCTCACTAAATCTCACTGCCAGAAACTATCTCCAGGCACGTGCTGCTGCATTGCCGCGATGACGTCACCTACCGCAGGGTGCGGATGGTCTGGCGATCGAATCCCGGGGGGTGCTGGGTGATTTTTCGGGTAAAAAAAATAACACTTTTTCCCCCCTCCCCCCGATACGCACAAAAAACTAGCTTTACTGGTTAGGGTTAATAAATGTCAATTTTTGATGTGCAATAAATCCCTAACCGCACTGAATCTCACTAAATCTCACTGCCAGAAACTATCTCCAGGCACGTGCTGCTGCATTGCCGCGATGACGTCACCTACCGCAGGCATATGTGGCCACGGAGTTTGTGGCCGCATATGACCTAGGGAGTTAGCTCAGTTGGTAGAGGGACAGACTTGGGTGCGGATGGTCCGGCGATCGAATCCCGGGGGGTGCTGGGTGATTTTTCGGGTAAAAAAAATAGCACTTTTTCCCCCCTCCCCCCGATACGCACAAAAAACTAGCTTTACTGGTTAGGGTTAATAAATGTCAATTTTTGATGTGCATTAATGCAAAATTGATATGGGTTTCCAATTCACTTGTTGTCAAGAAGAAAACAAGTAAGAGGAAGATGAAGATTGGTTACAGACTAAGATGTACGTGTTGATGATATTGCCTCTCTGGCAGACAAAGATATGTTTATTTTGATACAATTGACTATCACCTGTATTTGTGATGACAGGTTAAAATAGCAAAAGCAAATGTTTTGGGTAGAAAATGGGGAAAACACCGGATTTCTTTTAGTAACAATAACTGTCATATAATTTGCTCTTAAGTGAATCCATAACAATTTTTGTTACCTCTTATACAAATCTCATGCCATCCCAAATGTAATTTGAAATGATATGTTTTAGAAGCGGCATTTAATGAATGAGAGCTTACAGTGTGAAAAAAATATACCCCAACCGTACGTAACTTAAATGGCGATCTTGAGAGGCGGGATTTTTTTTTAAAGTACAAAATAAAATAAAATTTCGCCATTTATTGCGTACGTAACTCGAGAGGGGGAGGGGGGTAAAAAGTTACGTACGCTCTGTACGTAAGTGAAAATGGCGATAATTTTGGACGACCCCTAAGTGTAAGAAGGAATTAAAGTAAGAACAAGAAAAATAATAAGGTTGTGGATAAGGATGTATTACATGGTAAAATCAGCTGTCTTTATTTACTAATTCGCACGCTCAACCGTAAATAAATTATTTTCTAATTCGCCTTCATTTGGCGCCACAGCTGAAACATAAACATGTATTCATCACCAAACCATGGGGAACACCGGACTCCGCTGAAGAACGACGACGGAAGCACACTATGCTTTCCCTATGGAAAGCATACTCATGTCTAAATAACAATTGTAATAATAATAATTGGCAACATACCCACACAGGATCCGAACCTACAAACTCAGTTGTGCACCACTTCTTATCTGTTTTTGATCCACACTGCTTCTCTTCTCTTCTTGTTGTCTCTCTACATTTCCAATATAGCTCATGTTCCATATGTGTTGTATATGACTGAAAAACACTCAAAACACACAAAAAGAAGGTGTTAACACTCGTTGGATTTGAAACAAGACACTATTCAGTAAAAAGTAAAATATAATTGATTTCGTCAATAACAACGAAAATTCAAACCGTCCGCGTCGTTCGAGCGAAAACGGTCAAGTAATTACCATCACATCATCATACCCATAATTCCTTCTAATTTCCCGCCACCACTCACATCTGACCACCAATCCCATAATCCCCTCTACATCCCCTTCTTAACACCGCAAATTCGGCTACAATAGAAAATGGCAATGTCAGTGCTTGTGAGTAAAGGCATAAAACGTTGTCACAGGTTAAAATGATGTGACAAAATTATTTTGGCGGAATACTGATTCCTAACAATGGCAAGAATCTGGGAATCAACACAATATTCTCATTATTTGCTTTAAAAAAAACACCCCTCAACAAATCAAAATATAGGGAAGAAACACTCATTTTGTGAGAGAGAGAGCGAGAGAGATAGATAGAGGGGGTGGGGGAAGAAAGGGGAAATGGGAAAAAAGGGGAGGGAAAAGAAAAAGGTATAAGAAGTTGTAATGGGGAAGAAAAATGGAAGAAAAACGAACAACTTTTCAAAATATATAAGCCTACACTCTTACAACGTCAGTGTCATTGTGACAAAGGGCGGTATCAATTATGCACCTAAAAAGGGAAACAGTATTGAGATTTTGTAATGGGGAGGAAACTTGAAGAAAAACCGAACAACTTTTTAAAATATATAATCCTACACTCTTAAAACGTTGGTGTCATCGATGATAAAGGGGGTGGGGGGTATCAATTATGCACCCAACCTTAATACGGGGTCAAATTTGAACCACATAGTGGCCAAAATTTGACTCTGGTTTTGTGGAATTCAAAAATATTCTTTTATGTACTCCCTTCATCTTTTACACTGAGTTGAAAACCATAAGTTGAGATTGTATAAGTGGATTTGACCAAATTTATTGAATTTTTTTTCTCAATAATTCTTTTTCTATTTTTCCGATTTAAAACAAACAGTTCCTGGTGCTGTTAAATTCATAATTTCATGGTTACTTATTATTTATTAAGTTATCCTATACTATTTAATCACATTGTTCGCTTTGTAATGTCCATAGTACAGTATTACAATATGGCATTTTGATTGATTGAGTTTTATGTGTTCCCGTTAAGTTATTAATTTGCAATGATGAAATGTGCAGGTATACTATTAGCTTTAAACTGTAGGTAAAAGATCTTTGGAGAAGAAAATGATGCTAAAGCTACAGGGGACTAAAAGCACAGGCAAATCTCTCTATCATAACCAAATGATAGTTATTGTGCGTTATATTTGGTTATATTGGGAAGATCTGTACTTCATAATTAAGGTGATGATTAAGGGTTATTTCTCCACCCTTAACTGGACAGAGTATAGTATTTGTGTCCATGGTTCATGTTTGTGATGTCCATGTGACACAAAAATGATGACCATATGTGGAACCCAAACAACAAAAGAATTAGATCATGTTTATACTGATATACCTCCTGGCGGCGTAAATGTGTCCATGTGACATGCATGCGATGTCCATGTGACATGCATGCGATGACCATGTGACATGCAAGCGATGACCATGTGACATGCATGCGATGTCCATGTGACATGCATGCGATTTCCATGTGACATGCATGCGATGTCCATGTGACATGCATGGTATTTCCATGTGACATGCATACGATGACCATGGGCCATGCTTATGATGTCCATGTGACATGCATACGATGACCATGGGACATGCTTATGATGACCATGTGGCATGCATGCGACATTCATGTTGACATGCATACGATGACCATGTGACATGCTTATGATGACCATGTGGTATGCATTTGATGACTGTGTGATATCTATGTGTAGAATACAAGCAGAAAAGAATGGGATCATATGACTGAAGTAGCAACTTAAACTAGACAATATGTCAGTATGACGTACATGTAATGTCCATGTGAAATGCATATGATAAACTTAAGATTTCCAGACGTCATGTACCAATCAATACTTGAATAAATATAGTTCAAATATGTTTGATGAGATCATAATTACAATATCCAATTGCAAATGATAAAATTTGATCAATTATTCAATTGTTCTTATCTTTTATTCCATTTTACAGGTTAAAACCGTGTCAGCATTAGCTACTATTAATGGTAAGTAATTTTTCAAAGGGGATTGATACTTGAAGATGATGCCAATTTATTTATGGGGGTCTTGGAAAGCAGGCCTTTCAAATATAACGCAATTAAACATTTACATAGGCCTATATGTTATGCCCCTGGCATGTGCAAACTGCTACTCACAGTTTCTGTTGGCTATAATAAGAACCAGGGACCTCCACCCAAATATCTTCCCATGGTCTAGAAACAAACTGGGGAATGTTGCATGAAAGATAGGAGGATAATAGAGGTTCTGTGTGATTTAAAGGTAGGTGTGTGTACTGGTTGCCAGCCAGATTTTCAACTTGATGTTTTTTTATTCTACATGAAGGGTCATCATTAAATAGTCATATTACAAAGTTTGAGTTGCACAACTCCCAATGGTTCTTATTTTAAAAGCACAAGGTGACATGAAATTTGCCCATTGAGTAGTACACAAACTGGCTTGGTGATTAACCACCTTTACCATTAATTCACTGCATTTTGGCCTATGATGTCTTAAATGGAACATACCTTGCGCCTAAGATTTTACAAAAATAATGAGAAAAATATGGGGTTTCTTCCGATATCAAAATATTTTGATGTACCGTATTATCCCTATTAAGCGCCCAGGCCCTAATAAGCGCCCACCCCCTTTTCCTCAGGTAACTTTAGAAATTTATACTAATTAACCGCCGACCCAAAAAATAAGCTTACTCAAAAGTAATACTCACATCACACTAAGTCTCGGAATACAAATTGCTTGAAAATAAAGAGGAAATTGTGGTTATTTTAACTTCAGACATACTTGACATATTGTTTTGTGTTCCAAAAGTGAACTTAAACCATGTGTTATGCCTTCAAACAGCAACAGAAACCATTCGAAATACGCTCGTTTCGTTTTTATTGTCATTCGTGGAGGCCGCCATCTTGATTTGCAGGTTGTCAAATTTTGCAGTCTTGGGACGTAAAGGTTGTTGAATTTTGCAACCTTGACGGTCAACAACTTTGTAAATCAGTATACAAATAAGCGCCCACCCAAAATGACTTAGTTTACCGCCCTGGGCGCTTAATATGGATAATACGGTAACAAACAAATCTAAAGTGATTGGAACATACACCTTTAACTCTAAACAAAAGGTTGGAACCTGTGTCTTTTTCCGTTATCATGGTGTAAGATAGTCTATTCAAAAGGATGTTGTACCTAACCTGTGTTAAAAATTGTGAAGATTAGTGCATATGCTTCCTATTTGATTTAGTTACAGGTCACTACTTCATACGCAAAACCTCTATTTTACAAATGGATTCTCCACAAGTGTCACTACAAATAGATACATTTTGTTCCTCACTTATGAATTCTGAACAATTTTAGAAGTGTGCAAATTTGATATACTGAATGGATAAAAAGGGGTATGGCAAAAGCAGGAAATTGTGCAATGGGGTGTGGGTGTGGATAATACGTCATTCTACTGCTGTCTAGTTATTGCGTTATTGCTGTAAACCATATCTTATTCTTGTGACTTGACTCGGATATCAAGGACTGTCAAAGTGTAAGGGAGCCCTCGTGTGACCAAAAATGATAACAGACTGCAGCTGAGTCCTTTTTGTCAATCAGTGCGTAGTCATAATATTTTTCATGCCAAATTGTACAAGATCATCTTATTTCTAAATCCTCAGTCCATGACTAATTCTGTGATATGTCACTTGAATGAATGGATGATTCAGACTGAAGTACTTTAATTTTTGATTAATTTTGATTTGATGAAAGGAAATTGAGCTAATGACAACGAAAGTCTCATTTGCATCAATGCAAGAATTTTTCTATTTGTGAGTCTATATGTTTGTGTGTAAAACTCATATTTTTAAATATAAAACAAAAATAATAATAATAAGGCTATATAAAAAATATCATTTGTCTCAAAGCTCCCGCACGCGTTAGTTAATTGATGTGCGTAATAAAGAACAAAAATCTTTTTTTTAAATTAATTTTTTTTTTTCCCTTAAAAAAACCTGCATCCCGCATTAGGTTTTGAAAAACTGAAGAGCTTTGAGACAAAATATGTTTTTAATATAGCCTAATAAAAAAATAAAAAATAAAATAATAACAAAAAAATAAATAGAGGAAGTTTGATGATTTGCGCACATTATTATTATTTGATATTTTATAATTCCATGATTAATTTGACTCGGCATTAATTTGAACGAAGTGGGTGTTAACAAGAATAAGTGTCAGGTCTCCAGTATTCCGGACACAATTATTGAAATACTTCACCGTATAATATGAACAGTATACACAGGCATCAGATTTGCTCACACTACCGCACAAGCACTCGACACTCACGCTCCCTCGCTCGCTCAAGCGTAAATGCAATATGTGACCTAAATATTTTCCCTACCCACCTCACCACCCGCCCATTCGTCTCTTCTCTGCAGTTGTAGAGAGACATGGGGCTATTTCATTTGAAATCTGTACACCCCCTATGGAAGACATGACCTTGATCTCCCCCTGCAGTAAGTGGGAATTTCAAAAGGGGTTACCTTCATGGGTGACTCCATTTGAAATCTATACTCCCTGTGTAGAAGATTAAGGTCATGTCTTCCATAGGGGGTGTATGGAATTCAACTGGAACAGCCAATTTGAGGGAGGAAGGAGAATACATTGAATGCTGGTGTAAATATCTGACCCTGCTCACTGCAAAAGTAAAGCAGTTTATATAATACGATGTGCCGTTTCCTTGGCAACGCATACAATCGCTTAAGGTTTTCATACTTTTTACGATTGCATTTTTTAATTTGTGGGAAATAGTTAAAGTGTTATATATAGAGTAGTAGATGGATTTTCTTTATTAATATTATGAAATGTCTTGAGTTGTCAAATACTTAAAAGCCAAGAATTACAATATTGGAGATGTAGTTTTGTATTTCTGAAAGAAAGAAAAAAGAACAAAGCTTATTTTATTATAATTATATTATCCTGTATGTAAAAACCAATTAAATATCTGCCTCACTTGAATAATAACTTGAAATAGAGGTAGAACTTATAGTGGATTTAAAAAGTGAAAATAACAAGCTTTTTTCACAGGATGTTTTACACATTGAAATATTGACAAACTTATTTTCCTAGAAATTGAATTTAATATGAAGAATTCAGTATTGAAAATTTGGTTAACAATGAAACTTGTTTCCAGACTTACTTTCATCTTTTAAAATCAAGTTGATATGAGAACAGAAGACATTTAAGAAAAAAAGTAAAGTCATTGGGAAGCTTTGTACAGCATATTTTCTCATTTGAAAAATCAGAGACGGTAGCACTTAGAAAACTTAAATTGAGATGAAAGTCGATGTTAGGGGAAAACAAACCTTTTAACAATGTATTTTCCCATCATGAATATCAAAGACACTTAATATCATCCAAGAATACTCAATTCAGATTTTAACAAATTGGAAAAGTGTGAAGAAAATAAAGGTTTTTATATTTGCTTTTAAAATTGTGAAGGAAAAAACCCTAGAATAAATTCTACACTTGTCTATCTCCATGGCTGCATGGAAGGAGGTCGCAACAAAATTACCTGTATTGCATATCATAAAGATGTTAAGGTACATATTGAAGTGGCAATCATTTCTTCTCAACACAGAATAGGCTAATATTATTAGGATTCTGCATTTAAGTAAATATTCAACAAAATAATACCTCAGGGAAAAAAGGAAGACAAATTCCTGATATTTGGGGATAACATACTCGGACACATTGGAACTTAATCCCATTTTAGCTTGCAGCCAATCAAACATAGTGAACTATTGTTGGAATATGCTTTGGTGAATGTATCAGTAGGAGATATGATGATTAACCACCTACCCTCTTATTAAACCTATTTTGATTGGCAAAAGGCAGGTGTTTCGTTACTTTTTTAGCCAATTAAAGACATTGTAAGAAAAAGTGGCAGGGCTGATGGGTATTTGGCTTGAAAGTGCTAAGAGATCTATTTGGATTGGTTAGTGTCATGTTTTATATTGTGCAGTGACCAATCAAATAGATTGTATAACATAAAGGCCCAGGAAAGCAATGGTACCCAAGGTGTTAAAAGCTGTATAGCGAATACGCTGACAATATTGGCAAGGATATCGGATTGCTTCTATTCAGTGGCGTTGTCATCGTCGTAGTAGTAAATGGTAATGTGACTCCAAAGTAAAACATGAGTCTATCTATCCTGGCTGAATGTGTTGACAAAGCATACAGACAACATCATATGTTGAACCAACCAAATGACATGCAACTGTTCCTGGCTCTTTGATGAACTTTGACTACCGAAACATAGGGTTAATTTACCTATGACTGACCTATGTCAGTTGATTTATGCCTAATTTTAGATGTGCAAGCTGATCAAATTCACTTTTCCCCCATCAAATTGAGATTTTGCCATACAGCATTTTTAGTTTTTTGTTAACCCTTTGAACCCGAAAGGCACCATATGGTGCCTTCAACCTCGGGCGTTATAACCCAAAAGGCTTGATATGGTGCCTTTTGAACAGGTGACACATTGATCACATGATTTTGAGTGGTCATATGACTTTCAAGTCATGTGATGTTTACCCGATGTTAGATACCTTGTTTCCGCAGGTTTATGTTCGTGTTTTGATGTCATTTGCTGATGAAAACTGTCAAAAATAGCACGAAATGAGATGAATATGCATGCACAGATAATTCTCAGGTAGACAGTAATGCATTGTAGTACGGTTATGAATAGCAATTTTGGCGATAAAAAACAGAATAAAGCTGACAAAATACAGATGTTTTATTACGAATACGTTATTACGATGATAGAGGGCAGTATATCACAATATAACGATCAATCAGAGGGTGTAAGATAGGGAAATCACTACACAAAGAATTATCCATTATTTGCGAAAATAACACAGGGTGGAGATACAGTCCCCCACCAATAACTTGGGGTTCAAAGGGTTAAAAAACCCCAACTAATCCCACTGATCCAGGCAACAACAAAAACACCCCAAAAAACTCTGCCTCACCCAACTCTATAAGGAATACATTAACCTAACAGTTTTGTGTATCAGACAGGCAAAGACCTGAACAGCCTGAAACCCCATTTGTAAAATGTCAGTACATGTCTGGACATCATGATATCCCATATATGATCCCATATGGCGATTCATGAGGTTCAGGAGTTTGCAGTAACCTTGTCCTGCATGGCTTAACTCCTATTAGGCATTATAATTTAACACAATTCAAATGGAGTCACCCATGCAGGTCACCCCATTTAGAACAGGTAGCATTGACTAGTACTGTTGATGTCTGTACAGCACCAAACGCCAAGTAGGACTAAAATGGGATATGATGGGGTCTGGGTGTGTTAGGGTTAACAATTATTATTTTTGTTGTTGCAGCCTTCACCCACGAAAAAAAAGTCTGCCCAACCCAAACTTCCATGCCACCCCCTTGAAAATCTAATAGTGGGTCCCAAAAATGCTGCCACCCTGTTCACGCGCATGTGTATGGTCAAGTTCAAATTTGGCTAATGCAGAATTCAGGCTGTGTGAGAACGGAATAATTTTACACTTAAAAAGGTTAACATTGTTATTGATTTTCCATCTGAAGTAATTTGTGTCATTATTGTGTATATTGAATCTGTTTACTGTCAGTTTATAAGATAATTGAGATGCAAGTCACCTGGTGGTGGAAATCTGGCCTTTCTGAATTCTAATATGGTTGAATGATGTTGGAAGTTCCTGTGTCGAGAGTTTTCAACTGAAATTAATATAAAAGTTCTTTATCCTATAAAAGTATTTGTCATTTAATCTTAATATATTGTTGGTTTCATTCGCAGCATAGTTTGAATGATTCACTTAAATTACAAAACCATAAAATGGAAATAGGATAGATGTTTTATTTTGTTTTAGATAAAAGGTCACTCTGCCATCAGAAAATCATCCAATTAAAAATTAAAAACCATCAAGCCTGGCAATGGAGATGATTTGACCATGAAATTAACAAGCTCTGTGGTGATAATAAATGACATCTATATATACATATATAATCCTCCACGGCAATATGATACGATGACCACCGAGCATACGATGACCACCGAGCATCGTGTTTTCAATAAAACACACTTGGTTACACAATTGGCGTAGTACAGTTGTTGTGAAATGCGGTGAGGTGTAGGCGAGTGAGGGGGTGCTTCTCCTCGTCATGTTTACCCGGCGTAAAGAGCCGCTTAAAAGCCGATGATATTAGGACAAGAGGTCGCCGAGGCTGTGTCTCCTCAGTGCGATGCATGCCTGTAGCCTGTGGCTGTGGCGTGCATGCTTCATTATGCATATCGACGCAAACCGACTTGCTTCCTAATGAATAATTTTTGGACTGATCGTTTTGCAGAAAGAGGTTTTTGAGGAAGCGTCGATGATGTTGTAGTTTCGTCGCCTTCTTTTCATCGACAGCTGTTGCTGTTGGTGAATATTTATTTGAAGGTTTCACAAATAGGATTCTTTAGTTGATTGGATTGGATTGGATTAACACTTTTATGAGTGGTATTGATTATATTGAAAGGAATTCAAAATTAGTTTTTTGATATAAACAGTTGGGGTTCAAATGAACTGGAAATTCAAATTTTTATTTTCCCTTTGTGAGAGATCTAGTTTTTAACACAGAAAATGTTAAGTAATCATTAATCATTAATGTTTCCCATGTGTCTGGAAAGCCGAATGGATTGAATTTATTTTGACATTATGGCATGTTTGATGGTAATCGTGCTGTACATGTATCGAGGGTAATTCATGGTAGACATAATGTAGGTACTATAACCCCGTAGTCTGATTTACCAAGTCAGTATTTTTGAGTGAGGGAATTAGTTTTTATGTCTGTTAGGAAACAACAATTGCAACGTGACAATTACATTTGCAATTACGGATGATGGGTTTCGCATCGCTGAAAGAGAAATGTCGATATAATACCGCTGATCATAGGGGATAAATGCCACTAGACACAGTGTCTCCCATTTGAAATTAATGTCATATTTTATTTATAATCACATCGTTTTTGAGAAATGGATTTAAACAGCATAGGGAAATTATTTTATTATCTATAAATATGAACTTGAATTCAAATTGATGAGAGGATTTCAAGTTGACGATTTTGATATTTTTTCATTTTGGAAAGGTCATAATTTATTTATGATATTTTGTAATTGATCTCAAATTAGCTTACACAATGTGGGGTATTAGGTTTATAAACACTTATAGGCTCTAAGTTCAATGTGTTGCAATGATTATCATCTGACTATGATATTTGATGATAAAGATAGAGTGCATAACGGGAAAATTGTACATCACCAGGCAAAAGATATTGTGTGGGCAGGTGTTGTGGCAGGGAATATACGAAAATGATTGATTCGACCACAATAACGGAAAATTGTTGAGTTGTTTGTTTGTTAAGGCGGAGTAGGTACACAGGTTAAGAGTTGTGTGTATAACTATTAGGTAATGGCTTGATAATTCTTGGTATTCCAAAATGAATGAGGTAGAGCAGGCGGGTGCCACTGTACACAGACTCCCATTGCCGAAATTGAAGCCTCTAGCGTGACAGCGCCCCGTTCCAAGAGTTACACCACACGTCTAAATCAGTTATGCTAATAAGTTACAAGAGTTACACCACGCGTCTAAAGTATGCTAATGAGTGTGCGCCGTCATCTCAAGAGTTACATCGCGCGTACCCACGCCCACATGCCCATATATGGGGAGGCTTCAATTTTGCGATTCGAATTTCCTCTCCCATTATATAAGCTCCCTGGGTAGAGACGAAATTTGTTCTCTTTTTATATGTGATGAGATGTTATTCCTAAATCTATTGGTTTGACCTATAATGGCAATAAAGTGGAGAAGGACTCAATGAATCATTGGAACTTCTATGTCAAATGCCTTGCCCATCCCTCAGTGTTACCTGTATCTTTTGCTATTGCAGCTCCTCGTCTCTGGAATGAACTTCCTATCCATATAAAAACTGCAAAAACTGTTACAATCTTCAAAAACCTGGTGAAAACACATCTGATTTCTGAGACTTTTTGTAATAATTAGGTAGTTTTATTGTTGTTGTTTAGGCCCCCCCCCCCCAGGCTACCCTTTTAATGTCACCTTCATGTTAAGGACCAAATAATTCAGAAATGGTACATGAGTTATACTTTTGAACAGAATAATACTGTAGTAATAAGGATCTAAAGATAAAAGTTTCTAACGCTATGCTGTGGGTCATGGGGTATAAATATGTTGGTTATTTCAAATCAATGCTAAACCATGCTAAAATTAACCATTGCCATTAGCCTGCCATTGATAAGGCTCAAAATGATGCATGCTTGTTTTTGTGTTTGTAGGATAGGGTCAGAACAACCAATGTTAATTTTTTTTTTTAAATTCCGACCTACCGACCCAACTTTTTTTGACCCATCTATGGACAAGCAAACAATTTTTTTTTTTGCCTTATTGTATGTGTGTGCCTTGAGCGCTCTTATTTAGAGTGGATATGTGCCTTGTCATTATTATTATTATTATTATTATGTAAGAGAGCCAGAGATAGTTCAAGCAGTGAAATAACACCTCGTTCTATGGTCCAACGGACGTGTCAGGTGGGGTCGGTTGGTCGGGTGTTTTTCCCCAGGAAATGTTGGTGAATTATCATCAATGTTAGAATTTCTTTTTTTCATTTTAATTTTTTGTTATTAAGTTGTTTAAATATTCAAATTGCGATAATTTTCATTCTTTTGATTTGAAAATTCTATAAAAATGGGTCAACCAGGGCCCGTAAAACAGGAGGGGTTACCCCCGTCGCCTTAGGGTAAAGACTTCATTGAGGGATCATGGAATAAGCTTATAATCCCTGAATGAAATTTACACGCTAGATAAGTTTGGTGATAGCTTACATGGAGATAGAACCCATCCCTCAGCCATCCAACTCTTGGGTGAGACAGACCCCAGGGAAACGGATCGGTTAAATGCCTATTCACATCCCAAAGTGGGGTGTCATCGATTTGTATCCAATCCATTTTAGACCTCTCGGCTGGGTCGACATAGCCCTAAGGTATACATGCCATTGATAGGACAGCTATGATTAAAATGAAGTCCAAAGAGGGGTTTTGTGCCAGGCAACAATTGATTAACAAAAAGGAATTGTGTGTTTAATTATCAATTGCTGTTTCACCGTGTATTTTTGTGTTACCTCATTATATTGAAACACTTACCAGCAAAGTGTCTTGTACGCATTTATAGGAGCATTTAGACGAGGGGCCCTAAGCTAGAGATAAGCGTCAAATCCACTATATAGTCTCGAGATTTAACTCTCGGTTAACATCTTGTCATGGTCAACTCACCTCGAGTCAAAAGCTGAAATTTTAACCCTAAAAGATCTTACGATTTACTAGTCCTGAAGCACTAACCGAGAGTTAGCCGAGAGTGTGTCTGCCGTGTAGATCCTTCAACCATGTTAACCGTGAGTGAGATTTTTGTAAGGCCATTGCATATCAATGCATTATACTTCCGGCAATCTGAGAATCGTGCGACCTTGAGTTAGTCTCAAAGATACCGCAGTAAGGCTAAGATTGTTGTCTGGACAGGCACTCTGGGTTAGGCAATGAAAAAAAGAAACCCTGTTGTACGGACCCGGCCGACCTTTTTTTAATAGAAATTTGTGAAATTTGTTTTCACATGCAAATGAATACCAATTTTTAAGGGTAAATAATAGGAAAAAATTAAAAAGCCTGACCGACCAACACGACATGAGAGGTCCGTTTGCCCGTACAACAAGGTTTCTTTTTTTCGTCGCTTTAGCTGTAGATTTTTGAAAGCTCGAGACTAATGATCGTCTGAACAGGCCTAATGTTTACATTGGTATTATCAGCATCAACTTGTCCTCCATAATTTTCTACCTTCAAGCTATCATTATGGTACATAATAATCAGAGACTTTTTACAGGAAATTTCCTGAAATCTGAAAATAGAATAATTTCCAGGACATTTTCATTGGTAATCAGACAAAAAACATTCTAAATAGATAATTTTTAGGTGATTTCTAGCATTTCCAGGAAGTAAAATAGGATGCCAATTATATTTCTGAATAATTCAGATACCAAGAATTGAATCAACAAATACCACAATAGAAATGATTACAATAGTTTTGCCTTATTAGGAATTTTGAGCACCAATATGAAATCATCCTATTCCCTCTTATTTGGTATTCATTCAATGTTGCTTCTTGAGCAGAGAGTTAGTGCTTATTATTGAATCGCACCAATTTTGCAATTTTACATACAAGAAATGCTTTAAGTACGGTATGCACTCATGTCATTAAACTTTATATATAATTTGTCTCATTTCTTGCAGAAATCAAGCCAATTATACCCTTGGAAAGGTAAGTCTGAAAGCCAATTATCTCTAGTCTTGAATCTCTATTAATATTGTATTATATATCCCATTACCTTAACTCTTAATTATATATGCATCCTGTGAAATGGATGCAGGGATACCTTGCCCTTAGAGCAAGATTTAAGGGCAAGTGTGAGGGATCTATCATTGGATATTCAAAGTTAAGGTAAGACAACGAGTTATGTGTGGTTTAATAAAGGAACCCATTTTGGGTGCTGTCCACGGAATGGTTTTTCTGTCCGAAATGAACGGCAAGTTTTTAAAAAAAGCATTTAAAATGCTTTCTGTTGCATTTTTAAGAATTCTGAAAGACTTGAAATGGTTCTTAAACAGGCATCATTTCTTATTCATTGTTTTAGCCACTGATTATCAATACTTTCAAGCTTCCGTAATGGGTTGTTTTGTTAAAACAGGTATAACTCCTGATAGAAAGGACCAATTTCAGTGATTCTTTTTTTCAGATGAGTGGAAGAACATGCTTTTTAAATGCATAATTCATTGGAATGTCAAATTTGGTTTTTTTTTATGGGGGGGGGGGGGGGGGGGGGGGGAGGGATCAATATTGGTCTACTTCTTACTGACTTGTACTGTATGTGCTTTCTTGGAGCATATTTGTGAATTTTTATTTTAATGCAACCATTTTGGTTTGCATAAACTTGTGATCTGTATATCGATAGGATGAAGATTTTGTACAGTAGTCTATCGAAATTTAAATTAAAAATGTTTGGTGTGTACAAGGTGTCCCAGAAAAAAAGGATAGCATGAAAATGTGCGCTTGTAAACTGTCTCTTGTGGGGGGGGGGGGGGGGGGGGGGGCTTAATTAGAGTGAAAGGTATTTCTGTGTCCTCAGAATAGAAATTAGTAAACATAGGTAAGGTTAGTAGTCTTTACAGTTTTTACTACATGGAATAAACATGTTTTATTCATGCTTGCTTTTATGAGCTTGATAATTCAACAAGGGAATTGTATTATTTTCACCAAGTGAGAAGTCCATTAACATTATTAGTTTAGATGATTGTTAGTACCAGCAAATTATTCATTCAGTGACCCAGAATCAGACCTCAAAAAAGAAGATATAATTACATTGTTGACATTTAAACAAATATGCAGCTCTTCTGGTTAAGGATTTTATTCATATTCAATTTAAATGTTTTATTTTCTCTGACAATTCATAAATAAGTTTCTTTCAACTCAAATTGATAATTGGTGCATTCATTTCTTTTGCAACTACCGCAATATATCCCAGCATGGGGCAACTGTTGAATGTGACCCAAAAACTTGTCAGACTTGGGCAAGGGAAAAAAACTCTGTTCTACAGGTCCGACTGACCCACACTTTTTCAATTTAAGATTTATTTTTTTCATTTCAAATTTGTGAAATTTGTGAATTTAATTTTGAAATTCAGACAAAATTGGAATTTTTGGATTTTTTTATATGATAATTGTTAATTTAAAAAGAAGAATTTTCCAAATTTTTACGAAAAATTATTGCAACGCTGTATTTCGTCTTGTGCTTGTATAATCTTTTTCTTTGTTACATATCGTCGCTATTCTTTCAAACCTTGTATCTCCATCCAGCCCTTCAGCATGTATAAAGTAATGCTTCCTATGTATGACCTTTAGGAGGTCTGCTATAAACATTTTTAAGCGACAAAATCACATCTATCAAAACCTTGTAAGTTCTCTTGCCTCGAAACATGTATAAAGCAACTCTTCCTATGCATAACCGTTGAGCAGTTTTACTTTGTACATGCTGAAGGGTCGGAAAAACAAACAAGGTTTTGAAAGAATAGTGACGATATGCATTCAGCAGTTACCCCACCCAAAGCATTACTCTGATACTAGGTACAACTTTCAACCCGTAAGTCCATATTATTATGTTATGATGGTTTACATTTAAAATCTTAGCAGGATAGTTAGTAAAGGGAGTGAAGGGAGACTAATTTGAACTTCCAGCAAACTCTTTCTGACTTTTGTGTTTTTGCCCTAACTAGCCACTATTTCCCCTCCCTATCGGAAACCAAAGTTGACTCACCCAAACTATTACCATTGAATAATATAAGCCATAACAACAAATAGACCTAATTTTGTGGTGGTTGTCCTTAGTTACTTACTCATTCATTCACATGTCAGGTTCGCATTATAAGACACCTGTTTGAATGCTGACCATGTATTGCGTGTATGTAGTCCTTCTGTAACGGACCCCAAGTAACAACATGAACAAAACACACCTTATTTGTGGATGTCATTGTATGGTTCAATCAGTTCCAAATTGGCAAGAAATGTGCGTTTAT